>CM046955.1:78042760-79397285 GCA_025698515.1 Gossypium sturtianum | reverse complement strand
TATTAAGTAACGTGAAAGGGGTTGTTCCATTAGGTTCAGAAGTGGCAACACGAGGATCTGTATTATCCATTAGAACTCGGTCTCCAACCTTAATTTGACTCATTTTATTTTTAGGCTCGTCATGGCTCTGCTTTAGTTCATCGTGTACTTTCAATTTCTCCTTAAACTGTGTTCGCCATTCATCTAGTTCCTCGATATGGAGCCTTCGTTCCTCATGAATAGTTCTGTTCTCAATATGAGAGCTAGACCATGGCTCTGTCATCTTTTTTTGAGGAATTTCCTGTAAAGAAGGTTGAACATTAAGTTCACTTACATTAACAGGACCTGTATCATCTTGATCACTAGATATTCTGATAGAATCACGTGCTTGGAGTTTAATCATGTCATCACCTACACGAAGTATTAATTCCCCTGTACCAACATCAATAATGGTCCTAGCAGTTTCTAAAAAGGGTCGTCCTAAAATTAAAGGAACGTCACTATCCTCATCCATGTCTAAAACAACAAAGTCTATTGGGAATATGAATTTATCAATCTTGACTAGCACATCTTCAATTATACCCCTAGGAAATCTAATGGTTTTATTAGCCAATTGAACGCTTATCCTAGTTTGTTGGGTTTCCCAAGACCTAGCTGTTTAAACATTTTATAAGGCATAACATTGATACTTGCCCTTAAATCAGCTAAAGCATTATTAACAGATAAACCACCAATTAAGCAAGGAATCGTAAAACTCCCTGGATCTTTTAATTTGCGGGGTAGTTTATTCTGTAAAATTGCTGAGCAAAATGCATTTAGCTCCACATGCGACGCATCGTCTAACTTCCGTTTGTTTGCCAAAAGCTCTTTTAAAAATTTTACTGAATTGGGCATCTGCAAAAGAGCTTCAATAAACGGTATGTTAATATGTAATTTTTTTTAAAAGTTTAAGAAATTTACCAAATTGTTCATCTGTGCGGTCTTTCTTCGTCGCATTGGGATATGGCACATGAGGTTTGTACTCTGTACTTACCAGTTTTGGTTTATTATGGTTTACCTCAACCTTACCTTTATCTACCACGTTTTCTTGCCTCGGTTTTGGTTCGTCTAACCCTTCACTACCGTGAGCAGTAATGGCATAAAGTTGCTCCTTTAGGTTAGTTTCAGTGTTGCTTGGCAGGCTGCCTTGTGGTCGTTCAGATATTAGCTTAGCAAGCTGTCCTATTTGAGTCTCGAGACCTTGAATCGACGCTTGTTGATTTTTGAGTGTGGTTTCAGTGTTCTGGAAGCGTGTTTCTGACACCCAGATGAATTTAGTAAGCATCTCTTCAAGGTTCGGCTTCTTTTCCTATTGGTAAGGTGGCTGAAAGCCTGGAGGGGGTTGCTGTCTTTGGTTTTCTTGTCCTCCCCATGAAAAGTTTGGGTGGTTCCTCCAACCTGGATTGTAAGTGTTACTATAGGGATTATTCTAAGGTCTAGAATTATTACCCATATAGTTCATCTGTTCGCTTTCTATGCCAGAGTTGTAGGATGGATATTCTGTATTGCCCATTCCTCCTCCATTCGTATCGCACAGCATCACTAGATGTATCTGCGAAGAACCACACAAACCATCAATCTTTTTATTTAAAATCTCTACCTGGTTTGATAGCATGGTATTTGCATCGAGGTTGAAAAAACTGGCTACCTTTGTCGACTTTTTTCTCATGACTTGCCACTGATAGTTATTCAGTAACATCTCTTCTATAAAATCATAAGCCGCTTCAGGTGTTTTATTCTTAAGGGTTCCACTGGTGGCTGAATCAATCAGCTATCTAGTTGAGGGAGTCAAACTGTTGTAGAAGGTTTGAACCTGTAGCCATAATGGTAACCCATGGTGAGGGCATCTTCTTAGTAGATCCTTGTATCTCTCCCATGCATCGTAAAGTGTTTCTAAATCCATCTGCACAGAAGAAGAGATATCATTCCTCAACTTAACCGTTTTAGCCGGCGGAAAATATTTAAGTAAAATTTTTTCAGTCATTTGTTCCCATGTAGTGATTGATCCTCGTGGTAACGAGTTCAACCACTGTTTAGCTTTGTTCCTCAACAAGAAGGGAAACAACCGAAGGCGAATGGCATCATCAGAAACGCCATTAATCTTGAAAGTGTCGTAGAATTCAAGAAAATTTGCCAAGTGATTGTTTGGATCCTCATCCTGCAAACCATCAAACTAAACAAACTGTTAAATCATCTGAATAGTGTTAGGTTTCAATTCAAAATTATTTGCAGCAATAGCAGGTCTAACAATACTTGATTCAGTTCCTGTTAAAGTAGGCTTAGCATAATCGTACATAGTTCGAGGAGCAGGATTCTTATTTACTGGATCTGCAGCGACCACAGGAGGTAGCGGATTATTCTGGGGATCAGCCATCTCCTCGGTAATGTTGGTATCGTCCTCTTGCTCTTCCTCTATATACTGTAAACTTTGCCTTATTTCTCTACGGTTTCTGCGAGCGGTACTTTCTATCTCACTGTCAAAAAGCAATGGTCCTGACAGGTTTCTTCTAGTCATAAACTAAAAATACCTGCCAGAAGCAAATAAAAGAAAAGTTAGTAAATTAAAATAAAAACAAAAATAAATTGCAATAAAAAAATGGCTAAAGTAATAAAAATTAAGCGTTCCTAATATCTTAGTCCCCAGCAACGACGCCAAAAACTTGATGGAACTCGAAACTAACTAATATTTCGACAAAGGCAAGCGCACCTATCGAACAGTAGTATAGCCTTGGTGAGTCCGGAATACCGTATCCTCAAGGACTAAAATTACTAGTAATAACTATCTTTTTATTATCTAGCCTAATAATTAAGGGAATTTATTTTAATCTAAATTTTAATTAACTAATTAACTATGAACGCGACATAGAGTGAAGAAAGTAATCGAAATAAACCAATGAATAAAGACAATACCCAAGAAAGAATCCACCTAGACTTCACTTATTATTCCGACTCTGAATTAAATGATTTATTCACTTGACTTGATCCGTAGAAATCCCTGATTTATGTTAATATCTCTTTCGAGACTAAAAACAACTGATTCTAGGTTGATTAATTAAAATCTCTTTCTAATTAAAACCCATATCGTCGCATTAACTCGATCTATGGATTCCCTTATTAGATTTGACTCTAATCCGGCAGATTTATGTCATCCTATTTCTAGGGTTGCAATCAACTCCGCTTAATTATGTTGGATCTACTCTTAAACAGGGACTTTTGCTCCACTGAATAAGCACATCAATCTTGAATTAATATTCCTGAAAACATTAAAGCAAGGATTAAGAACACATAATTAAGAGCAAGAACAAGTATTTATCACGTAATTCAGAATTATTAAATAATAGGATTCATCTATGTTTCATCCTCCCTAGGTATTTAGAGAGTTTAGTTCATAACGTAAAAGGAAAACATCGTATAATCAAGAAAACAACAAGACATAAAGAACCCAAAAACTTCTAAAGAACTTGATGGAGATCTTCAATCTTGAATGAGATCCTGCTTCCGAGATAATTTCGACGACTTCTTTCGAGTAATTTCTTCGATCTCCTCTGTCTATCTTTTTAGGTCCTCGAACACCTTTCTTAGCCCACAAGTAGTCTTTTCCGAATAGAATTAGACTTGAGTTTGGCAGAGACACGCCCGTGTGCAATAGCTTAGGCCGTGTTTGATTCTGCTCGTCACACACGACCGTGTGGTCTGCCCGTGTGAGATAATCCAGGCCGTGTTGATTTCTAAGGTAGGCCCATTTTGTCCCTTTTTGGCCCGTTTCTCATTCTTTTCAATTCCCTAAGCCTCCTGAGTGTAAAACATGAAATTAAAGGATTAGGAGCATCGAATTCATCAAATCTAATGAAAATTCATCCAAAAATAAACAAAGCATGGGGTCAAAATATGTATAAATTATGGTTTATCAATTCTCTTTTCTGACCACGTTATTAATCTTTCAAAAACGAACTTCTGTAACTCCACACTCGTGAGCTTATTCAATCCAAATCTTATAGATTTCATTGTAACATTTTACTGATAAGGGGGGTGAGGGTAGTAAAGCCTCAAATTTAATTGGCACATAAATGTACATAACACTTACTATCACAGATAGCCAGTTCATTACTAATTTCACATTCTCAAATCATTTAAAAAACATTTGCTTTTACTCACTTTTTTACTTATCATGTATTTCATATGCCAACTCAAATCACTAATTCACAATCAAGGCATTTTATATAGTAATCATAGGCCTCATATCACAACTCATATACTCATATCATTACCACATTTATCAATAACAACATGTCATATAATTTGATCCATACCTTTATGAGTTTCAACTCATAATCAACACATTTTCACTCAAACATTGGAGTATTTACTGCTGTACTATCAGAATTAGCTCGGTTGGAAAGCATATCTGTCTCATCAAAATAATTTTCGTCACAGTCGGGAGATATCACACTATCGCAGGTTAAATGTGTCATGTATAGCTAGACTCATATACGCTATGGTAGTCCTAGAACCGACTAAACCATAGCTCCGATACGAATAAAATGTAACACCCCTAACCCGTATCCGTTGCCGGATGAGGGTTAAGAGGCATTACTGGACATATCGAGACATATCACAAACATTTCATTAACATCAAACGTTTAAAACCATTCCATAGAAAAAATATACACATAGGGTCCCTTTAGAAGGTCTACGAGACTTGAACATGTTTTAGAGAAGGTTCAGGACTAAACCGATCTCATGCAAAAACTTTGCGAAACTTAGAAAATTTTTCCTTCAAAACAGGGCACACGCCCGTGTGGCTAGGCCGTGTGCCTCACACGGCCGTGCGGCTAGGCCGTGTGCCTCACACGGCCGTGCCTTGGACCATGTCTCAGCCCGTGTGCAAAACTAACTTGAATCACACGGCCTGTCACACGCCCGTGTGTCTGACCCGTGTGCAAGTCTGACTTGCTTCGAATTGAAACATTGAAGGACACGGTCGGGACACACGCCCGTGTGCTCAACCGTGTGGGCAACTATAGGCCATTTTCAAGGCCAAATTGCCACCCATTTTGGGTCATACCTTCAAGCATCAAACAAACATCAATTTATGTCCCAAAAGCAACCAAAACATACTAAATTATGCACAATTGACAATTTCTTTTGGCCATTTATAAGTACATCAAAAACATACCAAATTCCACTACCATATTCATAATTAACCATCTCAAATGACAAAATACATTTCCAACCATAATATCAAATACCATAGCCTATACATGCCACATAACCAAATCTCAAAGCTTTTATTTACCGAAACAATATCCGGATAGTGTGATAAGGCCTCCTGCGACTTCCAACCCGAGCAAATCTCCGAAAATCTAGAAACATAGGAAAAACACATAGAGTAAGCTTTGAAAGCTTAGTAAGTTCGTATCTCAATAAACTTAACATAGCAAATAATTTCATTAAAATGCCATAAGCATAATATGCTATCTCACATGCCAAAACACAACTTATTTCAAGTTTATAACATAATTTTCATAACAAATCATCATCATTCAATAATATACTTACTTACTTACTTACTAAAATTGGCTTTCACAAGCTTATTCAATTTGATTCTCATATAACATTCCATTCTCACTTTCATATAGCCAAATGGGCACATTCTGGAAATAACATATCTAATCACATATATTTCTCATACGAATCACATATCATCACTTATACCCAAATTCACCTTTCATTCATGTAGTATCTAACAATTTCACTTATGCCACTTTATAAATCACATCTTATTCATTTGTTCATGTTTCATTTGCACATATTCACATTTCATTTGCATATACATCACATAACATTCTTTGCACATATAACTTACCTTTCATTATCAAATATTGTATACATTTCAACGTACCTAAATCGGAATGTCATTCATTTAATCACTTATTTCTCAGAATGCCTGTTGAACAGTTCGGAATAAATAGGGATACTCGGATAGCTCAGAAATCTCGTACAATGCCAACTTCCCAGATGTGGTCTTACACAAAATCACATATTGATACCACTGTCCCAAACAGGGTCTTACACGTATCAAATACGATGCCGATGTCCCAGACATGGTCTTACACGTAAATCACAAGTCGATTCCAACGTCCCAGATGTGGTCTTACACGAAAACACATATCAGAATCCTATGTCATGACATATGTATCCAAACTATTCCTAGGGTTCGTACGGGGCTTTTCAGACGTCGTCACGTTATCAGAACTTTCTCATATTCATATATTCTGCTTCTCGAACAATTCAATATCATAATAACATAAATATAATTTATTCATAATACATACATTTACATTACCATTCGGCATTGGATTCAATCATACAAATGATATGCATTTATAACATAATTTTATAATGTCTATTAAAATACGAACTTACCTCGTTCGCAGTAACGACAAATTAAGTCGACTAATTTGATACTTTGGTTTTCCCTCGATCTAGATCCGAATTCCGCTTTTGCCAATCTAATTAATATCAAAATTAACTTACTTATTCAACATTTCATTCAATTTTCATCCAAGAATAGATAAATGGGCAATTTGCATTTTAGACCCTAACATTTAACATTTTTGCAATTTAGTCCCTATTTCACAAAAACAAAATATTCAAAATTTCACCACACCCATGCTTGGCCGAATTTCACTAAGGTCCCTAGCAGCCCATTTCTTTCATTTATTTCACATTTCAACCTCATGTTTTACACATTTCACAAATTAGTCCAAAATTGACATTTTCACTCAAAATCACTTTATTAAACATGAAAATTTATTAACACATATTTATTTTTCATCATCAAACACAAAAATCATCAAGCTTTCAACAATGGAAAAACCCAAAATCATCATCGAATCTGTAAATCAAGGTATGGGCTAGCTAAAACACGAAGCTACAATTTCTGAAACATAAAAATCATCAAAAACCGAACAAAATCCATAACTCAATTTGAGCTTCAAAGTGCCAAATCTTTAAAGCTTTCAAATAGTTCTTTTTCTCTTCAATATTCGGCCAAAAGATGAACATAATGGCCATTTTATGTTTTTGTTTTATTTTATTTCTTATTAATATGCCATTTTACCTTTTTAACCTTAATGAAATAATATAAAAGCTTAAAAATGGTTGTCCACTACCGTCCATTCTATCATTTTATGGCCTAATTTCATTTTAAGGCTTCCACATTAAAAGAACATAGCAATATAGCACTTTAACAAATAGCAAGTCACTTTTGCATTTTATGCGATTAAGTCCTTTTATCAAATTAAACAATCATTCGATGAAATTACTTCACGAAACTTTCACACATATCAATTCATATGCTGTAAACACATAAAATAATATAAAAATAATTTTACGACCTCAGATTTGTGGTTCCGAAACCACTATTCTGACTAGGGTCTAAACCGGCCTGATACATGGTTCCCCCCAAACTTAAGAGGAACAATGCCTTAATTGTTCAAAAATATTCATCGGAGGAAAATAAGAGAAAAGCTCAAAAAGTTTATTTCATTAAAACCAATTAATGAGTGCAACCATATTTTATTTTGCAAAAAACAAAAATAGAATAAAATAACAAAAAAATAATTTTTTAAAAATGGGTGAAATATTTTCTTGCTCAAATTCATCGGTTCGATAATATTCGACTACTAATTGCTTACTTTAATCTTACCTTGGTTGTTAGTGCAAGTTTTTGGCCCTCAAGATTTAAAATTTTACCCAGACCGAATACTTGAGACTGGGTCCATCTCCGCGGACCCTCATTAATTGAAATAATGTTGGTTGATGTAAATGATCCTAAACATCGGTACTTGAGTTTACCTGGATCAAATACTCGTGATTGGGTCCATTTTCTTTGACTTTCATTGGACCCATCTTCTCTAACTTTAGGCAATATTCCGTGCATACCAAGAAGAACTGTTATCTTGAATAACTGCAATATGCCATCCGATGTCCTTCTTGTGCTTTTTTAGGTTCACAGGCAACTCTACTTACTGGATTTTAATCAAAACAGGAAATGTTAATCTTCCTAGTTCAACCCAGGGTTTTGGGAAGAATTTATTCGTATTTGTTTCCAACAAAGTTAGATTGTAATCCTTGTCATTGTTACTTGGTAGATCAAATGTCAATATACACTCTAATGGATCGTCCACTGAGTTGAATCCCTCACTTATAGAGATCAATGATTCTATCTTGGATGTTGACGAACATTCTTCACCTGCATCAGGATGTTGGATTCGGTGCCCTAAGTGTAGTATTTTCATCTAAGTACACTTGCAATTTTTTTGAACAAATTGATTAATAAAATTATTAATGAATTAAATTAATATACTTTGTATTATTGTCCTTAAATGGTTTTTGCATGCAAAGCAAAATAAAAGTAAATGTTTCTCATTGGTTGTTTATTGTTTAAACTGATACTAAGTGGTATTACGTGGTCAAATCGTAGTACCAAAAAGACAACTTGTATTAGTATATAGACCTAAAAATGTCCTTAGTCTAATCGAAAATGAGCAAACCGATTGAAAGACTAATAAGTCATTTATCAAGTCCAATTGGGGAGATGCCTTATCTTAGGCATCGAAGCGGATGACTCCTAGATGATAGAGACATAGATGTCACCGACTGGACTGGCAATACATCAGACATGAACCAAGCAGAATAGATCCTAAATCCATTTATGGACTTATTCACTTGTGATTTTCATAGTGTGGCATACATAAATCCTGAGTGGATGATGACTATGTATATGTGACTCATACACTTTGATGTGAGTAAAAATCTAATTTCAAATAGATAAGGAACCAAAATTTGGTGTGTTGGGTGTACAACTTCTATAGTATGTAGCATCATTCACAATAGTTGAATTCATAACCCAAAACATAGGTAAATGATATCCTCTTATTACATGGTTGATGAAAAGTAAACGTGGCCATGGGTCGTCCGCCTTTGTGATGGATGACTTTATCACTATTTGATAGTGATTGACTTTTCATGAAGGAAGATGTAATGGTTACCATGAGATAAAATATGATCATATTGGGAGAAAGTATATTATCCCAAATAGATCAAATATATCCTACGAGGGCAACACACTTATGACAAGGTCATTGGTTGAGCATTGAGTAGTTGCTTTCGTAATGGTATGTCGTTGTGGTGAGCTCAGTTACGATACAATAGTGGAATGACTTCATGACTAAATAAGTTTATAATTAATAGGCGAAAAGCCAGAACTTAATTATAAATCATTTGGGCCTCAACTACATATGTCCAATCAGTCCCTCCTCTAGCTCGTTGAAATCATAAATGAATTGCATGTTGGAATATAGATATAACAGAATGAACAGAAAAAAGAGAAATGAGAAACATTCAAGAATGATTACAGTTTTCTCCGAAATGGAGAAATATAATCATTTGGAAATGAATGTAGGTTTCCAAAAATGGAAATTGAAATGGAAATGAAAATGAGAATGAAAATTTTCAATCCCATATGAATTACTTAAAAAATAGCAGACGGATGAATTTATATTTTTAGACTATTTTGAAGCTTGAAAATGAGAATTAATCATTCGATCATAATGGACATGTTGAGTTATGGAATATTGAACATATTTTCTTTGTAACATCCCGAGATAGAGCTTGGAATTTTGGACTTCTCGAGCAAGGAGTTCACGTCTGGTATGGTGAACTAGTGATCGCTAGAAGACTTTCAGCAGAGTTCGCCAGCAAGATCGACGAGCAGTGTACACCTAAAGGACGTTGTAAGAAGGGTTTGCCAGTGTTAAAGAGGGCAGGTTTCGCTAAATGGTTTTACGAGCTAAGGTTCGCTAGTTGGTTTGGCAATTCGAGGTTCATTGGTTGATACAGCAAGCTGGGATTCACCAGTATAAGTTGAGCTACACTCGAATTAAGAAGTTGACTTGTTCTCCAAATACGAAACTATTCATGCACGTAACCTTTTTCCTAAGTTAAGTACGGTATACTAAGAGTACTGAAACACTTAGTGCCTATAAATTAAAACCTTTCCATGAAAAGTTCTTTCATTGATTATTCATTTTGTCAAGTCTCTATTCTGAACCAAAGTTCTTAGAAACCAAGGTAAGCTTCTGTTATACCAGGATTAATTTTCCAGGAAACTAGGTTAACTCATACGTTTGAATTTTGTGTGCTTTATTAAGTAATTTGTTTATTTTTATGTGTTTTATGAACCAGTGGATCATTTACCAGCAAGGAAAAAAGAAAAGAAAAACTTGTCTAAATTCTCAGCTAATCGGTGAGTGTTTAGGGATTTCCAGTTGCGTGTGAACCATTGTGTTTTTAGGAGCTTAGGGTTTTTTAAAAAAAAAAAAACTAAGTTCTAAGAGTAAGCTTTTCTATAAACATATTTTTCAAGATATGTGATTATATTTTGAAAGACATGTTTTATGTTTCCTTCTACGCGAACTTATGTTTTAAATGTTTTAAAGATATGTTTCAAAGCATGATTTTACAAACTGTGTTTTAGCGAGCTCTCTATGTGAGCTCTATATGAACAAGTATTTTATGCGAGCTCTTTATGTGAGCCGTATGTTGGATATATTGGGATGCCATAAGATTGTTATTACTCACCTATAAGTTTATGATTTGGGCATTGAGGCCTTAGCACATATGGATAGATAAGGGACTATCGAGCTATGCTCCATTCGAACGGACATGTTGGTTTAAGAGAGAGTGTTTAGCTTTTTGTTTAACTTATGGGACATGTTAAGGACTCTTTAAGTCACAAGTTAGGTGATATAAGGACATCCTCATATCCAACAAGTATACGAACATGTTTTATGTTTTTCAGCAAGGTCAGTATAAGAATGAGAAAAATCACAAGGACATGACAAGTACATGAATATGTTTTATGTTTCGTTACAAAAAACAAGCCAATTTTTTAAGTACGGTTTCCAGCAAGTACATTTAGAACTATTTTTGCAAGCTTTTATGTTTTTGAACAAGCAGGTAACATCGAACTGGGTCTCGCACCTTTACGGTGAGCCTAGCTCGCGAAATGGTTTTCAGTCTAAGATGTTGTTTTAACTTCGTATTTTAAGTATGCTTTGATGTTTCTTGTATATTCACTGAGTTCTCAATGAACTCACCTACTCTTCTCTTAGTTCACAAGTAAGTAGATCATGGAAGGCAGTGGCGAGGTGATTGATCCAGGTGAAGCTAATCAGGATGGGTACCAATGAACCCTGGGGAAAACGCGATGTGGTTATTTTATGGTGTAAACCATTTTCAAACCGGATTTTTTCTAACAATTGATATGAAGAGCTAGGTTGTGCTACGTTTATGGTGTAAACTGAGACTGAATCTCTCTCTTCATCTTGTTTGATTAATATTTGATAAGATGTGGCATTCTTGTAATTATTTGTATGTTTAAGCGAATGTATGCAAATGAATGCAATATTATTTATATTTGTTATATAATTATCTTTTTCCAAGGTTGTGGTTCTTAGGAAATAGACCGTGGACTATCATCTCCACGTAGGATTATTTTTTATTTTTGGTATTCCTGTGAGCCAAAAACGGACATAGGACATAATGTAATTTTTCTAAAAAATAGTCCATGACGAGGAGAAGACGGAGCGATGACAGTCGAAGACATCAGGAATGCATTGTGATGAAAGGCCATGTAATTTTTGTTTTTCATTTATTTTCTAAAAATAGAACCATGGAAACCTTAGTTGACAATTTTATTTTATTTGTCATCTCTTTATATATCTGTTTATTATATAATTTTGATATATATGTATGAGATGATCCATAGTTGATCTATCAAAGGTAATAAGTGTTGTAATGTGACAATACATGTGTTGTATTGTTCCATTCACTTCTTTTGGTTATTCGATTATTGTGAGAAGTTTGATAATGAGAAATTGCTTGTCTAGGATTGGATCTGGCAAGGAAAGGCTTGGTTTTTAAGTGTTCAAATACGACTCACCTCCCTTTCCTGGGAACCTGCCTGGTTCACGGTTCACGGTTCACATTCACTTCTTAGATTTTTCTCTTAAAAGAAAAACTATGGAGAATCAAAATTTTTTGATTGACTCTTGTGAATAATTGAATGTGAATATTATAAAATTGTTATAACATGTCATGCATACATGAGATAAGCATGCCATAGAGTTTAGGAAAGAATGCTATATGTACTTGTCATGCATATATTGATTATACATGATTGAAACCGAAAATTAAAAACATTGCATTTTGTAAAAATATTGACTGGGAGAAAGTCCCTAAGCAAGACCTACAACCTCCATCAATGGTCTTTTGTGATGGCATCAAATGGACCTGCTTCAAGGTAGACGTTGTCATGTGGATATTACTAAGGAGACTTCCTGAAATTAAACAGACTTTTCTTATGATCATATGATAGTTGGACCGACCCTATGGTAGGTATTATCATACGATACATTAAGAAATTCTATCTTCAAAGAGGACAACTAGTCACAACACGCTACACGGTGAGATTGTCCCAAGATGACTCATTTATGGTGCATGATGTGATAGGTGTTGAGTTGATGGTTATATATTAAAGATCATCTAGTTAAGTAGCTCCCCATGGAGCTATGCTTAAGTTAGAATGTTGGTCAAATGTTACACGATTATTAGTACGTGTGAATGTATAAGGAATTAGGCTCATGTACTAATTTGATGGAAATCCATGTTCTTACTAGTTGATCATGATGACCTCAAGGTGGCTTGATTCAATGGGTGTAGGAATTATCGTTGCAACGACTGACAAATGTTTCCAAGGTTTAATGTAAGACGCATGCATCATCTTAATGCATATCGTAATGTAGAAAAATATTTTCAAACATTTGTTTAATACAAAGATATTAATATATGATTTTTTTCTAGTTCGAAAATGGCACCAACTCCCTTATTGAACATACTCACTGAAAACAAACTGAACAAAAATAACTATAAGGAATGGAAAAGGAACCTGATAATTGTCATGAGTTGTGAGAAACTTAAAACAGTTCTTGATAATAAGTCCCCATTGGCCACTCAAGTTGAGGCTAGAAAACGCTGGGAAGAGTCTAATGAGATAGCTTATTTTTATATATTAGCAAACATGACCAGTACTCTGTATAAGCAACTAAAAAGCTGTAAGATTGCTAAAGCAATTTTGGATAAGTTAGAAGACATGTTCAAAGGCCAAGCTGCCTTGGCTCAACAGTCTGTCATAACTAGCTTGATGAATGCCCAACAAAAGCTCAGAACTCTGGTTAAAGGCCATATGATCACTATTGCAACACCCCTAACCCGTATCTGTCGCCGGAACAGGGTTACGGAGCATTACTAGAGTTTATAGAATAATTTCACGTAATTCATGTCAATTACTATTCATATCCAAAACTAATCATATTGTCCCTTGAATGGACCCTCGAGGCCTAATATAAACATTGGAATCGAATCGGGACTAAATCGGGAACTCAAAGAATTTTTCGCAAAATTTCCAAAATTTTTCCTAGATCTGCAGACACACGCTGTAATAACCCGATTTTAAGTTTGGTCGGAACAGTGGTTTCGGGACCACAAATCCGATGTAGTACAATTTATTTTTATTATATTTCTATGGTATACAGTTTTATGAAATGATTTCTTGAAAATATCGTTTGAAAATTTTGACTTTGGGCACTCAATTTAGTTAAATGGACTAAATTGCAATAAGTGCAAAACTTGTGTTCTATATGTTAGAAGTGTCCAATTGCTATGAGATTTTAAATTGGATGTCCTTAGATGGTAGTTAGACCATTATACTTTAAGTTGGACAAAAATGGACATGATAGGGTGAAATTTAAAAGTTTGACATTAAGGGCATTTTGGTCATTTGGGTAATAAGGACAAAATTAAACACATAAAAGATGTCATCTTCTCAATTTCATCCTCCCATGGCCGAAAATCACAAGGGTCTCTATAGATAGGGTTTGTTCATCTTCCAAGCTTGATTATCAAGAAAAATGAAGTTCGGACCTAGATCGGGGGAAAAACAAACTGTTTGACGATTAGGTCTATTTTCACTATTTTTATACCGATGTAAGTTTGTATGCAAATAATGCAATGTTATATTTGTATTTTAATGTTTTGATATTGCATGAAATGTATGATTGATTCTATGAGTATATTCGACGAAGTTCCGGCGAGAGAGAAATCCTAGTTGAACCTTAGGAACAGATTAGGATACAAGTGACATGTCACTAGGAACCCATGTGATTATGTGATTTATGTGTCCTGGGTGCTGGTCCTGTACATCCTACCGGTGGCTGGGTATACCTGCATATGTTGATGATACCTGATAGCTTGTGTGAGCAGCACTGCGTAGCTACATCTCGACTGACAACTTGTGTGAGCAGGCCCAAGGATAGCTCGAGAGCGAGCCTATATGTGTTATGAGAATTGTGGTAGCATTGGCTACATATGTGGCACTTATTTGCAAATCTTTCCGTGTATCCGATAGTATTCCAAGTGGTTCAATGGGTATGTTAAAGACGAGAAAGTATGTGATTATGTTACGAGTTGGTACAGGTATGTATGAAAACTCAAAGGAAATGAATTCGGTATATGATGAACTATTGGTAAGAATGTGATTGAGTATGTTATGTTCATGAGGTTTTAATGACATTTAGGTTGATATACGTATGTTACTTATATGGCAATTGTATGGCTAATGTTGTTCATTATTTGTATATGAACTTACTAAGCTATATAGATTACTCCCTTTTCTTTCCCTTGTCTTATAGTGTCACCAAGCTAGTTCGGGATTGGAGATCGTTGGAGATCCGTTCACACTATCAACTATTATTTTGGTACCAATGAATTCAACATTTTGAGTTATGGCATGTATAGGGGACTTGGTCATTTTCTTATATGTCATAATTGATTTGGCCAAATGTGTTGGCTTATATTGGTCGAAAGCTCATTTTGTATAAGGCCATTGGAAATTGACTATTATTGGTTAAGTATATTCATATGATAATGCCTTTCATGGATGTGGGAATCTACTTGATTTGAGTTGATAAGTAAGTGACGTTTTTGTATGATAGATGGTAGCATGTATATGATGTGTTGTTGTCTTGGTTGTGGCTGATTTGGTTGTATGTATATGCTTGGTTTGGTGCTATGTTATGTTGTGTAGGTGTGTACATTAAAGAGTGGCAAAAAGGCTTGGTAAATAGCCCTATTTTTGTTCACACGGGTAGACACATGGGGGCATGTGTTCCGGCCGTGTGTCCCTTGCACCTTAATTGTTGCAAAATAGAATGTCCAGAATATAGCACACGAGCAGAGACACGAGCGTGTGTCTCGGCCGTGTGTGCTACACAACCTTGGACACGAGCGTGTGTCTCGGCTGTGTGAAGTCTGCACCTATTTTACGAAAAATTATGAAAATTAAATTGACCACACGGCCTAGCACACGGACGTGTGGCACGGACGTGTGGCACAAGTCAGAGAGCACCCTATTTTGAGCACGGCCTGTAGCACGGAGGTGTCTAAGGGTCACATAGGCGTGTGAGCCCTGTAACATGAAAAATTTTCTAGGTTTTGTAAAATTTTCTAAAGTTCTCGGTTTAGTCCCGAACCCTTTCCAAAGCACGTATTGAGCTTCGTAAGCTCATTTTAGGGACTATATGAATGTGTATGAAAAGTTTTAATTTGAATGGAAATTTATGACTTAGAAATGTATGTTTGCTTGTGTTTATGTCCAATAATGCCTCGTACCCTGTTCCAGCGTTGAATACGGGTAAAGGGTGTTACATTTAGTGGTATCAGAGCTACGATTTAGTCGATTCTTGGACTAATGTAGCGTGTGTGAAAGTCTAACTATACATGCCATAAATAAATCGTGATAGTGTGATGACTCCTGACAATTTTAAAATGTGTTTTCATATAGTAAATGGATCCCAATCGAGCTAAAGCTGATGACGTAGAAAGTAATGCACCGGCTCCCGCTCAAGGGGCAGCGCCATCTGAAAGTAGACCTCCCACGGTTAGTCAGGGAGGAGGAGAAGGGGCTAGAGAAGCCTTCCTCCACATGATGAACGAGTGGTATACGGAGTTTGTTCGAACAAATCCAAATGCTCAATGCCCTCCACCCCCACCTATTCCTCAGTCAGTTCCCGCAGCTCCACAAGGTATGGAATTTGTAATACCCCAAACCCGGCCCAAAACACCACGGCCGAATTCAGAATGTTACTGGGAAAAACGTTTGAAAAGAATGTACTTGAAGGGTGAAAACACGTGTTGGGTTTTAATCAAATATCCCATCCATAAGAGTTAACTTGTTTATAAGAAGTTTGTCGTTTTGGAAATTGATTTGCCGGAAAAGTACACCTTTAAAGTTCGTGTGAAGTTGAAAATCGTATACGTTTGAAACTTTAGGAAAGTTGGGTTGTTACGAGTGTCCAGATTTGAAAATCTTAACTTAAGTTTTTAAGTTGTAAAAATTTGTTTCCGAAATCATTTGCAATTATTAATCGATAGTCGATCTAGCATAAAACATAATGAAAATCCCAACTACTTAAAATGGCCTTATTACAATAAAATCATCTCGATGTAACTAAAATTAAAGAAAATGTATTTAAGTAAGTAAAATCGCATCTGCATGGCCATCTCAAATCCACTCCAAACCCTGTCCAAGACATCATGTATCACCTGCATTGTTTGGTAAATATTGGGTGAGTCAAACCGAGTCAGTGGTGTAATTAACCCACAAATTTCCGCATATGGGCGTGGCCCAAAACCACCCAAATCCACATGGCATGTAATAATGCAAAATGTACCCAACCCAGCCTAGTGTCCATCCGCTACACACCCCCGTATCCAGCCACCACACACCAGGGGATTACTAAATCGACCCTCCAACCGCTACACACCAATTCGGCAATCAATGCCGTCCACCTAGTGGCCTATCCACTGGTCCACGTGATTAAATCACAAAAATCCACAACGTGACCCATGGTCAATGTTAATCCACGATGTAGCTCAAGGCTAACATCAATCCACAGTGAGGCTCGAGGCCGTCACTAAACCACGTACATAAATGTACACCCTGTCCTTCATTCCATAGATATATACCACCCCATGCATATGCAACATGTTATAATGACATGGCCAAATAATGCATGAACAGATTATATAGGCATATGACATGCTCGTGTATCCACAACAATCATCCATAGCCACACCATAAATAAAAGACTAACACAGTTACCGACATACCATTAAAGGTAACAAATCCACCACACCATTTGTTTGACCATTTCACACATAATACATACAACTAATTAATTAATAGGGAAACTGCGAATTAACCATACACACTGATAACTGAAGCACTACACTCTCGATTTCCTAGCGTCCTCACTCGAAGAGACTACGATGATCTGCTTGTCCTTTTCGATCTTTGGCCCACACCTTGGTGGCCAATCCCGAACGCAAAAAATCGAACGTTTCTTGAACTTAGGGGTAGGGACAACCCTTCCTCTCCTCGATCGGGTACTCGCATCCATTGAATAGCACTTAATCGAATACCTTGTTAATTGATAAATTAAAATCTAAACGAGACAAAGACCTCATCTTAATTGAGTACTCTTACCGAAGTAGGTCCAATCCCGAAGCTTCTCCTTAACCTCTGTCAAAACCTCCCTACAACAGTTTAGTTAAAATCGGCTAACACTTCTTAGCTAAAAGAAATGGCCTTTGGCCGAATATCACTATCTCCTTACCTTGTTCGATCAAGCCCCGAAGGCTCTTGCTCCTAACGCTGGCTTCAAAGAAAAGTTACGAACCCAAGACCTTGGATAGATTCGCCACACACCTAAATCAGAGTTAAGTCTCTCGATTTCGGCAACCAAAGTAAGAAAAGGAGATTTAACCCAAGAGAGATCCCTTACCACACTATTGAGGTCGATTGGAAGGGATTGCACAAGATGGCCAACGGCACCTCACTACAAGTCGTCTATCGAAATAAGTCTTTCCTTCACGATATGATCGGCACTGGAAGATTCGACTTGATGACAACCCTTGGAGATCAACGTGATAGAAAAAGAATAGAAGAAAAGTGTAGATAAGAATAAAAGAAAATGATGGGTAGAAGGTTCAGCCAAAGCACTAATCGGTTTTGAAGAAAGCAAAAGAAGAAAAGAATGATGGTGAGGCTCAAATAGAGGTTCGGCTATAGGGAATTATGGAGAGAAAACTCGATTTAAGAGAGATGGAAAAGTGATGAAATGAGGCTGAGATGAAAAGATGAAGGCTTAGGGAATTTCGGCTATGGTGATGGGTGCATTAAGCTTTCAATCACAAAGGGAAAGAAAGAAAACAAATGAGCTTTTGGAAGAGAGAAAATGCAAAAAGGGTGCCTAATACCACACTAAGCAAATTCGGCCTCTACCCCCTTATCATGACCGAAAATGCCATCCCAAGAGCCCTACTGCCGGCCAACTCTCACCCCCTCTCCACATCCCTTATTTTCCTCCACATTTTCCTCCCCTCCCCACATTCAAATGAGTTTGAATGAGTCAAACTCTCATCTCTTCTCCTAGCCGCACATTCAAAACAATTTGACTTAGTCAAATTCCACCTTCCCAGTGCCATAGCCGAATCCAACTCTTCACTCCCCTTGACGCAAAAACAAATGCCAAAATGCTGCCAGTGCTGCTCGAACCAAGGCCCTTCTCACTCCCTGAGGCGTCATCCACTTGCACCTTAAGTGGCGCCTCCCTGCCACTTTACCAACTGAGTTCTTGTGTCCCTAAACGCAACCTTAAACCCCTTAAGGCCTAGCTCCCTTAGCTCCCCCCTAATCAGCTTAAACCAAAAAGTTTCACTAAGGCTTCCACCTAACCCCAAGGTTTCCTGAGCCCCAAACACAATCAAACAGCACACAGAGCATACTCACACACACACACATATATGCAAAATGCGAGACCCCTAAATCTCGGATATTACAGAATTCCTAAGAGTGAATAAGCCTCCGATTGAAAAGATTCGAAAGCATAGGGCTGAAGATTTTAGAGCAAATTTTGACGATGATCCCGAGAGGGCAGAATTTTGGCTTGAGATTCTATCAGGGTATTTGACGAACTGTCTTGCACACCGGATGAATGCCTGAAATATGTCGTATCACTTCGAAGAGACTCAGCATACCGGTGGTGGAAAACCCTTGTGTTAGTAGTACCGAGAGAGAGGGTTAATTGGGAATTCTTCCAAGATGAATTTAGGAAGAAGTATATCAGCCAACGATTGATTGATAAAAAACGTAAAGAATTTTTAGAGGTGAAACAGGGCCGAATGTCGGTAACTGAGTATGAACGAGAGTTTGTCAGGCTAAGTAAGTATGCTCAGGAGTGTGTTTCCACTGAGGCTATCATGTTTAAAAGGTTTGAAGATGGGTTGAATGAGGACATCCAATTGTTAGTTGGAGTTCTCGAGCTAAAAGAATTTGTGGTGCTATTCGATCGAGCTTGTAAAGCTAAAGAATTAAGCAAGGAAAAGAGAAAAGCTGAGTCTGAGGCTAGAGATGCAAGAAAAAGGCCAATGAGTAAGTCATTTCAATCTCAGTCTAAGAAATTGAGAGATTTGTATGCTCGATCGAGTGCTTCTGCTGGGTATTCCAACAGAGATCATGGGAAGCAATACTCGGATTTTAAAGCCCAAACTACATCAGTAGCGAGCGTTGGTAGCGCTAAGTCTGGTAGGCCTGAATGTCTGCACTATGGCAGAAGACACCCCGGCGAATGTAGAATGTATGACTGGGCTTGTTTTAAGTGTGGCTCTCACGACCACTTTATTAAAGATTGCTCAGAAATGGTTGAAAAGGATAAGTTTCAGACTGCAAGATCGGGCAACACTGCCTCTAAAGGGAGACCACCAAGGAACATGGGAAATGGAGCTAGTAGTAAAGGTGTGACAAAAGATACAGCTGTAAGATTTGAGGCCAGGGCACCGGCTAGAGTCTATGCTATCCGTGCTCGCGAAGAAGCGACATCTCCCAATGTTATCACTGGTACTTTTTCTCTCTATAATACTAATGTAGTTGCATTGATTGATCATGGATTGACTCATTCTTATGTTTGCATGAAATTTGTAGCTATTAAGAACTTGCCTGTTGAGTTTACTAAATTTGTAATTAAAGTGTCAAACCCCTTAGGCAAATATGTGCTAGTTGATAAAGTTTGAAAGAATTGTCCATTGATGATTTGAGGTCACTGTTTTCTGGCCGACCTAATGTTGTTGCTATTTGATGAGTTTGATGTCATTTTGGGTATGGATTGGTTGACACTGCATGATGTTGTAGTGAATTGTAGACGGAAAATTATTGAATTGAAAAGTGAGAATGGTGAAATTCTTTGAATTGATTCAGATGAGTTGGGTGAGTTACCTGTTGTGATTTCTTCAATGACTGCCCAAAGATATGTGAGAAGTGGTTGTGAAACTTATCTAGCTTATGTGTTGAATACAAAAGTGTCTGATTGAAAATTAAATCAGTACCGGTAGTTAGTGAATATCAAGATGTTTTTCCAAAAGAGTTGCTTGGGTTGCCACCAATTAGAAAAGTTGAGTTTGGTATTGATTTAGTACTAGGGACTTCACCGATATTGATAGCCCCATATAAAATGGCTCCAACTGAGTTAAAGGAATTGAAGTCTCAGTTACAAGAATTGACGGATAAGGGATTTGCGAGACCGAGTTTTTCACCATGGGGTGCACCGGTATTATTTGTCAAGAAGAAAGATGGATCCATGAGACTTTGTATCGATTACCAGCAGCTTAACAAGGTGACTATAAAGAACAAGTATCCTTTGCCAAGAATTGATGACTTGTTTGATCAGTTGAAAGGGGCAACAGTGTTTTCGAAGATTAATTTGAGGTCTGGCTACACCAGTTGAGAGTTAAAGAGTCAGACGTGCCGAAAACTGCTTTCAGAACGAGGTATGGGCACTATGAATTGCTTGTCATGCCTTTCGGACTAACTAATACTCCTGCTATTTTTATGGACTTGATGAATCAAATTTTCTAACCGTATTTAGATAAGTTTGTGGTTGTGTTCATCGATGACATCTTGATTTATTCTAGAGATGAGTCTGAGCATGCCGAGCATTTAAGAACTGTATTGCATACTTTGAGAGATAAGAAATTATTCGTTAAATTTAGCAAAAGTGAGTTTTGGCTCCGAGAAGTCAAATTTTTGGGACATATTATCTCTAGAGACGATATTCGGGTTGATCCGAGTAAGATATCGGCAATTGTTGATTGGAAATCGCCGAAGAATGTATCAGAGGTCAGAAGATTTTTGGGCTTAGTTGGTTATTACCGACGTTTTGTCAAAGGATTTTCAATGATTGCTACTCCTATGAGTGAGCTGTTGTAAAAAGATGTTAAGTTTAAATGGTCCGAAAAATGTCAGCAAAGTTTTGAGAAGTTGAAAACATTGTTGACCGAGGCGCCAGTTTTAGTGCAACCTGAACCAGGAAAGGAGTTTGTGATTTATAGTGATAGCTTATGCCTCGAGACAGTTGAAACCGCACGAGAAGAATTATCCGACGCACGATTTGGAATTGGCCGCCATTGTTTTTGCTTTCAAAATTTGGCGTCATCATTTGTACGGTGAGAAGTGCCACATCTATACCGATCATAAAAGTTTAAAGTATTTGATGACTCAGAAAGATCTGAATTTGCAGCAATGGAGATGGCTCGAGCTACTAAAAGATTATGAGCTAGTGATTGACTACCATCTCGGAAAGGCGAATGTAGTCGCAGATGCTTTGAGCAGAAAGTCCTTATTTGCTTTGAGAGCTATGAGTACGAGATTGAATTTGTTTAATGATGGTTCAATTTTGGCCGAGTTGAGAGCCAGACCGGTGTTTCTTCAACAAATTTATGAAGCACAGAAAAGTGATAGTGAGTTACAAGCCAAAAGAGCTCTGTGTGAATTGAGGAGTGATTCAGACTTTCGGATCGGTTCTGATGATTGCTTAATGTTCCAAGATAGAGTATGTGTACCGAAAAATGATGAGATTATTCAGAAGATTCCTTATGAAGCACATAACAGTTGTTTATCTGTTCAACTGGGCAGTACGAAAATTTATAATGATTTGAAGAAATTGTATTGGTGGTTGGGTATGAAATGAGATATTTCAGAGTTTGTCTCGAGATGTTTGATTTTCCAACAAGTAAAAGCCAAACACCAAGTACCTTCAGGTTTACTTCAGCCAGTGACGATACTCGAATGGAAATGGGACATGATTACGATGGATTTCGTAACGGGTTTGCCTTTGACTCTTAAAAAGAAAGATGCCGTATGGGTTGTTATCGATAGATTGACGAAATTAGCTTATTTTATTCCGGTACGTACCGATTACTCACTTGATAAGCTAGCTGAATTGTACATTGCTGAAATTATGAGATTGCACGGAGTACCTATTTCTATTATTTCGGATAGAGATCTGAGATTTACTTCACGATTCTGGAAGAAGTTGCAGGAAGCTTTGGGTACAAAGTTGAACTTTAGTACTGCATTTCATCCGCAAACCGACGGCCAATCTGGGAGAACGATTCAGGTTCTCGAAGATATGCTTCGCTGTTGTGTTTTGGAGTTCGAAGGTAGTTAGGAAAAATATCTACCTTTAGTCGAATTTGCTTATAACAACTGTTTTCATTCTAGTATAAAGATGGCACCGTATGAGGCATTGTATGGCCGCAAGTGTCGAGCTCTGTTGTATTGGATAGAGCTTAGTGAGAAATAGATTCGCGGAGTTGACTTGGTTAGAGAAACCGAAGAAAAAGTAAAGGTAATCCGTGATTGCTTGAAAGCCGCTTCAGATCAAAAAAAGTCGTACGCAGATTTGAAAAGAAAAGAGATCGAATTTCAGATTGGTGATAAAGTATTCTTGAAAGTATCTCCTTGGAAGAAGATTCTGAGATTTGGCCGTAAAGGCAAGTTAAGTCCACGTTTCATTGGGTTGTATGAGGTTATTGAGAGAATAGGGCCACTGGCATATCGATTAGCTTTGCTGATAGAGTTGGAAAGGATTCACAATGTATTTCATGTGTCGATGTTGTGACGTTATCGATCAGACCCTTCACATGTGATTTCTTCGACAGAGGTTGAGATTCGACCCAATATGACTTATGGTGAAGAACCGCTCAAGATTTTGGCTCGGGAAGTTAAACAGTTGAGAAATAAAAACATAGCCCTAGTTAAAGTTTTGTGGCAATGACACGGTGTCGAAGAGGCTACGTGGGAACTTGAGGAAACTATGCAAAAACAGTACCCAAACCTTGTAACACCCCTTACCCGTGTTCGACGCTGGAACCGGGTACGAGGCATTATCAGACTTAACTTACTTCATCATGTAATATTGGGCTATAAAATTTAACTCAAACTTAAAACCTTTCATTCGTATTCACAACGTCCCTATTATGGGTCTACAAGACCCGAAACATACATATAGGATGGATCGAGATTGAACCAGAAACTTAAGAACACTTAGAAAGTTTTTGCTTAAGACAGGGCCATACGTCCGTGTGGAGAGGGACACGCCCGTGTGGGCAGGCCGTGTAGTCACACACGCCCATGTCCCTAGCCCATCTGGATTTTATTTTTCATTTCGAACCTACAAGGGTTTTCACACGGTCTGGCACACGCCCGTGTCTATGGCCCGTGTCCCTCACATGCCTATAACACGCCTGTGTCTTAACCCGTGTGTGAAAACCTTAGTATTCTGTTTATGATGTCAGCAAACCTCTAGGATCACACGGCCTAGTCACACGCTTGTGTGCTAGCCCGTGTGACGAACTAAACATTTTGTAAATTAGATACAGGGGACACACGACCTATCAACACGCCATCAGGGCTGGCTGTGTGTCACACACGGCCTAGACACACGCCCGTGTGTCTACTCGTGTGGACAATTATAAGGCTGTTTACCAAGCCAATTGCCACCCTGAAAAACACTCACACTTATACCATTTCAAGCAATACATACATAGCAATAATGTATTGTTGATATTCACTAACTCATCAAGCATCAACTTCACACACTACTCATTCAATTGCACAAGCTTGAACTTCATGAATTTCATCATCATTGAATAGATATAACTTAACTAGTATTGGCCAATTCCAATGGCCATTTACAAAATGAATCAAGTAACATTAATAGCCAACACCTTGGCCACCAAATATGACATAACAAAATGACCAAGTACCTATACATGCCATACTCAAAATAATCGAACTTTACTATACCAAAAGAATAGCTTGATAGTGTGAATCGAGCTCCGATGTACTACGATCCCTGAGCTAGCTTGGTGATACTACAAGGAAAAGGAAAAGAGAGGGGTAAGCATAAAGCTTAGTAAGTTTGCATGAAATAAATAGCAACATGAGAGCTTAAGATAACATTCATACATTACATTGAGTAATAACTCAAATTCTGAAGCTGTAATGCCCCAAAAAGTTAAGTAATTATTTTTTCATGTTTGTAACACAAATACCTATTGCTTCAGTGGTTGAGTGATTTGGGTGTGTTTGGGAGTGTCTGAGAAGTCCTGGGTTCAAGCTTGGGCTTGTGCAAAATTTTGGTTTTTAGGGAATAAAACCATTGCTTTTAGTTAGTAGGCTTTTAAATAATTGTGGGTAAAGCATGACATAAGGAACTTGCTGGTCTAGGGGGTAAGTGGCGTGTTACCTATCCAAGTGGCCTAGGGTTCGAATCTTACTGAAGGCAAGGGAATGTTTATTTTGCTGCTATGCCGTGGAGGTGTTGGAGTTTGACTGAAACACTAAAGTGGTTGAGGTGAATTCGAATTGAATGGTTGAGGGGAGGTGTGATCAGGTGGAGAGATTTGAGGAGGGATTTTAGGAGGAAATCAAGGAAGTGAGGGGAGAGGTAGAAGTGTGCTGAAAGTGGACCTTTGCACTCAAGAATTCGGCTAGAGGGGTGATTCTCAATTTCGGTATTGCTTTGTAACATCCCGAAATTGGGCCTAGTAGAATTAGGCCTATTGGTCCTTGGGCTTAGGAGCGTTTAAAATTTTTAAGAATATGAGAACGGCATTATTGCAAGTTTGACCTGTTAGGAAGGTGATTTGGAAGGTTACGTGGTTTCTATGAAGTCCTGGGTTCAAGTTAGGCCATAGGAAAAGTTTTGGTTTTTGGCTCTGTAAGGGAGTGGGCTAGCGGAAGCAGGACTTAAGAAATTTTGGTTGTATCTTATTAACACAAGTTGGGCATGTGGCCTAGTGGAGTGGCATCACAAGAGAAGGAGAGAGGGAGAGAGTTCGAGTCCCACGGGTAGCATTTGATAGTTTTTTTTTGTGCTCAATGAGGTGAAGAGGTGGAGTTGGAGTGGAACTCTATTTGGTGAAAGTTTGAATTGGTCAAACGGTTTGAATGTGTGATGGAGAGTGAATTGGGGAGAGAATTATGGAGGAAATCGTGGGGTTGATGAGTGTAGGGAGTTGGCCGAATGTGGGGTTTGTTTAGGGAGATTTTCGGTCAAAAGATGTCATTGGGAAGAGTGCACTTTCGGTTTTGAGTAGGAGGGTGCCGAAATTCCCTTTGTATTTGTGCACTTTGGGGCACTTGTTCTTCAAGCATTTTGGGTTATTTTTCTCTTGGCAAATCCCCTGTACACCGAAATCATTTTCTCTCTTCTTTTTTTTTTTCTCTCTTTGAGACTTAGTCGAACCTATTGGGAAGTTACCACTCGTGCATCTCCTCTTCAACATTCCATCTCTTTCCTCTAGCCGATCTATCACATCTCCTCTCTTGGCCGGTTTTGGTAAGCCTCTGCTTTCACGTTCTTTCTTTCTTTCTCCCTCATGGTATTCTTCTTTCTATGACCGAACACAACATTCTCTCATTCTCATCTATCTCTTACTTCTTTCTCCTTCGGCATAAGCCGAAGTGCTTTCAATCTTGACACTTTTTGGGAAGGGCCGAATCTATATTTCACCTAACACTCCTCCATCTTTTACTCTCTTTTTGATCAAACTGGTGCTAATCTCTTTTTTTAGGTGGTGATCATCCTAGAGGGCCGAATATTGTTAGTAGCAATCTTGGGTGTGCTAATCGTTGGTAAAAGTGCCTACAACCAATAAAGGGGTTTGCTATCTCTCCTCTTTTCTCGTCTGGGTTCTTTTAGCCGAAGGGCTGATTCTTAAATTATTATGGAGTAGCGTTCTAATGTGTTATTGTTGGCAACCAATGTTAGGGAACCAATATTTCTGAACCTCGGATTAAAGCCGATTACTTTGGTGTTGGGGAAAATTGTATCACGTGGTAAGTGAGGCCTGTCCTATTGAATACATCGATATGTCGATATTCATGAAGTGGTGATTAACTATTGTCTAAACGTTATTCTAGGTGTTTGGAAGGGGGCGAAAGTCACAACTTGTAATCAGGTGTGTAATCTCACACCCACTCCGATGATTGCCTGTGGTGTTCTGTGAAACGGCCAAAAGCCAAAAAGCCGAAAGCTGGCATCTTTGACCACTCGAGCGTGTAAGCGCTCATAGTGGTAAATCGAGATACGAATCGTGACGTTAAGTCATTAAGGGTGTCACGAGCACTCTCGCGATACTAAGGGTGTAACGGGCCAAACGGGCCCAATGGGCTATTCGGCCCATTTGGGCCAAACTGTTGGGAAACTAGTAAATGATAAATCCGAATGCAAAATCTGCAAATCTGAAATCGAAACCAAACGTTTTGGGCCATACGAGCGTGTAGGCCCGTTTGGGCCTAAAATAGAATTTAGGCCCAATAGTTTCGTAGAGACCCAAAAAGGGTCCTGTGTCGCTCGAAGCGACAGTAGGCCTTCGGAAAGGCCGTTAGATGATAAATTTCCAAAATACCCCTGGTGGGTAAATTACTGAAATACCCCTGGTGGGTAAATTACTGATATACCCATACGTGTTGATTAGCATAATTGTATGTATTCTGTTTATCTGGTTATAATGGTAATTCATTTCATACATTACATTTGACATATGCTTTGCATACATGACATTTTGCATGGGATTGGGATATTGATGATCGGAAGAAGTGTATTTTGGTGGCTCTGCCACATTCTGTCTGGTGGCTCTGCCACAATTCTGTCTGGTGGCTATGCCACATATATTCTGTTATTCTGGTGGCTTTGCCACGAATTCTGTGATGAGCAGCTTGACTGTCATCGAGGTGTGTAGCGGATGGATGGGTCAATTTTATAAATCCCCACAGGTGTGTTGGGCTGGTACGGGTGGTGTGTAGCGGATGGAATATTAAGTTGGGCTGCATTCTATATTTGCATGATCATGTTTATAGGGCTAAGGCCCAGTTATTCTTGAATAGGGCTTGGCCCGATGCATACAGTGTGGGCTTCACCCAATTTGATTCTCAGATGGGCTTTGGCGATGCATTTCAGTATGGGCTCGGGCCCAGTTAATAACCGATTAGGGGATTACACACTGAGTTCTCGTAACTCACCCCTTTTCTTTAATCTTGTAGGTGATCCCCAGCATTAGAGGATTTGGGGCGGCGGAGGACTCTGGGGTGGCCATACATCAGGAACATTTCCCGGGAACTTAGTAAATTTTTCGTTATCGCTTTATTTTTGTTTTTATTTATTTTGGGTTAATGTTTTTGTAATAAGGCCATTGGTTTTTTTCTTTTAAGTTTTCGTTAATAACTGTTAAATTTATAGATACGTGGTTTCTTAAAATGACACCAACTATTTTCACAATATCACATCTTCGCAATTCACAGAATTTGATTTCTGTTTTAAACAAGTTTTTGTGAAATAATAATAATAAGAATAATAATAGTAATAACAATGCTTTTAACAAGAAACCCTTAAGCACGGAACTGAATTTCACAAACTACAAAGCTTGAAGTTTTCAAAAAGAATACGGAGTTTAACGAACACGCAGTTTTCTAAACAACCCTTCTATGTGACATGCCAAATCCGGTCATAACGTCTAGGCCGAGTTTGGGGTGTTACATTTTATGGTATCAAAGCCCGATTGCAAAACTCAGCTATGGAATGGGTTCGAAAATATATTTCAAATTTGTTTGAAATATGGTTTAAGAAACTGTATGTAACATCCCGGTTTAGGGCCTAGTCGGAATAGTGGTGCAAGACCACAAATCTGAGGGTTATAAATGAGTTTTTGAGGTTTATGCCTTGTATGCATGCTAGTGTGAAAGTTTCATGAAGCAATTTTGTGAAATTGTGGTTGAATTGTCCAAATGGACTAAATTGCAAAAGTTGCAAAATGTGTGTTTCTAGAAGCTATATGTGTAACAGCCCAAATTAGGGGCTAGTCGGAATAGTGATCTCAGAATCACAAATTCAAGGTTGGAGAAAATTATTTTCATGTTATGTTATGTGTTATAACATGTTTATAAGGATGCATGGAAATTTTGGTGCTTTAATTTTAGCGATTTCATGCTTAATCGCTAAAAAGGACTAAATCGCGTAAAGTGCAAAAGTTCTATTTTATTTGCTAGAGGTGCCAAATAGCTATGGGTTATTAAATGAAGGTCCCAAATGTGCAATTTGGCCTTGTTTAAGTGGGTTGGCCGGCCATGTGACATAGGGGGGACAAGAGCATTTAATTTTGGTCAAAATTGGTGGGAATTAGGTGATAAAATGAATAAAATAAGATGAATAAAAGATGTTATCATCTTTTACTATTCATTCACCTTCAACCACTGAAAACTTGAAGAGAAAAAAAAGGGTTTTGGAGCTCAAACTTTCAGCCAACAAATTCCCTAGCAAGTAAGTGATTTTGATGATCTTTCTTAATAAAAATTGCATTTTTGGAGTCCCCAAAGCTTGAGCTAATTAATGGGGGGGCTAATTTGCAACATGGTTGAAAGTCTAGGGACATACCATGATAGATTTTATGTTGTTTGATGACTTTTTATGGAAGAAAATGAATGATAGGATGTTGATAAACAACTTTTGTGAAAGGTGTTATGAAAACGCCTAATTTGGGCTAAAATGCAAAAGTTGTAATTTGTTCATTAAGGCATGAAATAGTTGGAATTGTGGATAGTTGTAAGAGGATTAAATGTTCATCTAGGCCTGTTTAACAAGAAAATGTGATGAAAATTTATTTACGAGCCTAGGGGCAAAATCGTAATTTTGCCAAAGTGTAGGGGCAAAATAGTCATTTTGCCTAAAGTGTAGTTTATGGTGAATTATGATTTATAAGTGATTAAATCACTAAATTTAATTTTTCTAGATCAAAGAAAACGAGTTTCAGACCTAGAACGGGAGAAAAGAGAAATGTGGGCAAAAAGTCCTTTTTGGCCTTTTTATCATCGAGGTAAGTTCATGTGCAGATGTGGTAATTACGTACGAGTTATTTTAAATATTCCAATGTTGTGTGAAATGTATAATTATGCAATGAATTTATTAAGTACTTGTTGATAAGTTGTTAAGTGAATTAAACCTAAGAATAGTAAGAGATGTAAATAGTAAGAAATAAAGATAGTTAAGGTTCCGTGTGAGACCAGATTGGAATATGACCTCGGTGTAAGAATTCGTATAAGACCATGTCTTGGACATGGCATTGACATGTTAATGCAAGTGAGACCCCTTTGGGGTATGATCTCAAGGCGACACTATGTGTATGAGACTCAAGAGAGTCATTTAACAATTTGAGTGATTCAACGAGTAAGTTGAAGGTGAGAACGTATGTGGTTGTACCATGAGAAGCACAAGTGTGTGTTAGAATTGAATGGAGATGAATTATGTGTAACTAATGCACTTTAATTGCATGAGATAGATTTATTAATGCATTGTGTGAATGCAAATGAGTATCGTAGAAGGTTAAGTAAGTATAGTAGCGTGTGAGGATGTTCCTGGGTGAACTTTTAAAATAGAGAATTTCATGTGGATAATTATCCATGAATGTATAATAACTGTGAGCTAAGTGCGATATCATCTTATTGATGGTTAGTGATGGGCTGTGTGCGATACCATCACTATGTTATTAACGGTGGGCTGTGTGCGTTACCACCTAGTAAATTATTAATTGATGGGCTTTCTGCGATACCATCGCTTATAAAATCATTTGGTGGGCTAAGTGCGATACCACCATAAGTATAAATAATTGGTGGGCTAAGTGCGATACCACCACAAGTATAAATAACTGGTGGGCTAAGTGCGATACCACCACAAGTATAAATAATTGGTGGGCTATGTGCGATAACACCCGACTAGAGACTGATGGTGGGCTAAGTGCGAAACCACCGAGAAATCAGTAGTACGACTGGCTTAGTGAAAATGCTTGATGTGTTGTTTTATATGATCATGTGGTAATCATTGCAGGGTTGTATGATAATTAAATGAGCAATTGGCTTGTGGCACGGTTAGAATGCGGTAAGAGATAGAGTGAGTAAGCTTCAAGAATGATTGAGTAGGTAACCATGAGTTTGCGAGAAAAACTCATTATAATACCTGGTGAATGAATATCGGTAACTACTTCTTATTTGTATACGAACTTACTAAGCATTATTGCTTACTCCTTCCTTTCTCACATATCTTATAGGTTAATTTAGCTAGCTCGGGTTAGAGATTGCCGGAGACGTTTTCACACTATCGAGCAGACACTTGGTTTGAGGTATCAAGTTCTTATGGGTCATGGCATGTATAAGGCTAGTGTCTAAGGTTGATTAAGTTTTAATTGATGTAGCCAAATTGTGTTGGTTTAAGAGAACTTATAGTTTGTTTATGTATAGCCATAGATGATGGCTTAAGTTGTTTGAAATTACATGGGAAAATAGTTCTCCCTGGTGTATGGGATGAAGTCTTTGTCTCTTTAAATGATTAAATGTCTTTAATTCAAGAGTTAAATTGATGCTATGTGGAGTTATGTGATGATGTATGTAAATGAGAGTGGTAAAAAGGCTTGGTAGATAGCCTCTAAGGGCCCATACGGATAGACACACGGGCGTGTGTCTAGGCCGTGTGTCTCCTGAACCTTAGTGTCTTAAGTCAGATTAGACCACGGGCTGGTCACACGGCCGTTGTTCAGGCCGTGTGATACACACGGTTGGCACATAGGCATGTGCCAAGGCCGTGTGAAGTCTGCACTTGACATGTAGAAATTTAATCGTCACACGGGCCAGGGCCACGGGTGTGTCCAGGCCGTGTGGATTTAGTCAGTGGCGACCATGGGTGGACGGCATGGGCAGGTCTTAAGGGCACACGGGCGTGTCCCTGTACCAACACGGGCGTGTGGCCCCTGTTTTAAAGAAAAGTTTCTTTTAGCTTGTGAAAGTCTCCGAAAGCAAGTTTAAGGCCTCGTAGGGCAATGAGATGTATGAGTTGTTTAAGAAAGAGAAGTTTTTAATTTGGAACGAAATTTTATAACCCGTAAATACATGTTTAAGCAAGTTCAAGCATAGTAATGTCTCGTATCCGGTCTAAGCCTCAGACTCGGGTATGGGGTGTTACATTTAGTGGTATCAGAGCTATGGTTTAGTCGGTTCTCGGAGTAGCCTAGTGTGAGTAAGATTCTAGCTATACATGCCATATGTGAACCGTGATAGTGTGATATCTCCCGGCTCTAACAAAATTGTTTTGTTAAGACAGAAATGATTCCCAACCGAGCTAATCTCAATAAGGTTGTAAGTGACAATGAGGTAATTGAAATGTGCTTATACATTGTTGAAATTTAGAGAAGTATGAATAGAAGTTTATGATATGTGGGTGATAAGGTATGGAATCTTATAACTCCCAGTTAAAGAATGAAATGGGAGTTATGAAGTGATGAACTTACTTATATTGATTTGATATGCGTATGGTGTTATATACTCGACCTATTGGGTTAGGTGCATATAGTGAGTAAATTTACCCAGAGAGAGGGGTATATGTGTATATATGATTATTTGAATAATGTATGATCAATATGTCCACATAGTTGAATCTCATGTGCGACTATTAAAGTAGATGATGAATAATGTTTTATTTCGTGACTCTGTATGAAACGACGCGTAATATGGTGTGAGAGTTAAACTGAGAAGCTTGACCAAGTAGAATGCAGGAGATAAGTACGACCGTTTAATAATAAATTGATGAATAAGACCATGGTTGGACCATGGCAATACATGTGATCCCGTGTAAGACCATATCTGAGATATGGCATCAGCATCGACATAAGTTCCATGTAAGACTGTATCGAGGATATGGCATTGGTATTGATATAAGATTTCGTGTAAGACCATAGCGAGGCTATGACATCGTGATGACATGTAAGGGAATAGCTGGGCTATGATGTGTGATACGAGTAAGACCATAGTTGGACTATGGCACTCAGGTAAATGACGTACTCAAAACCCGTAAGACATTCTCTAAATTGATAAGCAATAGTAAGAGAAAGTGGAGTCAAATGTTGAGTACTTAAGTAGATAGTAATGTGGAACTTGAGTAAGTAAAGTCACTGTTCAAAAGTATGAGGGATGGAAACAATTGTAGCATGAAAAACGTGAAAACTAACGTGGAGTGAGTTGTGTGATTATGATGACATTTTATTGATGATAAATGTTAAATCATATGTATGTGGTCAAGAGAGTCAAGTTATGGGGCGCTACGACCTCACCCCCTTACCACTGTTGAATTATGATGAGATGTTATAAGAGTTAAGTTGAGTAAGTTTGCATTTGATTAATGCAATAATTATGTTAGCATAATTGAGAATGCTTTGTATCACATTGGTATATGATACTCTACTAAATGGAGTAATTATTTTTGAACATGAGATTGAAGTCCTAGGGGACTATAATAAAAAGGCTATCATTGAGCTATGAAATAGATAAGGTCTTGTATAAGACCATGCCTGAGACATGGTCTCGGCATCAAGTTGAGATTTCGTACAAGACCATATCCGAGATATGGCTTCGGTAATGAATATGAAAATCGTATAAGACCATATTTGGAATGGGCATCGATATTTGATGTGGAAGTCCATATAAGACCTTATCCGGGATATGGCATTGGTATTTAGAGGTGACTCCATATAAGACCACCTCGGGGATGTGGCATTGGTTTTGTACTTACATGAATGACGATGAATAAGTGTCTTGGACTGTCCCTAGTGACCAATGGGATAAGTAGATGAGTTAAAATTAGAAATGAAATCCGTACCAAAGATATGTGAATGAGTGAGAACAGGTACTCGTATATGAATGACAAAGAAACGAGTACAATGTGTGGCATAGTATGTGCTTAATAAAGGGCAAGTATGAGTAAGTTGGCTTGAAGCCTGTGACCTATGCATGGTTAATTAATACCATGAATGGATTATAATGATTCCCTTGGATATTATGTATTAATACTTGTTTCCCTTCAAGGGTGATGTGGTTGTTCTTTTCAAGAAATTGTGATTGTGTGAGAATGTTAGCTGATTAAGAAATCAGGCTAAGCGGTTGTCGATTTGGTTAATTGAAATCGACATTCCTTTATCTCCTCGTAACCCTATACGGGTACTTTAAGGAGGAAGTTGGTGATGGTTCTAGTATAAGAAGTGAAATCACGAGTTTCACGTCGTGTGATGGATTTTCGAGTAAGCTAAATAGAGTTAATGTATTCGATAGAGATGTCCCTGCTATCGCAAGATATGATGATAGTAAAGGTTTTAGATTATTATAGCAAGAGAACTTAGATGAGAGTGTGCTTAAAATATGTTCTCAGTATGGAGAAGGGAGTGGATTAAGGTATTGAGATATGATTCTGGTTTTGTGCATATTCACACATGAATCAATAAAGAGAATAAAATTCTGTGTGTACGTGAGTAGGGAGCATGATACAAGGATATGCTCATCGAAATGTTCAAACCGTAATGGTTAAATTGAAAGCTATAGAGGGAACTATCAATTGGAAGTTCTAGTATTGAGTTCAGTCTGAATCGAAAACTAAAAAAAAAGTTAACAGGTTGGTGATCCAGAGGCGATCACTTTTGTGTATGTGTTGTGAGTTAGATGTTATGAAATGATCCATGGAAAGGTCAATGTGTATTTTCTAAATTTTGATAATTGAGGGTATCTTATGCTACAGAAGATTTTGAAGATGAATTAGTGGAAACTGCTTGAGCTATTACAATGGTGGGTATAGTTATTGTAATACTTCTCAGATAGCAGACATAGTATAGGTGACTGAATAAAAGATCCATGTTAAGCAGTGCGAGTTAGTTACTCGATTGATCTTAGTTGGTAATATCCTAGTTTCAGCGAGGTTAATGACTAGAGCGAGTTTTATTTTCAAAACAAAAGGGTTCAGAAGTGAGATAGTAAATGGTATTTTAAATAAGCTCTGAATGAGTTTATTTAAGGTGATAAAATCCAGATTGGATAAGATTTCCGTTGTTGATGTTTCCTTGAGATAGAAGTTGAATGATGATAAATCCAGAACTTATGCAGAAGTTTTGGAATGAGATTTAGTAGTAGCATATCTTCTAATACAAGAATAAGGAAGTACAATTATGTGCATAAATGTTTTGACACTAGAACAGATTTCACGATATGATTGAGTTTATGGCTAGAAGTAGTTGACCACTAAAAGCTGAGTTTTTAAAGCATACAAGTTAAGAGTATTAAAGCCGATGAATGCTTTAATAAGAAAGTGAGATAAAACCTTATTGATTTAAAATTTGGCTTGACAAAATTCCCAAGAAGGGTAAATGTAATTCGAATTGTTGTAAATCAACCGGTAAATATCCGAATGATCATTTGGACGTGTACAGAGTTCTAAATTAGTGGATTACTGAGTATACGCCCTGGAGAAAGAAATACATAGGTCACAAGTGATGCTTCGACCTTGTGTATGATAGCTTAAAGGTTGTTGACAAGAGAAACTTGAGGATAAGTGGATTTGTGATTTTGAAGAGTTTATGGAAACGTTTTAAGAATGTTGGTAGCAACTCCTCCTGATAAGATTTTCAGGGACGAAAATCCCTAAGGGGGGAGAATTGTAACAGCCCGAATTAGGGGCTAGTCGGAACAGTGATCTCGAAATCACAAATTCGAGGCTGGAGAAAATTATTTTCATGTTATGTTATGTGTTATAACATGTTTATAAGGATGCATGGAAATTTTGGTGCTTTAATTTTAGCGATTTCATGCTTAATCGCTAAAAAGGACTAAATCGCGTAAAGTGCGAAAGTTCTATTTATTTGCTAGAGGTGCCAAATAGCTATGGATTATTAATTGGAGGTCCCAAATGTGCAATTTGGCCTTGTTTAAGTGGGTTGGACGGCCATGTGACATAGGGGGGACAAGAGCATTTAATTTTGGTCAAAATTGGTGGGAATTAGGTGATAAAATGAATAAAATAAGATGAATAAAAGATGTTATCATCTTTTACTATTCATTCACCTTCAACCACCAAAAATTTGAAGAGAAAAACAAGGGTTTTGGAGCTCAAACTTTCAGCCAACAAATTCCCTAGCAAGTAAGTGATTTTGATGATCTTTCTTAATAAAAATTGCATTTTTAGAGTCCCCAAAGCTTAAGCTAACTATTGGGGGGGGCTAATTTGCAACATGGTTGAAATTATAGGGACTTACCATGATAGAGTTTATGTTTTTTGATGAGTTTTTATGGAAGAAAATGAATGATAGGACGTTGATAAACAACTTTTGTGAAAGGTGTTGTTATGAAAACACCTAATTTGGGCTAAAATGCAAAAGTTGTAATTTGTTCTTTAAGGCATGAAATAGTTGGAATTGTGGATAGTTGTAAGAGGATTAAATGTTCAGCTAGGCTTTTTTTAACAAGAAAATGTGATGAAAATTTATTTACGAGCCTAGGGGCAAAATCATAATTTTGCCAAAGTGTAGGGGCAAAATAGTCATTTTGCCTAAAGTGTAGTTTATGGTGAATTATGATTTATAAGTGATTAAATCACTAAATTACATTTTTCTAGATCAAAGAAAACGAGTTTCGGACCTAGAATGGGAGAAAAGAAAATGTGGGCAAAAAGTCCTTTTTGGCCTTTTCGTCATCGAGGTAAGTTCATGTGCCGATGTGGTAATTACGTACGAGTTATTTTAAATATTCCAATGTTGTGTGAAATCTATAATTATGCAATGAATGTATTAAGTACTTGTTGATAAGTTGTTAAGTGAATTGAACCTAAGAATAGTAAGAGATGTAAATAGTAAGAAATGATGATAGTTAAGGTTCCGTGTGAGACCAGATTGGAATATGACCTCGGTGTAAGAATTCGTATAAGACCATGTCTTGGACATGGCATTGACATGTGAATGCAAGTGAGACCCCATTGGGGTATGATGTCAAGGCGACACTATGTGTATGAGACTCAAGAGAGTCATTTAACAATTTGAGTGATTCAACAGGTAAGTTGAAGGTGAGAACGTATGTGGTTGTACCATGAGAAGCACAAGTGTGTGTTAGAATTGAATGGAGATGAATTCAGTATATAATGAACCCTAGTGGGTTATGTGTAACTAATGCACTTTAATTGCATGAGATAGATTTATTAATGCATTGTGTGAATGCAAACGAGTATCGTAGAAGGTTAAGTAAGTATAGTAGCGTGTGAGGATGTTCCTGGGTGAACATTTAAAATAGAGAATTTCATGTGGATAATTATCCATGAATGTATAATAACGGTGAGCTAAGTGTGATATCATCTTATTGATGGTTAGTGATGGGCTGTGTGCGATACTATCGCTTATAAAATCATTCGGTGGGCTAAGTGCGATACCACAATAAGTATAAATAATTGGTGGGCTAAGTGCGATACCACCATAAGTATAAATAATTGGTGGGCTAAGTGCGATACCACCACAAGTATAAATAACTGGTGGGCTAAGTGCGATACCACCACAAGTATAAATAATTGGTGGGCTATGTGCGATACCACCCTACTAGAGACTGATGGTGGGCTAAGTGCGAAACCAGAAATCGATAGTAATGAGTGGCTTAGTGAAAATGCTTGATGTGTTGTTTTATATGATCATGTGGTAATCAGTGCAGGGTTGTATGATAATTAAATGAGCAATTGGCTTGTGGCACGGCTAGAATGCGGTAAGAGATAGAGTGAGTAAGCTTCAAGAATGATTGAGTAGGTAACCATGAGTTTGCGAGAAAAACTCATTATAATACCTGGTGAATGAATATCGGTAACTACTTCTTATTTGTATATGAACTTACTAAGCATTATTGCTTACTCCTTTCTTTCTCCCATCTCTTATAGGTTAATTTAGCTAGCTCGGGTTAGAGATTGCTGAAGACATTTTCACACTATCGAGCAGGCACTTGGTGTGAGGTATCAAGTTCTTATGGGTCATGGCATGTATAAGGCTAGTGTCTAACGTTGATTAAGTTTTAATTGATGTAGCCAAATTGTGTTGGTTTCAGAGAACTTATAGTGTGTTTATGTATAGCCATAGATGATGGCTTAAGTTGTTTGAAATTACATGGGAAAATAGTTCTCCCTGGTGTATGGGATGAAGTCTTTGTCTCTTTAAATGATTAAATGTCTTTAATTCCAGAGTTAAATTGATGCTATGTGGAGTTATGTGACGATGTATGTAAATGAGAGTGGTAAAAAGGCTTGGTAGATAGCCTCTAAGTGCCCACACGGATAGACACACGGGCGTGTGTCTAGGCCGTGTGTCTCCTGCACCTTAGTGTCTTAAGTCAGATTATACCACGGGCTGGTCACACGGCCGTTGTTCAGGCCGTGTGATACACACGGTTGGCACATAGGCGTGTGCCAAGGCCGTGTGAAGTCTGCACTTGACACTTAGAAATTTAATCGTCACACGGGCCAGGGCCACGGGTGTGTCCAGGTCGTGTGGATTTAGTCAGTTGTGACCACGGGTGGAAGGCATGGGCAGGTGTTAAGGGCACACGAGCGTGTCCCTATACCAACACGGGCTTGTGGCCCCTGTTTTAAAGAAGAGTTTCTTTTAGCTTGTGAAAGTCTCCGAAAGCAAGTTTAAGGCCTCGTAGGGCAATGAGATGTATGAGTTGTTTAAGAAAGAGAAGTTTTTAATTTGGATCGAAATTTTATAACCCGTAAATACATGTTTAAGCAAGTTCAAGCATAGTAATGTCTTGTATCTGGTCTAAGCCTCAGACTCGGGTATGGGGTGTTACAATATGTGTGAAATAGCTTTAGATTATTAATTAGAGGTCCTTAAATAGCAATTTATCCAAATTCTAATTTTTGGACAAAATTGGGCATGAATGAGTTAAAATTTAAAGTTTATCAAAAAGGGCATTTTGGTCATTTATCAAATAAGTGATTAAAATAGGAGAAAAGATGATAAAATTCATTCATCTTCTTCTTCAAGGCTGCCAAAAATTCCAAAGAGCCATTGTTAGGGTTCTTCAAATTTTCAAGCTTGCTAGTAAGTGCATCTAGCCTCGTTTTTGATATTCTTTGTATTTTTGAAGTCTCGGTAGCATGAGTAAGCTATTTTTAGCTATTTGATGAGCTATGAAGGATGTTCAAAAATGTGGTCATGTATGACATACATGTATGTTGATATTTTATGGAAGATTATGAAAGCTTGATGTAGTAGAAACATCTTTTGTTAAGTGATTTTCCATGAAAATGCATGTAGGGACTTGATTGTGAAAATCTTAAGTTTGGTCATACATGTGTGTTTTTGTGAGAATTGATGATAGCTTTAGTTGAATAAGTGGTTCGGCTAAGCATGAAAGACTAGAAAGTTGAATAAAAATCACTTTACGAGCCTTTGAGGCTAAAGTGTAAATATGAGAAAGTTTAGGGGCAAAATAGTAATTTTGCTAAAGTATGAGATAAGGGTCAATCTAGTCAATGTGTGTATTGAATAAGCTGATTTATTCATTATAGATCAAGAAAGGCAAAGCCCGAATCGAAACCGAGGCAAAAGCAAGGTGGTGCACTAAATTGCAAGTCTCAATACTTTTGAGTACCGAGGTAAGTCTATGCATAAACAATGCATTCATACTTACAATCTATTGATGATAGCTAGTGTGTAGCTTGTTTGAGAATGATTGAGAACCTATGTGGTTCAAGTAGAATGAATGTAGTAGATTTTTGAATGGATATTTAATTGAGTAAGTAGACATGTGAATTTGTAGTGATAATGCTAGATAGTAGGCTAAGTGCGATACCATCCTAATGCATATTGACGGTGAGCTGGCTATGTGCGATGCTATCGTGAGGTATATCATTTAGTGGGCTAAGTGAGAAACCCCTATGATTACCTTTGTGGTAGGCTAAGTTCGATACCACCATATTAATTGATTGTGGTGTGCTAAGTGCGAAACCACCGAGACATTTGCTGAGTGGGTTAACTGTGTGGATTAGCCACGTGATTGCATTATTGAGTAAAATAGCTATGTGGATGTATTATTAAGTTAATCAGCTGTGTGGATGAATTATTGAGAAATAATGACGTGTTGTATTGTAACAACCCATACCTGAGTCCGAGACCAAGACTGGATACGAGACATTACCATGCTTGAACTCACTTAAACATGTACTTACGGGCTATAAAATTTTTTTCCGAATTAAAAACTTCTCTTTCTCAGTCTATTCATACCTTTCATGAGCCTACGAGGCCTTAAACACTTACCTAAAAACTTTCGGAACTTATTCAGAAACTTTTCTTTAGAGCAGGGGTTACACGCCCGTGCACCCCTAAAACATGCCAGTGTCTTTCATCCGTGGTGGATACTGGCAAAATACACACGTCCTGGACACGCCCGTGGTCCCAAACCGTGCCTAAAACCCCAGCATTCTGCCAAATGCCCCACGGCCAAGGCACACGCCCGTGCTTACCACCCGTGGTGCACACTGACTACCTTAACACGGCCTAGAGTCTAGACACACGCCCGTGTGACTAGTCCGTGGTCCATTCTGACTTAAGATACAATGGTGCAGGGTGCACACGGCCTAGACACACGCCCGTGTGTCCATCCGTGTGGGCACTTAGAGGCTATTTACCAAGCCAATTCCCACCCTGAAATCAAGACCAAACTCAAGCTCAATTCAACAACTCAAGTATTACATCATATATGAACAATACAACATGCTTCATTGATATCAATAACATACATGCTTAGTCAATCTTGGCAAATCACTTAGCCATTTACAAAAGAATAATAAACTTGATAGCCCATACTTTTGCCCTTTCTAAACATATACTCAAAATGAAATGTTTCCTATACATGCCATACTTAATATAATCTCAACTTGGCTATACCAAAATAAGTATTGATAGTGTGCTTCGAACTCTGACTTCAACGATCCACAAGTTAGCTTGGCGGGACTACATAGAAAGAAAGAATAAAAGACGTAAGCATTTAGCTTAGTAAGTTTGCATAATGCTCATAGCAACATACTTGCTTAATATAAACCATTTGACATAAACAATGGTATCATAAATTTCAGCTATAAAGCTTACTTACTATTACTTGATTCTTACAAATCTCATGATACTTACTAGTCTCATACTTGTGAGGTAAACAAGGTACCTGTATCACTTGATCACATTGATTAGCAAACTTTAGCATAATAATCATAATCTCTAACTTATCATTCATAACATGAATAATACTCATTCTCAACTTGATGATAACTCTTCTTACTTACTTTCTTGTTATCTCATTTAAACTTTACTTGTTTGCCCAATGAATTTCTATGAATAACCGAGGATACTAAATCTCATCTCACACGCTCGATGCCAAAGCCATATCCTAGATACGGTCTTACATGGAATCTCTCGTCTTGGTTTCGAGGCCATGTCTTGACATGGGCTTATACGAAGTCTTTCTTGTTCCCACCAATGCCATGCCTTGGCTTGGACTTACATGGGATATCTTTCTATTGATAGCTTTTCAATGCCAAGCTTGCCTTGGACTTATATGATATCTGTTCAATGCCAAGCTTGCCTTGGACTTACATGATAACTTGTTCAATGCCAAGCTTGCCTTGGACTTACATGATAACTTGTTCAATGCCAAGCTTGCCTTGGACTTACATGATAACTTGTTCAATGCCAAGCTTGCCTTGGACTTACATGATATCTCTGCTTGATTGCTGATGCCATGCCTTGGCTTGGTCTTATACAGACTTTCTAATCTCATGTGGTAGATCGAGTATCCTGGGAAATTCCATCTTCAATCGGGACATGCTCGTATTTAATCTCATTGATTTCTTTGTTTAGCAAAACATTAAGCATTCCATGATAATAATGTACATTATACTAAGCAATTCAATGATAGAAATCATAAAGCTTAGAAATCACACAAACTTACCTCAATATACAAAATGTTTGTAGATATACAATTTAGTCCTCGACTTTGTTCTTGCCTCGGTTTCGATACGGGATTCATTTTTCTTGATCTATAATCATAAATAGACCATTTAATACTCACATCGACTAAATTGACTCTTTAATCATATTTTGGCAAAATTACTAGTTTGCCCCTAAACTTTCTCATATTTACACTTTTGCCCCTAGGCTCGTAAAAATATGATTTTCATACAACTTTCTTAAACTTCATGCTTAGCTAATTCATTTTCTCTACTATAACAATCATCAATTCTCATTATTTCTAGTATGTATGACCAATTTTTATAACTATTACAAATTAGTCCATACTATCATTTTTCATGAAATTCATTAAGGAAAAGATGTTTATCTAACATCAAACTCTCATAATCTTCCATAAAACATCATTTAACAACCATGTCATTCATAGGTGAATTTTTAAACATGCATCTTAGCTCATTATATAGCTAAAAATAGCTAATTCATAATACGAGAACTTCAAAAATACGAAGAATGTTAAAAACGGGGCTAAAATGAACTTACTAGCAAGCTTGAAAAAAATGAAGAACCCTAGCTACGGAGTCTCCAAATTTTCGGCAATGAGAGGAAGAAGATGAATAGATTTTTATCATATTTTTCCTATTTTAATCATTTATTAACCAAATGACCAAAATGCCCTTCTGTTTAAAATTTTCATAAATACTAACTCATGCCCAATTTTGTCCAAAAATTATATTTTGGGCAAATTGCTAATTAAGGACTTCTAATTGATATTCTAAAGCTATTTCATACAAAAAGATTCTAGAAACTCATATTTTGCAACTTTTGCAATTTAGTCCTTTTTGATCATTCCATGTCAATTTCACAAAATTTCTACATGGAACTTTAGTACTATGATGCAAACTTGTCATAAACCATAAAAACTCTTTTTTATTGACTCGGGTTTGTGGTCTCGCACCACTATTCCGACTAGGCCCTGAATCAGGATGTTACAATTCTCCCCCTCTTAGGAATTTTCGTCCTCGAAAATCTTACCAGCAAGCAGGTTTGGGCACTGGTTTCTCATGCTCTCTTCTAGTTCCCACGTAGCTTCTTCTATTCCATGTCTTTGCCACAATACTTTTACCAGGGCAATACTTTTATTCCTTAGCTGCTTGACTTCCCGAGCTAAAATCTTAACTGGTTCTTTACCATAAGTCATGTCGGGATGAATCTCTATCTCTGACGGGGTAATTACATGTAAAGGATCTGATCGGTAGCGTCTCAACATTGACACGTGAAACACATCATGTATCTTTTCTAACTCTGATGGCAGAGCCAATCTATAAGCTACCGGTCCAACTTTCTCGGTAATCTCATACGGTCCAATAAATCGTGGACTCAACTTGCCTTTCCGGCCAAATCTGAGAACTTTTCTCCATGGTGACACTTTCAAGAAAACTTTACCTCCGACTTGATACTCTATCTCTTTTCTCTTTAAGTCCGAATAGGACTTACATCTGTCTGATGCGACTTTTAAACATTCTCGTATCGCTTTCACTTTCTCTTGGCTTCTCTAACCAAATCAACCCCATGAATTTGGTTTTCCTTGAGTTCAGTCCAAAATAAAGGCGTTCTGCACTTTCGCCCATATAGAGCCTCATAGGGCGCCATCTTTAAGCTCGACTGAAAACTATTATTGTATGCAAACTCTACCAATGGGAGAAAGTTTTCCCAACTGCCTCGGAATTCAAGAATACAACATATGAGCATATCCTCGAGTACTTGAATTAACCTCTCCGACTGACCGTCAGTTTGAGGATGAAAAGCGGTACTAAAGTTCAACTTTGTACCCAAGGCCTCTTGTAACTTCTTCCAAAATTTGGATGTAAACCTCGGATCTCTATCCGAGACGATTGACAACGGAACACCGTGAAGCCTTACTATTTCTGAAACGTACAAGTTTGCTAACTTGTCGAGTGAGTAATCAACTCGTACAGGTATAAAATGAGTTGACTTCGTGAGTCTATCAACTATAACCCATACAACATCTTTCTTGCTCGGAGATAATGGTAGACCCGTTACAAAATCCATAGTAATACGGTCCCATTTCCACTCTGGAACCAAAATGGGTTGAAGCAAACTCGAAGGTACTTGATGTTCAGCCTTTACTCGCTAACAAATCAAGCATTTGGAAACAAACTCTGAAATATCTTTCTTCATTCTCGGCCACCAATACTGTTGCTTCAAATCATTATACATCTTGGTACCACCCGGATGTACAGACAAACATCCGTTATGGGCCTTACGCAAAATTCCCTGAATAAGCTCTTCCTTTCTCGGTACACAAACTCTATCTTTGAACATAAGACTTCCATTGGGACTAATCTGGAAATCAGACTCAACATCTGTCTCGCACTGAGCTCTCTTGACTTGCAATCCACTATCTTCTTTTTGAGCTTCAATGATCTCTTGGAGGAAAGTTGGTCTAGCTCTCAACTCAGCTAGAATAGAACCATCGTCGGATAAAGTCATCCGTGAATTCATTGCCCTTAATGCAAATAGGGACTTTCTGCTCAAAGCGTTGGTGACCACATTCGCCTTCCTGGGATGGTAGTCAATGAAAAATTCATAGTCTTTTATCAACTCTAACCATCTCCGCTGCCTTAAGTTCAACTCTTTCTGCATCATCAAATACTTTAAACTTTTGTGATCGCTGAAGATCCGACATCTCTCACCATATAGGTGGTGTCTCCATATCTTCAATGCGAAGACTATGGCAGCCAACTCTAGATCGTGGGACGGATAATTCTTCTCATGTGGCTTCAACTGTCTTGAGGCGTAAGCAATCACTTTGCCTTCTTGCATAAGTACACAGCCTAATCCATTCAAGGATGCATCGCTGTAAATCAAAAATTCTTTCCCTGTCTCAGGTTGTACCAGAACTGGAGCTTCTGTCAACATTGCTTTCAGTTTCTCGAAACTTTGTTGGCATTTTTCTGTCCACTCAAACTTCATATTTTTCTGTAACAATTTAGTCATCGGGGTTGCAATCATAGAAAACCCCTTGATGAATCGTCTATAATAGTCGGCTAGGCCTAGAAAACTTCTAATCTCAGAGATATTCTTCGATGGCTTCCAGTCCATTATGGCTGAGATCTTACTTGGATCTACTCGGACTCCATCTCTCGAGACAATATGTCCAAGAAATCCTACTTCCTTGAGCCAAAATTTGGTTTTACTGAATTTGGCATACAACGGACTTTCTCGAAGAGTCTGTAAAACTATCCGTAGATGTTCAGCATGCTCATTCTCATCTCGGGAATAAATCAGTATGTCGTCAATAAAAATGACTACAAACTTGTTGAGGTATGGTCTAAAGATGCGGTTCATTAAGTCCATGAATACCGCAGGAGCATTGGTCAAACCAAAAGGCATGACTAAAATTTCATAATGCCCATACCTTGTTCGAAAAGCTGTCTTGGACACATCTGATTCTCTTACTCTCAGCTGGTAGTACCCTGATCTCAAGTCTATTTTGGAGAACACAGCGGCTCCTTTCAATTGGTCGAACAAATCATCGATCCTTGGCAATGGGTACTTGTTCTTTATTTTCACTTTATTAAGTTGACGGTAATCTATGCACAATCTCATGGTGCCATCTTTCTTTTTCACAAATAAAACCGGAACACCCCATGGAGAACAACTTGATCTTGGAAAACCTTTATCTGTCAACTCTTGCAACTGTGACTTCAACTCTCTCAACTCCGTTGGAGCCATTCTGTAAGGAGTAATAGATATTGGTACAGTGCCAGGAGCTAGCTCAATACTGAACTCAACTTCTCTAACTGGTGGTAGTCCTTGTAATTCTTCGAGAAAAACATCCACGTACTCACATACTATTGGTACTGACTCAATCTTTAACTCTGTTTCTTTATCATTCATCACAAAGGCCAAATATGCCTCATACCCCTTTCTTACGTATCTCTGTGCCATCATGTGAAAAATCATTGCCGGAGATTTACTTTGCTCATCTGATTCTATATGGAGAGTATCCCCATTCTCACATCTCATCTCAATATATTTTTTCCCACAATTAACTATTACACCATGAGTGGTCAACCAGTCCATACCAAGAATGAGGTCGAACTCATCGAATGGTAGCAACAAAAGATTTGCTTTAAAGCAATGACCTCTAATCATTAATGGGCAATCTTTACATACTTTATCGACTAACACACTCTTGCCTAAAGGATTAGACACTTTAATCATAAATTCTGTAGAATCTATAGGCATATTCATACTGGATACTAGTTTCATACAAATGTAAGAGTGTGTGGATCCGGGGTCTATTAAAGCAATAACTTTGATATCATGAAGAGAAAAGGCACCCGTAATAACATCATGAGAAGATGCCTCTTCGCGAGCGCAAATGGCGTAAGTCCTTGCAGGCGCTCTACCCTCGGGTCTCGCGGCCTGCTCTCGAGGGTTACCTCTTCCACTTGCCCCACTTCTCGGGTTTCTCTGCGGTCTTCCACGGACCATACTCCCGGATCTCGGGTTCTGAGTTCTCTCTTCTTTCATCATCTCTGGACAGTCTTTTATATAGTGGTCTTGGGAACCACATCTAAAGCATGCATTTTCATGTGCTCGGCATTCTCCAAGATGACGTTTGCCACATTGTGGGCATTCGGGTCTGTCAAATCTAATACTCCCAACACTTGAAACTAAAGCAGTCTGTGCTCTATTCCCTGAATATTGTTTACTCTTGTCTTTTCTTGAAAACCCAGTGGAAGTAGCCGATCGGGTAGAGAAATCTCTTGACTTCTTGGATGAGGATTGGAAAGACTTATTCCACTGTCTCTTTTTGGAGTCACGAGACTCCATTTCAGACTTTCTCTTCTCCTTTACTAGTTCTTCGGCTTTACAAGCCCTCTCTACTAACACAACAAATTCCTTTAGTTCTAGAACAACAACAAACAATTTGATGTCATCATTTAGCCCATCTTCAAATCTCTTTCTCATGATGGCCTCAATGGATACACACTCTCGAGCGTATTTACTGAGTCGCACAAACTCGCGCTCGTAATCAGTCACAGACATTTTGCCTTGCTTCAGTTCTAGGAATTCCTTTCTTTTCTGGTCCACAAACCTTTGACTGATATACTTTTTCTTGAACTCTTCTTGGAAAAATTCCTATGTGATCCTTTCCCTCGATACCACCGACACAAGGGTGTTCCACCATTGGTAAGCAGAATCTCTTAAAAGAGAGACTACACACTTCATGCATTCCTCAAGTGTGCATGACAACTCATTAAATACCCTGATAGTATTTTCAATCCAGAACTCAGCCTTTTCCGGATCATCATCTTTTCTAGACCGGAATTCCTCTGCCCCATGTTTCCTGGTTCTATCGACTGGAGGCTTCTCTCCTCTTACCACCTCTACTACTTGAGGGGCTACTGGATAGGTTGAGGAATAGGTGGGGGCGGAGGGGGTTGTGCATTTGGGTTCATACGAACGAACTCCGTATACCATGTATTCATCATATGGAGGAAGGCTTCTCTAGCCACTTCTCCTCTTTCTTGACTCATCGTAGTGGGTCTATTTTCATGCTCGTTCGGCACTGTCCCTTCAGCGGGAGCCGGCGCATTACTTTCTATGTCATCCGCCACAGCTCTATCGGGATCCATTTACTAAATGTATAAACATAATTTAAGTCGCCAGGAGTCGTCACACTATCATTATAAAAACATTCTTACGTATGGCATGTATGGCTAGACTTGGGCTTGTGCTACGTTAGTTTTAGAACCGACTAAATCGTAGCTCTGATACCACTAAATGTAACACCCCATACCCGAGTCTGAGACCAAGACTGGGTACGAGACATTACCATGATTGAACTCACTTAAACATGTACTTACGGGCTATAAAATTTTGTTCCGAATTAAAAAATTCTCTTTCTCAGTCTATTCATACCTTTCATGAGCCTACGAGGCCTTAAACACTTACCTAAAAACTTTTGGAACTTATTCAGAAACTTTTCTTTAGAGTAGGGGTTACACGCCCATGTTGTATGGGACACGCCCGTGCACCCCTAAAACATGCCCGTGTCTTTCACCCTTGGTGGATACTGGCAAAATAAACACGTCCTGTACACGCCCGTGGTCCCAAACCGTGCCTAAAACCCCAGGATTCTGCCAAATGCCCCACGGCCAAGGCACACGCCCATGTGACTAGTCCGTGGTCCATTCTAACATAAGATACAATGGTGCAGGGTGCACACGGCCTAGACACACGCCTGTGTGTCCATTCGTGTGGGCACTTAGAAACTTTTTACCAAGCCAATTGCCACCCTGAAATCAAGACCAAACTCAAGCTCAATTTAACAACTCAAGTATTACATCATATATGAACAATACAACATGCTTCATTGATATCAATAACATACATACTTAGTCAATCTTGGCCAATAACTTAGCCATTTACAAAAGAATAATAAACTTGATAGCCCATACTTTTGCCCTTTCTAAACATATACTCAAAATGAAATGTTTCCTATGTATGCCATACTTAATATAATCTCAACTTGGCTATACCAAAATAAGGATTAATAGTGTGCTTCGAACTCTGACTTCAACGATCCACAAGTTAGCTTGGCGGGACTACATAGAAAGAAAGAATAAAAGACGTAAGCATTTAGCTTAGTAAGTTTGCATAATGCTCATAGCAACATACTTGCTTAATATAAACCATTTGACATAAACAATAGTATCATTAATTTCAGCTATAAAGCTTACTTACTCATACTTGATTCTTACAAATCTCATGATACTTACCAGTCTCATACTTGTGAGGTAAACAAGGTACCTGTATCACTTGATCACATTGATCAGCATACTTTAGCATAATAATCATAATCTCTAACTTATCATTCATAACATGAATAATACTCATTCTCAACTTGATGATAACTCTGCTTACTTACTTTCTTGTTATCTCATTTAACCTTTACTTGTTTGCCCAATGAATTTCTATGAATAACCGAGGATACTGAATCTCATCTCACACGCTCGATGCCAAAGCCATATCCTAGATACGGTCTTACATGGAATCTCTCATCTTGGTTTCGAGGCCATGTCTTGACATGGGCTTATACGAAGTCTTTCTTGTTCTCACCAATGCCATGCCTTGGCTTGGACTTACATGGGATCTCTTTCTCTTGATAGCTTTTCAATGCCAAGCTTGCCTTGGACTTACATGATATCCGTTCAATGACAAGCTTGCCTTGGACTTACATGATAACTTGTTCAATGCCAAGCTTGCCTTGGACTTACATGATAACTTGTTCAATACCAAGCTTGCCTTGGACTTACATGATAACTTGTTCAATGCCAAGCTTGCCTTGGACTTACATGATATCTCTGCTTGATTGCCGATGCCATGCCTTGGCTTGGTCTTATACGGACTTTCTAATCTCATGTGGTAGATTGAGTATCCTTGGAAATTCCATCTTCAATCGGGACATGCTCGTATTTAATCTCATTGATTTCTTTGTTTAGAAAAACATTAAGCATTCCATGATAATAATGTACATTATACTAAGCAATTCAATGATAGAAATCATAAAGCTTAGAAATCACACAAACTTACCTCAATATACAAAATGTTTGTAGATATACAATTTAGTCCTCGACTTTGTTCTTGTCTCGGTTTCGATCCGGGCTTCATTTTTCTTGATCTATAATCATAAATAGACAATTTAATACTCACATCGACTAAATTTACTCTTTAATCATATTTTGGCAAAATTACTATTTTGCCCCTAAACTTTCTCATATTTGCACTTTTGCCCCTAGGCTCGTAAAAAATGATTTTCATTCAACTTTCTTAAACTTCATGCTTAGCTAATTCATTTTCTCTACTATAACAATCATCAATTCTCATTATTTCTAGTATGTATGACCAATTTTTATAACTATTACAAATTAGTCCATACTATCATTTTTCATGAAATTCATTAAGGAAAAGATGTTTATCTAACATCAAACTCTCATAATCTTCCATAAAACATCATTTAACAATCATGTCATTCATAGGTGAATTTTTAAACATGCATCTTAGCTCATTATATAGCTAAAAATAGCTAATTCATAATACGAGAACTTCAAAAATACGAAGAATGTTAAAAACGGGGCTAAGATGAACTTACTAGCAAGCTTGAAAAAAATGAAGAACCCTAGCTATGGAGTCTCCAAATTTTTGGCAATGAGAGGAAGAAGATGAATAGATTTTTATCATCTTTTTCCTATTTTAATCATTTATTAACCAAATGACCAAAATGCCCTTCTCTTTAAAATTTTCATAAATACTAACTCATGCCCAATTTTGTCCAAAAATTATATTTTGGGCAAATTGCTAATTAAGGACTTCTAATTGATATTCTAAAGCTATTTCATACAAAAAGCTTCTAGAAACTCATATTTTGCAACTTTTGCCATTTAGTCCTTTTTGATCATTCCATGTCAATTTCAAAAAATTTCTTCATGGAACTTTAGTACTATGATGCAAACATGTCATAAACCTTAAGAACTCAATTTTACTGACTCGAGTTTGTGGTCTCGCACCACTATTCTGACTAGGCCCTGAATCGGGATGTTACATGTATATTGTGTAAATGTGACATTGAATGCAGGGGTGCATTTCGATGGTTATGAGTATGTGACTCATGATGTGTTGGAAGTGTGGTAAGGGTTAGAAAGAGTAAGCATAGTTGTTCATTTCTTTTGGTAGTATAATGCTAATTGTTGTTTAGCTTATACTATGATGCTTAATTGTTTATGTGTAAACTTACTAAGCTCAAAGCTTACTCCTTTTCTTTTCCCTTGTCTTATAGAGTAAAAGTGTTGAACCGAGATACAAGGATCAATTGGAAGATCGCCCACACTATCAAAGACACTGGTACATGAGACTCAATGTTTTGTATATGGCATGTATAGGGGCTAGACAAGTTAGTGAATTTTGTTGTAAATGGCTAAGATGTGTTGGCCTTTAGATGGATAGCTCATTTTGTATAATGCCATAGTTGTTGGCTACCTTATTATATGAAAAGTTATAGTTGTCTATGTGAGATTGCAATTCAATTTGAGTTGATTATGGATGTGTTGTATGAGAGCATGTTGTGTAAGTTATAAGGATGAGAAGAGCTTAGCAAGTAGCTTTGTTCTTGTCCATGTGGATAGACACACGGGCGTGTGTCTAGACCATGTGCGACACACGGTCAGCCCACGGGCGTGTGCTTTGGCCGTGCGTCCCCTGCATGTTAGTATGTGAAGTCAGATTAGACCATAGACTAGTCACACAGACGTGTGCCTAGGGCGTGTGGGATTAATCAATGTTGGCCACGGGCTAGCCACACGGGCGTGTGTCTAGACTCTAGGCCGTGTTAAGGTAGTCAGTGTGCACCACGGGTGGTAAGCACGGGCGTGTGCCTTGGCCGTGGGGCATTGGCAGAATGATGGGGTTTTAGGCACGGTTTGGGGACATGGGCGTGGGTGTCCATGCACGGGCGTGTCTAATCTTGCACGGGCGTGTGAGACCTGTATAAAAGAGAAAAAAATTAAGATTGGAAAAAGTTTCGGTTTAGTCTCGAGAGCCCTAGTGTGTATGAGTGAGGCCTCGTAAGTCGAGAATGAGGTTGTTGTGATGACTTCAGAGAGTAGTTACAACGAACCTAAGTGGCAATCAAGTGGTTTGAGTTCGATAACGCCTCGGGCCTGGTTCCGGCGTAGAACTCGGGTAAGGGGTGTTACATTTAGTGGTATCAGAGCTATGGTTTAGTCGGTTCTAGGACTATCGTTGCGGGTGTAAGAGTCTAGCTATACATGCCATAAGTGTACAATGATAGTGTGGTGGTTTCTGATGATTTTAAATCTTGTTTTATATAGTATATGGATTCTGATCCAGTGACTGCTTATGAAGCAGCAAGGAACCGCGTCCGTTGAGAGTGGACCCAAGGTCAGGGATCAAGGGGAAGAGGCATGGGAAGCCTTTCTCCAGATGATGAGTAATTGGTACTCGGACTATGTTCGAGCAAACCCTACTACTCAACCTCCTCCACCTCTTCCTATACCTTAGTCAAATCCAGTGGCTCCTCAAGGTATGGATGTAGTGAGGATATCGAAACCCCCGGTGGATAAGATTAGGAAGCACGGGGCTAAGGAGTTTAGAGCTAAGATAGATGATGACCCAGAGAGGGCAGAGTTCTGGTTGGAGAACTCGATGAGGGTGTTCGAAGAACTCTCATGTACGCCTGAGGAGAGCTTGAAGTGTGTCGTATCCTTACTGAGAGATTCGGCATACCATTGGTGGAAAACACTAACGTTGGTAGTCCCGAGAGAGCGGGTGACGTGGGACTTCTTTCTGGAAGAGTTCAGGAAGAAGTATATAAGCCAGCGATTTACTGATCAGAAAAGGAAGGAATTCCTTGAGTTGAAGCAAGGAAGGATGTCAGTAGCAGAGTATGAGTGTGAGTTTGTTAGGCTTAGCAAATATGCTCAAGAATGTGTGTCGACAGAGACAATCTTGTGTAAGAGGTTCGAAGACGGACAGAATGAGGGCATCAAACTCCTAGTTGGTATTTTGGAGTTGAAAGAGTTTGTGGTGTTAGTTGAAAGGGCAAGCAAGGCCTAAGAGTTGAGTTCAGAAAAGAGGAGGGCTGTGAGTGTAAAAGCCCGAATTTGACCCTAATCGGAACAGTGGTTTCGGGACCACAAGTCTGAGTCTAAATAATATTTTAATATTATTTTCTGTGTCGTTGATATGTGAATTAGCATGTGCTAACTTTTTGTGAATTAAATTGACTGTCTGTGTGTTTAATTTGACAAAAGGACTAAATTGCATAATTGGTAAAAGTGGCCCCTTAATTGATTATTGGCTAAATTGAGATGGCTTTAGTAAAGTGAAGTCCTTAAAGGACAATTAGTCCATTATTATTTAAAGTGGACGGCAACATGGCTTTATAACATATTTCTTTATGTTATTTTATTAGGTAAAATGTTATATTATATTTATTTTATAAGTTATAATTATATTAAACTAAAAGAAACATAATAGTGGGATTCATTCATACATTGTTTCCACCGAAAATATAAAGGAAAGAAAAGTTTTTGAAGCTTTCTCACGTTCCGCTACTATTAAGCAAAATTAAAGGTTAGTTCTTGTTCGGTTTTTGATAATTTCTACGTTTTTGAGATCGTTGCTTAGAAATGTTCAAGACCCATGCTTTAATTTTTGAATTTGATGAAAATTTTGAGTTGAGCCATTGTTGATAGTTGGATGTTTATGTTATTTAATGATGGATTATAAAATATATGTGATAGATTTATATGTTTTGTTTTTGAATTTTTGACGAATTTAGCTAAATAGGGCTAAATCGAGAAAAAAATTTTTGAGGGGTTAAAATGCAAAATAAATGAAATGAGTGGACTTGTATAATCTCCATTAATATTCGGCCCTCAGGTTGTGAAATCAAATTTTGTGTATTTGGTATTTTGTGCAAATAGGACTATATTGTAAAGGTGTGAAACATTAGGGGTAAAATGGTAATTTGTCCATTTAAGTGTTTTAGGACTAAATTGAATTGAAATGTATTTGAATGAGCTTAATTTGAACATATTTAGATCAAGAGCAAAAGAAAAAGGACTTGGATCGGGGATAAGCTAAAGTAATCGACTAGCCGGTTTTGTCGTCCGACGTTATCCGAGGTAAGTCTATAAGCAATTTAATTCCGTTAACATCGGTTATAACCTTGATTACATGCTGAATTATGAAATTATAAATGTGAATTTGGCCAAAGCCGAATGTGGTAAGTGATTTAATAATGAAATGTAGTTATATTTAATTGAGTTTGATATGTTACAGTGATATGAATTATGTGTGATATATGTGATATTGGTAATAAGTAATGTGTATGAGATGGTTTAATTATATCGATATTCGGGCTTCGAGCCTAGCAGGCCTAGTGCCGATGAAATGTATCGGGTTTATTGCCTAGCAAGCTAAATGCCGGTGATTAAATTTTAGACCTCAGGTCTAGCAGGCTTAGTGCCGGTGTGTGTTTCAGGCTTGGTTGCCTAGCATGCTAAATGCCGGTGATTAAATTTCAGACCTCGGGTCTAGCAGGCTTAGTGCCGGTGTGTGTTTCAGGCTTGGTTGCCTAGCAGGCTTAATGCCAGTGATTTATTATAAATAGAGGATTCATGGATCATTAATAAGGTGGAGTGTAATTACTGCAATTAAGCTAAATGTTCAGGTAAGTATAAGCTTCATAGTTCCAATGAATAAGGTAAGTTGTTATATTACTATTCGAAGTGAGTAACATGTGATATAGTTGAAGTATTTTTTTTTATGTGCATTTGGTCTTACAAATAATGAATATGATATATATATACTGGAATTTAATCTTGGTTGTGCCTTTGAGATTCGGCCATATGTGTAAATGCTATATGTGAGGGTAAATAGATATGTTTACTTATGTGTATGATCGATTACATGTGGTTAATATGTATATTATACTTACTTGGTTTGGTTATATGTGGATACATATTACATTTATGTGTATTCGGTGAGTTTGCACAATTAAGGTGAGATAAGGATATTTTGAGGTTATCAAAGAAAAGGGTACTAGCATTCGGCATTAGTAGATTATTTAAGTACTAAGCTTTGAATTTGTATGATATTAAATTTGGATTTGAAAATGTTTGAATGACCATTTGATTTAATACTTTTGCTTAAGACTTAGTAAGCCTAATTAGCTTACTCTGTGTGTTCATCGTTCTGTTTTATAGATTTTGACCAAGCTACGAGCTCAGGGGATCGTCAACGAAGTCATCCACACTATCAATCTATTTTGGTACTTTTTGAGTTTGGTTTTTGGACTAAAGGCATGTATAGGCTAAACTATGTTACGAGCCATGAGTTTTGTTCTTGTATATATATTAAAAGCCATGCGAATATGGCTTATCTCCTTTGTTAGTTTGGTATTGAGGCATATGGTTTTTAATGGTCAAATGGTGTATATTTTTATGTCATTATTGTGCATGAGTTGTGGGGGTTTTTAATTAGCATATATTCGGCCATGGTACATATATATTTGATAGGTATAGCTTAGTTTTGTGGTTTATGGCATTTTTGGCTAAGATAATATTTTGATAATGTATATTCGGTTTAAATATATGTGTAACACCCCAAACCCGACCCAAACATTACGACCGAATTTGGTGTGCTAAAGAGAAAACATTTTTTTTGAAAACTCCTTTAAACCGGTTTAACTTTTTGATAAAAGATAGTGTCTTGTTTAAAACAGTTGAGGTGTATAAAACCCATACTTAGGTTTATTTAAAAATATTTATTAAGTCGGGTTATTATAGATTTCAAATGTACCCGATGGCACTTTAAAACATTTTGCGTTTGATTTGCGAAAACATGTGCACCCATTTTGACATCATTAAATAGTTTAAACGAATTATTCAAAACATGTAAAATAATCAAAGTAAAATATTAGGAGGCCTTATTACAACTTGAACAAAATAAATCCAAAAATAAAATAAACACAGTTCAAAATTGATTTAGTCTATATTTCCACTGCATGGCCACCTCGAGTCCATCCGGCTCCACATCCGCAATCTACGAGTCACTTGAAAAATGTTAAAGGAGAAGGTGAGTCACCAAGACTCAATGTGTAACCCTTCCCCGATTTAGTGCAACAACATACACAATTTATAACAAATTAACATGCACTAAACCATGCACCCAACCTAGCCATCCAAACACCTTTCTCTACCCCGTGTGGTACCAAACCACTGGTGGTGCCAAACCACAGGTGACTTAAAGTCACGATATTCATCAATAATTGTGGTGCCAAACCACTGGTTACCCGAAGTCACAAATCAAATGATGGGGCCAACCCATCGTGTGATACCAAATCACTGGCGTCGATCCCATAATATAAATCGTGGGGCCAACCCACTGTGGTGCTAAGCCACTGGGACGAGACGCTATGAGGTGCCAAACCTCTGGAGGTGCCAAACCTCTGGAGGTGCCAAACCTCTGGTGACCGTAGTCACAATGTGGTACCAAACCACTGGTGCCCGTCGACACGAATATCACTGCCCCCTCCTCTCATCAACCCACATTAGTCCATGATATATATATAACAGAATTCATGCCAACATGTTTTTAAATCGCATATACCAAATATGCCATGCTTTCCAAAAGCATCAAATAGTAAACTCATACGAACAGAGTCTTACCTGAATCATTGCTTATATCGTTATGGTATTAAATCCAAAGCTACATAAACCAGATTTATCATACACAAACATTTAGCACAGTTAATTAATCATAAAGTGTGTATGTACACACCTGATTCCAACGATAACTCTAAATCTCAAGGAGTCAATCGGCCACCCTACTTTCCTTGCTCCTTACAATCGATTTGGTTTCCTACCAAATCCCGAACCAACCTGTAACATCCCAAAATTTGAGTATTATTTGTGTTGGCTCGGGTATGAATTTTGTGTGTTAGCATAGTCTTGTGAAGGCTTGATTTTATTTAGGAAGCTAGAATAATTTTTAGTATGGTTTATTTAATGAAGTGGATTAAGTGAGCTTAGCACTTAAGTTAATTTAAGTGTTAAATTAAAGCATAAGAGGAGTAAGTGGCAAGTTGGTTAAGGAGCTTGAAAGGTGGCTTGAGGTTAGAGGTTCGAATATCATGGAAAACATTTTTTTTGAAGACTTTATTTTTGTTCTAGCATTGATGGTCGGTCAACCTATGTTTATGATAGGTTGGACTATTTCTTTTGGTTAGTTGAATTTTGTTTAAGGAAAGCATGATGTTGGGGATAAGAATCTTGAAGTTATGGTATTAAGAGGGGACAAAAGGCATGGAATATGGAGGATGTTTTGGAAAGTAATCCTAGGCCTTTAGTGGATGAATGTGGACGGCATGGGTGTCTAGGGGGGTGGTCGAATTTTGTAAGTAGCTTTGGGGGGGAATAGTTGGTCAATTTTTTTGCCTTTTGAACATCTTTTTGCATTTTTGTTTTCCCTCTCCAAAAACACTCTCTTTGGCCGAATGTTATTGTGCATTTTGGTGCAATTTTTGCTTTTGGTTTTAGCCTTATTTTGTGTGAACCAAATACCATTTCTCTTCTTTCAATTGTCCTCTTGAAATCGAAACAACATTGGAACTTTTGTGCACTTTTCTTCTTTGGCAAAATAGTGTTTGGCCGAACCTCTCTCTCCCACATCTCTCTTTTCTTCATTTGACTTTTGTTTAATCACATTTTCTTTCATCCTCTCTTGGCCGAATCTTTACCCATCTCAAATTCCATTTCTTTTCTTTCACTCAAAGTTTAAACATCCATTACCATTCTATTTCTCTTTTCTTTTCACTTCACCATAGCCGAATTTTTCTACTTCCTTTTAGTATTATTTTTGGCCGAATATTCAAGGGTAGACTCTCTTTGATTTTTCTTCAACCGATTTTGGAAAAGGGTAAGTGTTCTTGGCCGTTTCTTCTTCAATTCTTTTCTCGTCTCTATGTTATTTTCTTGTGGACTAAGGCCGAATCTATGGGCATTGGTTTGCAAGGTTCTAATCATTCTTAGAAACCGATTTCTTTTAGGCTTTTCGGACGTTGGAAGCAATCAATCTAAGTCTCGATTCGTTGACAATCGTTTTGGGTAAGTTTAGGTAAGACTTGGTTTTTCAAAGGATAATTATCCGATTTAGTGTTATGGCCGAATGGCCTTTGTTCATAATCTTAATATTGGCCGATTGTAGGACAAGGTGATCTAGTGGTAGATCGGATCTTCGGACGTTAGTTATTGCTTTCGTGAAAGGTGTGTATCTTACACATTTTATAACTTGGTTTATATATGTATATTTGTGTGTTATAACTAATCATATTATGAAAAGTGGGTAAATCGATGAGATCTGGATATGATACCATGATGGTATGAATGAGGATTCGGGTAAGTCCGTTTCAATATGTTGTTAATACATGTGGATTGAAATTATGATCTACGATTTATGATATATTCGTTATGAGATACATATCAAAGTTTATTGACGTGATTTGTCTATCTATTGCATTGGTATGGGCAATATGAGTGGAGGGGGAAGATTGATGATTCGTGTCTTCGGACACCAGTGGTTTGGCACCACCAAAGATTTGGCACCACCAAAGATTTTGGTATCACATTCGTGTCTTCGGACACCGTGAGGTTTGGCACCTCATAGCGACTTGTCCCTCGTGGTTAATTCCACCGTGGGTTGGCCCCACTTTTGAGATATGGGATCGTCTGCGGTGATTTGGTATCACACGTGGGTTGGCCCCACAGATGGATTATTTGTGACTTTGGTCACCAAAGATTTGGTATCACATTTATATTGTGACTTCGTTCACTGTGGTTTGGCACCACCAAAGTGGTTTGGTACCACACGGGGTAGAAAAGGAGTTATGGATGGCTAGGTTGGGTGCATTATACATATATGTTGCTTTGTTATAATTTGTGTAAGTATGTGGTATTTACCCGGAGGGGAATATGCACTGAGTCTTGGTGACTCACCTTCTCCCTTATCTTTTTAGGTGATTCGTAAGATCGCGAATATGGAGCCGGATGAACTCGAGGAGGCCATGCAATAAAGTTGGTTTTACATGAACTTCCATTTGGGTACTTTATTTTAATTTGGTTTTCATATTTTATGGATTTGTAATAAGGCCTCTTTAATTATGGTTTTGAATTATTTATATGCTTTGGGATTTATTCTAGACATGTTTAAGTATATCACTTGATTAATTTAATAATTGAGCTCAAAGTTTTCTAAACTATAAACTCGCAATGGTTTTAAAAATCTTACCATCGGGTAATATGAATAGTTCGATAGAAAAATTACAAGTTAAGTGTTTTCAACAAATTAAGTGATTTCCAAAAATTCAAGTTTCTATAATCAGTTTTAAAGTGATATTTCAAATTTTCTTAAAAAGATATAAATGTTTTCTATCCTATGATTTATTAACTAAGTTTTAAAGTTTTATGTAATTCAAAGTAAATCTCAGTTTTAACTTATTTTCGACAAATAAAGAATTTCAAAGAGTTTTTCACAAAATTTAATTATTAATTCGATTCTTCAAAAATATTTTCCTTAGTGACATACCAGATTCGGTCGTGGCGTATTGACCGGGTTTGGAGTGTTACAAATTGGTATCAGAGCCAAGTTCAAAAGCTCGGCTGTGGGCCCGAGGCCCAAAATGTTTTAAAGAATGGATTTTAAAATGTTTTGTTGAAAATTATATGGTTGGAAAGGCATGGCCTCGAGTCTCCGACATCGATCCGCCCTGGTAAGTACATCAAACCGTTGATTTTGATGATATGATATGATGATGTTGGCATGACTGTATAGTAGTAGGAACTACTCTAGAGACCCAAAACTATAGGTTGAATGTACTCGCGAAACAACCTCCTATTAAAACTTTTCATAAAATTGTGCTTTAAAGAAAGTGGAATAATGACTAATGCATAATGCTTTTTAATCAGATAATTCGAGACTTTAGACATGAGTACTCGTGGTCGAGGTCGTATGATTCGTGGACACGGTCGGGGTAGGATGGCTATGTCTGAGCCAGTGAGGTCCGGTCAAGGATCCGAAAATGAGGTACCACTACCCCCACCACCAGCAGTTGGAGTTGAGCAACAGGATCAAACGGGGGATGATGCAGTATCTCAGGCGATGCTGCGAGTTCTTGAGATGGTAGCTGGAATAGGTGGAGGCGCGGGAATTCGGAAATCCGTATCTGAGCGACTTCGAGCCAATGGAGCTGAGGTATTTCGAGGTGTTTCAGGCGTGGCTCCTAGTGCGGCTGAATATTGGCTAGAGGCGACGGAGCGAATCATGGATGATTTGGATCCAATGCCGAGGAAAAGCTGAAAGGGATCGTGACGCTTCTTCGGGATAAGTCATATCGGTGGTGGCTCACGATGCAGAATGGTGCCGCAATGAGGATCTCACTTGGGATTATTTCAAGGCGTGTCGTGGAAATACGTTGGGTCTAATTACATTGATGTGCAGCGTAAGGCATTTCTGAGTTTGATCCAAGGTAATAAGTCTTTGTCAGAATATGAGGCAGAATTTTTAAGACTGAGCCGGTATGCTGGAGGTCTTGTGGCATCGGAGCACGAGCGATGTGTTCGATTCAAGATGGTTTGAGGGACGAGTGAGATTGTTGATTGCTCCACATCGAGCGAGAGTTTGTCGCTTTGGTTGAAAAGGCTAAGATAGCCAAAGGAATCAAGGAATCGCAAGGCGAGTTACGACCGAACAAGCATAAGAGAGGTTACGGATCATCGGGATCACCCGGTAATTCTCAAAAGAGGGCTAGGCAAAGTGGGCCGAATCGATGCGGGAGGCTCATTCTGCGCTAATCGTGGGACCAAAGACGGTGTAATCGATGTAGGAAATATCATTGGGGCGAATGTTGGACCGGAGGGAAAGGATGTTTCGAGTGTGGCTCGCTGGATCATCGTGTGAGAGACTGTCCACGTAAGCTAGCCAGGAATCAGTCAGAGGGTCAAGGTCGTGCTCAGTTCAGAAATGAGGGACCGCCACCACATAGAGGTCGTGGTAATTGTAGAGGAGATAATGGTTCTGGTCGAGGTCGAGGAGCATCTGGCAGAGGTGTTGGCAACACTGAGGCAAGACAGCCTGGTTTGGTGTATGCAGCGAGACATCGAGAGGAGGGCGACGCACCGGACGTCATAACCGGTACGTTCTTAATCTTTGGTGAACCATATACTGCTTTGATAGATGTGGGTTCGACACATTCGTATGTTGCCAATAACATAGTAGAGACCATGAGCTTAGTTTCTGAGACTACTTCTAGGAGGATGACCGTACTTAGCCCTCTAGGTCACTCTGTATAAGTAAATAAGCTGTATAGAGATGTACCCCTAGAACTCCAAGGGGTAGCGTTCGTAGCTGATCTGATGGAATTGCCATTTGAGGAGTTCGATCTGATACTTGGGATGGACTGGTTAGCCAAGTACTGAGCAAGTTTGGATTGCGCTGCTAAGCGCATGGTTTTGAAGTCGATTGAGGCGAAGAGGTGGTCATGATAGGTAATAGAAGAGATTATCTATCCAACGTGGTATCTGCGTTGAAAGTCGTGAAGTTGGTTAGGAAGGGTCGTGAGGCATTCGTGGTCCATGTGTGTGCATTGGAGGCTAAGGATTCTAATGTGGGGAATGTCCGCATACGGAAAGGAATATGTTGACGTATTTCTGAAGAACTTCCGGACTACCTCCGACCGTGAAGTTGAATTTGGTATAGATCTGTTACAGGCAACGGCCGTGTCTATAGCTCCGTATAGGATGGCAATCGAAGGAATTGATGGAATTAAAGGCTCAAATTCGTGGAGTTGTTGGATCGAGGTTTCATTCGACCAAGTGTTTCGCCATGGGGAGCGCCGGTACTTTTTGTCAAGAAGAAGGATGGTACGATGCGGATGTGTATAGACTACCGCTTGATTGAATAAGTCGACGATCAAAAACAAGTATCCTTTGCCGAGGACAGATGACTTGTTTGATCAGCTTAAGGGGGCGGCGATTTTCTCCAAGATTGATTTAAGGTCTGGATATCATCAGCTAAAGGTGAAAGAGGCTGATATCCATAAGACAGCTTTTTGCACTCGGTATGGGCACTACGAGTTTCTGGTGATGCCGTTTGGATTGACTAACGCGCCAGCTGCATTTATGGATATGATGAATCGAGTATTCCAGCAGTTTTTGGATCAGTTTGTTCTGGTATTTATAGACGATATTTTGGTATACTCAAAGTCAGAGGAGGAGCATGATGTGCATTTGCGAGTAGTGTTGCAGATTCTGAGGGAAAAGCAGCTGTACGCCAAATTTAGTAAGTGCGAATTCTGGCTTAGGGAGGTGACTTTCTTGGGTCACGTAGTATCAGCTGAGGGGATTAGAGTGGATCCTCGAAAGATTGAGGGAGTATTGGATTGGAAGCCGCCTAAGTCATTGGCTGAGATTCGGAGTTTTCTAGGTCTGACGGGGTATTACCGAAGATTTGTAGAAGGATTTTCTTTGATAGCAGCACCTATGACCAAGTTATTGAGGAAAGGAGTTCCATTTGTGTGGACCGAGAAGCAGCAAGGAAGTTTCGACAAGTTGAAGAAGATTCTGATCAAGCTCCGATTTTGATTCAACTTTGGCGTGCAAGGAATTCACTACATGTGATGCATCACATACCGGTTTGGGATGTGTGCCGATGCAGAAGGGAAGGTAGTGGCTTATGCATCTCGGCAGCTTGAGACCACATGAGGTTAATTATCCGACGCATGACTTGGAATTAGTCTGCTGTGGTTTTTGCTTTGAAGATATGGAGACACTATTTGTATGGAGAGAAGTCGATAGTCTACACGGATCACAAGAGTCTTAAGTACCTTTTGACTCGTATGACTTGAACTTGAGGCGTAGATGGATCAAATTGTTGAAGGACTACGACTGTTCGATCGAATTTCATCCCGGCAAGGCTAACGTGGTGGCAGACGCGTTGAGCCGTAAGGTTGTATCGGATTTAAGATCGATGTTTGCTCGTCTTAGCTTATATGACGATGGGAGTCTTTTATTAAACCGCAAGTCAAGCCGACTTGGTTAGAGCAAATCAAGGAGAAGCGGTTAGAGGATGATGGTTTAAATGATCGGAGGTTGCGCAGTTCGTAATGGAGGTTTAGAGGAATATAGTTTGTCCAAATGATGGAGTACTTGTGTTTTAAAGGGAGAGCTTGTATGCCAAGGATGTTGAGTTGAGGCAAAGGATTCTTCGGATGCACATAACAGCCCATATGCTATGCATCCCGGAGGAAGCAAGATGTATCGGGATTTAAGAGAGCGCTTTTGGTGGCTAGGTCCAGGCGTGAGGTAACCGAGTTTGTGGGTAAATGTCCGACGTGTCGCAGTCAAGGCGAGCATCGCCATCGTCAGGTTTACTTCACCGGTGAAGATTCCACAATGGAAGTGGGAAAGGATCACTATAGACTTTGTCGATGGATTACCTCTTACGCCTAGTAAGAAGGATTGATTTGGGTGATTGTGGATCGTCGACTAAGTCGACTCATTTCATTCCTGTGAGATAGATTATTCGCCTGCAGGTTAGCTAAGTTGTATGTAGCGAGATAGTGAGGTTGCACGGTGTGCCGGTGTCGATCATCTCGAGATAGAGATCCTAGATTTACATCGAGGTTTTGGAGAGCGTTACATCGGGCTTTGGGTACGCGGTTGGATTTCGATCGCATTTCATCCACATCGATCGGCGGCGATCGGAGAGGGTTATTCAGATTTTAGAAGATATGTTGAGAGGATGTGTTTTGGACTTGAGAGGCAAAGGAAGAGTTTTTACCATTAGTGAGTTCGCATACAACAATAGTTACCAAGCAAGCATTAAGATGGCCCCATATGAGGCGTTGTATGGTAGGAGGTGTCGCACACCTACATGTTGGACAGAGTTGGGTGAGCGTCAGATGTTAGGACCAGAGTTGGTTGCAGAAACTGAGGATAAGGTGAAGTTGATTCAAGCTCGATTGAAGGAAGCTTCGGATAGGCAGAAGTCATATGCCGATCTCAAGCGGAGGGATATAGAGTTTGCCGTGGGTGACAAAGTTTTTCTGAAGGTCTCGCCATGGAAGAAAGTGTTAAGATTTGGGAGAAAAGGCAAGTTAAGTCCAAGGTTTATTGGGCCATTTAAGGTGTTGAGACGAGTGGGACCTGTAGCTTATCAGCTCGAGTTGCCATCAGAGCTGAGTCAGATTCATGATGTGTTCCATGTCTCCATGCTTAGACGCTATCGTTCTGATCCATCGCATGTTGTGGCAGTAGAGGAAATAGAGATGAGTCCAGATCTGACGATAGAAGAAGAACCTGTGCAGATCCTAAATCGAGATGTGAAAGTTTTACGTAGGAAGACAGTTCCTTTAGTGAAGGTTTTATGGCGGAATCATGGCGTGGAGGAAGCTACGTGGGAATCGGAGGATGTAATGAGGCAAAGAAGATCCTCAACTCTTTTGATCGTGTAATTTCGAGGACGAAATTTTTCTTAAGGGGTAGAATTGTAACATCCCAAAATTTGAGTATTATTTGTGTTGGCTCGGGTATGAATTCTGTGTGTTAGCATAGTCTTGTGAAGGCTTGATTTTATTTAGGAAGCTAGAATAATTTTTAGTATGGTTTATTTAATGAAGTGGATTAAGTGAGGTTAGCACTTAAGTTAATTTAAGTGTTAAATTAAAGCATAAGAGGAGTAAGTGGCAAGTTGGTTAAGGAGCTTGAAAGGTGGCTTGAGGTTAGAGGTTCGAGTATCATGGAAAACATTTTTTTGAAGACTTTATTTTTGTTCTAGCATTGATGGTCGGTCAACCTATGTTTATGATAGGTTGGACTATTTCTTTTGGTTAGTTGAATTTTGTTTAAGGAAAGCATGATGTTGGGGATAAGAATCTTGAAGTTATGGTATTAAGAGGGGACAAAAGGCATGGAATATGGAGGATGTTTTGGAAAGTAATCCTAGGCCTTTAGTGGATGAATGTGGACGGCATGGGTGTCTAGGGGGTGGCCGAATTTTGTAAGTAGCTTTGGGGGGGAATAGTTGGTCAATTTTTTTGCCTTTTGAACATCTTTTTGCATTTTTGTTTTCCCTCTCCAAAAACACTCTCTTTGGCCGAATGTTATTGTGCATTTTGGTGCAATTTTTGCTTTTGGTTTTAGCCTTATTTTGTGTGAACCAAATACCATTTCTCTTCTTTCAATTGTCCTCTTGAAACCGAAACAACATTGGAACTTTTGTGCACTTTTCTTCTTTGGCAAAATAGTGTTTGGCCGAACCTCTCTCTCCCACATCTCTCTTTTCTTCATTTGACTTTTGTTTAATCACATTTTCTTTCATCCTCTCTTGGCCGAATCTTTACCCATCTCAAATTCCATTTCTTTTTCTTTCACTCAAAGTTTAAACATCCATTACCATTCTATTTCTCTTTTCTTTTCACTTCACCATAGCCGAATTTTTCTACTTCCTTTTAGTATTATTTTTGGCCGAATATTCAAGGGTAGACTCTCTTTGATTTTTCTTCAATCGATTTTGGAAAAGGGTAAGTGTTCTTGGCCGTTTCTTCTTCAATTCTTTTCTCGTCTCTATGTTATTTTCTTGTGGACTAAGGCCGAATCTATGGGCATTGGTTTGCAAGGTTCTAATCATTCTTAGAAACTGATTTCTTTTAGGCTTTTCGGACGTTGGAAGCAATCAATCTAAGTCTCGATTCGTTGACAATCGTTTTAGGTAAGTTTAGGTAAGACTTGGTTTTTCGAAGGATAATTATCTGGGATTTAGTGTTATGGCCGAATGGCCTTTGTTCATAATCTTAATATTGGCCGATTGTAGGACAAGGTGATCTAGTGGTAGATAGGATCTTCGGACGTTAGTTATTGCTTTGGTGAAAGGTGTGTATCTTACAAACTTTATAACTTGGTTTTTATATGTATATTTGTGTGTTATAACTAATCATATTATGAAAAGTGGGTAAATCGATGAGATCTGGATATGATACCATGATGGTATGAATGAGGATTCGGGTAAGTCCGTTTCAATATGTTGTTAATACATGTGGATTGAAATTATGATCTACGATTTATGATATATTCGTTATGAGATACATATCAAAGTTTATTGACGTGATTTGTCTATCTATTGCATTGGTATGGGCAATATGAGTGGAGGGGGAAGATTGATGATTCGTGTCTTCGGACACCAGTGGTTTGCAACACCAGTGGTTTGGCACCACCAGTGATTTGGTATCACATTCGTGTCTTCGGACACCAGAGGTTTGGCACCTCATAGCGACTTGTCCCTGTGGTTAATTCCACCGTGGGTTGGCCCCACTTTTGAGATATGGGATCGTCTGCCAGTGATTTGGTATCACAAATGGGTTGGCCCCACAGATGGATTATTTGTGACTTTGGTCACCAGTGATTTGGTATCACATTTATATTGTGACTTCGGTCACCAGTGGTTTGGCACCACCAGTGGTTTGGTACCACACGGGGTAGAAAAGGAGTTATGGATGGCTAGGTTGGGTGCATTATACATATATGTTGCTTTGTTATAATTTGTGTAAGTATGTGGTATTTACCCGGGAGAGGGAATATGCACTGAGTCTTGGTGACTCACCTTCTCCCTTATCTTTTCAGGTGATTCGTGAGATCGCGGATATGGAGCCAGATGAACTCGAGGAGGCCATGCAATAAAGTTGGTTTTGCATGAACTTCCATTTGGGTACTTTATTTTAATTTGGTTTTCATATTTTATGGATTTGTAATAAGGCCTCTTTAATTATGGTTTTGAATTATTTATATGCTTTGGGATTTATTCTAGACATGTTTATGTATATCACTTGATTAATTTAATAATTGAGCTCAAAGTTTTCTAAACTATAAACTCGCAATGGTTTTAAAAATCTTACCATCGGGTAATATGAATAGTTCGATAGAAAAATTACAAGTTAAGTGTTTTCAACAAATTAAGTGATTTCCAAAAATTCAAGTTTCTATACTCAGTTTTAAACTAATATTTCAAATTTTCTTAAAAAGATATAAATGTTTTCTATCCTATGATTTATTAACTAAGTTTTAAAGTTTTATGTAATTCAAAGTAAATCTCAGTTTTAACTTATTTTCGACAAATAAAGAATTTCAAAGAGTTTTTCACAAACTTTAATTGTTAATTCGATTCTTCAAAAATATTTTCCTTAGTGACATACCAGATTCGGTTGTGGCGTATTGACCGGGTTTGGGGTGTTACACAACCGATGGTTCTCCCTTATGCAAACGGCCACCCTATTAAGAAGAACGATTAATCCATTATAGACTTTGGCTTAACGAGAACTAAAAGAATAGACTAATTAAACCAACCTTTACCACCACTTACCAACCGATCACTCACAGATGGAGGCTTTGCTTGACTGTTTCGAAATCCCGGATGCCCTATAATAAAATGGTTACCCAAACAAGAGATTAACTCCTTCCAAACAAATGCCAAAATCGGCTCTTACCTTTGTAAAAGTCGACAGAGAACAGAGAGGGAATAGCAATAGGCATTCGGCTACCAATACTTACCTTCTCCAACGATTGAAAAAGACAAACCCAAGGAGATCAACACCTCTCTAGTATTCGGCCAAAGAGACACTAATAGGGGAGGGGAATTTCGGCACACCAAAAAGGGGGAAATTCGGCTAGAGAAGAAGACTATTCGGCTTTGAAGAAACAAGAGAAGACAAATGGAATGTTGCTGGGGTTTAAAGAGGTTCGGCTATTGCTAGGAAAAGAAGAGAAAGCAAAAGCTGCTCAAAGGAGAAATGGATTCGAAATAACAAGTAGAAGTAGAGTTTAAGAAGATAATTAAAAAAAATGAAAGTGAAGGCTTTAGGAGCAAAGAGCTAAAATTCGGCTAAAGGAAGAGCACACCCCCTTAAATAAGATTCGGCCACTCTCCCCCCTTTGAAGACTCCAACATTCGGCCACTTCTCATCTCCCTTTCAAATCCCATTATTTTACTCCTAGTTTCTCTCAATACCAACCTTTCAAACCAATTCAAAATTAAATAAAATAAAAACTCACCTTTTATCCATTATCACCTCTTAAAAACAAATAAAATAAAGTACAATACTAACACTACTCCTCCAGCCGAATCCTAAGGCAAAAATTAAGCTATATCCTTATCAATTTAAAAGTCCAAATTCGGGCCATTACTCCACCCTTTTCACGCCACTTAAAAAAATAAAATAAAATAAAATAATATTTATTCCCACTCCAGCCGAATAACAACAAGGTTGATTGTTATCAAATTAAGCCCCATGTGCAGGCCATGACCCCCTCTCCAGGACGCCAAAAAAATAAAAACCCCACTGCTGCTTCTTTGGTTTGAACATGGGACCTGTTGGGACAAGAGACCAGGTAACGCCCCAGGCCACTCGGCCAAAGTGTTATTTTGTGACATAAACGCGCCATATTTCCTTTTAAGCCCTACTTCCTTAGTTCCCCCGTGCCTTAACACCAAAACAAAAATAAAACCCCCATTTGCTGCTCACGCCACTCGAACCTAAGACCAGCTGGAACCTCCACGCACGCCACCGCTTTGCCAAGGCGCCCGCTTGTGTCATAGACTCGCCCCAACCTCTTTTAAGGCCTCCTTCCTTTTAACGCCAAAACCCAAAAAATAAAACACCTTGCTGCCACCTTGATTCGAACCCAAGTCCTTACTAGCGTTACTTCCAGACCCTTAAGTGGCACATGGGAGCCACTTTACCACCTGGACTTTCATGTCCATTAACCTTGCCATTTATTTTTTTAAGGCATACCTAGCCCAGTTTCTCTAGTTGACGCAAAAAGAAAAAATAAAAGCCTCGATGCGCCCTACGTTACTCGAACCTCTTCCCTCCTGCGCAAGCCTCCAAGGCCCCTAAAGTAGCATCCCAAGCCACTTTACTAAGCCCAAGTTCATGTCTATAAATTCCTAAAATTTTCTTTAAGGCCTCCTTAGCCCAATTTCCTCTTTTAACCTAAAAATTTCAAAAATTTCCAATGCACTCCCTTTTGATCCTAGAGTTTTAAAAACCCTTAAAACATCACCAACCACACTTAAAGCCTACTAACACTTGAGTTATGCTCCAAACACATAACCCCTAATTTAGGATGTTACAATTCTACCCTCCTTAAAAATAATTTCGTCCTCGAAATTACTTACTAATGAACATCCGTACATCCTAACTTACCACACTTACCTCCTCACTGCGCACTCGATTTTATTAAAGTCGTCATTCCACCTTGACCACGTCCATGACAACCACGTCCCCTCAAACTCATTTCTACACCGCGATTTAGTCTGATTAAAAAGTTTTATGCATCAGGATTTGTTCCACTTGGTTATTCGCGAAGAAATTTTATGAAAAGTTTAATAGGGACTCTTTCTATCATTCAAAGTTTTAAGTTCTCTATCCTAGTTCACACAGAGAAGAACATCCATTCCCTTTCATACTTATTCACTCTTCGGGCATTTCTGTCCGTTTCTATCCCAGGGGTATTTTCGTCATTTTCCTATAGGGGTTTTTTTGTAATAAATCAAAGAAATTTTAAAACTTTAATAAATCAGGACACTTTGAAATTTCCAAAACTGGAGGGCATTTCTGAAAATTTGACAAATTGGAAGTACAGCAGAATTTTGGAAACCAGGGGTATTTTAGTAATTTGTCAATCAAGGGTAATTTTGAAAATTTCCAAAAGTCAGGGTATTGTTTTGAAATACAAAATTTTGGATACTTTTGCAAAGTAAAAGAATTTTATTGAAATCGGGGTAATCTGGTAATTTTTTGGAACCAAGGGTATTTTCGTAAATTTGCCACTAGGGGCATTTTGGTAATTTTTGTAAGTCAAGAATATTTTGAAAATTTTCCAACATAATTTTTTTTTCTACTATTTAAAAGAGATATTTTAGTGATTTTAAAACTAAAGTTTTCATTAAAACATGGCTAATCCCTTTCGGGTTTTATTTAGCGTGTTTAGCCTATGACCGAGTCCTCTTGGTTAGGGTGAACCGGTTACTACACACCAGGTAGGAATCCCGCAAAGAGGAGGTGAGTCACGAGGACCGCTTAAGTACCAAGCTCTTCCGGATCCAATCCTAGACATGCGCACCAAGGTTACCACACCCTAACTCGGCGACTTGGTCGTAGGTTTGTTTATTTAGGCTTTTAAAGTTTTATGTATTCTATTGGGGTAGTCTAGTCCTAAAGTTCAAACACCTATCATACTGTATACGTTCCATGCCTACCCTTCTATAGATAATTAATTCACAAAGAAGTTAGAAGTACTTACCTGGGCGGATTGGTGCCGGAGACTCGGTGCCATGCTGTTCAACACCAAAAATATTTCAAAAAGGCCTACCAAAACATTTTGGGCCTTGGGCCCCCATAGCCGAGCTTTGAACTGGGCTCTGATACCAATTTTGTAACACCCCAAACCCGGCCCAAACATTACGACCAAATTTGGTGTGCTACAGAGAAAACATTTTTTTTTTGAAAACTCCTTTAAACCGGTTTAACTTTTTGATAAAAGATAGTGTCTTGTTTAAAACAGTTGAGGTGTATAAAACCCATACTTAGGTTTATTTAAAAATATTTATTAAGTCGGGTTATTATAGATTTCAAATGTACCCGATGGCACTTTAAAACATTTTGCGTTTGATTTACGAAAACATGTGCACCCATTTTGACATCATTAAATAGTTTAAACGAATTATTCAAAACATATAAAATAATCAAAGTAAAATATTAGGAGGCCTTATTACAACTTGAACAAAATAAATCCAAAAATAAAATAAACACGGTTCAAAATTGATTTAGTCTATATTTCCACTGCATGGCCACCTCGAGTCCATCCGGCTCCACATCCGCAATCTACGAGTCACCTGAAAAATGTTAAAGGAGAAGGTGAGTCACCAAGACTCAATGTGTAACCCTTCCCCGATTTAGTGCAACAAGATACACAATTTATAACAAATTAACATGCACTAAACCATGCACCCAACCTAGCCATCCAAACACCTTTCTCTACCCCGTGTGGTACCAAACCACTAGTGGTGCCAAACCACTGGTGACTTAAAGTCACGATATTCATCAATAATTGTGGTGCCAAACCACTGGTGGTGCCAAACCACTGGTGACCCGAAGTCACAAATCAAATGATGGGGCCAACGCATCGTGTGATACCAAATCACTGGCGTCGATCCCATAATATAAACCGTGGGGCCAACCCACTGTGGTGCTAAGCCACTGGGACGAGACGCTATGAGGTGCCAAACCTCTGGAGGTGCCAAACCTCTGGTGACCGTAGTCACAATGTGGTACCAAACCACTGGTGCCCATTGACACGAATATCACTGCCCCCTCCTCTCATCAACCCACATTAGTCCATGATATATATATAACAGAATTCATGCCAACATGTATTTAAATCGCATATACCAAATATGCCATGCTTCCCAAAAGCATCAAATAGTAAACTCATACGAACAGTCTTACGAATCATCGCTTATATCGTTATGGTATTAAATTCAAAGCTACATAAACCAGATTTAGCATACACAAACATTTAGCACAGTTAATTAATCATAAAGTGTGTATGTACACACCTGATTCCAACGATAACTCTAAATCTTAAGGAGTCAATCGGCCACCCTACTTTCCTTGCTCCTTACAATCGACTTGGTTTCCTACCAAATCCCGAACCAACTGATGGTTCTCCCTTATGCAAACGGCCACCCTATTAAGAAGAACGATTAATCCATTATAGACTTTGGCTTAACGAGAACTAAAAGAATAGACTAATTAAACCAACCTTTACCACCACTTACCAACTGATCACTCACAGATGGAGGCTTTGCTTGACTGTTTCGAAATCCCGGATGCCCTATAATAAAATGGTTACCCAAACAAGAGATTAACTCCTTCCAAACAAATGCCAAAATCGGCTCTTACCTTTGTAAAAGTCGACAGAGAACAGAGAGGGAATAGCAATAGGCATTCGGCTACCAATACTTACCTTCTCCAACGATTGAAAAAGACAAACCCAAGGAGATCAACACCTCTCTAATATTCGGCCAAAGAGACACTAATAGGGGAGGGGAATTTCGGCACACCAAAAAGGGGGAAATTCGGCTAGAGAAGAAGACTATTCGGCTTTGAAGAAACAAGAGAAGACAAATGGAATGTTGCTGGGGTTTAAAGAGGTTCGGCTATTGCTAGGAAAAGAAGAGAAAACAAAAGCTGCTCAAAGGAGAAATGGATTCGAAATAACAAGTAGAAGTAGAGTTTAAGAAGATAATAAAAAAGAAATGAAAGTGAAGGCTTTAGGAGCAAAGAGCTAAAATTCGGCTAAAGGAAGAGCACACCCCCTTAAATAAGATTCGGCCACTCTCCCCCCCTTGAAGACTCCAACATTCGGCCACTTCTCATCTCCCTTTCAAATCCCATTATTTTACTCCTAGTTTCTCTCAATACCAACCTTTCAAACCAATTCAAAATTAAATAAAATAAAAACCCACCTTTTATCCATTATCACCTCTTAAAAACAAATAAAATAAAGTACAATACTAACACTACTCCTCCAGCCGAATCCTAAGGCAAAAATTAAGCTATATCCTTATCAATTTAAAAGTCCAAATTCGGGCCATTACTCCACCCTTTTCACGCCACTTAAAAAAATAAAATAAAATAAACTAATATTTATTCCCACTCCAGCCGAATAACAACAAGGTTCATTGTTATCAAATTAAGTCCCACGTGCATGCCATGACCCCCTCTCCAGGACGCCAAAAAAATAAAAACCCCACTGCTGCTTCTTTGGTTCGAACATGGGACCTGTTGGGAAAAGAGACCAGGTAACGCCCCAGGCCACTCGGCCAAAGCGTTATTTTGTGACATAAACGCGCCATATTTCCTTTTAAGCCCTACTTCCTTAGTTCCCCCTTGCCTTAACGCCAAAACAAAAATAAAACCCCCATTTGCTACTCATGCCACTCGAACCTAGGACCAGCTGGAACCTCCACACGCTGCCAGCCGCTTTGCCAAGGTGCCATTTGTGTCATAGACTCGCCCCAACCTCTTTTAAGGCCTCCTTCCTTTTAATGCCCAAACCCAAAAAAATAAAACACCTTGCTGCCACCTTGATTCGAACCCAAGTCCTTACTAGCGTTACTTCCAGGCCCTTAAGTGGCCCATGGGAGCCACTTTACCACCTGGACTTTCATGTCCATTAACCTTGCCATTTATTTTTTTAAGGCATACCTAGCCCAGTTTCTCTAGTTGACGCAAAAAGAAAAAATAAAAGCCTCTGATGCGCCCCACGTTACTCGAACCTCTTCCCTCCTGCGCAAGCCTCCAAGGCCCCTAAAGTAGCATCCCAAGCCACTTTACTAAGCCCAAGTTCATGTCTACAAATTCCTAAAATTTTCTTTAAGGCCTCCTTAGCCCAATTTCCCCTTTTAACCTAAAAATTTCAAAAATTTCCAATGCACTCCCTTTTGATCCTAGAGTTTTAAAAACCCTTAAAACATCACCAACCACACTTAAAGCCTACTAACAGTTGAGTTATGCTCCAAACACATAACCCCTAATTTAGGATGTTACAATATGTTCATGTTATGTATAATGTTTCATAGTTTAAATGTGCAGCCGTTTGATATATATATATTTATTATGGTGATTTGCTAGTATATTTTGCTATAGGGATTCGGTGTATAATGGTAAATAATAAAGTTGTACATGAACATATTTGTGCATGGGTTGATTTCGAAAATGGTATGTGCTAATTAGGTAATTGTAAATATTACATATATATGGAATGCTTTGAAATTTTGTTTGATTGAATATGTAAGTGACTATTAGATTTTATTTTGTGTTTGTGTATAGGTGAGTAAATGGTGTTTTTCATATGTGATATTGATACAGTGAGCATTCATGTCTATAATTAAAGAAACAAATGTATCATACGAATAATAATAGTGTATGCTTGAATGTATGGTTGATAATAGAAATGATATAAATGTTTAAATATTATATACCTATTCAGTCATTGTTTTAAATGACCATGTGATACGTATAATGCAAGTTTATGTATTAAGACCAGATAGAATATATATATTCATTTGTGATAGCATGAAATGATATGAGTTTATCAGGTGTTAGTTTGGATGGAGTGCATTGACTTGGTAATTGTTACAGTAATGCCTCGTCACCCTAATCCGGCGACAGATACGGGTTAGGGGTGTTACAGTGAGTGAAGCCCGAGATGCTAGAAAGAGGCCGATGGGCAAGTCGTACCAAGCCCAATCGAAAAGATCCAAAGAAGTGAATCCTCGGATGACGGCACCAGAGGGTTATTCGCATCGAGACTTGGGCAATACTCGCTCGGGTTCGATAGTCCAAGCCCCCTCGATGGAAAGTGTGGGCAATACGAAGAGCAAACCAGAGTGTCCAAGTTGTGGTAGATATCACACCGGAGAGTGTTGGGGAAATAGTCAGAAATGTTATAAGTGTGGTTCCCCTGACCTCTTTATCCGGAACTGCCCCGAGAGGGATGATAAGGAAGAGAAGCAAGAGATGAGACCTAGTGATGTGTCTGCAAGGGGTAGACCACCAAGAAACCCTAGTGGTGGGAATAGTAGTAGGGGTGCATCCAGAGACTCTGCTATGAGACCAGAGGGTCGGGCACCTGCAAGGTCGTATGCTATTCGCGCTTGCGAAGAAGCATCCTCCCCTGATGTGATAAAAGGGTACTTTTTCTCTCTTTGACACCTTTGTTATTGCTTAAATAGATCCAGGGTCTACTCATTCTTATATTTGCATGAGATTAGCATCTAGTTTGAGTATGACCGTTGAGTCTACGGACGTAGTGGTTAAGGTGTCAAACCCGTTAGGAAAGCATGTGTTAGTGGACAAAGTGTGTAAGAATTGTCCTTTATTGTTTGAGAATCATTGTTTTCCGGCAAACCTAATGTTGTTGCCGTTTGATGAGTGTGATTTAATCCTAGGCATGGATTGGTTGACTACCCATAGTGTCTTAGTGAACTGGGGTAGTAAGTTTATTGAATTGAAATATGAGAGTGGAGATGTGGTTCGGGTTGAATCAGGTTATAACCTTGATTACATGTTGAATTGTGAAATTATAAATGTGAATTTGGCCAAAGCCGAATGTGGTAAGTGATTTAATAATGAAATGTAGTTATATTTAATTGAGTTTGATATGTTACAGTGATATGAATTATGTGTGATATATGTGATATTGGTAATAAGTAATGTGTATGAGATGGTTTAATTATATCGATATTCGGGCTTCGAGCCTAGCAGGCCTTGTGCTGGTGAAATGTATCGGGCTTATTGCCTAGCAGGCTAAATGCTGGTGATTAAATTTCAGACCTCGGGTCTAGCAGGCTTAGTGCCGGTGTGTGTTTCAGGCTTGGTTGCATAGCAGGCTAAATACCGATGATTAAATTTCAGACCTCGGGTCTAGCAGGCTTAGTGCCGGTGTGTGTTTCAGGCTTGGTTGCCTAGCAGGCTTAATGCCGGTGATTTGTTATAAATAGAGGATTAATGGATCATTAATAAGGTGGAATGTAATTACTGCAATTAAGCTAAATGTTCAGGTAAGTATAAGCTTCATAGTTCCAATGAATAAGGTAAGTTGTTATATTACTATTCGAAGTGAGTAACATGTGATATAGTTGAAGTATTTTTTTATATGCATTTGGTCTTACAGATAATGAATATGATATATATATATATGGAATTTAATCTTGGTTGTGCCTTTGAGATTCGGCCATATGTGTAAATGCTATATGTGAGGGTAAATGGATATGTTTACTTATGTGTATGATCAATTACATGTGGTTAATATGTATATTATACTTACTTGGTTTGGTTATATGTGGATACATATTACATTTATGTGTATTCGGTGAGTTTGCACAATTAAGGTGAGATAAGGATATTTTGAGGTTATCAAAGAAAAGGGTACTAGCATTTAGCATTAGTAGATTATTTAAGTACTAAGCTTTGAATTTGTATGATATTAAATTTGGGTTTGAAAATGTCTGAATGATCATTTGATTTAATACTTTTGCTTAAGACTTAGTAAGCCTAATTAGCTTACTCTGTGTGTTCATCGTTCTGTTTTATAGATTTTGACCAAGCTACGAGCTCAGGGGATCGTCAACGAATTCATCCACACTATTAATCTATTTTGGTACTTTTTGAGTTTGGTTTTTGGGCTAAAGGCATGTATAGGCTAAACTATGTTATGAGCCATGAGTTTTGTTCTTGTGTATATATTAAAAGCCATGCGAATATGGCTTGTCTCCTTTGTTAGTTTGGTATTGAGGCATATGGTTTTTAATGGTCAAATGGTGTATATGTTTATGTCATTATTGTGCATGAGTTGTGGGGGTTTTTAATTAGCATATATTCGGCCATGGTACATATATATTTGATAGGTGTAGCTTACTTTTGTGGTTTATGGCATTTTGGGCTAAGATAATGTTTTGATAATGTATATTCGGTTTAAATATATGTTCATGTTATGTATAATGTTTCATAGTTTAAATGTGTAGCCGTTTGATATATATATATATTTATTATGGTGATTTTCTAGTATATTTTGCTATAGGGATTCGGTGTATAATGGTAAATAATAAAGTTGTACATGAACATATTTGTGCATGGGTTGTTTTCGAAAATGGTATGTGCTAATTAGGTAATTGTAAATATTACATATATATGGAATGCTTTGAAATTTTGTTTGATTGAATATGTAAGTGACTATTAGATTTTTTTTTGTGTTTGTGTATCGGTGAGTAAATGGTATTTTTCATATGTGATATTGATACAGTGAGCATTCATGTCTATAATTAAAGAAACAAATGTATCATACGAATAATAATAGTGTATGCTTGAATGTATGGTTGATAATAGAAATGATATAAATGTTTAAATATTATATACCTATTCAGTCATTGTTTTAAATGACCATGTGATATGTATAATGCAAGTTGTTGTATTAAGACCAGATAGAATATATATATATATCCATTTGTGATAGCATGAAATGATATGAATTTATCAAGTGTTAGTTTGGATGGAGTGCATTGACTTGGTAATTGTTACAGTAATGCCTCGTCACCCTAATCCGGCGACGGATACGGGTTAGGGGTGTTACATTTGATTGGTATCAGAGCTTACGGTTTAACCGATTCTAGGACTACCGTAGCACGTGTGGGTCTAGCTATACATGCCTTTAATTATAATGCGATAGTGTGATGACTTCTGACATCTGAATTGTGTTTTTTTTTATATAGTAAATGGATCCCGATAGAGCAGTAGCTGATGATGTTGAGAGCGTAGCTCCTAATCCCGCGCATGCGACTGCACCGGTAGACTCTCGACCTATCTCGAGTAGCCATGAGGGGGAGGCTAAGCAAGCCTTCTACCAGATGATGAACGAATGGTTCACCCAATATATCCGGACTAATCCAGCTGCGCAACCACCTCCACCCCCGAATAATCCATCTCCGATACCTTCAACACCTCCGATGATAGATCCGATGAGATCTAGCAAGCCTCCTGTTGATAAAATCAGGAAACACGGGGCAGAAGAATTTAAAGCTAATGATGATGATGACGCAGAACAAGCTGAGCTGTGGCCTTGATAATACTATCCGTGTGCTTGACGAGTTATCATTTACTCCGGATGAATGCTTGAAGTGTGCTATATCCCTATTACGGGACACCGCATATCACTGGTGGAATACACTAGTATCAGTGGTTTCAAAAGAAAAAGTGACTTGGGATTTCTTTCAGACCGAGTTCCGTAAGAAATATATCAGTCAGTGATTCATTGTTCAATAAATGAAAAGAATTTCTGGAATTGAAATAGGGTCGTATGACTGTGACTGAGTATGAGCGGAAATTCGTGAGACTGAGCCGATATGCTCGTTAATGTGTGTCAACTGAGGCTATTATGTGTAAAAGATTCGAAGATGGTTTGAATGAAGAAATTAAGTTGTTGGTCGGCATACTCGAGATTAAAGAGTTCGTAGTACTTGTTGAACGAGCTTGTAAAGCCGAAGAGCTTGGGAAAGAGAAAAGAAAAGCCGAATTTGAAGCTAGAGACATTCGTAAAATATCATCGAGTAAAACCTTTCATTTTGTATCAAAAAAGTTCAAAGATGAATCCAGTCGACATAAAGCTACTTCAGACTTCTCTAGACGAGATCGACCTCCTGTAGGTTCCCGAGCTACTTCGATGGCCAGTGTTGGTATTGTTCAGCAGAATTGGGTTGAGTGCAAGCATTGTGGGAAATGGCATTCCGGGAGTTGTAGATTCAGTGATCGATCCTATTTTAAATGTGGATCGTTGGATCATTTCATTCGGGAGTGCCCGATGCTAGCTGAGTAAAATACTGCTCAGAATACAAGATCGAGCAATGTATCAGTGCGTGGCAGACCACCCAGGCATTCGAGAAATGTAAGTGGCAGTCAGAGAGGAACAAAGGATACTGCAGTTCGATCAGAGACTCGTGCACCTGCTAGAGCATATGCTATACGCGCCTGGGAGGATGCTTCTTCCCCAGATGTTATTACCGGTACTTTCACTCTTTATGATACTACTATTGTTGCATTGATTGATCTTGGTTCGACTCATTCTTATGTGTGTGAAACTTTAGTATCCAGTAAGACTCTACCTGTTGAGTCTACTGAATTTTTTATTCGTGTATCAAACCCCTTGGGTCGATGTGTTCTGGTTGATAAAGTGTATAAAAGTTACCCGTTGATGATTCAGGATTCATGCTTCCCAGCTGATTTGATGTTGTTGCCTTTTGATGAGTTCGATATAATTTTGGGAATGGACTGGTTGACTTTGCATGATGTTGTTGTTAATTGCAAAAGAAAGACCATTGATTTGAGATGTCAGAACGGTGGAATTATTCGGATTGAATCTAATGATCTGAATGGGTTACCAGCGGTAATATCTTCGATGCTAGCTCAGAAGTATATGAGAAAAGGGTATGAAGCTTACTTTGCTTATGTTCTTGATAGTAAAGTGACTGAGAAGCAGATTGAATCCATACCAGTTGTGTGCGAGTACCCAGATGTGTTTCCTGAAGAACTATTGGGTTTACCACCTGTTCGAGAAGTAGAGTTTGGTATTGAGTTAGTACCGGGGACGACTCCGATTTCGATAGCTCCGTATCGGATGGCACCGACAGAATTAAAAGAGTTGAAAGCACAGTTGCAAGAGTTAACAGATAGGGGCTTTGCACGACCGAGTTTCTCTCCTTGGGGAGCACCAGTTTTATTTATGAAAAAGAAAGACGAGACGATGCGGATGTGCATTGATTATCGACAGCTAAATAAGATGACTATAAAGAATAAATACCCATTGCCTCGGATTGATGACCTGTTTGACCAGTTAAAAGGAGCTTCAGTGTTTTCAAAGATAGATTTAAGATCGGGTTATTATCAGTTGCGAGTCAGAGATTCCGATGTGCTAAAGACTGCTTTTCGAACGAGGTACAGACACTATGAGTTTTTGGTTATGCCTTTTGGACTTACTAATGCACCTGCTATTTTTATGGATCTGATGAATCGGATTTTTAGACAGTATTTGGATCGGTTTGTGGTAGTGTTTATAGATGATATTCTGATCTACTCCAGAAATGAAATCGAGCATGCTGAGCACCTGAGACTTGTGCTACAAACTTTGCGAGATAAACAGTTGTATGCAAAGTTTAGTAAATGTGAGTTCTGGTTGAGTGAAGTCAGTTTTCTGGGCCACGTTGTTTCAGCAGCAGGCATTCGGGTGGATCCGAATAAAATATCGGCTATACTCGATTGGAAACCACCAAAAAATGTTTCTAAAATTTGAAGCTTTCTGGGACTTGCTGGTTACTACAGACGATTCGTGAAAAGCTTTTCTATGATAGGCACACCTTTGACAAAGATATTACAAAAAGATGTTAAGGTCGAATGGACGAAAAAATGTCAGAAAAGTTTCGATCAGTTGAAAGCTCTTTTGACCGAGGCTCCAGTGTTAGTTCAGCCTGAATTGGGTAAAGAATTTGTTGTTTATAGTGATGCTTCTTTGAATGGTTTGGGTTGCGTTTTGATGCAGGAAGGCAAAGTCGTAGCCTACGCTTCGAGACAATTGAAGCCGCATGAAAGAAATTACCTGACACATGATTTGGAGCTAGCAACTATTGTATTCGCGTTGAAGATTTGGCGCATTACCTGTTTGGGGAGAAATGTCATGTCTATTCAGATCACAAAAGTTTGAAGTATCTGATGACTCAGAAAGATCTGAACCTGAGACAACGCAGATGGTTAGAGCTGTTGAAAGATTACGAATTAGTGATTGATTACCATCCAGGGAAAGGCAATGTTGTTGCGGATGCTCTAAGTCGAAAATCATTATTTGCTCTTCGTGCGTTGAACGCACATATGGCTACGTCTGATGATGGTTCGATAGTAGCTGAATTAAAAGCAAGACTGTTATTTATTCAACAAATTAGTGACACCCAGAAAGTTGACAACGATCTAGTAGCAAGACGAGTTCAGTGTGAGAACAGTGTTGAATCAGAGTTTCAAATAGATGAGAATGATTGTTTGAAGTTCAAAGACCGACTGTGTGTTCCGAGAAATGTAGAATTGATTCAGATGATATTGAATGAAGCTCACAGTAGCTGATTGTCTGTACATTCGGGTAGCACGAAAATGTATAATGATTTGAAACAGTTCTATTGGTGGCCTGGTATGAAATGGGACATATCTGAATTTGTCTCGAAGTGTTTAGTTTGTCAACAGGTAAAGGCCGAACATCAAGTGGCTTCTGGATTGCTTCAACCGATCATGATACCTGAATGGAAATGGGACAGAATTGCTATGGACTTTGTATCTGGCTTGCCTACAACACCGAGCAAGAAAGATGCAATTTGGGTTATAGTGGATAGACTAACCAAATCAGCTCACTTTGTTCCAGTTCATACAGACTATTCGCTTGATAAGCTTGCTGAGTTGTATGTATCTCAAATTGTGAGATTACATGGTGTGCCGATTTCCATTATTTCAGACAGAGACCCGAGATTCACATCGCGATTTTGGAAGAAATTGCAAGATGCTTTAGGTACTAAACTACACTTTAGCAAAGCTTTTCATCCGCAGACAGATGGTCAATCTGAACGAATCATTCAGATACTTGAGGATATGTTGAGATGTTGCATCCTCGAGTTTGAAGGTACATGGGAACGATACTTACCTTTGATTGAATTTGCTTATAATAATAGCTTTCAATCTAGTATCAAAATGGCACCCTACAAAGCTTTATACGGTCGTAAATGTCGTACACCTTTATACTGGACTGAGCTCAGTGAAAACAAGATACACGGGGTTGACTTGGTTAAAGAGACTGAACAGAAAGTGGCAGTGATCCGTGATAATTTAAAAGCTGCATCCGATCGTCAAAAGTCATACGCGAATTTGAAACGAAAAGACATTGAGTTTCAGACCGGAGACCGGGTATTTCTGAAAGTTTCACCGTGGAAAAAAGTGCTTCGATTTGGACGAAAAGGCAAATTGAGTCCTAGATTCATCGGACCGTATGAAGTCATTGAACGAGTCGGGCCTGTTGCGTATAGATTACGATTGACCTTTGAGCTTGAAAAGATCCATAATGTGTTTCATGTCTCAATGCTCCGTAAATATTGATCAGATCCGTCACATGTGATTGCCCCGTCTGAGATTGAAATCCGATCTGATATGACGTACGAGGAGGAACCAATCCGTATCTTAGCTCGTGAAGTGAAAAAGTTGAGAAGCAAGAAAATTCTGTTAGTAAAAGTATTATGGAATCGTCATGGTATAGAAGAGGCTACGTGGGAGCCTGAGGATTCAATGAGACAACAATATCCGACACTGTTTAACGGTAAGATTTTCGGGGACAAAAATTCCTAAGGGGGGAGAGTTGTAACAGTCCAAATTTGACCCTAATCGGAACAGTGGTTTCGGGACCACAAGTCTGAGTCTGAATAATATTTTAATATTATTTTCTGTGTCGTTGATATGTGAATTAGCATGTGCTAAATTTTTGTGAATTAAATTGACTGTCTGTGTTTTTAATTTGACAAAAGGACTAAATTGCATAATTTGTAAAAGTGGCCCCTTAATTGATTATTGGCTAAATTGAGATGGCTTTAGTAAAGTGAAGTCCTTAAAGGACAATTAGTCCATTATTATTTAAAGTGGACGGCAACATGGCTTTATAACATGTTTCTTTATGTTATTTTATTAGTTAAAATGTTATATTATATTTATTTTATAAGTTATAATTATATTAAACTAAAAGAAACATAATAGTGGGATTCATTCATACATTGTTTCCACCGAAATTATAAAGGAAAGAAAAGTTTTTGAATCTTTCTCACATTCGGCTCCTATTAAGCAAAATTAAAGGTTAGTTCTTGTTCAGTTTTTGATAATTTCTACGTTTTTGAGATCGTTGCTTAGAAATGTTCAAGACCCATGCTTTAATTTTTGAATTTGATGAAAATTTTGAGTTGAGCCATTGTTGATAGTTGGATGTTTATGTTATTTAATGATGGATTATAAAATATATGTGATAGATTTATATGTTTTGTTTTTGAATTTTTGACGAATTTAGCTAAATAGGGCTAAATTGAGAAAATAAATTTTTGAGGGGTTAAAATGCAAAACAAATGAAATGAATGGAGTTGTATAATCTCCATGAATATTCGGCCCTTAGGATGTGAAATCAAATTTTGTGTATTTGGCATTTTGTGCCAATAAGACTATATTGTAAAGGTGTGAAACATTAGGGGTAAAATGGTAATTTGTCCATTTAAGTGTTTTAGGACTAAATTGAATTGAAATGTATTTGAATGAGCTTAATTTGAACATATTTAGATCGAGAGCAAAAGAAAAAGGACTTGGATCAGGGAAAAGCTAAAGTAATCGACTAGCCGGTTTTGTCGTCCGACGTTATCCGAGGTAAGTCTATATGCAATTTAATTCCGTTAATATCGGTTATAACCTTGATTACATGCTGAATTATGAAATTATAAATGTGAATTTGGCCAAAGCCGAATGTGGTAAGTGATTTAATAATGAAATGTAGTTATATTTAATTGAGTTTGATATGTTATAGTGATATGAATTATGTGTGATATATGTGATATTGGTAATAAGTAATGTGTATGAGATGGTTTAATTATATCGATATTCGGGCTTCGAGCCTAGCAGGCCTTGTGCCGGTGAAATGTATCGGGCTTATTGCCTAGCAGGCTAAATGCCGGTGATTAAATTCCCTCACCTGCAGCGCAGCTTAGTGCCGGTGTGTGTTTCAGGCTTGGTTGCATAGCAGGCTAAATGCCGGTGATTAAATTTCAGACTTCGGGTCTAGCAGGCTTAGTGTCGGTGTGTGTTTCAGGCTTGGTTGCCTAGCAGGCTTAATGCCGGTGATTTATTATAAATAGAGGATTCATGGATCATTAATAAGGTGGAATGTAATTACTGCAATTAAGCTAAATGTTCAGGTAAGTATAAGCTCCATAGTTCCAATGAATAAGGTAAGTTGTTATATTACTATCCGAAGTGAGTAACATGTGATATAGTTGAAGTATTTTTTTATGTGCATTTGGTCTTACAAATAATGAATATGATATATATATACTGGAATTTAATCTTGGTTGTGCCTTTGAGATTCGGCCATATGTGTAAATGCTATATGTGAGGGTAAATGGATATGTTTACTTATGTGTATGATCGATTACATGTGGTTAATATGTATATTATACTTACTTGGTTTGGTTATATGTGGATACATATTACATTTATGTGTATTCGGTGAGTTTGCACAGTTAAAGTGAGATAAGGATATTTTGAGGTTATCAAAGAAAAGGGTACTAGCATTCGGCATTAGTAGATTATTTAAGTACTAAGCTTTGAATTTGTATGATATTAAATTTGGATTTGAAAATGTTTGAATGATCATTTAATTTAATACTTTTGCTTAAGACTTACTAAGCCTAATTAGCTTACTCTGTGTGTTCATCGTTCTGTTTTATAGATTTTGACCAAGCTACGAGCTCGGGGATCACAACGAAGTCATCCACACTATCAATCTATTTTGGTACTTTTTGAGTTTGGTTTTTGGACTAAAGGCATGTATAGGCTAAACTATGTTATGAGCCATGAGTTTTGTTCTTGTATATATATTAAAAGCCATGCGAATATGGCTTATCTCCTTTGTTAGTTTGGTATTGAGGCATATGGTTTTTAATGGTCAAATGGTGTATATATTTATGTCATTATTGTGCATGAGTTGTGGGGGGTTTTTAATTAGCATATATTCGGCCATGGTACATATATATTTGATAGGTATAGCTTAGTTTTGTGGTTTATGGCATTTTGGGCTAAGATAATATTTTGATAATGTATATTCGGTTTAAATATGTGTTCATGTTATGTATAATGTTTCATAGTTTAAATGTGCAGCCGTTTGATATATATATATTTATTATGGTGATTTGCTAGTATATTTTGCTATAGGGATTCGGTGTATAATGGTAAATAATAAAGTTGTACATGAACATATTTGTGCATGGGTTGATTTCGAAAATGGTATCTGCTAATTAGGTAATTGTAAATATTACATATATATGGAATGCTTTGAAATTATGTTTGATTGAATATGTAAGTGACTATTAGATTTTATTTTGTGTTTGTGTATAGGTGAGTAAATGGTGTTTTTCATATGTGATATTGATACAGTGAGCATTCATGTCTATAATTAAAGAAACAAATGTATCATACGAATAATAATAGTGTATGCTTGAATGTATGGTTGATAATAGAAATGATATAAATGTTTAAATATTATATACCTATTCAGTCATTGTTTTAAATGACCATGTGATACGTATAATGCAAGTTGTTGTATTAAGACCAGATAGAATATATATATTCATTTGTGATAGCATGAAATGATATGAATTTATCAAGTGTTAGTTTGGATGGAGTGCATTGACTTGGTAATTGTTACAGTAATGCCTCGTCACCCTAATCCGGTGACGGATACGGGTTAGGGGTGTTACAGTGAGTGAAGCCCGAGATGCTAGAAAGAGGCCGATGGGCAAGTCATACCAAGCCCAATCGAAAAGATCCAAAGAAGTGAATCCTCGGACGACGGCACCAGTGGGTTATTCGCATCGAGACTTGGGCAATACTCGCTCGGGTTCGATAGTCCAAGCCACCTCAATGGAAAGTGTGGGCAATATGAAGAGCAAACTAGAGTGTCTAAGTTATGGTAGATATCACACCGGAGAGTGTTGGGGAAATAGTCGGAAATGTTATAAGTGTGGTTCCCCTGACCACTTTATCCGGAACTGCCCCGAGAGGGATTATAAGGAAGAGAAGCAAGAGATGAGACCTATTTATGTGTCTGCAAGGGGTAGACCACCAAGAAACCCTAGTGGTGGGAATAGTGGTAGGGGTGCGTCCAGAGACTCTGTTATGAGACCAGAGGGTCTGGCACTTGCAAGGACGTATGCTATTCATGCTCGCGAAGAAGCATCCTCCCTTGATGTAATAACGGGTACTTTTTCTCTCTTTGACACCTTTGTTATTGCTTAAATAGATCCAGGGTCTACTCATTCTTATATTTGCATGAGATTAGCATCTAGTTTGAGTATGACCATTGAGTCTACGGACGTAGTGGTTAAGGTGTCAAACCCATTAGGAAAGCATGTGTTAGTGGACAAAGTGTGTAAGAATTGTCCTTTATTGTTTGAGAATCATTGTTTTCCGGCAAACCTAATGTTGTTGCCGTTTGATGATTTTGATTTAATCCTAGGCATGGATTGGTTGACTACCCATAGTGTCTTAGTGAACTGGGGTAGTAAGTTTATTGAATTGAAATGTGAGAGTGGAGATGTGGTTCGGGTTGAATTAGGTGGATCGGATAGTCTACCAGTGATGATTTCTTCCCTAGTGGCTGATAAATGTTTGAGAAAAGGATGTGAGTCCTATCTTGCTTTTGTGTTGAATACTCGAGAGGCTGGAGCAGAGTTTAAAACAGTGCTAGTGGTATGTGAGTATCCAGACGTATTTTCGGAAGAGTTACCCAGATTACCTCCAGTGAGAGAGGTCGAGTTTGGAATTGAGTTGGTTCCGGGAACGGCACCTATTTCAATTGCTCCATATAGAATGGCACCTATAGAGTTGAAAGAACTGAAGGTTCAGTTGCAAGAGTTAAAAGATAAGGGTTTTGCAAGACCGAGCTACTCGCCGTGGGGTGCTCCAGTATTATTCGTGAAGAAGAAAGATGGGTCTATGAGGTTGTGTATAGACTATAGACAGCTTAACAAAGTGACGGTTAAGAATAAGTATCCTTTACCAAGGATTGATGATCTTTTTGATCAACTGAAGGGAGCTACAGTGTTCTCCAAGATAGACTTGAGGTCTGGTTATTATCAGCTCAGAGTGAAAGAGCAAGATGTGTTGAAAATTGCATTTCGGACAAGGTATGGCCATTATGACTTTTTGGTCATGTCATTTTGTTTGACAAATGCACCTGCGATTTTTGTGGATCTGATGAACCGCGTTTTTAGACCGTATGTGGACAAGTTTGTAGTTGTCTTTGTTGACGATATATTGATCTATTCTCGAAATGAGAACGATCACGAAGAGCATTTGAGAATTGTCTTACAAACTTTGAGAGATAAGCAGTTGTATGCTAAGTTTAGCAAGAGTGAGTTTTGGCTCCGAGAGGTCGGATTCCTAAGACACATAGTGTCAGGTGATGGTGTCAGAGTTGACTCGAGTAAGATATCGACTGTTGTAGATTGGAAACCGCTGAGGAACGTGTCTAAAATCAGAAGTTTCTTGGGATTAGCAGGATATTACAAACGTTTCGTAAAGGGGTTCTCTGTGATTGCTACTCCGATGACGAAGTTGTTGCATAAAGATGTCAAGTTTGAATGAACTGAGACATGTCAACAGAGCTTCGAGAGACTGAAAACAATGTTGACTGAGGCACCACTTTTGGTTCAACCAGAATCGGGGAAGGAGTTCGTGGTTTATAGTGATGCATCGTTTAATGGTCTTGGTTACGTGTTGATGCAAGAGGGTAAGGTAGTCGCTTATGCCTCGAGGTAGTTGAAACCGCACGAGAAGAATTATCCGACTCATGATTTAGAGTTGGCTGCGATTGTTTTTGCGTTAAAGATTTGGCGACATTACTTGTATGGTGAAAAGTGCCGAATCTTTACGGATCACAAGAGTTTAAAGTATTTGATGGATCAGAAGAATCTGAATCTGAGACAGAGACGGTGGCTTGAGTTATTGAAAGACTATGAGTTAGTCATTGACTACCACCCGAGAAAAGCGAATGTGGTTGCGGATGCCCTGAGTAGGAAATCCTTGTATGCTCTAAGAGGTATGAGCACGAGTTTAGCATTGTCTGACGATGGTGCTATTTTGGCAGAGTTGAGATCTAAGCCACTATTTGTTCAACAGATATGTGAGGCTCAGAAGTATGACAGTGAGATGCAAGCTAAGATAGCTAAGTGCGGATCGAAAAGTGATTCTGATTTTCGAGTGGGTTCGAATGGTTGTCTGATGTATCGTGACAGAATTTGTGTTCCTAAAGATGAGGAGTTGATTCGAAAGGTTTTGCATGAGGCCCACAGTGGATGTTTGTCAGTACATCCGAGAAGTACAAAAATGTACAACGACTTGAGGAAGTTGTATTGGTGGACGGGTATGAAAAGAGATATTTCAGAGTTTGTGACGAAGTGTCTGATTTTCCAACAGGTGAAGGTTGAGCATCAAGTGCCTTCGGGATTGCTTCAGCCAGTAATGGTACCCAAATGGAAGTGGGATCGAATTACCATGGATTTTGTAACGGGGTTGCCGATGACTCCGAGAAAGAGAGATGTTGTGTGGGTTGTTGTGGATAGATTGACAAAGTCGGCTCACTTTATTCCAGTACGTGTTGATTATTCACTGGACAAGTTAGCTGAGTTGTATGTGGCAGAGATAGTGAGGTTGCATGGTGTGCCTATGTCTATTATATCAGATAGAGATCCGAGGTTTACTTTGAGATTTTGGAAGAAGTTGCAAGAGGCCATGGGTACGAGATTGAATTTCAGTACTGCGTTCCATCCGCAAACCGATGGTCAGTCTAAAAGAGTGATTAAAGTTCTAGAAGATATGCTTCGATGCTGTGTGTTAGAGTTTGAAGGTAGTTGGGAGAGATATCTACCTTTGGTCAAATTCGCCTATAACAATAGTTATCAGTCGAGTATACAGATGGCACCGTATGAGGCTTTGTATGGTCGTAAGTGTCAGACTCATTTGTATTAGACCGAGCTTAGTGAGAAGCAGATCCATGGGGTCGATCTAGTGAAAAAAATCGAAGAGAAGCTGAAAGTAATCCGTAATAGTCTGAGAGCTGCTTCGGACCGACAGAAGTCGTACGCGAATTTGAAATGAAAAGAAATTGAGTTTGAAGTGGGAGACAAAGTGTTTTTGAAAGTGTCCCCGTGGAAGAAGATTATGAGATTTGGACGAAAAGGAAAATTGAGTCCAAGATTCATAGGGCCGTATGAGATTACAGATAGAGTTGGGCCTGTAGCATACCGGTTGGCTTTACCGGTAGAGTTGGAAATGATTCATAATGTGTTCCATGTGTCGATGTTGCGACGGTATCGCTCCGATCCTTCACATGTGATTCCTTCGACAGAAATTGAGATAAGACCGGATATGTCTTATGAAGAGGAGCCAATTAAGATTTTGGCTCGAGAAGTGAAACAGTTGAGAAATAACAGCATAGCACTAGTGAAAGTGTTATGGCAGAAACATGGTGTGGAAGAGGCTACATGGGAAACGGAAGAAGCTATGAGAGAGCAACATCCAAACCTCTTTACTGGTAAGATTTTCGGGGGCAAAAATCTCTAAAGGGGGAGAGTTGTAACATCCCAGTTTAGGGCCTAGTCAGAATAGTGGTGCGAGACCACAAATCCGAGGGTTATAAATGAATTTTTGAGGTTTATGCCTTGTATGCATGCAAGTGTGAAAGTTTCATGAAGCAATTTTGTGAAATTGTGGTTGAATTGTCCAAAAGGACTAAATTGCAAAAGTTGCAAAATGTGTGTTTCTAGAAGCTATATGTGTGAAATAGCTTTAGATTATTAATTAGAGGTCCTTAAATAGCAATTTATCCAAATTCTAATTTTTTGACAAAACTGGGCATGAATTAGTTAAAATTTAAAGTTTATCAAAAAGGGCATTTTGGTCATTTATCAAATAAGTGATTAAAATAGGAGAAAAATGATAAAATTCATTCATCTTATTCTCCAAGGCTGCCGAAAATTCCAAAGAGCCATTTTTAGGGTTCTTCAAATTTTCAAGCTTGCTAGTAAGTGCATCTAGCCTCGTTTTTTATATTCTTTGTATTTTTGAAGTCCCAGTAGCATGAGTAAGCTATTTTTAGCTATTTGATGAGCTATGAAGGATGTTCAAAAATGTGGTCATGTATGACATGCATGTATGTTGATATTTTATGGAAGATTATGAAAGCTTGATGTAGTAAAAACATCTTTTGTTAAGTGATTTTCCATGAAAATGAATGTAGGGACTTGATTGTGAAAATCTTAAGCTTGGTCATACATGTGTATTTTTTTGAGAATTGATGATAGCTTTAGTTGAATAAGTGGTTCGGCTAAGCATGAAAGACTAGAAAGTTGAATAAAAATCACTTTACGAGCCTTTGGGGCTAAAGTGTAAATATGAGAAAGTTTAGGGACAAAATAGTAATTTTGCTAAAGTATGAGATAAGGGTCAATCTAGTCAATGTGTGTATTGAATAAGCTGATTTATTCAGTATAGATCAGGAAAGGCAAAGCTCGGATCGAAACCGAGGCAAAAGCAAGGTGGTGGACTAAATTGCAAGTCTCAATACTTTTGAGTACCAAGGTAAGTCTATGCATAAACAATGCATTCATACTTACAATATATTGATGATAGCTAGTGTGTAGCTTGTTTGAGAATGATTGAGAACCTATGTGGTTCAAGTAGAATGAATGTAGTAGATTTGTGAATGGATATTTAATTGAGTAAGTAGACATGTGAATTTGTAGTGATAATGCTAGACGGTAGGCTAAGTGCGAGACCATCCTAATGCATATTGACGATGAGCTGGCTATGTGCGATGCTATCGTGAGGTATATCGTTTAGTGGGCTAAGTGTGAAACCCCTATGATTACCTTTGTGGTAGGCTAAGTGCGATACCACCTTATTAATCGGTTGTGGTGTGCTAAGTGCGAAACCACCGAGACATTTGCTGAGTGGGTTAACTGTGTGGATTAGCCACGTGATTGCATTATTGAGTAAAATAGCTGTATGGATGTATTATTAAGTTAATTAGCTGTGTGGATGAATTATTGAGAAATAATGACGTGTTGTATATTGTGTAAATGTGACATTGAATGCAGGGGTGCATTTCGATGGTTATGAGTATGTGACTCATGATGTGTTGGAAGTGTGGTAGGGGTTAGAAAGAGTAAGCATAGTTGTTCATTTCTTTTGGTAGTATAATGCTAATTGTTGTTTAGCTTATACTATGATGCTTAATTGTTTATGTGTAAACTTACTAAGCTCAAAGCTTACTTCTTTTCTTTTCCCTTGTCTTATAGAGTAAAAGTGTTGAACCGAGATACGAGGATCAATTGGAAGATCGCCCACACTATCAGCACACTCTGGTACATGAGACTCAATGTTTTGTATATGGAATGTATAGGGGTTAGACAAGTTAGTGAATTTTGTTGTAAATGGCTAAGATGTGTTGGCCTTTAGATGGATAGCTCATTTTGTATAATGCCATAGTTGTTGGCTACCTTATTATATGAAAAGTTATAGTTGTCTATGTGAGATTGCAATTCAATTTGAGTTGATTATGGATGTGTTGTATGAGTGCATGTTGTGTAAGTTATAAGGGTGAGAAGAGCTTAGCAAGTAGCTTTGTTCTTGTCCATGTGGATAGACACACGGGCATGTGTCTAGACCATATGTGACACACGGTCAGCCCACGGGCGTGTGCTTTGGCCGTGCGTCCCCTACATGTTAGTATGTGAAGTCAGATTAGACCACAGACTAGTCACACGCCCGTTATTCTAGGTGTTTGGAAGGGGGTGGAAGTCACAACTCGTAATCAGGTGTGTAATCTCACACCCACTCCGATGATTGCCTATGGTGTTCTGTGAAACGGCCAAAAGCCAAAAAGCCGGAAAGCCAGCATCTGTGACCACTCGAGCGTGCGAGCGCTCGTAGTGGTAAATCGAGATACGAATCGTGACATTAAGTCGTTAAGGGTGTCACGAGCACTCTCGCGATATTGAGGGTGTAACGGGCCAAACGGGCCCAATGGGCTATCCGACCCATTTGGGCCAAACTGTTGGGAAACTAGTAAATAATAAATATGAATGCGAAATTTGCAAATCCGAAACTGAAACCAAGCGTTTTGGGCCACACGAGCGTGTAGGCCCGTTTGGGCCTAAAATGGAATTTAGGCCCAATAGTTCCATAGAGACCCAAAAAGGGTCCTGTGTCGCTCGAAGCGATAGTAGGCCTTCGGAAAGGCCGTTAGATGATAAATTACAAAATACCCCTTGTGGGTAAATTACTGAAATACCCCTGGTGGGTAAATTACAGATATACCCTTACGTGTTGATTAGCATGATTGTATGTATTCTGTTTATCTGGTTATAATGGTAATTCATTTCATACATTATATTTGATATATGCTTTGCATACATGACATTTTGCATGGGATTGGGATATTGATGATCGGAGGAAGTGTATTCTGGTGGCTCTGCCATATTCTGATTCTGGTGGCTCTGCCACAATTCTGTCTGGTGGCTATGCAACATATATTCTGTTATTCTGGTGGCTTTGCCACGAATTCTGTGATGAGCAGCTTGACTGCCATCGAGGTGTGTAGCGGATGGATGGGTCGATTTTAGAAATCCCCACAGGTGTGTTGGGCTGGTACGGGTGGTGTGTAGCGAATGGAATATTAAGTTGGGCTGCATTCTATATTTGCATGATCATGTTTATAGGGCTAAGGCCCAGATTGTTACTGAATAGGGCTTCGCCCGGGCCACATTCAGATGGGCTTCCGCGCCGCTTTGATTCTCAGATGGGCTTCACCACCTGTTTCCATATGGGCTCGGGCCTAGTTAATAACCGATTAGGGGATTACACACTGAGTTCTCGTAACTCACCCCTCTGCTTTAATCTTGCAGGTGATCCCTAGCGTTAGAGGATTTGGGGCGACGGAGGACTCTGGGGTGGCCATACATCGGGAACATTTCCCGGGAACTTAGTAAATTTTTCGTTATCGCTTTATTTTGGTTTTAATTTATTTTGGGTTAATATTTTTGTAATAAGGCCGTTGGTTTATTTTCTTTTAAGTTTTTGTTAATAACTATTAAATTTATAGATACGTGGTTTCTTAAAACGACACCAACTGTTTTCAAAATATCACATTTTTGCAATTCACAGAATTTGATTTCTGTTTTAAACAAGTTTTTGGGAAATATAATAATAAGAATAATAATAGTAATAACAACATTTTTAACAAGAAAACCTTAAGCGCGGAACTGAATTTCACAAACTACAAAGCTTGAAGTATTCAAAAAGAATACAGAGTTTAACGAACACGCAGTTTTCTAAACAACCCTTCTATGTGACATGCCAAATCCGATCATAACGTCTAGGCCAGGTTTGGGGTGTTACATACTTGGTAAGTGTTGTTCTCTCTGTCGAAATCATTTTTCCCCATTTTTGATTTTTGTGTTGTTTTCCCCTCTTTAGTTGAATATGGTAAGGGTGTTGCACTTTCTTCTGTTGCACTTTTTGACAACCCTTCTCCTTGGCCGAATACTCATTTCTTTTCTTTTCATCTCCTCTTTTCTTCTTTCCTCTATGTTGGCCGAATAGACCTTAGTTGCCTCATTTGATTTCTTTTCTCTCTTCTCCCCTAAATCGATTCTCCTATTCTCCCTCAAGTGTTGTGCTGCTGATTTTCAGTTCTGATTACTGCCGAAACCAGTCTTCTTCTTCTGCCGATTGACTCCTTTCTTTTCGGTAAGTTAGTATGGCACTGAAAGTTTCGGCTTTTGAGTTACTAAAGTGGGTTTTTTTTTAATTGTGTTGACAGCTATAAATCAAAGGTGAAAGGCTGTGCTAGTGCCGAATCCATCCTCTATTCGGTTCTTTTGCTCTCCTTCGGAAAGTCCTATAAAAGAATCATCATTCCCTTTCTTCTTCTGCCTTAAGTGTTAACTGATAGCAATTGTATGGCAGTTAAGGAAGGATTCTGGGAACTCCTAAGCAATCACTAAAGACTAGATTCGTGGGGAATCACCGTGGTCCGATTGAAGGTTGGTGAGTGCTTGAGCGACTGTTGTGACGAATCGAAACTAGGTGTGTAAACACTGCCACATCGTAAACCGGTAAAAGCCAAAAAAAGTATGACAATTAATGCTACACGAGCGTGCATTCGCTCGTGTGGTAAATCGAGCGTATAAACTGTGGGCGTTAGACTGTTAAGGCCACCATGAGCGATTTTGTGGTCTTAGGCCATTTTGGGCCATGTTGGGCCAAAATGGGCCCAACGGGCTTGTGGGCCCCACGCGAGTAAACCATACGAATGTGTGGAGAAAATTAGGCCAAACTGTGTAATTTTCATGACCGAGGCCAATTTTGGGCTATGTGGGCCACACGGGCGTGTGGGCCCACATGAGCCCGCATTATCGGCCTTGGGCCTTGTTTCACTATTTTACAGTAAAGGTTGCACGGGTTGCCCAAGATGACTGTGGACCTACTGATGGGTCGGTAAGTATACCTAGACCCCAAACTGATAGAAAATGATTGTTATGCCCCTATGTTGTAAAATGATTGTTATGTCCCTATGTTATAAAATGATTGTATGCTGTGTTATGTATTACTTATGTGAGCATGCCATGATATATATATTGCATACAAGTATGATATGTTGCATGGGGATGGGATAATTATGATTGGAGGAAGTCTCATATATATCGCAAATTTCTGCACAAAAATATCATTTTAGTGCCACAACCGGTGCTAATTTTTAGAGTGTAGGGATGGGTGGGTTGATTTTATCCCCACATGGAGTGTTGGGCTGGACGGAGTGGAGTGTAGAGGCTGGTTGGGTAGGATCTTTGTTTGCATGCTTGAACTGTTACTGTCACTGAAATAGGCTAAGGCCCACACTAATACTGATACTGTTATGGGCTGAGGCTCACACTGATTCCGATACTGCTATGGGCTAAGGCCCAAATAAACTGAACTATTATTGATTTGGGCTTAGGCCCAGACTGTACTTGCCTAAGGCATGATTGGCTATTTATTTGCATGGGGTTACACACCAGAGTTTTCGTAAACTCACCTCTCTCGCTTATCCGCATGTGTAATCCCAGTCTTAGGCGGATCGCTCTTTGAGGGATTCGGAGATGGCCACACAACCGCACCTATTTTTACATTTGAATTTATTTCCAATAAATTTAATTTTGGTTTTTGTTATGTAATAAGGACTTTTTAATTTTTAACTTTTAATTTGGGGATTTTACGTATTTTTAATTCACATCTAAGTAGTAGTAGGATGCGATTTTTCAAATGATAATTGGTTTTCAAAACACCACGTTTTCGTAACTTATTATAAATGCTTCCGTATTAAACATGGTATTAAAGTTTAGTAACAAACTAATATGATCAACGCTCTACTAAAACAACTTGAGTTTTAAAAGAACAAGATACCCTAAAGTTCTGTTAAGATTCATAAACGAGATTTAGTAATAAGCATGGATTTTCTAAAGAAACGATGTTTTCAAAAAAGAAAAAACACTTCAATGTGATATCGCCATATTCGGCCATAACGTCTGGGCCGGGTTTGGGGTGTTACATTTAGTGGTATGAGAGCCAGGTTGCAAAACTCGGCTGTGGTTTTTGGGTTTCTTCTAAAAACTCAGAATTTTCAAAACGAACTGCTCCAAGCAATTTGGAAGTATTTTGAAATAATTTTACTGATGTGTGGTACACCGAATCTCCGACACCGATATTGTAAGTCCTCTGAAACCTTTGTTTGTTTAAAGTGAAATATGGAGACTATTATAAATAGTAGACTGTACTGAAATATCCTGTTTAGGGAAAATTGAAACTGTAGTAAGACTGCGTTCTGTGAAATCAAACTCTTAAATACTGATACTACTTCCATAAGATATCTGTTAATCAACACTGGAATTGTAACCTAATGCATAAAATTTTTAAAATAGATAATACGCAAATAGATAATGAGCACCAGAGGTACTCGTGGAACAGGTACAAGAGGCCGTGGCGGAGGCCGTAGAGGTGCTCGGGCTGGGTCTTCATCATCGGGCCACATGCCTAATGCTGAAGCTAGAGAAGCACCGGCTTCACCTGAGGCTGAGACTGGGTCTCACGATCACGCAGTTGGGGACGACGCATTGTCCCAAGCTATGTTGCGACACTGCGAGAGGTCGCCGGGCCCAATCATCGTATCATCAGGCCGTGGGTCGGTCACGGAACGACTCTGATCTAATGGGGCAGAGATTTTTAGGGGTATTGTTGAAGTTGCCCCTAACATGGCTGAATATTGGATGGAGGCCACATAGAGGATCATGGATGACCTCGACTGCACCCTCGACCTGAAACTAAAAGGAGTCGTGTCATTGTTACGAGACGAAGCCTATCAATGGTGGCTTACAGTTAAAGAGGGTACTCAGGCTGACCGATTGACATGGGAATTCTTCAAGACTGCTTTCCAAGGGAAGTGTGTGGGCGCTAGTTATGTGGATGCCCGGAGGAGGGAATTTCTAAATTTGACTCAGGGGGATAAATTAGTGGCAAAATATGAAGCTGAATATTTGCGATTAAGCCGCTATGCACGTGGGATGTTGGCACCTGATTATGAGCGGTGTGTTCGTTTCGAGGACGGCCTCAGGGATAGTTTGAGAGTTTTAATAGCTTCACAGAGGGAGCGAGACTTTTCCATACTGGTTGATAAGGCGAAGATCACCGAGGAGGTGAAGCGTACTGAGCGTCTGAACAGAGAAAAGGGTAGGAATAAGAGGGATTCAGAGCCCTCAAGTTCCGTTCAAAGGCCGAATAAAAAGACCAGAGTGGATGGGCCGGTCAGAGTTAGGGCCCCTATTGCTGCTACTGGACCGCAGACATGTGTTGACTGTGGTAGACGCCATCAGGGCGAGTGCTGGAAAAGGACTGGGGCATGTTTGAGGTGCAGATCATTAGAGCACCGTATCAGAGATTATCCACGGAGGCCCGAGCAGATGCAAGCTACAGGTCGGGGTACTATTAGGCCACAGAGAGGTGTTTAGCACCCACCGAGAGGCCGTGGTCATGCTAGAGATGGAAATGGTATGGGCCGTGGTCGTGGAGCACCGGACAGAGGTACAGGTCATACTGAGGCGAGGCAGCTAGCTCTGGTCTATGTTGCATATCGCCGAGAGGACGGAGACGCCCCCGATGTTATTACCGGTTCATTCTTTATCTATAATATACCTTATACTGCACTAATTGATGTTGGATCTACGCATTCGTATATAGCATGCTTGATGTCTGAGACTTTGGGTATAATGGTTGAAACCACTGCGAGTGAAATTACTGTGTTGAGTCCTTTAAGGTAGTCAGTTAAAGTAAACAAATTGTTCAAAGATGTACCTTTGGAGGTGCAAGGAGCCATCTTTTTGGAGGACTTAATGGAACTACCTTTTGGTGAATTCGACTTAATACTGGGCATGGATTGGCTGGTTAAGCATCAAGGGAATTTGGATTGTGCTGCTAAGCGGGTGGTACTGAAAACGGTGGAGGGTGATGAGGTGGTGTTAATAGGGGAGCGTCAGAATTATCTGTCCAATATGATTTCTACGTTGAGGGCCGAGAAGTTGGTTCGTAAGGGGTGTGAGGCATATCTAGCCTACATCAGTGGTGTTGATTCTGAGGTTTCGTCTGTTAAAGATATCAGAATAGTCAAAGATTTTCCAGATGTCTTTCCCGATGAACTACCTGGACTACCTCCAAACCGTGAAGTAGAGTTTGGGATTGAGCTCCTACCGGGTACAGCTCCGGTGTCCTCGACCCCTATAGAATGGCACCGAAAGAGCTAGTGGAGCTTAAGGCTCAAATTCAAGAGTTACTGGATTGAGGGTTCATCCACCCTAGTGTGTCTCCATGGGCAGCACCGGTCTTATTTGTGAAAAAGAAGGATGGATCTATGCTTATTTGCATCGACTTTCAGCAACTAAATAAATTGACCATTAAGAATAAGTAACCCCTACCGAGGATTGATAATCTATCCAACCAGTTTCGAGGAGCTTCGATCTTCTCTAAGATTGATATCCGATCGGGGTACCATCAACTGAGAGTCAAAGAGGCTGTTGTTTACAAGATAGCGTTTAGGACTCGTTATGGTCATTACGAGTTCCTTGTGATGCCGCTTGGGTAGCGAATGCACCGCAGATATTTATGGATCTGATGAACCGAGTCTTCTAACCTTATTTGGATCGATTTGTAGTGGTGTTTATAGATGACATCTTGCTGTATTCGAGAACTGAGGATGAACATGACGCACATCTCTGAGTTGTTCTGCAGATTCTGAGGGAGAAACAACTATACGCTAAGTTCAGCAAGTGTGAATTCTGGCTACGAGAGGTAATATTCTTGGGCCATGTGGTATCTACTGAAGGGATTAGAGTTGACCCTCAAAAAATTGAAGCTGTTTTGGATTGGAAGCCGCCTAAGACAATATCTGAGATTTGAAGTTTTCTGGGTCTGGCAGGGAATTATAGACGTTTTGTTGAGGGGTTTTCGCTGATTGCTGTACCACTGACTAAATTGTTGCGTAAAGGGGTACCGTTTGTCTGGACTGATAAGCAACAAGAGAGTTTTGAGAAACTTAAGAAGGTTCTGACGGAGGCCCCTACCTTAATACAGCCAGAGTCTGAGAAAGAATTCACTGTCTACACCGATGCATCACATGTCAGTTTGGGATGTGTGTTGATGCAAGAGGGTAAGGTAGTGGCATATGTGTCTCGCCAGCTTAAGTCTCATGAGGCGAATTATCCGACGTATGATTTGGAGTTGGCCGCGGTGGTATTCGCACTGAAAATCTGGAGGCATTACCTATATGGTGAAAAGTGTATCATTTTCACAGATCACAAGAGCCTCAAATACCTCCTCACTCAGAAGGAGCTAAATCTTAGGCAGCGAAGATGGATTGAGCTTCTTAAGGATTGTGACTGTTCGATTGAATACCATCCTGGTAAGGCCAATGTGGTGGCTGACGCACTGAGCCGTAGGGCTATGACGGATCTGAGGGCGATGTTTGCTCATCTCAGCTTATTTGATGATGGTAGTTTGTTGGCCAAACTTCAAGTTAAACCATCGTGGATTGAACAGATTAAGAGTAAACAGATGGAAGATGGGTCTTTGGGTCCTCGATTCCAACAGATTGAGAGTGGGGAAACTTCAGATTTTGGACTTAATAGCGAAGGGGTACTGTGTTTCTATGGGAGAGTCTGTGTACTAAGGGATTCTAATTTGAGACTGTCTATACTGCGAGAGGCGCATAGTAGTCCTTATGCTATGCATCCCGGCGGGAATAAAATGTACCGAGACCTTCGTGAGTTATATTGGTGGCCAGGGCTTAAGCGTGAAGTTACCGAATTTATGAGTAAGTGTCTGACTTGCCAGCAGGTTAAAGCCGAACATCAGTTACCTTCAGGGTTGCTTCAGCGAGTTAAAAATCCACTTTGGAAGTGGGAGAGGGTAACCATGGACTTCGTTAGTGGGATACCCCTAACGCCTACTAAGAAGGATGCTGTATGGGTCATAGTGGATCGGTTGACCAAGTCAACCCATTTCATACCAGTTCGTACTAATTACTCTTTTCACGTGGTCGCTAAAGCGTATGTGGTCGAGATCGTGAGACTGCATGGGGTACCGATTTCCATCATATCAGATAGAGATCCTCGTTTCACGTCTCGGTTTTGGAAAAAGTTACATGAGGCTTTGGGTACAAGACTGGGCTTCAGTACTACGTTTCACCCCCAGGCAGATGGTCAATCGAAAATGGTGATTCAAATACTTGAAGATAAGTTAAGATGCTGTGTGATAGATTTTTGAGGCGGTTGGGAAGACTATTTGCCATTGGCAGAGTTTGCATATGACAATAGCTAGACGGCACCTTACGAGGCATTATATGGCCGTAGGTGTTGTACTCCTTCGTGTTGGACTGAGTTGGGCGAGCGGCGTGTTCTACGCCCTAAATTAGTTTCTGATACCAAGGACAAAGTTAGATTAATTCGGGATCGATTGAAGGCAGCATCAGATAGACAGAAGTCGTATGCGGATTTAAAGCGCAAGGAGATTGAGTATTCTGTGGGGGACTTCGTGTTTCTTAAGGTCTCGCCATGGAGGAAGGTACTGAGATTTGGACGGAAGGGCAAGTTGAGCCCTAGATTTATTGGGCCTTATCACATACTAAAGCGTGTGGGACCGGTTTCCTATCAACTTGAATTACCTCCAGAGTTGGATCGGATTCATGATGTGTTCCACGTCTCGATGCTGAGGCGTTATCGCTCTGATCCCACACACATGATTTCCACTGAGGAGATTGAGGTTAGACCGGACCTGACTTTTGAGGAGGAACTGGTTCAGATCTTAGATCGTGATGTGAAAGTCTTGAGGAAGAAGTCTATCCCACTAGTTAAGGTACTTTGGTGCAATAACAGTTTAGAGGAGGCCACGTGGGAACCTGAAGAGGTGATGCGTCAACAATACCCTCATCTGTTTTGATCAGGTAAATTTTGAGGCTGAAATTTTCTTTTAGGGGGGTAGAGTTGTAACGCCCCAAAAAGTTAAGTAATTATTTTTGCATGTTTGTAACACAAATACCTGTTGCTTCAGTGGTTGACTGATTTGGGTGTGTTTGGGAGTGCCTGAGAAGTCCTGGGTTCAAGCCTGGGCTTGTGCAAAATTTTGGTTGTTAGGGAATAAAACCCTTGCTTTTAGTTAGTAGGCTTTTAAATAATTGTGGGTAAAGCATGACATAAGGAACTTGCTGGTCTAGGGGGTAAGTGGTGTGTTACCGATCCAAGTGGTCTAAGGTTTGAATCTTGCTGAAGGCAAGGGAATGTTTATTTTTCTACTGTGTCGTAGAGGTGTTGGAGTTGGACTGAAACACTGAAGTGGTTGAGGTGAATTCGAATTGAATGGTTGAAGGGAGGTGTGATCAGGTGGAGAGATTTTAGAAGGAATTTTAGGAGGAAATCAAGGAAGTGAGGGGAGAGGTAGAAGTGTGCCGAAAGTGGACTCTGGCACTAAAAAATTCGGCTAGAGGGGTGAGTCCCAGTTTTGGTTTTACTTGGTAAGTGTTGTTCTCTCTGCCAAAATCTCTTTTTCCCATTTTCGATTTTTGCGTTGTTTTCCCCTCTTTAACCGATTGTGGTAAGGGTGTTGCAATTTAATCTGTTGCACTTTTTGACAACCCTTCTCCTTGGCCGAATATTCCTTTCTTTTCTTTTCATCTCCTCTTTTCTTCTTTCCTCTTTGTTGGCCGAATAGACCTTAGTTGCTTCATTTAATTTCTTTTCTCTCTTCTCCCCTCAATCGATTCTCCTCTTCTCCCTCAAGTGTTGTGCTGCAAATTTTCAGTTCTGATTACTGCTGAAACCAGTCTTCTTCTTCTGCCGATTGACTCCTTTCTTTTCGGTAAGTGAGTATGGCACTGAAAGTTTCGGCTTTTGAGTTACTAAAGTGGGGTTTTGTTTAACTGTGTTGACAACTATAAATCAAAGGTGAAAGGCTGTGCTAGTGCTGAATCCATCCTCTATTCGGTTCTCTTGCTCTCATTCGGTAAGTCCCATAAAAGAATCTTCATTCCCTTTCTTCTTCTGCCTTAAGTGTTAACTAATAGCAATTGTATGGCAGTTAAGGAAGGATTCTGGGAACTCCTAAGCAATTGCTAAAGACTAGATTCGTGGGGAATCACCGTGGTTCGATTGAAGGTTGGTGAGTGCTTGATCGACTGCTCGTGACGAATCGAAACAAGGTGTGTAAACACTGCGAAATCGTAAACCGGAAAAAGCCAGAAAAAGTATGACAATTGACGTACACGAGCGTGCATTCGATCGTGTGGTAAACCGAGTGCATAAACCGTGGGTGTTAGGCTGTTGAGGCCACCATGAGCGATTTTGTGGTCTTAGGCCATTTTGGGCCATGTTGGGCCGAAATGGGCCGTGTACGCCCAAAGGGCTTGTGGGTCCTACGTGGTTAAACCACACGAACGTGTGAGAAAATTGGGCCAAACTGTGTAATTTTCATGACTGAGGCCAATTTTGGGCTATGTGGGCCACACGGGCATGTGGGCCCACATGAGCCCGCATTATGGGCCTTGGGCCCAGTTTCACTGTTTTACTGTAAAGGTTGCACGGGTCGCCCGAGACGACTGTGGACCTAATGATGGGTCGGCAAGTATACCTAGACCCCAAACTGATAGAAAATGACTGTTATGCCCCTATGTTGTAAAATGACTGTTATGCCCCTATGTTATAAAATGACTGTATGCTATGTTATGTATTACTTATGTGAGCATGCCATGATATATATATTGCATAAATGTATGATATGTTACATGGGTATGGGATAATTATGATTGGAGGAAGTGTACTATACTGGCAGCTCTGCTGCAAATACTATTTAGCGCCGCAACCAGTGCTAATTTTTGGAGTGTAGGGATGTATGGGTTGATTTTATCCCCACATGGAGTGTTGGGCTGGACGGAGTGGAGTGTAGAGGCTGGTTGTGTAGGATCTATGTTTGCATGCTTGAACTTTTACTGTCACTGAAATGGGCTAAGGCCCACACTAATACCGATCTTCATTATGGGTGAGGCTCTCACACCGATACGATATATTGCTATGGGCTAAGGCCCAACCGAATGAATCTGTCATATTGATTTGGGCTTAGGCCCGCATCAGCATTTCTGCCTAAGGCATGATTGGCTATTTATTTGCATGGGGTTACACACCGAGTTTTCGTAAACTCACCTCTCTGCTTTTATCTGCATGTAATCCCAGGTCTTGCAGAGATAGGTGTCATGAGGAATTCGGCGATGGCCACACAACCGCACCTATTTTTACATTTGAGTTTATTTCCAATAAATTTAATTTTTGTTTTTGTTATGTAATAAGGCCTTTTTAATTTTTAACTTTTAATTTGGGGATTTTACGTATTTTTAATTCACATCTAAGTAGTAGTAGGATGCGGTTTTTCAAATGATAATTGGTTTTCAAAACACCACGTTTTCGTAACTTATTATAAAAGCTTCCGCATCAAACATGGTTTTAAAGTTTAGTAAAAAACTAATATGATCAACGCTCTACTAAAACAACTTGAGTTTTAAAAGAACAAGATACCCTAAAGTTCTGTTAAGATTCATAAACGAGATTTAGTAATAAGCATAGATTTTCTAAAGAAACGATGTTTTAAAAAAAAAGCACTTCAATGTGATATCGCCAGATTCGGCTATAACATCTGGGCCGGGTTTGGGGTGTTACACAAGCACATAGACATAACTTACTCATACTTACTCTTACCAATCTCATAACACATAATGAACTCATTTCTCGTAAGGTTCTTATATACACTTGTATCACTTCATCACATAACTTTAGCACTTTTACATCTTGAACATAAACTTAGCTCTTTACCCCGTTGAACCACTAGGAATACCGAAGGATACTCAAACTCATCATACATGTAACACGATGCCAATGCCATATCCCAGATATGGTCTTACATGGGATCACATCTTGATGCCGATGCCATATTCCAGAAATGGTCTTATACGGGATCTCTTATATCGATGTCGATGCCATTTCCCAGACATGGTCTTACACGAGATCTTTATTTGGTGCCGAGGCCATGTCCCAGACATGGTCTTATATGAGACCTCTTTTCTTCGGTTCCGATGCCATGTTCCAGACATGGTCTTATACGGGACCTTTCTTTGGTGCCGATGCCATGTCACAGACATGGTATTATACGAGACCTTTCTTTGTCTCATGTCATGACAATGGTATCCTTGCTATTCCTAAGGTTCAACCGGGACTTCAACTTAATATAATATCATCATACTTTCATCGAGACATCATTAGTCATTCTCATAGAGATAATATACATTTCTTATAATATCAAACAATTAAAAAAATAATAGCATTATGTAGCTTTGATTTCACACAAACTTACCTCGGTACCAAAATATGGATAGTTATTCGATTTAGTCTACAACCTTGTTCTTTCCTCGGTTTCAGTCCGGACTTCGTGTTTCTTGATCTATAATGACAAATTTCACTCTTTTAATGATCAAATTGACTAAATCGAACCATGAATCATACTTTGGCAAAATTATGATTTTGCCCCTAAACTTTCACATATTTACACTTTTTCCCTAATCTCGTAAAAGGATTTTTATTCAATTTCCTTGTATTTTAAGTCTAGTCGAACCATTTTCATAACTACAAAACCCACAATTTCCACTAATTCACCCTTTTATGACCAATTTCATAACTTTTACAAATTAGTCCTTTTTATGAATTTTCCATGAAAATCACTTAGAAAAAGATGTTTATCATACATCAAACTTTCATATTCCTCCATTAATCATCAAAATACATGCATGTCATACATGGGTAAATTTTTGATCATGAACCCTAGCTCAAAATATAGCTAGAAATAGCAAAATCGAGCTACGAGGATCTCAAAAATTCGAAGAACATTAAAAACGGGGCTAGGAGGTACTTACTATCAAGCTTGAAAGTTGAAGAAACCCTAGCTATGGTGTCCTTGAAAATTTTGGCTAGCATGGAGAAGATGGACATGAATTTTTACTTCTTTTTCCCTTTTAATTAACTTATTAACTAAATGACAAAAATACCCTTAAGTCCCCTTTCTTGAGATTTTTCCTTCCCATGCCCATTTTTGTCCATCTTGACATATAATGGTCTAATTGCTAAATAAGGACCTCTAATAATTTTTCTAATGCTATTTCATACTTGAATCTTCTAGAATCTCTTATTTTTAAATCTTTTTTAATTTAGTTCTAATGAATAAATTGATCACTAAATTATAAAATTTCTTCATGAAATTTTCACATAATCATGCAAACATGTCATAGACCTCATGAAAACCATGAAACACATATTTCTACTTCAGATTTGTGGTCTCGCGACCACTATTTTGACTAGGCCCTAAATCGAGCTGTTACAAACCTATTTTCTGGTAAGATTTTCGGGGATGAAAATCCCAAAAGGGGGAGAGTTGTAACAGCCCGATTTTGAGTCTGGTCGGAATAGTGGTTTTGGGACCATAAATCTGACGCAGTAAAATTTATTTTTATTATATTTCTATGGTCTACAATTTTATGAAATGATTTCGTGAAAATTTTATTCGAAAATTTTGATGTTTGGCCACTCAATTTAGTTAAAGGGACTAAATTGTAATAAGTGCAAAACTTGAGTCCTATATGTTAGAAGTGTCCATTTGCTATGAGATTTTAAATTGGAGGTCCTTAGATGGTAATTAGACCATTATACTTTAAGTTGGACAAAAAAGGACATGGTAGGGTGAAGTTTCAAAGTTTGGCATTAAGGGCATTTTGGTCATTTGGGTAATAAGGACAAAATTAAACACATAAAAGATGTCATCTTCTCAATTTCTTCCTCCCATGGCCGAAAATCACACAAGGGTCTCCATAGCTAGGGCTTATTCATCTTCCAAGCTTGATTATCAAGAAAAACAAAGTGTTTGGAGATTAGGTCCATTTTCACTATTTTTGTACCGAAGTAAGTTCGTATGTAAATAATTTGTATTTTAATGTTTTGATATTGCATGAAATGTATGGTGAGTCGGGAATAACGTGTCCACGAGGACTAAAAGTACTAGTAGTTACTATCTTTTTATTATCTAGCCGAATAAATTGAAGGGATTTATTTTAACCTTATCTTAACTAACCTAATTACTAAGAAAAAAATAGAGAATAAAGTAGGAAAATATTTGAAGAAAACTGATGAGATAGACAATACCTGGGAAAGAATCCAAATAGACTTCACTTTTTATTCTAAATCAATTAAACAATTTATTCACTTGCCTTGATCCGTAGAAGTCCCTAAATTATAATAATATCCCTTTCGAGAGTAAAATAATCGACTCTAGGTTTATTAATTGAAATCTCTTTCTAATTAAAACCCCTATTGTCGCATTAACTCGATCTATGGATTTCCCTATTAGATTTGACTCTAATCTGATAGATTTATGTCGTCCTATTTCTAGGATTACATGCAACTCCACTCAATTATGCCAGATCTACTCTTAAACAGGGACTTTTGCTCCACTGAATAAGCACTTCAATCATGAGTTAATATCCTGAAAACATTAAAACATGAAATAAGAACACATAATTGAGATCAAGAACAAATATTTATCATGTAATTCAAAAAAATCAAATAGTAAGATCCGTCTTAGGTTTCATCCTCCCTAGGTATCTAGGGAATTTAGTTCATACTTTTGGAGGAAAACATCTCAAAATTAGGAAAACAACAAATCATAAAGAAACCCAAAAACTTCGAGAGAAATTGAATGGACATCTTCAGTCTTGAAGGAGATCCTGCTCTGAGTTGAATCCGTTGACGTTCTTCGAGTCTTTTCTTCGTTCAGCTTTGTCTCCCCTCTTAGGTCTTCTTCTAATATGTATTTATAAACTTTAGAATGCTCAGAAACCCTAAAATTTGGGTTTTTTTCGCGTAACAGGGAAGCAGCGTGCGAAATAAACACTGACTAGCACATTGGCGTGTGGCCAGCCCGTGTGGCTCACATGGGCGTGTGGCCAGCCCGTGTGGAAATGCCCAGGCCGTGTGGATCTTGGAAATAGCTCTTTTTACTCGATTTTTGCTCGTTTTTAGCTCCTTTTGCTCCCCTATGCTCACCTAAGTATAGAAACATGAATTTAAAGGATTAGGAGTGTAACATCCCGATTTAGGGCCTAGTCAGAATAGTGGTGCGAGACCACAAATTCGAGGGTTATAAATGAGTTATTGAGGTTTATGCCTTGTATGCATGCTAGTGTGAAAATTTCATGAAGCAATTTTGTGAAATTGTGGTTGAATTGTCCAAAAGGACTAAATTGCAAAAGTTACAAAATGTGTGTTTCTAGAAGCTATATGTGTGAAATAGCTTTAGATTATTAATTAGAGGTCCTTAATGTGCAATTTTCCCAAATTTTAGTTTTTGGAGAAAAATGGGCATCGATGAGTTAAATTAGAAAGTTTATCAAAAAGGGCATTTTAGTCATTTATCAAATAAGTGATTAAAAAGGAGAAAAGATGACAAAATCATGCTCATCTTCTCCCCCAAGTCTAAAAAATTCCAATAGCCATTGTTAGGGCTCTTTCAATTTTTCAAGCTTGCTAGTAAGTGCTCCTAAGCCCGATTTTTGATATTCTTCGTATTTTTGAAGTCCTAGTAGCATGAGTAAGCTATTTTTAGCTATTTGGTGAGCTATTATGGATGTTCAAAAATGTACTTATGTATGACATGCATGTATTTTGATGTTTTATGGAAGAATATGAAAGCTTGATGTAGTAGAAACATCTTTTGCTAAGTGATTTTCCATGAAAATGCATGTAGGGACTAGTTTGTGAAAAACTTTAGTTTGGTCATACATATGTGATTTAGTGAGAATTGATGAATGCTTTAGTTGAGTAAGTGGTTCGACTAAGCAGGAAAGGATAGAAAGTTGAATAAAAATCACTTTACGAGCCTTGGGGTTAAAGTGTAAATATGAGAAAGTTTAGGGGCAAAATAGTAATTTTGCTAAAGTATGAAATGTGGGTCAATTTAGTCAATATGTGTATTGAATAAGCTGATTTATTCATTATAGATCAAGAAAGACGAAGCCCGGATCGTAACCGAGGTAAAAGCAAGGTAGTGGACTAAATTGCATATTTTTATACTTTTGAGTATCGAGGTAAGTCTATGCACAAATAATGCATTCATACTTACAATTTGTTAATGCTGGCTAGTGTGTAGCATGTTTGAGAACCTATGTGGGATGAATGTAGTAGAAATTGTGAATGAATGTATGATCGAGAATGATTGAGGACCTATATGGTTTAAGTAAAATGTTTTAGTAAGTAGACTTGTGCATGTGTTGTGATAATGCTAGATGGTGGGCTAAGTGCGATACCATCCTAATGCATATTGACGATGAGCTGGCTATGTGTGATGCTACCGTGAGGTATATCGTTTAGTGGGCTAAGTGAGAAACCCCTATGATTACCTTTGTGGTAGGCTAAGTGCGATACCACCTTATTAATCGATTGTGGTGTGCTAAGTGCGAAACCACTGAGACATTTACTGTGTGGGTTAACTGTGTGGATTAGCCATGTGATTGCATTATTGAGTAAAATAGCTGTGTGGATGTATAATTAAGTTAATTAGCTGTGTGGATGAATTATTGAGAAATAGTGATGTGTTGTATATTGTGTAAATGTGACATTGAATGCAGGGGTGCATTTTGATGGTTATGAGTATGTGACTCATGATGTGTTGGAAATGTGGTAAGGGATAGAAAGAGTAAGCATAGTTGTGAATTACTTATGTTGGTATAATGCTAATTATTGCTTAGGTTATACTATATTGCTTAATTGTTTATGTGTAAACTTACTAAGCTCAAAGCTTACTCTCTTTCTTTTCCCTTGTCTTATAGAGTAAAGGTGTTGAATCGAGATACGAGGATCATTTGGAAGATCACCCACACTATCAAACACTCTGGTACATTAGACTTAATGTTTTGTATATGGCATGTATAGGGGCTAGACAAGTTAGTGAATTTTGTTGTAAATGGCTAAGATGTGTTGGCCTTTAGATGGATAGTGTATTTTGTATAATGCCATGGTTGTTGGCTATTACATTATATGAAAGAAAGATGTAGTTTTCAATGTGAGATTGCACTTCAATTTGAGTTGATTATGGATGTGTTGTATGAGTGCATGTTGTGTAAGCTATAAGGGTGAGAAGAGCTTAGCAAATAGCTTTGTTCTTGGCCATGTGGATAGACACACGGGCGTGTGTCTAGGCCATGTGTGATACACGGTCAGCCAAAGGGCGTGTGCTTTGGCCATGCGTCCCCTGCATGTTAGTATTTTAAATCAGAATAGACCACGGACTAGTCGCACGGGCGTGGGTCTAGGGTGTGTGGGATTAACCAGTGTTTCCCACGGGCTAGCCACACGGGCGTGTGTCTAGAATCTAGGCCCTGTTAAGGTAGTTAGTGTGCACCACGGGTGGTAAGCACGGGCGTGTGCCTTGGCCGTGGGGCATTGGCAGAATGCTAGGGTTTTAGGTACGGTTGGGGGACATGGGCGTGTGTGTCCATGCACGGGCGTGTCTAATCTTGCACGGGTGTGTGAGACCTGTATAAAAGAGGAAAATTTTAAGATTGAAAAAATTTCCGGTTTAGTCTCGAGAGCCCTCGTATGTATGAGTGAGGCCTCGTAAGTCGAGAATGAGGTTGTTTGAGTTCGGTAACACCTCGGGCCCAGTTCGGGCATAGAACCCGGGTAAGGGGTGTTACATTTAGTGGTATCAGAGCTATGGTTTTGTCGGTTCTAGGACTACCGTAGCAGGTGTAAGAGTCTAGCTATACATGCCATAAGTGTACAATGATAGTGTGGTGGTGTCTGATGATTTTAAATCTTGTTTTATATAGTATATGGATTCCGATCCATCGACTACTGATGAAGTAGCTAGTAATGCGTCGGCTCCTGCGCAAGGAACCGTGCCTGTTTAAAGTGGACCCGAGGTCAGGGGTCAAGGGGAAGAGGCACGAGAAGCCTGTCTCCAGATGATGAGTAATTGGTACTCGCCGTGGGGTGCTCCGGTATTATTCGTGAAGAAGAAAGATGGGTCTATGAGGTTGTGTATAGACTATAGACAACTGAACAAGGTGACGGTGAAGAATAAGTATCCTTTACCAAGGATTGATGATCTCTTTGATCAACTAAAGGGAGCTACAGTGTTCTCCAAGATAGACTTGAGGTCTGGTTATTATCAGCTCAGAGTGAAAGAGCAAGATGTGTTGAAAACTGCATTTCGGACTAGGTATGGCCATTATGAGTTTTTGGTTATTCCGTTTGGTTTGACGAATGCACCTACAATTTTTATGGATCTGATGAACCGTGTTTACAGACCGTATGTGGACAAGTTTGTAGTTGTCTTTATTGACGACATATTGATCTATTCTTGGGATGAGAACGATCATGAAGAGCATTTGAGAATTGTCTTGCAAACTTTGAGAGATAAGCAGTTGTATGCTAAGTTTAGCAAGAGTGAGTTTTTGCTCCGAGAGATCAGATTCCTAGGACACATGGTGTCAGGTGATGGTGTCAGAGTTGACCCGAGTAAGATATCGGCTGTTGTAGATTAGAAACCGCCGAGGAACGTGTCAGAAATTAGAAGTTTCTTGGGATTAGCGGGATATTACAGACGTTTTGTAAAGGGGTTCTCTATGATTGCCACCCCGATGACGAAACTATTGCATAAAGATGTCAAGTTTGAATGGACTGAGACATGTCAACAGAGCTTCGAGAGACTGAAAATAATGTTGACTGAGGCACCGGTTTTGGTTCAACCAGAATCGGGAAAAGAGTTCGTGGTTTACAGTGATGCATCGTTTAATGGTCTCAGTTACGTGTTCATGCAAGAGGGTAAGGTAGTCGCTTACGCCTCGAGGCAGCTAAAGCCACACGAGAAGAATTATCCGACTCATGATTTAGAGTTGGCTGCGATTGTTTTTGCATTAAAGATTTGGCGACATTACTTGTATGGTGAGAAGTGTCGAATTTTTACGGATCACAAGAGTTTAAAGCATTTGATGGATCTGAAGGATCTGAATATGAGACAGAGACGGTGGCTTGAGTTTTTGAAAGACTATGAGTTAGTCATTGACTACAACCCGGGAAAAGCGAATATGGTTGCGGATGCCTTGAGTAGGAAATCCTTGTTGCTCTAAGAGTTATGAGCACGAGTTTAGCATTGTTTGACGATGGTCAGTCTGAAAGAGTGACTCAAGTTCTGGAAGATATGCTTCGATGCTGTGTGCTAGAATTCGAAGGTAGTTGGGAGAGATATCTACCTTTGGTCGAATTTGCCTATAACAACAATTATCAGTTGAGTATATAGATGGCACCGTATGAGGCTTTGTATGGTCGTAAGTGTCAAACTCCTTTGTATTGGACCGAGCTTAGTGAGAAATAGATCCATGGGGTCGATCTAGTGAAAGAAATCGAAGAGAAGGTGAAAGTAATCTGTAATAGTCTGAGAGCTGCTTTGGACCAACAGAAGTCGTACGCGGATTTGAAAAGAAAAGAAATTGAGTTTGAAGTGGGCGACAAAGCATTTTTGAAAGTGTCCCCGTGGAAGAAGATTATGAGATTTGGTTTATGCCCTGTATGCATGCTAGTGTGAAAGTTTCATGAAGCAATTTTGTGAAATTGTGGTTGAATTGTCCAAAAGGACTAAATTGCAAAAGTTGCAAAATGTGTGTTTCTAGAAGCTATATGTGTGAAATAGCTTTAGATTATTAATTAGAGGTCCTTAAATAGCAATTTATCCAAATTCTAATTTTTTCACAAAACTGGGCATGAATTAGTTAAAATTTAAAGTTTATCAAAAAGGGCATTTTGGTCATTTATCAAATAAGTGATTAAAATAGGAGAAAAATGATAAAATTCATTCATCTTATTCTCCAAGGTCACTAAAAATTCCAAAGAGCCATTTTTAGGGTTCTTCAAATTTTCAAGCTTGCTAGTAAGTGCATCTAGCCTCGTTTTTTATATTCTTTGTATTTTTGAAGTCCCAGTAGCATGAGTAAGCTATTTTTAGCTATTTGATGAGCTATGAAGGATGTTCAAAAATGTGGTCATGTATGACATGCATGTATGTTGATATTTTGTGGAAGATTATGAAAGCTTGATGTAGTAGAAACATCTTTTGTTAAGTGATTTTCCATGAAAATGAATGTAGGGACTTGATTGTGAAAATCTTAAGCTTGGTCATACATGTGTATTTTTGTTTGAGAATTGATGATAGCTTTAGTTGAATAAGTGGTTCGGCTAAGCATGAAAGACTAGAAAGTTGAATAAAAATCACTTTACGAGCCTTTGGGGCTAAAGTGTAAATATGAGAAAGTTTAGGGGCAAAATAGTAATTTTGCTAAAGTATGAGATAAGGGTCAATCTAGTCAATGTGTGTATCGAATAAGCTGATTTATTCAGTATAGATCAAGAAAGGCAAAGCTCGGATCGAAACCGAGGCAAAAGCAAGGTGGTGGACTAAATTGCAAGTCTCAATACTTTTGAGTACCAAGGTAAGTCTACGCATAAACAATGCATTCATACTTACAATATATTGATGATAGCTAGTGTGTAGCTTGTTTGAGAATGATTGAGAACCTATGTGGTTCAAGTAGAATGAATGTAGTAGATTTGTGAATGGATATTTAATTGAGTAAGTAGACATGTGAATTTGTAGTGATAATGCTAGATGGTAGGCTAAGTGCGAGACCATCCTAATGCATATTGACGATGAGCTGGCTATGTGTGATGCTATCGTGAGGTATATCGTTTAGTGGGCTAAGTGTGAAACCCCTATGATTACCTTTGTGGTAGGATAAGTGCGATACCACCTTATTAATCGGTTGTGGTGTGCTAAGTGCGAAACCACCGAGACATTTGCTGAGTGGGTTAACTGTGTGGATTAGCCACGTGATTGCATTATTGAGTAAAATAGCTGTATGGATGTATTATTAAGTTAATTAGCTGTGTGGATGAATTATTGAGAAATAATGACGTGTTGTATATTGTGTAAATGTGACATTGAATGCAGGGGTGCATTTCGATGGTTATGAGTATGTGACTCATGATGTGTTGGAAGTGTGGTAGGGGTTAGAAAGAGTAAGCATAGTTGTTCATTTCTTTTGGTAGTATAATGCTAATTGTTGTTTAGCTTATACTATGATGCTTAATTGTTTATGTGTAAACTTACTAAGCTCAAAGCTTACTTCTTTTCTTTTCCCTTGTCTTATAGAGTAAAAGTGTTGAACCGAGATACGAGGATCAATTGGAAGATCGCCCACACTATCAGCACACTCTGGTACATGAGACTCAATGTTTTGTATATGGCATGTATAGGGGTTAGACAAGTTAGTGAATTTTGTTGTAAATGGCTAAGATGTGTTGGCCTTTAGATGGATAGCTCATTTTGTATAATGCCATAGTTGTTGGCTACCTTATTATATGAAAAGTTATAGTTGTCTATGTGAGATTGCAATTCAATTTGAGTTGATTATGGATGTGTTGTATGAGTGCATGTTGTGTAAGTTATAAGGGTGAGAAGAGCTTAGCAAGTAGCTTTGTTCTTGTCCATGTGGATAGACACACGGGCATGTGTCTAGACCATATGTGACACACGGTCAGTCCCATGGGCGTGTGCTTTGGCCGTCGTCTACATGTTAGTATGTGAAGTCGATTAGACCACGCACTAGTCACACGCCTGCTATTCTAGGTGTTTGGAAGGGGTGGAAGTCACAACTCATGTCGTGTGTAATCTCACACCCACTCCGATGATTGCCTATGGTGTTACGTGAAACGGCCAAAAGCCAAAAAGCGGAAAGCGGCAGATCTCGTGACCACTCGGCGTCGAAGCGCTTGTAGTGGTAAATCGAGATACTGAATCGTGACATTAAGTCGTTAAGGGTGTCACGAGCACTCTCGCGATATTGAGGGTGTAACGGGCCAAACGGGCCCAATGGGCTATCCGACCCATTTGGGCCAAACTGTTGGGAAACTAGTAAATGATAAATCCAAATGCGAAATTTGCAAATCCGAAACTGAAACCAAGCGTTTTGGGCCACACGAGCGTGTGGGCCCGTTTGGGCCTAAAATGGAATTTAGGCCCAATAGTTCCATAGAGACCCAAAAAGGGTCCTGTGTCGCTCGAAGCGATAGTAGGCCTTCGAAAAGGCCGTTAGATGATAAATTACGAAATACCCCTTGTGGGTAAATTACTGAAATGCCCCTGGTGGGTAAATTACAGATATACCCTTACGTGTTGATTAGCATGATTGTATGTATTCTGTTTATCTGGTTATAATGGTAATTCATTTCATACATTATATTTGATATATGCTTTGCATACATGACATTTTGCATGGGATTGGGATATTGATGATCGGAGGAAGTGTATTCTGGTGGCTCTGCCATATTCTGATTCTGGTGGCTCTGCCACAATTCTGTTTGGTGGCTATGCCACATATATTCTGTTATTCTGGTGGCTTTGCCACGAATTCTGTGATGAGCAGCTTGACTGCCATCGAGGTGTGTAGCGGATGGATGGGTCGATTTTAGAAATCCCACACGTGTGTTGAAATTTGAATGCGGGTGGTGTGTAGCGAATGGAATATTAAGTTGGGCTGCATTCTATATTTGCATGATCATGTTTATAGGGCTAAGGCCCAGATTGTTACTGAATAGGGCTTCGGCCCAGTCTGCTTCTGTATGGGCTTCTGCCCAATTTGATTCTGTATGGGCTTCGACCAGTCTGTTTCCATATGGTCTCGGGCCTAGTTAATAACCGATTAGGGGATTACACACTGAGTTCTCGTAACTCACCCCTCTGCTTTAATCTTGCAGGTGATCCCCAGCGTTAGAGGATTTGGGGCGACGGAGGACTCTGGGGTGGCCATACATCGGGAACATTTCCCGGGAACTTAGTAAATTTTTCGTTATCGCTTTATTTTGGTTTTAATTTATTTTGGGTTAATATTTTTGTAATAAGGCCGTTGGTTTATTTTCTTTTAAGTTTTTGTTAATAACTATTAAATTTATAGATACGTGGTTTCTTAAAACGACACCAACTGTTTTCAAAATATCACATCTTTGCAATTCACAGAATTTGATTTCTGTTTTAAACAAGTTTTTGGGAAATATAATAATAAGAATAATAATAGTAATAACAACATTTTTAACAAGAAAACCTTAAGCGCGGAACTGAATTTCACAAACTACAAAGCTTGAAGTTTTCAAAAAGAATACAGAGTTTAACGAACACGCAGTTTTCTAAACAACCCTTCTATGTGACATGCCAAATCCGATCATAACGTCTAGGCCAGGTTTGGGGTGTTACATACTTGGTAAGTGTTGTTCTCTCTGCCGAAATCATTTTTCCCCATTTTTGATTTTTGCATTATTTTCCCCTCTTTAGTTGAATATGGTAAGGGTGTTGCACTTTCTTCTGTTGCACTTTTTGACAACCCTTCTCCTTGGCCGAATACTCATTTCTTTTCTTTTCATCTCCTCTTTTCTTCTTTCCTCTATGTTGGCCGAATAGACCTTAGTTGCCTCATTTGATTTCTTTTCTCTCTTCTCCCCTAAACCGATTCTCCTATTCTCCCTCAAGTGTTGTGCTGCTGATTTTCAGTTCTGATTACTGCCGAAACCAGTCTTCTTCTTCTGCCGATTGACTCCTTTCTTTTCGGTAAGTTAGTATGGCACTGAAAGTTTCGGCTTTTGAGTTACTAAAGTGGGTTTTTTTTTAATTGTGTTGACAGCTATAAATCAAAGGTGAAAGGCTGTGCTAGTCCCGAATCCATCCTCTATTCGGTTCTTTTGCTCTCCTTCGGAAAGTCCTATAAAAGAATCATCATTCCCTTTCTTCTTCTGCCTTAAGTGTTAACTGATAGCAATTGTATGGCAGTTAAGGAAGGATTCTGGGAACTCCTAAGCAATCACTAAAGACTAGATTCGTGGGGAATCACCGTGGTCCGATTGAAGGTTGGTGAGTGCTTGAGCGACTGTTTGTGACGAATCAAAACTAGGTGTGTAAACACTGCCACATCGTAAACCGGTAAAAGCCGAAAAAAGTATGAAAATTAACGCTACACGAGCGTGCATTCGCTCGTGTGGTAAATTGAGCGTATAAACTGTGGGCGTTAGACTGTTAAGGCCACCATGAGCGATTTTGTGGTCTTAGGCCATTTTGGGCCATGTTGGGCCGAAATGGGCCCAACGGGCTTGTGGGCCCACGCGCGTGTAAACCATACGAATGTGTGGAGAAAATTAGACCAAAGCGTGTAATTTTTCATGGCCGAGGCCAATTTTGGGCTATGTGGGCCACACGGCGTGTGGGCCCACATGAGCCCGCATTATCGGCCTTGGGCCTTGTTTCACTATTTTACAGTAAAGGTTGCACGGGTTGCCCAAGATGACTGTGGACCTACTGATGGGTCGGTAAGTATACCTAGACCCCAAACTGATAGAAAATGATTGTTATGCCCCTATGTTGTAAAATGATTGTTATGTCCCTATGTTATAAAATGATTATATGCTGTGTTATGTATTACTTATGTGAGCATGCCATGATATATATATTGCATACAAGTATGATATGTTGCATGGGGATGGGATAATTATGATTGGAGGAAGTCTGCTATACTGGCAGCTCTGCTGCAAATACTGTTTAGTGCCACAACCGGTGCTAATTTTTAGAGTGTAGGGATGGGTGGGTTGATTTTATCCCCACATGGAGTGTTGGGCTGGACGGAGTGGAGTGTAGAGGCTGGTTGGGTAGGATCTTTGTTTGCATGCTTGAGCTATTCTTCATCATCATGAAATAGGCTAAGGCTCACACTAATAATGATACTGTTATGGGCTGAGGCTCACACTGATACCGATACTGCTATGGGCTAAGGCCCAAATAAACTAAACTATTATTGATTTGGGCTTAGTCCCAGACTGTACTTGCCTAAGGCATGATTGGCTATTTATTTGCATGGGGTTACACACTCGAGTTTTAAGTAAACTCACCTCTCTGCTTATCTGTCTGCAGTAATCCCAGCCTTAGGCGGATCGATCTTTGCGAGGATTCGGAGATGGCCACACAACCGCACCTATTTTTACATTTGAGTTTATTTCCAATAAATTTAATTTTGGTTTTTGTTATGTAATAAGGACTTTTTAATTTTTAACTTTTAATTTGGGGATTTTACGTATTTTTATTTCACATCTAAGTAATAGTAGGATGCGGTTTTTCAAATGATAATTGGTTTTCAAAACACCACGTTTTCGTAACTTATTATAAATGCTTCCGTATTAAATATGGTATTAAATTTTAGTAACAAACTAATATGATCAACGCTCTACTAAAACAACTTGAGTTTTAAAAGAACAAGATACCCTAAAGTTCTGTTAAGATTCATAAACGAGATTTAGTAATAAGCATGGATTTTCTAAAGAAACGATGTTTTCAAAAAAGAAAAAACACTTCAATGTGATATCGCCATATTCGGCCATAACGTCTGGGCCGGGTTTGGGGTGTTACATTTAGTGGTATGAGAGCCAGGTTGCAAAACTCGGCTGTGGTTTTTGGGTTTCTTCTAAAAACTCAGAATTTTCAAAACGAACTGCTCCAAGCAATTTGGAAGCATTTTGAAATAATTTTACTGATGTGTGGTACACCGAATCTCCGACACCGATATTGTAAGTCCTCTGAAACCTTTGTTTGTTTAAAGTGAAATATGGAGACTATTATAAATAGTAGACTGTACTGAAATATCCTGTTTAGGGAAAATTGAAACTGTAGTAAGACTGCGTTCTGTGAAATTAAACTCTTAAATACTGATACTACTTCCATAAGATATCTGTTAATCAACACTGGAATTGTAACCTAATGCATAAAATTTTTAAAATAGATAATACGCAAATAGATAATGAGCACCAGAGGTACTCGTGGAACATGTACAAGAGGCCGTGGCGGAGGCCGTAGAGGTGCTCGGGCTGGGTCTTCATCATCGGGCCACATGCCTAACGCTGAAGCTAGAGAAGCACCGGCTTCACCTGAGGCTGAGACTGGGTCTCACGATCACGCAGTTGGGGACGACGCATTGTCCCAAGCTATGTTGCGAATTCTTGAGAGGGTCGCTGGGCCCAATACTGGTACTGTGGGCCGTGGGTCGGTCACGGAACGACTCTGATCTAATGGGGCAGAGATTTTTAGGGGTATTGTTGAAGTTGCCCCTAACATGGCTGAATATTGGATGGAGGCCACATAGAGGATCATGGATGACCTCGACTGCACCCTCGACTTGAAACTAAAAGGAGTCGTGTCATTGTTACGAGACGAAGCCTATCAATGGTGGCTTACAGTTAAAAAGGGTACTCAGGCTGACCGATTGACATGGGAATTCTTCAAGACTGCTTTCCAAGGGAAGTGTGTGGGCGCTAGTTATGTGGATGCCCAGAGGAGGGAATTTCTAAATTTGACTCAGGGGGATAAATTAGTGGCAAAATATGAAGCTGAATATTTGCGATTAAGCCGCTATGCACGTGGGATGTTGGCACCTGATTATGAGCGGTGTGTTCGTTTTGAGGATAGCCTCAGGGATAGTTTGAGAGTTTTAATAGCTTCACAGAGGGAGCGAGACTTTTCCATACTGGTTGATAAGGCGAAGATCACCGAGGAGGTGAAGCGTACTGAGCGTCTGAATAGAGAAAAGGCTAGGAATAAGAGGGATTCAGAGCCCTCAAGTTCCGTTCAAAGGCCGAATAAAAAGACCAGAGTGGATGGGCCGGTCAGAGTTAGGGCCCCTATTGCTGCTACTGGACCGCAGACATGTGTTGACTGTGGTAGACGCCATCGGGGCGAGTCTTTGGAAAGGAGGTGAGGGCATGTTTGAGGTGCAGATCATTAGAGCACCGTATCAGAGATTATCCACGGAGGCCCGAGCGGATGCAAGCTACAGTCGAGGTACTATTCGCCACGAGAGGTGTTTAGCACCCACCGAGAGGCCGTGGTCATGCCGAGATGGAAATGGTATGGGCCGTGGTAGTGGAGCACCGGACAGAGGTACAGTCATGCGAGGCGAGGCGGCCACTACAGTCTATGCCGCATATCGCGCCGAGGACGGAGACACCCCGATGTTATTACCGGTTCGTTCTTTATCTATAATATACCTTATCTTCGCACTAATTGATGTTGGGTCTACGCATTCGTATATAGCATGCTCGATGTCCGAGACTTTGGGTATAATGGTTGAAACCATCATGAGTGAAATTACATGTTGAGTCCTTTAAGGTAGTCGATTAAAGTAAACAAATTGTTCAGAGATGTACCTTTGGAGGCGCAAGGAGCCATCTTTTTGGAGGACTTAACGGAACTACCTTTTGGTGAATTCGACTTAATACTGGGCATGGATTGGCTGGTTAAGCATCAAGGGAATTTGGATTGTGCTGCTAAGCGGGTGGTACTGAAAACGGTGGAGGGTGATGAGGTGGTGTTAATAGGGGAGCGTCAGAATTATCTGTCCAATATGATTTCTACGTTGAGGGCCGAGAAGTTGGTTCGTAAGGGGTGTGAGGCATATCTAGCCTACATCAGTGGTGTTGATTCTGAGGTTTCGTCTGTTAAAGATATCAGAATAGTCAAAGATTTTCCAGATGTCTTTCCCGATGAACTACCTGGACTACCTCCAAACCGTGAAGTAGAGTTTGGGATTGAGCTCCTACCGGGTATAGCTCCGGTGTCCTCGACCTCTATAGAATGGCACCGAAGGAGCTAGTGGAGCTTAAGGCTCAAATTCAAGAGTTACTGGATCGAGGGTTCATCCACCCTAGTGTGTCTCCATGGGCAGCACCGGTCTTATTTGTGAAAAAGAAGGATGGATCTATGCTTATTTGAATCGACTTTCGGCAACTGAATAAATTGACCATTAAGAATAAGTAACCCCTACCGAGGATTGATAATCTATCCAACCAGTTTCGAGGAGCTTCGATCTTCTCTAAGATTGATATCCGATCGGGGTACCATCAACTGAGAGTCAAAGAGGCTGTTGTTTACAAGATAGCGTTTAGGACTCGTTATGGTCATTACGAGTTCCTTGTGATGCCGTTTGGACTGACGAATGCACCGGCAATATTTATGGATCTGATGAACCGAGTCTTCTAACCTTATTTGGATCGATTCGTAGTGGTGTTTATAGATGACATCTTGGTGTATTCGAGAACTGAGGATGAACATGACGCACATCTCTGAGTTGTTCTGCAGATTCTGAAGGAGAAACAACTATACACTAAGTTCAGCAAGTGTGAATTCTGGCTACGAGAGGTAACATTCTTGGGCCATGTGGTATCTGCTGAAGGGATTAGAGTTGACCCTCGAAAAATTGAAGCTATTTTGGATTGGAAGCCGCCTAAGACAATATCTGAGATTCAAGTTTTACTGGTGCGCGGGAATTATAGGCGTTTTGTTGAGGGTTTTAGATTCTTTGTACCACCGACTAAATTGTTGCGTAAAGGGGTACCGTTTATGCGGGTGATAAGCAACAAGAGAGTTTTGAGAAACTTAAGAAGGTTCGACGGAGGCCCTCGCCTTAATCTGACCAGTCCGAGAAAGAATTCACTTTGTCTACACCGATGCATCACATGTCGATTTGGGATGTGTGTTGATGCAAGAGGGTAAGGTAGTGGCATATGTCTCTCGCCGACTTAAGTCTCATGAGGCGAATTATCCGACGTATGATTTGGAGTTGGCCGCGGTGGTATTCGCACTGAAAATCTGGAGGCATTACCTATACGGTGAAAAGTGTATCATTTTCACAGATCACAAGAGCCTCAAATACCTCCTCACTCAGAAGGAGCTAAATCTTAGGCAGCGAAGATGGATTGAGCTTCTTAAGGATTATGACTGTTCGATTGAATACCATCCTGGTAAGGCCAATGTGGTGGCTGACGCACTGAGCCGTAGGGCTATGACGGATCTGAGGGCGATGTTTGCTCATCTCAGCTTATTTGATGATGGTAGTTTGTTGGCAAACTTCAAGTTAAACCATCGTGGATTGAACAGATTAAGAGTAAACAGATGGAAGATGGGTCTTTGGGTCCTCGATTCCAACAGATTGAGAGTGGGGAAACTTTAGATTTTAGACTTAATAGCGAAGGGGTACTGTGTTTCTGTGGGAGAGTCTGTGTACTAAGGGATTCTAATTTGAGACAGTCTATACTGCGAGAGGCGCATAGTAGTCCTTATGCTATGCATCCCGGCGGGAATAAAATGTACCGAGACCTTCGTGAGTTATATTGGTGGCCAGGGCTTAAGCGTGAAGTTACCGACTTTGTGAGTAAGTGTCTGACTTGCCAGCAGGTTAAAGCCGAACATCAGTTACCTTCAGGGTTGCTTCAGCGAGTTAAAAATCCACTTTGGAAGTGGGAGAGGGTAACCATCGACTTCATTAGTGGGATACCCCTAACGCCTACTAAGAAGGATGCTGCATGGGTCATAGTGGATCGGTTGACCAAGTCAACCCATTTCATACCAGTTCGTACTGATTACTCTTTACAGAAGCTGGCTAAACTGTATGTGGCTGAGATCGTGAGACTTCATGGGGTACCGATTTCCATCATATCAGATAGAGATCCTCGTTTCACGTCTCGGTTTTAGAAAAAGTTACATGAGGCTTTGGGTACAAGACTGGACTTCAGTACTGCGTTTCACCCCCAGGCAGATGGTCAATCGAAAAGGGTGATTCAAATACTGGAAGATAAGTTAAGATGCTGTGTGATAGATTTTCGAGGCGGTTGGGAAGACTATTTGCCATTGGCAGAGTTTGCATATGACAATAGCTACTAGGCTAGCATACAGACGGCACCTTACGAGGCATTATATGGCCGTAGGTGTTGTACTCCTTCGTGTTGGACTGAGTTGGGCGAGCGGCGTGTTCTACGCCCTAAATTAGTTTCTGATACCAAGGACAAAGTTAGATTAATTTGGGATCGGTTGAAGGCAGCATCAGATAGACAGAAGTCGTATGCAGATTTAAAGCGCAAGGAGATTGATTATTCTGTGGGGGACTTCGTGTTTCTTAAGGTCTCGCCATGGAGGAAGGTACTGAGATTTGGACGGAAGGGCAAGTTGAGCCCTAGATTTATTGGGCCTTATCACATACTGAAACGTGTGGGATCGGTTTCCTATCAACTTGAATTACCTCCAGAGTTGGATCAGATTCATGATGTGTTCCACGTCTCGATGCTGAGGCGTTATCGCTCTGATCCCACACACATGATTTCGACTGAGGAGATTGAGGTTAGACCGGACCTGACTTTTGAGGAGGAACCGGTTCAGATCTTAGATCGTGATGTGAAAGTCTTGAGGAAGAAGTCTATCCCACTGGTTAAGGTACTTTGGTGCAATAATAGTTTAGAGGAGGCCACGTGGGAACCTGAAGAGGTGATGCGTCAACAATACCCTCATCTGTTTTGATCAGGTAAATTTTGAGGCTGAAATTTTCTTTTAGGGGGGTAGAGTTGTAACGCCCCAAAAAGTTAAGTAATTATTTTTGCATGTTTGTAACACAAATACTGTTGCTTCATGGTTGTTGATTTTGGGTGTGTTTGGGAGTGCACGAGAAGTCCTGGGTTCAAGCCTGGGCTTGTGCAAAATTTTGGTTATTAGGGAATAAAACCCTTGCTTTTAGTTAGTAGGCTTTTAAATAATGGTGGGTAAAGCATGACATAAGGAACTTGCTTTGTCTAGGGGGTAAGTGGTGTGTTACCTATCCAAGTGGTCTAAGGTTTGAATGTTCTTTGAAGGCAAGGGAATGCTTATTTTTCTCTTGTGTGCGTAGTAGGTGTTGGAGTTGGACCAAACACTTGAAGTGGTTGAGGTGGTCGAATTGAATGGTTGAAGGGATGTGTGATCAGTGGAGAGATTTTAGAAGGGATTTTAGGAGGAAATCAAGGAAGTGAGGGGAGAGGTAGAAGTGTGCCAAAGTGGACTCGGCACTAGAAAATTCGGCTAGAGGGTGAGTCCCGTTTTGGTTTTACTTGGTAAGTGTTGTTCTCTCTGCCAAAATCTCTTTTTCCCATTTTCGATTTTTGCGTTGTTTTCCCCTCTTTAACCGATTGTGGTAAGGGTGTTGCAATTTAATCTGTTGCACTTTTGACAACCCTTCTCCTTGGCCGAATATTCCTTTCTTTTCTTTTCATCTCCTCTTTTCTTCTTTCCTCTGTGTTGGCGAATAGACCTTAGTTGCTTTATTTAATTTCTTTTCTCTCTTCTCCCCTCAACCGATTCTCCTCTTCTCCCTCAAGTGTTGTCTTTTGCAAATTTTCGGTTCGATTCTTCTGCTGAAACCAGTCTTCTTCTTCCTGCGCGATTGACTCCTTTTTCTTTTGGTAAGTGAGTATGGCAATCAAAAAGTTCGGCTTTTGAGTTACTAAAGTGGGGTTTTGTTTAACTGTGTTGACAACTATAAATCAAAGGTGAAAGGCTGTCTAGTGCTGAATCCATCCTCTATTCGGTTCTCTTGCTCTCATTCGGTGAGTCCCATAAAAGAATCTTCATTCCCTTTCTTCTTCTGCCTTAAGTGTTAACTAATAGCAATTGTATGACAGTTAAAGAAGGATTCTGGGAACTCCTAAGCAATTGCTAAAGACTAGATTCGTGGGGAATCACCGTGGTTCGATTGAAGGTTGGTGAGTGCTTGACCGACTGCTCGTGACGAATCGAAACCAGGTGTGTAAACACTGCGAAATCGTAAACCGGAAAAAGCCAGAAAAAGTAGGACAATTGACGTACACGAGCGTGCATTCGATCGTGTGGTAAACCGAGCGCATAAATCGTGGGCGTTAGACTGTTGAGGCCACCATGAGCGATTTTGTGGTCTTAGGCCATTTTGGGCCATGTTGGGCCGAAATGGGCCGTGTACGCCCAAAGGGCTTGTGGGTCCCACGTGGTTAAACCACACGAACGTGTGAGAAAATTGGGCCAAACTGTGTAATTTTCATGACCGAGGCCAATTTTGGGCTATGTGGGCCACACGGGCATGTGGGCCCACATGAGCCCGCATTATGGGCCTTGGGCCCAGTTTCACTGTTTTACTGTAAAGGTTGCACGGGTCGCCCGAGACGACTGTGGACCTAATGATGGGTCGGCAAGTATACCTAGACCCCAAACTGATAGAAAATGACTGTTATGCCCCTATGTTGTAAAATGACTGTTATGCCCCTATGTTATAAAATGACTGTATGCTATGTTATGTATTACTTATGTGAGCATGCCATGATATATATATTGCATAAATGTATGATATGTTACATGGGTATGGGATAATTATGATTGGAGGAAGTGTACTATACTGGCAGCTCTGCTGCAAATACTATTTAGCGCCGCAACCAGTGCTAATTTTTGGAGTGTAGGGATGTATGGGTTGATTTTATCCCCACATGGAGTGTTGGGCTGGACGGAGTGGAGTGTAGAGGCTGGTTGTGTAGGATCTATGTTTGCATGCTTGAACTATATCACATCACTTGAAATGGGCTAAGGCCCACACCGATCTTGATCTTTCATATGGTGAGGCTCACACCGATACCGATATTGCTATGGGCTAAGGCCCAACTGAACTGAACTGTTATTGATTTGGGCTTAGGCCCAGACTGTACTTGCCTAAGGCATGATTGGCTATTTATTTGCATGGGGTTACACACTGAGTTTTCGTAAACTCACCTCTCTGTTTATCTGTACAGGTAATCCCCAGTCTTCAGCAGATAGGTGTTGCGAGGAATTCGGCGATGGCCACACAACCGCACCTATTTTAACATTTGAGTTTATTTCCAATAAATTTAATTTTTGTTTTTGTTATGTAATAAGGCCTTTTTAATTTTTAACTTTTAATTTGGGGATTTTACGTATTTTTAATTCACATCTAAGTAGTAGTAGGATGCGGTTTTTCAAATGATAATTGGTTTTCAAAACACCACGTTTTCGTAACTTATTATAAAAGCTTCCACATCAAACATGGTTTTAAAGTTTAGTAAAAAACTAATATAATCAACGCTCTACTAAAACAACTTAAGTTTTAAAAGAACAAGATACCTTAAAGTTCTGTTAAGATTCATAAACGAGATTTAGTAATAAGCATAGATTTTCTAAAGAAACGATGTTTTAAAAAAAAAGCACTTCAATGTGATATCGCCAGATTCGGCTATAACATTTGGGCCGGGTTTGGGGTGTTACACAAGCACATAGACATAACTTACTCATACTTACTCTTACCAATCTCATAACACATAATGAACTCATTTCTCGTAAGGTTCTTATATACACCTGTATCACTTCATCACATAACTTTAGCACTTTTACATCTTGAACATAAACTTAGCTCTTTACCCCGTTGAACCACTAGGAATACCGAAGGATACTCAAACTCATCATACATGTAACACGATGCCAATGCCATATCCCAGATATGGTCTTACATGGGATCACATCTTGATGCCGATGCCATATTCCAGAAATGGTCTTATACGGGATCCCTTATATCGATGTCGATGCCATTTCCCAGACATGGTCTTACACGATATCTTTATTTCGTGCCGAGGCCATGTCCCAGACATGGTCTTATATGAGACCTCCTTTCTTCGGTTTCGATGCCATGTTCCAGACATGGTCATATACGGGACCTTTCTTTGGTGCCGATGCCATGTCACAGACATGGTATTATACGAGACCTTTCTTTGTCTCATGTCATGACAATGGTATCCTTGCTATTCCTATGGTTCAACCGGGACTTTAACTTAATATAATATCATCATACTTTCATCGAGACATCATTAGTCATTCTCATAGAGATAATATACATTTCTTATAATATCAAACAATTAAAAAAATAATAGCATTATGTAGCTTTGATTTCACACAAACTTACCTCGGTACCAAAATATGGATAGTTGTTCGATTTAGTCTACAACCTTGTTCTTTCCTCGGTTTCAGTCCAGACTTCGTGTTTCTTGATCTATAATGACAAATTTCACTCTTTTAATGATCAAATTGACTAAATCGAACCATGAATCATACTTTGGCAAAATTATGATTTTGCCCCTAAACCTTCACATATTTACACTTTTGCCCTAATCTCGTAAAAGGATTTTTATTCAATTTCCTTGTATTTTAAGTCTAGTCGAACCATTTTCATAACTACAACACCCACAATTTCCACTAATTCACCCTTTTATGACCAATTTCATAACTTTTACAAATTAGTCCTTTTTATGAATTTTCCATGAAAATCACTTAGAAAAAGATGTTTATCATACATCAAACTTTCATATTCCTCCATTAATCATCAAAATACATGCATGTCATACATGGGTAAATTTTTGATCATGAACCCTAGCTCAAAATATAGCTAGAAATAGCAAAATCGAGCTACGAGGATCTCAAAAATTCGAAGAACATTAAAAACGGGGCTAGGAGGTACTTACTATCAAGCTTGAAAGTTGAAGAAACCCTAGCTATGGTGTCCTTGAAAATTTTGGCTAGCATGGAGAAGATGGACATGAATTTTTACTTCTTTTTCCCTTTTAATTAACTTATTAACTAAATGACAAAAATACCCTTAAGTCCCCTTTCTTGAGATTTTTCCTTCCCATGCCCATTTTTGTCCATCTTGACATATAATGGTCTAATTGCTAAATAAGGACCTCTAATAATTTTTCTAATGCTATTTCATACTTGAATCTTCTAGAATCTCTTATTTTTAAATCTTTTTTTAATTTAGTTCTAATGAATAAATTGATCACTAAATTATAAAATTTCTTCATGAAATTTTCACATAATCATGCAAACATGTCATAGACCTCATGAAAACCATGAAACACATATTTCTACTTCAGATTTGTGGTCTCGCGACCACTATTTCGACTAGGCCCTAAATCGAGCTGTTACAAACCTATTTTCTGGTAAGATTTTCGGGGATGAAAATCCTAAAAGGGGGAGAGTTGTAACAGCCCGATTTTGAGTCTGGTCGGAATAGTGGTTTTGGGACCATAAATCTGACGCAGTAAAATTTATTTTTATTATATTTCTATGGTCTACAATTTTATGAAATGATTTCGTGAAAATTTTGTTCGAAAATTTTGACGTTTGGGCACTCAATTTAGTTAAAGGGACTAAATTGTAATAAGTGCAAAACTTGAGTCCTATATGTTAGAAGTGTCCATTTGCTATGAGATTTTAAATTGGAGGTCCTTAGATGGTAATTAGACCATTATACTTTAAGTTGGACAAAAAAGGACATGGTAGGGTGAAGTTTCAAAGTTTGGCATTAAGGGCATTTTGGTCATTTGGGTAATAAGGACAAAATTAAACACATAAAAGATGTCATCTTCTCAATTTCTTCCTCCCATGGCCGAAAATCACAAGGGTCTCCATAGCTAGGGCTTATTCATCTTCCAAGCTTGATTATCAAGAAAAACAAAGTGTTTGGCGATTAGGTCCATTTTCACTATTTTTGTACCGAAGTAAGTTCGTATGTAAATAATTTGTATTTTAATGTTTTGATATTGCATGAAATGTATGGTGAGTCGGGAATAACGTGTCCACGAGGACTAAAAGTACTAGTAGTTACTATCTTTTTATTATCTAGCCGAATAAATTGAAGGGATTTATTTTAACCTTATCTTAACTAACCTAATTACTAAGAAAAAAATAGAGAATAAAGTAGGAAAATATTTGAAGAAAACCGATGAGATAGACAATACCCAGGAAAGAATCCACCTAGACTTCACTTTTTATTCTAAATCTGAATTAAACAATTTATTCACTTGCCTTGATCCGTAGAAGTCCCTAAATTATAATAATATCCCTTTCGAGAGTAAAAATAACTGACTCTAGGTTTATTAATTGAAATCTCTTTCTAATTAAAACCCCTATTGTCGCATTAACTCGATCTATGGATTTCCCTATTAGATTTGACTCTAATCTGATAGATTTATGTCGTCCTATTTCTAGGATTACATGCAACTCCACTCAATTATGCCAGATCTACTCTTAAACAGGGACTTTTGCTCCACTGAATAAGCACTTCAATCATGAGTTAATATCCTGAAAACATTAAAACATGAAATAAGAACACATAATTGAGATCAAGAACAAATATTTATCATGTAATTCAAAAAAATCAAATAGTAAGATCCGTCTTAGGTTTCATCCTCCCTAGGTATCTAGGGAATTTAGTTCATACTTTTGGAGGAAAACATCTCAAAATTAGGAAAACAAAAAATCATAAAGAAACCCAAAAACTTCAAGAGAAATTGAATGGACATCTTCAGTCTTGAAGGAGATCCTGCTCTGAGTTGAATCCGTTGACGTTCTTCGAGTCTTTTCTTCGTTCAGCTTTGTCTCCCCTCTTAGGTCTTCTTCTAATATGTATTTATAAACTTTAGAATGCTCAGAAACCCTAAAATTTGGGTTTTTTTTGCGTAACAGGGAAGCAGCATGCAAAATAAACACTGACTAGCACATTGGCGTGTGGCCAGCCCGTGTGGCTCACATGGGCGTGTGGCCAGCCCGTGTGGAAATGCCCAGGCCGTGTGGATCTTGGAAATAGCTCTTTTTACTCGATTTTTGCTTGTTTTTAGCTCATTTCGCTCCCCTATGCTCACCTAAGTATAGAAACATGAATTTAAAGGATTAGGAGTGTAACATCCCGGTTTAAGGCCTAGTCAGAATAGTGGTGCGAGACCACAAATTTGAGGGTTATAAATGAGTTATTGAGGTTTATGCCTTGTATGCATGCTAGTGTGAAAATTTCATGAAGTAATTTTGTGAAATTGTGGTTGAATTGTCCAAAAGGACTAAATTGAAAAAGTTACAAAATGTGTGTTCCTAGAAGCTATATGTGTGAAATAGCTTTAGATTATTAATTAGAGGTCCTTAATGTGCAATTTTCCCAATTTTTAGTTTTTGGACAAAAATGGGCATCGATGAGTTAAATTAGAAAGTTTATCAAAAAGGGCATTTTAGTCATTTATCAAATAAGTGATTAAAAAGGAGAAAAGATGACAAAATCATGCTCATCTTCTCCCCAAGTCACCGAAAATTCCAATAGCCATTGTTAGGGCTCTTTCAATTTTTCAAGCTTGCTAGTAAGTGCTCCTAAGCCGGTTTTGATATTCTTCGTATTTTTGAAGTCCTAGTAGCATGAGTAAGCTATTTTTAGCTATTTGGTGAGCTATTATGGATGTTCAAAAATGTACTTATGTATGACATGCATGTATTTTGATGTTTTATGGAAGAATATGAAAGCTTGATGTAGTAGAAACATCTTTTGCTAAGTGATTTTCCATGAAAATGCATGTAGGGACTAGTTTGTGAAAAACTTTAGTTTGGTCATACATATGTGATTTAGTGAGAATTGATGAATACTTTAGTTGAGTAAGTGGTTCGGCTAAGCATGAAAGGATAGAAAGTTGAATAAAAATCACTTTACGAGCCTTGGGGTTAAAGTGTAAATATGAGAAAGTTTAGGGGCAAAATAGTAATTTTGCTAAAGTATGAAATGTGGGTCAATTTAGTCAATATGTGTATTGAATAAGCTGATTTATTCATTATAGATCAAGAAAGACGAAGCCCGGATCGTAACCGAGGTAAAAGCAAGGTGGTGGACTAAATTGCATATTTTTATACTTTTGAGTATCGAGGTAAGTCTATGCACAAATAATGCATTCATACTTACAATTTGTTAATGCTGGCTAGTGTGTAGCATGTTTGAGAACCTATGTGGGATGAATGTAGTAGAAATTGTGAATGAATGTATGATCGGGAATGATTGAGGACCTATATGGATTAAGTAAAATGATTTAGTAAGTAGACTTGTGCATGTGTTGTGATAATGCTAGATGGTGGGCTAAGTGCGATACCATCCTAATGCATATTGACGATGAGCTGGCTATGTGCGATGCTAACGTGAGGTATATCGTTTAGTGGGCTAAGTGAGAAACCCCTATGATTACCTTTGTGGTAGGCTAAGTGCGATACCACCTTATTAATCGATTGTGGTGTGCTAAGTGCGAAACCACCGAGACATTTACTGTGTGGGTTAACTGTGTGGATTAGCCATGTGATTGCATTATTGAGTAAAATAGCTGTGTGGATGTATAATTAAGTTAATTAGCTGTGTGGATGAATTATTGAGAAATAGTGATGTGTTGTATATTGTGTAAATGTGACATTGAATGCAGGGGTGCATTTTGATGGTTATGAGTATGTGACTCATGATGTGTTGGAAATGTGGTAAGGGATAGAAAGAGTAAGCATAGTTGTGAATTACTTATGTTGGTATAATGCTAATTGTTGCTTAGGTTATACTATATTGCTTAATTGTTTATGTGTAAACTTACTAAGCTCAAAGCTTACTCTCTTTCTTTTCCCTTGTCTTATAGAGTAAAGGTGTTGAATCGAGATACGAGGATCATTTGGAAGATCACCCACACTATCAGCACACTCTGGTACATTAGACTTAATGTTTTGTATATGGCATGTATAGGGGCTAGACAAGTTAGTGAATTTTGTTGTAAATGGCTAAGATGTGTTGGCCTTTAGATGGATAGTGTATTTTGTATAATGCCATGGTTGTTGGCTATTACATTATATGAAAGAAAGATGTAGTTTTCTATGTGAGATTGCACTTCAATTTGAGTTGATTATGGATGTGTTGTATGAGTGCATGTTGTGTAAGCTATAAGGGTGAGAAGAGCTTAGCAAATAGCTTTGTTCTTGGCCATGTGGATAGACACACGGGCGTGTGTCTAGGCCATGTGTGACACTGCAGTCGACCAAGGGTGTGTGCTTTGGCCATGCGTCCCCTGCATGTTAGTATTTTAAATCAGAATAGACCACGGACTAGTCGCACGGGCGTGTGTCTAGGGTGTGTGGGATTAACCAGTGTTTCCCATGGGCTAGCCACACGGGCGTGTGTCTAGACTCTAGGCCCTGTTAAGGTAGTTAGTGTGCACCACGGGTGGTAAGCACGGGCGTGTGCCTTGGCCGTGGGGCATTGGCGAGAATGCTAGGGTTTTAGGTACGGTTGGGGACATGGGCGTGTGTGTCCATGCACAGGCGTGTCTAATCTTGCACGGGTGTGTGAGACCTGTATAAAAGAGGAAAATTTTAAGATTGAAAAAATTTCCAGTTTAGTCTCGAGAGCCCTCGTATGTATGAGTGAGGCCTCGTAAGTCGAGAATGAGGTTGTTTGAGTTCGGTAACACCTCGGGCCCATTCGGGCATAGAACCCGGTAAGGGGTGTTACATTTAGTGGTATCGAGCTATGGTTTTGTCGGTTCTAGGACTACCGTAGCGGTGTAAAGTCTAGCTATACATGCCATAAGTGTACAATGATAGTGTGGTGGTGTCTGATGATTTTAAATCTTGTTTTATATAGTATATGGATTCTGATCCATCGACTACTGATGAAGTAGCTAGTAATGCGTCGGCTCCTGCGCAAGGAACTGTGCCTGTTTAAAGTGGACCCGAGGTCAGGGGTCAAGGGGAAGAGGCACGAGAAGCCTGTCTCCAGATGATGAGTAATTGGTACTCGGATTATGTTCGAGCAAACCTGAATGCTCAACCTCCTCCACCTCCTCCTCCTATACCTCACCAAATCCAGTGGCTCTTCAAGGTATGGATGTAGTGAGGATATCGAAACCCCCAGTGGATAAGATTAGGAAACACGGGGCTGAGGAGTTTAGAGCTAAGGTAGATGATGACCCAGTGTTGGAGAACTCTATGAGGGTGTTCGATGAACTCTCATGTACGCCTGAAGAGAGTTTGAAGTGTGTCGTATCCTTGTTGAGAGATTCGACATACCATTGGTGGAAAACGTTGACGCTAGTGGTCCCGAGAGAGCGGGTGATGTGGGACTTCTTTCTGGAAGAGTTCCGAAAGAAGTATATAAGCCAGAGGTTTACTGATCGAAAAAGGAAGGAATTCCTTGAGTTGAAACAAGGAAGAATGACAGTGGTGGAATATGAGAGTGAGTTTGTTAGGCTTAGGAAATACGCTCAAGAATGTATATCGACTGAGACCATCTTGTGTAAGAGGTTCCAAGATGGGCTGAATGAGGACATCAAACTCCCAGTGGGCATTTTGGAGTTGAAAGAATTTGTGGTATTAGTTGAGAGGGCAAGTAAGGCCGAAGAGTTGAGTTCGAGAAAGAGGAGGGTCGTGGAGTGAAGCCCGAGATGCTAGAAAAGAGGCCGATGGGCAAGTCATACCAAGCCCAGTCGAAAAGATCCAAGGAAGTGAATCCTCGGACGACAGCACCAGTGGGTTATTCGCATCGAGACTTGGGCAATACTCGCTCGGGTTCGAGAGTCCAAGCTCCCTTAATGGAAAGTGTGGGCAATACAAAGAGTAAACTGGAGTGTACAAGTTATGGTAGGTATCAAACCGGAGAGTGTTGGGGAAATATTCGAAAATGTTATAAGTGTGGTTCCCCTGACCACTTCATCCGTAACTGTCCTGAGACGGATGAAAAGGAAGAGAGGCAAGAGCTGAGACCTAGTGATGTGTCTACGAGGGGTAGACCACCAAGGAACCCAAGAGGCGGGAATAGTGGTAGAGGTGCGCCCAGAGATTCTGTTGCGAGACCAGAGGGTCAGGCACCTGCGAAGACGTATGCTATTCGCGCTCGCGAAGAAGCATCCTCCCCTGATGTGATAACGGGTACTTTTTCTCTCTATGACACCTTCGTTATTGCTTTAATAGATCTAGGGTCTACTCATTCTTATATTTGCATGAGGTTAGCATCTAGTTTGAGTATGACCGTTGAGTCTACGGACATAGTGGTTAAGGTGTCAAACCCGTTAGGGAAGCATGTGTTAGTGGACAGAGTGTGTAAGAATTGTCCTTTATTGATTGAGAATCATTGTTTACCGGCAAACCTTATGTTGTTTCCGTTTGATGAGTTTGATTTAATCCTAGGCATGGATTGGTTGACTACCCATAATGTCTTAGTGAACTGTGGTAGTAAGTTTATTGAATTGAAATGTGAGAGTGGAGATGTGGTTCGGGTTGAATCAGGTGGATCGGATAGTCTACCAGTGTTGATTTCTTCCCTAGTGGCTGAGAAATATTTGAGAAAAGGATGTGAGTCCTATCTTGCTTTTGTGTTGAATACTCGAGAGGTTGGAGTAGAGTTTGGAACAGTGCCAGTGGTATGCGAGTATCCAGATGTATTTCCGGAAGAGTTACCCGAAATACCTCTAGTGAGAGAGGTCGAGTTTGGAATTGAGTTGGTTCCAGGAACGACACCTATTTCAATTGCTCCATATAGAATGGCACTGTAGAGTTGAAAGAATCTGAAGGTTCGATTGCAAGAGTTGACAGATAAAGGTTTTGCAAGACCCAGCTACTCGTAGTAGGGGTGCTCAGGTATTATTCGTGAAGAAGAAAGATGGGTCTATGAGGTTGTGTATAGACTATAGACAACCTGAACAAGGTGACGGTGAAGAATAAGTATCCTTTACCAAGGATTGATGATCTCTTTGATCAACTAAAGGGAGCTACAGATGTTCTCCAAGATAGACTTGAGGTCTGCAGTTATTATCACCTCAGTGAAAGAGCAAGATGTGTTGAAAATCGCATTTCGGACCGGTATGGCCATTATGAGTTTTTGGTTATTCCGTTTGGTTTGACGAATGCACCTACAATTTTTATGGATCCGATGAACCGTGTTTACAGAATCAGATATGTGGACAAGTTTGTAGTTGTCTTTATTGACGACATATTGATCTATTCTTGGGATGAGAACGATCATGAAGAGCATTTGAGAATTGTCTTGCAAACTTTGAGAGATAAGCAGTTGTATGCTAAGTTTAGCAAGAGTGAGTTTTTGCTCCGAGAGATCGATTCCTAGGACACATGGTGTCGGTGATGGTGTCGAGTTGACCAGAGTAAGATATCTATTTGTTGTGGATTAGAAACCGCCGAGGAACGTGTCGAAAATTAGAAGTTTCTTGGGATTAGTGGGATATTACAGACGTTTTGCAAAGGGGTTCTCTATGATTGCCACCCCGATGACGAAACTATTGCATAAAGATGTCAAGTTTGAATGGACCGAGACATGTCAATAGAGCTTGAGAGACCGAAAATAATGTTGGTGAGGCACCGGTTTTGGTTCAACTAGAATCGGAAAAGAGTTAAGTGGTTTACTGATGATGCATCGTTTAATGGTCTCGATTACGTGTTGATGCAAGAGGGTAAGGTAGTCGCTTACGCCTCGAGGCAGCTAAAGCCACACGAGAAGAATTATCCGACTCATGATTTAGAGTTGGCTGCGATTGTTTTTGCATTAAAGATTTGGCGACATTACTTGTATGGTGAGAAGTGTCGAATTTTTACGGATCACAAGAGTTTAAAGCATTTGATGGATCAGAAGGATCTGAATATGAGACAGAGACGGTGGCTTGAGTTTTTGAAAGACTATGAGTTAGTCATTGACTACAACCCGGGAAAAGCGAATATGGTTGCGGATGCCTTGAGTAGGAAATCCTTGTTGCTCTAAGAGTTATGAGCACGAGTTTAGCATTGTTTGACGATGGTGCTATTTTGGTAGAGTTGAGAGCTAAGCCGCTATTTGTTCAACAGATATGTGAGGCTCAGAAAAATGACAGTGAGATGCAAGCTAAGATAGCTAAGTGCGGATCAGAAAGTGATTCTGATTTTTGAGTGGATTTGAATGGTTGTCTGATTTATCGTGACAGAATTTGTGTTCCTAAAGATGAGAAGTTGATTCGAAAGGTTTTGCATGAGGCCCACAGTAGATGTTTGTCAGTACATCCGGGTAGTACGAAAATGTACAACGACTTGGGGAAGTTGTATTGGTGGACGGGTATGAAAAGAGATATTTCATAGTATGTGACAATGTGTTTAATTTGTCAACAAGTGAAAGCTGAGCATCAAGTGCCTTCGGGATTGCTTCAGCCAGTAATGGTACCCGAATGGAAGTGGGATCGGATTACCATGGATTTTGTAATGGGGTTGCCGATGACTCCGAGAAAGAGAGATGTTGTGTGGGTTGTTGTGGATAGATTGACAAAGTCGGCTCACTTTATTCTAGTACGTGTTGATTATTCACTGGATAAGTTAGCTGAGTTGTATATGGCAGAGATAGTGAGATTGCATGGTGTACCTGTGTCTATTATATCGGATAGAGATCCGAGGTTTACTTTGAGATTTTGGAAGAAGTTGCAAGAGGCCATGGGTACGAGATTGAATTTCAGCACTGCGTTCCATCCGCAAATCGATGGTCAGTCTGAAAGAGTGACTCAAGTTCTGGAAGATATGCTTCGATGCTGTGTGCTAGAATTCGAAGATAGTTGGGAGAGATATCTACCTTTGGTCGAATTTGCCTATAACAACAATTATCAGTTGAGTATATAGATGGCACCGTATGAGGCTTTGTATGGTCGTAAGTGTCAAACTCCTTTGTATTGGACCGAGCTTAGTGAGAAATAGATCCATGGGGTCGATCTAGTGAAAGAAATCGAAGAGAAGGTGAAAGTAATCTGTAATAGTCTGAGAGCTGCTTCGGACCAACAGAAGTCGTACGCGGATTTGAAAAGAAAAGAAATTGAGTTTGAAGTGGGCGACAAAGCGTTTTTGAAAGTGTCCCCGTGGAAGAAGATTATGAGATTTGGATGAAAAGGGAAATTGAGTCCAAGGTTTATAGGGCCGTATGAGATCACAGACAGAATCGGGCCTTTAGCGTACCGGTTGGCTTTACCGGTAGAGTTGGAAAAGATTCATAATGTGTTCCATGTGTCGATGTTACGACGGTATCGCTCCGATCCTTCACATGTGATTCCTTCGACGGAAATTGAGATAAGACCGGATATGTCTTATGAAGAAGAGCCGATTAAGATCTTAGCTCGAGAAGTGAAATAGTTGAGAAATAAGAGCATAGCACTAGTGAAAGTGTTATGGCAGAAACATGGTGTGGAAGAGGCTACGTGGGAAACGGAAGAAGCTATGAGAGAGCAACATCCAAACCTCTTTACTGGTAAGATTTTCGGGGGCGAAAATCACTAAAGGGGGGAGAGTTGTAACATCCCGGTTTAGGGCCTAGTCAGAATAGTGGTGCGAGACCACAAATTCGAGGGTTATAAATGAGTTATTGAGGTTTATGCCCTGTATGCATGCTAGTGTGAAAGTTACATGAAGCAATTTTGTGAAATTGTGGTTGAATTGTCCAAAAGGGCTAAATTGCAAAAGTTGCAAAATGTGTGTTTCTAGAAGCTATATGTGTGAAATAGCTTTAGATTATTAATTAGAGGTCCTTAATGAGCAATTTTCCCAATTTTTAGTTTTTGGACAAAAATGGGCATGGATGAGTTAAATTAGAAAGTTTATCAAAAATGGCATTTTAGTCATTTATCAAATAAGTGATTAAAAAGGAGAAAAGATGACAAAATCATGCTCATCTTCTCCCCCAAGCTGTCGAAAATTCCAATAGCCATTGTTAGGGCTCTTTCAATTTTTCAAGCTTGCTAGTAAGTGCTCCTAAGCCCGGTTTTTGATATTCTTCGTATTTTTGAAGTCCTAGTAGCATGAGTAAGCTATTTTTAGCTATTTGGTGAGCTATTATGGATGTTCAAAAATGTACATATGTATGATATGCATGTATTTTGATGTTTTATGGAAGAATATGAAAGCTTGATGTAGTAGAAACATCTTTTGCTAAGTGATTTTCCATGAAAATGCATGTAGGGACGAGTTTGTGAAAAACTTTAGTTTGGTCATACATATGTGATTTAGTGAGAATTGATGAATGCTTTAGTTGAGTAAGTGGTTCGGCTAAGCATGAAAGGATAGAAAGTTGAATAAAAATCTCTTTACGAGCCTTGGGGCTAAAGTTTAAATATGAGAAAGTTTAGGGGCAAAATAGTAATTTTGCTAAAGTATGAAATGTGGGTCAATTTAGTCAATGTGTGTATTGAATAAGCTGATTTATTCATTATAGATCAAGAAAGATGAAGCCCGGATCGTAACCGAGGCAAAAGCAAGGTGGTGGACTAAATTGCATATTTCTATACTTTTGAGTATCGAGGTAAGTCTATGCACAAATAATGCATTCATACTTACAATTTGTTAATGCTGGCTAGTGTGTAGCATGTTTGAGAACCTATGTGGGATGAATGTAGTAGAAATTGTGAGTGAATGTATGATCGGGAATGATTGAGGACCTATGTGGTTTAAGTAGAATGATTAAGTAAGTAGACTTGTGCATGTGTTGTGATAATGCTAGATGGTGGGCTAAGTGCGATACCATCCTAATGCATATTGACGATGAGCTGGATATGTGCGATGCTACCGTGAGGTATATCATTTAGTAGGCTAAGTGAGAAACCCCTATGATTACCTTTGTGGTAGGCTAAGTGCGATACCACCTTATTAATCGATTGTGGTGTGCTAAGTGCGAAACCACCGAGACATTTTCTGTGTGGGTTAACTGTGTGGATTAGCCATGTGATTGCATTATTGAGTAAATTAGCCGTGTGGATGTATAATTAAGTTAATTAGCTGTGTGGATGAATTATTGAGAAATGGTGATGTGTTGTATATTGTGTAAATGTGACATTGAATGCAGGGGTGCATTTTGATGGTTATGAGTATGTGACTCATGATGTGTTGGAAATGTGGTAAGGGATAGAAAGAGTAAGCATAGTTGTGAATTACTTATGTTGGTATAATGCTAATTGTTGCTTAGCTTATACTATGTTGCTTAATTGTTTATGTGTAAACATACTAAGCTCAAAGCTTACTCTCTTTCTTTTCCCTTGTCTTATAGAGTAAAGGTGTTGAATTGAGATACGAGGATCATTTGGAAGATCGCCCACACTATCAGCACACTCTGGTACATTAGACTTAATGTTTTGTATATGGCTTGTATAGGGGCTAGACAAGTTAGTGAATTTTGTTGTAAATGGCTAAGATGTGTTGGCGTTTAGATGGATAGTGTATTTTGTATAATGCCATGGTTGTTGGCTATTACATTATATGAAAGAAAGATGTAGTTTTCTATGTGAGATTGCACTTCAATTTGAGTTGATTATGGATGTGTTGTATTAGTGCATGTTGTGTAAGCTATAAGGGTGAGAAGAACTTAGCAAATAGCTTTGTTCTTGGCCATGTGGATAGACACACGGGCGTGTGTCTAGGCCATGTGTGACACACGGTCAGCCCATGGGCGTGTGCTTTGGCCGTGCGTCCCCTGCATGTTAGTATTTTAAATAAGAATAGACCACAGACTAGCCGCACAGGCGTGTGTCTAAGGCGTGTGGGATTAACTAGTGTTGGCCACGGGCTAGCCACATGGTCGTGTGTCTAGACTCTAGGCTGTGTTAAGGTAGTCAGTGTGCACCACGGGTGGTAAGCACGGGCATGTGCCTTGGCCGTGGGGCATTGGCAGAATGCTGGGGTTTTAGGCACAGTTGGGGGACATGGGCATGTGTGTCCATGCACGGGCGTGTCTAATCTTGCACGGGCGTGTGAGACCTGTATAAAAGAAGAAAATTTTAAGATTGGAAAAAGTTCCGGTTTAGTCTCGAGAGCCCTCGTGTGTATGAGTGAGGCCTCGTAAGTCGAGAATTAGGTTGTTGAGATGACTTCAGAGAGTAGTTACGACGAGCCTAAGTGGCGATCAAGTGGTTTGAGTTCGATAACGCCTCGTGCCCAGTTCTGGCGTACAACCCGGGTAAGGGGTGTTACAAGGAGCATCAAATTCACTAATTCACATAATAAATCGCCCAAAAAACGCATCAAGAATGGGATTAAAAACATGTTACTTTTATGGCTTATCAAATATCCCCACACTTAAGCATTTGCTTGTCCTCAAGCAAAATCCTCAACTCATAATTGAAATTAATCTTTCTCAACTTGTAATTCTCATCAATAATGTTTTGTCATAATTCACAAATAATCATACATTGGTAATTCAACTAAAAGAGCGTTAAAGATTCAAACAATCTAAGTCGAGTATTTTGAAATCATGAAAACATTGGTATTTCCCCTTATCTAAGTAATTACCTTTAATTCAAAATCGACAAGAATTGACATCCTCACTAAAGATTCACTCAAATCACTCAAAGTGTTTAAGGTTCAAAAATTAAGTACTCAACAGTCAAACATGAAAAGTCATTACCATAGGCTTGCATGAAAATCAAATCTCCACCACTATAAAATGAGATGATACACAAATCAAAAGGTCTTTATAAGGTTGTAATGGGGCTTAGGTTAAAGGTGTGGAGAAAGGCTGAAACAGAAGGTTAGAATTGAGATCGAATTGATAAATTACCAACTAGAAAAATAACAAATGCTGAATTACAAATAATTACATCAATCGAAACTATTCAGGAATAACATGAGCTTCTTCTCAAAATATGAATTTAACTGTTCAAGCTCAAATAACAAAGAACTAAATAACTAAATAATTCCACAACTTAATCAAGAGGCTTAATCAGGTAATTAACCAAATCAAAGCTCGATAAAATGGAGTTAATAAAATGGGAAAAATTCTCAATGAACAAAAAATGAGTTATGGGTTATCATTAATGGGTAAATCAAGAAACGTTGTGTTAGGCTCGAAGGGGTTTACTAAGAGTTAATTATGTAGGTAGGCTTTTTATGGAATAAGTGGGTTAAAACCTAAGTGCCTTTATCATCTCAGTATATCAGCTCAAAGGTGTGGTCTCAACATGCATAATCGAAGCAAGTTCTAGAATAACATATCAAATTGATACACTCATAATGTAACAGCCTGATTTTGGGCCTAGTCGGAACATTGGTTTCGGGAACACAAATTCGACGTAAGAAAATTTATTCTTATTATATTTTTATGGTCTACGATTTCATCGAATGGTTTCATGAAAATCTCGTTCGAAAGTTTTGATGTTTGAGCACTCAATTTAGTCAAAAGGACTAAATTGTAAAAAGTGCAAAACTAGAGTTCTAGAAGCTAGAGGTGTCTAATTGCTATGAAACTTTAAAGTAGAGGTCCTTATATGGTAATTAGACCATTGGATAATTTGTTGGACAAAAAAAGACATGGTTAGGTGAAATTTGAAAGAAAGGCATTAAGGGCAATTTAGTCATTTGGTAAATAAAAGATTAAAAAGGGAAAATAAAAGCCAAAATTATGCTCATCTTTTACCTCTAGCCGAAAATTAGAAGAGAAGCCATGGATAGGGTTTGGCCAAGCTTTCCAAGCTCCATAGTAAGTGCATCCTAGCCTCGTTTTTAATGTTCTTTGCATTTTTGAAGTCCTCGTAACCCGATTTACCTATTTCTACCATTAGTTTGAAGTAGGGCTGGTAGAAAATGGATGTTTATGGTTAGAGAAACGACTCTTACTAAGTGATTTTCGGTAAAAATGTCAAAAAGGACCTATTTGTAAAAGTTAAGAAATATGTGTTAAAAATCTGATTTTATGGAAAATGTGGGCTGCTATAAGCATGAAAATGATTCGGCTATGCATGAGTAGTAAAGAAATTGAACACATTTCATTTTACGAGCCTAGGAGCAAAAGTGAAAATATGACAAAGTTTAGGGGAAAAAACGTAGTTTTGCCATAGTATGATTTTTGGGTCACAATGAATAATGTGACTAATAAGTAAGCTAAATGTGATGTTATAGATCAAAGAAAACGGGGTTCGGACCTAGAATGGGGGGAAAAACGAGTAATTAATGGTTAGGTCCCTTTTTGCCATTTTGGTATAGAGGTAAGTTCGTGTGTAAATAATACAACCTTATGTTATTAAATATTTCGATATTACATGAATTGTATATTGTCTCTATGAAATTGATTAATGACGATTTTGACGAAATATCGAGGAATAAAAATCCACGATTGAACCTTAGGAATGGATAGAATACAAATGTCATGACACTAAGGTTACTAAGGTTCCGTATAAGACCATATCTCGGATATGGCCTCGGTGTGTGATTTCGTATAAGACCATGTCAGGGACATGGCGTCTGTAACACCCCTTACCCGTGTTCTACGCTGGAACAGGGTACAAGGCGTTACCTAACTCAAACACATACTAACATACATTTCCGGTCATAAAAGTTCGTTCAAATTTAAAACTTTTCAATCTTCATCTTAAAATCCCTAATATGAGCCTACGAGGCCCAAAACACACTTTAGAAATGGTTCGGGACCAAACCGAGTTATTTAGAAAAAACTTTTTGAAAATGTCACTAATAACAGGGGCACACGCCCGTGTGGATGGGCGACACGCCCGTGTGACTTAATAACATGGCCATGTTGAAGGGCCTTGTAACTCACAAAGCCTCAGCATATAGGCACACACTCGTGTCCCGTGTCCGTTTGGATTTATTTCTCAATTCGAACCTTCAGGGGTTTTTACACGGCCTGGCACACGCCCGTGTCCATGGCCGGTGTCCCTCACACGGCCATGACATGCCCATGTCTTGGCCCGTGTGCAAAAACCTTGACATTCTGTTTCTGACGATAGCAATGATTTAGGGTCACACGGCCAAGGCACATGCCCGTGTAGAAATTCTAAATTTCACGTTCAAGGTGCAGACTTTACACGGCCTGGGCACATGCCCATGTCCTATGGCGTGTATTCAACACAGTTGAGACACACAGTCGTGCCTCAACCTGTGTGGTTACTACTGGGCATTCTGTTTTACCAAATTAAGGTGCAGGGGAACACACTGCCGGACTACACGTCCATGGGGCAGACCGTGTGTCACACACGGCCTAGACACACACCCGTGTGTCTACCCGTGTGGACAAAAACAAGACTATTTACCAATCCCTTTCTGCCACCCTTACTTGCACCAACATAAGTCACATCAAATAACCTATTCATTCATGCATTAACCTACCAAATACTCAACCATGCATTTTTTACATTCATGAAAAACATCATCATTTTCATATATCAATAATGAGTTATAGCCATCATCCATGGCCTTATACAAAATGAATCAATCTTCAAGACAAGCCAACACATTTGGCCAAAACAATATGACACTTGACAAATACCAAGTCCCTATACATGCTATACTCAAAATGATAAATCTAACTATACCAAATGTTCAGATTCATAGTGTGATCGAGCCTCCGACATCCTTTGATCCCCGAGCTAGCTTGGCGGTACTATAAGAAAATGGAAAGGAAAGGGAGTAAGCATATAGCTTAGTAAGTCGCATGTAAATAATTAACAAAAATTACCATACATTATTATACTCGTAACATAGTCTAAACTTGCACATAATTCTCAAATGATTTAGCTCATTTCTCATGAATTTCTTGTAGGTACCTGTATCACTTACAACTTAGTCGTACTTTTCTTACTTCTGACACAAGCTTTAAATTATCTATTGAACCAGTTGGAATACCAAAGGATACTCGACAAGCCTCACACAAGAGAGTACGATGCCGATGCCATGTCCCAGACATGGTCTTACACTGGCTCACATATCGAGGCCGATGCCATGTCCCAGACATGGTCTTACACTAGCTCTCGTCTCAATTCCGATGCCATGTCCCAAACATGGTCTTACACTGGCTCTCGTATTGTGGCCGACGCCATGTCCCAGACATGGTCTTACACTAGCACACATATCATCGCCGATGCCATGTCCCAGACATGGTCTTACACTAGCTTTCATAATGTGGACGATGCCATGTCCCAGACATGGTCTTACACTAGCAGACATATCATCCAAATGTCATGACTTGGATATCCAATCTATTCCTAAGGTTCAACCGGGAGTATATCACATCAAATTTCGTCATGCATATTTATAACAATAATCAAACATTTTATGCAATATCAATTGTTTAATGCATAATAACAATAGAGTTGTATTATTTACGTACAACTTACCTCGATATACAAAATATATGGGAGCCTTGTTCGATTTAATCCAATAACATGGTTTTCCCCCAGTCTAAGTCCGGACTCTGTTTTTCTTGATCTATAATGATAAAATTCACTCATTTAATCACCACATAAATCAAGACATTCCACAATTCCTACTTTGGCAAAATTACTATTTTGCCCCTAAACTTTCACAAAATTACAATTTTGCCCCTAGGCTCGTAAAATGATTTTCATCAACTTTCCTCATTAACCAAGCCTAGCCGAATCTATTTTAAGCTTATAGCAACTCACAAATCCAATTATTTCACACATTTACCACCTATTTTACAACCTTTACAAAAAGGTCCATTTTAGGTGTTTTCATGAATACCCCCCTTTCACAAAAGTTGTTTATTTAACAACCAAGTTTCATTTTCTTCCATAAAAATTAAGAAAACAACACTAATTTTCTCATGGAAAAACCCTAGACTTTCAACCATAGTGCAAAATAGTCCCCTCATTAGCTAGATTAAGCTACAAGGGTTCCAAAAACACAAAAATCAACAAAAATGACCATCAAAATGACTTACTTGCAAGGGTGAAGAGTTGCTGAAAATTTTCAAGCTTCCATGGTTGTTTTCTTGGGAAAAAAATCGGTGGAGAGAATAAAAATGAAAGATGATATCTTTTCTTCTCTTTATTTTATTTTATTTCATCAATTAAGTCACCTAATGCTACCAACTTTGACCAATTTTCATTTTTTGTCCCCTATGGCCGTCCATCACTCTTTTAAGGGTCTATTTGCATATTAAAGACCTCAAATTTAAGGTTCTATAGCTATTTGAAACTTTTAGCTTGTAGAATAAAACTTTTGCACTTTATGCGATTTAGTCCTTTTTCGAAATTAAGAAAGTAGTCACTAAAATTAATTCACTAAAATTTTCATGCACTCATATAATCATGCTATAATACATAAAGTAATATTAAAAATAATTTCTCCGGCCTCACATTAGTGGTTCCAAAACCACTATTCCGACTAGCCCTAAAATCGGGTTGTTACAGCGTCGATATGATATTTCATGTAAGACCATATCGGGGATATGGCATTGATACGGTACTATATGTATGAGATTCCCGAGTATCTTTTAGCATTCCGAGTGGTTCAACGGGTACATTAAAAATAAGAAAGTAAGTGACTATGTTACGAGTGGTACAGGTATGTACATAGAACCCATGTGAAGTGAATTCAGTATATGATGAATTCTTGGGAAGAATGTACACGAATAAGTTATAATTGTGAAATATTGATAACCTTGTGATTATTGATCTACATTCATGATGAATGGACACATGATAAGATTTGATAATGATCATGTGATAGGTTTATGAACCAAATTGAATTATGATATAGTATGGTTTATTTATTTAAATTTTTGTTTTATTGGATATGAGAGAAAGGAAATACAAGCATAATTTTCGAATAAAGTCACTATGAGAATATAGTATGATACGAGTTTTGACAAATGAAAGGTGGTTAAACCATATGTTGAAACTATGATTACTCATAAATGATGTGCATGTGATTAAGAGGATGGAAATAACTTGTAAAATAATGTGATAAGTTATAATGGAGAGACTACGGTGGTTAGGCTAATGCCAAGGCACGTAAATGGTATTTATAAGATAAAAGAGTAAGCATTATGAATGATTAAGTTGCAATCATGAGATTAAATGTGTAACAGCCCAATTTAGGGGCTAGTCAGAACAGTGATCTCAGAATCACTAATTCGAGGTTAAAGAAAATTATTTTCATGATATGTTATGTATTATAACATGTTTATAAGGATGCATGAAAATTTTGGTGCCTTAATTTTAGCGATTTCTAGCTAAATTGTGAAAAAAGACTAAATTGCATAAAGTGCCAAAGTTCTATTTTAATTGCTAGAGGTACCAAAAAGCTATGGTTTATAAATTGGAGGTCCCAAATGTGCAAATAGGTCATTTTGGAGTGTGATAGCCAACCATGTGGTATGGGAGACAAGAGCTAAAATTTGGTGAGAAAAGATGAATAAAATATGACAAAAAGAAAAGCTATCATTTTTTTTTATTTCTTCTCTTCCTCCACCGAAAATAGCAGCCATGGGATGGGTTTTTGAAGCTTAAAATTTCAGCAAGCAATTCTCCAGTCAAGTAAGTGATTTTGATGGTATTTCTTGAAGAAAATTGTACTTTTGGAGTCCCCAAAGCTTAAGCTTTCTAAAGAGGGGACTAGTTTGCAATATGGTTGAAAGTCTAGGGACTTGCCATGATAGAGTTCATGTTGTTTGATGAGTTTTATGGAATAAAATGAATGATAGGATGATGAAAAACAACTTTTGTGAAAGGTGTTGTCATGAAAACACCTATTTGGGACTAAAATGCAAAAGTTGTAATTTGTTCATTAAGGCATGAAATAGTTGGAATTGTGGATAGTTGTAAGAGGATTAAATGTTCAGCTAGGCTTGTTTAACAAGAAAATGTGATGAAAATTTATTTACGAGCCAAAGGGCAAAATCGTAATTTTGCCAAAGTGTAGGGGCAAAATAGTCATTTTTGCCTAAAGTGTATATTATGGTGTAATATGATTTATAAGTGATTAAATCAGTAAAATTTATTGTTCTAGATCAAAGAAAACGAGTTTCGGACCTAGAACGGATGAAAAGAGAAATATGGGCAAAAAGGTCCCTTTTTGGCCCTTTTGGCATCGAGGTAAGTTCATGTGCAAACGTTGTAATTACGTACGAGTTAATTTAACATTCCAATGTGGTAGGGAATGTATATTTACCATAGGAATGCATGAAATATCTTTTGATGAAATGTCAATAGAATTGAGATGTGTATAGCATGATATGATGATGGTTAAAGTCTCGAGTAAGACCATATTGGAATATGGCCTCGGTGTAAGAGTTCATATAAGACCATGTCAGGGACATGGCATCGACATGTTAATGTATGTAGGACCTTATTGGGGTATAATGTCAATGAGAACTATGTGTATGAGACTCAAGAGAGTTAGTTAACAATTTGAATGATTCAACGGATATGTTGAATGTATGTGGTTGTACCACGAGAAGCACAAGTATGTGTTAGAATTGAATGGAGATGAATTCAATATATGATGAACCCCTAGTGGGATACGTGTTATTATTGCACCTTAGTTGCATGAGATAGATTTATTGATGCACTGTGTGAATGCGAACGAGTATCGTAGAAAGTTAAGTAAGAATAGAAGTATGTGAAGATGTTCTCGGATGAACATTTGGAATAGAGATATACTTGTGGATTACTATTCATGAATGTAAACTAACAGTGAGCTATGTGCGATATCACCTTATTGATGGTAGTGATGGGCTGGGTGCGATACCATCAATTATATTAATATCGATGGGCTATGTGCATTACCACCTGATTAATTAGTAATCGATGGGCTGTGTGCGATACCATCACTTATAAACGATTGGTGTGCTAAGTGAGAAACCACCATAAGTATAAACGATTGGTGTGCTAAGTGCGAAATCACCATAAGTATAAATGATTGGTGGGCTGTGTGCGATACCACCCTATTAGAGATTCAATGGTGGGCTAAGTGCGAAACCACCGAGATATTAGTAGCATGAGCGGCTTATTGAAAATGCTTGATGTATTATTTTATATGATCATGTGGTGATCAGTGCAGGAATGTATGCTAATTGAACGAGCAATTGGCTTGTGACATGGTAAGAATGTGGTAAGAGATTGAATGAGTAAGTTTCAAGAATATTTGAGCAAGTAACCATGAGTTGATGAGAGACACTCTCCATGATACTTTGTAATTATGTACATTCAATGAATATCAATATTTGACAGATTATGTAGATGGGCTTACTAAGCATATTTGCTTACTCCTTTACTTTTCTCATCTCTTATAGGTTTCATTACTTAGCTCGGGTTGGAGGTCGCCAGAGATGTTTTCACACTATCGAGCAGACCCTTGGTATGAGGTATCAAATCCTTTTAAGTCATGGCATGTATAGGTATTCTTTTAAAGTTGATTAAGTTCTAACCAATGTAGCCAAATTGTATTGGCCTAAGATAATCTAGAGTTGGGTTGTGTATTACCATAGATGGTGGCTTAAATTGGTTGTACTTGTATTAGGAGTAGTTCTCCCTAGTGTATGGGATAAAGACTTTTTCTCTTTAATGATTAAATGTGTTAATTCATGTGTTTTAAATGATGATTTGAGAATGTTTTGAAGTAGTATATGAATGTATGCAAATGGGAGTGGTAAAAGGCTTGGTAAGATAGCCTCTAAGTGCCCACACGGATAGACACACGGGCATGTGACTAGGCCGTGTGTCTCCTGCACCTTAGTATCTTATGTCAGATTAGACCACGAGCTGGTCACACGGTCGTTTGTTCAAGCCGTGTGATACACACGGTTGGCACATGGGCGTGTGCCAAGGCCGTGTGAAAGTCCAGTGCCTGACACTTAGAAATTCAATTGTCACACACCGACGCGACACGGCGTGTGTGCAGACCATGTGAATAAGTCGAATGCCAGGTCCGCACACGGGCGGGCCACGCGGCGTCCAGGCCGTGTGTAATTTGCCGCACTCTCCACAGTGAAAGACACAGGCATGTTTTAGGGGTGCACGGCGTGTCCCAAGTCACATGGACGTGTGAGCCCTGTTTCGAGAGAAAGTTTCCAGATGAGTTCTGAAAGTTTCGAGATGTAAGTCTAAGGCCTCGTAGGCCCATGAAACATCTGATTTAACTAAGAAAGAGAAGTTTTTAATTCGGAACAAAATTTTATAGCTCGTAAGTACATGTTTAAGAAAGTTCAAGCATAGTAATGTCTCGTATCCGGTCTTAGCCTCGGACTCGGGTATGGGGTGTTACATTTAGTGGTATCAGAGCATGGTTTAGTCGATTCTCGGACTAACCTAGCACGAGTAAGAGTCTAGCTATACATTCCATATGTGGATAATGATAGTGTGATGTCTCCCGGCTCTAACGAAATTAATTTGTTAAGACAGAGATGATTCCCAACCGAGCTAATTTCAGTAAGTTTGTGTGATTTCTAAGCTTTATGATTTCTATCATTGAATTGCTTAGTATAATGTACATTATTATCATGGAATGCTTAATGTTCTGCTAAATAAAGAAATCAATGAGATTAAATACGAGCATGTCCTGATTGAAGATGGAATTTCCCAGGATACTCGATCTACCACATGAGATTAGAAAGTCCGTATAAGACCAAGCCAAGGCATGGCATCGACAATCAAGCAAGTTATCATGTAAGTCCAAGACAAGCTTGGCATTGAACAAGTTATCATGTAAGTCCAAGGCAAGCTTGGCATTAAACAATTTATCATGTAAGTCCAAGGCAAGCTTGGCATTGAACAAGATATCATGTAAGTCCAAGGCAAGCTTGGCATTGAACAAGTTATCATATAAGTCCAAGGCAAGCTTGGCATTGAACAAGTTTTCATGTAAGTCCATGGCAAGCTTGGCATTGAACAAGTTATCATGTAAGTCCAAGGCAAGCTTGGCATTGAACAGATATCATGTAAGTCCAAGGCAAGCTTGGCATTGAAAAGCTATCAAGAGAAACAGATCCCATGTAAGTCCAAGCCAAGGCATGGCATTGGTGAGAACAAGAAAGACTTCGTATAAGTCCATGTCAAGACATGGCCTCGAAACCAAGATGAGATATTCCATGTAAGACCGTATCTGGGATATGGCTTTGGCATCAAGTTCATGTGAAGAGATTTAGTATCCTCGATTATTCGCAGAAATTCATCGGGCAAAAGAGTAAAGTTAAAGTGAGATAGCAAGAAAGTTGAGTAAGCAAAGTTATTATCAAGTTGAAAATGAGTATTATTCTTGTTATGAATGATGAATCAGAGATTATGCTTGTTATAGTAAAGTATATTGATCTATGTGATCAAGTGTTACAGGTACCTTGTTTACCTTACAAACATGAGACTAGTAAGTACCATGATGTATGTGAGAAGCGATGAAGAGTAAGTAAGCATTTGAGATTTGTGATGCCATTGTTTATGATAAATATGTCCACATGGTTAAATATCACATGTGACTGTTAAAGTAGAGAATGCATGATGTTTTGTTTTATGACTCTGTTATCAAGCCACACATATTATGGTGTGGAAGTTAAAATTGAAAAGTTTGACTAAGTAGAATGCAGGAGATGAGTACGGTCGTTCAATGATAAAATGATGAATAAGACCATGGTTGGACCATGGCGGTACATGTGATCCCATATAAGACCATGTCTGGGGCATGGCATTGGCATCGATACATGATCCCGTATAAGACCATATCTGGGATATGGCATCGGTATCAAATAGTAATCCTGTGTGAGACCAGATCTGTGACCTGGCTTCGGTATAAGATTTTGTGTAAGACCATATCTGGGATATGGCATCGACATTGATATAAGTTTCCATGTAAGACTGTATCTGGGATATGGCATTAGTGTTGATATGAGATTTCGTGTAAGACCATAGCGAGGCTATGGCATCGTGACGACATGTAAAGCAATAGCTGGGCTATGGTGTTGTGATACGAGTAAGACCATAGTTGGACTATGGAAATCAAGTAAACGAAGTACTCAAAACCCGTAAGACATTCTCTAGATTAATAAGAAATAGTAAGAGGAATTAGAGCTTAATGTTGAGTACCTGAGTAGACATTAAGGTGGAACTTGAGTAAGTGAAGTCACTGTTCGAAATTATGGGTGATAGAAACCATTGTAACATGAGTAAGTATGAAATCTTTCCTGAGGCGAGTTGTGTGACTATGATGATATTTCATTGACAATGAATAGTAAATCATATGTATGTAGTCACGAGAGTTAGGCTAAGGGACTTTGAAACCTCACTCCCTTACCACTGTTGAATTATGATGAGATGTTATGAGAGTTAAATTGAGTGAGTTTATATGTGATTAATGCAGTATTTATGTTAGCATTTTGAGAATGCTTTGTATCACATCGATGCATAATACTCTACTAAATAGAGTAACTGTTGTTGAACATGAGGTTGAAGTCCTAGAGGACTAAACTGATGAGGATATCATCGAGATATGAGATTGAGAAGGTCCCATATAAGATCATGTTTGAGGCATGGCCTCGGCACCAAGTTATGATTCCTTATAAGACCATATCTAGAATATGGCATTGGCATTTAGAGGTGACTCCATATAAGACCACCCCGGGGGTGTGGCATTGGTTTCATGCCTACATGAATGACGACGAATTTGCGTCTTTGATTATCCCTAGTGATCAATGGGACAAATAGATGAGTCTAGAAGTATAAATGAGATTAGTACTAAAGTCATGTGAAGGAGTGAATGCAGATATTCGTGAATGAATCACGAAGAAACTAGTACGATGTGTGGCACGATATGTGCTAAATAAATTGCAAGTATGAGTAAGTTGGCTCGAAGCCTGTGTTTTGTGCATGGTTAGTTAATGCCATGGATGGGATTATAATGATCTCTTTTAGTATTATGTACTAATACATGTTTCCCTTCAGGGATGATGTAGTTGTTCTTTTCATAAATTGTGATTGTGTGAGAATGTTAGCTGATAGTAAAAATCGAGACAAAACGGTACATCGATTTAGTTAATTGAAATCGACATTTCCTTTATATCCTCGTAACCTTAACTGGGTACCTTGAGGAGGAAATTGGTGATGGTTTGTGTATAAGAGGTGAAATCACAAGTTTCACGTTGTGTGATGGGTTTTCGGGTAAGCCGAATAGAGTTAATGAATTCAATCGAGATGTCCCTGCTATCGTGAGATATGATGATCGTAAAGGTTCTAGATTGGCATAGCAAGAGAAACTCATATGAGAGTGTGCTTAAAATATGTTCTTAGTATGGAGAAAAGAGTAGATTAAGGTATTGATATATGATTCAAGTTCTGTGTATATTCACGCATGAATCAGTAAAGAGAATAAAATTCTGTGTGTACGTGAGTAGGGAGCATAATATAAAGATATGCTCATCAAAATGTTCAAACCATGATAGTTGAGTTGTAAGCTATTGAAAGAACTGTTTATTTGAAAGTTCTAGTACTGAGATCAGTCTGAATCAAGAGAAAGAGTTGACATGTTGGTGATCCAGAGACAATCACTTTTGTGTATGTGTTGTGAGTTAGATGTTATGAAAAGATCCATGTTAAGCAATGCGAGTTAGTTACTCGGTTGACCCTAGTTGGTAACATCTTAGTTTCAGCAAGGTTAATGACTAGAGCGAGTATTCTTTTCAGAACAAAAAGGGTTCAGAAGAGATATAGTAAATGGTATTTTAAATAAGCTCCGAATGAGTTTATTTGAGATGGTAAATACAGGTTGTATAAGTTTTTCGTTGTTGATGATGAATCCAGAACTTATACAGAGCTTTGGTATGAGATTTTGAAGCAGCATATCTAATAAAGCAAGAATAAGAAAGTACAGTTATGTGGATAAATGTTTTGACAGTAGAGTACATTTCACGATATGATGGAGTTATGGTCAGAAGTAGTTAACCACTAAAAGCTGAGTTTCCAAAGCGTACAAGTCAAAACCATTACAGTCGGTGAATGCTTTAATGAGAAAGCGAGATAAAACCTTATAGATTTTAAATTTAGTTTGACAAGATTCCCAAAGAAGGGGATGTCATTTGAATTGTAATGAATCAACCAGTAAAGATCCGAACGATCATTTGGTCATGTACAGAGTTCCAAATTGGTGGATTACTGAATATAGTATATACCCAGAGGAAGAATAACTTATGTCTCAAGTTACGTTTCGACCTTATGTATCACAGCTTAAGAGTTGTTGGCAAGAGAAACTTGAGGATAAGTGGATTCGTGATTTTGAAGAGTAGATGGAAACGTTTTAAGAATGTCGATAGCTCCTCGATAAAATTTTCGGGGACGAAAATTCCTAAGGAGGGGAGAATTGTAACAGCCAAATTTAGGGGCTAGTCAGAACACTGATCTCAGAATCACTAATTCAAGGTTAGAGAAAATTATTCTCATGATATGTTATGTATTATAACATGTTTATAAGGATGCATGAAAATTTTGGTGCCTTAATTTTAGCGATTTCTAGCTAAATTGTGAAAAAGGACTAAATCGCATAAAGTGCGAAACTTCTATTTTAATTGCTAGAGGTACCAAAAAGCTATGGTTTATAAATTGGAGGTCCCAAATGTGCAAATAGGCCATTTTGGAGTGTGATGGCCGGCCATGTGGTATGGAAGACAAGAGCTAAAATTTTGTGAGAAAAGATGAATAAAATATGACAAAAAGAAAAACTATCATCTTTTTTTTATTTCTTCTTTTCCTCCACCGAAAATAGCAGCCATGGGAGGGGTTTTTGAAGCTTAAAATTTCAGCAAGCATCTCTCCAGTCAAGTAAGTGATTTTGATGGTATTTCTTGAAGAAAATTGTACTTTTGGAGTCCCCAAAGCTTAAGCTTTCTAAATAGGGGACTAGTTTGCAATATGGTTGAAAGTCTAGGGACTTGCCATGATAGAGTTCATGTTGTTTGATGAGTTTTATGGAAGAAAATGAATGATAGGATGATGAGAAACAACTTTTGTGAAAGGTGTTGTCATGAAAACACCTATTTGGGACTAAAATGCAAAAGTTGTAATTTGTTCATTAAGGCATGAAATAGTTGGAATTGTGAATAGTTGTAAGAGGATTAAATGTTCAGCTTGGCTTTTTTAACAAGAAAATGTGATGAAAATTTATTTACGAGCCTAGGGGCAAAATCGTAATTTTGCCAAAGTGTAGGGGCAAAATAGTCATTTTTTTCCTAAAGTGTATATTGTGGTGTAATATGATTTATAAGTGATTAAATCAGTAAAATTCATTGTTCTAGATCAAAGAAAACGAGTTTCAGACCTAGAACGGATGAAAAGAGAAATGTGGGCAAAAAGGTCCCTTTTTGGCCCTTTCGGCATCGAGGTAAATTCATATGCAAACGTTGTAATTACGTACGAGTTAATTTAACGTTCCAATGTGGTAGGGAATGTATATTTACAATATGAATGCATGAAATATCTTTTGATGAAATGTCAATAGAATTGAGATGTGTATAGCATGATATGATGATGGTTAAAGTCTCGAGTAAGACCATATTGGAATATGGCCTCGGTGTAAGAGTTCGTATAAGACCATGTCAGGGACATGGAATCGACATGTTAATGTATGTAGGACCTTATTGGGGTATAATGTCAATGAGAACTATGTGTATGAGACTCAAGAGAGTTAGTTAACAATTTGAATGATTCAACGGATATGATGAATGTATGTGGTTGTACCACGAGAAGCACAAGTATGTGTTAGAATTGAATGGAGATGAATTCAATATATGATGAACCTTTAGTGGGATATGTGTTAATATTGCACCTTAGTTGCATGAGATAGATTTATTGATGCACTGTGTGAATGCGAACAAGTATCGTAGAAAGTTAAGTAAGAATAGAAGTATGTGAGGATGTTCTCGGATGAACATTTGAAATAGAGATATACTTGTGGATTACTATCCATGAATGTAAACTAACGGTGAGCTAAGTGCGATATCACCTTATTGATGGTAGTGATGGGCTAGGTGCGATACCATCAATTATATTAATATCGGTGGGCTATGTGCGTTACCACCTGATTAATTAGTAATCGATGGGCTGTGTGCGATACCATCGCTTATAAACGATTGGTGTGCTAACTGAGAAACCACCGTAAGTATAAACGATTGGTGTGCTAAGTGCGAAATCACCATAAGTATAAATGATTGGTGGGCTGTGTGCAATACCACCCTATTACAGATTCAATGGTGGGCTAAGTGCGAAACCACCGAGATATTAATAGCATGAGCGGCTTATTGAAAATGCTTGATGTATTGTTTTATATGATCATGTGGTGATCAGTGCAGGAATGTATGCTAATTGAACGAGCAATTGGATTGTGACATGGTAAGAATGTGGTAAGAGATTGAATGAGTAAGTTTCAAGAATATTTGAGCAAGTAACCATGATTTGATGAGAGACACTCTCCATGTTACTTTAAAATTATGTACATTCAATGAATATCAATATTTGAAAGATTATTAGATGGGCTTACTAAGCATTTTTGCTTACTCCTTTACTTTTCTCATCTCTTATAGGTTTCATTACTTAGCTAGGGTTGGAGGCCGCCGGAGATGTTTTCACACTATCGAGCAGACCCTTGGTATGAGGTATCAAATCCATATGAGTCATGGCATGTATAGGGATTCTTTTAAAGTTGATTAAGTTCTAACCAATGTAGCCAAATTGTATTGGCCTAAGAGAATCTAGAGTTGGGTTGTGTATGACCATAGATGATGGCTTAAATTGGTTGTAATTGTATTGGGAGTAGTTCTCCCTAGTGTATGGGATAAAGACTTTATCTCTTCAATGATTAAATGTGTTAATTCACGTGTTTTAAATGATGATTTGAGAATGTTTTGAAGTAGTATATGAATGTATGCGAACGGGAGTGGTAAAAGGCTTGGTAAGATAGCCTCTAAGTGCCCACAAGGATAGACACACGGGAGTGTGTCTAGGTCGTGTGTCTCCTGCACCTTAGTCTCTTAAGTCAGATTAGACCACGAGCTGGTCACACGGCCGTTTGTTCAGGCTGTGTGATACACACGGTTGGCACATGGACGTGTGACAAGGCCGTGTGAAGTCTGCACTTGACACTTAGAAATTCAATTGTCACACGGGCGTGTGTACAGACCGTGTGAATAAGTCAGAATACCAAGGTCTGGCACACGGGCCAGGGCCATGGGCGTATCTAGGCCGTGTGTAATTTGCCAGTATCCTCCACGAGTGAAAGACACGGGCATGTTTTAAGGGTGCACAGGCGTGTCCCAAGTCATACGGACGTGTGACCCCTGTTTCAAGAGAAAGTTTCCAGATGAGTTTTGAAAGTTTTGGGACGTAAGTCTGAGGCCTCGTAGGCCCATGAAACGTCTGATTTAACTAAGAAAGAGAAGTTTTAAATTCAGAACAAAATTTTATAGCCCGTAAGTACATGTTTAAGAAAGTTCAAGGATAGTAATGTCTCGTAGCTGGTCTTAGCCTCGAACTCGGGTTTGGGGTGTTACAAAATGCAAATTGTATTGTAATATCTTTATGGTTGGGTAAAATAAATGAATGTCAATAGTTGTTTATTATTTGCATATGAACTTTCTAAGCTTTATTGCTTACCCCCTCCCTTTCCTATCTCCTATATGTTAATTTAGCTAGCTCGGGTTGGAGATCACCGGAGTTGCTATCACACTATCAAGCTGACACTTTGGGTATAAGTATTCAAGCCTTCTTGAGATATGGCATGTATAGGTACTTTTTCTTTTGATTAATTAATTCATTGTTAATGTAGCCAAATGTGTTGGCCTAAAATGGTTTATGGTTCAATTTGAATATAGCCATGAATGACGGCTTATATTGATTATATGTTTATGCATGTGTTAATGCCCTCTTGTGAATATGAAGCTAGTATGGTAAACATGATCTAAATGTGATGATTAAGTATGACAAATGATGATATGAGAATGACATGTGATTTTGTGTGAATATATCCAAGTGAGGGTGGCAAAATGGCTTAGAAAATAGCCTTGTATTTGTCAACACGGGTAGACACACGAGCGTGTGTCTAGGCCGTGTGTGACACACAGTCTGCCCCCATGGGCGTGTGATCTAGCCGTGTATCCCCTGTACCCTAATTAATGCAAAACAGAATGCCTAGTAGTAAACACAAGGGAAGAGACATGGCCGTGTGTCTCAACCGTGTGAAGGACACGGCATCAGAACATGGGCGTGTGCCCAGGCCGTGTGAAGTCTGCACATTAATTGTGAGAATTAAATTTTCCACACGGCCTAGCACACGGGCGTGTGACCCTAAATATCTGCTAACGTCATAAACAGAATGTCAATGTTTTCACACACGGGCTAAGACACGGACGTGTCATGGCCGTGTGAGGGACAGGGGCTATAAACACGATCGTGTTCCTTTCCACGCGGGCGTGTGGCCCTGTTTTGAGCAAAAATTTTCTAAGTATTCATAAGCTTTTGGTTTAGTCCCGAACCACCCTATATGTGTGTGATTCGTGTAACACCCCCTACCCGTGTTCAACGCCGGAGTAGGCTACAAGGCGTTACCGGACAACATTTGTGACTGAACAATTTCAAGGCATAAATTTTCGTTTAAAATTTAAAACTTTTATCTTATATCATCAAGTCCCTAAAATGGGCCTATGAGGCCCAAAATAGGATTTGCGAGCGATTCGTGACTAAACCGAGAACTTTTAAAACTATTAAAACATTTAGAAAATTTCCTTGTTTTGGAGAGTCACACGCCCGTGTGGGCAGGCCGTGTGGTTACACCCGCCCGTGTGGCCCAAGAGACACCCGTGTCCTCCACCCGTGTAACTCTCTGTTTATGACGTCATCATTTGTTTTGGATCACACGACCAAGTCACACACCTGTGTGCTAAATCGTGTCCTCCACACGGCCGTGTCTCTGCCTGTGTGGTAAAAAAGTTGGCTATTTTCCAAGCCAATTTCTACCCTATCATGCCCATACTTGAGTATAACTTGAATGAAACATTTCATGACATATTAAAGCTACCAAAGCATACACCACACACACGTAACGAGTCATAGCATACAATTTACTCAACCCTGGAATGCATCCTCATGGGTTTATAGCATAACCAATTTATTTGGTCACATTAAATGACCTTATACAACAATGAACTCCGAACATAAAGGTTCATTATTCTAGGACAACTCATAGTAACATACACACATGACCAAGTTCCCTATATATGCCATAACCTTAAGTATAACATCAGCGATACCTAAATTGTAAGCTTGATAGTGTGATAGATGCTCCGGCGACTTTCAACCCGAGCTAACCTGAGTACATTATAAACACGAAAAACAACGGAGTAAGCTATAAAGCTTATTAAGTACGTATGTAAATAATAAATAATTAATTACAACGCTTTTAACAATCCTCATTGTAAGCTCTCAAGATAATACCATCATTATTACATAAAATTTCACAAGTCATTTATGTTCATCTTGAGCTATTTACTTTGGTTACAGTCACTAAATTATTTTTATCTGGAGCTACAGAACTCCAAATTAAGATCTTCTAATTTTCCCTAAAACTATACTCACATATATTTTTACCATAAAATTTATAGAATTGTTGGTTCAGCCAAACAGTATAGTTTATTCTTTCAAGTCTCCCCTATTTCGTTGTCCGACAGTTCTATTCCTCTTCACTAAAAATTAACCATCTCATTGTACAGAACTCGAATGATGTTCCTATTTGTTTCTCTTGAAAATAGGCTCATTAATAAATTCAAGCATATAAATTTTATCCCATGTTTATTTTTGTACAGTTTTTAACTAATTTTCCAAGTTATAACAGGGGATTCTGAGATCATTCTAACCCTGTCTCACTAAAATCCAAATATCTCACCATATGAAATTCTTTTGCTTATCCTGTTTCTTTTATGTAGAAATAGACTTAATAAGATTTAATTCTGTATCTCATTAAACCTCTAATTCAATTTCCACCATTTTTGGTGAGTTTTCAAAGTGATACAACTACTGCTGTCCAAATTGTTCTATTGCTATTTTAACTCTTTCATGTTTCCTTTATATTAATTTTTCATTTACACACATATAACACCAAAGTTTATCCATGGTTAGCCATTCCAATAACTAGTCATTATCAAATATTTACAAGCCAATCATTGGCCAATTTAACCTATTCATCAACAATAAAGACTTAAACATATCTTTTCTGAATTTAATTTGGCCTAAAAACCTCACACACGATCATCAATCACTTTTACTACGTATTCATACCTCATAAGCATGGACTTATAATCACAAGGTCAATCTCATAGGTATAACTTACTCGTTTACATTCTTACCAAAATTCGATTACATACCGAGCATATTGCTCATGAGTGTATACATACATATACCTACACTTAATCGTCAGATAATAACATTCATTTACACTTTAGTCATTTTCCATCTTTAACATAAACTTTAATTCTATACCCCGTTGAACCATTTGGAATATCGAAGGATACTTGGAAATTGTCATACACGTAGTAGGATGCCAATGCCATATCCCAAATATGGTCTTACATGAGATCGTATGTCGATGCCATGTCCCAGTCCTGGTCTTACACTAGCTCTCGTCTCAATGCCGATGCCATGTCCCAAACGTGGTCTTACACTGGCTCTCATAATGTGGCCGGTGCCATGTCCCCGACATGGTCTTACACTGGCTCTCATAATGTGGACGATGCCATGTCCCCGACATGGTCTTACACTAGCACACATATCACCAAAATGTCATGGCATTTGTATCTTATCTATTCCTAAGGTTCAACCGGGATTCTCATTCTTGATTCTTCGCCAAATCATCATCAATCAAAACCGTAGAAACATATATATGCAATTCATGCAATATCAAAATATTAATTAAATAATATAATGTTGTATTATTTACACACGAACTTACCTCGACTTACAATGGCGAAAGGAACCAAGTCGCCCAATATTCGTCTTTCCCCCGTTCTGAGTCTGAAACTCATTTTTCTTTATCTAAAATATCACATTTGACGTATTTAGTTTTTATACTATTCAGTTAAGTCAAAAAATCATATTATAGAAAAATTACATTTTTGCCCCTAAACTTTGTCATATTTACACTTTTTCCCCTAGGCTCGTAAAATGATTTTTATTCATTTTCCTTGTATTTTAGGCCTTTGCAAACCATTTTCATAACTATAGCAGTCCACAATTTGCATTATTTCACACCTTTACCACCTATTTTACAACTTTTACAAAATGGTCCATTTTAGGAGTTTTCATGAAAATCACTTAATAAAAGTTGTTTATTTAACAACCAAGATTATTTTTCTTCCATAAAAATGCAGCAAACAACATGAATATTCTCATGGGAAAACCCTAGACTTTCAACCATTTTGCAAAATAGTCCCCTCATTAGCTAGATTAAGCTATAAGGGTTCCAAAAATACAAAAATCATCAAAAATGGTCATCAAAATCACTTACTTGTGAGAGTTAGAAGTTGCTGAAATTTTCAAGCTTCCATGGCCATCTCCTTGGGTAAGAATCGGTGGAGAAGAAAGAGAAAATAAAAGATGGTAGCTTTTTGATATTTTGTCTTATTACCCTATTAACTTATTTACCAAATTAAACCTTTTAATAACTTCACCAAATCCACCTACTACATGTCCATCTTTGTCTCCTCACTTTTCTATTGGTATAATTACCATGCAAGTGCTCATACTTTTCAATTCTATAGCTATTTAGTGCCTCTATCAATTAGACCTCAAGTTTTGCACCTTACGCGATTTAGTCCTTTTTATCAAATTGAGCACTCAAACAAGGAAATTTCTTTATGAAAAATTCACACAACTTTAGTATCATACTGTAGACTTAAAAATAATAATAAAATAAATTTTTCGATGTCAGATTTATGATCCTGCAACCACTGTTCTGACTAGGCCAAAAATCAGGATGTTACAATTCTCCCCCCTTAGGGATTTTCGTCCCTGAAAATCTTACCAGAATCTAGATTTGAGATTTGTTTTCTCAGTGCCTTATCAATTTCTCACAAAACTTGATCAAGTGTCAACCGGGTTTCGTAATTGCAACCATACACACTCCATACAAGGCCGTCTTTACGTGCAACTAAAAGATTATTATTACACACACTCAATCAATGGTATTTGTTTTTCTCATTCGCTTTCAAATTCTAAAGCACCACAACGAAACATTTCCTCGAGGATCTAAAATTCCCTTTTGGGTTAACTATCTGAAATATTAGAGTTTAGCACGCTGATTGATCTAAAAGTCTCCGACATGTATAATTCAATCTGTCAAAAGAGTAATTTGTACATACCGAGATAAAATGTGCACACTTCTCCACACGATCAACATTAATTCAGACATCATCTTCCTTTTACACGAAATCCTTTGAAATTTTATTTTTTTATTTATTTTTATATATTTTTTATTCACCACTCAGATAATAACACAGACTGTAACAGTCCTAAAGGTACTAGATAATCAGTTTTAAACTGTTGATAATTCAGACATCTGGACACATAGTTAGAAGTATCACGTTTCATACTCATTCGCTAGAACAATCATCTCAGATTATTGTACCTCTTAGTACTCCCCGAATGAACAGGTAATTGTTTTATAATCTCGGGGTTTCTTAATACACAACTCTATCCTGAAACAACGAATAATCATCGGTTCCAATTTGAAATTCTGAATCAGTAGTCAATTTACTTTGACCCCTTTTTAACTTGTGATTCACTGACACATTTCTAGGCTTCGTAAATTCGATGAATACACAGAATTTAGTTTCTAACTCAGATAAGGACTATCCACCACCCGATATAATCAATCGTATAATCATCACTCACAAAGCACACATAGGTTTCCTATTCAGAACATCTGTGACTGTAATCGTTTTCTATGGATAATAATCAATCACTGACTCAAAAGCTTTCGACATTTCAAGCCATCTTAGCAGTCCCAAATTCAGATCTCTTAGAAACATCAAATGTTTTAAATTTTTGTGGTCATCAAAAGGTTACATTACTTATCAAATAATTAATGTTGCTTACTATTCAACACAATTGCAAATAACTCGAATAATCATTCAAGCAAATAATCTAATCAAACTAGACATCTGAATCGATCTTGACTGTCAAATTATGACTTTTTAATTATTAATCAACTGTGACCAAGGCTATATAATCCCCCGTATACTAAGTAGACAATAGCCGGTAGAAACAGAATATTATCATCTCCTGAATTTTATCACCAACTTTTCTTTAAAATTCAAACATTATCTCACTGTCTAATTCTGTCATCATTAGGTTTATATTATTCCATCCACTATCGTAAACCAACTAAGAAAAACTTCCAATTAGTATAATCTTTAGGTATCATACCTGTATGTTTTGTTTCATCGAAGTTGACTTCTTTAACCTTAGCCTTGCATAATCCGAATGATCTTAAAAATGATTGAATATCTCTTTTAGTTCTATCCTTACCTATCGACTCATTCTTTTATCTGGCCACCATAATAGTTGATCCGCTAATAAATTCTTTAGTCTCTCATTTGTGAGCTCATTCAACATAATTCTCATAAAATTTCATCATAACACACCAGTTATTTTAGGCAATTTAACACACATATTCACGGTATTCATCCGTATCCTTTGTCTCTTCCGAAGGTTCATCCGGGAATTTCTTCACTTTCCATCATTTTAATAAATATCAATAATATGCACTCATATTTCACATAATACATTAATATGTAAAAACATTAGTAAAAAGGATGTATCATTTACATATAAACTTACTCATTTCAAATCTTACCACATTCCAAATACATATCATAAACATTGCTCACATTTACATGCACTTATACCCTGCACTTGTCATCACATAGTCACACGTAATTTCGCTTAGTCAAAGTTTCCCAATGAACACTTCGGAATAATACCGAATACACGGTGGTTTCGCACACAGCCCACCAGTAATAATAAATACGGTGGTATCGTACACAGTCGACCAATAATAATAAATACGGTGGTATCGTACACAGCCCACCAATAATAATAAATACAGTGGTATCGCACACAACCCACCAATAATAACATATTCACATGCTGCCATGGTTAACCAATAATAAATACAGTGGTATCGCACACAACCCACGAAAGTACCCGTTTCTAGAGTTCTACTCGGTTCACACATTTAATTCCTTTTTCATAACTTCTCAACATTTATAACATTTTATCTATTGCATAAAATCACCATAATTTATCGAAATACAACATTCAACTAGGACAGTAACACTGCACCCAAAATTCTCAAATTATGGTTATTTCATTTTATACATCCTCACATACATATTATGAACTATTATTCGTACCTTACCACATTTCAACTTATCACAAACATATTTTCAAATATCTTAGTGTCAATGTCAGCATTTTTGAAAATAGCTCGATTGGAAAGCACCTCTGTCTCAACAAACAATTTCGTTAGAGCCCGGAGATATCACACTATCGCGGTCCACATATGGCATGTATAGCTAGACTCTTACTCATGCTAGGTTAGTACGAGAACCGAATAAACCATAGCTCAGATACCACTAAATGTAACACCCCTTGCCCGTGTTCAACACCGGAACAGGGTACGAGGCGTTACTGGACAATAACATTTGTGACTTAACAATTTCAAGGCATACATTTTTGTTTAAAATTTAAAACTTTTATCTTATAACATCAAGTCCCTAAAATGGGCCTACAAGGCTCAAAACAGGCTTTAGGAGCGATTCGAGACTAAGCCGAGAACTTTTAAAACTATTGAAACATTTAGAAAATTTCCTTATTTTGGAGAGTCACACGCCCGTGTGGGTAGGCCGTGTGGTTACACCCGCCCGTGTGGCCCAAGACACGCACGTGTCCTCCACCCGTGTAACTCTCTGTTTATGACGTCATCATTCGTTTTGGATCACACGTGTAACATCCTGAATTAATGGGCCTTTGCATTTAGTGTGCTGTGATGTTTATGTTATCTCTAATATGTTAATTAGAGTGTTTAAGAGGTTCAGACTGGGCTCAGGGTTGGGCCGAGCCCTTAGTCAAATTTTCTGTTTGGACACTTTAGTGGAAAGCCTGAAAAGATAGGGCTTAAAGATATTATCTGTGTTTTAAATCAAAAATGGGCTTGTGGCCCAGTGGCAAAGTGGCGCCACATAGAGAGCAGGGAGGTGGCGTCAACTGGGGAGGCCCAAATTCGAGTTGCATGTAGCCCAATTCTTTTAATTAAATGTTAGCTAATTTTTGGCATGTAAATGAGTAGAGAGGGACGGCAATAAGGCTTAAAAATAGGGAGATTTACTTGAGTAGATAATGCTGATAATATGGCAGATAAAGGGAGGAAGAGGTGGTGTGATCTAGGCTTCTTTTGGAGATGTGATCAGGTAGATAAGTGAGAAAATTTAGGATTTATCTGCTGGTCACAGTGGTGGCCAAAATTCCAACACTGAGGGGGAGGAGAAATCGATTTTTCTAGGCTATAGGGGGTGCCGAAATTTCCCTTGATTAGTAGCTCAATTTTAAGTTATCAAAAGGGAATTTTCAGTTTTAGGAAGTAGGTGCCAAAATTTTGTGATCAAGTGGGGGAGATATCTTTTTATTTTTGGCATTAGGGTTTTTTCCATTCTTTTCTCTCATTCTTTTCTCTCATTCTCTGCTTAGCCAAAATCCCTAAACCCAAGCTCTCATCTCCACTTTTATGCAAAAGCTGAAATCTTATTGTGTTCATCTCCATAAGCCGGATACCCTATTCTATTCTTTTCTTTTCGTTGATTTCTTCATCAAAGCCGAATCTTCATAGATCTCTTCAGATCATCTTTTCTTTTTTTTATCTTCTCAAAAGCTGAAGTTCTCTAGGAGTTGCCGAATTCTCTGTAAAGGTAGGTGCTGATTGCTTCTGTTCCATTCTTTTTCTCTTTCAATTTTTGAAGACAAAGCCGAAAGGCTAATGGATTGTTGGTCTATTATGTTTATGTGTTGGGCGACACATCGGGAATCGAAGTAGATCGTCTAGATCTAAAAGCCAAAAATCGCTAGGCTCTAAACTCCATCTTTCGGGATTTCAAGGTAAGGGGTTCTCTTTAGATTCTCGTTAGATTCGCTATCGTAATTGTAATCTTAACCATATGTTATTATGGTAGCAACTGAAAAGGGTCTTTTGGATGGAATCAAATATCAGGTGAAGGAGGGGATTGGATCTGTTAAACCAATCCCTAATTTTAAGAAATGAACGGTGTCAGCAGTTCAGGATTTGCCACTGGGTTGTGGACCAGCGTCAGAGCAAAACCTTAGTCAGTTAGTAGTCGTATCGACTTCTGATAGTGTCGACATAGAAAGTCTCGTCTTGACTGTAATCAGGTGTGTAGATCTCTAACACACTAATTATCTTTATTATGTATGATATGGGCTAAAAGTAAAAAAAAAGGCTGTATGGACAGTCGTATTACCCAAAAAGGGTAGGCAAAGGATGCAGTGCACGTAACCATAGAAACTTCTCTATGTGTGTATCGATGTATGTAAAAACTCGTGATCTTTTAGGTAGTATACTGCTTTGAATTTGCTTGGATGTATGCATGGGATAGGGTTAATACGATGAAGGGAAGAGCATGTTAATATGTCACTTGATGATCGGTGGTTAAACCACGAATCAGAAATTAGGTCACATAGTGATCAAAGGGGCTAAGCCACGTTAAATTGATTCCCGATTGTTAGGAATAGGCGGCATGATTTGTCGATATGGTGTGTAGCGGTTGGTGGGTTGATTGTAGAAATCCCCAAGGTGTGTTGGTTGAGTACGGGCTGGTGTGTAGAGGATGGATCACTAGGTTAGGTTGGGCCATGTTGCATGTAAATATTTTGTTGCCATTGTGTGTATGGGCCAAGGCCCATAATGTGTTTGTGGGCCTAAAGCCTTTTATGTGTTTTTGGGATTTGCACACTGAGTCTTGGTGACTCACCCCTTTATTTTTCCCTGACTTTTCAGATGAGCAGTAGATCGTGGACACTGGAGCCGAGGCGGACTCGAGGGGCCATCAAGTTTTATTTTATTTATTTTCATGAACTATGTTCGTTTTTCTTTAAGTTTTAATTTTGGGACTTTTTATGTAATAAGGCCCCAGGGCTTAGGTTATCGCTTTATATTTGTTAATGTTTACAGTTTAGAAGTTTATGTTCAATGACTTAAGTCATAACAAGTAATTGAATGGGTTTTCCAAATATGTTCAATGTAAAAACAAAGGTTTTCAACAAATATCTTATTTTTAACAAAGGCCTAAGTAAAGAAACTAAGATTTCCAAAAACCATTAAAGTAAAGTTTTTAACAATAAACCCCGTAGCATACCAGATCTGGTCGTAGTGTTTGGGTCGGGTTTAGGGTGTTACATTTTGGTATCAGAGCCCAGTTACAAAACTCGGGCTGTGAAATGGGTCCAGTAGTAGGTTATAAAGTTGGTGAAAATGATTTGGTTGAGATATGGCCTTCAAGTCTACCGGCACCCGATCCATGCAGGTAAGTATTCTAACTCTTGATGTGATATGCATGTTGGGGTTATGGGCTTTATGGACGTAGACTAGCATGTTAGGAATTAATGGACTCTAAGCCTAGTTTAAACAAACTCTTTAAATTCATAAAACTTAATCTAAGTAAACATGTCCGTAAACCAGTCGTTGGGTTAGGGTGTGGCAACAGGCATGCGCATGTCTAGGATTGGATTCAGGGAGAGCCTGGTACTTAAGCGGTCCTAGTGACTCACCTCCTATTCGCTGGAATCCTACCTGGTGCATAGTGACTGTTCACTTTAGCCACGAGGACTTGTTGACGGGCCAAAATTTTTAATTAAAACCCGAAAGGGACTAGCCACCCTATTTCGCAAATTACTAAAAATACCCCCTAGTCTTGTAAAATTTCCGAAATACCCTTGATTTGTGAAAATTTCCCAGAATACCCCAGATTTGTAAAACTATAAAAATTTGTGAAATCACCGAAACACCCCCGGTTGGCAAAATTACCAAAATACCCATGTTGTGTAAATTTACCCGAAAACCCCTAGATCTATAACAGGTACCCGGTTTGCCAAAATTAAGTCTCCCGAAATACCCCTATTTAAAAAAAAGAGAAAAAAAAGATACCAAAATATCTCTATTTCGAAAAATCACCAAGGTACCCTATTTTGTGTAATTACGAAAAATACCCTGTAGAAAAGAACTACAAAAATACCCCTGGGTAGTGAAATGACGAAAATACCCTTATGTGACGAATGTGGGTTCATGGATGCTACTTGTATGTTGATGTATGATGGTTGAATGTATATGGAACTAGGAGATATAAACTTGTGACTGAAACCCGTAGAGATAATTTCGAATTCAAAAGAACTACTCTTAAAACTACTGTCAATAAGATTGTTCGTGGTTAAACAGTGGAAGAAATTAATAATTTATAAAATTTCTAATCAGATAAATGTGAATCGGTAGAATGAGTACAAGGGGTCGTGGGCGTCTGCGCGCGTGGCCGTGGTAGGGGTAGGATGGTCGTGTGCGAACCATGAGGATCTGGTTATGGGTGCGAAATGAGATGCCGCATGTACCACCAGTGCGAGGTGGAATTTCGAGACCAGACAGGCGGGAGATGATGCGGTGTCCCGAGCGATGTTAAGGGTTTTAGAAAGGGTTCTTTGGGCGGCGTGGGCACAAGAGCCCGTAAAGTCGTGTCGGGCGACTTAGAGCTAATGGGGCAGAAGTGTTTAGGGGAATTTTTGGAATAGCCCCGAGTACAGCTGAGTACTAGTTGGTGGTGGATATTCATAAGACGGCTTTCAAAACTTGCTATGGTGTCTACGAATTCATGGTGATGCCATTTGGGTTGACTAACGCACCAGCAGCGTTTATGGATATGATGAACCGAGTATTTCAACCCTACTTGGATCGGTTTGTCGTGGTGTTTATAGATGATATTCTGGTTTATTTAAAATCAGAAGAGGAGCATGATTCACATCTTCGAGTGGTTCTGCAGATTACGAGGAGGAGAAGATTATATATGCCAAATTCAGTAAGTGCAAATTTTGGCTAAGGGAAGTTACTTTTCTAGGACACGTGGTGTCGGCAGAGGGGATTAGGGTTGACCCCCAGAAAATTGAAGCAGTGTTGGATTGGAAGCCGCCTATGTCTATGGCGGAAATTCAGAGTTTTCTTGGTCTGGCCGGGTACTACCGAAGGTTTGTTGAAGGATTTTCGTTAATTGCGGCACCATTGACTAAGTTGTTACGGAAAGGGGTTTCGTTCGTTTGGTCAAATAAGCAGCAAGAGAGTTTTGAGAAGTTAAAAAGGATTTTGACGGAGGCTCCGGTGTTGATTCAGTCGGAGGCTGGAAAGGAGTTCGTGATTTACTGTGATGCTTCACACACGGGACTAGGATGCGTGTTGATGCAAGGTGGAAAGGTTGTTGCGTACGCATCTCGATAGCTAAGACCGCACGAATCAAATTATCCCACACATGATTTGGAATTGGCGGCAGTGGTTTTTGCCCTGAAGATCTGGAGGCATTATCTGTACGGGTAAAAATCTGTTATTTACACATATCACAAGAGCTTAAAATACCTTTTGACCCAGAAGGAGTTGAATCTAAGGCAAAGGAGGTGGATCGAGTTGTTAAAGGACTATGACTACTCGATCGGATACCATCCGGGTAAAGCTAACGTGGTGGCAGATGCCTTAAGTCGTAAAGTAATCTCTGACTTGAAAGTAATGTTTGCTCCCCTTAGTCTATATGATGATGGGAGTTTATTAGCTGAACTTCAAGTGAAACCCTCTTGGGTCAGCCAGGTTAAGGAGAAACAGCGCAGATGACGAGTTGCTAAAGGAGAAGTTTTAGTTTGGATCAAGTGAAGGATCAACGAATTTAGTGTGAATGAGGAAGGGCTATTATGTTTTCAAGGGAGAGTGTGTATGCCGAAAGATCTTGAGTTGAGGCATAAGATTTTTACAAGAAGCGCATGGTAGTCCATACGCTATGCACCTGGAGGAAGTAAGATGTATCGAGATTTGCGAGTAGTTACAGTGGCCGGGTTTGAAACGAGAGGTGACCGAATTTGTGGGGAAGTGTTTGACACATCGTGGTAAAGCGGAACATCGATTACCATCGGGGTTGTTGCAGTAGGTGAAGATTCCACAATGGAAGTGGAAAAGGATCACAATGGACTTTGTTAGTGGGCTACCCCTCACGCCTACTAAGAAAGATTCGATGCAGGTGATTGTTGATCGCTTGATGAAGTCTGCTCATTTCATACCGTGCGTGTCGATTACTCTTTGCAGAAATTGGATAAGCTATACATAGCGGAGGTAGTGAGGTTGCATGGGGTACCAGTATCAATCATATCGGACAGGGACCCTAGGTTTACCTCACGATTTTGGAAGGCGTTGCATCAAGCGTTGGGTACAAAGTTGGATTTCAGTACGGCATTTCATCCTCAGACCGATGGACAGTCTGAGCGGGTAATCCAGATCTTGGAGGACATGTTGAGAGGATGTGTCATTAAATTCAGGGGTAGTTCGGAAGAGTTCTTACCGTTGGCGGAGTTTGCGTACAATAATAGCTACCAGTCAAGTATTCAGATGGCGCCCTATGAAGCATTGTACGGGCGGAGGTTTTGTACACCTACTTGTTGGACAGAATTAGGAGAACGTCAGATTTTGGAGTGCGGAATTGGTTCAGGGGCGGAGGAGAAGGTAGAGGATTAGTTCGGGCTCGATTAAAGGCGTCGGACCAACGAAGTCCTATGCGACTGAAGCGTAAGGACATAGAATTTCTGCGATGGGTGACAAGGTGTTCTTGAAGGTGTCGCCATGGAAGAAAGTCTTTGAGGTTTGGGCGGAAAGGTAAATTAAGTCCCAGTTTATCGGACCTTATCGGGTGTTGAAACGAGTGGGACCCGGTAGCTTATGAGCTAGAACTACCTTACGAGCTAAGTCGATTCTAGCGTGTTTCATGTCTCTATCTTTGAGACGATATCATTCGAATCCATCTCATGTGGTGCGATGGAAGAAATCGAAGTAAGACTCGATTTATCCTTTGAAGAGGAGCGATGGAAATCCTGGATCGTGATGTCAAAGTATTGCGGAGAAAGACGGTTCCGTTGGTTAAGGTTATGTGGTGGAATCACGGTTACGAGGAGGCTACTTGGGAACCAGAGGAAGTGATGCGGCAGCGATACCCGCATCTATTCTGATCAGGTAATTTCGAGGCCGAAATATCTTTTAGGGGGTAGAACTGTAACATCCTGAATTAATGGGCCTTTGCGTTTAGTGTGCTGTGATGTTTATGTTATCTCTAATATGTTAATTAGAGTGTTTAAGGGGTTGGGACTGGGCTCGGGGTTGGTAGAGCCCTTAGTCAAATTTTCTGTTTGGACACTTTAGTGGAAAGCCTGACAAGATAGGGCTTAAAGATATTATCTGTGTTTTCAATCACAAATGGGCTTGTGGCCCAGTGGCAAAGTGGCGCCACATAGAGAGCAGGGAGGTGGCGTCAACTAGGGAGGCCCAAATTCGAGTTGCATGTAGCCCAATTCTTTTGATTAAATGTTAGCTAATTTTCGGCATGTAAATGAGTAGAGAGGGACGATAATAAGGCTTAAAAATAGGGAGATTTACTTGAGTAGATAATGCTGATAATATGGCAGATAAAGGGAGGAAAAGGTGGTGTGATCTAGGCTTCTTTTGGAGATGTGATCAGGTAGATAAGTGAGGAAATTTAGGATTTATCTGCTGGTCACAGTGGTGGCCGAAATTCCAACACTGAGGGGGGAGGAGAAATCGGTTTCGCTAGGATATAGGGGGTGCCGAAATTTCCCTTGATTAGTAGCTCAATTTTAAGTTATCAAAAGGGCATTTTCGGTTTTAGGAAGTAGGTGCCGAAATTTTGTGATTAAATGGGGGAGATATCTTTTTATTTTTGGCATTAGGGTTTTTCCATTCTTTTTTCTCATTCTTTTCTCTCATTCTCTGCTTAGCCGAAATCCCTAATCCCAAGCTCTCATCTCCATTTTTATGCAAAAGCCGAAATCTCATTGTGTTCATCTCCATAAGCCAAATACCCTAGTCTATTCTTTTCTTTTCGTTGATTTCTTCGTCAAAGCCGAATCTTCATAGATCTCTTGAGATCATCTTTTCTTTTTTTGATCTTCTCAAAAGCCAAAGTTCTCTAGGAGTTGCCGAATTCTCTGTAAAGGTAGGTGTCGATTTCTTCTGTTCCATTCTTTTTCTCTTTCGATTTTTGAAGACAAAGCCGAAAGGCTAATGGATTGTTGGTCTATTATGTTTATGTGTTGGGCGACACATCGGGAATCGAAGTAGATCATCTAGATCTAAAAGCCCGAAATCGATAGGCTCTAAACTCCATCTTTCTGGATTTCAAGGGAAGGGGTTCTCTTTAGATTCTCGTTAGATTTGCTATCGTAATTGTAATCTTAACCATATGTTATGATGGTAGCAACTGAAAAGGGTCTTTTGGATGGAATCAAATATCAGGTGAAGGAGGGGATTGGATCTATTAAACCAATCCCTAAGTTTAAGAAACGAGCGATGTCAGCAGTTCGGGATTGGCCATCGGGTTGTGGATCAGTGTCAGAACAAAACCTTAGACAGTTAGAAGTCGTATCGGCTTCTGATAGTGTCGACATAGAAAGTCTCGTCTTGGCTGTAATCAGGTGTTTTGATCTTTAACACACTAATTATACAGATTATGTATGATATGGGCTAAAAGCCAAAAAAGGTTTGTATGGATGATCGTATTACCCAAAAAGGGTAGGCAAAGGATGCAGTGCGTAACCATAGAAACTTCTCTATGTGTGTATCGATGTATGTAAACACCTTTGTGATCTTTTAGGTAGTATCTTTGTTTTGAATTTGCTTGGATGTATGCATGGGATAGGGTTAATACGATAAAGGGAAGAGCATGTTAATAGGTCACTTGGGGATCGGTGGTTAAACCACGAATCTGTAAAATTAGGTCACATAGTGATCGGTGGCTAAGCCACGTTAAATTGATTCTGATTGTTAGGAATAGGCGACATATTTATCGATATGGTGTGTAGCGGTTGGTGGGTTGATTGTAGAAATCCCCAAGGTGTGTTGGTTGGTACAGTGGTATGTAGAGGATGGATTACTAGGTTGGGTTGGGCTATGTTGCATGTAAATATTTTGTTGCCATTGTGTATGGGCCAAGGCCCATAATGTGTTTGTGGGCCTAAAGCCTTTTATGTGTTTTCGAGATTTGCACACTGAGTCTTGGTGACTCACCCCTTTATTTTTCCCTAACTTTTTAGATGAGCAGTAGATCGTGGACATGGGAGCCGAGGCGGACTCCAGGGGCCATCAAGTTTTAGTTTATTTATTTTCATGAACTATGTTCGGTTTTCTTTAAGTTTTAATTTTGGGACTATTTATGTAATAAGGCCCCAGGGCTTAGGTTATCGTTTATATTTGTTAATGTTTACAGTTTAGAAGTTTATGTTCAAGGACTTAAGTCATAACAAGTAATTGAATGGGTTTTCCAAACATGTTCAGCGTAAAAACAAAGGTTTTCAACAAATATCTTATTTTTAACAAATGCCTATGTAAAGAAACTGGGATTTCCAAAAACCATTAAAGTAAAGTTTTTAATAATAAACCCCGTAGCATACCAGATCTGGTCGTAGCGCTTGGGCCGGGTTTGGGGTGTTACAACACGACCAAGTCACACACCCGTGTGCTAGATCGTGTCCTCCACACGGCTGAGACACACGGTCGTGTCTCTGCCTGTGTGGTAAAAAAGTTGGCTATTTTCCAAGCCAATTTCTACCCTATCATGCCCATACTTGAGTATAACTTGAATGACACATTTCATGACATATTAAAGCTACCAAAACATACACCACACACGTAATGAGTCATAGCATACAATTTACTCAACCCTGGAATGCATCCCCATGGGTTTATAACATAACCAATTTATTTGGTCACGTTAAATGACCTTATACAACAATGAACTCCGAACATCAATGTTCATTATTCTAGGACAAATCATAGTAACATACACACCTGACCAAGTTCCCTATACATGCCATAACCTTAAGTATAACATCATCGATACATAAATTGTAAGCTTGATAGTGTGATAGATTCTCCGGAGACTTCCAACCCGAGCTAACTTGAGTACATTATACACACGGAAAACAATGGAGTAGGCTACAAATCTTAGTAAGTACTTATGTAAATAATAAACAATTAATTAAAATGCTTTTAACAATCCTCATTGTAAGCTCTCAAGATTATACCACCATCATTATTACATAAAATTTCACAATTCATTTATGTTCATCTTGAGCTGTTTACTTGAGTTACAATCACTAAATTATTTTTATCCGGAGCTACGGAACTCCAAAATAAGATCTGATAATTTTTCCTGAAACTCAACTCACATATCTTCTTACCATAAAATTTCCAGAATTTTTGGCTCAGCCAATCAGTACATTTTATTCTTTAAAGTATCACCTATTTTACTGTCCGATAGTTTCGACCCCACTTCACTAAAAAATAACCATCTCATTGTAAAGAACTCGAATTACGTTCCTATTTGTTTCTCTTGAAAATAAACTCATTAATAAATTCAAGCATATAAATTTTATCCCATGACTATTTTTGTACAGTTTTTAACTAATTTTCCAAGTTAGAACAGGGGATTCTGAGATCATTCTAACCCCGTCTCACTAAAATTCAAATATTTCACCATATGAAATTATTTTGCTTATCTTGTTTCTTTTATGTAGAAATAGACTCAATAATCTTTAATTCCGTATCTCATTAAACCTCTAATTCAATTTCCACCATTTTTGGTGAGTTTTCAAAGTGATACAACTACTGCTGTCCAAACTGTTCTATTGCTATTTTAACTCTTTCATGTTTCCTTTATATTAATTTTTCATTTACACACATATAACACCAAAGTATATCCATGGTTAGCCATTCCAATAACTATTCATTATCAAATATTTACAAGCCAATCATTGGCCAATTTAACCTATTCATCAATAACAAAGACTTAAACATATCATTTCTCAATTTAATTTGACCTAAAAGCCTCACACACGATCATGAATCACATTTACTACATATTCATACCTCATAAGCATGGACTTATAATCACAAGGTAATTCTCATAGGTATAACTTACTCGTTTACATTCTTACCAAAATTCGATTACATACCGAGCACATTGCTCATGAGTGTATACATACATATACCTACACTTAATCGTCAAATAATCACATTCATTTACACTTTAGTCATTTTCCATCTTTAACATAAACTTTAATTCTTTACCCCGTTAAACCATTTGGAATATCGAAGGATACTCGAAAATTTTCATACATGTAGTAGGATGCCAATGCCATATCCCAAATACGGTCTTACATGAGATCGTATGTCGATGCCATGTCCCAGACATGGTCTTACACTAGCTCTCGTCTCAATGCCGATGCCATGTCCCAGACATGGTCTTACACTGGCTCTCATAATGTGGCCGATGCCATGTCCCCGACATGGTCTTACACTGGCTCTCATAATGTGGCCGATGCCATGTCCCCAACATGGTCTTACACTAGCACACATATTGTAACAGCCTGAATTAGGGGCTAGTTGGAATAATGGTCTCGGGACCACTAATCCGAGGTGGAGGAAAATTATTTTGATATTATTTTATGTTTTGTAACATGTTTATAAGGATGCATGCGAATTTTGGTACCTTAATTTTAACGATTGAACGCATAATTGCGAAAAAGAACTAAATCGCATAAAGTGCGAAAGTTCTATTTTATTTGCTAGAGGTGCCAAATAGCCATGGAATATTAATTGGAGGTCCTTAAAGTGTAATTAGACCAATTGGGGTGTGTTGGCTGGCCATAGATTCTAAGGAGACAAGGATATTAAATTTTGGTCAAATTAGATGGAATTAGGTGATAAAAGATGAATAAAATAAGATAAAAGAGATGATATCTCATCTTTCACTATTCATGCTTGTTCTCCACCAAAAATTGAAGGAAATTAGAGGGTTTTAGAGTCCAAACTTTTAGCCAAGCAACTCTCTTGCAAGTAAGTGATGTTAGAGGTCTTTCTTCATAATTTTTGTACTTTTGGAACCCCCAAAGCTTAAGCTAGCTAATGAGGGGATTAATTTGCAAAATGGTTGAAAGTTTAGGGACTTACCATGAGAGTATTCATGTTGTTTTCTGAGTTTTTATGGAAGAAAATAAATTCTAGAAGGTTGAGAAACAACTTTTGTGAAAGGTGTTGTCATGAAAACACCTAAATAGGACTAAGTTGTAAATGTTATAATTTGGTAATAAATGCATGAAATAGTTGGATTTGTGAGTAGTTGTAAGATAAATAAATGTTCATATAGGCTTGTTTAATAAGAAAATGTGATGGAAAATGATTTACGAGCCTAGGGGCAAAATCATAATTTTGCCATAGTACAAGTGCAAAATGGTCATTTTTGCCTAAGTAGAGTAATATGATCATAAAATGATTAAATGAGTAAAGAAAAGAGAAATATGGACAATTAGGTCCCTTTTTTCCTTTTTCGATATCGAGGTAAGTTCGTGTGCTAATAATGCAACTGTAAGTGAGGTGTTTAATATTTTGATACTGTATGAAATGTATATTGACTCTACGAATATATTAAATACGTTTTGACGAGATGTCAAGAATTGAAAGTCATCAATTTAATCTAAGATAGAGGAAATGCAAATATCATGATACTATGATAATTAAGGTTCTGTGTAAGACCATATTTGGAATATGGCCTCGGTGGGAGATTTCTTATAAGACCATGACAGGGACATGGCATCGATACGATATTTCATGTAAGACCCTATCGGGGGTATGATATTGATATGATACTATATGTATAAGACTCAAGAGTATACTTTAGCATTTTGAATGATTCAAATGGCATGTTGAAAATGAGGAAGTATGTGGTTATGCCGTGAGAGGTATAGGTGTGTGCCCAGAACTCACTTGAGGTGAATTTGGTATATGAGGAAACCATGGTGAGTTATGTGTAAACGATGTACCCTGATTGCATATGTTATATTTATTAATGCATTGCGTGAATGCGAATGATTATTGTAGAAATCTATTTAAGAATGATAGTGTGTGAGGATGTTCTCAGATGAACATTCGAAATAGGAAAATGTATGTTGATAAATATCCGTGAATGTGTAATAATGGTGGGCTATGTGTGATACCACCTTATTAATAGTTAGTGATGGGCTGTGTGCGATACCATCGCCAATATTATCAATGGTGGGCTATGTGTGATACCACCTTATTATTTGTTGCCGATGGGCTGTGTGCGATACCATCGTGCTTAGTATTAAATTGTGGGCTATGTGCGATACCACCTTATAAAGTATTAAATGGTGGGCTATGTGCGATACCACCTTATAAATTATTAAATGATGGGCTGTGTGCGGAACCACCGAGAGTTGGTATTATCCTGAATGGACCATTGAGAAATTGTTTAAGTATATGTGTCATGGATTGTTGTGATGATGGATTCAATGATTATGTACTAATAAATGAGAGTACTATAATTGTAACATGGTTAGAATGTGGGAAGAGACGGAATGAGTAAGCCTTATGAATAATTGAATGGGTAACCACGAGTTTAAGAGTAAATCTCATTATAATACCTTTGTGGTTGAGCATAATCAATGAATGTCAATAGTTGATTATTATTTGCATATGAACTTACTAAGCATTATTGCTTACTCCTCTTCCTTTCCTATATCTTATAGGTTAACTTAACTAGCTCGGGTTGGAAACCGCCGGAGATGCTTTCACACTATCGAGCAGACACTTGGGTATGAGATTCAAGTCTTCTTGAAATATGGCATGTATAGGGATCTTATTTTGGTTTAATTAAGTCATAGTTAAAGTAGCCAAATGTGTTGGCCTAAAAGAGTTTGTGGATTGGTTGTGTAAAGCCATAGATGATGGCTCAAGTCGGTTGTAATTGTACTAGTAATAGTTCTTGCTCATAAATGGGATGAAGAATTGATTTTCATGATTCAAATGTCACAATTCAAGAGTTATTAATAATGATTTGAAAATGTTATACGATGATGCGTGAATGTGTACAAGGGAGGGTGGCTAAATGGCTTGGAAAATATCCTTGAATTGGTCCACATGAGTAGACACATGGGCGTGTGTCTAGACCGTGTGTGACACACGGTCAGTCCCATGGGTGTGTGACTTGGCCGTGTGTCCCCTCCATGTTAGTGTTTCAAGTCAGTGTCGACCACGGGCTAGCCACACGGGCGTGTGCCTAGGCCGTGTGCCCCATATGAGGTTGCTGACGTCACAAACAGAATGCTCAGGTTTTTACACATGGGCGAGGACACGGGCGTGTCATGGCCGTGTGTAGCATACGGGCCAAGAACACGGGCGTGTGTCCAGCCGTGTGAAAACCCCTGTAGGTTCGAAATGAAATTAAATTGCACACGGGTTAGGGACATGGGCGTGTGTGACCACATGGCCTACCCACATGGGCGTGTCCCATTTCACACGGGCGTGTGGCCCCTATTTAGACAAAAAAATTTAAATGCACAAAAAATTTCGGTTGGGTTCCGAAACCCTCCGTATGCTTGATTAAGGCCTCGTAAGCCTTTAATGAGAAGGTATTGATTGTACATGAGACATGTTCAGCTCGGATGACGTTTGATAGCTTAAAGTTGTATGACTAAGTGGGTTAAGTACAGTAACGCCTCGTACCCAGTTCCGGAGCTCAACACGGGTAAGGGGTGTTACACATATCACCCAAATGTCATGGCATTTGTATCCTATCTATTCCTAAGGTTCAACTGGGATTCTCATTCTTGATTCTTCGTCAAATCATCATCAATCGAAACAGTAGAAACATATATACACAATTCATGCAATATCAAAATATTAATTACATAATATAATGTTGTATTATTTACACACGAACTTACCTCGACTTAAAATGGCGAAAGGGACGAGTCGCGTCAATATTAAATCTTTCCCCGTTCTAAGTCTGAAACTCATTTTTCTTTATCTAAAATATCACATTTGACTTATTTAGTTATTAAACTATTCAATTCAGTCCAAAAATCATATTATGGCAAAATTACATTTTTGCCCCTAAACTTTGTCATATTTACACTTTTGCCCCTAGGCTCGTGAAATGATTTTTATTCAATTTCCTTGTATTTTAGGCCTTGCCGAACCATTTTCATAGCTATAGCAGTCCACAATTTGCATTATTTCACACCTTGACCACCTATTTTACAACTTTTACAAAATGGTCCATTTTAGGTGTTTTCATGAAAATCACTTAACAAAAGTTGTTTATTTAACAACCAAGATTCACTTTGTTCCATTAAAATGCAGCAAAAAACATGAATATTCTCATGGAAAAGCCCTAGACTTTCAACTATTTTGCAAAGTAGTCCCATCATTAACTAGATTAAGCTACAAGGGTTCCAAAAATACAAAAATCATCAAAAATGGCCATCAAAATCACTTACTTGTGAGAGTTAGAAGTTGCTGAAATTTTCAAGCTTCCATTGCCATCTCCTTGGGTAAGAATCGGTGGAGAAGAAAGAGAAAAAAAAAAAGATGGTAGCTTTTTGCTATTTTGTCCTATTACCCTATTAACTTATTTACCAAATTAAACCTTTTAATAACTTCACCAAATCCACCTACTACATGTCCATCTTTGTCTCCTCACTTTTCTATTGGTATAATTACCATGAAAGTGCTCATACTTTTCAATTCTATAGCTATTTAGTGCCTTTATCAATTAGACCTTAAGTTTTGCACCTTACACGATTTAGTCCTTTTTATCAAATTGAGCACTTAAACGAGGAAATTTCTTTATGAAAATTTCACACAACTTTAGTATCAGACTGTAGACATCAAAATAATAATAAAATAAATTTTTTGATGTCGGATTTGTGGTCTCGCAACCACTGTTTTGACTAGGCCAAAAATCAGGATGTTACAATTCTCCCCATTTAGGGATTTTCGTCCCCGAAAATCTTACCAGAATATAGATTTGAGATTTGTTTTCTCAGTGCCTTATCAATTTATCACAAAACTTGATCAAGTGTCAACCGGGTTCGGTAATTGCAATGATACACACTCCATACAAGGCCGTCTTTACGCGCAACTAAAAGATTATTATTACACACACTCAATCAATGGTATTTGTTTTTCTCATTCGCTTTCAAATTCTAAAGCACCACAACGAAACATTTCCTCGAGGATCTAAAATTCCCTTTCGGGTTAACTATCTAAAATATTAGAGTTTAGCACGCTGATTGATCTAAAAGTCTCCGACATGTATAATTCAATTTGTCAAAAGAGTAATTTGTACATACCGAGATAAAATGTGCACACTTCTCCACACGATCAACATTAATTCAGACATCATCTTCCTTTTACACGAAATCCTTTGAAATTTTAATTTTTTATTTATTTTTTATATATTTTTTATTCACCACTCAGATAATAACACAGACTGTAACACTCCTAAAGGTACTTGATAATCAGTTTTAACCTGTTGATAATTCAGACATCTGGACACATAGTTAGAAGTATCACGTTTCATACTCATTTGCTAGAACAATCGTCTCAGATTATCGTACATCTTAGTACTCCCCGAATGAACAGGTAATTGTTTTATAATCTCGGGGTTTCTTAATACACGAACTCTACCCGGAAACAACGAATAATCATCGTTTCCAATTTGAAATTCTGAATCAGTAGTTAATTTACTTTGACCCCTTTTTAACTTGTGATTCACTGACACATTTCTGGGCTTCGTAAATTCGATGAATACACACAATTTAGTTTCTAACTTAGCTAACGACTATCCACCACCCGATATAATCAATCGTATAATCATCGCTCACAAAGCACACATAGGTTTCCTATTCAGAACATCCATGACTGTAACCGTTTTCTATGGATAATAATCAATCACTAACTCAAAAGCTTTCGACAGTTCAAGCCATCTTAGCAGTCCCAAATTCAAATCTCTTAGAAACATCAAATGTTTTAATTTTTTGTGGTCATCAAAAGGTTACATTACTTATCAAATAATTAATGTTGCTTACTATTCAGCACAATTGCAAATAACTCGAATAATCTTTCAAGCAAATAATCTAATCAAACTAGACATCTGAATCGATGTTGACTGTCAAATTATGACTTTTCAATTATTAATCAACTGTGACCAAGGTTATATAATCCCCCGTATACTAAGCAGACAATAGATGATAGAAACAAAATACTATCATCTCCTGAATTCTATCACCAACTTTTCTTTACAATTCAAACATTATATCACTATATAATTCTGTCATCATTAGGTTTATATTATTCCATCCACTATCGTAAACCAACTAAGAAAAACTTCCAATCAGTATATTCTTTAGGTATCATACATGTATGTTTTGTTTCATCGAAGTTGACTTCTTTAACCTTAGCCTTGCATAATCCGAATGATCTTAAAAATTATTGAATATCTCTTTTAGTTCTATCCTTACTTATCAACTTATTCTTTTATCTGGCCACCATAATAGTTGATCCGATAATAAATTCTTTAGTCTCTCATTTGTGATTTCATTCAACATAATTCTCAAAAAATTTCATCATAACACACCAGTTATTTTAGGCAATTTAACACACACATTCACGGTATTCATCCGTATCCTTTGTCTCTTCCGAAGGTTCATCCGGGAATTTCCTCACTTTCCATCATTTTAATAAATATCAATAATATTCACTCACATTTCACATAATACATTAATATGTAACAACATAAGTAAAAAGGATGTATCATTTACATATCAACTTACTCATTTCAAATCTTACCACATTCCAAATACATATCATAAACATTGCTCACATTTACATGCACTTATACCCTGCACTTGTCATCACATAGTCACACGTAATTTCGCTTAGTCAAAGTTTCCCAATGAACACTTCGGAATAATACCAAATCCACGGTGGTTTCGCACATAGCCCACCAGTAATAATAAATACGGTGGTATCGCACACAACCCACCAATAATAATAAAATACGGTGGTATCGCACATAGCCCACCAATAATAATAAATACGGTGGTATCGCACACAACCCACCAATAATAATAAACATGGTGGTATCGTACATAGCCCACCAATAATAATAAATACGGTGGTATCGCACACAACCCACCAATAATAACATATTCACATGCTGCCATGGTCAACCCATGGTCTTTATCGTCAATCCATCACATGTCTCTAAACGAAAGTACCCATTTCCAAAGCTACTACTCTGGTTCACACATTTAATTCCTTTTTCATAACTTCTCAACATTTATAACATTTTATCTATTGCATAAAATCACCATAATTTATCGAAATACAACATTCAACCAGGACAGTAACACTATACCCAAAATTCTCAAATTATGGTTATTTCATTTTATACATCCTCACATACATATTATGAACTATTATTCGTAACTTACCACATTTCAACTTATCACAAACATAATTTCAAATATCTAAGTGTCAATGTTAGCATTTTCGAAAATAGCTCGGTTGGAAAGCACCTCTGTCTCAACAAACAATTTCATTAAAGCCCGGAGATATCATACAATCAAGGTCAACATATGGCATGTATAGCTAGACTCTTACTCATGCTAGGTTAGTCCGAGAACCTACTAAACCATAGCTATGATACCACTAAATGTAACACCCCTTACCCGTGTTCAACGTCGAAACCGGGTACAAGGCGTTACTGGACAATAACATTTGTGACTGAACAATTTCAAGGCATAAATTTTCGTTTAAAATTTAAAACTTTTATCTTATATCATCAAGTCCCTAAAATGGGCCTACGAGGCCCAAAACAGGCTTTGGGAGCGATTCGGGACTAAGCTGAGAACTTTTAAAACTATTGAAACATTTAGAAAATTTCATTGTTTTGGAGAGTCACACGCCCGTGTGGCCCAGGACACACCCGTGTCCTCATTCCGTGTAACTCTCTGTTTATGACATCATCATTCATTTTGGATCACATGACCAAGTCACACCCGTGTGCTAGATCGTGTCCTCCATGGTGGGTGAGACACACTACGTGATGTCTCTCTGCTGTGTGGTCAAAAAGTTGGCTATTTTCCAAGCCAATTTCTACCTATCATGCCCATACTTGAGTATAACTTGAATGACACATTTCATGACATATTAAAGCTACCAAAACATACACCACACACACGTAACGAGTCATAGCATACAATTTACTCAACCCTGGAATGCATCCCCATGGCTTTATAGCATAACCAACTTATTTGGTCACATTAAATGACCTTATACAACAATGAACTCCGAATATCAAGATTCATTATTCTAGGACAACTCATATTAACATACACACATGACCAAGTTCCCTATACATGCCATAACCTTAAGTATAACATCACCGATACCTAAATTGCAAGCTTTATAGTGTGATAGATTCTCCAGAGACTTCCAACCGGAGCTAATCTGAGTACATTATAAACACGAAAAACATCGGAGTAAGCTATAAAGCTTAGTAAGTACATATGTAAATAATAAACAATTAATTACAGTGCTTTTAACATTCCTCATTGTAAGCTCTCGAGATAATACCATCATTATTACATAAAATTTCACAATTCATTTATGTTCATCTTGAGCTGTTTACTTGAGTTATAGTCACTAAATTATTTTCATCTGGAGCTGCGGAACTCCAAATTAAGATCCTCTAATTTTACCTGAAACAATATTCACATATATTCTTACCATAAAATTTCTAGAATTTTTGGTTTAGCCAATCAGTACAGTTTATTCTTTAAAGTATCCCATGTTTCTCTGTGCGACAGTCGCGACCCCTCTTCACTAAAAATTAACCATCTCATTTTACAGAACTCGAATGATGTTCCCATTTGTTTCTCTTGAAAATAGGCTCATTAATAAATTCAAGCATATAAATTTTATCCCATTATTATTTTTGCACAATCTTTAATGAATTTACCAAGTTAGAATAGGGGATTCTGAGATCATTCTAACCCTGTCTCACTAAAATCCAAATATCTCACCATATGAAATTCTTTTGATTATCATGTTTCTTTTATGTAGAAATAGACTCAATAAGATTTAATTCCATATCTCATTAAACCTCTAATTCAGTTTCCACCATTTTTGGTGAGTTTTCAAAGTGATACAACTGCTGCTGTCGAAACTGTTCTATTGCTATTTTAACTCTTTCATGTTTCCTTTATATTAATTTTTCATTTACACACATATAACACCAAAGTATATCCATGGTTATCCATTCCAATAACTAGTCATTATCAAATATTTACAAGCCAATCATTGGCCAATTTAACCTATTCATCAACAACAAAGACTTAAACATATCATTTCTCAATTTGATTTGGCATAAAAACCTCACACACGATCATCAATCACATTTACTACGTATTCATACCTCATAAGCATGGACTTATAATCACAAGGTCATTCTCATAGGTATAACTTACTCGTTTACATTCTTACCAAAATTTGATTACATACCGAGCACATTGCTCATGAGTGTATACATACATATACCAACACTTAATCGTCAGATAATCACATTCATTTACACTTTAGTCATTTTCCATCTTTAACATAAACTTTAATTCTTTACCCCGTTGAACCATTTGGAATATCGAAGGATACTCGAAAATTGTCATACACGTAGTAGGATGCCAATGCCATATCCCAAATATGGTCTTACATGAGATCGTATGTCGATGCCATGTCCCAAACATGGTCTTACACTAGCTTTCGTCTCAATGCCGATGCCATGTCCCAGACATGGTCTTACACTAGCTCTCATAATATGGTCGATGCCATGTCCCTGACATGGTCTTACACTGGCTCTCATAATGTGGCCGATGCCATGTCCCCGACATGGTATTACACTAGCACACATATCTCCCAAATATCATGGCATTTGTATCCTATCTATTCCTAAGGTTCAACCGGGATTCTCATTCTTGATTCTTCGCCAAATCATCATCAATCAAATCTGTAGAAACATATATATACAATTCATGCAATATCAAAATATTAATTACATAATATAATGTTGTATTATTTACATACGAACTTACCTCGACTTAAAATGGCGAAAGGGACGAGTCGTCTAATATTCGTCTTTCCCCCGTTCTAAGTCTGAAACTCGTTTTTCTTTATTTGAAATATCACATTTGACTTATTTAGTTATTATACTATTCAATTCAGTCCAAAAATCATATTATGGCAAAATTACATTTTTGCCACTAAACTTTGTCATATTTACACTTTTTCCCCTAGGCTCATAAAATGATTTTTATTCAATTTCCTTGTATTTTAGGCCTTGCCGAACCATTTTCATTACTATAGCAGTCCACAATTTGCATTATTTCACACCTTTACCACCTATTTTACAACTTTTACAAAATGGTCCATTTTAAGTGTTTTCATGAAAATCACTTAACAAAAGTTATTTATTTAACAACCAAGATTCATTTTCTTCCATAAAAATGCAGTAAACAACATGAATATTCTCATGGTAAAACCCTAGACTTTCAACTATTTTGCAAAGTAGTCCCCTCATTAGCTAGATAAAGCTACAAGGGTTCCAAAAATACAAAAATCATCAAAAATGGCCATCAAAATCACTTACTTGTGAGAGTTAGAAGTTGCTGACATTTTCAAGCTTCCTTGGCCATCTCCTTGGGTAAGAATCGCTGGAGAAGAAAGAGAAATAAAAAAGATGGTAGCTTTTTGCTATTTTGTCCTATTACCCTATTAACTTATTTACCAAATTAAACCTTTTAATAACTTCACCAAATCCACCTACTACATGTCCATCTTTGTGTCCTCACTTTTCTATTGGTATAATTACCATGCAAGTGCTCATACTTTTCAATTCTATATCTATTTAGTGCCTTTATCAATTAGACCTCAAGTTTTGCACCTTACGCGATTTAGTCTTTTTTATCAAATTGAGCACTCAAACGAGGAAATTTCTTTATGAAAATTTCACACAACTTTAGTATCAGACTGTAGACATCAAAATAATAAGAAAATAATTTTTTTGATGTCAGATTTGTGGTCCCGCAACCACTGTTTCAACTAGGCCCAAAATCAGGATGTTATAATTCGGGTCTCGTAGGCCCATAATAGAGACGATGTGAATTCTAATGAAAGGTCTTAAATTTGAATGGAATTTCATGTCTCAGTTTTGTAGGAATGCGTGTATTTATGTTCGGTAATGCCTCGTACCCTGTTCTAGCGTCGAATACGGGTAAGGGGTGTTACATTTAGTGGTATCAGAGCTATGGTTTAGTTAATTCTCATACTAACCTAGCGTATGTGAGTCTAGCTATACATGCCATATTACTACTCGTGATAGTGTGATGCCTCCCGGCTCTAACGAAATTGTTTTGTTAAGACAGAGACGACTTCTGACCGAGCTATTTTCGATAATGCTGAAAATGGTATAGAGATGATTGAAATATGCTTACGATGTGTTGAAATTTGGAGAGGTATGAATAGAAATTATGATACGCATGTGTTAATGTACGAAATGAGATAATCATAAGTTGAGAAATGTGAAAAAGTGAAATGAAACGAAAGTTTAGGTTATGATAAGCTCATCCATGTATGTTAGTATTCATATGATATTATGTGCCCAACCTATTTGGTTAAGTGAATATGATAAGTAAATTTGCCCATTGGACGGAATATGTGTGTATGTACACGTGTTTGAATAATGTATAATCAGTATGTCCACATAGTTGAATCTCATGTTTAATTGTTAAATTAGAGAATATATAATGTTTTGTTTTATGACTCTGTTATGAAACCACAAATATTATAATAGTATGGGAGTTGAACTGGAAGATCAAATTAAGTAGAACGCAGGAGATGAGTACGATCGTTCAATGATGAATTGACGAATAAAACCATGGTTGGACCATGACAGTGCATGTGATCCCATGTAAGACCATGTCTGGGACATGGCATTGGCATCGATATGTTATCCCATGTAAGACCATGTCTGGGACATGGTATTGGCATCGATATGTGATCCCATGTAAGACCATGTCTGGGACATGGCATTGGCATCGATATGAGATCCCATATAAGACCATGTCTGGGACATGGCATTGGCATCGATATGAAACTTTCTGTAAGACCATAGTTGGACTATGGCATCGAGTAAATGACGTACTCAAACACGTAAGGCATTCTCTGATTTGAAAAATGTTGGTAAGTAAAATTGAAGCTAAGTGTTGGAATTTAATTAGATATTAATATTGAGCTCGAGTAAGTAAATTCATTGTTTGAAATTGTGGATGACAGAAAACATTTGTATAATAAATAAGTGTGTTAATTTGCTTGGAATGAACTATGTGATTATGATGATATCACATTAGTGTTGAATGCTAAGTCATATGTGTGTATTTATGAGAGTTAAGTTAGAGGCTTTACGACCTCACCCCCTTACCAGTGTTGCTTCATGACGAAATTTTACGAGAATCGAGTTAAATAAGTTCATAAGTGTGAAACTAAAGAGTTTAGAGATAAAATAATTAGTAACGTATGCAGAGATGAGAATAGTTTGGTAAGTTAAAACAAATATAGAATAAAAATTGGAATGTTTTAAAGATTACACAGATTATGCAATGTCACGAATAAAGAAGAAGCTAGTCTCGGCTATTCGACTTAATTGAGTATGAAGTCTAAAATATGTATTTACCGAAATTCTCTCGAATTTATGTTCATTAGTGAATGGAATAATACGGGGTTTATGATGATAGAATTAGTTAAAGAAATGATATTTGAGCTGTAAAGATGTCTGCGTGTGACAGTTATAGTTGAATGAACTACGATGACCTCTTCTGGGTAATATATATATTCTTTTATACTCAGAGATATCTATGTGATTGTCCGTATTTTGATGAAATTCTTATCGAGTGAGAATGTTAGCTAACTCTAATGTTAGATGAAAGCACTGATGATCTGTTTAATTTATGATTGGCATTACCTTATCTCTTCGGGATTCTATTCTAATATGTTAGAATAAAGACGATGGTAAAAATTTATGTAAGGTTATCTTTCTATTTTCACTAGATACTATTCTGTCTTATATATAAGTATTTGGAAAGTGTATTATCTATGATACAAAGGAAGTCCAGAGCTGGTAAGCAATGTTTTTCTTCTGGTTTTCTCTGGGGGATCATCCTGATCTTTATAATTATTCCCTTATGAGTCATGCTCTCGGATTTCTGTTATGATATCGTAGTTGGATTTTCTTATCGCCCTTATTCTGTAAATTATTCGGACATAGCTCATCTTAGTAAGTTCTTTAGTCTGTGATGGCTATGTTTATTATGATTGTATTTTTGGATTTCTCTAACTTTCGTGTAAGGAATGGTCATCGGTAAAGGTATAAATTATGAGAGCACAAGCTCGAAATTATATGATGGATCTCTTCCTCAGGTAAGTTTCATTAAAGTTAATGATTTCAATCAATATATCTGTTTCCTCGAGCTAATACGGTTTAAAAGATCTTTGATTTGCATGCTGAAAGAATTTTGAAAGATTGTGTGTTTGAACTGTATCCTCAGCATGAAGAAAAGAGTATATTGATATGTTATTATTCGATAGTTGAAATCAACTCAGTTGTTTTTATTTGAGTGAATTGATTTGTTGAGATATGATTCGAGTTATATATATTTAAGCATGCCTCAACTAAGAGAATAAATTCTGTGTATCTACGAGTATGAAGACGAATAGTCTGAATGAAGAAATTATATTCTAGAAAGCACAATACAGAGATATGCCTATTGGATTATTCTAACCGGATAATGTTATTATAAGTTAAAGTTGTTCTGATTAGAAAAGTTATCACATTTGTGAAAGTTTGAATGGTCTGTTGCATATGAGCAAAGTTGAAAACAAATGAAGGTATTATTAACCGAAAGGTCTAGTTCTGAGTTCAGTTTGAATTGAGTAAGGAATTTATGATTTTTAGCGATGTGCTATTAAACGAATTAGAATGTGTCTTAATACAAGAATGTAAAGAGGTAGTTTGTACTTGTGGACGGTTAAAGTTACGTAAAAAAAAGAGAACTGTTCGACTGGTGATTTAGAGGCGACCACTTTTATGTCGGTGTTGTGAGTTCGATAATATCGTATGTTCGACGGAAAATGTCATATGCTTCCTGATCCTAATAGTTTAAAGTGTCTAATGTTACAGAAAAAGATCTGAAGTTTAAGGCTTTGTCAATGGATTTAGATATTGAAAGATTTCGAGAAAATTTTCGATCAATCTCTGAGAAAGCAGTTATAGTTCTGATTTGATGATGGTCTAATTCTAGCTATATTAAATGCTAAATAGAGGTTTTCTTTGTGAAACTGAGAAGCTCAGAAATGTGATAGTTAATGGTAATCTAAATGAGTTCAGAGTAAGTTTACTTCTGATGTTGAATTTCAGGTCAAACATGATTCCTGTTATTATTGTTACTTCGAGATAGAATTTGCGTATTGATGAATCCAGAAATTATGCAGAAGTTTTGGTATGAGGCTCAGTAGTAGCATGTCTGTTCATCCAAGAATAATAATGTACAGTTATATGAGTAGATGTTCTGGTGATTGAGTATGTATCACGATATTTTTGAGTTTATGTTCAGATGTCTATTTGTTAGCAAGTAGCCGAAATCAAGTGTATTCAGGACTAATACAGTCAGTGATGGTACGGGAGTGATGATGAGATAGAGTTACCATAAGTTTCGTATCGAGATTGTCATAATCTCCAAAAAGGAAGGTGTTATTGGATTGTGGTTGATTGTTTGGCAAAGATCCGTATGATCATTTCAGTATGTGCAGAGTTCTTATTTGATAGATTACAGAGTATATGTGTTCCTGAGAGAGTAATTTAGATCTTTGACGATATACTCCGGTACTGAATGCTAAAGTTCAAAGGTTATTGGCAAGAGATATACGAGGTTAAATTGATTTTTGATTTTGGAAAGTTAGTGAAAGTGTTTCATGAGAGTTGAAAGCAACTTCTTCTGGTAAGATTTTCGGGGACGAAAATCCTTAAAGGGGGGAGAGTTGTAACAGCCCAATTTTGGGCCTAGTCGGAACAGTGGTTTTGAGAACACAAATTCGACGTAAGAAAATTTATTCTTATTATATTTTTATGGTCTACGATTTCACGGAATGGTTTCGTGAAAATCTTGTTCGAAAATTTTGACGTTTGAGCACTCAATTTAGTCAAAAGGACTAAATTGTAAAAAGTGCAAAACTAGAGTTCTAGAAGCTAGAGGTGTCTAATTGCTATGAAACTTTAAAGTAGAGGTCCTTATATGGTAATTAGACCATTGGATAATTTGTTGGACAAAAATAGACATGGTTAGGTGAAATTTGAAAGAAAGGCATTAAGGGCATTTTAGTAATTTGGTAAATAAAAGATTAAAAAGGGAAAATAAAAGCCAAAATTATGCTCATCTTTTACCTCTAGCTGAAAATTAGAAGAGATGCCATGGATAGGGTTTGGCGAAGCTTTCCAAGCTCCATAGTAAGTGCATCCTAGCCCCGTTTTGAATGTTCTTTGCATTTTTAAAGTCCTCGTAACCCGATTTACCTATTTCTACCATTATTTTGAAGTAGGGTTCATGATTAAAAATTTACCCATGTGTGACATGCATGTGTTTTGATGTTTAATGGTAGAAAATGGATGTTTATGGTTAGAGAAATGACTTTTACTAAGTGATTTTCGGTAAAAATGTCAAAAAGGACCTATTTGTAAAAGTTAAGAAATATGTGTTAAAAATCTGATTTTATGGAAAATGTGGGCTGTTATAAGCATGAAAATGAGTCGGCTATGCATGGGTAGTAAAGAAATTGAACACATTTCATTTTACGAGCCTAGGGGCAAAAGTGTTAATATGACAAAGTTTAGGGGCAAAAATGTAGTTTTTCCATAGTATGATTTTTGGGTCACAATGAATAATGTGACTAATAAGTAAGCTAAATGTGATGTTATAGATAAAAAACAAGGTTCAGACCTAGAACGGGGGGAAAAACGAGTAATTGACGATTAGGTCCCTTTTTGCCATATTGGTATCGAGGTAAGTTCGTGTGTAAATAATACAACATTATGTTATGCATTAAATATTTCTATATTACATGAATTGTATATTGTCTATATGAAATTGATTAATGACGATTTTGACGAAATGTCGAGGAATGAAATTCCCCGATTGAACCTTAGGAATGGATAGAATACAAATATCATGACACTAAGGTTACTGAGGTTCCGTATAAGACCATATTTGGGATATGGCCTCGGTATGTGATTTCGTTTAAGACCTTGTCAGGGACATGGTGTCGATATGATATTTCATGTAAGACCATATCGGGGATATGGCGTTGATACGGTACTATATGTATGAGATTCCCTAGTATCTTTTAACATTACGAGTGGTTCAACGGGTACGTTAAAAACGAGAAAGTAAGTGACTATGTTACGAGTGGTACAGGTATGTACATAGAACCCATGTGAAGTGAATTTGGTATATGATGAATTCTTTGGAAGAATGTACACGAATAAGTTATACTTGTGAAATATTGATAACCTTGTGATTAGTGATCTACATTCATGATGAATGGATACATGATAAGATTTGATAATGATCATGTGATAGGTTTATGAACCAAATTGAATTATGATATAGTATGGTTTATTTATTTAAATTTGTGTTTCATTGGATGTGAGAGAAAGGAAAGACAGGCATAATTGCCGAATAAAATCACTATGAAAATATAGTATGATACAAGCTTTGACAAATGAAAGGTGGTTAAACCATATGTTGAAACTATGATTACTCATAAATGATGTGCATGTGATTAAGAGGATGGAAATAACTTGTAAAATAATGTGATAAGTTATAATGGAGAGACTATGGTGGTTAGGCTAATGCCAAGGCACGTAAATGGTATTTATAAGATAAAAGAGTAAGCATTATGAATGATTAAGTGGCAATCATGAGATTAAATGCAAATTGTATTGTAATATCTTTATGGTTGGGTAAAATAAATTAATGCCAATAGTTGTTTATTATTTACATATGAACTTACTAAGCTTTATTTCTTACCCCCTCCCTTTCCTATCTCTTATAGGTTAATTTAGCTACCTCGGGTTGGAGATCGTCGGAGATGCTATCGCACTATCAAGCTGACACTTTGGGTATAAGTATTCAAGCCTTCTTGAGATATGGCATGTATAGGGACTTTTTCTTTTGATTAACTAAGTCATTGTTAATGTAGCCAAATGTGTTGGCCTAAAATGGCTTATGGTTCAATTTGAATATAGCCATGAATGACGGCTTATGTTGATTATATGTTTATGCATGTGTTAATGCCTTCTTGTGAATGTGAAGCTAGTATGGTAAACATGAGCTAAATGTGATGATTAAGTATTACAAATGATTATATGAGAATGACATATGATGTTGTGTGAATATGTGCAAGTCAGGGTGGCAAAATGGCTTGGAAAATAGCCTGGTATTTGTCCACACGGGTAGACACACGGGCGTGTGTCTAGGCCGTGTGTGACACATGGTCTGCCCCCATGGGCGTGTGATATGGTCGTGTGTCCCCTGTACCCTAATTAATGCAAAATAGAATGCCCAGTAGTAAACACAAGGGAAGAGACACGGCCGTGTGTCTCAACCGTGTGAAAGACACGGCCTCAGGACATGGGCGTGTGCCTAGGCCGTGTGAAGTCTGCACATTAATTGCGAGAATTAAATTCACCACACGGCCTAGCACACGGGTATGTGACTTGGCCGTGTGACCCTAAATATCTGCTGACGTCATAAACAGAATGTCAAGGTTTTCACACACAGGCTAAGACACGGGCGTGTCATGGCCGTGTGAGGGACACGAGCTATAGACACGGGCGTGTTCCTTTCCATACGGGCGTGTGGTACTGTTTTGAGCAAAAATTTTATAAGTGTTCGTAAGCTTCCGGTTCAGTCCCGAATTACCCTATATGTGTATGATTCGGATCTCGTAGGCCCATAATAGGGACGATATGAATGCAAATGAAAGGTTTTAAATTTGAATTGAATTTCATGTATCGATTTTGTACAAATGCGTGTATTTATATCCGATAATGCCTCGTACCATGTTCCGGCATCGAATATGGGTAAGGTGTGTTACACATAACCAATAATAAAATGAGCAAGAAAAGTGTATGCTCTAAAGGCTCAAAATCTCACAAAAAATTATGGTTTTTGATGTCAAACTTGTAAATTTAAAACTTCAAGATAATACATCAATTCAGGGAAACAACCTAAAATTTTTAATTCTGAAAATAAACTTATCATGCTTGATTCTCTCATGTCTTAAAGTTTAAAACAACCAATGCACAAATATTTATGAATTTAATCTAAAACACATCAATAAAAATCACAAATCGTTTAAAATTCATTCTAATAGTAGTACGAGAAAATTACTTAAACACAAGACATAATTCAGTGATTTTCTAATAATTATATGGATAACCTTCCCACATTTAAGATGTACATTGTCCTCAATGTACAAACATATATAATCACAGTATAAACAGAATATCATAAGAGAGGGAGAAAACTGAAACTGCCCTGAATATTGGATGAAATCCTCAGAATAGTAAAAAGCGGAATTGTAGTCAAATCTAAATGTAACGCATGATTTCGAGCAAACTAATAAGTAAATAAACACAAATAATAAAGAAGATTAAGGGGTTATAACTCGATTAGAAACAACCATATATATTTCAAAAGATAATAATGAAAATAAGTTGAAGAAAATAATAATAAAAATAATAATAAAGCAACTAAAAACAAAATTAAAAAGAAAGATAAAAATAAAACAAAAAATAATAATAATAATAAACTCAATGATACCAATAAACTTAAAGGTAATTGTAATAATAATAGTAAAAAAATATTTAAAAATAGAAATAGCAAAAAAAATTTAATTATAAGTATAAGAATAATAAATAAAAAATAAAAAAATTAGTAAAATAAAAATAAATAATATAAGAAATAATAATAAATAAATAAAATAAACATGGGGTGATTAACCCAGTTTTCACATGGCCATGGACACGCCCGTGTGTCCAGGTCGTGTGGGTCACACGGCCATGTGTGTTTTCCTTCGCTTCTCCCACGCCCATGTGAGATCCCACACGCCTGTGTGGCCCGACTGTGTGCCTTTCCCGTGTAACTCTATGACTTTAAAAAAAATTAGCTCCAGGTTTCATACGGCCTAGGACACACCTGTGTGTTTAGGCCATGTAGGTCAAATGGCCATGTCGCCAGGCCGTGTGTGTTTTCTTTCGCTTCTCCCATGCCCATGTGAGGTCCCACACGCCCTGTAGCAGCCTGAATTAAGGCCTAAACGGAATAGTGGTTTTGAAACCATGAATCCGAGGTCAAAATATTTATTCCGATTGAGTTTTAGTGTTTATTGAGTGATTGAATGTTTGTGTGAAATCTTGGTTGAGAAATTTTATTGTTTGAATGTCCAATATGATAAGTTGGACTAAATTGCAATGGGTGAAAAGTGTGTATTATAATCCATAATGGTACTTGATTGAGATGGGTTTTTAAATTGAGAGTCCTTAGTTGGTAATTAGACCATTATATTTTAGACACAAAATGCCCATAGAGGGATAAGATAACTAAAGGATTAATGAAGAGCAATTTGGTCATTTGGCTAATAAAGAAATAAAAGGGAAAATAAGGCTAAAATTTTGTCCATCTTCATCCTCTTTTGTCCATCTTCATCCTCTATAGCCGAAATTTGCAAGGAGCCATAGCTAGGGTTTTTTTTCACTTTCAAGCTTGATTGTAAGTACCTCCTAGCCCCGTTTTTGATATTCTTCGTATTTTTGAAATCCTCGTAGCTCGATCTAGCTATTTCTACCACTATTTTGAGCTAGAGTTTGTGTTTAAAATTTTACCCATGGATGACATACATGTATTTTGATGTCTAGTGGTAGAATATGAAAGTTTGAAGTGTGATAAACAATTTTCGCTAGATGATTTTTGGTGAAATTGATAAAAATGACTTATTTGCAAAAGATGAAATAATATGTGTATAAAATGTAAAATAGTTAAAATTGTGGGCTGCTATAAGAGAGAATATGAATCGGCTAGGCTTGGGTGTGTGAAAAATGAACACATTTCATTTTACGAGCTTAGGGACTAAAGTGTAAAAAAAAAATGAGAAAGTTAGGGGCTAAATTGTAAATTTTGCCATAGGAAGATTTTGGACTGATTTGAATAATGTGTATATTAAATAAGCTAAATGTGTCATTATAGATCAAGAAGAACGTGGAATCAACCTTGACCGATGAAAAGGCAAGGTTTCGGAGCAAATTGACACATTTTGTATCGAGGTAAGTTTACATGTAAATGATACATCCTTTTTATTTATGTTTTTACATATTAATGTCTTATGTGAAATGTGAGTGAATATTATTGATATTTATTAAAATGATGTAAAGTGAGGAAATTCCCGGATGAACCTTCGGAATAGAAAAAGGATATCGATGAACACTATATAATTGTTATGATTGGTGGACTGTGTGCGATACCACCGTGTATATGTGATTATTGGTGGGCTGTGTGCGATACCACTGTGTTTATTATTATTTGTGAGCTGTGTGCAATACCACCGTGTATATGTGATTATTGGTGGGCTGTGTGCAATACCACCATTTTTATTATTATTAGTGGGTTGTGAGCGATACCACCGTGTATTTGTGATTATTGGCGGGCTATGTGCGATACCACTGTGTTTATATTATTGTGGGTGGGCTGTGTGCGAAACCATCGTGTATCCTGTATTATTCCAAAGTGTTCATCGGGAAAATTTGACTAATTGAGATTACGTGTGATAATGTGGTGACAAGTGCATGTAATTGTGAGCAAAGTCTATGATATGTATTTGGAATGTGGTAAGGTTTGAAATGAGTAAGTGCAACTACAAGGATCTGAATTATTCTTGATTAGTATGTAATGTTCTTGATTGATAAGTATGTGGTATGATGTTCATCGTTTACATATAGACTTACTAAGCTTAAAGCTTACTCCCTTCTCTTTTCCCTTGTTTTATAGTGTCACCAAGCCAGTTCGAGATACGAAGATCGTCGGAAGATCATCCACACTATCCACACATTTTGGTATATTGAGATTTACATTGAATTATGGCATGTATAGGAATTTGGTTATTTTGTAAGTGTCATAATTGTTTGGCCAAGAATGTGGTCTATGTCATTTGATATATCATTTTGTATAAGGCCATGTGATGTGGCTAATATTGGTTGTGTTATAAGTCTATGATGAGGCCTTTCATGAATGAGTTTGCTTGCCTAAATGGGAATGAATGATAGCATGAAATTGAAGTGTGGGAAGTGTGACATGTGAATGGATGTGTAGGTGCATGTGTGATGGCTAAGTATAAGTGTGGTTATACATGATGAGTATGGTTATTAAATGGTGCATGAATGTAACACCCCAAACTCGGTCAATACGTTATGACCAAATCTGGTTTGTTACAGGAAAGGTAGTTTTGAAAACGTTTAACAGAACATCATCTCTTGAAAAAAAACTTTTCGATAGTGATTCCATTACGGTTAATTTAAAATTCTGTTGGGAATATATTACCAACTTTTATTAAAAATAGCTAGGAGTTAAAAAGGAATGGGTTTATTCATAAAAACGGGACTTAGGAAATTTCGGTAATGTGATATTTTGAAACCATAAATTAAAGGTTTAAGAAAAATTTCCAGTTTTAACTATCTAGTTGTTCGCCATCTTTTGTGGTTATTTTGAAAACTTTTTGTTTATGTTTTTAATTTTAGAAAAATCCCATAGTTGACAGTTTATCATATGTATACTATCAGCATTAAATCCAAACCAAATTTAAGTTAAAGTGGCCTTATTACATAATGAAATCTCGAATTAAAATAAGTTCAAAATAAGGTAACGTAGTTTACGTAAGAAATAGTAACGCATGGCCACCTCGAGTCCGCCCCGGCTCCAAAACCCGCGATCTAGCGACTACCTGCAAAATTTAGCGGAGGGGTGAGTCATCGAGACTCAGTGTGTAAATCCCCTTTATAACGCAATAGGGCCTTAAGCCCACAAATGCACATTAGGCCTCAGCCCGCACAGTTTAGCATATGAACAATGTATGCAATGCAACCCCGCCCAACCTAAATTTTCCATCCTCTACACACCAGTATCATCCAAACACCCGTGGCATTATGCCACTGTGGTTCTAGACCACCGTGATCTCTAAATCACTCGTGACAAAATCACTAAAATAATAAACGTGGGGCCAACCCACTATGGTCTTAGACCACCGTGACAATCTCTGATAAATTTATGTATACGTGGGGCCAACCTACTGTGGTCTTAGACCACCGAGACAAGTCACTGATTCATGTTTACGTGGTTTCAACCACCGTGGTTCTTAAAACACTCATGACAATAGCCACTCGTGACAATAGTCACTTCATTAACACTTCCCCTTTCAGTCAATCCCAAGGCCATGCTCATTATATCATACTAAAAATGAATGCACATACTATCAATGTGTAACAGGAAATTATTTCAGATATGTACATCATCGAATATCGTCATAGCGGAACTTACTGGTGTCTCCAACCTTACCCACTTGGGTATCTCGACTATCAAGCAGTCGTTTCGGCATTTAGCCAACACAATTAAAGAAAACACAAGTAGTAAAGAAACGTGTAAGGATTACACACCTGATAATGCTCAACACTAAACCCTCTACGTCGACACTCTCCCTATCAGGAACAACGGCTATTTGTCTATCCCAGGCAGACGTCGGCTCTCTACCACAGCCCGGCGAAAAATCCTGAACCGCCAACACAGCACGCCTCTTAAACTTAGGTGTGGGAATTACGGATACACTCCCCTCCTTGGTTTGACTTACACTTGCATCCATGGAGAGACTTGATCAGGAGATTGGGTTAAGGCAACGAACAACGAAGAGAGGAAGTAGTCGTATATGACTAGAGAGAAACTTCTTACCTTGATCCATAGAATCCGAACACTAGAAGGCTTGGCCTATAGAACCGAATGAGTCCCTATATAGCATCAATGTTAGAATTGATTCCCCAAAACCAAACAAAGGAAACGGCCTTTCGGCCAAACAAACGAGAAAAACACCTTAATACCCATCCAACCAACATCCATACTTACCAGATACTTCCCCAAACGCCGGCTAAACGAAGAAGAGAAGATGAGAGTGAGTCTCTCTACATTAGGCCAAAATCACAAAAACAACGAGTCAACACCTTTGGTTAATCACAACAATAAGAGAGAAAAAGAAAAGGAAGAAAGAAAAATGGAGAAGACGAATCCTTACCGAAACAAGGAGATGCCAATAGGAAAGGCTATATTCGGCTTCTGGTAAAACAATAGAAGAATGTCTTCAGTTGACACAATGAAAGGTTCGGCTTCCACAAAATACGAATACAGAAGAGAGAAGAGGAAGTAAAGATAGAGAATCAAGATTCGGCTAAAGCACTTACCCAAAAGGAACGATTCCAATCAGCAACTAGGGAGGTCCGGCTATGGAGACGAAGAAATTAGCAAAAGGTGGAAAAGAAAGGAAGAAAGCACAGATGACAACTCTGAGATTCAGCTTTTACAAAAGTGACAAGAAGGAGAAGAAAAGAGGTCAAAGGGATTGCAGTTTAGGTAGAAAAAGAGAAGAATCAATGCTTGAAAATGCCAAAAGAAAAGAAAGAGTTTCTAGAATAGATTTAGCTAACACTACACTCAAAATGACCACTTCAAGAAAACGACACTCCCCTCTTCTCTAATGACCGAAATTGCTCACCAATGCCTAAGCACCCAAAAGGAAATTCGGCCCTACCTAACCCAGACCAAAACCGCACATGCACTCCCCCCACACTTCCCTCATTCGGCCAACCTCTCTCCCTCTCTCAACATCCCACAAATTCCTCCACCTTTCACTCTTCACTCCCCATTTCAAATATGTTGACCGATTCTTACTCCTCCAACACCTCTCCTCCTTCCAATTCAAATATGTTGACCCATTCCACAGCTACCATGCAGAGTCTTGGCCGAATCCACCTCTTCTCCATCCTTATCAAAATAAAAACCCCCAAAAATGCAAGCTGAGAGATTCGAACCTGCTCCCTTCTCCTCTAAGCTCCCCTTGAGGCGTCATCCCCCCTTGCTTCCTAAGCGTCACTTACAACTCTTCCACACCCCTTTTTGTGTCATCAACCACACACAAATATACATAAGACCTACCCCTTCAAGTTTCCCCCTAAAGAGCCTTAAAACAAAATTTTAACCAAGACTCCGGCTCGAACCCGAGCCTTCCTAAGACCCCCAAACACATCCAAATAGCAAGCAGAACCAGCCAAACACACAGAAACATGAAATACAGAACCCCATAACTTGGGATGTTACAGTTCTACCCCCTTAAAGAAATTTTGGCCTCGAAATTTACCTGTTCAAAAGAGGTGAGGGTATTGCTGTCGCATCACATCTTCCGGCTCCCACGTGGCTTCCTCTACACCATGATTTCGCCATAAGACTTTGACCAATGGAACTGATTTCCTCCTCAATATCTTAACGTCTCAATCTAAGATCTGCACTGGTTCTTCCTTAAAAGACAGGTCTGGTCTTACCTCCATCTCCTCCACTGGCACTATGTGAGACGGATCCGAACGGTAGCTCCTCAACATCGAGACATGGAACACATCGTGTATTTGTTTCAATTCCAAAGGTAACTCAAGCTGATAAGCTACTGGTCCCACACGTTTCAATACCCGATAAGGCCCGATGAACCTGGGGCTAAACTTCCCCTTTCGTCCAAACCTCAAAACCTTCTTCCAAGGTGAGACCTTCAGGAAGACTCGATCACCCACCGAAAATTCTATTTCCTTATGCTTCAGATCTGCATACGATTTCTGTCTATCGAAAGCTTTCTTCAACCGAGCCCGAATCAACTTACCCTTCTCCTCCGTCTCTAAGATCAATTCCAGACCCAACAACTGTCGCTCACCCAACTCTGTCCAGCAGGTAGGGGTGCGAAACTTTCGACCATACTACGCTTCATAAGGTGCCATCTGAATGCTGGATTGGTAACTGTTGTTATATACAAATTCTGCCAACGGTAAAAAATCCTCCCAACTACCCCTAAAATTGATAATGCAACCTCTCAACATGTCTTCCAAGATTTGAATTACCTCTCTCGGGTGACCATCGATCACATGGATGAAACGCTTTGTCTTTGAAGTACAATCTTGTACCCAACGCCTGATGCAACGCCTTCCAGAATCGTGATTTAAACCTAGGGTCTCTGTCTGATATGATAGACACCTGTACTCTATGTAATCTCATAATTCTTGCTACATACGGCTTAGCTAACCTCTGTAACGAGTAGTAAACACGAACCGATATGAAGTGAGCAGACTTCGTCAACCGATCGACAATTACCCACACTGAATCTTTCTTTGTAGGCGTAAGAGTTAGCCCACTAACAAAGTCCATCGTTATCCTCTCCCATTTCCACAGTGGAATATTTACCGGCTGTAGTAATCCCGAAGGCAGTTGATGTTCCGCTTTCACCTGCTGACACGTCAAGCACTTGCTCACAAACTCGGTAACTTCCCGCTTCAGACCTGGCCACCAAAACTGTTCACGCAGATCCCGATACATCTTACTTCCACCAGGATGCATAGCGTATGGACTACTATGCACTTCCTGTAGAATCTTCCGCCTTAACTCGGAATCCCTTGGCATACAAGCCTTTCCACGAAAGCACAAAACCTCATCATTGTTCAAACTGAAATCTTCCGCCTCACCCCTTGCCACTAATTGGAACTTAGAACTTAACGATTCATCCGACAACTGCTTCTTTTTAATCTGACTGACCCAAGAGGGCTTCACTTGGAGTTCAGCTAGTAGACTTCCATCATCATACAAGCTGAGATGAGAAAACATTACTCTTAAATCCGATATCACCTTCCGACTTCACGCATCCGCCACCACGTTAGCTTTACCCGGGTGATACTCAATCGAACAGTCGTAATCTTTCAATAGTTCAATCCACCTCCGCTGCTTTAAATTCAACTCCTTCTGGGTAAGGAGATATTTCAGGCTCTTATGGTCGGTGTAGATAATAGACTTCTCCCCATACAGGTAGTGTCTCCAAATCTTCAGAGTGAACACTACCGCAGCTAACTCCAGATCATGCGTGGGATAGTTCATCTCATGTGGTCTCAACTGCCGAGACGCATATGCTACCACTTTCCCTTCCTGCATCAACACACATCCCAACCCCATGTGCGACGTATCGCAGTAGACGACAAATTCCTTTCCAGCTTCAGGCTGAATAAACACTGGTGCTTCAGTCAGAATTCTCTTCAACTTCTCAAAACTTTCCTACTGTTTATCTGACCATACAAATGGCACCCCTTTTCGTAACAACTTGGTTAAAGGTGCCGCAATCAAGGAAAATCCCTCCACAAATCTTTTGTAGTATCCCGCCAACCCAAGAAAACTTCAAATTTTTGCCACAGACTTTGGTGGCTTCCACTCCAGAACAGCTTTGATCTTTCGGGGATCAACCCTTATTCCTTCGGCAGAAACAACATGCCCTAAGAAGGTAACTTCCTTTAGCCAAAATTCACACTTGTTGAATTTGGCATACAACTACTTCTCCCTTAATACTTGCAGAACAACCCGAAGATGCGCATCATGCTCTTCTTCCGTTCTTGAGTAAATCAAGATATCGTCTATGAACACCACAACAAACCAGTCTAGATAGGGTTGGAACACCCGGTTCATCATATCCATAAATGTAGCTGGTGCATTTGTCAACCCAAATGGCATCACCAAAAACTCGTAGTGACCATAACGAGTTCGAAAGGCTGTCTTATGGATATCTGTCTCCTTGACCTTAAGCTGATGATAACCTGACCTCAAATCTATCTTCGAGAAGACTGAAGCCCCGTTGAACTGATCGAACAAATCATCAATCCTCGGCAGCGGGTACTTGTTCTTAATCGTCAACTTGTTCAATTTCCTATAGTCAATGCACATCCGCATCGACCCATCCTTCTTCTTAACGAACAATACCGACGCTCCCCACGGAGACACACTTGGTCGGATAAAACCCTGATCCAACAGTTCCTGAATTTGGGCTTTAAGTTCCACCAGCTCTTTTGGCACTATCCTATATGGAGCAATGGACACTGGTGCTGTTCCCAGAAAAAGGTCAATGCCGAACTCCACCTCGTGATCTGGAGGTAACCCTGGAAGCTGTTCTGGAAAAACATCAGAGAATTCCTTCACCATTCTAACATCATTTACAGTCAACTCCTTGACTTCTAGCGCACTAATGAAAGCTAAGAATGCTCCACACCCTTTTCTCACCATCCTCTCAGCCTTGAGAGCAGACACCACATTAGCCAAATAATTCCTTCTTTCGCCTATTACTAACACCTCATTATCCTCGGTAGTCCTCAACACCATACGCTTAGCGGCACAATCCAAATTTGCTCGATACTTCATTAGCCAGTCCATGCCTAAGATCAAGTCGAACTCGCCGAACGGCAGTTCCATCAAATCAGCCAAAAAATTTACCCCTTGTACTTCTAAAGGCACATTCATAAAGAGTTTGCTCACCACTACGGATTGTCCTAAAGGGCTACGCACAGTCATCTCTCTAGAAGCAGTCTCAGATTCTATGTTCAAAGTTCCAGACACAGTACTAGCGACATAGGAATGCGTAGACCCAATATCAATCAATGCAGTAAAGGGTAAACCGAAAATAAGGAATGTACCGGTTATGACGTCAGGTGCATCGCCCTCCTCTCGCGTCTAGTCGCATAAACCAGCCAAGGCCGTCTCGCATCTCAGATTCCCAAAGACACCTCTGCCCCGCCCCCATGCCATCGTCCAAACCCATTTCCACCCCTAGCAGACCACGACCTCTCTATGGTTGCTGACTACCTCTTCCAGGCTGAGCATAATTCTGACCCACTAACCATGCTCTATTTGGCTCTTGCGAGCAGTCCCTTACCCGATGATCAACTGATCCACACCAGAAACATCCATTACTTCTTGCCCAAAGACTTTCCCAAGTGAATCTTCCCACACGTAGCACACCGCGAGGCCGTCCAACTCACGACAGGCCTCGCAACTCGACTCGACCCATCCAACCTAGGCCTCTTTTGGAAATTCCCAGCAGACCCTGACAACCCAAAATTCCTTTTATTCCTACCTTTGTCCCTCTCCGATTCTGCCTTCCAGATCGCTTCACCTCTTTGGCTATCTTAGCCTTCTCAACCAAAACAAAGAAACTCTCTTTCCGCTATGAGCTATCAAGACTTCAGCAACTCATCTCTAGACCATCCTCAAATCGGACACAGCGCTCGTGATCTGATGCAACAATACCCCGGGCATATCGGCTTAGACGTAAGAACTCCGCCTCATACTCAGCAACCGATTTATTCCCCTGGACCAGGTTTAGAAATGCCTTTCTCTGAGCATCCACATAGCTCGACCCAATATACTTTCCTTGAAATGCTGACTTGAAGAAGTCCTGTAATGCAATCGATTCATCAGACACCTTCCCCACCGTGAGCCACCACTGATATGCCTCATCTCGGAGAAGAGACACCACCCCTTTCAATTTCTCCTCAGCGGTACAGTCAAGATCATCCATAATGCACTCAACCACTTCTAACCAATACTCAGCTACGTTAGGAGCTACACCAGAAACGCCCCTAAACATTTCAGCCCCATTGGCTCGAAGTCGCTCCTACACAGATTTTCGAGCTACTGATCCCGAGCTCGCTCCAGCAACTCGTTCCAAAACACGTAACATAGCTTGAGACACGGCATCGTCTCCACCAGTTTGATCCTGAAATTCTGCCTCCACAACTGGTGATGCTGGCACTTCACCCTCTGGCCCATGCCCTGATTCTGAAGGTTCAGACCCAACACCCCAGCCTCTACCACGGCCGCGCATACCACATCCACGTCCTCTAGCGCTCATGACTACCGATTCGACTTAATCTGATTACAAGTTTTATGAATTAGAAATTTATTCCACTTGTTTTGTTAACAGATATTTTATGAGTTAGATCTAAGAGTGGTTCTCGCAATCGTATGTCTAAAGGTCTCAGTCTCTAAGATTTGATCTCTTAATACTAATAAATACAAAGATAAATCTTTTTCATACAGATTAACCAATAGTCGGAAGACTTCTTTATGCGGATCGATGTCGAGACTCGGTGCCATGCTAAAAACATTATTTTTTTCTTTTTTTCTTTTTTCTAAACTTTTTCTAAATCAAATTTTGAAAACATTTTTGAACCTCATACCCACAGCCGAGTTTTTGAAACCTAGACTCTGATACAACAATTGTAACACCCCAATCCCGGTCAATACGTTACGACCAAATCTAGTTTGTTACAGGAAAGGTAGTTTTGAAAACGTTTAATGTAACATCATCTCTTGAAAAAACTTTTTGCTAGTGATTCCATTACTAAGTTAATTTAAAATTACATTTGGGAATATATTACCAACTTTTATTAAAAATAGCTAGGAGTTAAAAAGGAATTGGTTTATTCATAAAAACGGGACTTAGGAAATTTCGGTAATGTGATATTTTGAAACCATAAATTGAAGGTTTAAGAAAAATTTCCAGTTTTAACTATCTAGTTGTTCGCCATCTTTTGTGGTTGTTTTGAAAACTTTTTGTTTATGTTTATAATTTTAGAAAAACCCCATAGTTGACAGTTTATCATATGTATACTATCAGCATTAAATCCAAACCAAATTTAAGTTAAAGTGGCCTTATTACATAATGAAATCCCGAATTAAAATAAGTTCAAAATAAGGTAACGTAGTTTACGAAAGAAATAGTAACGCATGGCCACCTCGAGTCTGCCCCGGCTCCCAAACCCGTGATCTAGCGACTACCTGCAAAATTTAGCGGAGGGGTGAGTCATCGAGATTCAGTGTGTGTAAATCCCCTTTATAACGCAATAGGGCCTTAAGCCCACAAATGCACATTGGGCCTCATCCCGCACAGTTTAGCATATGAACAATGTATGCAATGCAACCCCGCCCAACCTAAATTTTCCATCCTCTACACACCAATATCATCCAAACACCCGTGGCATTATGCCACTGTGGTTCTAGACCACCGTGATCTCAGATCACTCGTGACAAAGTCACTAAAATAATAAACGTGGCGCCAACCCACTGTGGTCTTAGACCACCGTGACAATCTCTGATAAATTTATGTATACGTGGGGCCAACCCACTGTGGTCTTAGACCATCGAGACAAGTCACTGATTCTTGTTTACGTGGTTTCAACCACCGTGGTTCTTAAACCACTCGTGACAATAGCCACTCTTGACAATAGTCACTTCATTAACACGTCCCCTTTCAGTCAATCCCAAGCCCATGCTCATTATATCATACTAAAAATGAATGCACATACTATCAATGTGTAACAGGAAATTATTTCATATATGTATATCATCGAATATCTTCATAGCAGAACTTACCGGTGTCTCCAACCTTACCCACTTGGGTATCTCGAATATCAAGCAGTCGTTTCGGCTTTTAGCCAACACAATTAAAGAAAACACAAGTAGTAAAGAAACGTGTAAGGATTACACACCTGATAACGCTCAACACTAAACCCTTTACGTCGACACTCTCCCTATGAGGAACAACAGCTATTTGTCTATCCCAGGCAGACGTCGGCTCTCTACCACAGCCCGATGGAAAATCCCGAACCGCCAACACAACACGCCTCTTAAACTTAGGTGTGGGAATTATGGATACACTCCCCTCCTTGGTTTGACTTACACTTGTATCCGTGGAGAGACTTGATCAGGAGATTGGGTTAAGGCAACGAACAACGAAGAGAGGAAGTAGTCGTATAGGACTAGAGAGAAACTTCTTACCTTGATCCACGGAATCCGAACACTAGAAGGCTTGGCCTATGGAACTGAATGAGTCCCTATATAGCATAGATGTTAGAATCGATTCCCCAAAACCAAACAAAGGAAACGACCTTTCGACCAAACAAACGAGAAAAACCCCTTACTACCCATCCAACCAACATCCATACTTACCAGATACTTCCCCAAACGCCGACTAAACGAAGAAGAGAAGATGAGAGTGAGTCTCTCTACATTCGGCCAAAATCCCAAAAACAACGAGTCAACACCTTTGGTTAATCGCAACAATAAGAGAGAAAAAGAAAAGAAAGAAATAAAAATCACAGAAGACGAATCCTTACCGAAACAAGGAGATGCCAATAGGAAAGGCTATATTTGGCTTCTGGCAAAATAATAGAAGAATGTCTTCAGTTGACACAACGAAAGGTTCAACTTCCACAAAATACGAATATAGAAGAGAGAAGAGGAAGTAAAGATAGAGAATCAAGATTCGGCTAAAGCACTTACCCAAAAGGAACGATTCCAATCAGCAACTAGGGAGGTCCGGCTATGGAGACGAATAAATTAGAAAAAGATGGAAAAGAAAGGAAGAAAGCACAGATGACAACTCTGAGATTCAGCTTTTACCAAAGTGACAAGAAGGAGAAGAAAAGAGGTCAAAGGGGTTGCGGTTTAGGTAGAAAAAGAGAAGAATCAATGCTTGAAAATGCCAAAAGAAAAGAGAGAGTTTCTAGAATAGATTTAGCTAACACTACACTCAAAATGACCACTTCAAGAAAATGGCACTCCCCTCTTCTCTAATGACTGAAATTTCTCACCAATGCCTAAGCACCCAAAAGGAAATTCGGCCCTACCTAACCCAAACCAAAACCGCACATGCACTCCCCCCACACTTCCCTCATTCGGCCAACCTCTCTCCCTCTCTCCACATCCCACAAATTCCTCCACCTTTCACTCTCCACTCCCCATTCAAAATATGTTGACCGATTCTTACTCCTCCAACACCTCTCCTCCTTCTAATTCAAATATGTTGACCCATTCCACAACTACCATGCAGAGTCTTGGCCGAATCCACCTCTTCTCCATCCTTATCAAAATAAAAACCCCCAAAAATGCAAGCTGAGAGATTCGAACCTGCTCCCTTCTCCTCTAAGCTCTCCTTAAGGTGTCATCCCCCCTTGCTTCCTAGGCCTCACTTACAACTCTTCCACACCCCTCTTTGTGTCATCAACCACACACAAATATACATAAGACCTACCCCTTCAAGTTTCCCCCTAAAGAGCCTTAAAACAAAAATTTAACCAAGACTCCGGCTCAAACCCGAGCCTTCCTAAGACCCCCAAACACATCCAAATAGCAAGCAGAACCAACCAAACACACAGAAACATGAAATGCAGAACCCCCTAACTTGGGATGTTACAATGAATGCTCTTAATGTAGACAAATAGATGTCTAATAATAGCATGTTAAGTTTGGTTGGAAATGGTATAAGTGTGGATGCTTATCAGAGTGGCAAAAGGCTTGGTAAGTATCCTTATAATTGTCCACACGGGTAGACACACGGGCGTGTGTCTAGGCCGTGTGTGACACACGGTTTTCATCATGGGCATGTAGCTGGCTGTGTGTCCCCTGCACCTAATTTACAAAAAAAATTAGTTCGTCACACGGGCTAACACACGGGCATGTGCCTTGGCCGTGTGACCTAAAATGTGTGCTGACATCATAAACAGAATGTTGGAACACCAGCACCCCTTGGCGCAGTAAAATAAAATTAATTCCGGTAATCCAAACCATGAATCCATGTGTGAGGAACAAATCAGGGTGAAATAAAGGTTTCGAAATTACCAAAACTTCAATCTGAGTAGACAGCGATGCCTCGGCAATAATAATTTTGATCTACTATCGAACCAAGCCGCAACCTTTTCCGATGTCGGCCTCTACGTAATACACCCAGTTTAACTATGAACGGAAGAAATCTCCAAAACTGTTTTGGAGGTTTATTTGCTTGACGACTGCTAGACCTCACAAGCAATCTCTTAGGGTTTATATTAAGCTCTGTATCTTTTATTACCTTTTATAATTGGTATATCTTTAATGACTCATAAAATTAAATAAATACAATAAAGTTTTTAACCTAAAATTATAATTACATCAATTATATCCGAAAATTATAATTACATTAATTATAACAAGGATTTTGGTAAACTATATTTATTTAAATTTATATACGAACAAAATTCATATATTAATAGAACTATGATGTCATTATGTGTACAACATCCTTGTACATATAATATGTTCAATATTTGATTGCCCAATTAAATTAATTCTTTAATTAATTTAATTCATGTGACAACTAAACACAATACCAACTATGTTTTATTCCGTTCATTTCAACCATAGGGTGTGACCCTGTAGGTTCTTGTAACGTTAGCAGTAATACTAGAACGATTCTAATGTCACAAACAATGAGTGGCATTTAGCAATGCATCATTGCTACCTAAGTTACAAGAAGTCATGATTCGACCTAACCTTTTGTGATTAACCTTTCATGCATTAATCCTTAAGTCCTTTATCTCTGGAATGGACACAAGTCAAGTAATAGTCACACTTGCATAGTCCATCCCATGTTTCTTGATATCTTGAGTAGACTATGATATACAAATTAGTATGACATCTCATATCAACTTATTTGAGCATGGCCATGCATTTCTAGTCTCACTCAATCAAGTGCCCTAAGATATTACTCCTATTATGTAGGAGGGACTTATCCTATATTGATCAACCATATCCCTCTTCATAGTTTGTGGTATATCCAACATCAGCCTTTATAGAACAACCTGTTACGGTGTACATTTGACTGTATCAAAATATACAACTCATGATGTTGGGATAATGATGATCTCAAGTCTGAGGATCATATACATATTAATCACTATGAGTAATGTTGTGACAATTACATAACAATCCAAGAAACATACTCATAGCGGGTCAGTCCAATATGTTGTTCTCTAACACACATATTCATGCATTGCTTTTGACACTCCATATCAATGACAACTCTTTATCATCAATCAACTACATGTTAGTCTTAATGCATTATTGTTGCCCTAGTCAACAATAATACATGAATAAGGATCTTTTAAGAATAATCATATTATTCTCAGGACATTATTATAAAACAGTTTATTTGTACACACAGAAAGAAAAACTGAAATAATAATGAGAACGCTTTATATTAATAAACATGGTAAATCAAGTATGTTATTACAACCATCTCATGATTGATCTTTGGGCATACTCTTACAATCTCCCACTAGCAGTAAGATCAATCACTCATATATCTAATACCAAGTGACTTAGTGTGACGATCATACTTCTGCTGTGTCAGAGGCTTGGTGAGGGGATCAGCAATGTTATCATCTATAGGTACTCTACATATCTCTACATCCCCTCGATTGATAATCTCTCGAATAACATGGTAGCGCCTAAGTATATGTTTGGACCGCTGGTGAGATCTGGGTTCTTTAGCTTGTGCAATAGCTCCATTGTTAACACATCGGAGTTCTATAGCATCTGATATGCTAGGCACAACCCCTAGTCCAGTAATGAAATTCTTGGTCCAAATCGCTTCTATTACTGCCTCACTGGCTGTAATATACTCGGCCTCCGTTGTAGAATCGGCTACTGTACTTTTCTTTGAACTCTTCCAGCTCACAGCACCACCATTAAGGCAAAACACAAAACCTGATTGCGATCGAAAATCGTCCTTGTCGGTTTGAAAGCTGGCATCAGTGTAACCTTTTACACTTAACTCTTCCTCACCTCCATATATTAGGAACGTATCCTTAGTTCTTCTTAAGTACTTAAGGATATTCTTGACTGTGGTCCAGTAACCTTCACCGTGATCTACTTGGTACCTGCTCGTCATACTTAAGGCATATGAGACATCTGGATGGGTACATAACATGGCATACATGATAGATCCAATAGCGGAAGCATATGGAATTTTACTCATGCGTTCTCTCTCTTGTGGAGTTGAAGGACACATTTCCTTCGAGAGTGAAATACCATGTCTCATAGGTAGGAATCCTCTTTTAGATTCTTCCATCTTGAACCTTTTCAGATACTTTATCTATGTATGTACTTTGGCTTAGACCTAGTAGTCGTCTTGATCTATCTCTATAGATCTTGACTCCTAAGATGTAAGTGGCTTCATTGAAGTCCTTCATAGAAAAACAACTTCCTAACCAAGTCTTAATAGACTACAAGGTAGGTATGTCATTTCCCATGATAAGTATGTCATCCACATACAGTACCAAGAATGTGATAGTGCTCCCACTAACTTTCTTGTAAACACATGGTTCATCTTCATTTTTGATAAAACCAAACTCTTTGATTGCATCGTTGAAACGAAGATTCCAACTTCGAGAAGCTTACTTTAATCCATAAATGGATCTTTGTAGCTTACATATCTTTCTAGCATCCTTTGGATTGACAAAACCTTCAGGTTGTGTCATGTATACATCCTCTTCAAGTTTCCCGTTAAGGAAAACTGTTTTGATGTCCATCTGCCAGATTTCATAATCATGAAATACAGCTATGGCGAGCAAGATCCTGATTGATTTAAACAGAGCTACAGGAGAAAAGATTTCATCATAGTCAACACCATGAATTTGGCGAAAACCTTTAGCGACTAATCGCCCTTTGTATGTTTGTACATTACCATCCATGTCAGATTTTTTTTTGAAAACCCACTTGCACCTTATAGGTTTAACCCCTTCGGGTGGGTCAGTCAAAGTCCATACTTGGTTTTCATACATGGAATCCATCTCAGATCTCATGGCCTCAAGCCATTTCTCAGAGTCTGGGCTCGTCACCGCTTCTTGATAAGTCCTAGGCTCATCTTGATCTATAAGAAGAACGTCACCATTCATTGTAATGAGAAATCCATATCTCTCAGGTGCATGGCATTCTCTTAAAGATCTGCGTGGTGGTTGTGTTTCTACAGTAGTTGCTTATTCCTCAATTTCTTGTGGAATTTGCTGTTGTTCTATCTCTGGTTCAATGGTATCTTGTGAATCTCGAATTTCTTCAAGTTCAATCTTTCTTTCACTTCCTTTTCTAGAAGTAAATTCTCTCTCTAGGAAGACACCAGTCCGAGCAACAAATGTTTTGTTCTCAGTGGGATTAAAGATATAATATCCTTTAGTTTCTTTCGGATACCCCACAAAAATACACCTTTCAGATTTGGGTTCAAGCTTAGTAGACGTCTGACGTTTAACATAAGCTTCACAACCCCAAATTTTCATAAAAGACATACTGGGACGTTTCCCAGTCCACATCTCATATGGCGTATTTTGAACCGATTTAGATGGAACACGATTTAGTGTGAAAGTAGCTGTCTCAAGTGCATGTCCCCAAAAGGAAGCCGGTAGATCAGCATGACTCATCATGGATCAAACCATGTCTAACAAAGTTCGATTTCTTCTCTCAGATACTCCATTCCATTGAGGAGTACCAGGAGGAGTAAGTTGTGAGACAATCCCACATTCCTTCAAAAGATCATCAAACTCTAGGCTCATATACTCTCCACCTCGATCGGATCAAGTGACTTGATAGTTTTGCCTAGTTGATTTTGTACTTCATTTTTGAATTCCTTGAACTTTTAAGGGACTCGGACTTATGGCGCATGAGATAAACATACCCATATCTCTTTGAAATCATCGGTGAAAGTAATGAAGTAGTGAAATCCACCTCGCTCATGTATTTATTGGTCCACATACATCGAGAATGTATTAGGCCCAATAAATCACTAGCTGCGTTCACTTTTACCAAGAAAAGAAGATTTAGTCATTTTTCCAAATAAGCAAGATTCACATACTTCAAATTGTTCAAAAACAAATGAATTCAAGAGACCATCTTTATGGAGTTTGGATATGCGTTTCTCACTTATGTGGCCCAAACGACAATGCCAAAGATAAGTTTGATTTGAGTCATTTATTTTAGATCTTTTAGTATTTATGTTGTAAATGGGATTCATTTGATCTAAAATATAGAGGCCATTAATCAATTGTGCCGAACCATAGAAAACATTATTGAGATAAAAGGAACAACAATTATTCTTAATAATTATCTCAAAACCAATTTTGTCTAAACAAGAAATTGAAATAATGTTTTTAGTCAAACTGGGCACAAAATAACAATCCTCTAAACATAAATCAAGTCTACTAGGCAAAGATAAAGTATATGTTCCCACAACTAATGCAACAACTTTTGCTCCATTTCCAACTCGCAGTCCACATCTCCTCTAGCCAAAGTCCTACTCATTTGTAGTCCCCATGCATGTAGTACAAATATGAGAACCACAACCAGTATCTAATACCCAAGAAGTAGTAGTTGATAAATTAATATCAATAACATAAATACCAAAGCGGAGCGTTCCGCTTGTTTTGGCATTCTTGACTTCCTCAAGATAGAAAGGGCGCCTCCCTTTCCAATGTCCAATCACACCACAATGAAAGCGCTTTCCTTCCTTAGACACCTCGACTTTAGGTTCCAAAGTCAGACCTTTCCTTTTCCAAGCTTGGGCTTACCTTTGCCCTTGGGCTTTGTCTCGAACTTTGGCCTTTCCCTTGCCCTTGTTATTACTGGACCATCGGTATGGGCTTGGGTCCAACCTTTTTCATGTTGCCTTGAAGAGTTCGTAACATCTTGAGCAATTGTGGCGAGTCTTGTCAATTTCATTCATATTGAAATTGAGGACAAACCAGTCAGAGCTATCGACAACGATTACTGAGAATAACATCGGTGGCCAACTCTTGGCTCAATGGAAACCCAAGCTTAGACATGCTTTCAATATAGCCAATCATCTTAAGGACATGAGGTCCTACTGGGCTTCCTTCAGCCAACTTACATTGGAATAGGGCATTAGAGATATCGAACCTCTCTTGCCGTGCTTGCCCCTGATAAAGTTCTTTCAGGTGCTCGATCATATCATAAGCAACCATGTCCTCATGTTGCTTCTGAAGCTCAAGATTCATAGTGGCAAGCATAAGACATCCAACATCTACCATGTCATCGAGATACTTCTTGTAAGCATCTCTATTAGTCCTCGAGGCATTAGCGGGTGGTTCATTAGGAAGTGGTTGTTCAATGACATATAATTTCCGTTCTTGTTTGAGGACAATCCTCAAGTTACGAAACCAGTCAAGAAAATTCAAACCATTTAATTTGTCCTTCTCAAGGACCGATCGCAATGAGAGTGTGATAGTGTTTACAGCCATAATATATCTACAACAATTAAATATACGTGTGAGTAAATTTACCAAGTTTATATCAATCATTAAAAAGACTTTATTAAATGATGTCCCCACTATTTTATTTCAAAATTAATAACCCCCATATATTAATTTCGGAAAGACTTTCTCAAAAGTATTTCTAGTGGGTTAAGGATCCATATTTCACCTCCTCTTAAGTCAGCTTTGGCTTTACTCTCAAGACTATGGTTATTTAGGTAAGCAACGTTTGCTAATTACATCATATGTAACTCCTAATATTTGGTGAACAACTCTTATTCTAATCATCTTATGATTTATCCAATTTACTTGCCTCTAGGTTTCTAATCCTATTAGAGTGACCTAGTTAAGTCATTAACCAATTTTTAACCAGCGAATATCACTTGTTTATTCTTCGCGTTTAACCAAGATAAATACTAGTACTTCGCTTTGGCAGAACCTACATAGTATTGATCGAGGCCTTAACGAGGGCAAAATTGAAAGGCCATGTTGACTTAATATTTTAATAGAGGGATTTTATTAAGGTTGTTGCATCTCACAAAATATGGTCTACTTTAGTCCATTTAGTCTTTTAATTGATCTCATCAATTAATGGGGTTTATTATTATCAAATTTTAATATATTTAAAATTGGCATGCTTTAGACATCCATAGCATCTCATACATGAATAAATAAAGCAATAAATAAATGCAATAGTTATAGCCCATAAACTAAGGTGGTTAAACCCAAGCCAATGGGAGAACCAAAAGGAAACCTAAAGGTGTAAGCCGTTTAATAAGCTATCGGTCCACACTAGTTGTCCCATCTTCCTTCTCGTCTAGCCCACAACAACTCTTGCAAATTACAATATGCAGAAACTCGTTTTACATACGAGGGAGTAAGATGAGAAGAGAAATACAAGAGAATAGTAGTAAGGCACGACACGCAGGCCGTATATATAAAAAAAAAGACAACCTTTTATCAAATGGGTCATTGGGCTATAACTATGCATTTCAAACAACGTGCATGTCAAAAATAGCATACATAATTCAACGTTTTTGCTAAAGTGAATTATAAAATATCCTTTCAACCTTTTGTGCCTCTACCGAGTTTTATTAACAAATATATATTATAAGAAGATGGGTCTGCGAGGCGGTGGAGGAAGCGGGCCCAGCGATACGAACCGCATACCCCAGTCAAATGAAACCTCACGATTTGATAACTTTTATCAACAGAATCGTGTTTTCAGGATTTTAATCCTTGAGGTTTCATATCGGAACAACCCTTGTTCCACTAGCGATTAACTCTTCTTTGAAGCGTAAATACCACCGTCGCATCATTACAGATTTGTTAATAGTTACATGATATAACTTAAAAATGAATAGGCCACAACACCATGATTAACATTTAATCGATTATTGAAAGGAACAATTATCAGGTTATGCTTAAACAATTTAAATAGTCGAAAACGTAATAAAATTAAAGCATGCATCTCATACAATTGCATCACCCAAGTATTTAAACCCGAGTCCGTATCACACAAGTGGCTCTGATACCACTGTTGGAACACCAGCACCCCTTGGCACAGCAAAATAAAATTAATTCTGGCGATCCAAACCATGAATCCATGTGCGAGGAACAAATCGGGGTGAAATAAAGGTTTCAAAATTACCAAAACTTCAATCCGAGTAGACAGCGATGCCTCGGCAACAAGAATTTTGATCTACTGTCGAACCAAGTCGCAACCTTTTCCGATGTCGGCCTCTACGTAATCCACCCGGTTTGACTATGAACGGAAGAAATCTCCAAAACTGTTTTGGAGGTTTATTTGCTTGACGGCTGCTAGACCTCACAAGCAATCTCTTAGGGTTTATATTAAGCTCTGTATCTTTTATTACCTTTTTATAATTGGTATATCTTTAATGACTCATAAAATTAAATAAATACAATAAAGTTTTTAACCGAAAATTATAATTACATTAATTATAACAAGGATTTCGGTAAACTATATTTATTTAAATTTATATACGAACCAAATTCATATATTAATAGAACTATGTTGTCATTATGTGTACAACATCCTTGTACATATAATATGTTCAATATTTGTTTGCCCATTTAAATTAATTCTTTAATTAATTTAATTCATGTGACAACCAAACACAATACCAACTATATTTTATTCCGTTCATTTCAACCATAGGGTGTGACCTTGTAGGTTCTTGTAACGTTAGCAGTAATACTAGAACGATTCTAATGTCACAAATAATGAGTGGCATCTAGTAATGCATCATTGCTACCTAAGTTACAAGAAGTCATGATTCGACATAACCTTTTGTGATTAACCTTTCTTGCATTAATCCTTAAGTCCTTTATCTCTGGAACAGACACAAGTCATGGAATAGTCACACTTGCATAGTCTATCCCATGTTTCTTGATATCTTGAGTAGACTATGATATACAAATTAGTATGACATCTCATATCAACTTATTTGAGCATGGCCATGCATTTCTAGTCTCACTCAATCAAGTGCCCTAAGATATTACTCCTATTATGTAGGAGGGACTTATCCTATATTGATCAACCGTATCCCTCTACATATATTGTGGTATATCCAACATCAGCCTTTATAGAACAACTTTATTACGGTGTACATTTGATCATCAAAATATACAACTCCCGATGTTGGGATAATGATGATCTCAAGTCTGAGGATCATATACATATTAATCACTATGAGTAATGTTGTGACAATTACATAACAATCCAAGAAATATACTCATAGCGGGTCAGTCCAATATGTTGTTCTCTAACACACATATTCATGCATTGATTTTGACACTCCATATCAATGACAACTCTTTATCATCAATAAACTACATGTTAGTCTTAATGCATTATTGTTGTCCTAGTCAACAATAATACTTGACTACGGATCTTTTAAGAATAATCATATTATTCTCAAGACATTATTATAAAACAGTTTATTTGTACACACAGAAAGAAAAACTGAAATAATAATGACAATGCTTTATATTAATAAACATGGTAAATCAAGTATGTTATTACAACCATCTCATGATTGATCTTTGGGCATACTCTTACACAGAATACCCAAGCTTTTGTACACGGGTGTGTGTCTCGGCCATGTGAAGGACACGGCCTAGGACACGGGTGTGTGCTCGGCCGTGTGAAAACCCCTGTAGGTTCGAAATGAAAAATAAATCCACACGGGCTGGGGACATGGGCATGTGTGACCACACGACCTGCCCACACGGGCGTGTCCTAGTTTTTATGCAAATTGTAACAATCCAATTTAGACCCTAATCGGAACGGTGGTTTCAGAACCACAAATCCGAGTCTGAAAAATATTTTAAAATTATTTTGTGTGTTTATTATGTGTGAATTTGTTGTTGTTAAATTTTCGTGACTTAATTTTGTCGTTTAGGTGTTAGATTAAATAAAAGGACTTAATCGCGTGAAATGTAAAAGTTACAAACTATAGTGTAAAGTGCTTAGTTGATAGTGGCTTTTTAATATGGAGTCCTTAAAGGGAAAATAGCCCATTTTCAAGGGTAGTGTACGGCAACATTCCATTATTATATGTTTTATATGTTATTTGTTATAATTAAAATTTATATTAATGTATAATAATGTTATATCATAATAAAATAACATAAAAAAAAGAAAGCCATAGTTCCATTTCTCTTTCCATGGCCGAATAACAAAGAAAAGAAAAAGAAAGAAACCAAGCTAAGTTTGGGCATTTATTCAAGCTCAATCAAGGTTCGTTTTTGTTCGGTTTTTAATAATTTCTACGTTTTTGAGATCGTTGCTTAGAAATCTTCAAGACCCATGCTTTGATTTTTAATTTTGATGAATATTTTGAGTTGAGCCATTGAAGATAGCTTGTTGTTTGTGTTGTTTGATGATGAAATATGATATATATGTGTTAGATTAACAAGTTTTGTCTTTGAATTTTTGATGAAATTGAGTATGTTGGACTAAATTACTAAAATAAATTTTTAAGGGACTAAAATGTGAAATAAATGAAATGTATGGACTTGTATGAGGACTAGGAACATTCGGCCCTTAAGGTGTATAGTCAAATTTTGTGTATTTTGTGTTTTGTGCAAAAAGGACTAAATTGTAAAAAGTGTGAAATGTTAGGGGCAAAATGGTAATTTTCCCATTTATGTGTTTTTGGATTAAATTGAATTAAAATATGTTTGAATGAGCTTAATTTGAATATGTTTAGATCAAGAACCAAAGAAATCAGACTTGAATCGGGGAAAAACGAAAATAGTTGAATAGCTGGTTTTTATTGTCCGTCTATATCCGAGGTAAGTCTTTAAGCAATAAAACATTGTAAATTATGTACGTAATTTAGTATATGCTGATTTGGAAATTTTGTAGCATTAATATTGAGTAGCCGAATGTGAATAAACATAGACTTTATTATAATTAAGTTTAAATCGATTGAGAAATGATGTTTGAAAATTCGTACAAAGATTATGAAGTGTATAAAAGTTTCGATATATGAAATGTGTGTGAGACAACTTTATAGTATCGTTATTCGGGCTTTTGGGCTAGCAAGCTTTTAGCTGGTGAAATTAATCGGGCTTCGTGCCTAGCAGGCTTATTGCCGGTGAATAATATCAGACTTTGAGTCTAGCAAGCCTTGTGCCGGTGTGTGATTCAGGCTTATGCCTAGTAGGTTTTATACCGGTGAATTATTTTCAAGCTTATGCTTATAAGATTTCAAGTTGTTGTGGGAATTGAGCAAGTTAAAATTGAGCTAAATGATCTTACATATATTCGGCCACATAGGTATGTACATATGTGATGTTATATTGGATCTTGAATATTCAGCCATGAAGGTATGCACAAATGTGATATTATAATTGAATTTGTATATTCGGCAAAATAAGTAAGTACATAGGTGATGTTAAATTTTGATCTTACATATTCGGCCATATAGATATGCATATTTTTATATTATATTTGATTTTCTATAATTGACCAAATGAGTGATGTTGGCTTATAAAGTTGAGTTTGATTCATGAGTATATATGTTTGAATGTAAGCATATTTGAGATAATGTTATTTTGAGAGTGAAAGATTGAATGATAATATGCTAAATGTGAATTATAGGCATTCGGCCAAGGTAACCCTTTTGTGTAAAAGTATAAGTTATAAATAAAATATAAGATGATATGATAATGTACAATATTAAAGTTATGATTTGGTTTATCTTTAATGTTTTGATTATTATTATGAATGTTAAATTGCTTATGACTTACTAAGCTAAGTTAGCTTACTCTGTGTGTTTTGTTATTCTGTTTTATAGATTTTGGTTGTAAGTTACGAGCTCAGGAATCGTCATCGAAGTCATCCACACTATCGTCAACCTTCGGTACTTTTAAAAGTCTATGTTCGAATTTGTGGCATGTATAGATTGGATTATGTTTTGGATCGATGAATTTTGTCTTTGTAAATAGCCATGCAAAAATGGCTTGTTCTTAAAGTTAATGTTTAGATGATTAAATAATTTTGATCATGATATATATATGTGTGGTAACTTGATATATGGTTGATGGATTTTATCTAATTTGTGTTTCGGCAATGGTGATTTAATCATGTAGTTAAATGTTTATTTAAATGTTAATAATGGAATTGGTTGTATTAGTACGTGTAGATTATGCTATACTATGGAGATTTGTCAATTTGATATAGTTACTTTGAGTCAATTTGAAATGGTATGCTTGCATTGGTGAGATGGTCTAGAAATGGTGAATAGTGAATATATGTATTTTTTATTAAAGTATTCGACTCATAATAATAATTTAATGATTGGTTATGAGTATGTATTTTTAAGAATGTGAATTGGGTGTACTTTTAGTATTATTTGTGCTCAATATGTTTTAAATCAATATGGTCATATGCGCATATATTTGTGTCAAAAGAAGAAGTTTATTTAGTCTTGAAATGATGCTTGTATAAGTAAGTGTATGTGTATGTATGGTTAGTATGCCATGTGGTTAATTTATCATAGATTAATGCACATAACATGTGAATCGATATAGTCATGAATTGATTAAAGAAATAAGTTGATATTGATTCGATAACTATGTTTAGATATGGTTTTGACATTATGAAAAATATGTTCATGGTATAATGGTATCTAAAGCATGTTTGGTCATATTTTTTTATCACCAATGTCGTGTAAATGAATGAAAAATTTAGTAGTAAAGTATGGTTGCTTTGATGTTTAAATTTGTACTTGTGCAGAAGCTATATAATAATATGGTTTGATAGATGCTGGATTATGATTTATTATGAAAGTTATGATTTTTTTTTAAGACTTGATATTTGATTAAGTTTTAAACATTGATGTGATTGAATTTTGAGATGTGAAATGTAATGAATATCTGTGTGAACTGTGTTATGACCAGTAATGCCTCGTAACCCTAATCTAACGACGGATACGGGTTAGGGGTGTTACATTTGATTGGTATCAGAGCTACGGTTTAGTCGATTCTAGGACTACCGTAGCGCGTGTGAGTCTAGCTACACATGCCACAATTTATAATGCGATAGTGTGATGACTTCTGACATCTGAAATGTGTTTCTATATAGTAAATGGATCCCGATAGAGCCGTAGCTGATGATGTCGAGAGCGTAGCGCCTAATCCCGCGCCTAATCCCACATGGGAGCCTGAGGAGGCAATGCGACATCAATACCCACATCTCTTTTGATCAGGTAAATTTCGAGGCTAAAATTTCTTTAAGGAGGGTAGAGTTGTAACATCCCAAAAATTAGGGGTTTGTGATTTTGCATAATTGCATGTGTTAAGCTTGTCTAGCTAGTTGTTTGGGGGCTCTAGGGAGGCCCGGGTTCGAGTCAGAGCCTTGGAAAATTTTTGGTTTTTGGCACTTTAGTGGAGAGGGCTGTCAGAAGCAAGACTTAAGTAAAATTGTGTGTGTTTAGGAGACACAAGTGGAGTGTGTAGTGTGGTGGCTGTGGCGTCATTGGCAGAGCAAGGGGAGAAGGGGTTTGAATCCCACAGATGGCAAATTGGAGGCTTCTATTTTGCTCAGGAGAAGACAAGAGGTTGTGTTGGAATCAAATATTGATGGAGAAGTGTTTGAATTGGTCAAGGTTGTTGGGTGAATTTGAATGAGTGATGAAGAGTGAATTAAGGAGGGATTCATGGAGGAGATCGTGGGGATGGATGAGTGAGGGGGAGTTGGTCGAATGTGGGGATGTGAATAGGGAATTTCGGCCAAAGACTTCCCATCTTTGGAAAGTGCATATTCGGTCAGTGTGAGGGAAGTGCCGTTTTTTTTCTCTGAATCTTCTTGGGGGAATTGTCTGCATTTTAGCATTTTGGGGACTTTTCGAGTTCATTCTTTTACTTTCTTTTGATCCCTGCCGAAACCATTGCATTCCAAAGTCTCCTATCTCTCTCACTTTTTGACAATTGCTAGACGAACAAGCCTCTCTTCTCCCACCCTCTTTCTTCCTTTCCATCACCTCGCGATTACTACTTGTGTGTGTTGCTGAATTCTTTATTTCCTTTCGGTTTCTCCTCTTGCCGAATATAACATATTCTTTTCTTCTTATTTTTCTTTCCATCTCCATTCAGAGCATAGGCCGAAACACTCAAAACCTTAACCCTTTGATAATTGGGCCGAATCTATATCTATTAGGATCTAGGCATATCCTTCTCTCTTCGTTTGTTCAGACTTCGAATCTCAGACCGTGGTTGGTAAGTGTGGTTAGGGCCGAATATGGGGTTGGCCGAATTCTTTTCTTAATTGTTTTGGTTTCTCTCAAGCCGAAAGGCTGTCTTGATTTCAATTGTGGCCATGAGTATGGTGTAGCTAACATCTCCCTTTTCGTTCAAACATTGCTAGGGACTCGACGTGCTTAACCAAAGAGCCGACTGAGCACTTTTCTTTGCAGTGGATCTCTTGGTTGTTGGTAAGTAGTGTAGATTGATTTATCGATCTCAATTCTTGGAGATATCGTATCAAGGATTAAGACTAACGGTTTAGAGTTGTTGGCTTCTTAGGTGCGTAAATTTGGGAGTTCAACCTACACTTGTAACAGGTGTGTAATCTCACACTATTGATTGTGACTATGTGATGTTCTGTGATTTGGGCATAAGCCGAAATGTCGAAAAGCCGAAGTATCGGCAACTGAGACACTCGAGCGTGCAAGCGCTTGTAGTGATAAACTGAGTCACTAATGATGGCGGTAGAACGTTGAGAGTGTCACGAGCACTCTCGTGAAACGGAGGCCGTAACGGGCCTTATCGAGCTGGAACGGGCTAAGTGGGCCCATGGGCTAACGGGCCCTCATGAGCAAAACCGATGGAAAATTGCCGAAAGACTGGTGCGACTGTGAAGTCTGTAAAACCGAGCCTGAAAATGAGCAGAATGGGCCACACGAGCGTCTGGGCCCGTTAGGGCCGAAATTGGGCTTTAGGCCCAACTACACCGTTTTGACCAAAAAGGGGTCCTGAGTCACTCGAGGCGACGAAAAGGCCGTTAGATGGCCAAATTACTGAAATACCCTCGGTGGGTAAATTACTGAAATACCCTCGGTGGGTAAATTACTGTAATACCCTCGGTGGGTAAATTACTGAAATACCCTCGGTGGGTAAAGTACTGAAATACCCTCGATGGGTAAATTACCGAAATACCCTTAAAGGGTGAAATTATTGAAATGCCCTTGTTGGGTGAAATTACTAGAATACCCCTAAGAGGTAAATTACTGTTTTACCCTTACCGACCAAATAACCTTTATACCCCTAGGGGGTAGATTTAGTATGTTTATGTGTAATCTGTTTAATTGTTATGATTGTAAATTGTTGCATACAATGGATTAATATGTCACGACACGTTGCATTGGGTTGGGTTATGTATGTGGAGGAAGTACTGTACTGGTGGCTATGCCACGTTATACCGATTCAGTGGCTCTGCCACGATATACTGGTTTTAGTGGCTCAGCCACATATACTGTTACTGGCAGCTTTGCTCCGTTGATATTGGCAGCTCGGCTGCGTTCTTGGTGTGTAGGTCTAGGTGGGTTGACTTGGTCCCCACATGGTGTGTAGGGTTGGTACGGGTGGTGTGATGGTTGGATTGGGTTGGGCTGTATTTTCGTTGCATTACCATGATTTTGAGGCTTAGGCCCGAACTGATACTGCATGGGCTTGGGCCAAGACTGTGACTGTAACTAGGATTACACACTGAGTTCTTGTAACTCACCCTTTTCCTTTAATGGTGCAGGTAATCCCCGGCCTTAGGGGATTTGGAGCTGCGAGGGACTCGGAGGTGGCCACACGTACCGCATGTTTCGAGGGTGAATTTAGTATTTCAATTTGGAATTACTTTACTTTAATTATTGGGTTTTATAATTGGTGTAATAAGGCCATTGGAACTATTTTAACTTTTATTTGGGATTTCTTTAAACACTGCAAATTTAATCAACACGAGGTTTTCGAAACATTAAACAACTGTTTTCCAAATATCACGTTTTCGTAAATGTTAAGACCAAACTTCTGTAACTGAATCGATTTTTAATAAATAAGATAATACATGCATTTTTTCGAATGGGTGTTAATTCGAGTAAACTTCTTTTGTGAATAAGCAACGGGAAATGAAATTTTGAACATCTAAGTTAGAATTTGGCAATGTGTTTTTCAAACTTCCATGAGGTTTTAAACATCACCTATTGTGGCACGCTAGATCTGACCGTAATGTAACATCCCGATTTAGGGCCTAGTCGGAATAGTGGTGCGAGACCACAAATCCGAGGCATAAGTATGAGTTTTTGAGGTCTATGCCATGATTGCATGCTAGTGCGAAAGTTTCATGAAGCAATTTTGTTAAATTGCGGTTGAACTGTCCAAAAGGACTAAATTGCAAAAGTTGCAAAATGTGAGATTCTAGAAGCTATTTGTTTGAAATTGCTTTAGAATATCAATTAGAAGTCCTTAATGAGTAATTTTCACAATTTCTAATTTTTGGACAAATTTGAGCATGGATGAGTTAAATTAGGAAGTTTATCAAAAAGGGTATTTTGGTCATTTGACAATTAAATGATTAAAATAGGAGAAAAGATGACAAAATTTATTCATCTTCTTCTCCAAGGCTGCCGAAAATTTGAGAGAAGCCATTGTTAGGGCTCTTCAACTTTTCAAGCTATCTAGTAAGTGTATTCTAGCCCGTTTTTGATATTCTTCGTATTTTTGAAGTCCTAGTAGCATGAGTAAGCTATTTTTAGCTATATGATGAGCTAAAATGGATGTTAAAAAATGTACCCATGTATGACATACATGTATTTTGATGTTTTGTGGAAGAATATGAAAGCTTGATGTTGTAGAAACATCTTTTACTAAGTGAATTCCATGAAAAATGCATGTAGGGACTAGTTTGTGAAAGTCTTGAGTTTGGTCATACATGTGAGAATTAGTGAGAATTGATGATAGCTTTAATTGAGTAAGTGATTCGGCTAAGCATGAAAGGCTAGAAAGTTGAATAAAAATCACTTTACGGGCCTTGGGGCAAAAGTGTAAATATGAGAAAGATTAGGGGCAAAATGGGGATTTTGCTAAAGTATGAGATAAAGGTCAATTTAGTCAATGTGTGTATTGAATGTGTTGATTTGTCATTATATATCAAGAAAGACGAAGCCCAGATTGAAACTGAGGCAAGGGCAAGGTCGTGGACTAAATTGCACATCTCCATACTTTTTGAGTACCGAGGTAAGTTTACGTATAAATGATGCATTATGTGTATACTTTGTAAATGCTAGCTAGAGTATAGCATGGTTGAGAACCTATATGGTTCATGTGGAATGAATGAGTTAGTTATAGTGAACGAATGAATGAATGAACTACAAAGTAGATATGTGAATGTGCAGTGATAATGCTTGATGGTAAGCTAAGTGCGATGCTACCCCAATACTTAACAACGATGAGCTGGGCTATGTGCGATGCTATCGCTAAGTATATTGTTTAGTGGGCTAAGTGCGAGACCACTATGATTACCTTATTGGTAGGCTAAGTGCGATACTACCTTATTGTATCGATTGTGGTAGGCTAAGTGCGAGACCACTATGATTACCTTATTGGTAGGCTAAGTGCGATACTACCTTATTGTATCGATTATGGCAGGCTAAGTGCGAAACCACCAAGAGAGTAGCTGTGTGGATGTATTAGTGAGTAGTGTAGATGTGTGGATGTGTTATTGTGAAATAATGATGTGTTGTATATTGTGCAAATGCGATATTGAATGCAGGGGTGCATGTCAATGGTTATGAGTATGTGACTCATGATGTGTTGGAAATGTGGTAAGGGATAGAAAGAGTAAGCATAGTTGTGAATTACTTATGTTAGTATAATGCTAATTGTTGTTTAGCTTACATTATGATGCTTAATTGTTTATGTGTAAGCTCACTAAGCTCAAAGCTTACTCCCTTTCTTTTCCCTTGTCTTATAGAGTAATAGAGTTTTGGTGCACGGGTTGTGGACATGGGTGTGTGTGACTACACACGGGCGTGTATCATCTAGCACGGGCGTGTAGTCCCTGTCTAGATGGAGAAAATTTTTAAGATAGTAAGAGTTGAATCTTAGGCAACGGAGATAGATAGAGTTGCTGAAGGATTATGATTGCTCGATTAAGTACCATCCGGGAAAGGCCAATGTGGTGGCAGATGCACTGAGTCGCAAGGTGGTATCTGATCTGAGAGCAATGTTTGCTCGTCTCAGCTTATTTGAGGATGGTAGTTTGTTGGCAGAACTGCAGGTAAAACCGAATTGGATTGCCCAGATTAAAGAGAAGAAGATGTTGGATGAGTCGTTGGTTTCTCGTTTCCAGTAGGTGAAGAAAGGAGAGACTGAGGATTTTGGGCTGAATAGTGAAGAGGTGTTATGTTTCTGTGGAAGAGTTTGTGTACCGAGGGACTCTGAGTTAAGACAGGTGATTCTGTGGGAGGCGTATAGTAGCCCATACGCTATGCATCCTGGTGGAAACAAATTATACCGAGATCTACGCGAACTGTATTGGTAGCCAGGACTTAAGCGTGAGGTGACTGATTTCGTAAGTAAGTGTTTGACATGCCAGCAAGTGAAGGCTAAGCATCAACTACCCTCGGGACTGCTGCAACCTGTTAAGATTCCACTTTGGAAGTGGGAGAGGGTAACTATGGATTTTGTTAGTGGGCTACCCCTGACGCCTACTAAGAAAGATTCGGTGTGGGTAATTGTTGACCGGTGACTAAATCGCCCACTTCATACTTTGGTTCGCATGCATTATTCGTTGCGTAGTTAGCCAAGTTATATGTGGCGAGATTACAAGACTACATGGGGTACCAAAGTCTATCATCTCGACATGGGACCCTAGATTCACATCTCGATTACGAGAGTGTTACATGAAGCTCGGGTACAAGGTTAGATTTCAGCATAGCGTTTCATCCGCAGACTGATGGTCAGTCAAAGAGAGTAATCCAGAATTTGGAAGACATGTTAAGAAGCTGTGTGATTGATTTCAAAGGTAGTTGGAAAGACTATTTACCGTTGGCGAAATTTGCCTACAACAACGACTACCAATCCAAAGATATAGATGGCACCGCATTTATTATATGGTCGTGAGTGTCATACCCCCACTTGTTGGACAGAATTGGGTGAACGGAGACTGTTGGGTCCAGAGTTAATTTCTGAAACTGAGGAGAAAGTGAAATTGATTTGGGGTCGGTTAAAGGAAGCATCTGATAGACAGAAGTCGTATGCTAACTGAATACGCAAAGAGATAGAGTTCTCTGTAGGGGATTATGTCTTCTTGAAGGTCTCACCGTGGAAAAAGATTCTGAGATTTGGACGGAAGGGCAAGTTAAGCCCCAGATTCATCGGACCATACTGGGTGTGAAGACGTGTTGGACCGGTCGCCTATCAGCTTGAGCTGCCCCCTGAGTTGAATCGGATACATGATGTATTTCATGTTTCTATGTTGAGGCGCTACCGTTCTGATCCTTTTCATGTGGTGCCAGTGGAGGAGATCGAGGTATGATCTGACCTGACTTTCGAGGAAGAACCGGTGCAGATATTGGATCGTGATGTTAAGGTGCTGAGAAGGAAATCTGCTCATTAGTCAAGGTCTTTGTGGCGTAATCATGGTGCAGAGGAAGCCACATGGGAGCCTGAGGAGGAAATGCGACATCAATACCCTCATCTCTTTTGATCAGGTAAATTTCGCAGCCGAAATTTTTTTAAGGAGGGTAGAGTTGTAACATCCCAAAAATTAGGGGTTTGTGATTTTGCATAATTGCATGTGTTGAGCTTTTCTAGCTAGTTTTTTGGGTGTGTTTGGGGGCTCTAGGGAGGCCCGGGTTCGAGTCAGAGCCTTGGAAAATTTTTGGTTTTTGGCCCTTTAGTGGAGAGGGCTGTCAGAAGCAAGACTTAAGTAAAATTGTGTAACACCCCAAACCCGGCCCATGCGTTATGACCGGATCTGACATGTCACATGAGAAAAACATGTTAAATCTCTTTTGATTTGTACTAAAATAGATATTATTTTATTATAATCAAGAAAACATGTTTTATTAGAAATATTTGATAAAATACTACTAATCCTTGAAAGTTAATTGAGAAATCGAAAGTTTGAACTAATGATCTTATAAAACCGTGTCTTTTAAAAATATCGTTTGAAAGTTCGAGTGAAAACTTCCGTGTTAAAATATTTATAAAAGTTTATTTTGAAATCCATTTGTTAATCAATTTTGGGAAACCTTTATTTAAGTTTTTAGAAAATTCTCATTTTAAACAATTTAAGCAAAATAATAAGTATAACAACCATAAAGAAAATAATAAAATACTCCAGAGGCCTTATTACAACATAAAAAAAAACCCAAAATAGTAAAGTGAACGGAAATAGAAATCTAAAGTTCAAAATAAAACACCATTTCTGAAGTATGGCTTCCACCGAGTCATCCATGGCCCAAGTCCACATCACTGAGCATTACCTACAAGGGTTAAGAAAAGGGGGAGTGAGTTACAAGAACTCAGTGTGAAACCCCTTACCGTCATCCACTGGGCCTGAGCCGATAAAGCATAATCTTGGGCCGAAGCCCATTTTCATAACAGAATATATATATGCAATGTATGTAACCCAACCCATCCACCCAACACACCCCCGTATCAGCCCATCACACCTGTGGGGATCAAGTCAACCCACCCCGCCAATCACACCAAATCGCAGGCAAAATTGCCATTCAAAAACACAGGCACAAAGCCATTTTAAGTATAAACGATGGCACAAAGCCATATTAAGGTTGGCACATAGCCATTATCAGGATTTGTGGCAGAGCCACCAGATTCAGAATGTAACACAGTAATGAACAAATTGTGGCAATGCCACCAAGCTACACTTCTCTTCATCATTTTTCCCAACCCATGCATTATATGAAAATGCAGCATACATAATAAGATATTCATATATAAATAGCAACCATTAATCAAATAATTTATTACAATGATTCGGCCCATTTAGGCAATAATAATCCGGCCCATTAAGGCATTCTAGCAAATCGGCCCTTTAGGGGTATTTCCGTAATTCGGCCCATAGGGGTATTTTCGTAATTCGGTAATTTTACCCACTAAGGGTAATTCGGTAATCTCGCAACCCAGGGGTATTTCGGTAATTTACCCTCCAAGGGTATTTTGGTAATTCCGTAACCTAGACTTAACTACTAATGTGGGGCATAAAAATCGAAACTGTCCATTTAAGTCATACTGACTAAATTGACTATAACTCGAGTTAGGAAAATCGAAATTTAGATCCGTAAATTTTTCATGAAACTAGACTCATATATATTCTTACAACAATTTTTCCAAAATTTTTCGCTTAGCCGTTTAGTACAGTTTATTCATTAAAGATTCCCTTGTTTCACTGACCAACGGTTCTGACCTCTCTTACCCAAAATTCAAATATCTCACTATACGGTTTTCATATGTTTCTCCCACTTGTTTCTATTGAAAATAGGCTCACTAAGGAATCTATACATATAACTTATAACTCATAATTCACTTTGTACAATTTTAAACGATTTTTACAAGATAGAATAGGGAACCATGAAGTCAATCAAAACCAGTCTCACTAAAATTAAGATATCACAGAATATACAATTCCTCTTCCTCCTCTGTTTCTTTCATATAAAAATAGACACAGTAAGATTTATTTCGATATCTTTTTCATTTTCTAACTCTCTTTATCCTATTTTTCGTGATTTTTCAAAATCACGTCACTACTGCTGACCAAACTGTTTCATTGCAAAAATATGGTTACCACTACGAATATACGCACGCCCGAGTGGTCACGGATGCCGATTTCTGGTTTTCCTTCGGTATTTCGACTGAATCACAGAACATTTCATGCAAACTTTCATAGAGGTATGAGATTACACACCATTTCAAATAGGTATTCGAAAGGGTACGGGATTACACACCTTATTCGGAACCCGTAACACGATACTCTCCGCGGCACCTAAAGGTACAATCGGTTAACAATTAGTCCAAAGCCCAATTTTCAACTTCAACCAAGTATTGCGATTGATTAACAATCTATATCACTTACCAACAATTCGAGTCTCTTATTACGAGGGATAGGTGATCGAGCGATTTGGTCCCTAAAAATAAACGATTAGTCATCACCTCTATACCATTTAGCAAACTAACCGATCAACGAAAAAGATCAAAAAGAACCATGACGAATACCTTACCTTGACAATAATAGATCCCCTTCTATCGATTTCCTTAAGGCTAGAAAGATGATGAGAGTGTAAGCTAACACTCTACCGATTTGGCCCACACCAAGAGAACCAAGAAGATGGAAGTAGCAAAGAATAGATTTGGCCTTACAACCACCGAAAACCCGAGAAGACAAAGAAACTTCGGCAACCACAAGAACCAAGTTTCGGCTATGAGATGAAGTTGATGTTTCGGGTATGGTGTATAAAAGAGAATGTTTGTAAAGAAAAGAGTAGAAGTCAATAGGAAAATTGAAGTTTCGGTCAAGAGGAAATGCAATCAAAAGAACCAAAATATTTAGAAAGGCAAAAGAAATGACCCCCAAAGATGTGAAAATGCAAGGGAGAGCTAGAGAAATTCGGCTCCCCCTCTTTCCCTTAACCAAAACCATGTATCATCTTTTCCAAAAGATGAGCATTGACCAAATAAAAATCTTTCCAAAACACCTTCCACACTATAAGCCAACATGTTCCCTTCACATGCCTTTTTCTTTTGATTCTTTCCATCATCAACCCTTATCTTCCTCCATACCATATTTCTTTAGCCACCTTTCCAAAACCAAAAAGTCTTCCTTGCCTTAAATACCATCTTGGCTGACACTTAGGGAAGGAATACAAAAATAAAATCCCAAAATTTGCACTAGGTGGGATTCGAACTCCACCCCTCAAGCCCATACATGCAACGCCACACCACTCCTCCACTAGCTTCACTTGTGCTAGCAAAATGCAAACTTATTTCCATAAGCCTTGATTCCACTTACCTTAAAAATGTTTTAGAATAGGTCCGGGACTAAACCGAACACATACAAAAATTCTCAGAAATTTAAAAATTTTTCTAAGTTACAGAAGTCACACGCACGTGTGGGCAGGCTGTGTGCCTCCCACGGTCTCAGACACGCCCTTGTGCCCGAGCCGTGCCAAAATAGGGCATACATACTAACTTGACCACACGGCCTAAGACACGCCCGTGTGCCTTACCCGTGGTCGAGCCTGACTTGCACCACACAGCCAGTCACACGCCCGTGTGTCCAACCCGTGGTCGAGTCTGACTTGATTTTGAAATGCAACCTCAAAGAACACGATCGAGCTACACGCCCGTGTGCTCAACCGTGTGGGCAAATGTAGGCCATTTGCAAGGCCAAAATGCCACCATACCTTGGGTCATCCCTACAAGCTCATATAAACATTATTTCATACATCTATAGCAACCAAACCATGTCAAATTGTGCATCATTACTACCCATTCACAAACATCACAAACACTTCAACTTAAGAACCATCTAATTCAATATAATCACAAACATTTCAAAGTACATTCTCTCACATACTTACCATCTATAACATGTTAATCTTTGCATCCATGGACTTATCATTACTATGACCAATTCACAACCATGAATACATACCAAAATCAAGTATCATATAACATATTTCCTTAATCATATCTCAACCAAATACCTAGCCATATCACATGGCTGTATATACACATCTGAAACATAGGCCAATATGACTAGCCTATACATGCCATACTTTAGTATATACATTTTCAAAAGGTACCAAAATAAGTTTGAGTAGTGTGATGACGATCCTCAATGGTTCTCGAGCCTTCAGTAGCTTTGACGATCTATAAAATAGAACAAACACATACAAAGTAAGCTTTCAAAAAGCTTAGTAAGCCATATACAAATAAACTTAACATAAAAATACACATAGCCACATTGATACAATGACATTAAGGTTATTCATTTGCAAATACATATCATCATCTTTGGCTCATTATGTAGCCATTGCTTACCCATTTTCCACAACCCAAATATCACATATTCTCATAACTCATTCAAGTATGTATACCATATATATACTCACCATTTCAATACACATATTCACCTTAGTAAGTCCATATAAATGTACTTACCTTTTTGTACACATACATGGTGTACTTTTCAATCATACCTGACTCATTATACATTTCACGTAGTCATTCACATCTCAGACTTGCCCGTTGAACTGTTCGGAATCTAATAGAATACTCAGAATGCTCAGAATAGTCGTACAATGCCAACGTCCCAAACGAGGTCTTACATGTACTCAGATATCAATGCCACTATCCCATATAGGGTCTTACACGAACCAAATACGATGCCAATGTCCCAGACATGGTCTTACACGTAAATCTCATATCGATACCAACGTCCCAGACGTGGTCTTATACGAAATCTCGAATCAATGCCAACGTCCCAGACGTGGTCTTACATGATATCTCATATCGAACACATATGTCATGACATATGTAATCCTATCTATTCCTAGGTTCGTTCGGGACTTCTCGGACATTAATAACTTGTCGACACTTGCTCGGATTTCATACACATAACATCTCGAGCATTATTCATAGCAATCTAAATTTCATAGCTGCATGAATACTCATTTAAAATACATTTATTTGTATATTGACTTACCTCGGATTCGGATAACGTACGGACTCGACTATTCGATCACTTTCGACTTTCCGCGATCTAAATCTGTTTCCTTCAATTCTTGATCTATACATATTCAAATTTAATCCATTTATTCACCAAATCATTCAATTAAATCCAAAAACACATAATTAGGGCAATTTACAAATTAGCCCTCATATTTTCATATTTTGACAATTTAGTCCTTATTTCATAAAATCACAAAAACACATAATTTTCTTGTACCATGCTTAGGCCGAATATCACCCATGCTCATACAAGTCCATACATTCCATTTATTTCACAATTTAGTCCCTCAAAATATTATTTTCTCAATTTAGTCCAAATTACTCAAAATCACTAAAAATCCAAAGACAAACTATGTTAATTTATCACATATCTTTCATATTTCATCCTCAAACATCACAAAGCTTGCAAAATCATCAGTGGCATATTTCACATTCATCATCAATTCACAAAATTAAGGCATGGGTTTTGAAGAACACTAAGCAACGATTCCAAAAACGTAGAAATTATCAAAAACTGAAGTCAAACATACCTTAATTTTTACTTAGAGCTAGCCGAACCCTAGCTTAGTTTCTTTTCTTTTCTTTTATTCAAATTCGACACATAGATGATGAAAATAAAGCATATTTTGGCTTGGTCTTTTAATTAATATTACTTATTTACTATTTTACTTATTTAACCTTTATAATTAAATAAGAAAACTATATAAACTATGTCCAAAACCGTCCATTAGCCATCCACTATCTTATAAAATGGCTTAATTACCTCATAAGGCCACTACATTATAAAGACAACTCAAATAAGCACATTAACATATAGAATGTCACTTTTACCTTTTATGCGATTTAGTCTTTTTCTCAAATTAAGCACACAAATGATCAAATTAAATCACGAAACTTTCACACATGCTTAATCATGTAACTGCATGACCGTAAAAATAATATTAAAATATTTTTCTAACTCGCATTTGTGGTCCCGAAACCACTATTCGACTAGGGTCTAAACTGCATCATTATAATTCTCCCTTTAGGGATTTTTTGTCCCCAAAATCTTACCGCATTGAATAGATTCGGATGTTGTTGTTTCATTACATCTTCGGTTCCCATGTAGCTTCTTCCACTCCATGTCGATGCCATAGTACTTTTATTAAAGGAATTTTCTTATTTTGCAATTCTTTCACTTCACGAGCTAAGATAAGGATCGGTTCTTCCTCATAAGTCATATCGATCGGATTTCAATCTCGAGACGGAGAAATCACATGTGATGGATCGGATCTGTGATCGACGAAGCATTGACACGTGAAATACATTATGAATCTTTTCCAATTCTGGTGTCAACAACAATCTATATGCTACAGGTCCAATTCGTTCAATGATCTCATACGGTCTGATGAACCTCGGACTCAATTTGCCTTTACGTCCGAATCGTAGTACTTTCTTCCACGGAGATACTCTTAAAAATACTTTATCACCGATTATGAATTCAATGTCTTTTCTTTTCAAGTCTGCATGGGACTTCGACGATCGATCGCGCTTTCAAGCTATCACAAATTACTTTCACTTTCTATTCGATGTCTTTTATCAAATCAACCACGTATCTTACTTTCACCGAGCTCACCCAATACAGAGGCGTCCAACATTTACGTCCGTACAAAGCTTCATAAGGTGCCATTTTAATGCTCGACTGAAAACTATTATTGTACGCAAATTCAATCAATGGAAAATATTGTTCCCACGTACCATCAAACTCAAGGATGCGACATCTCAACATATCCTCGAGCATCTGAATGATTCGCTCAGACAGACCATCCGTTTGCGGGTGAAAAGCTGTACTGAAATGTGATTTTGTACCTAAAGCTTCTTTTAATTTCTTCCAGAATCGTGATGTAAATCTCAGATCTCTATCAGACACAATAGACAATGGCACTCCGTGCAATCTCACAATATCAAAAATATAAAGCTCAGCTAACTTATCAAGTGAGTAATCGGATCGCATCAAAATAAAATGGGCGATTTCACAATCAATCAACTACGACCCAAATTGCATCTTTCTTTCTCTGAGTCAATGGCAATCCAGAAATAAAGTCCATCGTCACTCTATCCCATTTCCACTCGGGAATCAGAATCGGTTGTAGCAAACCAGATGGAACCTGATGTTCAGCTTTAACTTGCTGACAGACTAAACATTTCGACACAAAATCAGAGATATCTCTTTTCATACCAGACCACCAATAGTGTTGCTTCAAATCATGATACATTTTTGTACTTTCCGGATGAACAGATAAGCGACTATTGTGAGCTTCATTCAAAATCAACTGAATCAACCATGGGTTTCTCGGAACACAAATTCGATCTCGAAATCTCAAGCAATCATCATCATCAACTCGAAACTCAAAATCAGAATTCAAATCACACTGAGTTCTTTTCGCTAGTAACTTGTTATCAACTTTCTAAGCATCACATATTTGTTGTAAAAACAATGATTTCGCTTTCAATTCAGCCAACACTGCACCATTATTAGATAAGTCTAAATGAGCATTCACCGCACACAATGCAAATAGTGATTTTTGACTCAATGCATCAGCAACAACATTTGCTTTTCCCGGATGATAATCTATTACAAGCTCGTAATCTTTCAACAGCTCTAACCATCTTCTCTGATGCAGATTCAAGTCTTTCTGAGTAATCAAATACTTCAAGCTTTTATGATCTGAATATACATGGCATTTTTCACCGTAAAGATAATGGCGCCAGATCTTTAATGCAAACACAATCGCAGCTAGCTCAAGATCGTGTGTCAGATAGTTATTTTCGTGCGGCTTTAATTGTCTCGAGGCATAAGCTATAACTTTGCCTTCTTGCATCAGAACACATCCCGGACCATTCAATGAAGCATCACTGTAAATCACGAATTCTTTACCCGGTTCTGGTTGTACCAAAACTGGAGCTTCAGTCAAAAAGGCTTTCAACTGATCAAAGCTTTTCTGACATTTATCAGACCATTCAAATCTCACATCTTTCTGAAGCAATCTAGTCAACGGAGTAGCTATCATCGAGAATCCTTTTACAAACCGACGATAATAACCAGCTAGTCCCAGAAAACTATTGACTTCAGACACATTCTTCGGAGGTTTCTATTCCAGAACAGCAGAAATCTTACTTGGATCAACTCGTATTCCAGAAGCTGATACAATATGTCCCAGAAAACCAACTTCTCGCAACCAAAATTCACATTTACTAAACTTTGCATACAATTGCTTATCCCGCAGAGTTTTCAAAACAATTCTCAGATGCTTAGCATGCTCAATTTCATCACGTGAATAAATCAAGATGTCGTCAATGAATACAACAACAAATTGATCTAAGTACGGTCTGAAAATTCTGTTAATCAAATCCATAAAAATGGTAGGAGCATTTGTTAGTCCGAAAGGCATAACTAAAAACTCATAATGCCCGTACCTCATTCTGAAAGCAGTTTTCGGAATGTCTGAATCTTTTACTCGCAACTGGTAGTATCCCGATCTCAAATCTATCTTTGAAAGCACTGTGGCTCCTTTCAACTGATCGAACAAATCATCAATTCTGGGTAGAGGATATTTTTTCTTTATAGTCACCTTGTTCAACTGACGATAATCAATACACATTCTCATCGTACCATCTTTCTTTTTCACAAACAGAACAGGAGCACCCAAGGTGAGAAACTCCGTCTTGCAAACCCTCTGTCAGTCAACTCTTGCAATTGTGACTTTAACTCTTTCAACTCTGTTGGTGCCATTCTATACGGAGCTATCGAAATAGGAGTTGTTCCCGGTAACAATTCAATACCAAATTCAACATCACGTATCGGAGGTAATCTCAGTAACTCTTCAGGGAATACATCAGGGAATTCACAAACCACTGGCACTGATTCAACTTTCTTTTCAGTCACTTTTGAGTCAATTACATAAGCAAAATAAGCTTCATAACCCTTTCTCAAATAATTCTGAGCTTTTAACACAGATATCACAGCAGGTAACCCATTCAAATCATTAGACTCAACCCGAACTATTTCATCATTCTGACATCTCAAATCAATGGTCTTTCTTTTGCAATTCACAACAGCATCATGTAGTGTCAACCAGTCCATACCCAAAATTATATCGAACTCATCAAAAGGTAATAACATCAGATCAGCCGGAACACAAACATCTCTAAACATTAACGGACAGTTCTTGCACACTTTGTCAGCCAGGACACTTTTACCTAAGGGGTTCGATACTCTAATGATAAATCCAGTAGACTCTATAGGCAAAGTCTTACTGGATACTAAGTTCATGCATATATACGAATGTGTAGAACCTGGGTCAATCAATGCAATCACAGAAGTATCATAAAGAGTAAATGTACCCGTTATAACATTTAGAGACGAAGCTTCCTCACGGGCTCGAATGGCATATGCTCTAGTAGGTGCCCTGGCTTCCGATCTCGCAACTGAGTCTTTCACAGCTCTCTGGCTACCATTGATATTTCTTGTATTTCTAGAAGGTCTACCTCTAGCTGAAACATTATCAGATCTCGAATTCTGGACAATCTCTTGCTCAACAGACTCTGGGCAGTCTCGAATAAAATGGTCTAAGGATCCACATCTGAAACAGGCTCGATCATTCAATCTACAACTTCCTGAATGTCTTTTACCACAATGTTTACATTCACGTCATTCGGATCGGACATTTCCAACACTAGCCATCGGTTGTTCTTTGGAGCTTTGAAATTCGACTGTGTTCTAGCTCGATCTCTACTCGAATGTCCCACATTAGCCTTAGAACGGCTATGATCATCTCTAAATTTCTTTGAAGCAGACTGAAATGTTTTACTCGAAAATCTCTTTCTCACATCTCTGACTTCAGACTCAGCTTTTCTTTTATCTTTCCCGAGTGCCTCAGCTTTGCACGCTCGATCAACAAGCACAACGAATTCTTTTATCTCCAGAATTCCAACTAGCAAGCAAATATCTTCATTCAAGCCATCCTCAAATCTCTTACACATTATCGCTTGAGTTGAAACACATTCTCGAGCATATTGACTTAGTATCACGAACTCTCGTTCATACTCAGTCACGGTCATCCGACCTTGTTTCAACTCAAGAAATTATTTTCGTTTCTGATCAATAAACCTCTAACTGATGTATTTCTTTACGAACTCGGATCAAAGAAATCCCATGTGACCTATTCTTTCGAACAACGGAAATCAAGGTCTTCCACCATTGATAAGTTGCGTCTCGTGTAGCAAAGAAACAACACATTTTATACATTCTTCAGAGTCAACGACATTTCATCAAATACTCGGATAGTATTCTCGAGCCAAAATTCCGCTTCTCTCAAAGATCATCATCACTAGTAGCCCTAAACTCTTTGGCTCCATATTTACGGATTTTGTCGACGGAGGTTTATTAAACAAATTCAAGCTCATAACCGGAGGTATAGCGTAAGTCTAAGGAGGATTAAGCGGGGCGGAGGTTGTGAAACAGTCGGATTAGTTCTTACATACTGGGTGAACAACTCGTTCATCATTTGGAAGAAAGCTTGTTTAGCTTCTCCCTCTTGACCGCTAGTAGCTGGTCTCGAATCAGATGGTGCTGTCCCTTGAGTGAGAGCAAGCACATTGCTTTCTACATCGTCAGCTACGGCTCTTTCAGGATCCATTACAAAAAGAAAACACATTTTACACGTCAGGATTCATCACACTATCACATTTCATATATATGGCATGTATAGCTAGACTGTAACACGCTATGTTAGTTCGAGAATCGACTAAACTGTAGCTGTGATACCAATCAAATGTAACACCCAAAACCGTAACCATCGCTGAAATAGGGTTAAAGGCATTACTAAACCAAATGAAACATTCACAAACATTTCATATTATAAGTCATCAAATTCAATCAAAATGTCCTTGGAATAGGTCAACGAGACCTTAAACATGCTCTAGAATAGGTAGAGACTAAACCGAACACATACAGAAATTCTCAAAAATTTTAAAAATTTCTGTTACAGAGGTCACACACTGCAGGTGCAGGCCGTGTGCCTCCCACGACCTCACACACGGCCATGTGCTGAGCCGTGCCATAACAGGCATACATATCGACTTGACCACACACGGCCTAAGACACGCCCGTGTGCCTTACCCGTGGTCGAGCCTGACTTGCACCACACGGCTAGTCAAACGCCCGTGTGTCCAGCCTGTGGTCGACTCTGACTTGATTTTGAAATGCAACCTCAAAGAACACGATCGAGCCACACACCCGTGTGCTCAACCGTGTGGGAAAATGTAGGCCATTTGCAAAGCCAAAATGCCACCATACCTTGGGTCATCCCTACAAGCTCATATAAACATTATTTCATACATCAATAGCAACCAAACCATGTCAAATTGTGCATCATTACTACCCATTCACAAACATCACAAACACATCAACTTAAGAACCATCTAATTCAATATAATCACAGACATTTCAAAGTACACTCTCTCACATACTTACCATCTATAACATGTAAATCTTTGCATCCATGGAATTATCATTACTATGACCAATTCACAACCATGAATACATACCAAAATCAAGTATCATATAACATATTTGCTTAATCATATCTCAACGAAATACCTAGCCATATCACATGGCTATATATAGACATCTCAAACATAAGCCAATATGACTAGCCTATACATGCCATACTTTAGTATATACATTTTCAAAAGGTACCAAAATAAGTTTGAGTAGTGTGATGACGATCCTCGACGGTTCCCGAGCCTTCAGTATCATTGATGATCTATAAAACAGAACAAACACATACAAAGTAAGCTTTCCAAAAGCTTAGTAAGCCATATACAAATAAACTTAACATAAAAATACACATAGCCACATTGATACAATGAGATTAAGGTTATTCATTTACAAATACATATCATCATATTGGGCTCATTATTTAGCCATTGCTTACCCATTTTCCACAACCCAAATATCACATATTCTCATAACTCATTCAAGTATGTATATCATATATATTCTCACCATTTCAATACACATATTCACCTTAGTAAGTCCATATAAATGTACTTACCTTTTTGTACACATACATGGTGTACTTTTCAATCATACCTGAATCATTATACATTTCACGTAGTCATTCACATCTCGGACTTGCCCCTTAAACCATTCAGAATCTAATAGGATACTCGGAATGCTCAAAATAGTCGTACAATGCCAATGTCCCAGACGATGTCTTACATGTACTCAGATATCGATGCCACTATCCCAAACAGGGTCTTACACGAACCAAAGACAATGCCAATGTCCCAGATATGGTCTTACACGTAAATCTTATATCGATGCCAACGTCCCAGACGTGGTCTTATATGAAATCTCGAATCAATGCCAACGTCCCAGACGTAGTCTTACATGATATCTCATATCGAACACCTATGTCATGACATATGTAATCCTATCTATTCCTAGGTTCGTTCGGAACTTCTCGGACATTAATAACTTGTCGACACTTGCTCGGATTTCATACACATAACATCTCGAGCATTATTCATAGCAATCTAAATTTCATAGCTGCATAAATACTAATTTAAAATACATTTATTTGTATATTGACTTACCTCGGATTCGGATAACGTACGGACTCGACTATTCGATCACTTTCGACTTTCCGCGATCTAAATTTGTTTCCTTCAATTCTTGATCTATACATATTCAAATTTAATCCATTTATTCACCAAATCATTCAATTAAATCCAAAAACACATAATTAGGGCAATTTACAAATTAGCCCTCATATTTTCATATTTTGACAATTTAGTCCTTATTTCATAAAATCACAAAAACACATAATTTTCTTGTACCATGCTTAGGCCGAATATCACCCATGCTCATACAAGTCCATACATTCCATTTATTTCACAATTTAGTCCTCAAAATATTATTTTCTCAATTTAGTCCAAATTACTCAAAATCACTAAAAATCCAAAGACAAACTATGTTAATTTATCACATATCTTTCATATTTCATCCTCAAACATCACAAAGCTTGCAAAATCATCAGTGGCATATTTCACATTCATCATCAATTCACAAAATTAAGGCATGGGTTTTGAAGAACACTAAGCAACGATTCCAAAACGTAGAAATTATCAAAAACTCAAGTCAAACATACCTTAATTTTTACTTAGAGCTAGCCAACCTAGCTTAGTTTCTTTTCTTTTCTTTTATTCAAATTCGACACATAGATGATGAAAATAAAGCATATTTTGGCTTGGTCTTTTAATTAATATTACTTATTTACTATTTTACTTATTTAACCTTCATAATTAAATAAGAAAACTATATAAACTATGTCCAAAACCGTCCATTAGCCATCCACTATCTTATAAAATGGCTTAATTACCTCATAAGGCCACTACATTATAAAGACAACTCAAATAAGCACATTAACATATAGAATGTCACTTTTACCTTTTATGCGATTTAGTCTTTTTCTCAAATTAAGCACACAAATGATCAAATTAAATCACGAAACTTTCACACATGCTTAATCATGTACTGCAGACACAGAAAATAATATTAAAATATTTTTCTAACTCAGATTTGTGGTCCCGAAACCACTATTCTGACTAGGGTCTAAACCAGACTGTTATAATTCTCCCCTTTAGGGATTTTTGTCCCCGAAAATCTTACCGCTGAATAGATTCGGATGTTGTTGTTTCATTACATCTTCGGGTTCCCATGTAGCTTCTTCCACTCCATGTCGATGCCATAGTACTTTTATTAAAGGAATTTTCTTATTTTGCAATTCTTTCACTTCACGAGCTAAGATAAGGATCGGTTCTTCCTCATAAGTCATATCAGATCGGATTTCAATCTCAGACGGAGAAATCACATGTGATGGATCGGATCTGTATCGACGAAGCATTGACACGTGAAATACATTATGAATCTTTTCCAATTCTGGTGTCAACAACAATCTATATGCTACAGGTCCAATTCGTTCAATGATCTCATACGGTCTGATGAACCTCGGACTCAATTTGCCTTTACGTCCGAATCGTAGTACTTTCTTCCACGGAGATACTCTTAAAAATACTTTATCACCGATTATGAATTCAATGTCTTTTCTTTTCAAGTCTGCATGGGACTTCTGACGATCAGACGCTGCTTTCAAGCTATCACAAATTACTTTCACTTTCTATTCAGTGTCTTTTATCAAATCAACCCTGTGTATCTTACTTTCACTGAGCTCAGTCCAATACAGAGGCGTCCAACATTTACGTCCGTACAAAGCTTCATAAGGTGCCATTTTAATGCTCTACTGAAAACTATTATTGTACGCAAATTCAATCAATGGAAAATATTGTTCCCACGTACCATCAAACTCAAGGATGCGACATCTCAACATATCCTCGAGCATCTGAATGATTCGCTCGCATGACCATCCGCTTATGCGTGAAAAGTCAGATCTTGAAATGTGATTTTGTACCTAAAGCTTCTTTTAATTTCTTCCGTAATCGTGATGTAAATCTCGATCTCTATCGCACACAATAGACAATGGCACTCGTGCAATCTCACAATATCAAAAATATAAAGCTCAGCTAACTTATCAAGTGAGTAATCAGATCGTACCGAAATAAAATGGGCAGATTTCGTCAATCAATCAACTACGACCCAAATTGCATCTTTCTTTCTCCGAGTCAATGGCAATCCAGAAATAAAGTCCATCGTCACTCTATCCCATTTCCACTCGGGAATCGAATCGGTTGTAGCAAACCGATGGAACTCGATGTTCACTTTAACTTGTCGGATGACTAAACATTTCGACACAAAATCAGAGATATCTCTTTTCATACCAGACCACCAATAGTGTTGCTTCAAATCATGATACATTTTTGTACTTTCCGGATGAACAGATAAGCGACTATTGTGAGCTTCATTCAAAATCAATCAATCAACCACGGTTTCTCGAACACAAATTCGATCTCAAATCTCAAGCAATCATCATCATCAACTCGAAACTCAAAATCGAAATTCAAATCACACCGAAGTTCTTTTCGCTAGTAACTTGTTATCAACTTTCTAAGCATCACATATTTGTTGTAAAAACAATGATTTCGCTTTCAATTCAGCCAACACTGCACCATTATTAGATAAGTCTAAATGAGCATTCACCGCACACAATGCAAATAGTGATTTTTGACTCAATGCATCAGCAACAACATTTGCTTTTCCTGATGATAATCTATTACAAGCTCGTAATCTTTCAACAAATCTAACCATCTTCTCTCGATGCGATTCAAGTCTTTCGAGTAATCAAATACTTCAAGCTTTTATGATCTGAATATACATGGCATTTTTCACCGTAAAGATAATGGCGCCAGATCTTTAATGCAAACACAATCGCAGCTAGCTCAAGATCGTGTGTCAGATAGTTATTTTCGTGCGGCTTTAATTGTCTCGAGGCATAAGCTATAACTTTGCCTTCTTGCATCAGAACACATCCCGACCATTCAATGAAGCATCATCAGAAATCACGAATTCTTTACCCGGTTCTCGTTGTACCAAAATCGAGCTTCACCAAAAAGGCTTTCAACTGATCAAAGCTTTTCTGACATTTATCAGACCATTCAAATCTCACATCTTTCTGAAGCAATCTAGTCAACGGAGTAGCTATCATCGAGAATCCTTTTACAAACCGACGATAATAACCAAATTAGTCCTGTAAAAACTATTGACTTGGACACATTCTTCGAGGTTTCTATTCCGCAATGTTAAAAATCTTACTTGGATCAACTCGTATTCCGTGTCGATACAATATGTCCCAGAAAACCAACTTCTCGCAACCAAAATTCACATTTACTAAACTTTGCATACAATTGCTTATCCCGCAGAGTTTTCAAAACAATTCTCAGATGCTTAGCATGCTCAATTTCATCACGTGAATAAATCAAGATGTCGTCAATGAATACAACAACAAATTGATCTAAGTACGGTCCGAAAATTCTGTTAATCAAATCCATAAAAATGGTAGGAGCATTTGTTAGTCCGAAAGGCATAACTAAAAACTCATAATGCCCGTACCTCATTCTGAAAGCAGTTTTCGGAATGTCTGAATCTTTTACTCGCAACTGGTAGTATCCCGATCTCAAATCTATCTTTGAAAGCACTGTGGCTCCTTTCAACTGATCGAACAAATCATCAATTCTGGGTAGAGGATATTTTTTCTTTATAGTCACCTTGTTCAACTGACGATAATCAATACACATTCTCATCGTACCATCTTTCTTTTTCACAAACAGAACAGGAGCACCCCAAGGTGAGAAACTCGGTCTTGCAAACCCTCTGTCAGTCAACTCTTGCAATTGTGACTTTAACTCTTTCAACTCTGTTGGTGCCATTCTATACGGAGCTATCGAAATAGGAGTTGTTCCCGGTAACAATTCAATACCAAATTCAACATCACGTATCGGAGGTAATCTCAGTAACTCTTCAGGGAATACATCAGGGAATTCACAAACCACTGGCACTGATTCAACTTTCTTTTCAGTCACTTTTGAGTCAATTACATAAGCAAAATAAGCTTCATAACCCTTTCTCAAATAATTCTGAGCTTTTAACACAGATATCACAGCAGGTAACCCATTCAAATCATTAGACTCAACCCGAACTATTTCATCATTCTGACATCTCAAATCAATGGTCTTTCTTTTGCAATTCACAACAGCATCATGTAGTGTCAACCAGTCCATACCCAAAATTATATCGAACTCATCAAAAGGTAATAACATCAGATCAGCCGGAACACAAACATCTCTAAACATTAACGGACAGTTCTTGCACACTTTGTCAGCCAGGACACTTTTACCTAAGGGGTTCGATACTCTAATGATAAATCCAGTAGACTCTATAGGCAAAGTCTTACTGGATACTAAGTTCATGCATATATACGAATGTGTAGAACCTGGGTCAATCAATGCAATCACAGAAGTATCATAAAGAGTAAATGTACCCGTTATAACATTTAGAGACGAAGCTTCCTCACGGGCTCGAATGGCATATGCTCTAGTAGGTGCCCTGGCTTCCGATCTCGCAACTGAGTCTTTCACAGCTCTCTGGCTACCATTGATATTTCTTGTATTTCTAGAAGGTCTACCTCTAGCTGAAACATTATCAGATCTCGAATTCTGGACAATCTCTTGCTCAACAGACTCTGGGCAGTCTCGAATAAAATGGTCTAAGGATCCACATCTGAAACAGGCTCGATCATTCAATCTACAACTTCCTGAATGTCTTTTACCACAATGTTTACATTCACGTCATTCGGATCGGACATTTCCAACACTAGCCATCGAAGTTGCTGGAGCTTTGAAATTCGACTGTGTTCTAGCTCGATCTCTACTCGAATGTCCCACATTAGCCTTAGAACGGCTATGATCATCTCTAAATTTCTTTGAAGCAGACTGAAATGTTTTACTCGAAAATCTCTTTCTCACATCTCTGACTTCAGACTCAGCTTTTCTTTTATCTTTCCCGAGTGCCTCAGCTTTGCACGCTCGATCAACAAGCACAACGAATTCTTTTATCTCCAGAATTCCAACTAGCAAGCAAATATCTTCATTCAAGCCATCCTCAAATCTCTTACACATTATCGCTTCAGTTGAAACACATTCTCGAGCATATTGACTTAGTATCACGAACTCTCGTTCATACTCAGTCACGGTCATCCGACCTTGTTTCAACTCAAGAAATTATTTTCGTTTCTGATCAATAAACCTCTAACTGATGTATTTCTTTCTGAACTCGGACTGAAAGAAATCCCATGTGACCTATTCTTTCGGAACAACGGAAATCAAGGTCTTCCACCATTGATAAGTTGCGTCTCGTAGCAAAGAAACAACACATTTTATACATTCTTCAGGAGTCAACGACATTTCATCAAATACTCAGATAGTATTCTCGAGCCAAAATTCTGCTCTCTCAGCATCATCATCACTAGTAGCCCTAAACTCTTTGGCTCCATATTTACGGATTTTGTCGACCGGAGGTTTATTAAACAAATTCAAGCTCATAACCGGAGGTATAGCAGAAGTCTAAGGAGGATTAAGCGGGGGCGGAGGTTGTGAAACAGTCGGATTAGTTCTTACATACTGGGTGAACAACTCGTTCATCATTTGGAAGAAAGCTTGTTTAGCTTCTCCCTCTTGACCGCTAGTAGCTGGTCTCGAATCAGATGGTGCTGTCCCTTGAGTGAGAGCAAGCGCATTGCTTTCTACATCGTCAGCTACGGCTCTTTCAGGATCCATTACAAAAAGAAAACACATTTTACACGTCAGGATTCATCACACTATCACATTTCATATATATGGCATGTATAGCTAGACTGTAACACGCTATGTTAGTTCGAGAATCGACTAAACTGTAGCTGTGATACCAATCAAATGTAACACCCAAAACCGTAACCATCGCCGAAATAGGGTTAAAGGCATTACCAAACCAAACAGAAACATTCACAAACATTTCATATTATAAGTCATCAAATTCAATCAAAGTGTCCTTGGAATAGGTCAACGAGACCTTAAACATGCTCTAGAATAGGGCCGAGACTAAACCGAACACATACAGAAATTCTCAAAAATTTTAAAAAATTTCTAAGTTACAGAGGTCACACACCCGTGTGGGCAGGCCGTGTGCCTCCCACGACCTCACACACGGCCATGTGCCTGAGCCGTGCCATAACAGGGCATACATACTGACTTGACCACACGGCCTAAGACACGCCCGTGTGCCTTACCCGTGGTCGAGCCTGACTTGCACCACACGGCTAGTCAAACGCCCGTGTGTCCAGCCTGTGGTCGACTCTGACTTGATTTTGAAATGCAACCTCAAAGAACACGATCGAGCCACACACCCGTGTGCTCAACCGTGTGGGAAAATGTAGGCCATTTGCAAAGCCAAAATGCCACCATACCTTGGGTCATCCCTACAAGCTCATATAAACATTATTTCATACATCAATAGCAACCAAACCATGTCAAATTGTGCATCATTACTACCCATTCACAAACATCACAAACACATCAACTTAAGAACCATCTAATTCAATATAATCACAGACATTTCAAAGTACACTCTCTCACATACTTACCATCTATAACATGTAAATCTTTGCATCCATGGAATTATCATTACTATGACCAATTCACAACCATGAATACATACCAAAATCAAGTATCATATAACATATTTGCTTAATCATATCTCAACGAAATACCTAGCCATATCACATGGCTATATATAGACATCTCAAACATAAGCCAATATGACTAGCCTATACATGCCATACTTTAGTATATACATTTTCAAAAGGTACCAAAATAAGTTTGAGTAGTGTGATGATTTATCCTCGACGGTTCCCGAGCCTTCATCAAGATCATTGATGATCTATAAAACAGAACAAACACATACAAAGTAAGCTTTCCAAAAGCTTAGTAAGCCATATACAAATAAACTTAACATAAAAATACACATAGCCACATTGATACAATGAGATTAAGGTTATTCATTTACAAATACATATCATCATATTGGGCTCATTATTTAGCCATTGCTTACCCATTTTCCACAACCCAAATATCACATATTCTCATAACTCATTCAAGTATGTATATCATATATATTCTCACCATTTCAATACACATATTCACCTTAGTAAGTCCATATAAATGTACTTACCTTTTTGTACACATACATGGTGTACTTTTCAATCATACCTGAATCATTATACATTTCACGTAGTCATTCACATCTCGGACTTGCCCCTTAAACCATTCGAATCTAATAGGATACTCGGAATGCTCAAAATAGTCGTACAATGCCAATGTCCCAGACGATGTCTTACATGTACTCAGATATCGATGCCACTATCCCAAACAGGGTCTTACACGAACCAAAGACAATGCCAATGTCCCAGATATGGTCTTACACGTAAATCTTATATCGATGCCAACGTCCCAGACGTGGTCTTATATGAAATCTCGAATCAATGCCAACGTCCCAGACGTAGTCTTACATGATATCTCATATCGAACACCTATGTCATGACATATGTAATCCTATCTATTCCTAGGTTCGTTCGGAACTTCTCGGACATTAATAACTTGTCGACACTTGCTCGGATTTCATACACATAACATCTCGAGCATTATTCATAGCAATCTAAATTTCATAGCTGCATAAATACTAATTTAAAATACATTTATTTGTATATTGACTTACCTCAGATTCGGATAACGTACGGACTCAACTATTCGATCACTTTCGACTTTCCGCGATCTAAATCCATTTCCTTCAATTCTTGATCTATACATATTCAAATTTAATCCATTTATTCACCAAATCATTCAATTCAATCCAAAAACACATAATTAGGGCAATTTACAAATTAGCCCTCATATTTTCACATTTTGACAATTTAGTCCTTATTTCATAAAATCACAAAATACACATAATTTGCTTGTACCATGCTTAGGCCGAATATCACCCATGCTCATGCAAGTCCATACATTTCATTTATTTCACAATTTAGTCCCTCAAAATATTATTTTCTCAATTTAGTCCAAATTACTCAAAATCACTAAAAATCCAAAGACAAACTATGTTAATCTATCACATATCTTTCATATTTCATCCTCAAACATCACAAATCTTGAAAAATCGTCAATGGCATATTTCACATTCATCATCAATTCACAAAATTAAGGCATGGGTTTTGAAGAACACTAAGCAACGATTACAAAAACGTAGAAATTATCAAAAACCGAAGTCAAACATACCTTAATTTTTACTTAGAGCTAGCCGAACCCTACCCTAGTTTCTTTTCTTTTCTTTTATTCAAATTCGGCACATAGATGATGAAAATAAAACATATTTTGGCTTGGTCTTTTAATTAATATTACTTATTTACTATTTTACTTATTTATCCTTTATAATTAAATAAGAAAACTATATAACCTATGTCCAAAACCGTCCATTAGCCATCCACTATCTTATAAAATGGCTTAATTACCTCATAAGGCCACTACGTTATAAAGACAACTCAAATAAGCACATTAACATATAGAATATCACTTTAACCTTTTATGTGATTTAGTCCTTTTCTCAAATTAATCACACAAATGATCAAATTAAATCACGAAACTTTCACACATGCTTAATCATGTACTACAGACACAGAAAATAATATTAAAATATTTTTCTGACTCTGATTTGTGGTCCCAAAACCACTATTCCGACTAGGGTCTAAACCGGACTGTTACAATACAACAAGATGCTCGAGAGGGCTATATCAGGATTACTTGTCCAAGTTAAATCCTATCTGCAACATATGTAGAATCACGTTCACATACGAAAAATCACACGTATCCATCGATTTTCATTATTCCAACGGAACTTAACATTTATAAAAAAAAACATTTCCAATCATGTGATCATTTCATGTATTTATAACATTCATGTAAATCACATAAACATATACCACATTCAAATCAAATACAACATTCAATTGAAACATATTAGCATGCACAATTGAGTTACACGAACTTACCTCGATTATAGTTCGTATAAGAGAATCTACTAATTCAAAACTTTCTCTTTTCCTTGATCTAGCTTCGAATTTGAGTTATTTGGATCTATATATAAATGAATTTAATCATCAATACAATTCATATTCAATTGAATTCATTTTACACTCTAGGCAAAATTACCATTTTGTCCCTAAATTTTTCATAAATTCCAATTTCGTCCCTAGGCTTAGAAAATGAAATTCATGCAAATTTAATCCTTATTCCAAGCTTAACCAAAATTTTAGTAAAACTTTTATAGCACATGTATTTCACAAAATTCAAAATTTTTCTTCAATTTTTACAACTTTACAATTTAGTCCCTAAATCACAATTTCATCAAAATTCACTTTGTAAAAGTTGTTTATCTATCAAAAACCTTTATTTTCTACCATAAATTTTAAATTTTCAACATATTTATCCATGGCAAAATTTCTATACTTTGATAACTTTTCAAATTGATCCCTAATCTAGATATATGAGGTTATCCCGATCTCAAAAATATAAAAATTACTAAAAACGGGACAAGAATACTTAGCCAATTAAGCTTGATTAGTTTCCTTTCTCTCTCTTAGGGTTTCCATGCAAATTTTGAGGAAGATGATGAAAATAAGATGATATTTTCTATTATCATCTTTTAATTAATTCAATTTCCAATTTAGTCCTTGCCCTTTTTCTAAATTTCCATGGATGAATCATCCAAAAATATCTGCTAACTTTTCATTAATGGTCTAATTACCATATAAGGACCTCAAGTTTTGAATTCCATAGCTATTTGATCATTCTAGCTACTAGAATTCAACTTTTGCATTTTATGCAATTTAGTCCTTTCCATAATTAAGCACATAATCGGTAAAATTTTCTTATCAGAATTTTCATATGACATTCCTATCGTAATGCAGACCATATAAATCTATTAAAATAAATTTTCTTTCTAGCTCAGATTTGTGGTCCCGAAACCACTATTCCGATATCACTAAAAATGGGCTGTTACAACTCTTATGGGCTACTCTATCGAGGCTGTGGAAAATGAGGCTAATCTTTACCAGAACACTCAAATTGATATGGTGTTCAAAAGCTTGCCAAAAAATTTTGCTGGGCAGCATATAACCTTGGTAACAAAAACCTAACAGTTACACAACTCTTGAAGGGATTACAGTCCTATGAGTTGATGTTCAATGGCAGTCAGCGGGTCCAAAGAGCAGAAGCAAATATAGCTCTTGCTTCTTCCTCAAAAGGAAAGGGAAAGCGCTCTAAGAAAGGGAAAGCACGCTAAGTGAGGAAAAGCTAAGGTCTCTGGGCCACAAAAAGTGGAAAGGAAGAAAACTAGAAAGTCTTAAGACTTATTTAAGTCTAAATGTTTCTTCTGCAGCAAGAAAGGGCACTTCAAGGCAGATTGTAAAGAGTGGAAGGAATACCTAGCTACCAAAGGAAAAGGTATGGAACTCTTGATGATAGAAGCTTGTTTAGTGGAAGACTCAATAGACCACTGGGTCATTACTTCGGGAGCTACTAATCATGTTTGTGTTTCTCTACAGGGGTTCTAGGAGATAAAAGATCTTAAAGATAAGAGCTTATCATTGCGGTCTAGGAACGGGACAAGTGTGATAGCTAAAATAGTGGGAGATTTACATCTTTATTTTGATAATTTTAGGAAGATTATTTTAAAAGACGTTCTCTATTTACCAAGTGTCAAAAGAAACTTAATTTTTGTTGCATGTTTATATAAAGACGACATCGTGACTTTTAATAATGGAATTACAATATTTAGAAATTAAAATATTATCTATAATCGGTGGTTTCCAAATAATCTCTATTTTATAAAACCAAAGATGTAAACACTACTTAACACTAAAATATAGAATAAAAGACTTTAAACTTCTCACTCTAACGAGGCGTACCTTTGGTATTTGAGACTTGGTCATATTAATTGAGAAAGAATTACTAGACTTGTGAAAGACAACATCTTAAGTTCACTTAAAGAAGTTGATCTTCCACAGGTTGAATCTTTCTTAAAAGGTAAGATGACTAAGTGATCTTTTGATGCGAAAGGAATGAGGGTTAGAAAACCCCTAAAACTTGTGCACACTGACGTATGTCACCCCATGAGCGTTAGTGCAAGAGGTAGTTATGAAGATTATGTAACCTTTTTTGATGACTATTCCATATATGTGTATGTATACCTAATGCACCGCAAGAGTGAAACCTTTGATAAATTCAAAGAGTTTTGTGTGGAAGTGGAGAAAGAATTAGGTTTACCCATAAATACACTTTGATCTGATCAAGGTGGGGAATTTTTATCTGATGAGTTCTTAAGGTACCTCATAGAGAACGAGATTCTATCCCAGTTAACCGCACCGAGCACTTGATTTGCGACAGAATGTGCAAGTGTACACAGTCGTTATCAAGTAATTAGTAAGTAAAAGAGTTATTGTCTCCACAGGAACTGTATCTGTTAATCAAATAATTGCAAAATTTTGAATTTACAAGTTGGTAAAGAAAAACACAATAATTTTGGACTATATATGTTAAAATTAAATTAATTAACTAGATGCAAATTAACCTAAATGCAAATAAGATGACATAATTTGCAAAGTGATAGTTTAGCAACAATTTCACAAGTTTAACAACAATAACATGAGTAAGCTAGAATAATTACAACACTTGACTCAATCCATTCTCATCATGTTTAACAATGTTTTTAAAAAATTCCATGGCAACTCGATAATTCATTAACTTGGAATCTGAAATAAATTCTTTCGAAATCTTATACTTAGAAAAGCATGTCCATATTTTACTAAGGATTCCTTAGAATTTATGTGAAGTAACAGAGAAAAATCAGGTTTGAAACAATTTAATCACACAAACCTAAAGTTATGTAAGGTAATAGAGCTCTCCCAAGTTATTACGAACCTTTAATTTACTCAGATCAAGATTTAAATTAAGAAAGCACCTTCCAATTATTGTGTCCATTAATTGCCATCTAGTCAGGATCAATCAACTAATTCTAATGCATTAAAACATGTTTTAAAGCATGAAATACATAAATGATTTTAATTGGAAGCATGAACAACTGATGCATGGAACATCATAAACATGAATCAAATGAATTTTATAAAATTATTGCAATCATTCTAGCTAAAAGAAAATTAAGTCATTATCATTAATGGAAAAACAATTAAACAATTTGCAAACATATTTGAATAACGAAGAACAAAAATAAAGAATAAGGAAGAAGGAACTCTTGATGATTTCGGCATTCTCCGAAGACCAATCATGGTGGTTTCCTCCAATTCTCGTGATTTCTTCTCCGCAAAATGCTCCTCAAGGTGGTCGGCCAAGAGAGTTTTTCTTAAGGGAAATGCTAGCTAATGGGAAGTGGAGAAATGGATGGCTTATTGACCGCCTCTGGATCTAATAACATCCAAAGTGTGAATACTGCAATAGAATGGAGAATTACAAGGTGGTATCCGCAAGTATATGGGTTGAGTTGTAATATAAATTTTACAACGAAGTAAGTGAGTACTCCGAGGATCTTACGCAAGGGAGGCGAGTACTAAATAAGTCTTAACCTAAACACTTAAAGATCTAATTAATACATTTAAATAGTTATAGTACGATAATAAAATACGAGATATTTTTTTAGGGTTTTTAAATTAATAAAATAACATAACCTAAAAGAATTAAAATTGCAATAGATAGGGAGAAATAAAGTGAATCAAATATGAAGACGGGTGATTAGCTTGCTTCAGCAATCTTAATCAACTGTCGTTTCAGGTTCTTCATAAATCAATTAGTCGCTACCCTAGCAGGATCTTTCGATCTTCCACTAACATAACGAGTCAGCAAGAACTACTTATCTTCTGACCTTACAGTCTAAATTGGTTTGGGGTCAAGGTGTTCACGAATGGGAAATGCCAATTTTGGGTTAATTCCCACCTTGATGACCTCCTAGGGTTGTCAGGCCTAAGGTTTGTTTCACATTCTTCCTTTTCCAAACAATTGATCCATTGAATACCCTTACACAATAGGTAAAAAATCATGCTTCCGCACGCTAATCCCCCATAGAAGGATTAGTTCCTCATGGCTCTCATAAACAACATGGAGTAGATGGAACAATTAATCATAATGAATGAATAGTAGTGAGTTTAAGAACACCTAATCGATTTTGATAATTAATGCGAATCAACAAGAGTTAATCTCCGTTACAACTCAAATCTCTTGAAAGAAAATAAAGAACAAAATAAACGAAACTCTAAAAACCTAAGAAAAGGAAATTAAATCTATAGAGAGAATCTCAGCTAATCAAATGATGTCCATAATGTATGCCAAAGGAACCTATTTATAGCCTTCAGGTAGCCATCGTCCTTAACCCTAGGTTAGCTGACGTTCCCGAGCTTGAAGTTTGATTGTGTAGACCAAAACGTCCTTGCTTCATGTTTTATTCTTGTCACAGAGTCGATGTCGCAACACACTAGGACCTGTGTCACGACGGAGCAACCAGTCTATTCCTCTACAGTTGTCTTCACATGTATGTCGTGACACCCTCAACCTGTGTCGCGATATTGAAGGCAGTTTCTTACTTTTTCATTCTGCTTTCTATGTTGCAACATCAGATCTCCCATGTTGCAACATAGCTTCCTAGATTGGCCCAAAATGCCTTCTAATGGTCTCCTGTTCACTAGTGAAGTATGTTAGCTCTCCCTTAGGCCTCATTCGGCCCTTTAGGTCAATAAAAGACGTGATTTGCACATTTTGATGAATGTAAGTAAAACTAAAGAAACTCAATTAAAATATAACAAAAATTCTTGTATATAAGCTCCTTAAATGTGAAAAGTAGTTTAATCTACTATTCCGAATTATGACAGATCAAACTCTCCCACAATTAAGTCATTGCTTGTCCTCAAGTAACATAAATAAAGATGACAAATAAAAATGATGACCCTTGAGCTAGTATGATACAAGTATTGATATCGGAGCATATGACTTAGGCATTTCATGCTTACTAACAATTTCAACATGATGAGTAGTTGACTTACCACTTTTGACTACAAACATCTAAGTTCAGTATGTTGCAAAAATATAAAAGTATTAAGGGTCTTGTTGATACTTTTTGAAAAGAGTTATATTTTATGCCTTTGGACCTAGTTAATTGCCTATGCTTAAGTACATCTAGTTGCTTTTTAGGAAATTTCATTAGTATTTTTAGCATTATATTAGAACTTGGGCTACGTTTAAATATAAGGTGCTTTTAATTGCTCGGGGAAGGCCTATGTTTTGTGGTATTGGCAGGTGGAAGATAAGAACCAAGAAATGTAACACCCCTTACCCGTATCTGACACCGAAATAGGGTACGAGGCATTACCGAAACACATACACTTGTAAACGTATTAAACCGAGTCATAAAATTTCATCCAAATTAAAACTTTTCAAATTTTTATCTTTGAGTCCCTAAATAGGTCCTATGAGGCCCAATACATACCTTGGAAGTGGTTCGGGACTAAACCGAGAACTTTTGAAAGCACTGAAAATTTTCTTGAAAAACAAGGGCACACGCCCGTGTGTTAAGCCGTGTGGTATTTCAAATTTTCGAAAATCAAGTGCAGACTTCACACACCCTAGGCACATGGTCGTGCGGCTGCACGTGTGGCCACAAGTAAGATTATTTACCAAGCCCTTTGCCTCCCCAAAACACTTATACACTTATACAAATTTATCATCACACAACATTGTATTATTAAGCATTCAAACACCCACACTAAGACATCCACATACCATTTACAAACCACATTCATCATGCATAATCACACACACTCACTTAACCATTCACATCATGCAAATTACACAACCAATCACATTTACCACTCATAATTATCACACATTTACTCGTCCAACACATGCAAGCATACACATTCTTGAAATGCATCATCATAGACTTATAACATAACAATTATCAGCCACATTAAACGGACTTATACAACAATAACCTTCTAATAACATAGGCCAACATTCTAGGCCAACTCATATTAACATATACATACATAATCAAGTCCCTATACATGCCATAGACTTAAAAATTCTACAAAATCATTGATACAATACCAATCAATAACTTGTTAGTGTGATAGAATCTCCGACGACCTCCAACTCGAGCTATCATCTGTGTCACTACAGGAAAAAGGAAAGGAAGAGGGTAAGCATTATAGCTTAGTAAGTAGGTATGTAAATAATAAGTAATTTATTAACATGCTTTTATAAGTCTTCACAATATGTTCTCAAGATAATACAATCATAATTGCACATAGTTCCACTATTTACTCATGTTCATCTCAAGCTGTCTACTTGAGTCACAGTCACTAAATTATTTATATCTCGAGCTAAAAAACTTCAAATTAAGATCCGTTAATTTTCTTTGAAACTATACTCACATATCTTCTTACCATAAAATTTTAAGAATTTTTGGTTTAGTCAATAAGTACAGTTTATTCTTTAAAGTCTCCCCTGTTTTGCTATCTGACGGTTTCGACCATTCTTTACTAAAAATTAATTATCTCCTCGTACGGGATTCGCCTGATGTTCTCGTTTGTTTGTTTTGAAGATAGACTCATTAAGGATTTTAATCATGTAAATTATAACCCATAATTATTTTTTACAATGTTTAATGATTTTCTCAAGTCAGAACAGGGGATTCCGAAACCATTCTGACTCTGTCTCACAAAAATTCAAATATCTCAGAATATGAAATTCTTTAGCTTACACCGTTTCTTTTATGTGAAAATAGACTCAATAAGATTTAATTTAATATCTTATTCAATCTATAATTCGGTTTCCACCATTTTTGGTGATTTTTCAAAGTGATACAACTGCTGCTGTCCAAACTGTTTTATTGCTAATTTTACTCTATCATGTTTTCTTTGTATTAATTCTCATTTACACACATATAACACTAAAGTATATCCATAGTTAGCCATGCCAATAGCTAGTCATCATCAAATATTTGCAAGTCTTCATTGTAACAGTTACTCCATATCAACCTTACCAAAGTTCAATCACATATCGAGCACATTGCTCATGAATATATATACACATGTACCTGCACTTGTTCATCACATAATCACATTCAATTACACTAAGTTATTTTCCCGTTGAACACATCGAAATATTATTGGATACATCGGAAGTTTGCACATAAGTGCCACACTTGTAGCCAAAGCTACTTCACATCACTTTTCACATAGAGGCTCGTTCTCGAGCTATTCACCTTCACGGGTCTGCTCACACAAGCTGTCGGTCATTCGTTACCACTCAGTGCTGCTCACACAAGCTGTCAGGTATCCGCAACACATGCCGGTATACCCAGCCACTGGTAGAACTTAAGACCAGCACTCGGATTCACTTAGTCACAATTTCACATAGATTTCACATATGTCCCTAGTGACATGTCAATCGTATCCATTTTTATTCCTAAGTTTCAACCAGGAAATTTCTCACTTGTCGATATTTTGTCAATTACATCAAATATTCAGCCACAATTCATACCATTTATCAAAATATGAAAACGTAAGTAAAAACGATGCATCATTTACATACAAACTTACCTCGGTAACACAATCGGTGAAAAGGACTTATTCATCAATTTCTCGTTTTTCCCTCATTCTAGTTCCAAACCTCGTTTTCCTTGATCTATAATATCACATTTAATTTATTTATTAGTCACATTATTCAATGTGACCCAAAAATCATATTATGGAAGAATTACGTTTTTGCCCCTAAAGTTTCACATATTTATAATTTTGCCCCTAGGCTCGTAAAATGATTTTCATTCAATTTCCTTGTACTTTAAGCCTAGCCGAACCATTTTCATAACTATAACAGCCCACAATTTCCATTAAAACACTTTTATGACACATTTTATAACTTTTATAAATTAGTCCTTTTAGGCATTTTCACCGAAAATCACTTAGTAAAAGTCATTTATGTAACCATAAACATGCATTTTCTACCATTAAACACACAGCTACACACATATTCATCATGGGTCAAAACCCTAGACTTTAACCATATCTCAAATTAGTGGTAGATATAGATAGATCTTGTTACGAGGATTTCAAAAACGTAAAAATCATTAAAAACGGGGCTAGAACGGACTTACAATCGAGCTTGGAAGCTTGAAAAACCCTAGCCATGGTTTCCCCTTGTGAAATTCGTCCATGGGGTTGAATATGGACAAAAATTGGCTTTTAATTTTGTTTATTTGATAATTTAATCACTAAATGACCAAAATGCCCTTAACTTAAAAATATTCTATTTCACCTATTTCAGGTCCATTTTTGTCCAAAAAATTAACCAATGGTCTAATTACCATTTGAGGACCTCCAATTTAAAATTTCATAACAATTGGACACCTCTAACATGTAGAACTTAACTTTTGCACTTTTTTACAATTTAGTCCTTTTGACTAAATTGAGTGCCCAAACATCGAAATTTTCGAACGAAATTTTCACGAAATCATTCCGTGAAATTGTAGACCATAAAAATATAATAAAAATAAATTTTTCCTCATCAAATTTGTGGTCCTGAAACCACCGTTCTGACTAGGCCCAAGTTTAGGCTATTACAATTCTCCCCCCTTTAGCGATTTTCGTCCTCGAAAATCTTACCAAAATGAGGTTTAGCATCTTTTCTCAAAGTTTCCAACCCGTTACCGAATAATCCTCTTCGAGGGCAATCCTTTCAGAAACACTCTGTCATCGATCTGGAATCCAATATAATTAGGTTTTGATTCTGTATAGCTTTTTACGTCGATCTGAAACTGTTTTCAACTTTTACAAATTGCTTCTATCTTTTTATCAAAGTCACAATTCAATTCAAACACGTGCTCAGAATTTCCTGTAGCTTTTTCCATAGCCGATGATATAACCCTCAAATTTCCAAATAGTTTTACGGATTTTTATCATCCATCAATCATAATTCAAGTGGCATCTCTCTTTTTCTAGGTATAAGAGACATCCTGATACAAAATCCATGGTATCTTTTTCGCAACATTACACCAGTATCCTCGTGGCCCATAGTAGTCCTGATTGCATTTGATATTCGGCCTTACTCTGACGACAAAAATGACATTTGAACATAGAAATCAGAAATATCGGTTTCACATCCGTATACCAGAACATTTACTTCAAATCACTGTACTTTCTATTTCTCTTTGGATGAACAGACAAGATATTACGGTGAGCTCTGAACGGAAACTCTCTGCATAAGCCCTGAGTTCCCCAGTACATAAATTCTATCTCGGGATAATAGTGACAGTAATCAGATCTGATCTAAACTTCAGAATCAAAAGTCAGTTCATACTGTATTCGTTTAATTTACCACTTACCATTCCATTTCCGAGCTCTTCTGATTTATAATGGCAACATCGTTTTAGCTTTCAGTTTAGCTAGAATCCGAACACCATCAATAAGGTAAATCTTGAAACCACACTCTGTAACACCCCAAACACGGCCTAAACGTTACGACCAGATCTGGTATGTTACAGGGTGAAGAAAAAACTAATTTTTTATGGATTTAGGAAAATACCGTAAGTTTGAAAACTTTTCGTTTGAGGTGAAGTCTTGAAAATAATGGTATGTAAATTAAGAAAAATTCCCAATTTATGATAGTCGAACATTCGTTATACTTGTTGGCACTTTAAGGAAAAATGATTATTTTATGTTGCTCGTATTTTGAAAACTCCATTTCCACTTTAATGATTAAATTGTCATAGCATCGAAATTGAAATAAACAAATAAGAACAAAAACCAAAGATTAACTTAGAAAGGCCTTATTACATAACAAAAATCCCCAATTAAAAAAAATAAAGTAAAGCAGTAATCAAGTTTACGAAAAAAAAAAACTTTATGGCCTCCACGAGTCCGCCTTGGCTCCCACATCCATGATCTACTGATTACCTGAAAGGTTAAGCACGGGGTGAGTCACCGAGACTCAGTGTGTAAATCCCCTATAACACATAAACGGCTCGAGGCCCACAATCGCATATTGGGCTTTGGCCCACTCAAGATGACATAGAAATTAATGAATGCATCATGTCCCAGCCCAGCCTAATTTTTCCATCCTCTACACGCCAACCCGTACCAGCCTATCACACCGTGGGGATTTCTACAATCAACCCTCCATCCGCTACACGCCTCATACGTGGCTTAGCCACCGATCACTATGTGACCAAAGATAATATAACGTGGCTTAGCCACCGATCACTATGTGACCAAAATAATATAACGTAGCTTAGCCACCGATCCCTATGTGACCAAAATAATATAACGTGGCTTAGCCACCGTTCACCATGTGACCAAATAATCAGACACTTCCCCCTAATATCATATCCATATCCCATGCATAACACACATGTCATAATGAATGCAACATGCTATCAACACAGTAAAATATTACCGCATACATCCTTACACACAAGGAAAACAATATAGTCACGTACCTGACATCCCTAGCCTTACCCACAAGGGTATTACGACTGTCTACATAGCCTTTTTCGGCTTTTCAGCTCATACAATTAATATTACAGTTAAAATAAAGTGTACGAGGTTTTACACACCTGATAACACGCAAAATAATACTCTCTACGTCGACACTATTGATAGCAAAATGACTGCTATCTGCCTACTACTCTGTTCTGAAGCCGGTCCACAACCCGGTGGCCAATCTCGAACAGCAGACACCGCGCACTTCTTGAACTTAAGGGCTGGGACTATGGGTCCAACCCCTTCCTTTGCTTGGCTAGCGTTTGAGTCCATGAAAAAGATCTTGGTCAATAGACCGGATTAAAGCATTGAACAGAACCAAATAAGAATATATGCTCAAAACGTAAAGATCCCTTACCTAGATCGACAAATCCCGGAGATTATAAGACTTGGATTAAGGCACCGATTGAATACCTAAGTCGACTAAAACCGAACGTCCCTTAACACCCTTCAATCACAGATCATATGTCGAAAGAACGCGAAGACAAAGCCCCTCCTTCAATCGGTCAAGAATCATAAGACAAGATTAATACCTACGGTATCCAAAAGGAGAGAAAAGAGAATGGAAACGAAAAGGGAATACCTAGCACGATCAAAGAGAATCCGATTGACAAAGTTGTGAAACAGAGTGACGGCACTCCTCTAAACAAAGAACAAAAGATGAAGGTGAGCACTCAAGGAAGATTCGGCCAAGAAGAAATATAGAAAGAATAAGAACAATGGATGCTTCGGCTTTGGAAAAAACCTGTGAGAAGGTGAGGGATATGTTTCGGCAAATGAAGAACAAGAAGAGAGGCTTAAGAGATTTGGCTAAAGCTAGATGGAATCAAAGAGATGAATAGGAGTAATGGAGGATTCGGTCAAGAAGAAGGAAAGAAGAATGAGGTTTCGGCTTTAGGTAACACAAATGAGAAGAAAGAAATGAGAAGTAGAGAGGATGATAGGAGTTTCGGCTAAACAAAGAAAAGGTTTCGAAGTTGTCAAAAAGAAGAACACCAAATGCCGAAAGGGAAAAGAGCTCTCAAACTCGGCTACTAGACACCTCTAAAATAATTCGGCACCTACAACCCAAAACCGAAAATGCACCTTTGAGAACTAAAATGCATATGACCATAATTGCAATTCGGCACACCCGAAACAAGCTAGAACTGATTCCTACATTCCCCCCCCCCAAGCATTCAAAATTCGGCCACTACCTTCACCACATGCTAATCCCTTACTTTTCTCCTTAATTCACTCCTGATCACTCATTCGAAATAGTTTGAATGATTCAAACTCCTCTTTCTTCTCTAAGCCACATATTTGAATTATTTGACTCAATCAACTCTCTCCTCTTGAAGTATCCTAGCCGAACTCCACCTCTGCTCCCCTTGACGCCAAAAAGAATTCCAAAATGAGCACCATACGACTTGAACCTGCTCCCTCTCTCGCTCCCTTGTATGCGTCACCTACAGAACCTTAAGTGGCGCCTCCTAGCCTCTTTCCAACTGAATTTCTTGTATCTTCAAACACAAGTAATACCCCTTAAGTCCTATCCCAGCTAGCTCCCCACTAAAGTTCCCAAACAGAGAATTTTGGCCAAGGCTTCGACTTAACCCTGAGCCTTTCCTGGACCCTTAAACACCCTAAACTAACACATTAAGCATAGCATACACAAAGGAGTACATCAAATGCAAAGCCCCCCAATTCAGGATGTTACAGTTCTACCCCCTTAAAGAAATTTCGGCCTCGAAATTACCTGATCAAAAGAGATGAGGTTATTGCTGCCGCATCGCTTCCTCCGGTTCCTATGTAGCCTCCTCAGAACCGTGGTTTCGCCATAAAACCTTAACCAACGGAACCGTCTTCCTTCGCAACACCCTGATATCACGATCCAAGATCTACACTGGTTCTTCTTCAAAGGATAGGTCAGGCCTTACTTCGATTTCTTCTACTGGCATAACATGAGATGGATCCGACCGGTAGCGTCTTAGCATCGAAACGTGAAACACATCGTGAATCTGACTCAACTCTGAAGGTAGCTCGAGCTGATAAGCTACTGGTCCCACACGTTTCTACACACGATAAGGCTCGATGAATCTGGGGCTTAGCTTGCCCTTTCACCCAAATCTTAGAACCTTCTTCCATGGTGAAACCTTTAAGAAGACCCGGTCACCCACTGCAAATTCTATGTCCTTACGCTTCAGATCCGCATAAGACTTCTGTCTATTAGAAGCTTCCTTTAATCGAGCCCGAATTAACTTAACCTTCTCCTCCATCTCTGTAACCAATTCTACACCCACAATCCGACGTTCCCCCAATTCTGTCCAACAGGTAGGAGTACGACACTTTCACCCATACAATGCTTCATAGGGCGCTATTTGAATACTAGACTGGTAGCTGTTGTTGTACGCGAACTCTGTCAACGGTAAGAACTCTTCCTAGCTACCTCTGAAGTCTATGACACAACCTCTCAACATATCTTCCAAGATCTGAATTACCCTCTCCGACTGTCCGTCAGACTGTGGATGAAATGATGTGCTGAAATCTAACTTTGTACCCAACGCTTGATACAACACCTTCCAAAATCTCGACGTAAACCTAGGGTCTCTGTCTGAAATGATAGACACTGGTACCCCGTGCAACCTCACGATCTCTGCTGCATACAACTTAGCAAATTTCTGTAGAGAGTAGTCGACACGAACTGTTATGAAATGAGCAGATTTCGTTAATCGATCAACAATTACCCATACCGAATCCTTCCTAGCAGGTGTGAGAGGTAGCCCACTAACAAAGTCTATTGTGATCCTCTCCCATTTCCACTGTGGAATATTCACCGGCTGCAGCAACCCCGAAGGTACCTGATGTTCCGCTTTTACTTGTTGGCACGTCAAACACTTACTCACAAATTCGGTTACCTCTTGCTTCAGACCTGGCCACCAAAATTGTTCTCACAAGTCCTGATACATCTTACTTCCTCCAGGATGCATAACGTATGGGCTGCTATGCGCTTCCTGTAAAATCTTACTCCTCAACTCAGGATCCTTTGGCATGCAAGTCTTTCCTCAAAAACATACTACGCCATCACTATTCACACTAAAATCTATTGCCTCGTTATCTGTTCCTAACCGAAACTTCGACTTTAACAACTCATCAGCCCACTGCTTCTCTTTAATCTGACTAACCCAAGAAGGTTTCACTTGAAGTTCCGCTAATAGACTTCCATCATCGTATAAACTGAGGTGAGAAAACATTGCTCTCAATTCAGAGATTACCCTACGACTTAATGCATCCGCCACCACGTTAGCTTTACCCGGATGGTATTCGATCGAGCAATCATAATCCTTTAACAACTCGATACACCTCCTCTGCCTTAAATTCAACTCCTTCTGGGTGAGAAGGTATTTTAGGCTCTTGTGATCTGTATAAATGACGGACTTCTCCCCATACAGATAATGCCTCCAACTCTTCAGCGCAAAAAACACAATCACGCCAATTCCAAATCATGCGTGGATAATTCAACTCATGCGGTCTCAACTGCCGAGACACATATGCTACCACTTTCCCATCCTGCATCAGCACACATCCCAAACCTGTGTGCGACGCATCACAATAAACCGCAAACTCTTTCCTAGCCTCAGGCTGTATCAACACTGGAGCCTCTGTCAAAATCCTTTTCAACCTTTCAAAACTCTCCTGTTGCTTATCAGGCCAAACAAACGGAACCTCTTTCCGCAACAACTTGGTTAATGGTGCCGCAATCAAAGAGAACCCTTCAACAAACCTTCTATAATACCCAGCTAGACCAAGAAAGCTCCTGATTTTTGCCACCGACTTAGGTGGCTTCCAATCCAACACTGCCTCAATCTTCCGAGGATCAACCCTAATCCCCTCAGCAGACACTACATGGCCCAAAAAGGTAACTTCCCTTAGCCAGAACTCACACTTACTGAACTTGGCGAACAATTGCTTCTCCCTCAGAATTTGCAAAACCGCTCGAAGATGCGAATCATGCTCCTCCTCATACTTTGAATAAACCAGGATATCGTCTATAAACACCACGACGAATCAATCCAGATAGGGTTGGAAAACCCGGTTCATCATGTCCATAAACGCTGCTGGTCCATTGGTCAACCCGAACGGCATCACCAGGAATTCGTAATGACCATAGCGAGTTTTGAAAGCCGTCTTATGAATATCTGCTTCCTTGACCTTAAGCTAATGATATCCTGACCTCAAATCTATCTTTGAGAAAACTGAAGCCCCCCTCAACTGATCGAACAAGTCGTCAATCCTCGGCAACGGGTATTTGTTCTTGATCGTCAACTTGTTCAACTGACAGTAGTCAATGCACATACGCATTGATCCATTCTTCTTCTTAACGAATAGCACCGGCACTCCCCAAGGTGATACACTCGGTCGGATAAAACCCCGATCCAACAGTTCTTGAATCTGCGCTTTCAGTTCCACTAACTCCTTCGGCGCCATTCTATATGGGGCAATAGACACTGGCCCTGTTCCCGGAAGAAGATCAATACCAAACTCCACTTCGAGATCCAGAGGTAATCCAGGAAGCTCTTCTTGGAAAACATCAGAAAATTCCTTCGCCGTTCTAACATCCCCAACATTTAGTTCCTTGGCTTCCAGAGCCCGAACAAAAGTTAAGAATGCCTCACATCCTTTCCTCACCATTCTTTCCGCCCTTAAGGCAGACACTACATTTGACAAATAGTTCCTCCTTTCACCTATCACTAAAACTTCGTCATCCTCAGGAGTTCTTAACACCATACGCTTGGCTGCACAATCCAAATTTGCTCAATACGTCACCAACCAGTCCATGCCTAAGATCAAATCGAATTCCCCAAACGGCAGTTCCATCAGATCAGCCGGAAAAACTACCCCTTGAACTTCTAGAGGTACATCCCTATAAAGTTTGTTCACCACTATAGATTGTCCTAATTGGCTAATTACAGTCATCTCCCTAGAAGCAATCACAGAGTCTATGCTTAAAGTTCCAGATACCACACTAGCGACATAAGAATGTGTCGACCTAATGTCAATCAATGTAGAAAAAGGCAATCCAAAAATTAAGAACGTACCGGTTATGACATCCGGTGCATCACCCTCCTCTCGGCGTCTAGCTGCATAGACTAACCCCGACTGTCTCGCATCAGTGCTCTCTACACCTCTGCCTGGTGTTCTACGGCCTCGACCGAAACCATTAACTCCTCTGGCTGGACCACGCCCTCTCTGCGGTTGCTGACCACCTCTACCCAGCTAAGCATAACCCTGACTTACCGGCCCTGCACTGCCCCATTCCTGTGGACAGTCTCTAACCTGATGATCATTAGACCCACACCTGAAACATCTTCTGTTACCCGTCCAACACTCGCCCAAATGAAATTTACCACATCGAGCACACCTCTGAGGCTGACTATCAACAACAGATCTCACAACCCGACTCGGCCTATCCAACTTAAGTCTTTTCTGAAAAAGCCTAGCTGACCCCGACAATCCAAAATTCCTTTTATTTCTACCTCTATCTCTATCCCGATTCTGGTTTTTAGACCGCTTCACTTTCTCGTCTATCTTAGCCTTTTCCACTAGAACAGCAAATTCCCTTTCTCGTTGTGCAGCAATCAGCATTCGCAAATCATCCCTCAGACCATCTTCAAACCAAACACAACGCTCATGGTCTGTGGCCACTATCCCCTGGGCATAACGACTAAGACGTAAGAATTTCGCCTCATACTCAGCCACCGATTTATTTCCCTGAACCAAATTCAGAAATGCCCTACGCTGCGCATCTACATAACTCGATCTGATGTACTTACTCTGGAATGCCAACCTGAAGAAATCCCAGGTAATGCGGTCAGCCACTGAACCATCCCTGACTGTCAGCCACCATTGATACGCCTCATCCCGCAGAAGAGACACAACTCCTTTCAACTTCTCCTCCACCGTAAAATCAAGATCATCCATGATACGCTCTACTGCTTCTAGCCAATACTCGGCTACATTCAGAGCTACACTAGATACGCCCCTAAACATCTCTTCTCCATTGGCTCAAAGTCGTTCAGACACAGATTTCCGAGCCCCAGATCCTATGCTCGCTCTAGCAACCCTCTCCAAGACCCGTAACATCGCCTGAGACACCGCATCATCCCCACTCGTTTGATCTTGAAGATCTGCTTCCGCAGCTGGCGGTACTGGCATCTCATTTCCTGACCCATGTTCTGACTCTGAGGGTTCAGACCCAACACCTCGGCCTCTACCACGACCGCGTACAGCACGTCCACGTCCCCTAGTACTCATGGCTACCGATACGCGTTTATCTGATTAAAAGTTTTATGAATTAGCACTTTCTTCCACTGTTTTATATCGAGCAATCTTATGAGGAGTAGTATTAATAGTAGTTCTCGCGAGTTCGTAGCTATATCTAAAGGATTCAGTTTCTAAAGTCTGAATATTCTAATGCTAGTAACCACATTCATTCAATCAAATAAGCATTTCATGCATACATCACCAAAAGTTAGAACACTTACCTGCGTGGAGCGGGTTCCGATAGACTCGGACGCCATATCTCAAATAAAACAGTTCCTCCAATTAACATGCACACCAACTTTATAAAACACTGTTGAACCCATTTCACAGCCCGAGTTTTGCAACCCTGCTCTGATACCAAAATTGTAACACCCCAAACCCGGCCTAAATGTTACGACCAGATCTGGTATGTTACAGGGTGAAGAAAAAACTAATTTTTTATGGATTTAGGAAAATACCGTAAGTTTGAAAACTTTTCGTTTGAGGTGAAGTCTTGAAAATAGTGGTATGTAGATTAAGAAAAATTCTCAATTTATGATAGTCAAACATTCGTTATACTTGTTGGCACTTTAAGAAAAAATGATTATTTTTTGTTGCTCGTATTTTGAAAACTCTATTTCCACTTTAATGATTAAATTGTCATAGCATCAAATTTAAAATAAACAAATAAGAACAAAAACCAAAGATTAACTTAGAAAGGCCTTATTACATAACAAAAATCCTTAATTTAAAAAAATAAAGTAAGGCAGTAATCAAGTTTACGAAAAAAACTTTATGGCCTCCACGAGTCCGCCTCGGCTCCCACATCCACGATCTACTGACACTGAAAGGTTAAGCACGGGGTGAGTCACCGAGACTCAAGTGTGTAAATCCCTATAACACATAAACGGCTCGAGGCCCACAATCGCATATTGGGCTTTGGCCCACTCAAGATGACATAGAAATTAATGAATGCATCATGTCCCATTGACCTAATTTTCCATCCTCTACACGCCAACCCGTACTCAACCTATCACACCATGGGGATTTCTACAATCAACCCTCCAACCGCTACACGCCTCATACGTGGCTTAGCCACCGATCACTATGTGACCAAAGATAATATAATGTGGCTTAGCCACCGATCACTATGTGACCAAAATAATATAACGTGGCTTAGCCACCGATCACTATGTGACCAAAATAATATAACGTGGCTTAGCCACCGATTACCATGTGACCAAATAATCAGGCACTTCCCCTTCATATCATATCCATATCCCATGCATAACACACATGTCATAATGAATGCAACATGCTATCAACACAGTAAAATATTACCACATATATCCTTACACACAAGGAAAACAATATAGTCACGTACTTGGCATCCCTAGCCTTACCCACAAGGGTATTACGACTGTCTATACAGCCTTTTCCGGCTTTTCAGCTCATACAATTAATATTACAGTTAAAATAAAGTGTACGAGGTTTTACACACCTGATAACACGCAAAATAATACTCTCTACGTCGACACTATCGATAGCAGAAATGACTGCTATCTGCCTACTACTCTGTTCTGAAGCCGGTCCACAACCCGGTGGCCAATCTCGAACAGCAGACACCGCACGCTTCTTGAACTTAGGGGCTGAGACTACGGGTCCAACCCCTTCCTTTGCTTGGCTAGTGTTTGAGTCCATGAAAAAGATCTTGGTCAATAGACCGGATTAAAGCATTGAACAGAACCAAATAAGAATATATGCTCAAAAAGTAAAGATCCCTTACCTAGATCGACAAATCTCGGAGATTATAAGTCTTGGATTAAGGCACCGATTGAATACCTAAGTCGACTAAAACTGAACGTCTCTTAACACCCTTCAATCACAGATCAGATGCTGAAAGAACGCGAAGACAAAGCCCCTCCTTCAATTGGTCAAGAATTATAAGACAAGATTAATACCTACGGTATCCAAAATAAGAGAAAAGAGAATTGAAACAAAAAGGGAATACCTACCACGATCAAAGAGAATCCGATTGACAAAGTTGTGAAACAGAGTGACGGCACTCCTCTAAACAAAGAATGAAAGATGAAGGTGATTACTCAAGGAAGATTTGGCCAAGAAGAAATATAGAAAGAATAAGAACAATGGATGCTTCGGCTTTGGAAAAAACCTGTGAGAAGGTGAGGCATATGTTTCGGCAAATGAAGAAAAAGAAGAGAGGCTTAAGAGATTTGGCTAAAGCAAGATGAAATCAAAGAGATGAATGGGAGTAATGGAGGATTCGGTCAAGAAGAAGAAAAGAAGAATGAGGTTTCGACTTTAGGTAACACAAATGAGAAGAAAGAAATGAGAAGTAGAGAGGATGATAGGAGTTTCGGCTAAACAAAGAAAAGGTTTCGAAGTTGTCAAAAAGAAGAACACCAAATGCTGAAAGGGAAAAGAGCTCTCAAACTCGGCTACTAGACACCTCCAAAATAATTCGGCACCTACAACCTAAAATCGAAAATGCACCTTTGAGAACTAAAATGCCTATGACCATAATTGCAATTCGGCACACCCTAAACAAGCTAGAACCGATTCCTACACTCCCCCCAAGCATTCAAAATTCGGCCACTACCTTCACCACATGCTAATCCCTTACTTTTCTCCTTAATTCACTCCTGATCACTCATTCGAAATAGTTTGAATGATTCAAACTCCTCTTTTTTCTCTAAGCCACATATTTGAATTATTTGACTCAATCAACTCTCCCCTCTTGAAGTATCCTAGCGGAACTCCACCTCTGCTCCCCTTGACGCCAAAAAGAATTCCAAAATGAGCACCATGCGACTTGAACGTGCTCCCTCTCTGCTCCCTTGTGGCGTCACCTACCTGAACCTTAAGTGGCGCCTCCTAGCCTCTTTCCCACTGAATTTCTTGTGTCTTCAAACACAAGTAATATCCCTTAAGTCCTATCCCAGCTAGCTCTCCACTAAAGTGCCCAAACAGAGAATTTTGGCCAAGGCTTCGACTTAACCCCGAGCCTTTCTTGGACCCCTAAACACCCTAAACTAACACATTAAGCATAGCATACACACAGGAGTACATCAAATGCAAAGCCCCCTAATTCAGGATGTTACACACTCACAAAGTAAGCAAATATTTTCCATTCAAGTAACTGCAAGTATTTCTTCTTTACCCAAAGGTAAGTCAATATTCACAAAAAATCTTTCAACATGCTAGTCACATATATTTACTAATTGCATTAACTCAGACGAAACATGACATCTTGTTTGAACTCACTGATAATAATCAGAATTACCCGAAGAAAGAAAATAAATATACAATTTAAACTTGAATTGTCATAATCCACACTTTTGCCGATATCAACTTTAAAGATAAGCCATGCTTGATCAATTAAACAATAGGGATGATAAGAAAACCAAGATAATGAAATCCAAGATACAAGACTATACTGAATGCCCGAGAATACTACTCATATGAAATAATAGAGATCTTGACGATTCCTCAGAGAAAACCAGAAGAAAGAGAAACACTATTCATACATTCTGAAATCAATTGTGATAGAGATAATATATATTCCATACAGATATACACAATAGCCAGATGAAACAAAAGAATAGTTTCATATGAATTCACCGTCAACTTTTTATCTCAAACGTAACGGAATAGAATACCAATAGAAGATAGAGGCATGCCGATCATAAATCAATCAGACCAACGATGCTTTCATCAGAAAACGAGCAATTACAAATACCTCTAAGAATGTAAGAATACATAGAATACCCGTAAGAGATAGTCATAAATTACTCAATCAGAAATAGCTGTCATACTCAAACATCTTTACAATTCAAACATCGTTCTTCTGACTAATTCTATCGTCACTAATTCCATAATATTCCATTCATTAACAAAAATCAATTCAAAAGAATTCCCGGTAAGTACAGTGTTTAGACATCATACCTAAATGAGTCGATTAGCCGAGATTAACTCCTCCTCTAACCGTGGCATTGTACATTCCAAATAATCTTTAGAATAATCTGAAATCTCTCTCATAATTGTTTTCTACTCGCTAAGTCATTCCCATCTATGATCACATTATTAATTATTCCACCACTGAACTCTTTACTTCCCTACTTGTGAGCTTATTCAATGTAAATCTCGTGAACTTCGTCATATAACACTATACCGGTGTAACAGTCCGGTTTAGACCCTAGCCGAAATAGTGGTTTTGGGACCACAAATCTGAGTCAGAAAAATATTTTAATATTATTTTCTGTGCTTACAGTATGTGATTAAGCATGTGTGAAAGTTTCGTGAATTAATTTATCTATTTGTGTGCTTAATTTGATAAAAGGACTAAATTGAGTTAAATGCAAAACTAGCATGCCATATGTAAAGGTATTTATTTGCTATGGCTTTTATTATATGGAGTCCTTATATTGTTATTAAACCATATGAATATTTGATGGACAAAAATGCCTTAAGATAGTGGAATTCAAATGAACATAAAAAGGCTAGTTTACTAATTAGCTAAATTAGTAAATAAAAATAAAACAAAACATAAAGTGTTCATCTTTTCATCACTATTGCCGAATTTTAAGAGAAAAAGAAGAGAAAAGGAGTTCCTAGGATTCGGCTAGCTATAAGCAAAATTAAGGCATGTTTTTGTTTCGATTTTTGTTAATTTCTATGTTTTTGTAATCGTTGCTTCGAGTACTACAAAGCCCATGCTTTAATTTTGGAATTGATGAAGATTATGAGATGTTCCATTGATGAATGTTTAAGTTTTGTGATGTTAGTTGATGAAATATGAAATATATGTGTTAGATGAACATGTTTTGTTTTGGATTTTTGATGAATTTGAGTAATTTGGACTAAATTGTGAAAATAATATTTTGAGGGACTAAAATGTGAAATAAATGAAATGTGAGGATTTAGATGAAGCATGTGAATATTCGACTAAGCATGGGTACAAAATAATTATGTTTATTTTGTGATTTTGTGAAATTAGAAATTAAATGTCAAAATGTGAAAATGTGAGGGCTAAATTGCAAAATGCCCTAAATGTGTGTTTTTGGATTGAATTGAATGATTTGGTGAATAAATGGGTTAAATTTGATTATGTATAGATCAAGAACCAAAGAAAATGGATTTAGACCGAGGAAAGTCGAAAGTGATCGAGTAATCGAAACTGTCCGTTTATATCCGTACGAGGTAAGTCTATATACAAATAAATGTATTTAAGTTGGTTTATTCATGTTCATATAATATGGGATTGTGATGAATGTCTTTGGAAGATATACATGTGAAACCCGAGAAAGTATCGACAATGAGTCAATGTCCGAAAAGCCCTGTACAAACCTTAGGAATAGATAGGATTCATTTTTCATGACATAGGGTTCCAATATGTGATATCGTGTAAGACCACGTCTGGGACGTTGGCGTCGATTTGAGAATTATGTGTAAGACCATGTCTGAGACATTGGCATCGTAAATGATTTCGTGTAAGACCCTGTCTGGGACAGTGGCATTGATGTTTGATTACATGTAAGACCACGTCTAGGACGTTGGCATTGTACGAGTATTCTGAGTTATCCGAGTATCCTATTTGATTCCGAACGGTTCAACGAGAAATTTTGAGAAATAAAAGACTATGTGAAATGTGTAACTGGTTCAGGTACGTTTGAAATGTACTCTATGTTTGAGTATGAAAAGTAAGTATATATGAATTTGCAAAAGTGAGATATGTGCATAGAATTGTTGAGACAAAATGAGATATTTGTATGAATGTGCTATAATCTAATGAGATACATGGAGATGTGAATTGTTGTCAAACAAATGGTTAGATACCTTTGAGCTAAAGAATATATGTGAATATGCTATTGAGATATGCTAAAGTTCTTGTAATTGAAATGGTTATAAATGTTTTACATGATAAGTTTATTTGTATATGCCTTACTAAGCTTTTGAAAGCTTACTTTGTGTGTGTTTGCATTGTTTTATAGATCTTTAAAGCTACGGAAGGCTCGAGGATCGTCGAGGATTATCACCACACTATCAAAACATATTTTGGAACCTTTTGAATGTGTACATATTTTAAGTATGGCATGTATAGACTAGTTGAGTTAGATGATGTTTTGAGATGCATATATAAGCCATGAGATATGGCTTGTTAAAGAATTTGAATATGGTAATTTTTTTAAATCGATGTTTTGTGATTCAAAGTTGGTATCTTTATGACGAAAGGTTGGTATATTGAGTTGGTAAGTTTTAGATGAATTTTACGTAGAAATGTTTGAGAATGATATGAGACAAATTGTGCAATGGTTAATATATTTGATATACTTATGAATGGTTTGAAAAGATGGTCATTTTTGGTATGATTTGGTTGAAATTTGAAAGTATAAAATGTGTTTGTTTGAGATGTAGGTTTGACCTTAAAATGTGTAACACCCCAAACCCGGTCAACACACCACGACCGAATCTAGCATGTTACGGAGTGAAAACATTTTGAGTAAAACAAGTTTGTCAATTTATTTCTATTGAAAACTCCTTTACCGTTTAAAAGGTTAGAAAACCCCGTGTAGAGTATAGTTGAAATCGTTTTTGGTTACTTAAAAACCCGGAAAAACCCTCTTTTGTTGAAAATCCATTTTTTTTTATAGTTTTGGAATACCTTTCGATACTTGTTAAAAACCAAGTGAGATAAGTATAGTCGAGTTAAGAACCATTTGTGTTTGGAGTTGTTTAAGAAATTGAATTTGAAAATGTTGCTTTTTACCGGTTATTTAAGCAAATCAAATAATTAAGCACATGCATAATCTAATCAAATAAAAGCAAGTATATAAAAAAAAACCCAAAATAATACTCAGCGGCCTTATTACAAATCCAAAACCAAATTTAAAAGTAAATTAACCCAAAATAGTAAATGAGATAAAACCCGAAAACATAACGCATGGCCACCTCGAGTCTGTCCCGGCTCCACATCTGCGATCTATGCCTCATCTGCAAAATGTAAGGGAAGGGGTGAGTCACTGAGACTCAGTGTATAAATCCCCATCCCGATAATAACAAAGCACTTACACAATACATAAGTCAATATGCAATTCATGCAAACCCAACCTAACCATCCGAACTCCTGTGTCTACCCCGTGTGGTCAAAACCACTGGTGACCGTAGTCACAAATCATATGGTGGGGCCAACCCACCGTGTGGTCAAAACCACTGATGACAATCCCGTAATCTACATGTGGGGCCAACCCACTGTGGTACCAAACCACTGGGACGAGTCACAAATAATCCATGTGTGGTCAAAACCACTGGTGACCGTAGTCACAAATAGTATATGTGTGGTCAAAACCACTGGTGGTCAAAACCACTGAGACTTAGTCACGATTATAATATAGAAAGCGGGGCCAACCCACTGTGTGGTCAAAACCACTGGTGACAGTCTAGAAACAAGCCTTCCCCCTCCTCTCATTACACCCGTGCAATATGACATAATAATTCGTGTATGCAGTATGTCATGTATGCTAAACATATGTCAAATATAAGTATAACATGAATTACAATCATAATCAGATAGACATAAAATAACATAATCACGCTAATCAACCTCTAAGGGTATAACCGTAATTTTACCTACCAAGGGCATTTTTGTAATTTACCCACCAAGGGTATATCGGTAATTTTACACCTACGATGGCCTTTCCCAAAGGCCCAAATGTCGCCTCGAGCGACTCAGCTACCATTTCCGGTCATACCGGACGATTGGGCCTAAAACTTGATTTCGACCCATTCGGGCCCACACGCTCGTGTGGCCCACCTAGCACAAATCTAGCCATGTATATAAGTTCCACCTAGTCTAGTTCACTATATTCTACACAATCGCACAATTTACTCATAAGGTCCCACGGGCCCATTGGGCCCACTTCGGCCCATCGTGGCCCAAGCAGCCCCAACCCACAAGAATACTACTGATGGCCTCAACTATCGCGTCAAAGCCCCACACGTGCGCTCGCATGCTCGTGTGGCTACTATTGCCGTGACCGGCACTTCGGCATTTGCCGCTCTACAACTAGAGTAGAGAGAGTTACACACCTGATAGGAGTGCAGTGTTAAACGTATTTGCGACCACTCCTGTGCCCAAACGCCCACCAAGGTATGTTAACTCTCCTCCTGGAATGCTCTTTATATAGCTATCTCTCCACCTTCCTTCTTTGTATCTTTTCGATGTGGGATCCCTTCGTCAGTAGAGTTTAAATTCAACTGAAACTCTTGCCATCCAATCCGCAAAATAAATACCCCCTTGCTTCTCATGAGATTCGAACCCAGGCTCCCCTGCAACATAATCCACGCCGCTAACCACTTGGCCACAAGCTCCTCTTGTGTCTTAAACCATGCGCAAATAAATTTGAATCTAAAGCCAAATATTAAAGTCCATGAAAAAAAAAACCAAAATGCAAGAGCCAAGACTTGAACCTTGGACCTCCTTCCTTCCCTCGTGGCGTCACCCCCTTGTTCCTTAAGTGGCGTCACTTTGCCACTGCCACCACACCACACACTCCACTTGTGTCATTTTCCCCACATTTTATTCTTAAGGCCTACCCGCCAACTTCCGTGGTTTTTTCACCTAAAACCAAAATTTCCCTAAAGCCAAAGTTCGATCCCGGGACTTCATAGAAGCCTTCTAACTTTCCAAAATCACTTATCCAATAGGTCCAACTTGCATTTAAGCCGATCTCTTGTTCTCTAAAAATTTTAAATCAAGGCCCATTGGGCCCAATCCTACTAGGCCCAATTTCGAGATGTTACAAATCTACCCTCCTTAAAGAAATTTCGTCCTCGAAATTTCCAACTACAGGAACATTCGTACAACCTAACCTACAACACTGTGCTCACGCTGCGCACTCTGATTCCAATAACCCTAATATACTTTTAACTAGAATTTAGAAATCCTACACATACTTAAAAACACCTAACCATTAAAGCAGACAAATACTTTGTACGCAATCAACTCTATATCCGAACATCACATCCAACCCAAACACACAGAATAGATATTCAAAATACAGCATATAACAAAGCAAAGTATCAGGAAACTTATAGTGCGGATTGGTCCGGAGACTCGGGTGCCATATTTCAAAAAAAAATAGATATATATTTTTCTAAACCATTTTCCAAACCATCTTTTGAAAACATTTTTGAACCCAAACCCACAGCCGAGTTTTTGAACCTAGGCTCCGATACCAAAATTGTAACACCCCAAACCCGGTCAACACACCACGACCGAATCTGGCATGTTACGAAGTGAAAACGTTTTGAGTAAAACAAGTTTGCCTATTTATTTCTATTGAACACTCCTTTACCGTTTAAAAGGTTAGAAAACCCCGTGTAGAGTATAGTTGAAATCGTTTTTGGTTGCTTAAAAACCCGAAAAAACCCTCCTTTGTTGGAAATCCATTTGTTGTTTATAGTTTTGGAATACCTTTCGATACTTGTTAAAAACCAACTAAGTTAAGCATAGTCGAGTTAAGAACCATTTGTGTTTGGAGTTGTTTAAGAAATTGAATTTGAAAATGTTGCTTTTTACCGATTATTTAAGCAAATCAAATAATTAAGCACATGCATAATCTAATCAAATAAAAGCAAGTATATAAAAAAAAACCCAAAATAATACTCAGCGGCCTTATTACAAATCCAAAACCAAATTTAAAAGTAAATTAACCCAAAACGGTAAATGAGATAAAACTCGAAAACATAACGCATGGCCACCTCGAGTCTGCCCCGGCTCCACATCCGCGATCTATGCCTCATCTGCAAAATGTAAGGGAAGGGGTGAGTCACCGAGACTCAGTGTATAAATCCCCATCCTGATAATAACAAAGCACTTACACAATACATAAGTCAATATGCAATTCATGCAAACCCAACCTAACCATCCGAACTCCTGTGTCTACCCCGTGTGGTCAAAACCACTGGTGGTCAAAACCACTGGTGATCGTAGTCACAAATCATATGGTGGGGCCAACCCACCGTGTGGTCAAAACCACTGATGACAATCTCGTAATCAATATGTGGGCCAACCCCATCGTGGTACCAAACCACTGGACGAGTCACAAATAATCCATGTGTGGTCCAAACCACTGGGGACCGTAGTCACAAATAGTATATGTGTGGTCAAAACCACTGGTGGTCAAAACCATTGAGACTTAGTCACGATTATAATATAGAAAGCGGGGCCAACCCAACGTGTGTGGTCAAAACCACTTGTGTGACAGATCTAGAAACAAGCCTTCCCCCTCCTCTCATTACACCCGTGCAATATGACATAATAATTCGTGTATGCAGTATGTCATGTAAGCTAAACATATATCAAATATAAGTATAACATGAATTACCATCATAATCAGATAGACATAAAACAACATAATCACGCTAATCAACCTCTAAGGGTATAACCGTAATTTTACCTACCAAGGGCATTTTCGTAATTTACCCACCAAGGGTATATCGGTAATTTTGCACCTGCAATGGCCTTTCCCAAAGGCCCAAATGTCGCCCCGAGCGACTTAGCTACCATTTCCGGTCGTACCGAACGATTGGGCTTAAAACTCGATTCCGGCCCATTCGGGCCCACATGCTCGTGTGGCCCACCTAGCACAAATCTAGCCATGTATATAAGTTCCACCTAGTCTAGTTCACTATATTTTACAAAATCGCACAATTTACTCATAAGGGCCCACGGGCCCATTGGGCCCACTTTGGCCCATCGCGGCCCAAGTAGCCCCAACCCACAAGAATACTACTGATGGCCTCAACTATCGCGTCGAAGCCCCACACGTGCGCTCACACGCTTCGTGTGGCTACTATTGCCGTGGCGCACTTTGGCATTTGCCGCTCTACAACGAGTAGAGAGTTACACACCCGATAGGAGTGCGGTGTTAAACCGCGGCTGCGACCACTCCTGTGCCCAAACGCCCACCAATGTATGTTAACTCTCCTCCTGGAATGCTCTTTATATAGCTAGCTCTCCACCTTCCTTCTTTGTATCTTTCCGATGTGGGATCCCTTCGTCAGTAGAGTTTAAGTTCAACTGAAACTCTTGCCGTCCAATCCACAAAATAAATACCCCCTTGCTTCTCATGAGATTCGAACCCAGGCTCCCCTACAACATAATCCATGCCGCTAACCACTTGGCCACAAGCTACTCTTGTGTCTTAAACCATGCGCAACTAAATTTGAATCTATAGCCAAATATTAAAGTCCATGTAAAAAGAAAACCAAAATGCAAGAGCCAAGACTTGAACCTTGGACCTCCTTCCTTCCCTGTGGCGTCACCCCCTTGTTCCTTAAGTGGCGTCACTTTGCCACTACACCACACACTCCACTTGTGTCATTTTTCCCCATATTTTATTCTTAAGGCCTACCTGCCAACTTCTAGGATTTTTTTCACCTAAAACCAAAATTTCCCTAAAGCCAAAGTTCGATCCCAGGACTTCATAGGAGCCTTCTAACCTTCCAAAATCACTTATCCAATAGGTCCAACTTGCATTTAAGCCGATCTCTTGTTCTCTAAAAATTTTAAATCAAGGCCCATTGGGCCCAATCCTACTAGGTCCAATTTCGGGATGTTACAAAATGGGTGGTAAATTGGCCTTGAAAATGGCCTATATTTGCCCACACGGTTGAGCACACGGGCGTGTGGCTCGACCGTGTCATTTGAGTTTGTAATTCAAAATTAGTCAATTTCGACCAAGGGCTAGACACACGGGCGTGTGACTGGCCGTGTGATGCAAGTCAGTGTCGACCACGGGTGAGGCACATGGGCGTGTCCTCAGCCGTGTGGACAAGTCAGTATGTATGCCCTGTTTTGCCACGGCTTGGACACACGGGTGTGTCTGAGGCCGTGTGAGGCACACGGCCTACCCACACGGGCGTGTGACCTCTGTAACTTTGAAAAATGTTTGATTTTCAGAAAAATTTTGTATTATCTCGGTTTAGTCCCAACCCCTTTCTAATGCATGTTTAAGGACTTGTATACCTCATTAAGGGACTATATGCTTGTATTTTGTTATGATATGATGATGATATACTTATTGATGTGAAATGTCCGTAAAAGTTTCCGATTTGTCCGGTAATGCCTTTTAACCCTATACCAATGATGGTTATGGGTTAAGGGTGTTACAACCGGTAAGGGGGTGAAGATTGTAAAGCCTTTAAATTTCTGACTCTCATACATACACGCATATAGCATAGCATTCAATACCAACACAATATCATGTACTTTGATTACACATCTCTAGGTTTCTACTAATCATGAACACATTTTCAAATATCTTAGAAACACTTTCAGCATTATCACATATGAATATCAACCAATCGTAATAAGATCATCTCAAAACAAATTTTTCATGTTATTCACTGCAAAAAGTCACTCTGATTTATCGAAATGCAATGTTCTATCAGAACGATAACACTTTATCCATATTCTTCAACTTATGGTTAATTCATTGTATCCATTAACACATACATATCATCGCGAATCATAGAGAACCAATTCAGGCAAATCAATATATTCACTAAGTTACACGAACTTACTTAACCCCTTTTCAGCATTATCGATGGTAGCTCGGTTGGGAAGCATCCCTGCTTTAACCAAAACAAATTTCATCAGAGTCGGGAGATATCACACTATCATAGTTCACTTATGGAATGTATAGCTAGACTCTTGCACACGCTATGTTAGTCTGAGAAGCGACTAAACCATAGCTCTAATACCACTAAATGTAACACCCCTTACCCGTATCTGACGCTGAAATAGGGTACGAGGCATTATCGGAACACATACACTTGTAAACGTATTAAACCGAGTCATAAAATTTCATCCAAAATAGAACTTTTCAAATTTTTATCTTTAAGTCCCTAAATAGGTCCTATGAGGCCCAATACATACCTTGGAAGTGGTCCGGGACTAAACCGAGAACTTTTGAAAGCACTGAAAATTTCTTGAAAAATAGGGGCACACGCCCGTGTGTTAGGCCGTGTAGCGTTTCGAATTTCTGAAAATCAAGTGTAGACTTCACACACCCTGGGCACATGGCTGTGTGGCTGCCCGTGTAGGCACAAGTAAGATTATTTACCAAGCCCTTTGCCTCCCCAAAACATTTATACACTTATACAAATTTATCATCACACAATATGGTATTAATAAGCATTCAAACACCCACACTAAGACATCCACATACCATTTACAAACCATATTCATCATGCATAATCACACACACACACACATTTAACCATTCACATCATGCAACTTACACAACCAATCACATTTACCACTCATAATAATCACATATTTACTCATCCAACACATGCAAGCATACACATTCTTGAAATGCATCATCATAGACTTATAACATAACAATTATTAGCCACATTAAACGGCCTTATACAACAATAACCTTCTAATAACATAGGCCAAAATTCTAGGCCAACTCATATTAACATATACACACATAATCAAGTCCTTATACATGCCATAGGCTTAAAGATACTTGAAAATCGTTGATACAATACCAATCAATAACTTGTTAGTGTGATAGAATCTCCGACGACCTCCAACTCGATCTATCATCTGTGACACTACAAGAAAAAGGAAAGGAAGGGGGGTAAGCATTATAGCTTAGTAAGTAGGTATGTAAATAATAAGTAATTTATTAACATGCTTTTATAAGTCTTCACAATATGTTCTCAAGATAATACAATCATAATTGCACATAGTTCCACTATTTACTCATGTTCATCTCAAGCAGTCTACTCGAGTCACAGTCACTAAATTATTTATACCTCGATCTACAGAACTAAAAAATAATATCTGTTAATTTTCCCTGAACCTAGACTCACATAGCTTCTTACCATAAAATGTTTAGAATTTTTAGTTTAGCCAATAAGTACAGTTTATTCCTTAAAATATCCCTTATTCTGCTCTCTGACAGTTTAGACCCTTATTCACTAAAAATTATTTATCTCTTTGTACGGGATCCGGATGATGTTCCTGTTTGTTTCTTTTGAAGATATACTCATTAAGGATTTTAATAATTTAAATTATAACACATAATTATTTTTGTACAATGTTTAATGATTTTATCAAGTTAGAATAGGGGATTCCGAAACCATTCTGACTCTGTATCACAAAAATTCAAATATCTCAGAATATGAAATTCTTTCGCTTACACCATTTATTTTATGTGAAAATAGACTCAATAAGATTTAATTTAATATCTTAATCAACCTCTAATTTAATTTCCACCATTTTTGGTGATTTTTCAAAGTGATACAACTGCTGCTGTCCAAACTCTTTTATTGCTAATTTTACTCTATGATGTTTTCTTTGTATTAATTCTCATTTACACACATATAACACTAAAGTGGACAAAATGGATGGCTTATTGACTGCCTCTGGATGTACTACCATCCAAAGTGTGAATACTGTAATAGAATGGAGAATTACAAGGTGGTATCCGCAAGTATATGGGTTGAGTTGTAATATAAATTTTACAACGAAGTAAGTGAGTACTCCGAGGATCTTACGCAAGGGAGGCGAGTACTAAATCAGTCTTAACCTAAACAATTAAAGATCTAATTAATACTTTTAAATAGTTATAGTACGATAGTAAAATACGAGATATTTTTTTAGGGTTTTTAAATTAATAAAATAGCATAACATAAAAGAATTAAAATTGTAATAGATAGGGAGAAATAAAGTGAATCAAATATGAAGACAGGTGATTAGCTTGCTTCAGCAATCTTAATCAACTGTCGTTTCGGGTTCTTCATCAATCAATTAGTTGCTACCCTAGCAGGATCTTTCGATCTTCCACTTACATAACAAGTCAGCAAGAACTACTTATCTTCTGACCTCACAGTCTAAATTGGTTTGGGGTCAAGGTGTTCACGAATGGGAAATGCCAATTTTGGGTTAATTCCCACCTTGATGACCTCCCAGGGTTGTCAGGCCTAAGGTTTGTTTCACATTCTTCCTTTTCCAAACAATTGATCCATTGAATAACCTTACACAATAGGTAAAAAATCATGCTTCCGTACGCTAATCCCCCATAGAAGGATTAGTTCCTCATGGCTCTCATAAACAACATGGAGTAGATGGAACAATTAATCATAATGAATGAATAGTAGTGAGTTTAAGAACACCTAATCGATTTTGATAATGAATGCGAATCAACAAGAGTTAATCTCCTTTACAACTCAAATCTCTTGAAAGAAAATAAAGAACAAAATAAACGATACTCTAAAAACCTAAGAAAAGGAAATTAAATCTATAGAGAGAATCTCAGCTAATCAAATGATGTCCATAATGTATGCCAAAGGAACGTATTTATAGCCTTCAGGTAGCCATTGTCCTTAACCCTAGGTTAGCTGACGTTCTCGAGCTTGAAGTTCGATTGTGTAGACCAAAACGTCCTTGCTTCGTGTTTTATTCTTGTCATAGAGTCGATGTCGCTACACACCAGGACCTGTGTCACGACAGAGCAACCAGTCTATTCCTCTACAGTTGTCTTCACAGGTATGTCGTGACACCCTCAACCTGTGTCACGATATTGAAGGCAGTTTCTTACTTTTTCATTCTGCTTTCTATGTTGCAACATCAGATCTCCCATGTTGAGACATAGCTTCCAAGATTGGCCCAAAATGCCTTCTAATGGTCTCCTGTTCACTAACCAAGTATGTTAGCTCTCCCTTAGGCCTCATTCGGCCCTTTAGGTCAATAAAAGACGTGATTTGCACATTTTGATGAATGTAAGTAAAACTAAAGCAACTCAATTAAATTATAACAAAAATTCTTGTATATAAGCTCCTTAAATGTGAAAAGTAGTTTAATCTGCTATTCCAAATTATGACAGATCAAACTCCCCCACAATTAAGTCATTGCTTGTCCTCAAGTAACGTAAACAAAGATGACAAATAAAAATGATGACCCTTGAGCTAGTATGATACAAGAATTGATATCGGAGCATATGACTTAGGCATTTCATGCTTACTAACAATTTCATAATGATGAGTAGTTGACTTACCACTTTTGACTAAAAACATCTAAGTTCAGTATGTTGCAAAAATATACAAGTATTAAGGGTCATCTTGATACTTTTTGAAAAGAGTTATATTTTATGCCTTTGGACCTAGTTAATTGCCTATACTTAAGTACATCTAGTTGCATTTTAGGACATTTCATTAGTATTTTTAGCATTGTATTAAAACTTGGGCTACGTTTAAATATAAGGTGCTTTTAATTGCTCGAGGAAGGCCTATGTTTTGTGGTATTGGCAGGTGCAAGATAAGAACCAAGAAATGTAACACCCCTTACCCGTATCTGACGCCGAAATAGGGTATGAGGCATTACCGGAACACATACACTTGTAAACATATTAAACAGAGTCATAAAATTTCATCCAAATTAAAACTTTTCAAATTTTTATCTTTGAGTCCCTAAATAGGTCCTACGAGGCCCAATACATACCTTGGAAGTGGTTCGGGACTAAACCGAGAACTTTTGAAAGCACTGAAAATTTTCTTGAAAAACAAGGGCACACGCCCGTATGTTAGGCCGTGTGGCATTTCGAATTTCCGAAAATCAAGTGCAGACTTCACACAACCTGGGCACAAGGCCGTGTTGTTGCCCGTGTGACCACAAGTAAGATTATTTACCAAGCCCTTTGCCTCCCCAAAACACTTATAGAGTTATACAAATTTATCATCACACAACATTGTATTATTAAGCATTCAGACACCCACACTAAGACATCCACATACCATTTACAAACCACATTCATCATGCATAATCACACACACACACACTTAACCATTCACATCATGCAACTTACACAACCAATAACATTTACCACTCATAATTATCACACATTTACTCATCCAACACATGCAAGCGTACACATTCTTGAAATGCATCATCATAGACTTATAACATAATAATTATTAGCCACATTAAACAGCCTTATACAACAATAACCTTCTAATAACATAGGCCAACATTCTAGGCCAACTCATATTAACATATACACACGTAATCAAGTCCCTATACATGCCATAGACTTAAAAATACTTGAAAATCATTGATACAATACCGATCAATAACTTGTTAGTGTGATAGAATCTCCAACGACCTCCAACTCGAGCTATCATCTGTGACATTACAGGAAAAAGGAAAGGAAGGGGGTAAGCATTATAGCTTATTAAGTAGGTATGTAAATAATAAGTAATTTATTAACATGCTTTTATAAGTCTTCACAATATGTTCTCAAGATAATACAATCATAATTGCACATAGTTCCACTATTTACTCATGTTCATCTCAAGCTGTCTACTCGAGTCACAATAACTAAATTATTTATATATCGAGCTAAAAAACTCCAAAGTAAGATCCGTTAATTTTCCTTGAAACTAAACTCAAATATATTCTTAACATAAAATTTTAAGAATTTTTGGTTTAGAAAATAAGTACATTTTATTCTTTAAAGACTCCCGTGTTCTGCTGTTTAACAGTTTCGACCCTTCTTCATTAAAAATTAATTATCTCCTCGTACTGGATCCGGATGATGTTCTCGTTTGTTTATTTTGAAGATAGACTTATTAGGGATTTTAATCATGTAAATTATAACCCATCATTATTTTTTTACAATGTTTAATGATTTTCCAAAATCAGAACAAGGGATTCCAAAACCATTCTGACTCTATCTAACAAAAATTCAAATATCTCAGAATATGAAATTCTTTCTCTTACACCGTTTCTTTTATCTTAAAATAGACTCAATAAGATTTAATTTAATATCTTATTCAACCTATAATTCGGTTTCCACCATTTTTGGTGATTTTTTAAAGTGATACAACTGCTGCTGTCCAAACTGTTTTATTGCTAATTTTACTCTATCATGTTTTCTTTGTATTATTTATCATTTACACACATATAACACTAAAGTATATCCATAGTTAGTCATGGCAATAGCTAGTAATCATCAAATATTTACAAGTCTTCATTTTAACACTTACTCCATATCAACCTTACCAAAGTTCGATCACATATCGATCACATTGCTCATGAATATATATACACATGTACCTGCACTTGTTCATCACATAATCACATTCAATTACACTTAGTCCTTTTCCCGTTGAACACATCGGAATATTATTGGATACATCGGAAGTTTTCACATAGGTGCTACACTTGTAGCCAAAGCTACTTCACATCACTTTTCACATAGAGGCTCGTTCTCGAGCTATTCACCTTCACGGGTCTGCTCACACAAGTACATCGGTCATTCGTTACTACTCGGTCTTGCTCACACAGTACGTCGGTATCCGCAACACATGTTGGTATACCCAGCTACTGGTAGAACTTAAGACCAGCACCCGGATTCACTTAGTCACAATTTCACATAGATTTCACATATGTCCCTAGTGACATGTCAATCGTATCCATTTTTACTCCTAAGGTTCAACCGGGAAATTTCTCTGTAACATCCCAAAATTGGGCCTAGTAGGATTGGGCCGATTGGGAATTGGGCTTTAGGAAAATTAGAATATTATTTATTTTTGTGTTGGCTTGGGTATGAATTTTGTGTGATAGCATAGTCTTGTGAAGGCTTGTTTTTATTTAGGAAGTTAGAATAATTTTAGTATGGTTTATTTAATGAAGTAGGATTACGTGAGCTTGACACTTAAGTTAATTAAGTGTTCATTTAAAGCATAAGAGGAGTAAGTGGCAAGTTGGTTAAGGAGCTTGAAAGGTAGCTTGAGGTTAGAGGTTCGAGTGGTATGTTTAGCATTTTGAAGGTTTATTTTTGTGTATTAGCATTGATGGCGGTCAAACTTATTTATGATAGGTGGACTAATAATTTTTGGTAAGTTGAATTGTTGTTTAAGGAAAGCATGGAATAAGGGATAAGATTCCTAAGGTTATGGTAAGATATCTTGAACTTATGGCATGATGAGGGGACAAAGGCATGGAATAGGGAGGATGTTTTGGAAAGTAATCCTAGGCTTTAGTGCATATATGTGGACGGCATGGGTGTCTAGGTGGGTGGCCGAATTTTGTTAGGTGGTTTAGGGGAATATTTGGCCAATTCCTCTTTTGTGCATCTTTTGCATTTTCTTTTCCTCTCCAAAAACTCTTCTTTGGCCGAATGTTTATTGTACATTGTGTGCAAATTTTGCTTTTGTTTTAGCCTTCATTTCATTGAACCAAAAATACTATTTTCTTTCTCTCATCTTTCCACTTGAAACTAAAACTTCATTTTGGCATTTTATGCACTTTTCTTTTTAAAAACAAGGTGTTGGCGAATCTCATTTCTCCCATCTCTCTCTTTTCTTCCTTTGATTTGTGCTCAAACACAAATCCCTTTTCTTTCATTTGGCGAAACCTCTTTCTTCCTCAAATCCTCTTTTCTTTTCTTTCTTCCATTGTTGATTAAACCGAATCCCCATTCACTCATTGTTATTCTCTTTTCTACTTATATTCCCTCACTTTTATTCACATATTTTCTCCTTTCATTACTATATAGCCAAATCTTTCCTTCTCCATTAGAGTTACTTTGGTCGAATATCAAGGGAGCACAAGATCCTTTTGGGATTCTTTTTCAAGCATTAGTAAGAGGGAAGCCATAGCCATTAAGGGAAGCTTTTGGGATTTATTCTCCTAAGGAAAGGTGGTAAGTAACATTCGGCTATAGGCTTTGGTTATGAATAGATGTGCAAGCTAATTATTATCAAGTGTTTTGGTAGGAATCTCGATAGGACAAGTGATAAATACGGGAATTCGGTGAATTGGAGGAAACAACGTCTCGGGATTTCGCTAGTATATTCGAGAATTGCTAGAAAATAGGTGTGTAAGATCTCTATACACACTTTATTAATTTACGTGCTATTATTATTTGCTTTAGATCTTTTGGTTGTGATTTGCTTATGGCTAAGCATGGAATTCGAGTAAGTCCCTAATTTGTAATTTTTGATATATGATTTGTATGCCATTACATGATGTTAAATGCTATGACATGAAACATGATAATTGATATATAAGCATGTGATGGTGGGATTGATGAGAGGAGGGGATGAATTATGGACTGTCGTCAGTGGTTTTGACCACACTTGATTATTGTGACCTATGGTCATCAGTGGTTTTGACCACACGATGGGTTGGCCCCATCATCTGATTTGTGACTCTAAGTCATCAGTGGTTTTGACCACCAGTGGTTTTGACCACACGGGGTAGAAAAGGAGTATGGATGGCTAGTTGGGTTGCATGTGCATGTTTATTAATGACTTGTGTATGAGTTACTTTACCGGGTGGGGGATTACACACTGAGTCTTGGTGACTCACCCTTTCCCTTAACATTTTGCGAGATAAGTAGATCGCGGAAATGGAGCCGGATGGACTCGAGGTGGCCATGCAGTGGAGTTTTTAATAAATGAATTTTGGGTTTTATTATCTTTCTTTTGGATTTATGTTGTTTAATTGTAATAAGGCCTCCTAGGATTATTTTATTATTGCTGCATGTTTTGAATGTTTTGTTTAAACTATTCGATGATGTTAAAATGGATGCACATGTTTTTTCAAATTAAACGCAAAATGTTTTAAGGTACCATCGGGTACATTTGAAATTTGTAAACAACTCGACTCAACAAATATTTATTAAGTATGGTTTTTAACAAAGAAATTTAATTTAAAAGGCATTTCGACAAATTTTAAAATCAGTCTTAAAATGGTTTTCAAAATGTTTTCTCTGTAGCAAACCAAATTTGGTCGTAATGTTTGGGCCGGGTTTGGGGTGTTACAAAATTGGTATCGAGCCAGTTCAAAGCTCAAAGGTGTGTGGCCCAAGGCCCAAAAATGTTTTAGTAGGCCTTTTTGAAATATTTTGGGTTTGAACAGCATGGCACCGAGTCTCCGGCACCGATCCGCTCAGGTAAGTACTTCTCATTTCTTTTTGAATTATTATTGGTAGAAGGGTAGGTATGGAACGTAGTTAGTGTGATAGGTGTTGAACATTAGGACTAGTTTACTCCAAACAAAGACATAAGACTTTAATGGCCTAATTAAAACCAACCCGTGACCAAGTCGCCAGAGTTAGGGTGTGGTAACCTTGTGCGCATGTCTAGGATTGGATCCGAAAGAGCTTGGTACTTAAGCGGTCCTCGTGACTCAGCTCCTCTTTCGCGGGATTCCTACAGTGCGTAGCTTCGGTTCACCCTAACCAAGAGGACTCGGTCATAGGCAAAATCCTAAATAAAACCCGAAAGGGACTAGCCATGTTTTAAGGAAAACTTGGTTTTAAAATCACTAAATTATCTCTTTTAGATAGTAGGACAAATTTATCTTCGAAATTATCAAATATTCCCGGTTTATCAAAATTACCAAAATGCCCTTAGTGGTAAAATTACCAAAATACCCCTGGTTTTCAAAATTTTCTTTGTACCTTTAAATTGCGAAATTTACAAGGAATACTCCTCAGTTTTAGAAGTTACAAAATGTTTTGATTCATTAAAATTTTTAAATTTTCTTGATTTATTACGAAAATACCCCCTGTAGGAAAATGACGAAAATACCCTTGGGATAGAAACTGGACAGAAATGTCCAAGAGTGAATAGGAATGAAAGGTATTAGGGAATGGATGTTCTTCTCTGTGTGAACTAGGACAGAGGACTTAAAACCTTATGTGATCGAAAGAATCTCTATTAAACTCCCTTCATAAAAATTTCTTCGCGAATAACCAAGTGAAACAAAGTACTAATCCATAAAATTTTTCTAAATAGATTAAAAGCGCGATAGTTAGAATGAGCTTTAGAGGACGGGGGTCGCCGTGGGCGCGGAAGGGAAGGATGACCGTGTGTGCGAACCCGTTAGGTCGGGTCAAGGTTACGAGAATGAAGTACCACCACCACCACCTCCTCCAACTTTTGGAGCCGAGGAGCGAGATCGAGCCGGAGGTGAGGCGATGTCGCAAGTCGTGTTGCGAGTCCTTGAGTTGGTGGGCGAGGCTAGTGGAAATTTGGGAGCTCGGAAATCTGTTCCCGGCGACTCCCGATCTAACGGAGCTGAGGTATTTCGGGGTGTGTGTCGGGAGTGGCACCCAGTCTGGCGAGTATTGGTTGGAATCCACCAAAGGATTATGGGTGATTTGGATTTCACCGCCGAGGAGAAGTTGAAGGGTATTATCTCCTTGCTTCGGGATGAGTCTTATCGGTGGTGGCTCACCGTAAGGGATGGAGCAGTGGCAGAAAAATCTCACGTGGGAATTCTTCAGGGAAGCTTACCAAAAGAAGTATATTGGAACTAGCTATGTAGACGCACAGCGAAAGGCTTTCTTGAACCTGGTTCAGGGAAATAAGTCAGTGGCGGAATATGAGGCCGAGTTCCTCCGGTTGAGTAGGTATGCTCGTAGTATGGTGGGTACCGAGCATGAACGTTGTGTTAGATTCGAAGATGGGCTGAGAGATGAGTGAGAATGATGATAGCTCCACAAAGGAGCGGGAGTTTGCTGTCCTGGTAGAGAAATCAAAGGTTGCTGAAGAGGTAAGACAGTCCGTTAAGCGGAACCAAGAACAGAATTGGAATAAGAGGAGCTCGGAACCTTCAAAGTTCTCGGGTAATGAACAGAAGAGGACGAGGTTTGATGGGTCAGATCAAGCTGTTAGGCCTGCTGCTGCTACTAATCCTCGATGGCCGCCACGGTGTGATAAGTGTGGCAAGTTTCACAAGGGGGAGTGTTGGAATGGTAATCGAGGATGTTTTGAGTGTGGATCGTTTGATCACCGTGTAAGGGATTGTCCCCGGAAGTTAGCTAAGAATCAGCCAGAGGGTCAGAACCGTGCTCAGGTTAGAAATGAAGGACCACCACAGAGAGGTCGTGGTAATGGTGATGGTAACGGGCGTGGCCGAGGTGCTAAAGGTATAGAGGCGAGGCAACCAAGGTTGGTTTATGCAGTTGGCCGTCGCGAGGAGGAAGATGTGCCAGATATGACAACGGGTAAGTTCTTATTTCCGGAATACCCTCAATTGTCTTATTTGTGGTTACGTTAGTTTGTTCTTTTGAGTTGGTGAAGTGTGGGAAAAATTTGATTATGAACTTGGAGAATGTGTTTAGAAATATGATAATTCTTTAAGATCAGAGTGCGCAGTAGGAGCGTAGTGTGGCGAGATAGGAGGTACATGATCAGAGCTAGTTGGAAATTCGAGGACGAAATTTCTTTAAGGAAGAGTAGAATTGTAACATCCCAAAATTGGGCCTAGTAGGATTGGGCCGATTGGGAATTGGGCTTTAGGAAAATTAGAATATTATTTATTTTTGTGTTGGCTTGGGTATGAATTTTGTGTGATAGCATAGTCTTGTGAAGGCTTGTTTTTATTTAGGAAGTTAGAATAATTTTAGTATGGTTTATTTAATGAAGTAGGATTACGTGAGCTTGACACTTAAGTTAATTAAGTGTTCATTTAAAGCATAAGAGGAGTAAGTGGCAAGTTGGTTAAGGAGCTTGAAAGGTAGCTTGAGGTTAGAGGTTCGAGTGGTATGTTTAGCATTTTGAAGGTTTATTTTTGTGTATTAGCATTGATGGCGGAGGTCAAACTTATTTATGATAGGTGGACTAATAATTTTTGGTAAGTTGAATTGTTGTTTAAGGAAAGCATGGAATAAGGGATAAGATTCCTAAGGTTATGGTAAGATATCTTGAACTTATGGCATGATGAGGGGACAAAGGCATGGAATAGGGAGGATGTTTTGGAAAGTAATCCTAGGCTTTAGTGCATGTATGTGGACGGCATGGGTGTCTAGGTGGGTGGCCGAATTTTGTTAGGTGGTTTAGGGGGGGAATATTTGGCCAATTCCTCTTTTGTGCATCTTTTTGCATTTTGCTTTTCCTCTCCAAAAACTCTTCTTTGGCCGAATGTTTATTGTACATTGTGTGCAAATTTTGCTTTTGTTTTAGCCTTCATTTCATTGAACCAAAAATACTATTTTCTTTCTCTCATCTTTCCACTTGAAATTAAAACTTCATTTTGGCATTTTATGCACTTTTCTTTTTGGTAAACAAGGTGTTGGCCGAATCTCATTTCTCCCATCTCTCTCTTTTCTTCCTTTGATTTGTGCTCAAACACAAATCCCTTTTTCTTTCATTTGGCCGAACCTCTTTCTTCCTCAAATCCTCTTTTCTTTTCTTTCTTCCATTGTTGATTAAACCGAATCCCCATTCACTCATTGTTATTCTCTTTTCTACTTATATTCCCTCACTTTTATTCACATATTTTCTCCTTTCATTACTATATAGCCGAAATCTTTCCTTCTCCATTAGAGTTACTTTGGTCGAATATCAAGGAGCACAAGATCCTTTTGGGATTCTTTTTCAAGCATTAGTAAGAGGAAGCCATAGCCATTAAGGGAAGCTTTTGGGATTTATTCTCCTAAGGAAAGGTGGTAAGTAACATTCGGCTATAGGCTTTGGTTATGAATAGATGTGCAAGCTAATTATTATCAAGTGTTTTGGTAGGAATCTCGATAGGACAAGTGATAAATACGGGAATTCGGTGAATTGGAGGAAACAACGTCTCGGGATTTCGCTAGTATATTCGAGAATTGCTAGAAAATAGGTGTGTAAGATCTCTATACACACTTTATTAATTTACGTGCTATTATTATTTGCTTTAGATCTTTTGGTTGTGATTTGCTTATGGCTAAGCATGGAATTCAGGTAAGTCCCCTAATTTGTAATTTTTGATATATGATTTGTATGCCATTACATGATGTTAAATGCTATGACATGAAACATGATAATTGATATATAAGCATGTGATGGTGGGATTGATGAGAGGAGGGGGATGAATTATGGACTGTCGTCAGTGGTTTTGACCACACTTGATTATTGTGACCTATGGTCATCAGTGGTTTTGACCACACGATGGGTTGGCCCCATCATCTGATTTGTGACTCTAAGTCATCAGTGGTTTTGACCACCAGTGGTTTTGACCACACGGGGTAGAAAAGGAGTATGGATGGCTAGTTGGGTTGCATGTGCATGTTTATTAATGACTTGTGTATGAGTTACTTTACCGGGTGGGGGATTACACACTGAGTCTTGGTGACTCACCCCTTTCCCTTAACATTTTGCAGATAAGTAGATCGCGGAAATGGAGCCGGATGGACTCGAGGTGGCCATGCAGTGGAGTTTTTAATAAATGAATTTTGGGTTTTATTATCTTTCTTTTGGATTTATGTTGTTTAATTGTAATAAGGCCTCCTAGGATTATTTTATTATTGCTGCATGTTTTGAATGTTTTGTTTAAACTATTCGATGATGTTAAAATGGATGCACATGTTTTTTCAAATTAAACGCAAAATGTTTTAAGGTACCATCGGGTACATTTGAAATTTGTAAACAACTCGACTCAACAAATATTTATTAAGTATGGTTTTTAACAAAGAAATTTAATTTAAAAGGCATTTCGACAAATTTTAAAATCAGTCTTAAAATGGTTTTCAAAATGTTTTCTCTGTAGCAAACCAAATTTGGTCGTAATGTTTGGGCCGGGTTTGGGGGTGTTACATTCTCACTTGTCGATATTTTTTCAATTACATCAAATATTCAGCCGCAATTCATACCATTTATCAAAATTTGAAAGCGTAAGTAAAAACGATGCATTATTTACATACAAACTTACCTCGGTAAGAAAATCAGTTAAAAGGACTTATTCGTTAATTTCTCGTTTTTCCCTCGTTCTGGTTCCAAACCTCGTTTTCCTTGATCTATAATATCACATTTAATTTATTTATTAGTCACATTATTCAATGTGACCCAAAAATCATATTATGGAAAAATTATGTTTTTTCCCCTAAAGTTTCACATATTTACAATTTTGCCCCTAGGCTCGTAAAATGATTTTAATTCAATTTCCTTGTACTTTAAGCCTAGCCGAACCATTTTCATAACTATAACAGCCCACAATTTCCATTAAAACACACTTTTATGACACATTTTATAATTTTTATAAATTAGTCCTTTTAGGCATTTTCACCGAAAATCGCTTAGTAAAAGTCATTTCTGTAACCATAAACATGCATTTTCTACCATTAAACAAAAAATTGCACACATATTCATCATGGGTCAAAACCCTATACTTTAACCATATCTCAAATTAGTGGTAGATATAGATAGATCTTGTTACGAGGATTTCAAAAATGTAAAAATCATTAAAAACGGGGCTAGAACGGACTTACAATCGAGCTTGGAAGCTTGAAAAACCCTAGACATGGTTTCCCCTTGTGAAGTTCAGCCATGGGGTTGAAGATGGAAAAAAATTGGCTTTTAATTTTGTTTATTTGATCATTTAATCACTAAATGACCAAAATGCCTTTAACTTAAAAATATTCTATGTCACCTATTTCATGTCCATTTTTGTCCAAAAAATTAACCAATGGTCTAATTACTATTTGAGGACCTCCAATTTAAAATTTCATAACAATTGGACACTCTAACATGTAGAATTCAACTTTTGCACTTTTTTACAATTTAGTCCTTTTAACTAAATTGAGTGCCCAAACGTCGAAATTTTCATGAAATCATTCCATGAAATTGTAGACCGTAAAAATATAATAAAAATAAATTTTTCCTCGTCGAATTTGTGGTCCCGAAACCACTATTCCGACTAGGCCCAAGTTCAGGCTGTTACAATTCTCCCCCCTTTAGGGATTTTCGTCCTCCAAAATCTTACCAGAATGAGGTTTAGCATCTTTTCTCATATTTTCCAACACGTTATCGAATAATCCTCTTCGAGGGCGATCCTTTTAGAAACACTCTGTCATCGATCTGGAATCCAATATATTTAGGCTTTGCTTCTGTATAGCTTTTTACGTCGATCTAAAACTGTTTTCAACTTTTACAAATTGCTTCTACCTTTTTATCAAAATCACAATTCAATTCAACCTCGTGCTCAGAATTTCCCGTATCTTTTTCCATAGCCGATGATATAACCCTCGGATTTCCAAATAATTTTACGGATTTTTATCATCCATCAATCATAATTCAAGTGGTATCACTATTTTTCTGGGTATAAGAGACATCCTGATACAAAATCCATGGTATCTTTTTCCCAACATTACACCAGTATCCTGGTGGACCATAGTAGTCCTAATTGCATTTGATATTCGACCTTACTCTGACGAAAAAAATGACATTTGAACATAGAAATCAGAAATATCGGTTTCATATCCGTATACTATAACATTTACTACAAATCACTGTACTTTCTATTTCTCTTTGGATGAAAAGACAAGATATTATGGTGAGCTCTGAACGGAATGTAACGCCTCAAATTTGGGCCTAGTAGAATTGGGCCTATTGGGCTTTGGGCTTTGGGTTTCATAAAATTTTTTAAGTGAGCGAGAAAATGACAATTGGCATGTGGGCTTTGAGGGTTAATGAATTTGGAGTGTCTAAGGGTATTGCAGTGGTTCTGGGATCAAGTAAGGGTATAGGAAAAATTTTGGTTTTAGTTCAAGGGAATTTGACTTCAGTTAGGAGGCCTTTTAAATAAATGAAGAAGAAAAATGACACAAAAGAGCTTGTGGTGTAGTGGCAAAGTGGCGCCACTTAGGGAGTAGGGAGGTGGCATCATTAGCAGGCAAGGGAGTCTAAGGTTCGAGTAGTGGCATGGTATTTTGTTGGGGATTGAATTTTTGCCTTCTTGATGGTTAGTAGTGGCGTTGGATGTGAACTCTGAAGGAAGTGTTCATAAGAGAAAATTAAGGAAAGGATAAAGGAGCTTATCTTAGAGAAAATTTAGGATGAGATTGAGGAGTTATCAGGGAGAAAAGTTAGGAGCTGAGAAGTGTGAAGAGTTGGTGCCTTTTTGGGAAGTGGGAGGTGTATAAATTCGGCTTATGAGGGTAAATGAGTGTCGTTTTTGGGTCTTTTATGGGGTATTACGAATTTTCATTGTGGCTTTCAGCATTTGGAGAGTTTTGCAAATAGGTCAGTCTTTCTTTTCTTGACCGAATATCATGTAGTTACCCTCATGCAAGCACATTTGATCTTTTCTTTTCTCCCCCTCATTCTGTTCTTCTGTTGCCAAATTCTTCCATTGCCGAAAAACCAACATTCCTTTTTGCCGAAATCCCTATTGGTGTTGCGTTCTTCTTCTTTCTCTGAAAGCCGAATACTCCCTTATAATCTTTTTGCCGATTCCTTGTTGTTTTTTTCCTTCATCACAAATCGGTTGTTATCTACTCTTAGCCAAGTTTAAAAAACGGATCTTGTTCAGTAGCTATCTAGGCCGCAGGATCAAAGGAGGGTTTCGGTAAGTATTCAGTCAACTTCCTTAGTATGTTTTGTTAAAAGCCGGAGGGCTATCTAACTACTCCTTGCCGTTAACTTTGTATTAACAATGGTAGGGTTCAGAGATTGCAAGCGTGGTAAGGATCGTTAGCAAGTGGTAAGTGTACTAATCTCAGTTGTGAATTAGTGGTTGGCCGAATATGAGTATGGATTATAGAGGTGACTTGTGTGGAGCATGAGTCACTTGATTTTGGATAGCATATATGTGTGTGGGTGCAGATCTAGGGGATATTCGTGATTAGTAGCTAAGGAAGGGCTACTAGAACTGGTGGCACACGGTAAGGTTACGGTGAGGTTTCGGGTTTTGATAAAATGTGTATTAAGCCATGATTAATCGTTAAGTGATGTCTATTGTAAGTTCATGATTAAGGGGTTTGCAGCACACGTTATTACCAGGTGTGTACAAACACTACACACACATGATATCGGCAATGCTGGAAAGCCGAAAAGCCGAAAGTGGCTAAATGGGCCCGGTGGGCTCTAAGGCTAAGTTGGATGAAATTGATTGATTTAATTATATGAATTGAGTTAGGCATGCATGTTACATGATCTGGAATTATTTTGGGCCTAATAGGCCATATGAATGAGATTTGGGCCTAATGGGCCATAAGGATGTGAATTGGGCATAATGGGTTATATGAATGTGAAATGGGCTTGATGGGCTTTATGAAGATGTAGACAAGTATGTTAGGGTTTAATGGACTTTAGGCCTAGTTCTGAACAACTCTTAAACCACATAAGACTTAATTTTAATAATTAAACATGTCCGTGGACAAGTCGCTGGGTTAGAGTGTGGCAACGGACATATGCATGTCTAGGAGTGGATCTAGGGAGAGCTTGGTACTTAAGCGGTCCTAGTGGCCCACCTCCTCTTTTCTAGAATCCTACCTGGTGCATAGTGTCTGTTCATTTTAGCCACAAGGACTTGTTTATGGGCTAAAGTTCATAACTAAAGCCCGAGAGGGACCAAATACCCCTGATTTGAAAATTACCAAAATATCCTTAGATAGGCAAAATTACTAAAATACCCCTGAATTGTAAAATTACCAGAATACCCTTGATTTGTGAAATTACCAAAATATCCCTGATTTACAAAGTTTCCAAAATACCCCTATTTTGCAAAATTACCTAAATACCTCTGTAGATTAGATTTACGAAAATACCCTTGGGTAGTGAAATGACTAAAATACCCCTAAGTGCTGAATGTGTGAAAATGTGTATGTTGCATTCATGAAATATATGTTGCACTTGGGTGGGTTTTGATGATACGGAGGAAGATTTGAGGATCGCATAGTCGCTGACGGCAGCGAGTGGATCCACCAAAGTGGCTTTAAGCCCATTATAACAGCTTTGCTGCAACGTTTGAGTAGTGCCGCTGCTGGTGCTACCTTTGGTGTGTAGGGATGGGTGGGTTGATATTTATATCCCAATGGGTGTGTAGGGTAGGAAGGGAAATGGTGTGCAGGGTTGGATTTGGGATGGGTGCATTGCATTCATGTGATACTGATGTGATATGAGGTCGTTGTGGGTTAAGGCCCAATACCACCGTAATTTATAGGGCTTAGGCCCAATGTGATAACTGTATGTTGATTGGATTACCAAGGGTTGTACACACTGATTTTCGGAACTCACCCCTTTTTATTAAATGTTTCAGGCGACCCTCAGTAAACGGCTCGACGTGGGAGAGGACTCGGAGATGGCCACACTACAAGATACTTAGAAGTTTTGTTTATTTGTCTCAAAAGACATGATTTTAATTACTTTATTTTTGTTGGATGTAATAAGGCCTTGTACTCCGATTTGACTTTAGATTTTGTGTTTTGTTGTTTCAACTGTTTACTTAATTATTAAACCTGAGTAAATTTCTTATGTTTAAACTTGGTTTCCGAAATACTTAAAATAATAAAATGGGCTTTTATCATTACTTAACAAGACTCAAAGATTTTAGGCTTTTGGGTCTTAAATTTTTACATAGCAAAATCGTTTTGAGTTATGCCTTTGATGTGACATTCCCGGATTCGGCCATAACGTCTGGGCCGGGTCTGGGGGTGTTACACAGAAACTCTCTGCATAAGCCCTGAGTTCCCCAATACATAAATTCTATCTCGGGATAATAGTGACAGTAATCAGATCTGATCTAAACTTCAGAATCAAAAGTCAGTTCATATTGTATTCGTTTAATTTACCACTTACCATTCCATTTCTGAGCTCTTCTAATTTGTAATGGCAACATCGTTTTAGCTTTCAGTTTAGCTAGAATTTGAACACCATCAATAAGGTAAATCTTGAAACCACACTCACAAAGTAAGCAATGATTTTTCATTCAAGTATCTGCAAGTATTTCTGCTTTACCCAAAGGTAAGTCAATATTCACACAAAATCTTTCAACATGCTAGTCACAGATATTTACTAACTACATTAACTAAGACGAAACATGTAATATCCTGAAATTGGGCTTAATAGGATTGGGCCGATTGGGCCTTCGGCTTTAGGAAAATTTTGAGTATCATATTGTTGCTTGAGTTAATTCAGGTATGATTTTATTGTGTGCTTAATATAGTCTTGTGAAGGCTTGGAATTAATTGGTTTAGAATAATTTTTAGTATGGAGAATTTAGTGAAGTGGATCAAGTGATTATGATGCTTAAGTTAATTTAAGTGTTTAATGTTAGCATAAGTGAGCAAGTAGTAAAGTGGTGTTGGCACATGAGTAATTGTATGAGGGAAGAGGTTCGAATCCCATGGATGACAATAAGGTGACTTTTATTTTTGCATTGTATGGCATGTGTTGGTCAACTCTAATTAAGATAAGGTTGGACTTTATCATTTATGGATAGTAGACTAAAGGAAAAAAAAGGCAAGTTGATAGTTAAGGTAGGGAATCAAGGTGTTATGGTATGATAAGGGGACATAAGGCTTGGATTAAGGGATGAGGTTTTGGAAAGTTTGGCATGACCAACTTGTCCATGAATGTGGACGGCATTATGGATAAGGAGGACTAATTTTTATGGCAAGATAGTTAGTAGTTTAGGTAAGCTTGAATTTGGGGAAAAGAATTATTTTTGATTAAGGAATGATGAGGGAACACAAGGCATAATGTAAGGTTATTGCTATGGAAAGTTTTGTGTGGAAAACTTTGGCTTTGGAGTTCATGAACTTGGACGGTATTAGGGGCTAGGGGGGATGGCTGAAATTTTTGGTTAGCTTTTGGTATGGTATGGTGCTAGTTTTTGGTAGAATTAAGTGATAGATGAGCACATCTTTCTTTTGGCTATTTCGTGTTTCTCTCTAATCTTTTTCTCCTCTTAGCCGAATGTATTATGGCCAAAAGGCAACCATTTTCTTTTCTTTTGGCCATTTGAGTTTTGACCATTTTGGTTTTTAGTTGTTCTTTCTCCCCTCAAGTCTATTCCTTCTTCTCTTCTTTTTTTTTTGTGACCGAAACTACAAAACCATCAAGGACCATTACTTCTCTTTTTTCCCTTATTGCCGAACACACTTTGACTCAAAGTTCTTCCTTGATTCATCTTCTATTCTTGAGAACCCGAAACCCAAACTCCTCATTTCTATTCTTCTTTTCCTCTTTGTTTTCCACAAGAGACTTTCAACATTATTCTCTCCCTAATTCTTCACCATAGCCGAATCTTCTACTTCCTTTTAGTATTATTTTTGGCCAAATGTATGTAGAGTCATAATATTGTGTTTCTTTTGTGTAGCCAACGGTAAGGAGCCTTAAGGTGGATTGTAAGAATTTAATTCATCAAGGTAAGTGTTATGTGGTGATTCGGGATTTAGTTAAGCAAAGTAGGTGATTTGTAGTATTCGGCCATAGGCCATTGTATGAGTTTAAGTGATGACCGATTTCTGACTTTGGTTCTTAGGAACAAATCGACTGGAATAAGAGAGTTTCGGGATTGAGTAAACTGTACCAAAGCAGGTGCGTAGTTATCGCACTGTCTCTTGATTGTATGTATGTGTTATATTAATGTATATGTGATTTGATGTTAATGGTAGCCGAATTAAGGGCTAAGATTGTGAATACCCGTGGTGGGTGATCGAATACTCAGGTCAGTGAATTACGATATTAAATGATCATTGATGAATATATGAAATGTGATGGCATGTGATGCATTATTGTTCAAGTGATATGTTGCCATGATACACATATATATATGCATGGGACTTGGGATGTGACTATCGAAGGAAAGGGTGTACTTTATGTACGTGGTCCGATGTTAGCCTTGTGCTACATTGGCGCTTGATGTTAGCTATGTGCTTCATCAAGGGAGGTGTTGGCTAGGTGCCCATCTCGGCGGTTGATAGTGTGTGCATCACCGTGGATTAATTGATATGTGGGATCACTTATGTGACCGGTGGCTTAGCCACGGCCTTGAGCGACAAGTCTGCGAGGTAAGTTATGTGGGATCACTAAGGTGATCGGTGGATTAGCCACGGCCTTGGGCGCGGTGTGCCGAGGTTGGTGTAATGGATGGAACTAGGTTGGGTTGGGCTTCATTTTGCATAATTTTGCATGTGGATCAGTGTGGATATGGGCCAAGCCCATATGTGGGGACATGTGTAATAACTATGCACTTGAGTGCAGTGTGACTCACCCAATTTTATCAAACCTTACAGTGATGCATAAAGCTTGGACCGAGTTGGAGTGGATACGAGGTGGCCCATGCAGAAGTTATTTTCCTTATTTTATATATATTATACTTATTTTCAAATTTGCGAATATTTGGTTATTGTAATAAGGGCCACTTAAAAGGTTTTGAAGTTTATTATTATGTTTTAAAGTGGATTGACAATTTTTATTATTTGGATATGTATTATTTTTAGCAACTCATATCTTAAAGATATATGTTAAAATTACAAATCGAAGGATTTGTAACAACTTGATTTTATTTGGATTTATAAATATACAATGTTTTATTTAAGACAATAAATTTTTATGTTTTCACTCTAAGTCAAAATATTTTTCAAACGTTTTCATGATGGCATTCTAAATTCGGCCGTGGCGTATGGGCGGGTTTGGGGTGTTCTGATTGGTATCGATGCCTAGTTCAAAACTTCGGCTTTGTGGATTTTGGGTCCAAAAACAGTTTTCAAAATGGGCTTTTCAAAATATGGACTTTTATTTGAGTGTATTCGGCATGGCACTGTATCTCCAACCCAAGTCCACCGGTAAGTACCTCGACTATTGAAGTGATTTATATATGTGAATGTTATGGGCTTATTTGGGCTCGTAGATTAGAATATTAGGACTATTGGACCGTAGGGCTAGTGCACTCAAACACATGCATAAGACTTAAAGAACAATTGAACAAACACAGTGACTAAGTCGCCGAGCTAGGGTGTGGCAACCATTGTACGCATGTCTAGGAGTGGATTCGATGAAGAGCTTGGTATTTAAGCGGTCAGAGTGACTCACCTCCTCTTTACTCGAATCCTACCAGTGCGTAGCTACAGTTCACCCCTAACCAAGAGGACCTATTCACGGGCTAAACTCGATAACTAAAACCCGAAAGGACTAGCCATCTTGTTTTATAAAGATCTTAGTTTTAAATTTACCAAATTACCTCTCTGATTTATAAAATCCTTTTAGACTTGAGAATTTTCCCAAATACACTCGATTTGCAAAATTACTAAAATACCCACGAGAGGTAAAATTACGAAAATGCCCACGGTTTATAAAATTACCATGTTACCCTTGACTTTTATGAAAATATTCTTACTTTACAAAATACCAAAACCCTGTTTTGCAAAATGCTAAGATACCTTGATTTGGAAAATTTACAAAATAACCCCGATTTAAAAATTTTTGCAATACCATTGATTTGGAAGAATTTTCAAAATAACTTGAGATTTGTATATTTTGGAATGCCTTTGATTTGTAAAGATTATTTTCGAGTTGACCTCGATTTATTACGAAAAATACCCTTGTAGGAAAAATGACGAAATTACCCCTGGTCGGGAATGGTCGAAATACCTATAATGATGTGTTGAATGTTGTGGATGAATGTGAGTGTGATTACAGAAATTAGAATAGTGAACTTGAACTAGAAATTTTGATTGATCGAAAGAACAACTTCTCAAAACTTTGTTTCATAAAATAGTTCGCGCATAAACAAGTGGAACAAAAGTATTAATGCATAAAACTTCTTAATCAGATTAAATCGCGATGTTAGATATGAGTTCTAGGGGCGTGGTTGTAGTGGACGCGGTAGAAGCAAAATGGTCGTGTGTCGGAACCATCGCTAGTGAAGTATCTAGAACCTTGAGTGTGAACTTGGAGACTGTACTTAGAAAGTATATTGCTTTTATTAAGATCAGAGTGCGCAGCAAGAGCATAGTGTGGTGAGATAGGATGTACGATTGTTTGTTAGTAAGTAATTTCGAGGACGAAATTATTTTTATTAGGAGGGTAGAATTGTAATATCCTGAAATTGGGCTTAATAGGATTGGGCCGATTGGGCCTTGGGCTTTAGGAAAATTTTGAGTATCATATTGTTGCTTGAGTTAATTCAGGTATGATTTTATTGTGTGCTTAATATAGTCTTGTGAAGGCTTGGAATTAATTGGTTTAGAATAATTTTTAGTATGGAGAATTTAGTGAAGTGGATCAAGTGATTATGATGCTTAAGTTAATTTAAGTGTTTAATGTTAGCATAAGTGAGCAAGTAGTAAAGTGGTGTTGGCACATGAGTAATTGTATGAGGGAAGAGGTTCGAATCCCATGGATGACAATAAGGTGACTTTTATTTTTGCATTGTATGGCATGTGTTGGTCAACTCTACTTAAGATAAGGTTGCACTTTATCATTTATGGATAGTAGACTAATGGAAAAAAAAGGCAAGTTGATAGTTAAGGTAGGGAATCAAGGTGTTATGGTATGATAAGGGGACATAAGGCTTGGATTAAGGGATGAGGTTTTGGAAAGTTTGGCATGACCAACTTGTCCATGAATGTGGACGGCATTATGGATAAGGAGGACTAATTTTTATGGCAAGATAGTTAGTAGTTTAGGTAAGCTTGAATTTGGGGAAAAGAATTATTTTTGATTAAGGAATGATGAGGGAACACAAGGCATAATGTAAGGTTATTGCTATGGAAAGTTTTGTGTGGAAAACTTTGGCTTTGGAGTTCATGAACTTGGACGGTATTAGAGGCCAGGGGGGATGGCTGAAATTTTTGGTTAGCTTTTGGTATGGTATGGTGCTAGTTTTTGGTAGAATTAAGTGATAGATGAGTACATCTTTCTTTTGGCTATTTTGTGTTTCTCTCTAATCTTTTTCTCCTCTTAGCCGAATGTATTTTGGCCAAAAGGTAACCATTTTCTTTTCTTTTGGCCATTTGAGTTTTGACCATTTTGGTTTTTAGTTGTTCTTTCTCCCCTCAAGTCCATTCCTTCTTCTCTTCTTTTTTTTTGTGACCGAAACTACAAAACCATCAAGGAGCATTTCTTCTCTTTTTCCCTTATTGCCGAACACACTTTGACTCAAAGTTCTTCCTTGATTCATCTTCTATTCTTGAGAACCCGAAACCCAAACTCCTCATTTCTATTCTTCTTTTCCTCTTTGTTTTCCACAAGAGACTTTCAACATTATTCTCTCCCTAATTCTTCACCATAGCCGAATCTTCTACTTCCTTTTAGTATTATTTTTGGCCAAATGTATGTAGAGTCATAATATTGTGTTTCTTTTGTGTAGCCAACGGTAAGGAGCCTTAAGGTGGATTGTAAGAATTTAATTCATCAAGGTAAGTGTTATATGGTGATTCGGGATTTAGTTAAGCAAAGTAGGTGATTTGTAGTATTCGGCCATAGGCCATTGTATGAGTTTAAGTGATGATCGATTTCTGACTTTGGTTCTTAGGAACAAATCGATTGGAATAAGAGAGTTTCGGATTGAGTAAATCAGTACCAAAGCGGTGCGTGTAGTTATCGCCTTGTCTCTTGATTGTATGTATGTGTTATATTAATGTATATGTGATTTGATGTTAATGGTAGCCGAATTAAGGGCTAAGATTGTGAATACCCGTGGTGGGTGATCGAATACTCAGGTCAGTGAATTACGATATTAAATGATCATTGATGAATATATGAAATGTGATGGCATGTGATGCATTATTGTTCAAGTGATATGTTGCCATGATACACATATATATATGCATGGGACTTGGGATGTGACTATCGAAGGAAAGGGTGTACTTTATGTACGTGGTCCGATGTTAGCCTTGTGCTACATTGGCGCTTGATGTTAGCTATGTGCTTCATCAAGGGAGGTGTTGGCTAGGTGCCCATCTCGGCGGTTGATAGTCGTGTGCATCACCGTGGATTAATTGATATGTGGGATCACTTATGTGACCGGTGGCTTAGCCACGGCCTTGAGCGACAAGTCCGCCGAGGTAAGTTATGTGGGATCACTTAGGTGATCGGTGGATTAGCCACGGCCTTGGGCGCGGGTGTCTGAGGTTGGTGTAATGGATGGAACTAGGTTGGGTTGGGCTTCATTTTGCATAATTTTGCATGTGGATCGTGTGTGGATATGGGCCAAGCCCATATGTGGGGACATGTGTAATAACTATGCACTGAGTGCAGTGTGACTCACCCAATTTTTCTCAAACCTTACAGGTGATGCATAAAGCTTGGACCGAGTTGGAGTGGATACGAGGTGGCGCATGCAGAAGTTATTTTCCTTATTTTATATATATTATACATATTTTGTAATTTGCGAATATTTGGTTATTGTAATAAGGGCCACTTAAAAGGTTTTGAAGTTTATTATTATGTTTTAAAGTGGATTGACAATTTTTATTATTTGGATATGTATTATTTTTAGCAACTCATATCTTAAAGATATATGTTAAAATTACAAATCGAAGGATTTGTAACAACTTGATTTTATTTGGATTTATAAATATACAATGTTTTATTTAAGACAATAAATTTTTATGTTTTCACTCTAAGTCAAAATATTTTTCAAACGTTTTCCGCAGTGGCATTCTAAATTCGGCCGTGGCGTATGGGCCGGGTTTGGGGTGTTACAAAACATGACATCTTATTTGAACTCACTGATAATAATCAGAATTACCCGAAGAAAGAAAATCAATATACAATTTAAACTTGAATTGTCATAATCCACACTTTTGCCGATATCAACTTTAAAGATAAGCCATGCTTGATCAATTAAACAATAGAGATGATAAGAAAACCAAGATAATGAAATCCAAGATACAAGACCATACTGAATGCCCGAGAATACTACTCATATGAAACAATAGAGATCTTGACGATTCCTTAGAGAAAACCAGAAGAAAGAGAAACACTGTTCATACATTCTGAAATCAATTGTGACAGAGATAATATATATTCCATACAGATATAAACAGAACAATAGCCAGATGAAACAAAAGAATAGTTTCATATGAATTCACCGTCAACTTTTTATCTCAGACGTAATGGAATAGAATACCAATAGAAGATAGAGGAATGTCGATCATAAATCAATTAGACCAACGATGCTATCATCAGAAAACGAGCAATTACAAATACCTCTAAGAATGTAAGAATACATAGAATACCCGAAGAGATAGCCATAAATTACTCAATCAGAATTGTCATACTCAAACATCTTTACAATTCAAACATCGTTCTTCTGACTAATTCTATCGTCACTAATTCCATAATATTCCATTTATTAACAAAAATCAATTCAAAAGAATTCCCGGTAAGTACAGTCTTTAGACATCATACTTGAATGAGTCGATTAGCCGAGATTAACTTCTCCTCTAACCGTGGCATTGTACATTCCAAATAATCCTTAGAATAATCTGAAATCTCTCTCATAACTGTTTTCTACTAGCTAAGTCATTCCCATCTCTGATCACATTATTAATTATTCCACCACTGAACTCTTTAGTTCCCTACTTGTGAGCTTATTCAATGTAGATCTCGTGAACTTCGTCATATAACACTATACCGGTGTAACAGTCCGGTTTAGACCCTAGCCAGAGTAGTGGTTTTGGGACCACAAATCTGAGTCAAAAAAATATTTTAATATTATTTTATGTGCTTACAGTATGTGATTAAGCATGTGTGAAAGTTTCGTGAATTACTTTATCTATTTGTGTGCTTAATTTGATAAAAGGACTAAATTGTGTTAAATGCAAAACTAGCATGCCATATGTAAAGGTATTTATTTGCTATGGCTTTTATTATATGGAGTCCTTATATTGTTATTAAACTGTAACACCCCAAATTAGGGGTTGTTTGTAACTTAGATAATTTCTCATGTGTGTGTGCCTGAAGAATAAATTTTATGATTTATTTGGCGTATTTTAGGGTCTAGAATTAAAACCGAGTTAGGCTTGATCTGGTGTTAGAATATTTTTTTTAAGTGTCTAAAAGGAGGAAGCTAGGCGAGATAGGGGTTAAGTAAAAATCTGGGAAAAGTATGACACAAGGAACTAACTGGCACAATTGGCTTGGTGCGCCTAAGGGTGAGGCAAAGGAGTTGGGTTTGAGTTGCAAAGGCAGCACTTTGATTTTATTTTTGTGTCAACTAGGGAACTGGGCTAGGTATGCCTAAAAAATAAATGGCAAGGGTAAGGGACATGAAAGTTGGGTTGGCTTAGTGGCTACCGTGTGCCACTTAAAGGCTTGGAGGTTGATGGGGCAGTTCGAGTCTTTGACGGCGTTTTGCATTTTAATTTTTGGGGTAAACGGCCTAGAGAGGTCTTATAAATAAGTAAGGGGGCTTTATGGCATGAAAGTCGGGCTGGAAGAGTGGCTTGGGGCGCCACTTAAGAGTTTAGAAGTGGCAGGTCTCGGGTTCGAGACACAAGGGACTCAAGGAGCATTTTTATTTTGGGCTTTTTGCGTTAAAAGAAAGAGGGCCGAGGAGAAGGTTTTATAATAAAATGTTGTGGGTAATTGACATGAAAGGCCAAAGGGAAGAGTTGGTTGGGGCGCTTAAGGGTGCTGCTGCTGCTGCTGCTGTTGCCTTCACCAGGTCGCTGGTTCGAGTCCAAGAAGCAGCATTCGGGTTTTTTTTTTTTTTCCTCTTTGCTGCTGGCGTGAAGGAGAGAAAGAATTGGCATGAATGTGGACTCTTTAAATTGATAAAGATAAGGTTTTATTTTTGCAAAAATTCTGCTGGAAGGGAGGGATTATTAGTAGTTTAATTGTTATTAATTGTTGAAGGTGAATAAGGGATTAAATGTAGGATAATTCTGCCTTGTTTTGTGATAAATAAAAGCTGGAATTTATCACCTAAAAGGAGGAATTGGCCAGCATTGGGACTCCTTGGGGTGTTCAAAATCGATTTTTGTACAAAGAAGAAGTGCCCAAAATTCCAGCAACTATTTCTTCTTCTTTTTCCTCTGCTGCTGCCGAATTTCCCCTAGGAAATCCTTCAAAATTTTTCCAGCATCTTCCTCTTTTACTTAGCCAAAAATCACCATTGATTTCCCCTACATATTTTCTTTTTCTTTTCTTCCTCCATTAGCCGAACCCCTACCATCTTGCTGCCGAAATTCCCTTAGACAAACTGCCCAAAATTATTCAAAATTCCAGCATCTCTTTAGCCGAACCTACCCTCCTCCTTCACTAAAATTTCCAGCCCTTCCAATTGTGTATTAGGCCGAATATCATATCTCCAACAAGGTGCTGCCAATTTTCAATAAGTGTGGTAAGGGGTAATCATCTCTTTTGGAATTAAAATTATGGCCTATGATTTGTGTTAACTTGATTAAAACCAATTGTAGGAAAGCTTTCGGGATTTATTTTCCAAAGGACTAATTAAGGCTTCGGGATTTGTTAGGAAATCAAATCCGTTTAAGATTAAGAGATCTAGCATCGTAGATCAGCTTTTCGGGATCTAGGAATTACGATAGTAACAGGTGTGTAAGATCTCTACACACTTTATTAATTTACATGACATTATTATTTGTTTTGATTATTTTGATTGTGATTAGCTTGTGGCATAATCACGGATTTTGGGTAAGTCCCCTGTCTTGTAACTTTTGATATATGTTATATGCCATCACATGATGTTTAATACTATGACATGATATCTATGAAATTGATGGTGGGATTGATGAGAGGAGGGGGATGAAATATGGATATGTCGTCGCTGGTTTTGACCACAAGATGGGTTGGCCCCATCAGATTATATGTGACCTATGGTCATCGGTGGTTTTGACCACAACGATTGATTATTTGCGACTAAGTCCCAGTGGTTTGGTACCACCAGTGGTTTTGACCACACTTGATATTTTGTGACCTATGGTCATCAGTGGTTTTGACCACACGATGGGTTGGCCCCATCATTTAAATTGTGACTTTAAGTCATCGCGGTTTTGACCACACGGGGTAGAAAAGGAGTATGGATGGCTAGTTGGGTTGCATGAGCATGTTTATTAATGAATTGTGTATGAGATATATTTTCCGGGTGGGGATTTACACACCGAGTCTTGGTGACTCACCCTTCCCTTAACATTTTGCGGATGGGTAGATCGCGGAGATGGAGCCGGATGGACTCGAGGTGGCCATGCAAAGGGAAATTTTAATTAGACGAACTTGGACTTTGTTTTATTTTATTTAATGTTGGTTTATTTTAATTAAGTTGTAATAAGGCCTCCTAGAATTATTTTATTATTGTTACATGCTTTGAATATTTGTTTAAACTATTTAATTATGTTAAAAATGAATTCACATGTTTTTCCCAATCAAACGTAAAATGTTTTAAAAATGCCATCGGGCATATTTGCAATCTATAAACAACCCGACTTAATAAATATTTCTAAGCAACACTAAGTATGTTTTTTTTAACAAGAGACTTGAAAACACAAGGTTTTCGACAAAACTTAAATCGGTTTTAAAATGGTTCTCAAATTGTTTTCTCTGTAGCAAACCAAATTCGGTCGTAGCGTTTGGGCCGGGTTTGGGGTGTTACATAAACTATATGAATATTTGATGGACAAAAATGCCTTAAGATAGTGGAATTCAAATGAAAATAAAAAGGCTAGTTTACTAATTAGCTAAATTAGTAAATAAAAATAAAACAAAACATAAAGTGTTCATCTTTTCATCACCATTGCCGAATTTTAAGAGAAAAAGAATAGAAAAGGAGTTCCTAGGATTCGGCTAGCTATAAGCAAAATTAAGGCATGTTTTTGTTTCGATTTTTGTTAATTTCTACGTTTTTGTAATCGTTGCTTTGAGTACTACAAAGCCCATGCTTTAATTTTGGAATTTGATGAAGATTATGAGATGTGCCATTGATGAATTTTTAAGTTTTGTGATATTAGTTGATGAAATATGAAATATATGTGTTAGATGAACATGTTTTGTCTTTGGATTTTTGATGAATTTGAGTAACTTGGACTAAATTGTGAAAATAATATTTCGAGGGACTAAAATGTGAAATAAATGAAATGTGAGGACTTAGATGAAGCATGTGAATATTCGGCTAAGAATGGGTACAAAAAAATTATGTGTATTTTGTGATTTTGTGAAATAAGGACTTAAATGTCAAAATGTGAAAATGTGAGGGCTAAATTGTAAAATGCCCTAAATGTGTGTTTTCGGATTGAATTGAATGATTTGGTGAATAAATGGGTTAAATTTGAATATGTATAGATCAAGAACCAAAGAAAATGGATTTAGACCAAGGAAAGTCGAAAGTGATCGAGTAATCGAAACCGTCCGTTTATATCCGTACGAGGTAAGTCTATATACAAATAAATGTATTTAAGTTGATTTATTCATGTTCATATATTATGGAATTGTGATGAATGGCTTTGGAAGATATACATGTGAAAACCGAGAAAGTATCGACAATGTGTCAATGTCCGAAAAGCCCCGTACGAACCTTAGGAATAGATAGGATTCATATGTCATGACATAGGGTTCCAATATGTGATATCGTGTAAGACCACGTCTGGGACATTAGCATCGATTTGAGAATTACGTGTAAGACCATGTTTGGGACATTGGCATCGTAAATGATTTTGCGTAAGACCCTGTCTGGGACAGTGGCATCGATGTTTGATTATATGTAAGACCACATCTAGGACGTTGGCATTGTACGAGTATTCTGAGTTATCCGAGTATCCTATTTGATTCCGAACGGTTCAACGGGAAATTTTGAGAAATAAAAGACTATGTGAAATGTGTAACCGATTCAGGTACGTTTGAAATGTACTCTATGTTTGAGTATGAAAGGTAAGTATATGAATTTGCAAAAGTGAGATATGTGCATAGAATTGTTGAGACAAAATGAGATATTTGTATGAATTTGCTATAATCTAATGAGATACATGGAGATGTGAATTGTTGTCAAACAAATGGTTAGATACCTTTGAGCTAAAGAATATATGTGAATATGCTATTGAGATATGCTAAAGTTCTTGTAATTTAAATGGTTATAAATGTTTTACATGATAAGTTTATTTGTATATGCCTTACTAAGCTTTTGAAAGCTTACTTTATGTGTGTTTGCATTGTTTTATAGATCGTTAAAGCTACGGAAGGCTCGGGGATCGTCGAGGATCATCACTACACTATCAAAACATATTTTGGTACCTTTTGAATGTGTACATATTTTAAGTATGGCATGTATAGACTAGTTGGGTTAGATGATGTTTTGATATGCATATATAAGCCATGAGATATGGTGTAACATCCTGAAAAAGGGCCTATGCATTTTCGGTTTAATTGTACGAAATGACATGTCTTATGTGTTATGAATGTATTCTGAATATTTTTGGAAACTAGGAAATGTAAGGAAATGATTTAGAAATGATTCAAAAGAGGAAAGCGAACATTTTTGGAAACTAGGAAATGTAAGGAAATGATTTAGAAATGATTCGAAAGAGGAAAGTGAACATTTCTGGAAACTTGGAAATGTAAGGAAATGTCAAGTTTAAAGAGCCAAACGAAAATTTTTGGAAACTTGGAAATGAAAGGAAATGACCTAGAAAATGTCGAGTTTTAAAGTTTAAAAGAGGAAATTAAGGCAAGGTGGCCTTAAGAGAAAAAGTATGTGAAATTTGACACAAAAACAGGCTTGGAAAAGTGGCCTGAAGATGCCACTTAGGGCCTCTGAAAATGGCGCCACATGCAAGGGTGTTGGGCCTGAGTTCGTGTAACACCCTGATTTAGGGGCTATGCAGGTTGGGTATAATTCGTGTTCTAGTAGGTTTTGGGTATGCTTGGATGTGTGTGAGAGGTGTTATGAATGCTCGGATTAAAGGGGAAGACTTTGGAAAATTTTGGATTTTTAAGTGCAAAAAGGGGAGCTTGGCGATGGGTGTCTTAAGAGAATTATTTGGGAGATTATGACACAAGAATTGGGCTGGTGGAGTGACAAGGGAGACGCCACTAAGAGCTTGGGGAGGTGACGTCTCAGGTGCAAGGGAAGGGGCCAGTGTTCGAGCTGCGAAGGCAGCACTTTGGCCTTTATTTTTGGCGTCAGAGAGGTAAGAAGTTGGGTGGCTTTTGGATGCTTAAAAGGTGGAGGAAGACTTGGTCTTCTCCTTTTAAATTTGGCTAGGTAAGTTTGACCCATTCAAATCTTTTTGAATGGATGGAAGGGAGGTGTTTTAGGAGAGTTTTGAGGATTTTTTTCTTGGGAGCTTGGAGCTTGGCCGATTAGTATAAATAGGGGGGGAGGTGTTCATTTATTTTCACCATTTGCTTTCTCTCCCTTGTCGAATTTTGCTTCCCAAAATTCCTTTGGTTGCCGAAACTTCCTTCTCCAAATTCTTTTGCTCTCACATTTTCCAAATGGCCGAAACTTCAAGGTCATATAGCTATCTTCTTCTCCTCATTTCTTTTGAGCCAAAACCACTCCATTTTATCCCTCAAACCTTTATCCTCTTTTCTATTGCCGTAACCCCTATCCCTTTTCATCCGTTTTCCTTCAAGCCGAACCCTTACTTCCTTGGTGGTGGCCGATTCTTGTTAGAGGAAGGGTAGTGGTTAGCAAGGTAAGGGTGTGTTAGTTTTGCTATGGTTTCTTGTCTTGGCCGAATGGCCTTAAGTGTTACTTGTTTTGTGCAAGGTCGATTATAGGGGAGGAGAGCTTAACGCAGAGACCTTTCGGGATTTGTTTAGTCAAGCGCAAAGGTATAAGGTTGCGTTTCGAGGTAGATCGGGTGTGCTATCTAGGTGCGTAATCATCGCACTATTTCTGCGGTGTGATTGCTAACGTTTAAACACATGTGTTAGGTGTGGTAGCCATTTATAATGGCTTAAGTGATGAGTACCGTGATGGTAAGATTATTTGTGATGTATAATTGTATATGTGTATATTTATATACCTATGTGATACAATGACTTAACATGTAGGATCTATATATTTGCATGAGGTGGGGCTTGATTCGATGAAGGAGGAAGTGTACACGAGGTGTACGTGGTCTAATGATAGCTCGGCTACATTAGCGCTTGATGGTTAGCTTTGTGCTACCTCAAGGGGAGATGTTGGCTAGGTGCCCATCTCGTGCGTTGATTGCTATGTGCATCACCGTAGGCGGATTACGATATTTGGATCACTTTGGTTGATCGGTGGCTCACCACGGCCTCGAGCAAAATGAGATTGCCGAGGTAAGATTTATGGATCACGATGTGATCAGCGTGGTTTATCCACGGCCTTGGCGAAGTCCGCTAAGGTTGGTGTTACGGTTGGAGTGGGTTGGGCCGAGATGCATATGTGCATGACTTGCTATGTGAATTGTTTGGTATGGGGCCAAGCCCATACGCTGGAAACCTGTGTTGTGATTATGCATCGAGTCGGTGGACTCACTCTTTTCATTAACCATTTCGGGTGATGCGTAGATTGGACAGGGGATCTGAGAGGACACAAGGTGGCCCATGCGAAAGATGTGTTACTCCATTTAAGTATTTTATATTATCAATATTTTGGAATTTTACTTGATGTAATAAAGGTCCCTTTGATTTAAAGTACTGCTTTTATGATTGTGGGAGTTAATACTATACTTGAAATATTTTCATAAAAGATTCATATTATACTTATAATAATATTTTATTCCGAAATTTTCAACAAACTTATATTATTTATTAATATTTTTAAGTGGACATAATATTCAAAAGATAGTAAATTTTCATGTTTTAAATTCTAAGTAAAGAAACATATTTTCACTAACATAACCGTATCTCTTACGTAGTGAATAGGCCGGGTTTGGGGATGTTACTGATTTGGTATCGAGCCCGGTTTAAAACTCGGCTTTGAGGGTTTTGGGCCCAAAACATTTTTAAATGGGTTTTCAAAGATATGGGTTTCGTGAAATATTTTTCAGTTATTCTCGGCATGGCACTTTGTACCTCAGACCAAAGTCCACTGTAAGTACTTGGACTTTCTTGAAGTGAATTGTTTACATGAATTGATTTGGGCTTAGTTTGGGCTCAGTAGAATAGAATGATAGGGCTATTGGACCCTAGGACTAGTCTACCCAAACACGTGCATAAGATTTAAAGTGCCTAATAAACAAACCTATGAAGTAAGTCGCCGAGTTAAGGTGTGGCAACCTGTGTGCGCATGTCTAGGATTGGTATTCGGTGGGAGCTTGGTACTTAAGCAGTCCGCGTGACTCACCTCCTCTCCACTCGAATCCTACCTGGTGCGTAGCTACGGTTCACCTTAACCAAGAGGACTTGTTTATAGGCTAAACCGAATATTAAAACCCGAAAGGGAATTAGCCTTGCTATTTTTTTAAAAAAAAAAAAAACCTTCTGTTTTAAAATAAAATTTTTCAAACTTACCCCTTTGATTTGTGAAACCCTAAATTTGATTTTGACAGACGCTTTCTCGATTTACAAAATTACCAAAATGCCTCTAGTGGCAAAATTACAAAAATGCCCCTGTATTGCAAAATTACCGTACTACCCTCAACTCTTGATAAAATGATTTTTACTTTACAAAATATTAAAATCTCTAGTTTTCAAAATATCAAGATACTCTGATTTGAGGAAATTTACGAAAATACCCCTATAGGAAAATGATGAAATTACCCCTGGGTTGGGAATGCTCAAGAAAGTGACATGGATGAATGAATGTGTCTTTAGTGAAGTATGTGAATGTTTGAATTAGAACAGAGAACTTGAGATGAAACTTTGATTGCTCGAAAGAACGACTTCTAGAAACTTCTGTTCATAAAATTTGCTCGTGGATAAAACAGTGGAACAAAAATCCTAATGCATAAAACTTTTAATCAGATTAAATCGCGACGCTAGATATGAGTTCTAGGGGACGTGGTTGTCGTGGACGTGGTCAAGGTGGAATCACAGCTTTATTAAGATCAGAGTGCGCAATGATAGTGTAAGTTTGGAGAGTTAGGACGTGGACCGTTAGTCTAGCCAAGTAATTTCGAGGACAAAATTATTTTAAGGAGGGTAGAATTGTAACACCCTGATTTAGGGGCTATGCAGGTTGGGTATAATTCGTGTTCTAGTAGGTTTTGGGTATGCTTGGATGTGTGTGAGAGGTGTTATGAATGCTCGGATTAAAGGGGAAGACTTTGGAAAATTTTGGATTTTTAAGTGCAAAAAGGGGAGCTTGGCGATGGGTGTCTTAAGAGAATTATTTGGGAGATTATGACACAAGAATTGGGCTGGTGGAGTGGCAAGGGAGACGCCACTAAGAGCTTGGGGAGGTGACGTCTCAGGTGCAAGGGAAGGGGCCAGTGTTCGAGTGCAAGGCAAAGACTTTGGCCTTTATTTTTGGCGTCGAGAGGTAAGAAGTTGGGTGGCTTTTGGATGCTTAAAGGTGGAGGAAGACTTGGTCTTCTCTTTTTAAATTTGGCTAGGTAAGTTTGACCCATTCAAATCTTTTTGAATGGATGGAAGGAGGTGTTTTAGGAGAGTTTTGAGGATTTTTTCTTGGGAGCTTGGAGCTTGGCGATTAGTATAAATAGGGGAGGTGTTCATTTATTTTCACCATTTGCTTTCTCTCCCTTGCCGAATTTTGCTTCCCAAAATTCCTTTGGTTCTTCGAAACTTCCTTCTCCAAATTCTTTTGCTCTCACATTTTCCAAATGGCCAAAAACTTCAAGGTCATATAGCTATCTTCTTCTCCTCATTTCTTTTGAGCCAAAACCACTCCATTTTATCCTCAAACCTTTATCCTCTTTTCTATTGCCGTAACCCCTATCCCTTTTCATCCGTTTTCCTTCAAGCCAACCCTTACTTCCTTGGTGGTGGCCGATTCTTGTTAGAGGAAGGGTAGTGGTTAGCAAGGTAAGGGTGTGTTAGTTTTGCTATGGTTTCTTGTCTTGGCCGAATGGCCTTAAGTGTTACTTGTTTTGTGCAAGGTCGATTATAGGGGAGGAGAGCTTAACGCAGGAGACCTTTCGGGATTTGTTTAGTCGCCAGATGCAGTGGTATAAGGTTGTGTTTTGAGGGTAGATCAGTGTGCTATCTAGGTGCGTAATCATCGCACTATTTCTCGGTGTGATTGCTAACGCTTAAACCTGTGTGTGTTAGGTGTGGTAGCCATTTATAATGGCTTAAGTGATGAGTACCGTGATGGTAAGATTATTTGTGATGTATAATTGTATATGTGTATATTTATATACCTATGTGATACAATGACTTAACATGTAGCATCTATATATTTGCATGAGGTGGGGCTTGATTCGATGAAGGAGGAAGTGTACACGAGGTGTACGTGGTCTAATGATAGCTCCGGCTACATTAGCGCTTGATGGTTAGCTTTGTGCTACCTCAAGGGGAGATGTTGGCTAGGTGCCCATCTCGGCGGTTGATTGCTATGTGCATCACCGTAGACAGATTACGATATTTGGATCACTTTGGTTGATCGGTGGCTCAGCCACGGCCTCGAGCAGCGAGATTGTCGAGGTAAGATTTATGGATCACGATGTGATCAGTGGTGGTTTATCCACGGCCTTAGGTAGGGAGTCTGCTAAGGTTGGTGTTACGGTTGGAGTGGGTTGGGCTGAGATGCATATGTGCATGACTTGCTATGTGAATTGTTTGGTATGGGGCCAAGCCCATACGCTGGAAACTTGTGTTGTGATTATGCACCGAGTCGGTGGACTCACTCTTTTCATTAACCATTTCGGTGTGATGCGTAGATTGGGCCGGATCGGAGAGGACACAAGGTGGCCCATGCGAAAGATGTGTTACTCCATTTAAGTATTTTATATTATCAATATTTTGGAATTTTAGTTGATGTAATAAAGGTCCCTTTGATTTAAAGTACTCTGTTTATGATTGTGGGAGTTAATACTATACTTGAAATATTTTCATAAAAGATTCATATTATACTTATAATAATATTTTATTCCGTAAATTTTCAACAAACTTATATTATTTATTAATATTTTTAAGTGGACATAATATTCAAAAGATAGTAAATTTTCATGTTTTAAATTCTAAGTAAAGAAACATATTTTCACTAACATAACCAGATTCTTACGTAGTGAATAGGCCGGGTTTGGGGATGTTACGATTCAATCACAAGGAAGCAAATAAAAGAAGTTTTATTTTGCTTCCGTAAGGTAGAGTTGGACGGCACCAAGGCATTTGGAAAAGAGTCCTATTCTCTTTAAATTTCGGCTAAGGGGTGGATAAATGGTGATTTATTTTGATTATTTTCAAAGAGATAATTAGAGGATTATTCTTATTAATTTTAAATAAAGAGATAAAGATAAGAGGAGTGATGGCCAAGTAAGGGATACTAGGCCTAGTAATTTCGGCATTTAGGGGAAAAGAGAGGCCATTCTACCTATTTTCTTTTCTTCCCAACTAAGTCTCTCACTAAAATCCCTAGCAAACTCTCTTCTTTCTCTTTATGTTTGCCAAGCCAAATCCTTTTCTCCCTAAATCCACCATTGTCGATTCTCCCTAAGAGAAAATCCCTCTCTTTTCAATTCAGTTGAACCATAGCCATCTAGCTTCCAAGTATTCATAGCCGAATCTTTGAAGGGTTTTGAACAAAGGTGCAATCGTCTTCTTCAAATAAAGGTAAGATCAAAGTTTGATTTTTGTTCTTTCCTTTAAGGACTTGTCAAAATCTCAAAGGCTAATTCTAATTATTATTGCATTCTTTGACTGAAATATTAAGGAGAGATTTCGGGATCTTTGCTAGTGTCGACTTTTAAGGGAGATAGTTCGAGATCTAGCCAACCAAGGTAAGTACATATTCGGCCAAGGGCTATGAAAAGGTGATTTAAATGTTAGAAGTGGATCTAACAGATATCCTATAGGTTTCGACATCTCCATAACCAAGGGATACTTTCGAGATTTGGAAATCGCAAGGTAAGTGTCTAAATACAATCGGCTAAGGCCATGTTTGGTATTCTAGATCTATTTCTCATATGTTTTAAAAGCCGAAAACTAACTAGTTAGGAGTTTTGGTGGCTAGCCGATTTCAAGAAGGAACTCAGCAAGTTTTTGGGATTTGATTTTTAATCTAATTGGCACAAGGTAAGTTTAAGTATACTAATCCTACTAGGATTTGGATTTATTACCGAATGGCTTTTTATTAAATTAGTAAGTGATTAATCAAATGTAGGGATTAAGGATCTAAGCGGTAGATCAGATTTCGGGATTTCAAGGAAATTGTTAAGGAAATCAGGTGTGTACCCCACACTACTTCATAATATGTTTTGTGGCTATGTATAATTAATATATGTGATATTAAGAATATGAAAGTGGCTAAGGTACCATGTTATGGTACAAAGTACTCAGGTACGTTTCCTACTCCTACTAGGATTATGACCTATGTTAATTGTAACATAAGAGTAAGAATAAGAATGTGAACTCTGGCATATTTATGCATATTATTATATGGGGCATATGGGTTATTGAAAAGGGGAAATGAATGTGGTGACCTAAGACCACGAACGCGGTGACCTAAGACCGCGATATCTGAATGTGGTGACCTAAGACCACGAATGCGGTGACCTAAGACCGCGATATGGAGTGTAGCGGAAGGAGGGTCGACTTAGTAGTCCCCACGGTGTGCAGGTTGGTACGTGGGAGTGTAGCGGATGGCTAATTAGGTTTGGGTTTGGGAAAGCATCATAATTTGTATGCTATGATATGAATGTGTAACATTTGTATGCCTGATTCTATTTTGATTTAGTGTTTGTGTACACACTGAGTCTGTTTGACTCACCCCGTTGTGGGAACATGTTTCAGGTGATGAACAGTGATGGACCGAGACGGCAGAACTTGTGGTGGCCATGCTCAGCTTGAAGTTTTATTTAATTTGGACATTTTAATTTATTTAAGCACTTTATAAATTTTATTTTGGGGTTTTATTTGATGTAATAAGGACATAGTGAACCATGTTAATTTCTGTTCTATTTGCTATGTGACGAAATTTTATTAGAGCTTAAGTCAATTTAGTTTAAGAATAAACTTTAAATATTTTGTCACTCGAGGTAAATGGGTTTTTAACATAAAACAAACTTGTTTTCAACTCAAGCCCAACCCACAAAAACTTTCTTCAAAACCCACGCTTTTTCAAAGGTAATAAAGGAAATGTGAACTGGTTTTCTTCAAGGAACATACCAGATCCTGGTCAAGGCTCGTGGGCCGGGTTTAGGTGTTTCGATTTGGTATCGAGCCGTTTCAAACTCTCGGCCCGAGGTTTAAGGCCCAAAACGTTTTCGAATCAAGCCCAAATAAGTTTTATAAAAATATTTTATGAAATCAGCAGGATTTCTGGCATGGCACCCAAGTCTCCGACCCGAGGTCCACCAGGTGAGTACCCCTATCCCTTGTGTGATTTTTAATATGATCTGTAGAAGGGTAGAAATGTAATGGAACGTAGAATAGTATGATAGGTACTTGAACCGTAGGTCTAGTCTACTCAAACACAAATACATAAGACTTAAATGCCTAAACAAACCTATGGCTAAGTCACCGAGTTAGGGTGTGGTAACCCCTGTGCGCATGTCTAGGATTGGATCCGAAAGAGCCTGGTATTTAAGCAGTCCTAGTGACTCACCTCCTCTTCGCTGGAATCCTACCTGGTGTGTAGCTTCGGTTCACCCTAACCAAGAAGACTCAGTGGGTGTGACAACCTCTGTGCGCATGTCAAGGACCGGTTTCGGTGGGAGCTTGGTACTTAAGCAGTCCGCGTGACTCACCTCCTCTCCACTCGAATCCTACCTGGTGCGTAGCTTTGGTTCACCCCGACCAAGAGGACTCGGTCATAGGCTAAACACAATAACTAAAACCCGAAAGGAACTAGCCGTGTTTTTTTTAAAAAAAAAACCTAGTTCTAAAACTCTTAAAATTACCCTTTTTAATTCGTGAGAACTATTTTTACAAAATTTTTCGAAAAATTTCCGAATTGCAAAATTACTAAAATACCTCTAGCGGTAAAATTACAGAAATGCCTTTGGTTTATGAAAATTCCAAAATACCCCTGGATTTCAAAATTTTCCAAAGTACCCCCGGAATTCAAAATTACCAACACATTCTTATTGACAAAATCAACAAGGAACCTTATCTTGAAAAACTACGAAAATACCCCTGTAGGACAAATTACGAAAATACCCCTGGGTAGTGGAAAAACAACAACAATGGAAACTACAACATTTCTCTGAATGAACGGAAGTTCATAATTGATGGATGGATGTATGAATGCAAAGACTGTGTGCATGTATGAATACGAAAGAACCACTCTTAAAATCTCTTTTCATAAAACTTCTTCATGGGTAATAAGTGAAACAAGCACTAATTCATAAAACTTTTAATCGGATCGTGACGGTAGAAATGAGCTCTAGGGGACGTGGTCGTAACGTACGAGGACGCGGTAGAGGTAGAATGACCGTGTCGGAACCCGTTAGATCGTGTCGTGGTCCGACAACGAGATGCCACCACCACCCCACCGTTGGTGTTGAGCGGCAAGCACGCATGAGGATGATATCGTGTCGCAGTCGTGGCTGCGAGTTCTAGAGTTGGTGGTCGGTGCGGGAGAAATTCGGGAGCCCGAAAGTCGGTACCGAGCGACTTCGTGCCAACGGAGCCGAGGTGTTCCGTGGAGTGTCGTGAGTGGCACCCGCATCACCGAGTATTGGTTGGAATCAACCGAAATGGATCATGGATGAACTAGATCTAACCCCAAGAGAAGGTGATAGGAATGGTGGCGTTCCTACGCGATGAAGCGTACCAATGGTGGCTCACAGTTCGTGATGGTGCCACAGCTGAGGATCTAACGTGGGACTATGTTAAGACGGCTTATCAGAAGAAGTATGTCGGTACCCGGTATACTGATGAGCAAAGGAAGGCATTTATGGGGTGGTTCAAGGAACAAGTCCGTGCGCAGTATGAAGTCGAAGTTTCGAGGTGAGCCGTTATGCTCGAGGAGTGGTGGCTACGGAGCATGAACGTTGTGTTCGATTTGAGGACAGTTTGAGGGATGATTTAAGGCTGTTGATAGCTCCGCATCAGGAATGAGAGTTTTCTGTTTTAGTGGAGAAAGCTAAGGTAGCTGAGGGAATTAAGGATTCTACAAAGCGGAACTTCGACCAGAACAGGCAGAAAAGAGGCTTTGGTTCGTCAGGATCATCTGGAAATAAAAGGCCTAGAGTTGATAGGCATGAGGTCGCTAAGCTGCTACGGGGAGGGCGATGATCGTCCTTGTGACCAGTGTGGGAAGAAACACTTAGAAGAGTGTTGGAAAAAGACGGGAGGATGTTTCAGGTTTGGGTCTACGGACCACATGATTAAGGATTGTCCTACGAAACCGGATGGGAATCAACCAGCAGCTCAGAATGTTAGTCAGGCTGGTAGAGGTGTACAACAGCCTCAACGAGGTCGTGGTTTGAAAAATAGAGGTAATGGTGCTGGCAGAGGACGTGGAACGCAGGGCAGAGGTGCTGCTAATACTGAGGCAAGGCAACCGGGTTTGGTTTATGCGGTTTGCCGGAGGGAGGATGGAGACGCAGCGGGACGTCATAACCCCAGACGTTCCTTATATTTGGGAAACCTTATTATGCTCACGATTGATGTGGGCTTGACCCATTCCTATGTTGCATGTAGTGTAGTGGAAACACTAGGCCTAGACTCTGAACTCTCTGATAGGCAGATGACTGTAGTAAGCCCATTAGGCCAAACTGTAGTGGTGGATAAGATCTTTCGGAGTGTACCCCTAGAAATTTAGGGAGTGAACTTTCGGGCTGACTTAATGGAGTTACCCTTCAGAGAATTTGACCTCATACTTGGGATGGACTGGCTAGTAGAGCATCGAGCCGTGTTGGATTGTGCGGCTAAACGAATGGAACTAAGAACCCGGAGGGTGAGGTGATTATCATGATAGGAGAAAGAAGAAACTACTTGTCTAAGGTAGTTTCGGCACTAAAGGCTGAAAGGATGGTTCGGAAAGGGTGCAAGGCGTTTTTAGCCTTCGTAAGTGCGTTAGATGGAAAGGAGGAAGGAGTCAATGGAGTTAGAGTGTAAGGGACTTCGTGGATGTGTTTCCAGAGGAATTACCAGGAATACCCCCAGATAGGGAGGTGGAATTTGGAATAGACTTGCTACCGGGAACAGCTCCTGTGTCAATCGCCCCATACCGAATGGCGCCAAAGGAGTTAGTTGAGCTCAAGGCTCAGATTCAAGAATTGTTGGATCGTGGGTTCATCCGACCCAGTGTGTCTCCATGGGGAGCACTGGTCTTGTTTGTGAAGAAGAAAGATGGGACTATGCGAATGTGCATAGACTATCGTCAGTTGAATAAGCTGACCATCAAGAACAAGTACCCTTTGCCAAGGATAGACGACTTGTTCGATTAGCTTAAGGGGGCCGCTGTATTTTCAAAGATCGATCTAAGGTCTGGATATCATCAGTTGAAGGTGAAGGAGGCAGATATCCATAAGACGGCCTTTAGGACAAGGTACGGCCATTTTGAGTTTGTGGTAATGCCGTTTGGGTTGACGAACGCTCCAGCCGCGTTCATGGATATGATGAACCGGGTCTTCCAACCCTACTTGGATCGGTTCGTTGTTGTGTTCATCGACGATATCTTAGTATACTCGAAGTCAGAGGATGAGCATGATGAGCACCTACGGATAGTGCTACAAGTATTAAGGGAAAAGAAGCTCTATGCCAAATTCAGCAAGTGTGAATTTTGGCTTAAGGAGGTGGCCTTCTTAGGACATGTGGTATCCGCAGAGGGAATAGGGGTGGATCCTAGGAAGATCGAGGCGTTGTTGGATTGGAAACCACCTAGGTCCGTGGTGAAATCCAAGTTTCTTAGGTTTGGCAAAGCTATTACAGGAGGTTTGTAGAAGGGTTCTCGCCAATAGCCGCGCTTTGACAAAGTTATAGAGGAAGGAAGTACCCTTTGTATGGATGGATAAGCAACAAAGAGAGCTTTGAGAAGCTCAAGAAGATCTTGACCAAGCTCCGGTGTTAATTCAAATGGAGGCGGGAAAGGAGTTTGTGGTATCTTGTGACGCTCAGTATACGGGATTAGGTGTGTTCTAATGCAAGATGGAAAAGTGGTCGCTTATGCGTCTCGACAGATTAAGGCCTCATGAGGTTAACTACCCAACCCACGACTTGGAATTGGTGGCGGTGGTCTTCGCTCTTAGGTGTGGAGGCACTATCTTTATGGAGAAAAGTCGATAATTTACACGGATCACAAGAGTCTCAAGTACTTGTTGACTCGTAAGGAGTTGAACCTAAGACAAATGGGTGGGTGGAGCTATTAAAGGATTATGATTGTTCGATCGAGTATCACCCGAGCAAAGCGAATGTGGTAGCGGATGCCTTAAGTCGAAAGTGGTGTCGGATCTAAGGCGATGTTCGCACACTTAAGTTTGTATGATGATGGAAGTCTGCTGCGCGTAATTGCAAGTCAAACCCACGTGGTTGAATGAAGTAAAGGAAAGTCAATTGTTGGATGAGGACTTAAGTGCTAAGCTACAACAAGTACAGAACGGAGAGTTAGAAGATTATGGTGTTAACAATGAGGGAGTATTGTGCTTCAAGGGAAAGGTCTGTATGCCAAAAGACGAGGAGTTAAGACAAAGGATTCTTCGGGAGGCTCATAGTAGCCCATATGTTATACATCCCGGAGGCACTAAGTTGTACAGGGATTTAAGGGAACAGTTCTGGTGGCCTGATCTTAAGCGGGAAGTTCTCGAATTGTGGGGAAATGTCCGGCGTGTCGCCAGTTAAGGCTGAACACCAAGTTCCATCGGGATTACTTCAGCCAATCGAGATTCCGCAGTGGAAGTGGGAGAGAATCACCATGGACTTCGTTAGTGGGCTTCCCCTTACGCCTACTAAGAAGGACTCGGTATGGGTAATAGTGGACCGTTTGACCAAGTCCGCGCATTTCATTCCAGTAAGAATGGATTATTCTCTTCCGAAGTTGGCCAAATTATATGTAGAGGAAATTGTGAGGTTGCACGGAGTACCGGTATCGATCATCTCCGATAGGGACCCAAGGTTTACGTCTCGGTTTTGGAGGGCACTTCATCAAGCTTTAGGCACTAAGTTAGACTTCACTACAACTTTTCATCCACAATCAGACGGGCAGTCTGAACGGGTTATACAAGTGTTGGAGGATATGTTGAGAGGCTGTGTGATGGATTTCCGAGGAAGTTGGGAAGACTATTTGCCTTTAGCTGAGTTCGCCTACAACAACAGCTATCAGGCTAGCATTCGGATGGCACCATATGAAGCGTTGTATGGTCGGAAATGTCGAACACCTACTTCTTGGACTGAGTTAGGAGAACGTCGAGTTTTGGGCCTAGAGTTAGTGGCAGAAACTGAAGAGAAGGTTGAGATAATCAGGGCACGATTAAAAGAAGCCTCTGATAGGCAGAAGTCGTACGCAGACCTTAAACGGAAGGAAATAGAGTTTGAAGTGGGAGATCAAGTGTTTCTGAAAGTCTCGCCTTGGAAGAAGGTGATGAGATTTGGGCACAAAGGGAAGTTAAGCCCAAGGTTTATAGGGCCCTATCGAGTGTTGAAGCGAGTTGGACCAGTGGCGTATCAGTTAGAGTTGCCACCGGAGTTGAAACAGATGCACGACGTATTCCATGTTTCCATGCTACGTCGATATCGGTCGGATCCATCTCACGTAGTACCGGTTGAAGAGGTGGAGCTAAGGCCACACTTATCCTACGAAGAGGAGCCGATTCAGATATTGGAACGTGATGTGAAAGTGCTACGGAGGAAGTCAGTTCCTCTAGTCAAAGTGTTATGGCGCAATCATGGATCGGAAGAAGCTTCGTGGGAACCAGAAGAGGCAATACGAAAGCAATACCCTCAATTATTTTAGTTAAGAAATTTCGAGGATGAAATTATTTTTAAGGGGGTAGAACTGTAACATCCTGAAAAAGGGCCTATGCATTTTCGGTTTAATTGTACGAAATGACATGTCTTATGTGTTATGAATGTATTCTGAATATTTTTGGAATCTAGGAAATGTAAGGAAATGATTTAGAAATGATTCAAAAGAGGAAAGCGAACATTTTTGGAAACTAGGAAATGTAAGGAAATGATTTAGAAATGATTCGAAAGAGGAAAGCGAACATTTCTGGAAACTTGGAAATGTAAGGAAATGTCAAGTTTAAAGAGCCAAACGAAAATTTTTGGAAACTTGGAAATGAAAGGAAATGACCTAGAAAATGTCGAGTTTTAAAGTTTAAAGAGGAAATTAAGGCAAGGTGGCCTTAAGAGAAAAAGTATGTGAAATTTGACACAAAAATAGGCTTGGAAAAGTGGCTCAAAGATGCCACTTAGGGCCTCTGAAATTGCGCCACATGCAAGGGTGTTGGGCCTGAGTTCGAGTCACAAGGGAAGCAAATAAAAGAAGTTTTATTTTGCTTCCGTAAGCAGAGTTGGACGACACCAAGGCATTTGGAAAAGAGTCCTATTCTCTTTAAATTTCGGCTAAGGGGTGGATAAATGGTGATTTATTTTGATTATTTTCAAAGAGATAATTAGAGGATTATTCTTATTAATTTTAAATAAAGAGATAAAGATAAGAGGAGTGATGGCCAAGTAAGGGATACTAGGCCTAGTAATTTCGGCATTTAGGGAAAAGAGAGGCCATTCTACCTATTTTCTTTTCTTCCCAACTAAGTCTCTGCACGAAAATCCCTAGCAAACTCTCTTCTTTCTCTTTATGTTTGCCAAGACGAAATCCTCTTCTCCCTAAATCCACCATTGCCGATTCTCCCTAAGAGCAAATCCCTCTCTTTTCAATTCAGTTGAACCATAGCCATCTAGCTTCCAAGTATTCATAGCCGAATCTTTGAAGGGTTTCGAACAAAGGTGCAATCGTCTTCTTCAAATAAAGGTAAGATCAAAGTTTGATTTCTGTTCTTTCCTTTAAGGACTTGTTGAAATCTCAAAGGCTAATTCTAATTCTTATTGTATTCATTGACCGAAATATTAAGGAGAGATTTCAGGATCTTTGCTAGTGTCGACTTTTACGGGAGATAGTTCGAGATCTAGCCAACCAAGGTAATTACATATTCGGCCAAGGGCTATGAAAAGGTGATTTAAATGTTAGAAGTGGATCTAACAGATACCCTATAGGTTTCGACATCTCCATAACCAAGGGATACTTTCGAGATTTGGAAATCGCAAGGTAAGTGTCTAAATACAATCGGCTAAGGCCATGTTTGGTATTCTAGATCTATTTCTCATATGTTTTAAAAGCCGAAAACTAACTAGTTAGGAGTTTTGGTGGCTAGCCGATTTCAAGAAGGAACTCAGCAAGTTTTCGGGATTTGATTTTTAATCCAATCGGCACAAGGTAAGTTTAAGTATACTAATCCTACTAGGATTTGGATTTATGGCCGAATGGCTTTTTATTAAATTAGTAAGTGATCAATCAAATGTAGGGATTAAGGATCTAAGCGGTAGATCAGATTTCGGGATTTCAAGGAAATTGTTAAGCAAATCAGGTGTGTACCCCACACTACTTCATAATATGTTTTGTGGCTATGTATAATTAATATATGTGATATTAAGAATATGAAAGTGGCTAAGGTACCATGTTATGGTACAAAGTACTCAGGTACGTTTCCTACTCCTACTAGGATTATGACCTATGTTAATTGTAACATAAGAGTAAGAATAAGAATGTGAACTCTGGCATATTTATGCATATTATTATATGGGGCATATGGGTTATTGAAAAGGGGAAGTGAATGTGGTGACCTAAGACCACGAACGCGGTGACCTAAGACCGCGATATTTGAATGTGGTGACCTAAGACCACGAATGCGGTGACCTAAGACCGCGATATGGAGTGTAGCGGAAAGAGGGTCGACTTAGTAGTCCCCACGTTGTGCAGGTTGGTACGGGGGGGTGTAGCGGATGGCTAATTAGGTTTGGGTTTGGGAAAGCATCATAATTTGTATGCTATGATATGAATGTGTAACATTTGTATGCCTGATTCTATTTTGATTTAGTGTTTGTGTACACACCGAGTCTGCTGCTTGACTCACCCTGTTGTGGGAACATGTTTGGTGATGAACAAAGATGGACCGAGACTACGAGAACTTGTGGTGGCCATGCTCACTTGAAGTTTTATTTAATTTGGACATTTTAATTTATTTAAGCACTTTATAAATTTTATTTTGGGGTTTTTTTTGATGTAATAAGGCCATAGTGAACCATGTTAATTTCTGTTCTATTTGCTATGTGACGAAATTTTATTAGAGCTTAAGTCAATTTAGTTTAAGAATAAACTTTAAATATTTTGTCACTCGAGGTAAATGGGTTTTTAACATAAAAGAAACTTGTTTTCAACTCAAGCCCAACCCACAAACAAACTTTCTTCAAAACCCACAGTTTTTCAATGGTAATAAAGGAAATGTGAACTGGTTTTCTTCAAGGAACATACCAGATTCGGTCAAGGCTCGTGGGCCGGGTTTGGAGTGTTTCATATGGCTTGTTAATGAATTTGAATATGGTAATTTTTTTTTAATCTATGTTTTGTGATGCAAAGTTAGTATCTTTCTGACGAAAGGTTGGTATATTGAGTTGGTAAGTTTTAGATGAATTTTACATAGAAATGTTTGAGATTGATATGAGACAAATTGTGTAATGGTTAATATATTTTATATATTTATGAATGGTTTGAAAAGATGGTCATTTTTGGTATGATTTGGTTGCAATTTGAAAGTATAAAATGTGTTTGTTTGAGATGTAGGTTTGACCCTAAAATGGGTGGTAAGTTGGCCTTGAAAATGGCCTATATTTGCCCACACGGTTGAGCACACGGGTGTGTGGCTCGACCGTGTCATTTGAGTTTGTAATTCAAAATAAGTCAGTTTCAACCAAGGGCTAGACACATGGGCGTGTGACTGGCCGTGATGCAAGTCAGTGTCGACCACGGGTGAGGCACACGGGCGTGTCCTCGGCCGTGTGGACAAGTCAGTATGTATGCCCTATTTTGCCACGGCTTGGACACACGGGTGTGTCTGAGGCCGTGTGAGGCACACGGCCTACCCACACGGGCGTGTGACCTCTGTAACTTTGAAAAATGTTTGATTTTTGGAAAAATTTTATATGATCTCGGTTTAGTCCCGACCCCTTTCTAATGCATGTTTAAGGTCTTGTAGACCTCATTAAGGGACTATATGCTTGTATTTTGTTATGATATGACGATGATATACTTATTGATGTGAAATGTCCGTAAAATTTTTCGATTTGTCCGGTAATGCCTCTTAACCCTAGACTGGCAATGGTTACGGGTTAGGGGTGTTACAACCGGTAAGGGGGTGAAGATTGTAAAGCCTTTAAATTTCTGACTCTCATACATACACGCATATAGCATAGCATTCAATTCCAACACAATATCATGTACTTTGATTACACATCTCTAGGTTTCTACTAATCATGAACACATTTTCAAATATCTTAGTAACACATTCAGCATTATCACATATGAATATCAACCAATCATAATAAGCTTATCTCAAAACAAATTTTTCATGTTATTCACTGCAAAAAGTCACTCTGATTTATCGAAATGCAATGTTCAATCGGAACGATAACACTTTACCATATTCTTCAACTTATGTTTAAATCATTGTATCCATTAACACATACATATCATCGCAAATCATAGAGAATGAATTCAGGCAAATAAATATATTCACTAAGTTACACGAACTTACTTAACCCCTATTCAGCATTATCGATGGTAGATCGGTTGGGAAGCATCCCTGTTTTAACCAAAACAAATTTCATCAGAGTTGGGAGATATCACACTATCATAGTTCACTTATGGAATGTATAGCTAGACTCTTGCACACGCTATGTTAGTCTGAGAAGCGACTAAACCATAGCTCTAATACCACTAAATGTAACACCCCTTACCCGTATCTGACGCCGAAATAGGGTACGAGGCATTACCGGAACACATACACTTGTAAACGTATTAAACTGAGTCATAAAATTTCATCCAAATTAAAAATTTTCAAATTTTTATCTTTGAGTCCCTAAATAGGTCCTATGAGGCCTAATACATACCTTGGAAGTGGTCCGGGACTAAACTGAGAACTTTTGAAAGCACTGAAAAATTTCTTGAAAAACAAGGGCACACTCCCGTGTGTTAGGCCATGTGGCGTTTTGAATTTCCGAAAATCTAGTGCAGACTTCACACACCCTGGGCACATGGCCGTGTGGCTACAAGTAAGATTATTTACCAAGCCCTTTGCCTCCCCAAAACACTTATACACTTATACAAATTTATCATCACACAACATGGTATTATTAAGCATTCAAACACCCACACTAAGACATCCACATACCATTTACAAACCACATTCATCATGCATAATCACACACACACACTCTTAACCATTCACATCATGCAACTTACACAACCGATCACATTTACCACTCATAATAATCACACATTTACTCATCCAACACATGCAAGCATACATATTCTTGAAATGCATCATCATAGACTTATAACATAACAATTATTAGCCACCTTAAACGGCCTTATATAACAATAACCTTCTAATAACATATGCCAACATTCTAGGCCAACTCATATTAACATATACACATATAATCAAGTCCCTAAAAATTCCATAGACTTAAAAATACTTGAAAATCATTGATACAATACCAATCAATAACTTGTTAGTGTGATAGAATCTCCGAAGACCTCCAACTCGAGCTATCATCTGTGACACTACAGGAAAAAAGAAAGGAAGGGGGGTAAGCATTATAGCTTAGTAAGTAGGTATGTAAATAATAAGTAATTTATTAATATGCTTTTATAAGTCTTCACAATATGTTCTCAAGATAATACAATCATAATTGCACATAGTTCCACTATTTACTCATGTTCATCTCAAGCTGTCTACTCAAGTCACAGTCACTAAATTATTTATATCTCGATCTACAGAACTAAAAATTAATATCTGTTAATTTTCCCTGAAACTAGACTCACATATCTTCTTACCATAAAATTTTCAGATTTTTTGGTTTAGCCAATAAGTACAGTTTATTCTTGAAAGTCTCCCATGTTCTGTTGTCTGACAGTTTCGACCCTTCTTCACTAAAAATTAATTATCTTCTCGTACGGGATCCGGATGATGTTTTTGTTTGTTTATTTTGAAGATAGACTCATTAAGGACTTTAATAATTTAAATTATAACACATAATTATTTTTGTAAAATGTTTAATGATTTTCCCAAGTCAGAATAAGGGATTCCGAAACCATTCTGACTCTGTCTCACAAAAATTCAAATATCTCAGAATATGAAATTCTTTCGCTTACACCGTTTCTTTTATGTGAAAATATACTCAATAGCTTTAATTTCATATCTTATTCAACTTCTAATTCGATTTCCACCATTTTTGGTGATTTTTCAAAGTGATACAACTGCTGCTGTCCAAACTGTTTTATTGCTAATTTTACTCTATCATGTTTTCTTTGTATTAATTCTCATTTACATACATATAAGACTAAAGTATATCCATAGTTAGCCATGCCAATAGCTAGTCATCATCAAATATTTACAGGTCTTCATTGTAACACTTACTCCAAATCAATCTTACCAAAGTTCGATCACATATCGACCACATTGCTCATGAATATATATACACATGTACCTGTACTTGTTCATCACATAATCACATTAAATTACACTTAGTCATTTTCCAGTTGAACACATCAGAATATTATTGGATACATCGAAAGTTTGCACATAAGTGCCACACTTGTAGCCAAAGCTACTTCACGTCACTTTTCACATAGAGGCTCGTTCTCGAGCTATTCACTTTTACAGGTCTGCTCACACAAGCTGTCACTCATTCGTTACTACTCAGTGCTGCTTACACAACCTGTCAGGTATCCGCAACACATGTCGGTATACCCATCAACTGGTAGAACTTAAGACCAGCACCCGGATTCACTTAGTCACAATTTCACATAGATTTCACATAGGTCCCTAGTGACATGTCACTCGTATCCATTTTTATTCCTAAGGTTCAACCAGGAAATTTCTCACTTGTCGATATTTTGTCAATTACATCAAATATTAAGCCACAATTCATACCATTTATCAAAATATGAAAATGTAAGTAAAAACGATGCATTATTTACATACGAACTTACCTTGGTAACACAATCGGTAAAAAAAGACTTATTCGTCAATTTCTCGTTTTTCCCTCGTTCTAGTTCCAAACCTCATTTTCCTTGATCTATACTATCATATTTAATTTATTTATTAGCCACATTATTCAATGTGACCCAAAAATCATATTATGGAAAAATTACGTTTTTGCCCCTAAAGTTTCACATATTTATAATTTTGCCCCTAGGCTCGTAAAATGATTTTCATTAATTTCATTATACTTTAAGCCTAGCCAAACCATTTTCATAGCTATAACAGCCGACAATTTCCATTAAAACACACTTTTATGACACATTTTATAACTTTTACAAATTAGTCCTTTTAGGCATTTTCACCGAAAATCACTTAGTAAAAGTCATTTCTGTAACCATAAACATGCATTTTCTACCATTAAACACAAAATACAAACATATTCATCATGTTTCAAAACCCTAGACTTTAACCATATCTCAAATTAGTGGTAGAAATAGATAGATCTTGTTACGAGGATTTCAAAAACGTAAAAATCATTAAAAACGGGGCTAGAATAGACTTACAATCGAGCATGGAAGCTTGAAAAACCCTAGCCATGGTTTCCCCTTGTGAAATTCGGCCATGGGGTTTAAGATGGACAAAAATTGGCTTTTAATTTTGTTTATTTAATCATTTAATCACTAAATGACCAAAATGCCCTTAACTTAAAAATATTCTATTTCACCTATTTCATGGTCATTTTTGTCCAAAAAAAAATAACCAACGGTCTAATTACCATTTAAGGACCTCCAATTTAAAATTTCATAACAATTGGACACCTCTAACATGTAGAACTCAACTTTTGCACTTTTTACAATGTAGTCCTTTTGACTAAATTGAGTGCCCGAACGTCGAAATTTTCGAACGAAATTTTCACGAAATCATTCCGTGAAATTGTAGACCATAAAAATATAATAAAAATAAATTTTTCCTAGTCAGATTTGTGGTCTCGAAACCTCTGTTCCGACTAGGCCCAAGTTCAGGTTGTTACAAGAAATAAAGGAGTGAAGTTTTGTCGGGGGAAAAAGTAGGTCAAATTGCCAGCTTGTATACTGTGGAAATGCTGGGAAGGTGTCCAGTCAGCATTCAACACATATCAGTTTTAGTCCGACTCTACTTGTACTAGATAAATCTGCCTAGAAAAGAGGAGAAGATAAATCTTGGGGCTGTTGAAATTATCCTAAAAATGAAAAAACAAATCAATTTAAAAAGAAACAAAGGAGAAAACCCTAAGGCGTGAAACTTCAAGTAGAGATCCTTAGGAAAATTAGAAGGTAGTGGCTGAGTAGAGACAGGAAAAGGAAAGATGCAGGCAACCCGTCTCAGCCCCCTTAGGACACTGCGCAGCTGGAGTGTGGATTGGACAATCAAACGTTGTCTTCCCGACGTTCTTCCATTATTTATAATAGATGTTTGAGTTGAATTTTATTTTCCAACCTATGAGTTAAATCCCATAGGTTTGGGATTACTTTGATGAAACTTAACTGTCTTTAATGACTACAGTATAAATCTGAGTTATTTTACTATTTCATTCAATTATTTTATTCTTTACAATGTATGTTAGCAATCCATAGACATAGTTGACTGTGTAGCATACCCTTAAATTAATTTAAATTCTAAAAAGGTTAGATTAGTTAGACCGTGGTTGAATGATATTGGCAAGTACTCGATAGATACTTGTAGTAGACTTTAGACATAGAGCAACGTTCATATAGAAGGGAACGGTGCAGGGTACCATATTAAAGGCCTAAGACATAGGCAAGGTAACTTGAGGTTTTTACTTTTAGAAGAAGCAGACCACCTTAGAAATCTTCTAGGCAGTAGGTTAAGTATGATTTTGCTGAGGCCTTATTGACAGGAAAAGTAGATTTTTAGTAAACCCGACCTTCCCACTCAACTTTGCGTAACCCATATCTTTGTCGTAGTAGCTTTGCCATAGCATTCTTAGTCATTTATTTATTCGTTGCATATCATTCACGTAGTTATTCTCATAATTGTCATTGCATTTTTGCTATTGCATTGCCATAGCATTTTCAATTATTCATGAGTTACACATTTTGTTCACATTAATATTCTTTCTATTTACCACTGCATTCTTATCATTATTTTGTTATAACGTTAATCTAAATTTATTATAATAACTTGACCACTTTTTTGCCTCAATTTGATCCTCGTGGGAACAATACTCAGTCATTACTTTATTACTTAATCTGACGTGTATGCTTGCATAAATTGCATATCATTTCACACGAGACAAGTTTTTTTGTGCCGTTGCCGGGGATCAGCAATTTGGTATAATTTGGTTTTGTTATTTTAATTAATTCTATTAGTTTTATTTAACTTAGATATATTTAATCTCTACAAGTTTTCCATTAGTGCATGAGAAGAGGGATTCCTACTAACAAAGAGTCTCCTTCTAACCTAGAATTGATAGAACTTTATGCAGAAGGCAAAAAGAACTAAGAGAATATGGCTAGGAACGGGAATGATCCTGGTCTCAATGATAATCTGAATGGTTAAGATGCTAATCCTCCTATTTGAAGGGTTATAGTAGGTATGAATGATAATTTGAATGGTCAGGGCGCTGATTCGCATGTCCATGGGGTGATAGATGACCGAGATAGACCAAGCTGGGAGCATGTTGTGCCAATTTTGGATGATTTGAATCCAATGATAGTCAAGCCGCAAATACAAGCGCAGTAGTTTGAACTGAAACCGGTAATGTTTCAGATGTTACAAATAGTAGGATAGTTTGGAGGATTTCTCACTGAAGATCCAAGGTTGCATTTGTGACTTTTCCTAGAAGTCTTCAATTTGTTTAGGCAACAGGGTGTTCCTAAAGATGCCCTGAGACTTAATTTGTTTCCATATTCCTTAAGAGACCGAGCAAGAGCATGGTACCATGGAAAAGATTGCAAACAATGACTATAAGTACCCTACCACAAGAGTTGGGATGTACAAGAGAGTTGCTGGTACCATGGAGCTCGATGCAATTACTTCGTTGATAGCACATGTATCTTTTTTAACCAATATGATTATGTAACAACCCAGTTTTAGTTAAATCGGAACAGTGGTTTTAGAACCACAAATTTGAGGTCGTAAAATTATTTTAATATTATTTTTGGTATTTACAGCATGATATTTGATATGTGTGAAAATTTCGTGATTTAATTTTACCGTTTGTGTGCTTAATTTAATAAAAGGACTTAATCACGTAAAATGTGAAAGTAGCATGCTATATGTTAAAGTGCTTAATTGTTTTAATTAATTAAAGTTTAGGTTTTTATGTTGTAATTTGACCATTGAACTTATTAGTGGACGGTTTTGGGCATGTATTATATGGTTTTCAAATTAAATTATAAAGGTTAATTATGTAATTTAGTAATAATAGTTAATAAAATAAAACATAAGTAAAAACACATGCATGTTCATCTTTTTGTTGGCCGAATGTGAGAAGAAAGAAGCCATTGTTGAAGCTTTTAAGTTCGGCACCTAGGAAGCTTGATTTAGGTATGTTCTTTGCTCGGTTTTTGATAATTTTTACGTTTTTGAGATCGTTGCTTCGTAAACTAGCTAGCCCATACTTAAATTTTTAAATTTGTTGATGAATTCATGAAATGCCATTGATGAATAATTAAGCTTTTTGTTGTTTGATGATGGATTATGAGAGTTTGATGTTAGATTGTCATGTTTTACTAAGTGATTTTTGATAAAAATGCTTGTTGAGGATTAAATTGTGAAATTTGAAAAGTTAGGGGTTGAAATGTGAAATAAATGGAATTAATGGGCTACTATGGACCTAGGGAAGATTCGACCAAGCATGGGTTTAAGGAAATTTTGTGTATTTTGTGTTGTTTTGAAATAGGGACTAAATTGAGAAAATGTGAAATATTAGGGGCTAAAGTGAAAAATGCTCATTTATGTGTTTTTGGATGAAAATGAATGAACTTGTAATTAAATAAGTTAAATTTAAATTGATTTAGATCAAGAAAGGAAGAAATCAAAATTTGGATCGGGGGAAGTTGAAAGTTGTTGAATAGTCGTTCCGATCCGTTCGTTTCTATATGAGGTAAGTTCATATGCAAATAAACGTTTTTAAATTTAAATGTATATATTGTCGAATTAAATTGTACATAGTTATATATATTGCCGAATTCAATTGAGCATTGGAGAATTTGTTTCGAGCTTGAATTGATTGAATTACAAAGTCAAAAGCCCCGTATGAGCCTTAGGAATAGTATAGGATATTGATGTCATGACATTAGGACTTTCGAGGTGTGATTTCGTGTAAGACCATGTCTGGGACATTGGCATCATATATGATTCGTGTAAGACCCTGTCTGGGACAGAGGCATCGATATGTGATAACATGTAAGACCATATATGGGATATGGCATTGTATGTGATATATGTGTTTCTGAGTATCCTTAACGATTCCGAATGGTTCAACGGGCAATGTCAAACGAGTCCGAATGTGAATTTGAGATAAACAATTCAGGTACGTATAAGGTTTATATGTTCATTGAAAAATGAGGTAAGTGAAGTTACTTATTGTGGTATTATGGATTATATGAGAAAAGTAATTGTATATGTGTAAGAGATTAGTTAAATGTGACCTATTCGAATTGAATTATTAATGTTCTTGTGATGTTTTATTTGCTTATGGCTTACTAAGCTTTTAAAGCTTACTTTGTGCATTCTTTTTCTGTTTTATAGTTATATAAAGTTAGCTCGAGCTCGGGGATCGTCAAGGATCATCATCACACTATCGATCGCTATTTTTGGTACTTTGAAAGTTTGCACTTTTGGCATGTGGCATGTATAGGCTAGTTTCAATATGGTTTGTTTTGAATTGTATATAAATAGCCATGCGAAAATGGCTTGATAATGATATTAATGTTTTTGAATGATCGACCTTGTTAATGTGCTCATTTTGAGAAGTATGTTTGATGAACATGTGATTAGGCTCGAGTAATTACGTAGTTGATGGAGGTGTTTTCAATTTGTGATACATGTTTGTTTGTGGTTTGGTTTTTAAAGGTCAAGTTGGTTAGTTTAATGATTGATTTTTGTTATGAGCATAAAGTGTTAATGGCTACTTGGATTCGGTTACTTATTAGTAAATAATGACTATGTTTTAGGTATGTATTTGTTGGTTATATGGATAGTTATAAAATGACATATTGATGTTTGTATTCAGTTATGAAATAGTACAATTATCTTAATATTGAGTCATGGAATTGGTATGAATTTTGAGGCTATTTTGATGACCGAATTAATGGTTCATTGGATGATTGAATATATGATGTCTAGACATGATATTTCGCATGTAAATTAGGTATAATTTGACTTGTTTTATTGTAATGCACATGAGCTGATAATAATTACAATTGTTTTTGGTTATTAAGTGATGCATGTTTATGTTTTATATATACGTATGCCTATTAAGCCGTGTGGACCTTATCTTACAATAATGTGTGAATGTGTGTAATATACGAATTGGTTTGTTCATTAAATAGTTAACAGAGTGGGGTAATTACGATTTGGTATTTGTGTTTAGAAATGGCTTTTGTTTTTAGGGTGAGATGCGAATATTATGATAGCATTAAAAGTATATTTGGCCATGGTGTAATGTTAACTATAGTCTATTATGCTAATGAATATAATGCCTTGTAATATGGTTGGTATGGTTTAAAATGCTAATGTGTATAGATAAATAAATGGTATGTTTGGTATTTTGTTAAAGGAATGAAATTGCACTAAAGGATGTATATATGCTCGGTATATGAGATGAATTATGTTTGATTATGATTTAGGTATTCGAATGCCATGCAATTGATGGTCACATGGTTCGAACTCTGTATTTATGAAGCACGTGCATTATGGTTTTGATGATTGTTAGTTGGTTCGTAATTTGATTAGATAAATGATATTGATATGGTTGAATATTGAAACATGATTCGTATATGTGAAATGACTAGAAAAAACATTATTGATTTTGGTTGATTATGTGATTCAAATATACGAATTTGACTTGTAGAAATAAGAGGATGATTATTAATTGAGTTCGGAAAAAATTTTTTTAAAGGAGATTATATTACTTTGTGTTTGAATTGAAATAAATGACTGTCTAATTTGTGTATTTGATCAGTAATGCCTCGTAACCCTAATCCGGCGACGGACACGGGTTAGGGGTGTTATAGATTAAAACAATGAAAAATCAAACTGTTATCCATGAGATGAAATCAGTCGTGCTATCATGCGTTTATTGTGGCAAAGATCATGTGTTTGATGAATGCCCATCAAACCCAGCATCAGTATATTACATGGGTAATTTTAACCAAAATAATAATCGCTATTCCAACACATACAATCTGAGGTGTAAGTAGCATCCAAATTTTAGTTTGAATAATCAAAGTACGGGGAGTTCACACAATGTTGCAAGAGAAAATATCCACAATACACTGCCCAGTTATAATCATCCTATGCCGAGGCAAAATGCTCAGCAAGGTCAGGTATAGTCTTCTAATTCTATTGAATCTTTGTTGAAGGAGTATATGGCCAAAAATGATGCTATGATTAAAAGCCAAGCTGTGTCGCTCCAAGCTCTTGAAAATCAAGTGGGGCAAATAGCGTGCGATCTAAATTCAAGGCCACAAGGAACATTGCCAAGTGTTACTGAAAATTCGAGAACCCAAGGGATGGAACAGTGCAAGGCCATCACTCTTAGAAGTGGGACTCAGTTGGATGAAGTTGTTCAAGATGCCACGATAGAAGCAGTCAAATCCCACCATAATCAGGAAAGAATCATAGATCCTATGAACAATAGACAACACCTGAAAAGAGTACACAAAGAAATGTTGTGACAAAATCAGATAATTTTGCCAACAGAAATGCCACAACAAAACAATATCAATAACCTGAATGACAACCACCTTTACCTTTTCCTCAGTGATTTCACAATTCCAAGCAGGATATTGAGTTTAAAAGGTTTTTAGATTTTTTGAAGAAACTCCACATCAATATATCGTTAGTAGAAGCTTTGGAGAAAATGCCCAATTATGTGAAATTTATGAAAGACATATTGTCAAAAAAATACAGATTAGGAGAATTTGAGATTGTTTCTCTCACTAAAGGGTGCACAACAATGTTGATGAATAAATTACATCCAAAGTTGAAGGATCCAAGGAGTTTCACTATCTTGTGTTCAATTGGAAATCATTATGTTGGTAAGGCGTTATGTGACTTAAGAGCAAATATAAATCTAATGCATATGTTTATTTTTAGGAAGCTAGGAGTTGGGAAAGAAAGACCTACTATAGTGACTTTGCAATTAGCTGATCGATTCTATGCCCATCCGGAAGGTAAAATTGAGGACGTACTGGTAAGGGTGGATAAATTTGTCTTTCCTGTCGATTTGTTTATTTTAGAATTTGAAGCTGATCAAAATGTGCCAACTATCCTTGGAAGACCTTTTCTTGCCACAGGCAGAGCTATAATTGACGTATAGAAAGGTGAACTGACCATGAGGGTAAACAATCAACAGGTTACTTTTAAATTTTTTGATGCTTTGAAATGTGCAGAAGAAAATGAAGAATGCCACACCATTGGTTTGATAGAAACAACAATGGGGGAAGAATTCAATCAATTTTGCCACAACAAGTCTATTGAGCAAAAGAGAATATTGAATCCGATAATGAAAGAAGTTGTCAAGAAAGACATTATCATGTAGCTTAACGCAGACATTATTTACCCAATTTTAGATAGCTCGTGGGTAAGCCCTGTACAATGTGTCCCCAAGAAATGAGGTCCAAATGACAATAATGAGCTCATACCAACTCACACGATCACAAGATAGAGAGTTTGCATGGATTATTGGAAGCTTAACAAGGCAATTAGGAAGGACCATTTCCCCTTTCCGTTTAATGATCATATGTTGGACAAGTTAGCAGGGAATGCTTTTTAATATTTTTTGGACGGTTATTCAGGGTATAATATGATTTCTATAGTTCCCAATGACAAAGAAAAGACAACTTTCACATGTCCATATGGTACTTTTTCATTTAAATGGATGTCGTTCAGATTATGTAATGCCCTGACAACTTTTCAGCATTGTATGGTGGCCATATTCTTAAATATGGTGGAGAAATTACTTGAAGTTTTCATGGATGATTTGTCTGTATTTGGCAATGATTTTGAAGATTGTTTGAAAAATCTGGAATTGGTTTTGTGCTGCTATGAATAGACAAATCTTGTTTTGAACTTGGAAAAATGCTACTTCATGGTTTGTGAAGGAATTGTCTTAGGTCATAGGATATCATAACGAGGAATTGAAGTAGGCATAGCAGAAATTGAAGTAATACAAAAATCTCCACCTTCCACCAATGTCAAGAGTGTTAGAAGTTTTCTGGGTCATACAGAATTTTATAGAAGATTCATTAAGGATTTCTCGAAGTTATCTAAACCCTTGTACACACTATTGGACCAAAATAGACCCTTCGATTTTGATGAACATTTCCTGGGTGCTTTTGAGGAATTAAAGAAAAGACTGGTAGAAGCACCAATTGTAGTAGCTCCAGAATGGACCTTGCTGTTTGAACTCATGTGCAATGCCAGCTATTATCCACAGCTTAATTATATCACCACAAAAAAAGAGCTGTTATGTGGTGTTCGTGTTCGAAAAAATTTATCCTTATCTTGTAGGTACCAAAGTCACAGTTTGCACAGATCACTCGGCTATCAAGTACTTGGTACGTAAGAAAGATGCCAAGTCAAGATTTATTAGGTGGGTATTGTTACTACAGGAGTTTGACTTGAAAATTCGGGATTGAAAGGGGACTGAAAACCAAGTGGCTAATCATTTGTCAAGGTTAGAATTGGGTAATGTAGATGACAATGATAACTGTATCAAAGAAGATTTTCTAGATAAACAATTGTTATTTGCCAAGGTATTATATTGATACGCCGATATAGTGAACTTCTTGATGAGTAGTGTGATGCCGCCTGATTTAAACACCCACAAAAGGCAGAAATTTCTTCATGATGCTAAGAACTATTACTGGGATGAACCCTTTTTAAACATTGTGCCAATCAAATCATTTAAAAGTGTGCCACTCACAATGAAATACACAGTATTTTACAGCATTGTCATTCCACTCCTTATGGAGGACATTCTAGAGGAATGAGAACCACCGCTAAAGTACTTCAGTCCGGATTCTATTATCCAAATTTGTTCAAATATGCTAATGAATTATTTCAATCGTGTGACCGTTGTCAGAGAACTGGGAATCTATCTAGTAGACATGAAATGCCGCTACAAAGTGTACTAGAGGTCAGGTTATTTGATGCATGGGGAATAGACTTTATAGGTCCATTTCCACCATCAGTAGGCAAATTGTACATACTTTTGGCGGTAGATTACGTTTCTAAATGGGTAGAAGCGGTAGCCCTAGCTACTAATGACGCTAAGTCGGTACTGAAGTTCCTACATCAGAACCTCTTTACAAGATTTGGTTCACCTAGAGCCAATATCAGTGATGAAGGGTCCTATTTTTATTGTAAACCGGTGGCCAATGCCTTGCACAGGTATGGGGTGAATCATAAGATTGCTACGGCATATCATCCGCAGATGAATAGACAAGCTGAGATTTCTAATGGAGAAATTAAACAAATTTTGGAAAAAGTGGCGAATCCATTTCGTAAGGATTGGTCCACCAGTCTGGATGAAGCTTTGTGGGCTTATCGAACTATGTTTAAAACACCATTAGGGAAGTCTGTAACATCCCAATTTAGGGCCTAGTCGGAATAGTGGTGCGAGACCACAAATCCGAGGCTTATGAATGAGTTTTTGAGGTTTATGCTATGTATGCATGATAGTGTGAAAGTTTCATGAAGCAATTTTGTGAAATTGCGGTTAAATTGTCCAAAAGGCCTAAATTGAAAAAGTTACAAAATGTAAGATTCTAGAATCTATTTGTGTGAAATAGCTTTAGAATATTAATTAGAGGTCCTTAAATAGCAATTTTCCCAATTTCTAATTTTTGGACAAATTTGGGCATGGATGAGTTAAAATAGAAAGTTTATCAAAAAGGGCATTTTGGTCATTTAACAATTAAGTGATTAAAAGAGGAGAAAAGATGACAAAATTCATTCATCTTCTTCTCCAAGGTCACTTGAAAATTTGAGAGAGCCATTGTTAGGGTTCTTCAAAAATTTCAAGCTTGCTAGTAAGTGCATCTAGCCTCGTTTTTGATATTCTTTGTATTTTTGAAGTCCTTGTTGCATGAGTAAGGTATTTTTAGCTATTTGATGAGCTATGATGGATGTTCAAAAATGTGGCCATGTATGACATGCATGTATTTTGATGTTTTATGGAAGATTATGAAAGCTTGATGTAGTAGAAACATCTTTTGCTAAATGAGTTTCCATAGAAAATGCATGTAGGGACTAGTTTGTAAAAATCTTAAGTTTGGTCACACATGTGTGTTGTAATGAGAATTGATGATTGCTTTAGTTGAGTAAGTGATTCGGCTAAGCATGAAAGGCTAGGAAGTTGAATAAAAATCACTTTACGAGCCTTGGGCCAATAGTGTAATTATGAGAAAGATTTGGGGCAAAAGAGTAATTTTGCCAAAGTATGAGATGTGGGTCAATTTGGTCAATGTGTGTATTGAATAAGTTGATTTATTCATTATAGATCAAGAAAGACAAAGCCTGGATCAAAACCGAGGCAAGAGCAAAGTGGTGGACTAAATTACACGTTTCTATACTTTTGAGTATCGAGGTAAGTCTATGCATAAACAATGCATTCATACTTACAATTTGTTAATGCTAGCTAGTGTATAGCATGGTTGAGAATGATTGAGAACCTATGTGGTTCAAGTGAAATGAATGGATGAATGATTAAGTAAGTAGATTTGTGAATGTGTAGTAACAATGCTAAATGGTGGGCTAAGTGCGATACCATCCTAATGCATATTGACGATGAGATGGCTATGTGCGATGCTCTCGTTAGGTATATTATCTAGTTGGCTATGTGCGAAACCACTATGAATACCTTGTTGGTAGGCTAAGTGCGATACTACCTTATTAATTGATTGTGGTGGGCTAAGTGCAAAACCACCGAGAGATTAGCTGTGTGGATTAGCTGTATGGATTAGCTGTGTGGATGTATTATTGAGAAATAGTGATGTGTTGTATATTGTGTAAATGTGATATTGAATGCAGGGGTGCATGTCAATGGTTATGAGTAAGTGACTCATGATGTGTTGGAAATGTGGTAAGGGATAGAAAGAGTAAGCATAGTTGTACATTATATGTTAGTATAATGCTAATTGTTGTTTAGCTTATACTATGTTGCTTAATTGTTTGTGTAAACTTACTAAGCTCAAAGCTTACTCCCTTTCTTTTCCCTTGTCTTATAGAGCAAAAGTGTTGAATCGAGATACGAGGATCAATTGGAAGATCCCCACACTATCAAAGACACTCGGTACATTAGACTCAATGTTTTGTATATGGCATGTATAGGGGCTAGACAAGTTAGTGAATTTTTTTGTATATGGCTATGATGTGTTGGCCTTTAGATGGATAATCTATTTTGTATAATGCCATAGTTGTTGGCACTTTATTATATGAAAAGATGTAGTTATCTAAGTGAGATTGTAAGATTGTGAGTTGAATATGGATGTGTTGAATGAGTGCATGATTGTGTATGCTAGAAGGGTGAAAAGAACTTGGCAAATAGCTTTGTTCTTGTCTATGTGGGTAGACATACGGGCGTGTGTCTAGGCCATGTGTGACACACGGTCAGCCCATGGGCGTGTGACTTGGCCATGTGTCCCCTACATGTTAGTATTTTAAATCAGAATAGACCACGGACTAGTCACACGGGCGTGTGCCTAGAACGTGTGTGTTAATCAGTGTTGGCCATGGGCAAGCCACACGGGCGTGTGTCTAGACTCTAGGCTGTGTTAAGGTAGTCAGTGTGCACCATGGGCGGAGGGCACGGGCGTGTTCCCTAACCGTGGGGCATTGGCAGAATGCTTGAGTTTTCATGCACGGGTAGTGACCATGGGCTTGTGTGACATCCACGGGCGTGCCAAATCTTACACGGGCGTGTGAGCCCTGTATAGATGGAAAAATTTTAAAGATCGTAAGAGTTTTCGATATGGTATCGAGAGCCCTCGTGTGTTTGAGAGAGGCCTCGTAAGTCGGGATTGAGGTTGTTGTGATGGCCAAAGACAGTGGTCATGTTGTGCCTAAGTGGCGATCTTGAGGATTTTATTACGGTAACGCCTCGTGCTCGATTCCGGCGTTGAATACGGGTAAGGGGTGTTACATTTAATGGTATCAGAGCTATGGTTTAGTCCATTCTAGGACTACCGTAGCGGGTGTAAGAGTCTAGCTATACATTCCATAATTGTACAATGATAGTGTGGTGGCTTCTGATGATTTTAAATCTTGTTTTATATAGAATATGGATTCCGATCCGTTGACTGCTGATGAAGCAGCTAGTAATGCGCCGGCTCCTGCGCAAGGAACTGTGTCTGTTCAAAGTCGACTCGAGGCTAGGGGTCAAGGGGAAGGGGCACGGTAAGCCTTTCTCCAGATGATGAGCAATTGGTACTCGGTTACGTTCGAGCGAACCCTAATGCTCAACCTCCTCCACCTCCTCCTCCTATACCTCAAAGAAATTCCCTGTGGCTCCTCAAGGTATTGATGTAGTGAGGATATCGAAACCCCTGTAGATAAGATTAGAAAACACGAGGCCGAGGAGTTTAGAGCTAAGGTTGATGATGACCACGAGAGGCGTAAGTCTGGTTAGAGAACTCGATGAGAGTGTTTGAGGAACTCTCTTGTACACTGAAGAGAGCTTGAAGTGTGTCGATCCTTCTTGAGGACTCGGCATACCATTGGTGGAAGATGTTGACGTCGAGTCCCGAGAAGCGGGTGACGTGGGACTTCTTTACGAAGAGTTCGGAAGAAGTATATAAGCCAACGGTTTACTGATCAGAAAAGGAAGGAATTCCTTGAGTTGAAGCAAAGAAGAATGTTATAGCAGAATATGAGCGTGAGTTTGTTAGGCTTAGTAAATACGCTCAAGAATGTGTGTCGACAGAGACCATATTGTGTAAGAGGTTGAAGACGGACTGAATGAGGACATCAAACTCCTAGTGGGTATTTTGGAGTTGAAAGAATTTGTGGTGTTGGTCAAAAGGGCAAGTAACGCCGAAGAGTTGAGTACAAAAAAGAAAAGAGCTGTGAGTGAAGCCCGAGATGCTAGAAAGAGGGTGATGGGCAAGTCATATCAAGCCCAGTCGAAAAGGTCCAAGGAAGTGAGTCCTAGGACGACAGCACCAGTGGGTTATTCGCATCGAGACTTGGGCAATACTCGTTTGGGTTCGAGAGTCTAAGCTACTTCGATAGAAAGTATGGGCAATTCAAAGAACAAACTGGAGTGTCCAAGTTGTGGTAGATATCACACCGGAGAGTGTTGGGGTAACAGTCGAAACTGTTATAAGTGTGGTTCCCCCGACCATTTTGTCTGATATTGCCCCGAGAGGGATGATAAGGAAGAGAAGCTAGAGATGAGATCCAGTGATGTGTCTGCAAGGGGTACACCACCAAGGAACCCGAGAGGCAGGAATAGTGGTAGAGGTGCATCTAGAGACTCTGCTGTGAGACCGGAGGGTCGGGCACCTACGAGGACGTATGCCATTCGCGCTTGCGAAGAGGCATCCTCCCCTGATGTGATAACGAGTACTTTTTCTCTCTTTGACACCCTTGTTATTGCTTTAATAGATCCAGAGTCTACTCATTCTTATATTTGCATGAGGTTGGCATCTAGTTTGAGTATGACTGTTGAGTCTACGGACTTTGTGGTTAAGGTGTCAAACTCGTTAGGTAAGCATGTGTTAGTGGACAAGGTGTGTAAGAATTATCCTTTGATGATTGAGAGTCATTACTTTCTGGCAAACCTAATGTTGTTGCCGTTTGATGAGTTTGATTTAATCCTAGGCATGGATTGGTTGACTACCCATAGTGTCTTAGTGAACTGTGGTAGTAAGTTTATTGAATTGAAATGTGAGAGTGGAGATGTGGTTCGGGTTGAATCAGGTGGATCGGATAGTCTACCAATGATGATTTCTTCCTTAGTGGCTGATAAATGTTTGAGAAAAGGGTGTGAGTCCTATCTTGCTTTTGTGTTGAATTCTCAAGAGGTTGGAGTAAAGTTTGAAGCAGTGCTAGTGGTATGTGAGTATCCGGATGTATTCCCGGAAGAGTTACCCAGATTACCTCTAGTGAGAGAGGTTGAGTTTGGGATTGAGTTAGTTCCGGGAACGGCACCTATTTCGATTGCTCCGTATAGGATGGCACCTTTAGAGTTGAAAAAATTGAAGGTTTAGTTGCAAGAGTTGACAGATAAGGGTTTTGCAAGACCGAGCTACTCACCGTGGGGTGCTCCGGTATTGTTTGTGAAGAAGAAAGATGGGTGCATGAGGTTGTGTATAGACTATAGACAAATTAACAAAGTGACGGTTAAGAATAAGTATCCTTTACCAAGGATTGATGATCTTTTTTATCAACTGAAGGGAGCTACAGTGTTCTCCAAGATAGACTTGAGGTTTGGTTATTATCAGTTGAGAGTGAAAGAGCAGGATGTGTTGAAAACTGTATTACGGACAAGGTATGGCCATTATGAGTTTTTGGTTATGCCGTTTGGTTTGACGAATGCACCGGCGATTTTTATGGATCTGATGAACCGTGTTTTCAGACCGTATGTGGACAAGTTTGTAGTTGTCTTCATTGACGACATATTGATCTATTCTCGGGATGAGAACGATCATGAAGATCATTTGAGAATTGTCTTGCAAATTTAAGAGATAAGCAGTTATACACTAAGTTTAGCAAGAGTGAGTTTTGGCTCCGAGAGGTCAGATTCCTAGGACACATTGTGTCGGTTGATGGTGTTAGAGTTGAACCGAGTAAGATATCGGCTGTTGTTGTGGATTGGAAACCGCCGAGGAACGTGTCAGAAATCAGAAGTTTCTTGGGATTAGCGGGGTATTACAGACGTTTCGTAAAATGGTTCTCTATGATTGCTACCCCGATGACGAAACTATTGCACAAAGATGTCAAGTTTGAATGGACTGAGACATGTCAACAGAGTTTCGAGAGACTAAAAACAATGTTGAGTGAGGCACCGATTTTGGTTCAACTAGAATCAGGGAAAGAGTTCGTGGTTTACAGTGACGCGTCGTTTAATGGTCTCAGTTGCATGTTGATGCAAGAGGGTAAGGTAGTCGCTTACGCCTCGAGACAATTGAAACCGCACGAGAAGAATTATCCGACTCATGATTTGGAGTTGGCTGCGATTGTTTTCGCGTTAAAGCTTTGGTGACATTACTTATATGGTGAGAAGTGCCGAATCTTTATGGATCACAAGAGTTTGAGATATTTGATGGATCTTAAGGATATGAATTTGCGACAGAGACGGTGGCTTGAGTTCTTGAAAGACTATGAGTTAGTCATTGATTACCACTCGGGAAAAGCGAATGTGGTTGCAGATGCCCTGAGTAGGAAATCCTTATATGCTCTAAGAGTTATGAGGACGAGTTTAGCATTGTCTGATGATGGTGCTATTCTGGCAGAGTTGAGAGCTAAGCCACTATTTGTTCAACAGATATGTGAGGCTCAGAGAAATGACAGTGAGATGTCAGCTAAGAGAGATAAGTGTGAATCAGAAAGTGATTCCGATTTTCGAGTGGGCTCGAATGGTTGTTTGCTGTACCGTGATAGAATTTGTGTACCAAGACATGAGGAGTTAATCCGAAAGGTTTTGGATGAGGCCCACAGTGGATGTTTGTCATTACATTTGGGCAGTACGAAAATGTACAATGATTTGAAGAAGTATTATTGGTGGCCGAGTATGAAAAGAGATATTTCAGAGTTCGTGACAAAGTGTCTGATTTGTCAACAAGTGAAAGCTGAGCATCAAGTGCCTTCGGGATTGCTTCAGCCAATGTTGGTACCCAAATGGAAGTGGGATCGGGTTACCATGGATTTTGTGACGGGGTTGCCGATGACTCCGAAAAAGAGAGATGCTGTGTGGGTTGTTGTGGATAGACTATCGAAGTCGGCTCACTTTATTCCAGAACGTGTTGATTATTCACTGGATAAGTTAGCTGAGTTGTATGTTGCAGAGATAGTGAGGTTACATGGTGTACCTGTGTCTATAATATCGGATAGGGATCCAAGGTTCACTTCGAGGTTTTAGAAGAGGTTGCAAGAGGCTTTGGGAACAAAGTTGAATTTCAGTATTGCGTTCATCCGTAAACTGATGGTCAGTCTGAAAGAGTGATTCTAGTTCTCGAAGATATGCTTCGATGCTGTGTGTTAGAATTCGAAGGTAGTTGGGAGAGATATCTACCTTTAGTCGAATTTGCTTACAACAACAGTTATCAGTCAAGTATACGGATGGCTATGTATGAGGCCTTGTATGGTCGTAAGTGTCGAACTCCTTTGTATTGGACCTAGCTTAGTGAGTAGCGGATCCATGGGGTCGATCTAGTAAAAGAGACCGAGAAGAAAGTTAAAATAATCCGTAATAGTCACCGAAAAAAGTCGTACACGGATCTGAAAAGAAAAGAAATTGAGTTTGAAGTGGGCGACAAAGTGTTTTTGAAAGTGTCCCCATGAAAGAAATGATAAACCGTAAAAGTAACATATTTTAATCCCACATTTAGTATGCTTTTGGATGAATTGTCCCTTATTTTATGTAAAACGGTGCTCTTAATCCTTTCTTTTCATGTTATATACCCAGGAAAGCACCGGAGGATGAAAAGAACAAGAAACGGGCTTAAAACGGGCCAAATGGGCCAAAGCACGAAATTGACACGGCCTGGGCCCAAGACCACACGACCGTGCCTCCTCAATCTCGAACACGGTCTATCTATGAGATACACGGGCATGTCACCTCATTAAAAGTCCAAACACGGCCTAAAGACGATTCACACGGGCGTGTGCCATGGCCGTGCCCCTGCCGCGGACATGAGGAGTTTTACTCGGATTTTGATACTTGGAGACCAAGTAAGGCATCTCAAAGCTTATATAAACACCCTAGGGGGCAACTTATTCGGAGAGTTCGACAAAAACCCTCTGTCGAGGGGAGCCCAAAGCTATCGTTTAGGGGCGTCTTGCTAGGCCAGAGAGGGCAGATTTGTTGGGATTCGCTCAGGGATAGCCAGTTGATCCATCTCAAGAAGCCGGAATTATACTCAAGACGGCGGATCTCTCCTTCAATTCCTTCAGGGGGTTTTAGGGATTTCTTATGTTTTATTTTATCTTTTCTTTTGAGATGTTTTCTTTTATTGTTATGAACTAAACCCTCGGATACCTGAGGGGGATGAAACTCAGATGAATCTTGTTATCGTTTGCTGAACTATATGATAAATATTTGATTTGTTCTTAATTATGTGTTCTTAATTCTTGTGTTGATATTTCGCGGATATCGGTTCAAGTTTGATGTGCTTAGGTGGAGGAGCAAAAGTCCCTGCCTAAGAGTAGATCTAGCATAGTTAAGCGGAGTTGATCACGCGCCTAGAGATAGGGTGACAAGGAGTTGCCGGATTAGGGTCAAACCTAATATGGGAGTCCATAAATCGAGTTAATGCAATTCTAGGGGTTTTAATTAGAAAGAGATTTCAATTAATCAACCTAGGGTTAGACGTTATTCGCCTCGAGAGAGGGTTTAGTATAAATTAGGGAATCCTACGGATCAAGTCAAGTGAATAAATCGTCTGGTTCAGAGTTAGATAACAAGTGAAGTCTTAGTGGATTCTTCCTTGGGTGTTGTCTGAATTAATTGGTTTTTCCTCAAGTATTCTCCCAAATTCATTCTTCTTTGTCTTATAGTCCTTAGTCTAGTAGTTAATTAATTTAGATTAAACAACCATTCGCTTAATTCTTAGGCTAAATAATAAAAGAAAAGTTAGTATTAGTACTTTTAGTTCCTTTGGGTTCGATAATCCGGTCTTGCCTAAGCTATAATACTGTTCGATAGGTGCACTTGCATCAATCATTGTCAGAGTTAGTTTCCAGGTTCGATCATTCTCTTTATAAATTTTAAAACTCGACAGACATACGATCAAGTTTTTGGCGCCGTTGTCGGGGAACTAAAATATTAAGAAAGCTCTATTTTTATTACTTTAGCCATTATTTTCCGCAATTTATTTTTATTTTGTTTTTTTTACCTTGTTGAATTTTCTTTCTTTCTTTTCCTAGCAGGTACCTCTAGTTTATGACTAGAAGGAACCTGAGAGGACCACTAGTATACGACAGTGATATTGAAGCTACCGCTCGCAGGAATCGCAAAGAAATTAGGCGAGCCCTAAATTACACAGAAAAAGAGCGAGAAGGCGAATCCAATCCTACTGAAGGGATGGACGAGAATAATCCACCACCCCAAGATGTGGCAAAAACTAATGCTCCACGTACTATGTATGATTATGCTAAACCTCATTTAACAGGAGCCGAATCTAGTATTGTTAGGCCTGCTATAGCTGCTAATAATTTTGAATTAAAGCCTAACACTATACAAATGATTCAACAATTTGTTCAATTTGATGGTTTGCAGGACGAAGACCCAAACACTCATATAGCTATTTTTTTAGAGTTATGTGATACCTTCAAAATAAATGGTGTTTCTGATGATGCCATACGACTTCGGTTATTTCCCTTTTCATTAAGGAATAAAGCCAAACAGTGGTTAAACTAGTTACCACCAGGGTCAATCACTACATGGGATCAAATGACCGAAAACTTTTTATTAAAATATTTCCCACCGGCCAAAACGGCTAAATTACGGAATGATATCTCTTCTTTTGTGCAGATGGATTTAGAGACATTATATGACGCATGGGAGAGATATAAGGATCTCTTGAGAAGGTGTCCACACCATGGTTTACCCTTGTGGCTCCAAGTCCAAACTTTCTATAACGGTGTAAACCCCTCAACGAGGCAACTAATTGATTCAGCCATCGGTGGGACCCTAAACAACAGAACTCCTGAAGCAGCCTACGAATTCATAGAGGAGATGTCACTGAATAACTATCAGTGGTAGGTTACAAGGACAAAACCAACAAAATCAACCGGAGTTTTCAACATCGATGCAGTAACCATGCTATCAACACAGGTAGAGATGATGAATAAAAAGCTTGATAGTTTGTGTTCTTCGCAGGTACATCCAGTAATGCAGTGTGACGCAAGTGGAACTATGGTAAATCCTGAGTACCCACCCTACCAACCGGGCACAGAAAGCGAACAGATGAACTATATATGTAATAATTTCAGATCTAATAATAACCCTTATAGTAATAATTATAATCCAGGTTGGAGGAACCACCCAAACTTTTCATGGGGAGGACAAAGAAATCAAGGAAATCAAAGACAACAACCTCCTCAAAATTTCCAAAATCAGCTCTATCCACAGGAGAAGAAGCCGAACCTTGAAGAGATGCTAACAAAATTCATGGAAGCTACAGATAATCGTCTCCAAGACACTAAAACCACCCTTAAGAATCAACAGGAATCAATTAAAGCAAGAGCCTGTGGTAAGTGAAGGTAAGGTTGAGGTAAGCCATGATTTACCAAACCCGGTGATTACAGAGTACCAACCCCGTGTGCCATACCTCGATGCGACAAAGAAAGACCACACAGAGGAATAACTCGGTAAGCCTCTTAAACTTTCAAAGAAATTTCATATTAACTTTGTAACACCCCAAACCCGACCCATGAGCCATGACCGGATCTGGTATGTCACGGAGTAAAAACGTTTTGAAAGATTTTGATTAACAGGTGGAAATCTGAAAATTTTGTTTATAAAACGGTGTCTATAAAAAAAACATTTGGTGGGGTTGATTTTATAAACATGGTTGAGTTGAAACCCTTTTTCCTTTGAAAACATTTGATCATTTTAATTTTAGAAAACATCGGAGTTATAGTTAACTTGGTAAATTTTGTTACCCGACGATAACATCTTTGAAAACTCGTAAAGGTACTTATTTTGAAAACGTTCTTTTAAGCGATTTATTTAACAATTTATAAATTCATTAGTAATATGGTAGAAGTAAAGTAAAAACAACTACTTAAACATCCAAAATAACAGCTAGCGGCCTTATTACAATCCAAACCAAAATTTAGGTAGATAATAAACTTTAACTGTGCTAAATAAAAATTCAAATCCAAGGAACAAGCATAGCCGCCTCGAGTCCTCTCCGGCTCCGTCTCCGCGATCTACTCATCTGCAAAAGTATATGGGAAGGGGTGAGTCACCAAGACTCAGTGTATAAATCCCCAACCCGGAAGTGCAAACTCATACACAAAATATTAGTAAGACATGCAAAACATGCAAAACCCATAACCTAGCCATCCATACTCCTTTACTACCCCGTGTGGTCAAAACCACTGGTGGTCAAAACCACTGGTGACCGGAGTCACAAATCAAGTGATGGGGCCAACCCATCGTGTGGTCAAAACCACTGGTGGTACCAAACCACTGGGACTTAGTCACAATTCATATCAACGGTGTGGTCAAAACCACTGGTGACCGAAGTCACAATTTAGCTGATGGGGCCAACCCATGTTGTGGTCAAAACCACTAGTGACAGTCCATAGAGATCATCCCCCTCCTCTCATCAATCCCACCATCATCATGCTCACTTAACAAGTATCATAATCCCATATATCATGCATTTAGGTATAGTATAGCATTTAACAGCATATGATGGCATACACGAACATACATCGTAGATCACGTAATAGGGGACTTACCCGGAATCCAAGCTTATGCCCACAAGGCAAAGTTACTACACGAGAGGTTATATAGCAACATAATAAGCAGTCTATGCTAATAAAGTGTGTAAGAGTTTACACACCTGTTTAATCGAAGATCTAAGGAGAAATCCCAAATCTATACGATATCACAAAATCTCGAAACGTATTCCCGTATTGCTCCAAAGCAAATTGAAATCCCGGAAGCCTCTGTTTTCCTTTACCGATTAGCCCCTAAAACCATAGTGCACGTTCGGTTATACTTAGATACCAAAAAGGGCCTTTGGCCGAATATGCCTAACCACTTCCCACTCTTACCAAATCCCGGTTGTCACTTGCCTTGTTGAGATCCCTTGAAGAATCAAATCCCGAATGCTCCTTAGTGTCGGCTCTATTGTTTCCTTGAAGAGACTAAAAGTGAAGAGATTTCGGCTATGGCTCCCAAGTGTTGATGAAGATATTCGGCTAACACCAAATGGGAGATGATTTTTTGAGTAGGATGGGGGTGATAGGTTCGGCCAAATAGAATAAAAGAATAAAGGGGTTTGAAGAATTTTGGGCAATGTGGACAAGAGAGAATTCGGCCAAGAAAATTGGGAAGAAAAGAATAGCAAAAATTAAATGAATTTCGGCACCCCCCTTATTACTCAAAACCGATTAAGCAAGCCCCTAAAGAGTCCCTATTTTATTGTCTCCTAATGTGATAATTATCACCCATTTGAAAGAAAATAAAACAATGTTTTATCCTTTATCCCATCACTTAGCCACCTCTTCAAATAAATTAAAAAAATAAAAGAAATAAAATAATATTTATTCCATACTTCTAGCCGAATTCAACAACAAAAACAAGTTCTATCCTTATCTAACTAAAAGTCCCACGTGCAGGCCATTAGCTCTTCTCCTTCACGCCAGCATGCAAAAACAAAACACCCATTTGCTGCTCACGCCACTCGAACCTAGGACCAGCTGGAACTGCTTACAAGTAACGCCCCAGGCCACTTTGCCAAGGCGTTTATTTGTGATATAAACCCCCTACAATTTTTTTAAGGGCTCCTTCCTGCGCTCCCCATTGTCTTAACGCTTAAAGGCAAAAATAAAACATACCTCGCCTCCATCGTGACTCGAACTCGAGTCCTCCCTCCCGCTTGGAGTGGTGTTCACCAAGGCCCTAAGTGGCGGCCCCAAGCCTCTTTACCACTCCGACTTTCATGTCCACCAACCTTGCCATTTATTTTTAAGGCCTTCCTAGCCCAATTTCACTTGTTGACGCGAAAAGGAAAAATAAAACACTCTCATGCCATCACCCAGACTCGAACCTCCCTACTCAAGGCGTCATTTGCCCAAGCCTTAAGTGGCGTCCTTAAGCCACTTTACCAAGCCCCTTTTCATGTCCAAAAACTCCCAAATTTTTCCTTAAAGCCTCCTTCACCCAGCTCCCCCTTTTATACTTAAAATCCAACATTTTCCCAAAGCTTTCCCCTTCATCCTTGGGTTCTAAAACTCCTAAAACATCACCAAACACACTTAAAGCCTACTAATACTTGAGTTATGCTCCAAACGCATAACCCCTAATCTAGGATGTTACAGTTCTACCCTCCTTAAAAATAATTTCGTCCTCAAAATTGCTTGGCTAAATGCACTCCTACTCGCCACACTACGCTTATGCTGCGCACTCTAATCTTAATAAAACCATCATACTTCCTAGGCACAATCTCTAAATTCACATCCAGGGTTTCAGGCACTTCACTAGCAATGCAAGAAAACTCTACAATAATCAAAGCAATTAAGGGTATTCCGAGAAATAAGGAACGTCACTTGGTTGTCACATCCGCACATCTTCCTCCTCGCAACGCGGCAACCGCATAGACCAACCTTGGTTGCCTCGCCTCTGCACCTTCAGCACCTCGGCCATGCCCGTTACCATTACCATTACCCCTAGCTGCACCTCGTCCCCTCTGAGGTTGCTGGCCATCCCTCTTGAATTGACCACATCCTTGACCCTCAGCTTGAGTCCAAGCCGCTTCCTCTCGACAATCCCTTACCCGGTGCTCTATTGATCCACACTCAAAGCACCCTCGATTACCATTCCAACACTCCCGAGTGGGATTTCCCGCATCTACCACACCGAGGTGGCCACTGAAAGCGAAGCTTTGCGGCTTTTCTCGATTCCCAAATCTAGCCCTCTTCTCGTGAACCTTCAAATGGACCCTAAAGACCCAAAATTCCTTTTATCCTTACTCCCCGTCCCGATTCCGCCTAACAGACTGTCTTACCTTCAAAGAACCTTAGTCTTCTCCACTAGAACCGCGAACTCCGCTCTGGTGTGGAGCTATCATCATCCTCAACTCATCTCTCACCCCATCCTCGACCGACACGCTGTTGATGCTCGGTACCCACAATACCACGAGCATACCTACTCAACCGGAGAAATTCGGCCTCATACTCTGCCACCGTCTTATTACCCTGAACCAAGTTCAAGAAAGCCTTCCGCTGCGCATCCACATAGCTAGCTCCTATGTATTTCTTTTGGTAGGCCGCCTTAAAGAATTCTTATGTGAGGTCCTCCGCCATCGCTCCATCCCTTACGGTGAGCCACCACTAGTATGACTCATCCCGTAGAAGAGAGATTATACCCTTCAGCTTTTCCTCAGCTGACAAATCTAGGTCATCCATGATCCTCTCGGTTGATTCCAACCAATACTCTGTCGTACTGGGTGCCACACCTGATACACCCCGAAACTCCTCAGCTCCATTGGCTCGGAGACACTCGGGTACCGACTTCCGAGCTCTCGAATTTCCTCCTGCACCAGCCACCAACTCTAAAACTCGTAGCACAGCCTGCGACACAGCATCATCCCCCGTCTGAGTTTGCTACTCAACACCAACAGCTAGGGGTGGTGGTGGCGGTGGCATCTCATTATCAGACCCTTGTCCCGACCTAACGGGTTCTGACACAGTCATCCTTCCTCTACCTCGTCCACGATGACCACGTCCTCTAGAGCTCATTTCTAACGTCAAAATCTGATTAAGAAGTTTTATGAATTAGTACTTTTATTTCACTAGATTACCCGCGAAGAAATTTTATGAAAAGAGTTTTAAGAGTGGTTCTTTCGTTCATTCAAAGTTTCAAGTTTCCTATCCTAATTCACAGAAAAGTTCATCCATTCTATAGTATCTCCCATCCACCTTCACTCTTCGGACATTTCTGTCCGTTCCTATCCCAGGGGTTTTTCGTCATTTGCCCTACAGGGGTATTTTCGTAATTTGTCAAAATAAAGTTCCTTGGTGATTTTGTCAATAAAGGTATTTTGGTAATTCTGAAATCCCTGAGTGTTTGATAATTTTGAAACTCGAGGGTATTTGAAGAATAAACCAGGTAAATTTGTAAAGTTTAATAGTTCAGTGGGTATTTCAAAATTTGTGAAACTTGGGGTTCTTTTTGAGAATTTGTTTTCCAATTCGGTAATGTTGCAAAAATTTTGGAAATCGGGGTCATTTTGGTAATTTTGTAAGTTAGGGGCAATTTCATAATTTTCCAAAATCATGGCATTTTGATATTTGCAAAACGGAAGTTTCCAATATTTTTGTAAAGTAGAAATATTTTAACAAAAATCGAGGGTATTTTCTAAAAATCTTAAAAACTAAAGGCATTTTAGAAATTTACAATCACAGGGGCATTTTTGTAATTTTTTCCACTAAGGGTGTTTTTGTAATTTTCATAAATCGAAAATTTTTCGAAAAATTTGGTAAAATAGTTCTCCCAAGTTTAAAGGGTAATTTTAAGAGTTTTAAAACTAGGGTTTTACAAAATTACTAGCTAGTTCTCTTTCGGGTTTTAGTTATTGTGTTTCGCCTATGAATAAGTCCTCATGGTTAGAGTGAACCGAAGCTACGCACCAGGTAGGATTCCTGCGAAGAGGAGGTGAATCACTAGGACCGCTAAGTACCGTGCTCTTCCGGATCCAATCCTAGACATGCGCACAAGGGTTACCACACCCCTAACTCGCGACTTAATCATGGGTTTGTTTAATTAGGCATTTAAAATCTTATGTGATTGTTGGGGTAACTAGTCCTAGGGTTCAAATACCTATCATACTATCTACGTTCCATTCCTACCCCTCTACGGATAATAATTCACACAAAGAGTTAGAAGTACTTACAGGCGGATTGGTGCTGGGAGACTCGATGCCATCCTGTTCAAAACAAAAACCATTTTCATAATATTTCACAAAGGCCTACCAAAACATTTTGGGCCTTGGGCCCCCCACAGCCGAGTTTTGAACCGGGCTCTGATACCAATTTGTAACACCCCAAACCTGGCCCATGAGCCATGATCGGATCTGGTATGTCACGGAGTAAAAACGTTTTGAAAGATTTTGATTAACAGGTGGAAATCTGAAAATTTTGTTTATAAAACGGTGTCTATAAAAAAAACATTTGGTGGGGTTGATTTTATAAACATGGTTGAGTTGAAACACTTTTTCCTTTGAAAACATTTGATCATTTTAATTTTAGAAAACATCGGAGTTATAGTTAACTTGGTAAATTTCGTTACCCGACGATAACATCTTTGAAAACTCGTAAAGGTACTTATTTTGAAAATGTTCTTTTAACCGATTTATTTAACAATTTATAAATTCATTAGTAATATGGTAGAAGTAAAGTAAAAACAACTACTTAAACATCCAAAATAACAAATGAGCTGCCTTATTACAATCCAAACCAAAATTTAGGTAGATAATAAACTTTAATCATGCTAAATAAAAATTCAAATCCAAGGAACAAGCATAGCCGCCTCGAGTCCTCTCCTCCTACCCGTCTCCGCGATCTACTCATCTGAAAAATGATATGGGAAGGGTGAGTCACCAAGACTCAGTGTATAAATCCCCAACCCTAAGTGCAAACTCATACACAAAATATTAGTAAGACATGCAAAACATGCAAAACCCATAACCTAGCCATCCATACTCCTTTACTACCCCGTGTGGTCAAAACCACTGGTGGTCAAAACCACTGGTGACCGGAGTCACAAATCAAGTGATGGGGCCAACCCATCGTGTGGTCAAAACCACTGATGACCATAGGTCACAATTATCAATATGTGGTCAAAACCACTGGTGGTACCAAACCACTGGGACTTAGTCACAATTCATATCAACGGTGTGGTCAAAATCACTGGTGACCGAAGTCACAATTTAGCTGATGGGGCCAACCCATCTTGTGGTCAAAACCACTGGTGACAGTCCATAGAGATCATCCCCCTCCTCTCATCAATCCCACCATCATCATGCTCACTTAACAAGTATCATAATCCCATATATCATGCATTTAGGTATAGTATAGCATTTAACAGCATATGATGGCATACACGAACATACATCGTAGATCACGTAATAGGGGACTTACCCGGAATCCAAGCTTATGCCCACAAGGCAAAGTTACTACACGAGAGGTTATATAGCAACATAATAAGCAGTCTATGCTAATAAAGTGTGTAAGAGTTTACACACCTGTTTAATCGAAGATCTAAGGAGAAATCCCGAATCTATACGATATCACAAAATCCCGAAACGTATTCCCGTATTGCTCCAAAAGAAATTGAAATCCTGGAAGCCTCTGTTTTCCTTTACCGATTAGCCCCTAAAACCATAGTGCACGTTCGGTTATACTTAGATACCAAAAAGGGCCTTTGGCCGAATATGCCTAACCACTTCCCACTCTTACCGAAATCTCGAAGTTGTCACTTGCCTTGTTGAGATCCCTTGAAGAATCAAATCCCGAAATGCTCCTTAGTGTCGGCTCTATTGTTTCCTTGAAGAGACTAAAAGTGAAGAGATTTCGGCTATGGCTCCCAAGTGTTGATGAAGATATTCGGCTAACACCAAATGGGAGATGAATTTTTGAGTAGGATGGGGGTGATAGGTTCGGCAAAATAGAATAAAAGAAGAAAGGGGTTTGAAGAATTTTGGGCAATGTGGACAAGAGAGAATTCGCCAAGAAAATTGGGAAGAAAAGAAGAGAAAAATTAAATGAATTTCTATGCACCCCCTTATTACTCAAAACCGATTAAGCAAGCCCTAAAGAGTCCCTATTTTGGCCGTCTCCTAATGTGATAATTATCACCCATTTGAAATAAAATAAAACAATGTTTTATCCTTTATCCCATCACTTAGCCACCTCTTCAAATAAATTAAAAAAATAAAAGAAATAAAATAATATTTATTCCACACTTCCAGCCGAATTCAACAACAAAAACAAGTTCTATCCTTATCTAACTAAAAGTCCCACATGCAGGCCATTAGCTCTTCTCCTTCACGCCAGCATGCAAAAACAAAACACCCATTTGCTGCTCACGCCACTCGAACCTAGGACCAGCTGGAACTGCTTACAAGTAACGCCCTAGGCCACTTTGCCAAGGCGTTTATTTGTGATATAAACCCCCTACAATTTTTTTAAGGGCTCCTTCCTACGCTCCCCATTGTCTTAACGCTTAAAGGCAAAAATAAAACATTCCTCGCCTCCATCGTGACTCGAACTCGAGTCCTCCCTCCCTTTTGGAGCGGTGTTCACCAAGGCCCTAAGTGGTGGCCCCAAGCCTCTTTACCACTCCGACTTTCATGTCCACCAACCTTGCCATTTATTTTTAAGGCCTTCCTAGCCCAATTTCACTTGTTGACGCGAAAAGGAAAAATAAAACACTCCCATGCCATCACCCAGACTCGAACCTCCCTACTCAAGGCGTCATTTTCCCAAGCCTTAAGTGGCGTCCTTAAGCCACTTTACCAAGCCCCTTTTCATGTCCGAAAACTCCCAAATTTTTCCTTAAAGCCTCCTTCACCCAGCTCCCCCTTTTATACTTAAAATCCAACATTCTCCCAAAGCTTTCCCCTTCATCCTTGGGTTCTAAAACTCCTAAAACATCACCAAACACACTTAAAGCCTACTAATACTTGAGTTATGCTCCAAACGCATAACCCCTAATCTAGGATGTTACAAACTTGCTTTTTCTAGAAGCTCTTTCGCAGATGCCAGATCCTAGACCTCGTGTCAATAAAGCAGAAATTCATGAGGAACAAAAGCTTCGGATCAATGAACTAGACGAGTGGAAGATACACTTCAAAGAAATACACGAAGCAAAAATGAGGCAACTCCATGAGAAACTTAACGACGGGACAACCCAGCTTAAGATAGGAGATCAGGTACTCAAAATCTTCCCAGATGGAACAGTCGAGGTAACTAATCCTAAATTCAGCACTTTTAAGGTAAACACTACTCGACTTAAACTTTATATCCACAACCGAATTGATCGCATGAGAAAGGAATTTCACCTCCTCAAACCACCATGACCATACGAATGAGAGGTAAAGTCTAGCTTAAGACTATAAACGAGCGCTTCTGGGGAGGCAACCCGAGCACTAACCCCATCAATTTTTACATTTTTAATTCTTCTTTTACTTTTATTTTTCCTTTTTAGCACCTAACTATAAACTAACCAAAGTGCAGATTTCCAGACCACACGGCCTTACACACGGCCGTGGCCGTGGCCGTGTGGCCATCACAGGAAGGTACAAGGGCGGGGGCAACCACTAGATCCATAATCTCAATTTAGACCCCCCTTCTTCCTTTTTCTTATTTAGTTGTCTTTCTTCTTTCATTTTCCATTATTTACTTTTATTCTTATTTTTATTTTCCATTATTTACTTTTATTTTTATTTTTATTTTTATTTTTATTTTTATTTTCTTTATTATTTTCTTCTTATTCTTCATACCATTTAGATTTAGCTTAGGATACAATAAAATCAGACCGACTACTTTGAGGATTCAATTTCAAACGGTTCGAGATGCTTCCCCACATTCACCTCCACTCAGTTCCTATCCGGTTTCTTTTCATTGACTCCATCCAAAATTCAGGAAGTTTCACTTCTCTTCCTATCTTATGATTTTATTATTATTTTGTTATTATCTATCTTTGTACATTGAGGACAATGTACATCTTAAGTGTGGGGGGAATAACTATAGTATTATTTGAAAATCCCTGAATTATATCTTGTCTTAAAGTAAGTTTCTCATATTATGATTAGAATGAAATTTCCATGATTTATGGATATGTTTTAGATTAAGTCATTGATAATTGTGCATTGATAATTAAATTCTAAGAATACTAGAGAATCAAGCATAATAAGTCTATTTTTCGGAATTAAAATTTTTTAGGTTGTCTACCTGAACTTAAATATTACTTTGAAGTTTGAAATTTACGAGGTTGATATCAAAATACCCATAATTTTTTGTGAGATTTTGAGCCTTATAAGAGCATATATCCTTTTTTCATGCTCACTTTTTTATTATGAGTGTGTCAACATTGATTTGTTATTCTAAAACTTGCATCGATTATACATGTTGAGACCACATCTTTGATTTGATATATAGAAATGATAAAGGCACCTAGGATTTTACCCACTTACTCCATAAAAAGCCTACCTTCATAATTAACCCCTAGTGAACCCCTTTGATCCTAACAACCCTTTTTATTGACTCACCCACTAATATTAACCCAAAACCCTTTGTATTTGTTATCACCATTCTTCTTGACTACCCTTTTTGTCGAGATTTGATTTTGAGCGGTTACCTAACTATGTTCTATATTTCAGTTGTTAAAGTACTTTCTTATTATTGTAAATATTTAACGATTTGTTCTTTAAAAAAATGACGAAGTATATTCATTATTAGTCTTATAATTAAGTGAGCTTACATATTTAAATTCCACATCTTGAAGAAAAAGCTCGTATTATTAGTATTACAAGTTTATGTGATTATTAAGGATTAGTTCATTTTTCTAGTTAGGTAATTTGTCAAGTCAATCTCGATTCTAACCCTCTAATTTAGCCTTTATCCACACCTTTAACCTAAGCCCTATTACAACCCTGTTAAAGACGTTTTGATTTGTGTATCATCTCATATTATAGTGGTGGAGATTTGATTTTCATGCAAGCCTACGGGATTAACTTTTCATGTTCGACTTTTGAGTGCCTAATTTTGAACCTTAAAAACTTTGAGTGGTTTGAGTGAATCTTTAGTGAGGATGTCAATCCTTGTCGATTTTGAATCAAAGGTAATTATTTAGATGAGGGGAAACACCTATGTTTTGTGCTGCAAATGTATGACTTAGACTGTTTGAATCTTTAGGACTCTTTGAGTTGAATTATCCATGTATAAATTATCCTTGAATTATGATGAAACACTATTATTGAATATTAGGAATTATGGAAAGTTCGTTTTAATTCTAAGTTGAGAATTTTGCTTGAGGACAAGCAAAAGCTTAAATGTGGGGGTATTTGATAAACCGTAAAAGTAACATATTTTAATCCCACATTTAGTATGCTTTTTGGATGAATTATCCCTTATTTTATGTAAAAAGGTGCTCTTAATCCTTTCTTTTCATGTTATATACCCAAGAAAGCACCGGAGGATGAAAAGAACAAGAAACGGGCTTAAAACGGGCCAAATGGGCCAAAGCACAAAATCGACACGGCTTGGGCCCAAGACCACACGGCCGTGCCTCTTCAATCTCGAACATGGTCTAACTACGAGATACATAGGCGTGTCACCTCATTAAAAGTATGAACACGGCCTAATGACGATTCGCACGGGCGTGTGCCATGGCCGTGCCCCTGCCGCGGCCAAGAGGAGTTTTACTCGGATTTGGATACTTGGAGACCAAGTAAGGCATCTCAAAGCTTATATAAACACCCTAGGGGAAAACTTATTCGGAGAGTTCGACAGAAACCCTCTGTCGAGGGGAACCCAAAGCTATCATTTAGGGGCGTCTTGTTAGGCCAGAGAGGGCAGATTTGTGAGGATTCGCTCAGGGATAGCCAGTGTATCCATCTCAAGAAGCCAGAATTATACTCAAGACGGCGGATCTCTCCTTCAATTCCTTCAGGGGGTTTTAGGGATTTCTTATGTTTTGTTTTATCTTTTTCTTCTGAGATGTTTTATTTTATTGTTATGAACTAAACCCTCGGATACTGAGAGGATAAAACTCGGATGAATCTTGTTATCGTTTATTTGAACTATATGATAAATATTTGATTTGTTCTTAATTATGTGTTCTTAATTCTTGTGTTGATATTTCGCGGATATCGATTCAAGTTTGATGTGCTTAGGTGGAGGAGCAAAAGTCCCTGCCTAAGAGTAGATCTAGCATAGTTAGGTGGAGTTGATCGCGCACCTAGAGATAGGGTGACGAGGCGTTGCCGGATTAGGGTGAAACCTAATATGGGAGTCCATAGATCGAGTTAATGCAATTCTAGGGGTTTTAATTAGAAAGAGATTTCAATTAATCAACCTAGGGTTAGACGTTATTCGCCTCGAGAGAGGGTTTAATATAAATTAGAGAATCCTACGGATCAAGTCAAGTGAATAAATTGTCTGGTTCAGAGTTAGATAACAAGTGAAGTCTAGGTGGATTCTTCCTTGGGTGTCGTCTGAATTAATTGGTTTTTCCTCAAGTATTCTCCCAAATTCATTCTTCTTTGTCTTAGAGTCTTTAGTCTAGTAGTTAATTAATTTAGATTAAACAACCATTCGCTTAATTCTTAGGCTAAATAATAGAAAGAAAGTTAGTATTAGTACTTTTAGTTCCTTTGGGTTCAATAATCCAGTCTTGCCTAAGCTATACTACTATTCGATAGGTGCACTTGCCTCAATCATTATCAGAGTTAGTTTCCAGGTTCGATCATTCTCTTTATAAATTTTAAAACTCGACAGACATACGATCAAGAAGATTATGAGATTTTGACGAAAAGGAAAATTGAGTCCAAGATTCATAGGGTCGTATGTGATTACAGATAGAGTTGGGCCAGTAGCATACCGGTTGGCTTTGCCGGTAGAGTTGGAAAAGATTCATAATGTGTTCCATGTGTCGATGTTGCGACGGTATCGCTCCGATCCTTCACATGTGATTCCTTCGACGGAAATTGAGATAAGACCGGATATGTCTTATGATGAAGAGCCGATTAAGATCTTGGCTCGATAAGTGAAACAGTTGAGAAATAAGAGCATAGCACTAGTGAAAGTGTTATGGCAGAAACACGGTGTGGAAGAGGCTACATGGGAAACGGAAGAAGCTATGAGAGAGCAACATCTAAACCTCTTTACTGGTAAGATTTTTGGGGGCGAAAATCTCTAAAGGGGGGAGAGTTGTAACATCCCGATTTAGGGTCTAGTCGGAATAGTGGTGCGAGACCACAAATCTGAGGCTTATGAATGAGTTTTTGAGGTTTATTCTATGTATGCATGATAGTGTGAAAGTTTCATGAAGCAATTTTGTGAAATTGCGGTTAAATTGTCCAAAAGGACTAAATTGCAAAAGTTGTAAAATGTGAGATTCTAGAAGCTATTTGTGTGAAATAGCTTTAGAATATTAATTGGAGGTCCTTAAACAGCAATTTTCCCAATTTCTAATTTTTGGACAAATTTGGGCATGGATGAGTTAAAATAGAAAGTTTATCAAAAAGGGCATTTTAGTCATTTAACAATTAAGTGATTAAAATAGGAGAAAAGATGACAAAATTCATTCATCTTCTTCTCCAAGGCTGCCAAAAATTTCAGAGAGCCATTGTTAGGGTTCTTCAAAAATTTCAAGCTTGCTAGTAAGTGCATCTAGCGTCGTTTTTTATATTCTTTATATTTTTGAAGTCCTTATTGCATGAGTAAGCTATTTTTAGCTATTTGATGAGCTATGATGGATGTTCAAAAATGTGCGCATGTATGACATGCATGTATTTTGATGTTTTATGGAAGATTATGAAAGCTTGATGTAGTAGAAACATCTTTTGCTAAATGAGTTTCCATAGAAAATGCATGTAGGGACTAGTTTGTAAAAATCTTAAGTTTGGTCATACATGTGTGTTGTAATGAGAATTGATGATTGCTTTAGTTGAGTAAGTGATTCGGCTAAGCATGAAAGGATAGGAAGTTGAATAAAAATCACTTTAGGAGCCTTGGGCCAATAGTGTAATTATGAAAAAGATTTGGGGCAAAAGAGTAATTTTTCCAAAGTATGAGATGTGGGTCAATTTGGTCAATGTGTGTATTAAATAAGCTGATTTATTCATTATAGATCAAGAAAGACAAAGCCCAGATCGAAACCGAGGCAAGAGCAAAGTGGTGGACTAAATTGCACATTTCTACTTTTGAGTATCGAGGTAAGTCTATGCATAAACAATGCATTCATACTTACAATTTGTTAATGCTAGCTAGTGTATAGCATGGTTGAGAATGATTGAGAACCTATGTGGTTCAAGTGAAATGAATGGATGAATGATTAAGTAAGTAGATTTGTGAATGTGTAGTAATAATGCTAAATGGTGGGCTAAGTGCGATACCATCCTAATGCATATTGATGATGAGTTGGCTATGTGCGATGCTATCGTTAGGTATATTATCTAGTGGGCTATGTCCGAAACCACTATGAATACCTTGTTGGTAGGCTAAGTGCGATACTACCTTATTAATTGATTGTGGTGGGCTAAGTGCGAAACCACCGAGAGATTAGCTGTGTGGATTAGCTGTGTGGATGTATTATCGAGAAATAATGATGTGTTGTATATTGTGTAAATGTGATATTGAATGCAGGGGTGCATGTTAATGGTTATGAGTAAGTGAATCACGATGTGTTGGAAATGTGGTAAGGGATAGAAAGAGTGAGCATAGTTGTACATTATATGTTAGTATAATGCTAATTGTTGTTTAGCTTATACTATGTTGCTTAATTGTTTATGTGTAAACTTACTAAGCTCAAAGCTTACTCCCTTTCTTTTCCCTTGTCTTATAGAGCAAAAGTGTTGAATCGAGATACGAGGATCAATTGGAAGATCGACCACACTATCAGCACACTCTGGTACATTAGACTCAATGTTTTGTATATGGCATGTATAGGGGCTAGATAAGTTAGTGAATTTTGTTGTATATGGCTATGATGTGTTGGCCTTTAGATGGATAATCTATTTTGTATAATGCCATAGTTGTTGGCACTTTATTATATGAAAAGATGTAGTTATCTAAGTGAGATTGTAAGATTGTGAGTTGATTATGGATGTGTTGAATGAGTGCATGATTGTGTATGCTAGAAGGGTGAAAAGAACTTGGCAAGTAGCTTTGTATTTTCCATGTATTACTGTTTAATTCTAGACTCAAATTGTTCCTTGGTAAATTGAAACCTCGCTGGTCAGGTCCTTTTGAAGTAGTTCAAGTATTCTCACACAGAACCGTTGATATCAAAAACATGAAAATGGGAGTTACATTCAAAGTTAATGGACAACGCTTGAAGCACTACTTGGGTGCTCATATGGAGCGTGACAAGTAGAGCATCGATCGTTGAAATGATTGAGTTAGAAATTTTGGATTTTATTTTATTTATTTTCTTTACTTTAATTTATTTATTTTAGTTATTTTTGTTTGTTTCTTATGTGCTAAATTTTTATTTCATTCTTTATTTTTATACATTAGTGCAACTTTTCAAAGTTAGGATAAAAGACCAAACTTCTTAGTGTGTACTGGGAGGATGATTGTTGTGGCTTTACAGTAGAGCATTATGCTGTGACAAATTGAGTGATGATGTGTTAAATTATCAAGGGTTGACCGGGTAAAAAGTCCAAAGGAGAGAGTCCTTGAGCAGATTAACCTAATAAATTTTTTTTAGGAGCCTTAAGAAGTCAGCCTATATTGTAGGGCTAGGTCATTTTATTTCCACTAGAATTTCTTTCTTTTCTTCTCACCACGTCACAAACTTCTCTAGCACTTTTCATCTTCCCTAAAACTGTCATCATTAACCCCCTTATTTCCCTCTCCCCAACTGTTCACGTTTTACTTTTCTCATAAAGCTCTCACATTTACGGTTTCTTTATCTTCAACCTCTACTTCATTTTCTTTACACTACATCTTTCAAAAATTTCTCTTTGTTCTTTCTTAATTGCTCGAGTTAAGAAAGCTTCTAAAACTGCAGAGTCATCACACACTAACGTTTCTCAACCAAAGACATTCTTCAACTTTGTTGTGGCTACAAGGTACTCAAATAATATTCTAAAGCTACCTTTTTATTTTGAGCAGGGATTTTTATTTAAGGATGAACCTTATATGGGGTATGACGAGTTTGTGTCGTCGATAGTAGAGCAGCATGGGTGGGACAATTTCTGCTTGCACCCAGAGGATGTTTTGGGTAGAGTAGTTAGGGAGTTCTATGCCCATGTGAACTCCCTTGATTCTCCTTTCATCTATGTAAGGGGCACCTCTGTACTGTTTGATGAGGACAATATAAATGCCCAATTTGGCCTTAAAAAGGTACAAGATGAACATACCGAGTTTGCGGATAACATCACAACAGAGGGTTTGACACAATTTTTGAAGGATTTATGTGCCGAATGCACAAAATGGATTATCTCTAGTCAGGAATGCTACACTGTTGAAAAGGATTCACTAAAACCGATTGGGAAAGTGTTGTATCATTTCTTGAAAAGTTAGCTTATGCCATCCACACACAATACCACCGTTTCCAAGGAAAGGATGATGTTGTTGAATTCTATTATAAAAGGTAGAACGGTAAATGTGAGAAGGATCATTTTTCAAGAAGTCCATCATTGTGCTGAGAAGAATGATGGAAGTTTAAATTTTCCTTCTCTCATTATTGCATTATGCAAGACTTCTAATGTTCCTCTTACTAATGCTAAGGATATTACCCCTAACAAGGGTGGGCTAACAAGGGCAATTATTGCCAAGCTCAGAGGCATTGATACTGCGTCGGTGACTCAACAAAGTCAGGCTTCTATTGCCACACGTGTTCCCACAGTAACACCTTTAGTCCCTCGGGGCTCATTCGACCAGCAAATATTGAATTCCCTGAAGCAGCTAAAGCAAAAGATGTCCTTGTTTGAAAGTCAACAGTACCAGCTAGCTGAAGAGTTGGTCTAGGCTAAAGAGCAGTAGGCTTAATATTGGTCATATGTGAGGGATAGGGATTTGGTAGTTAAGTGATCTTTGCAAAATAATATTTTGAAACCAATTCCAGAATTCCCTATCTCCCCACGATTTTGCTCCCATCTGCTGAGGCTGAAGCAGAACCAGCTCCAACTATTGTTGGAGCTGACTCAAAAAATGAAGAGACCAATGCTAATGTTGGACAAGCTACTGAGGAAACCGAGAAGTCAACATCCGTTGAGATTGGGAAGGATAAAGAAGAAGGAAAGGAAGGACATAAAGACCCTACTACTTCTACAACTCTTGCCACCTTAAAAGGCAAAACTCATGTACCACCATCTCCACCAGCCTTTGTAACTGCACAGGATCGTGCAATTGATCAGTTGATCGATGATCTCATAGAAACTGATAAGGAAGGCGAAGATGTAAACCCCCTGAAAAGGAAGATGACGTACAAGGTCAGTGCCAGCAAGTCCACATGAAGAACTGAATAAAGTACCTACAATACAACCAAAGCCAGGTAATTTTTTTTCTTTTCTCTTTTCTTTTAATGGTCATGTATTTCACTTCATTTTGTCATGACATTTGTCTATCCAAAACTATATTTTTGTTGCATGCACATGCATTGAGGACAATGCTTCCCTTAGGTTTGGGGGTGTATTGTGCATATAGGTTGTACTTTATATAATATGGATGTTTTGCCACTGCATTGTAACCACTGAAGTACTATTTTGTCTATAAGAAGTACATTTTATACTTACGATGTTCGATGATGAGTTTATATTTTTCGATATATCTAGAACATGTGACAGTGGATTGAGTGAATTTAGCTTAGGTTAAGATGCTTGGAAATTAATTCCTAAAAATAGGATGTCCTATACTCAGTGTGCTATTTTTGTTTTTTGGGGATATTAGTAGGTATCTTTTAATGAACTTAGGGATTTTTAAAGCCAAACATTAGTTATATTGCCATGACATTATTTAATAAAGGAAAGTAGGCACTCCAATGTTTAGAATTGCCAAGTAGGTTAACACCACTTTGTTTGATCTATCATGCTGTTGATTAGAATGATAAGTCTAAGTAAGAGTGTGTTTCATGAAAATAAAATTAGGGGCACTCCACTATAGCAAAAATGACTGAGTAGCTAAGGAGGTTGTTGTATGCTCCATCCATCTTTTTAGTCAAAAGTTTGAGCTTCATAGGTGACTTTCGGTTTAAATTTTGGCATGATTGAGTACTTGACAATTCGGTGTATGCTCCACTGTGATTGTCAAGTCAAAGAATTTCATGACATGCTAAATCCCCTAATAATAACAATAATACTAATTAAAAAAGCATAAATGTGATTAATATATTCTAAGTAGGCTTAAAGAAACTAACTTATGTTTAGGTGATAAATGAAATAAGTAAATTAGAAGATGGTTGCTATAGGCCAAAAGAAAGAATGCATGAGTATTGAGGAGATTCTGTATTTAGGGAAAAAATTTTGCATTGCCTTTGTTGAGCAAGCCTTTAACACTTGAACGAGTTTTTGGAAAAAAGGAGATTGTTGAGAACTAATGTACTTGTTTTTCTTCGAATAGCTTGGCAATATGAGCTAGTCTGGTGTGTTGGCAAAATATTGGCATTTTGGAAACACGAAAATATACACACTTTTTCATGTCCTTTTTAACTCAAATTCATGCAATTTCGTAGTAATTCTTGTCGAAAAATATATAATAATTATAAAATAATTAAATTGTACTTAAATTATTAACAAATTCGCACAAAGGGAGAAAAATGGCTCGGCAAACACTATTAGAAGCACAAAATCGAGAAGCGATTTTGAAGCATCGAGGCGAATTAATTTTTCAGACTAAGATGGTCCAAATTATGAATATTAATTCATAATATAATTAATTTTAATTTTAATCCAATTTATTTAGGGTTAAATAATTATTATTAATTAATTATGAAAAGAGGCCCAATTGTGCTAAATCGAGAAGACTAATCCAACCGAGCAATGGGCTGCCCGAAACCATCCAAGATGCTGACCCAATCAGCTTATTTAGTTGATTATTTGGCTTGCAAAATAGCCCTTGAAGCTTCCTTGAAATTGCATTCAAACTCCTCCACTATTCAAGCCTTTGTAGATTTGCCCCTAGCTAAATTTAGCAAGTTTGAAAGCTTCAAACTTGCCACATGTGTGGCTGGCGATGGGGGGAGTTTATGGCTGCTGATTTTTTCTATTTTTAGCAGCCTACTCAACCTATAAATACCCCCCTTGGCTGCTCATTTCAAACACACCTCAAAACCTCTCATCCTTTCACTTCTCTCTCACTTTCTCTTTTCAAATCCCTTCATTTGTTATTCATTTTCCTTCCCATTCCCTTGCCGATTTCACCTCTTGGAAAAGAGTCCTTCAACCACCATTTGAAGAAGCATTCAAGTGTTCGTGGAAGCCTCATTTCAACAAGAACAAGCAGAGAAGGAGGAGTAGAGCTAGTAAAGCCTCAGAGAAACACCAGATTTGATTCTTGTTCCTTATCCTTTTAATTTTATTATTGTTGTTATGAACATGTCTATGAATACTTGTGATGTTGATATGTTTAATTTAATTAATATGGCTTGAATTTAATTTGTGTTAGGTTGATTTCATTTTGTCCACTTAAATTTATTAAAATTGTGTTTGTGTTGTTATAAGCCTTGGTAAGATGTTTGAGTAAGTAAAACCATGACTAAGTTATTCTTGCATTATGATTGTAAAGTAACTAATGAATTAATCAGTTAAACGGGTTAAAATTGTAAATTAATTGACACAATACTTAGTCAGTGCATGTTTAATCTTCTAAGGTAGCTGAGGGTTAACTTAGCGACGGCATTAGACAATACATTAGCCTTGCATAACTTACAAGATTATTGTGATTAAATTGTTTCAAGGTAGGAATACATTGTTACCTCACTTAATCTTTTATGCGCTTATGAATATTGATTAATTGTTTAAATTGACATTGGAAAATGTTCAAGAGATTAGTTAATTTAATAAGTATGTATGAGCAATAGTTAGCAAATTACTGAGTTGCCGTGAATTTATTCGTAACAACATAAACATGAGTTTAATAATTCTAAGTTAAGAAATGTAAATAATCTAACACAATTATGTCATTTTGATTAAAATCATCTTTTGAAATCGTGCTTTGAAATTTTATTTTTATTTTATTTAGTTTACTAAGATAAATTTTAATTTTTAATCACTTCTTCAAAATCAAAATATTTTTCTTCACCAAAGTGTTTTTAATTGCATTCATAAATAATTCTTTTCACAATCCCTGTGGGTATAATAACTCGACATTAACTTGTCACTTTATTACTTGTTGCGATTGTGTACACTGGCACATTTCCATCGTTCCACATTTATGCATATTTTGCTTGAGGTGAAGCAATAACTAAGGTTTGAGGGTGTGATAACTCTTGAAAAGAGTTATATTTTATGCCTTTTGACCTAGTTAATTACTTGTACTTAAGTTGTAACACCCCAAACCCGTATCCGTCGCCGGACTAGGGTTAAAGGCGTTACCGAACAGATCGGAAACATTTACAGAAATGTCATACAATTGTATATCAACCTCAACATAGTGTCCCTTTAGTAGGTCATCGAGACCTAAAACATGCTTATAAACCGGGTCGGGACTAAATCGAAACACATAAAAAATTTCACGGGAATTTAAAACTTTTCTAAGTTTCAGGGGTTACACGCCCGTGTAGGCAGGCCGTGTGCCTCCCATGGCTGCTGGACATACCCGTGTGTCCTCCCCGTGGTCGAATCTGACTTTACATCCACGGCCACCAAGCACGCCCATGTACCTTGGCCGTGGTCGAATCTGTTTTGGCTCCACGATTACCAAGCACCCCCGTGTGCTAAGGCCGTGCACTAATATGCCATATACTGACTTTTTCACACGGCTACTAGACACGCCCGTGTATCTTGGCCGTGTGCACTTAGGCTAGCTACTGACTTAGCCCCACGGTCACTAGGCACACCCGTGTGCCACAACCGTGTGGCAAAATAGGCCATTTGCAAGGCCAAAATGCCACCCACATGGGTCTTACCTACAGGCAAAATCATCAAGACATCTTATGCCTATTTGGCAACCAAGAACATACCAAAATAACCATCCAAATTACAAGACTAAAACTCATCTCATCACAAGCATAATTCATTCATTTGCTTAATCAAAACTTGACCATTTCATGTATCAAATAACCATGCCAAAAACATACTTCACATATCACATTCATTCAAGCAAATTCTCAACTCATAACTAGCCAAATCACATGGCTTAGTTCATATAACAAACTTATATCAAATACTAGCCTATACATGCCATATCTAGCTATATACATTTCCAAAGTGTACCAAAATGAGTTTAGTAGTGTGATGATGATCCTTGACGGTCCCGAGCCTTCAGTAGCTTTGACGACCTATAAAACAAAGAAAACACACACACAGAGCAAGCTTTCCAAAAGCTTAGTAAGTCATAATACAAAAAAACTTAGTATGAAAGGCATATATGCACATAGGTACATTGGCACATCTTAATGACTTAGCAAACTATCAAATATATGCTTTGGTCCATGTACTTGGCCATATTTGTCACATTCATCAATTCAAAAGTCTTATATAAACATAGTTCATTCATGCTTACTTTCACATATCATATTGTTATTCCAATATACATAATCATCATAGTAAGATCACATAGGTACTTACCTTATTACACACTTAGTGTATAATTCAACGTACCTGAAACGGATATACAATTCACTTAGCCATTCGTATCACAGACTTGCCCGTTGAATCGTTAGGAACCTAATAGGATACCCAGAAAGCTCTGAATAGTTGTACAATGCCAACGTCCCAGACGAGGTCTTACATGCACTCAGATATTGATGCCACTATCCAGACAGGGTCTTACACATAAAGATAATATGGATACCAACGTCCCAGACGTGATCTTACACGTAAACATAATATCGATGCCAACGTCCCAGACGTGGTCTTACACGAAATCTCAAATCAACACCAACGTCCCAGACGTGGTCTTACATGATAAAACAGAACAGATACCTATGTCATGACATAGCTAATCCTATCTATTACTAGGTTCGTACGGGACTTCTCGGACATTGTCACTAAGAAATCTTATTTTGGAATTCATGTATATAGCATCTCATAAGCTTTCATTACCACCAATAATCATGTAAATATATTCAATTCAATACAAGTACATTTATTTGCAATATGACTTACCTCAGATTCAGTTTAACTGAAACGGAAATAGCTACTCGGTTACTTTCGCTTTCCCGCAATCTAAGTCTGTTTTCCTCGGTTCTTGATCTAAACATATTCAGAATTAATCCTTTTATTCACTAATTCATCCAATTCAATCCAAGGACACACATTTAGGGCTATTTGCAAATTAACCCTCACATTTGCACAATTTACCAATTTAGTCCATTTTTCTCAAAACATCAAATTCACAAGATCATCATACATCCAAGCTTAGCCGAATGGATATATATAACATAGAAGCCCATATTTTCCATCAAATTTGAAATTTGGTCCTTCAAATTACTATTTTCTCAATTTAGCCCTAATTAACTAAATTCATCAAAAATTCAAGAACAAAATATGTTCATCTAGCTCAAATCTTCCATTTAACACCATAAATCATCACAAAGCTCAACATAACATCAATGGCATTTCTCATGAACAACATCAATTCATCAAATTGAGACATGGGCTTGATAGTAAACTAAGCAACAATCTCAAAAACATAAAAATCATCAAAATCCAACTCAAAATCATACCTTAATTTAAGCTTGAAAGCCAACTAAAACCCTTAAGCTTTTGTTCTTTCTTTTTCTTTAAGACATTCGGCCAAAAGATGATAGAAATGTCTAATTTCATGCTTTTATTATATCATAATATACTTAATACATGAATGACATAATTAACCTTATAATATAAACTTATAAAACATATTTTCAAAGGTTAATATGGACCATAACCGTCCACTATCTATAGAAATGGCTGATTTGCCATATAAATCCCCCACCTTTACAAAGCCACAACACATTGGTACTTTAACAAATAGCATACAACTTTCACATTTAATGCAAATCAATCCTTTTCTCAAATTAAATACACGAATAGACAAATTAGCATACGAAACTTTACCACATACTTAATCACTTAACAAGAACGCAAAAAATAATATTAAGATATTATACAGACTCGGATTTGTGGTCCCGAAACCACTGTTTCGACTAGGGTATAAACCAAACTATTACAATTCTCCCCCCTTAGGGATTTTCGTCCCCGAAAATCTTACTGTTAAACAAAGTCGGATATTGCTGTCTCATTGAATCTTCCGGCCCCCACGTTGCCTCTTTAATTCCGTGTTGATTCCACAATATTTTCACTAACGGTATTTTCTTATTTCTCAACTCTTTCACTTCATGAGCTAAAATACGGATCGGTTCTTCTTCGTATGTCATATTAGATCGGATTTTAATTTCAGATGGGGCAATCACATGCGACGGATCGGATCGATATCTACGAAGCATCGAGACATGGAATACATTATGTATCTTTTCTAGCTCGGAAGGCAACAACAATCGATATGCAACAGGTCTAACTTGCTCAATGATTTCATACGGCCCGATGAATCTCAGACTCAACTTGCCTTTACGTCCGAAACGAAGTACTTTCTTCCATGGTGACACTTTCAGAAATACTTTGTCGCCGATCTTAAATTCTATATCTTTTTGTTTTAAGTCTGCATAAGACTTCTGACGATCAGATGCTGCTTTCAAACAATATCGGATCAATTTCACTTTCTGTTCTGAGTCTTTTTATTAATTCAACTCTATGTAGCTTACTTTCACTGAGCTCAGTCCAATACAGAGGTGTACGACATTTACGTCCGTAAAAAGCTTTATATGGTGCCATTTCGATGCTCGACTGAAAATATTATTGTATGCAAATTCAATCAATGGCAAATCGCTCCCCACGAACCATTAAACTCAAGTGTACAAAGATCTTAACATATCTTCAAGAATCAATAATCGCTCGGATTGACAATCTGCTTTGCGGATGAAAAGTCATCTTCAAATGCGCTTTAGTGCCTAAAGATTCTTGCAATTTCTTCCGTAACCTCGATGTAAACCTCGGGTCCCTATCTGACATAATAGATAGTGGCACCCCATGCAATCTAACAATCTCAGAAATATAAAGCTCGGCTAATCTATCAAGTGAATAGTCAGATCTTACCGGAATAAAATGGGTAGATTTTGTCAATCGATCAACTACGACCCATATCACATCTTTCTTTCTCTGAGTCTGAGGCAAACCAGAAATAAAATCCATTGTCACTCTATCCCATTTCCACTTAGGAATCGGGAATCGCTTGTAGCAACCTGCATTTAAACTTGATGTTTAGCTTTGACTTGCTGACAGATTAAACATTTTGAAACAAAGTCAGAAATATCACGCTTCATACCAGACCACCAATAGTGTCGCCTCAAATCATGGTACATTTTAGTACTCCTCGGATGAACAGATAGCTGACTATTATGTGCTTCACTCAAAATCAACTGAATCAATTCCGGACTTCTCGGAACACAGATACGACCTCGGAATCTCAAACAATCATTAACAACTCGAAATTCAGATTCAGAATTCGAATCACACAGAAATCGTTTCGCTAATAACTCATTATCAGATTTCTGAGCATCACATATCTGGTGTATAAACAACGGTTTCACTTTTAATTCAGCTATCACAGAACTATCATCATACAAATCTAACTGAGCATTCAAAGCACATAGTGCAAACAATGATTTTCTACTCAATGCATCAGCAACAAGGTTCGCTTTACCTGGATGATAATCTATCACAAGTTCATAATCTTTTAACAGCTCTAGCCATCTTCTTTGACGCAGGTTCAAATCTTTCTGAGTCATCAGATATTTCAGACTTTTATGATCCGAAAACACGTGACATTTCTCACCATACAAATAATGGCGCCAGATCTTTAATGCAAACACAATTGCAGCTAGCTCGAGATCGTGTGTCGGATAGTTCTTTTCATGAGGTTTCAATTGTCTCGAAGCATAAGCTACAACTTTGCCTTCCTGCATCAAAACACATCCCAGACCGTTTAACGAAGCATCACTTTATATAAAAAATTCTTTACATGATTCTGGCTGTACCAAAACTGGAGCTTCAGTTAACAGAGTTTTCAACTGATCAAAACTTTTCTGACATTTATCGGACCATTCAAACCTTATATCTTTCTGAAGCAATCTAGTCAACGGAGTAGCTATCACTGAAAATCCTTTCACAAATCGACGATAAAAACCAGCTAGCCTCAGAAAGCTACGGACTTCAGATACATTTCTCGGAGGTTTCCAATCCAGAATAGCAGAAATCTTGCTCGGATCAACTCGAATCCCAGAAGCTGACACAATATGCCCCAGAAAACTAACCTCATATAACCAGAATTCACATTTCTTGAATTCCGCATACAATGCTTTTCTCTCAGAGTTTGCAACACAATTCTCAGATGCTCAGCATGTTCAGTCTCATCACATGAATAAATCAAAATGTCATCAATGAATACAACAACAAATTAATCTCGATACGGTCTAAAAATTCTGTTCATCAAATCCATAAAAATAGCAGGAGCATTTGTTAGTCCAAATGGCATAACTAAAAATTCATAATGCTCGTACCTCGTTCTGAAAGCAGTTTTCGATACATCTGAATCTTTTACTCTCAACTGGTAATATCCCGATCTCAAATCAATCTTTGAAAATACAGTAGCTCCTTTTAACTAATCAAATAAATCATCAAACCTAGGTAACAGATATTTATTCTTTATGGTCACCTTGTTTAACTGACGGTAATCAATGCACATTCTCATCGTGCCATCTTTCTTTTTCACAATTAGAACAGGAGCACCCCAAGGCGAAAAACTCGGTCTAGCAAACCCTCTATCGGTCAATTCTTGCAACTGTGACTTTAACTCTTTCAACTCTGTTGGTGCCATTCTATACGGAGCTATCAAAATAGGTGTAGTACCAGGTAATAACTCAATACCAAACTCAACTTCACGTATCGGAGGCAAACCCGATAATTCTTCAGGAAATACGTCAGAAAACTCACAAACAATAGGCACTGATCCAACTTTCTTTTTAGATACTTTCGAATCAATTACATAAGAAAAATATGACTCATACCCCTTTTTCACATATCTTCGAACTTTTAATACAGATATCACAGTAGGAAATCTATCTAAATCAATAACTCAACCCGTACAATTTCATTATTCGGACATCTCAAATCAACAGTCTTTCTTTTACAATTTACAACCGCGTCATGCAATGTCAACTACCCCATACCTGAATGATATCAAACTCATCAAATGGCAAAAGCATCAAATCAGCAGGGAAACAAATATCTTGAAACATTAACGGACAGTTCTTGCATACTTTGTTAACCAGGACACTTTTACCTAAGGGATTCGATACTTTTATAACAAACTCAGTAGACTCTACAGGAAAAGTCTTACTGAATGCTAAATTCATGCATATATACGAATACGTAGAACCAGGGTCTATCAATGCAATCACAGAAGTATCATAAAGTGTAAAAGTACCCGTTATAACATCTGGAGATGAAGCTTCCTCACGAGCTCGAATAGCATACACTCTGGCAGGCGCTCTAGCTTCGGATCTCGCAACATCTCTCTCGTAGTTCTCTGGCTACCACTGACATTTCTTACATTCTTCGAAGGTCTACCTCTAACAGGTGCATTATCAGATCTTAGATTCTGAACAGTTTCTGGCTCGACAGACTCAAGGCAATCACGGATAAAATGATCAAGTGATCTGCATCTAAAACAAGCTCTGTCATTCATTCTACAGCTTTCCGGATGTCTTTTTCCACAATACTTACATTATGGTTTCTCAGATTGTACATTTCCAACACTTGCCACTGAAGTTTCTGGAGCTTTGGAGCTCATTTGTGATCTATCTCGATTCCTATTTAAATATCCCATATTAACTCTCGAACGGCTTTGATCATCTCTAAATTTCTTTAAAGCAGACTGAAATGATCTACTCTGAAATCTCTTTCTCACTTCTCGAGTTTCTAACTCAGCTTTCTTTTTATCTTTCCCAAGTGCCTCAGCTTTACATGCTCGATCAACAAGTACAACAAACTCTTTTATTTCTAAGATCCCAACTAACAAACGAATATCTTCATTAAGGCCATCTTCGAATCTTTTACACATTATTGCCTCAGTAGATACACACTCACGAGCATATTGACTCAGTCTGACAAACTCTCGTTCATATTCCGTAATAGACATACGGCCCTATTTCAAGTCTAGAAATTCCTTTCGTTTCTGTTCAACGAATCTCTCACTGATATATTTCTTCTGGAACTCAATCTAAAAGAAATCCCATGTCACCCGTTCTTTCGGAATAATAAATATCAGAGTTTTCCACCCTTGATAAGCCGCGTCTCGAAGCAAAGATACAACACATTTTATGCATTCTTCTGGAGTCAGAGACATTTCATCGAATACCCGAATAGTATTTTCTAACAAGAATTTGGCCCTTTCAGTATCATCATCATTAGTAGCCCTAAATTCTTCAGCCCCGTATTTGTGAATTTTGTCAACCAGAGGTTTGTTCAACAAATTTCTACCCATCATCGGAGGCACAACTGAGGTTTGAGGGGAATTAACCGGGGGCAAGGGTTGTGAAACAGTTGGGTTATTCTTTACGAATTGAGTGAACCACTCACTCATCATCTGGAAGAAAGCTTGTTTAGCTTCTTCCTCTTTACTGCTAGTAGCCGGTCTCGGATCAAAGGGCGTTGTCTCTTGCACGAGAGCAGGCGCATTACTTTCTACGTCATCAGCTACGACTCTTTCGGGATCCATTACTATACGAAAATCACATTTATATGCCAGGATTCATCACACTATCATAATTCATAAATATGGCATGTATAGCTAGACTCTAACCGTAGCTCTGATACCAACCAAATGTAACACCCCAAACCCGTATCCGTCGCCGGACTAGGATTAAAGGCATTATCGGATAGATCGGAAACATTTACAGAAATGCCATACAATTGTATATCAACCTCAACATAGTGTCCCTTTAGTAGGTCATCGAGACCTAAAACATGCTTATAAACCGAGTGAGGACAAAATCGGAACACATACAAAATTTCACGGGAATTTAAAACTTTTTTAAGTTTCAGGGGTTACACGCCCGTGTAGGCAGGTCGTGTGCCTCCCACGGCTGCTGGACACACCCGTGTGTCCTCCCCGTGGTCGAATTTGACTTTACATCTACGGCCTCCAAGCACGCCTGTGTACCTTGGCCGTGGTTGAATCTGTTTTGGCTCCACGGTTACCAAGCACCCCCGTGTGCTAAGGCCGTGCACTCATAGGCCATATACTGACTTTTTCACACGACTACTAGACACGCCCATGTATCTTGGCCGTGTGCACTTAGGCTAGCTACTGACTTAGCCCCACGGTCACTAGGCACGCCTGTGTGCCACAACCGTATGGCAAAATAGGCCATTTGCAAGGCCAAAATGCTACCCACATGGGTCTTACCTACAAGCAAAATCATCAAGGCATCTCATGCCTATTTGGCAACCAAGAACATACCAAAATAACTATCCAAATTACAAGACTAAAACTCATCTCATCAGAAGCATAGTTCATTCATTTGCTTAATCAAAACTTGACCATTTCATGTATCAAATAACCATGCCAAACACATACTTCACATATCACATTCATTCAAGCAAATTCTCAACTCATAACTAGCCAAATCACCTGGCTTAGTTCATATAACAAACTTATATCAAATACTAGCCTATACATGCCATATCTAGCTATATACATTTCCAAAGTGTACCAAAATGATTTTAGTAGTGTGATGACGATCCTTGGCAGTCCCGAGCCTTCAGTAGCTTTGATGATCTATAAAACAGAGAAAACACACACAGAGAGTAAGCTTTCCAAAAGCTTAGTAAGTCATAATACAAAAAAACTTAGTATGAAAGGCATATATGCACATAGGTACATTGGCACATCTTAATGACTTAGCAAACTATCACATATAAGCTTTGGTCCATGTACTTGGCCATATTTGTCACATTCATTAATTCAAAAGTCTTATATAAACATAGCTCATTCATGCTTACTTTCACATATCATATTGTTATTCTAATATACATAATCATCATAGTAAGATCACATAGGTACTTACCTTATATACACACTTAGTGTATAATTCAACTTACCTAAAACGGATATACAATTCACTTAGCCATTCGTATCACAGACTTGCTCGTTGAACCGTTTGGAACCTAATAGGATACCCAGAAAGCTCGAAATAGTTGTACAATGCCAACGTCCCAGACGAGGTCTTACATGCACTCAGGTATTGATGACACTGTCCCAGACAGGGTCTTACACAAATCAATACGATGCCGATGCCCCAGACATAGTCTTACACATAAAGATAATATCGATACCAACTTCCTAGACGTGGTCTTACACGTAAAGATAATATCGATGCCAACGTCCCAAACGTGGTCTTACACGAAATCTCAAATCAACGCCAACGTCCCAGACGTGGTCTTACATGATAAAACAGAACAGATACCTATGTCATGACATAGCTAGTCCTATCTATTCCTATGTTCGTACGGGACTTCTCGGACATTGTCACTAAGAAATCTTATTTTGGAATTCATGTATATAGCATCTCATAAGCTTTCATTACCACCAATAATCATGTAAATATATTCAATTCAATACAAGTACATTTATTTGCAATATGACTTACCTCGGATTCGGTTTCACTGAAACAGAAACGGCTACTCGGTTACTTTCGCTTTCCCGCGATCTAAGTCCGTTTTCCTCGGTTCTTGATCTAAACATATTCAGAATTAATCCTTTTATTCACTAATTCATCCAATTCAATCCAAGGACACACATTTAGGGCTATTTGCAAATTAACCCTCACATTTGCACAATTTACCAATTTAGTCCATTTTTCTCAAAGCATTAAATTCACAAAATCATCATACATCCAAGCTTAGCCGAATGCATATATATAACATACAAGCCCATATTTTCCATCAAATTTGCAATTTAGTCCTTCAAATTACTATTTTCTCAATTTAGCCCTAATTAATTAAATTCATCAAAAATTCAAGAACAAAATATGTTCATCTAGCTCAAATCTTCCATTTAACACCATAAATCATCACAAAGCTCAACATAACATCAATGGCATTTCTCATGAACAACATCAATTCATCAAATTGAGACATGGGCTTGATAGTAAACTAAGCAACAATCTCAAAAACATAAAAATCATCAAAATCCAACTCAAAATCATACCTTAATTTAAGCTTGAAAGCCAACTGAAACCCTTAAGCTTTTGTTCTTTCTTTTTCTTTAAGACATTCGGCCAAAAGATGATAGAAATGTCTAATTTCATGCTTTTATTATATCATAATATACTTAATACATGAATGACATAATTAACCTTATAATATAAACTTATAAAACATATTTTCAAAGGTTAATATGGACCATAGCCGTCCACTATCTATAGAAATGGCTAATTTGCCATATAAATCCCCCACCTTTACAAAGCCACAACACATTGGTACTTTAACAAATAGCATACAACTTTCACATTTAATGCAAATCAATCCTTTGCTCAAATTAAATACACGAATAGAAAAATTAGCATATGAAACTTTACCACATACTTAATCACTTAACAAGAACGTAGAAAATAATATTAAAATATTATACAGACTCAGATTTGTGGTCTCGAAACCACTGTTCTGACTAGGGTATGAACCGGACTGTTACATAAGTACATCTAGTTGCATTTTAGAACATTTCATTAGTATTTTTAACATTGCATTAGAACTTGGGCTACGTTTAAATATTAGGTGCTTTTAGTTGCTCGGGGAAGGGCTGTGTTTTGTGGTATTGGCAGGTGGAGGATAATGAACAAGAAATAAAGGATTGAAGTTTTACCGAGGCAAAAGGGTGGTCAGATTGCCAGCTCGTATGCCATGGCAATGTCGAGAAGATGTCTAGTCAACATTCAGCGCATATCAGTTTCAACCCAACTCTACTTGTACCAGATAAATGTTACACCCCAAAATAGGGCCTAGGAGTTTTAGGGGATTTTTGGAATTTTAGCCTTACAGTGTTTCGAATTTTGTGACGTGACATATCGATAATGTTTTCAATTATGGTTTTTAGAAAATTAAATCAATTTCTGAAAATGAGTTTTAAATACCTTTAATTTTGAAAATAGGACTAATTTGTAAAATAGGTAAAATTGAGAGTTTTTATGAAGCAATTTAACCAGATTTTAAAATCCAAGCTAAATAAACTCCCTTCTCCAAGTTATTTCATGTAAAAAAAAACGACCCTAAAATTTGTGCTTACCATCCCTTGTTCTCTCTTGCTATTTCAATTAATTTTGAACTCCAAATCCTAGTTCCTCTTGATTTCTTTCATCTGTTAAGTTATAAACCTCTTTAAAATCCAAGAAAAGCACCCTAAACACCATAGTTTTCTCCATTGTCAAGCTTGTGGGTTTTTTGGGTTTTCGATCAAATGCTCCATTTTTCGTCATCAAAGGTAACAATTTGATTGCTTATGAGTTTTTAATGTTAACTAGTCTTTAAAAACTGAATTATCAGCCATTAAATCACATGTTGTAAATAAAAGTTAAAATTTAGGTCGTTTATGTCGGATTTCAAGATTTCGAGTAAAAACGTGGTTTCATAGTGTTTTTCAATTATTTTTGACATGATTAAGAGGTTTCTAAACTTACTTTAAAGTTTTGTTAAGGATTTAATGAATTTTCACGAAAATTGTCAAAAACATGTCAAAAATTTTGATACCTTAAAAAGCGTAGTTTTGAGTAGTTTAATGGTTGAGAATCAGTCGTAGGTAAATAATTATGTAACATCCTGAATTTTTGGGCCTGTGCGTTTAATGGGTGGATATGCTTAATATGTTAATTTAAGTATTAGGGGTCCAAATTGGGCTCAGGTTTGGGGCGAGGCTGTAGTTAAAATTCTTGTTTGAACACTTTAGTGGAAAGCTGGATAAGTTAGGGCATAACAGATATTAGCTATGTTTTAAAACACAAATGGGCTTGTGGCCCAGTGGTCAGTAGCGCCACTTAGGGAGCAAGGAGGTGACGCCACACAAGGGAGTAAGGGGCCCAAATTTAAGTTACATGGAGCCCAACTCTTTTAATTTAAGTTAGCTAAATTTCGGCATTAGGGTTAGGTAGAGTGGACGGCAACAAGGCTCAAAAATAGGAGGATTTATGTGAATGGGATAATGTAGATAATATAGTTGATAATATGGAAGGAAAAAAAAAGGAGAAAAGATAGGAGCTATCTACAAGGCTAGGAGTTGGCCGAAATTCCATCACCTAGAGAAGTGAAGAAATCGGTTTCTTTATGGCAAAAGGGGTGCCGAATTTTCCCTTTTTATTTGATTAATTTTTAGTTATCAGGAAGGCCACTTTCGGTTTTTCATAGGTAAGTACCGAAATTTCTATAAATAGGGAGGGTTCTCTTCTTTATTTTTCGGCATTCAGGGTTTTCACCTTTTTTTTTCTCTTCTTTCTTCTAAAAGCCGAAAACCACATTATTCTTTTCTCTTCTTTCTCCTAAAAGCCGAAAACTCTATTATTCCCTTCTTTCTTCTAAAAGCCAAAAACTCCATTATTCTCTTCTTTTTTTCTAAAAGCCGAAAGCCAAAAACTCTATTATTCCTTTCTCTTCTTTCTTCTAAAAGCCGAAAACTCTATTATTCTCTTCTTTCTTCTAAAACCCGAAAACTCCATTATTCTCTTCTCTTCTTTCTTCTAAAAAGCCGAAAGCCGAAAACTCCATTATTCTTTTCTCTTCTTTCTTCTAAAAGCTGAATCTCTATAGATTTCTTCGAATCATCTTATCTTCTTGATTTTTCGCAAAAAGCCGGAATCCTCTGAGAGTAGCCGAATCTTCTCTAGTAAGATCTCTTAGATCTAAAAGCCGGAAACACTAGTTCCTGAATCTCATATCACTTTTTGGGATTTCAAGGCGGATAAGCGGTGGTGTTGGCTACGGATAGCGTCGACTTAGAGGTCTCGTTCTAGCGATGTCGTGTGTGTAGATCTCTAACACACAAATAATCAGTATGAATGTATATATATGTTTATGTTATGGGCTAAAAGCGGATAATAGGTCATGTAGATGACGATCGAATAAAACCCTAAAAGGTTAGGCAAGGATGCAGTGCGTAATCATAGAAATCTCTATGTGTATCGAAATATATTAAAGCTTTGTATGATGTTTTCTTTATGTGTGTATGCATAGGGTGGGATTATGATAATGAAGGGAAGTGCATGATAGGTTACAATAGTGATCGGTGGTAGAAATCCCACGTTATATAAATGTTAGGTCACATAGTGATCGGTGGCTATGCCACGTTTAATGATTCTGGTTAATAGGAATAGCGATGCAGTATCGTTATGGTGTGTAGCGGATGGAGGGTTGATTGTAGAAATCCCCAAGGTGTGATGGTTGAGTACAGGTTGGTGTGTAGAGGATGGATTTCTAGGCTGGATGGGCCATGATGTATATATAGTTACCCTTGTATACGGGCCAAGGCCATAATGTGTTTGTGGGCCAAGCCTTTGATGTGTTTTCGGGATTTACACACTGAGTCTTGGTGACTCACCCTATTATTTTTCCCTAACTTTGCAGATGAGCAGTAGATCGTGGACTTGGGAGCCGAGGAGGACTCGAGGGGCCAACAAGTCTTTTATTTATAAAATTTCTATTTTATTATAAGTTTTAATTTTGGGATTATTTGATGTAATAAGGCCTCCATAGCTTATGTTATAAGTTGATATTTGTTAATGTTTATGTTTTTTTTTATTATCAAAGACTTATGTAATAAAGAAATAAAAATGGGATTTTCAAACATTATTTAAATAACACCTATTTTGGAAAGATAAATTACAAAGATTTTCTACAAGTGCCACCTATTTACCGAATATCCACAAAAATGAACTAAGTTTTACAAAGCCTCTCAACGTAAAAGTTTTTAACATTAAACCCGTAGCATACCAGATCTGGTCGTGACGTATAGGCCGGGTTTGGGGTGTTACAAATTGGTATCAGAGCCCAGTTCAAAACTCGGGCTATGAAATGGGTCTAGTACTGTTTTAAAGTTGATAAGAATTTGGGAAAGTTTGGGTTGAGAAATGGCCTTCGAGTCTACCGGCACCCGATCCACGCAGGTAAGTATTCTGAACTTTTGGATGTGATATGAATGTGGGGCTTGACGGGTTTTATAGACGTAGACTAAGTATGATAGTATTGATGGACTTTAGGCTTAGTTTAAACAACTCTCTAAATTCATAAGATTTAATCCAACCAAACAAACCTGTGAACAAGTCGCGAGATTGGGGTGTGGCAACAGGCATACGCATGTCTAGGATTGGATTCAGGGAGAGCTTGGTATTTAAGCAGTCCTAGTGACTCACCTCCTTTTCACCGGAATCCTACAGTGCGTAGTATTTGCTCACCTTAGTCATGAGGACTTGTTGACGGGCCAAAATCTATAACTAAAACCCGAAAGGGACCAACCATTCTATTTTATAAAATTACTAAATTACCCCTGATTTATAAATGACCAAAATATCCCTGATTTGTAAGATTATCAAAATACCTTCTTTCACAAAATCACCAAGGAACCCTATTTCAGAAAATTACGAAAATACCCCTGTAGGATAAATTACGAAAATACCACTGGGTAGTGAAATGACGAAAATACCCTTAGGTGATGAATGTAAGTTCGTGGATGCTACTTGTATGTTGATGTTAAATGATTGAATGTATGTGCTTCCTAGAACTAGAAGATACGGACTAGAGACTGAATTGTAGTTATAGTTGCGAATTCGAAAGAACTACTCTTAAACTACTGTTCATAAGACTGTTCGTGGTTAATCAGTGAAAGAAACCTATTAATCCATAAAATTTCTAATCAGATAAACGTCAATCGGAAGAATGAGTACAAGGGAACGAGGACGCTCCAGATGCGAATACCGGTGCGTACTCTATCATATTATCCTAAGTGTTTCTTTTGGCTTTAAAATTAGAGTTCGCAGCGGAAGCATAGTGGTGAGACTTGGGTAGTATGATTGATAGTTAGTTGGAAATTTGAGGACGAAATTTCTTTTAAAGGGTAGAAGCGTAACATCCTGAATTTTTTTGGGCCTATCGTTTAATGGGTGGATATGTTTAATGTGTTAATTTAAGTATTAGGGGTCCAAATTGGGCTCGGAGTTTGGGGCGGTGTAGTTAAAATTCTTGTTTGAACACTTTAGTGGAAAGTTTGGATAAGTTAGGGCATAACAGATATTAGCTATGTTTTAAAACACAAATGGGCTTGTGGCCCGGTGGTCAGTAGCGCCACTTAGGGAGCAAGGACGTGACGCCACACAAGGGAGTAAGGGGCCCAAATTTAAGTTACATGGAGCCCAACTCTTTTAATTTAAGTTAGCTAAATTTCGGCATTAGGGTTAGGTAGAGTGGACGGCCAGAAGGCTTAAAAATAGGAGGATTTATGTGAATGGGATAATGTAGATAATATAGTTGATAATATGGAAGGAAAAAAAAAAGGAGAAAAGATAGGAGCTATCTACAAGGCTAGGAGTTGGCCGAAATTCCATCACCTAGAGAAGTGAAGAAATCGGTTTCTTTATGGAAAAAGGGGTGTCGAATTTTCCCTTTTTATTTGATTAATTTTTAGTTATTAGGAAGGGCACTTTCGGTTTTTCATAGGTAAGTGCCGAAATTTCCATAAATAGGGAGGGTTCTCTTCTTTATTTTTCGGCATTTAGGGTTTCCACCTTTTCTTTCTCTTCTTTCTTCTAAAAGCCGAAAACCACATTATTCTTTTCTCTTCTTTCTCCTAAAAGCCGAAAACTCCATTATTCTCTTCTTTCTTCTAAAAGCCGAAAGCCCAAAACTCCATTATTCCTTTCTCTTCTTTCTTCTAAAAGCCAAAAACTCCATTATTCTCTTCTTTCTTCTAAAAGCCGAAAACTCCATTATTCTTTTCTCTTCTTTCTTCTAAAAGCCGAATCTCTATAGATTTCTTCGAATCATCTTCTCTTCCTAATTTTTCGCAAAAAGCCAGAATCCTCTGGGAGTAGCCGAATCTTCTCTAGTAAGATCTCTTAGATCTAAAAGCCGGAAACACTAGTTCCTGAATCTCATATCACTTTTTGGGATTTCAAGGCGGATAAGCGGTGGTGTTGGCTACGGATAGCGTCGACTTAGAGGTCTCGTTCTAACAAATGTCAGTGTATAGATCTCTAATACACAAATAATGCTGTATGAATGTATATATATGTTTATGTTATGGGCTAAAAGCCGGATAATAGGTCATGTAGGCAGTCGAATAAAACCCTAAAAGGGTTAGGCAAGGATGCAGTGCGTAATCATAGAAATCTCTATGTGTATCGAAATATATTAAAGCCTATATGATGTTTTCTTTATGTGTGTATACATGGGGTGGGATTATGATAATGAAGGGAAGTGCATGATAGGTCACAATAGTGATCGATGGTAGAAATCCCACGTTATATAAATGTTAGGTCACATAGTGATCGGTGGCTATGCCACGTTTAATGATTCTGATTAATAGGAATAGGCGATGCAGGTATCGTTATGGTGTGCAGAGATGGAGGGTTGATTGTAGAAATCCCCAAGGTGTGATGGTTGAGTACGGGTTGGTGTGTAGAGGATGGATTTCTAGCCGGGATGGGCCATGATGCATATATAGTTACCCTTGTATACGGGCCAAGGCCATAATGTGTTTGTGGGCCAAGCCTTTGATGTGTTTTAAGGATTTACACACTGAGTCTTGGTGACTCACCCTATTATTTTTCCCTAACTTTGCAGATGAGCAGTAGATCGTAGACATGGGAGCCGAGGTGGACTCGAGGGGCCTACAAGTCTTTTATTTATAAAATTTTCGTTTTATTATAAGTTTTAATTTTGGGATTATTTGATGTAATAAGGCCTCCATAGCTTAGGTTATAAGTTAATATTTGTTCATGTTTATGTTTTTTTTATGATCAAAGACTTATGTAATAAAGAAATAAAAATGGGATTTTCAAACATTATTTAAATAACACCTATTTTGGAAAGATAAATTACAAAGATTTTCTACAAGTGCCACCTATTTACTGAATATCCACAAAAACGAACTAAGTTTTACAAAGCCTTGCAACGTAAAAATTTTTAACATTAAACCCGTAGCATACCAGATTCAGTCATGACGTATGGGCCGGGTTTGGGGTGTTACAAATTAAGTGAACGAAATTCGTTTTAGGCAAAAAGATTAAGTATAGACTGAGATGTTTGAGTTTGAAGTTTGTTAGTCAAAATTTTAGTTTCTTGAAGAATATAGCTTAGGCTTGCATTTTTGGTTGGTTTAAGCGAGTCTTTGGTTTAGTATTGATTGTGTATATTGTGTGGTTAATATGTGTGTAGCATCTAAATTATTGGAACCTTCTTCGAGCAAGGCAAAAGGCAAGGAAAAGCTAGTTTAAGTTTTTGACTTTTCGACGAAAGCGCAATTGGTGAGTGTTTGGAATCGCTACTTGTAGACATGATTCATAGTTTTAATTGGGAGCTTAGGAATAGTCTAAAACCCTATCCTATGTTTTGAGTGTAAGTTTTCTATTTTCCTTGTTGTATTTTTGAAAATATGTGAATATGTGAATAATTATGGATTGATTATTATGACGCAATATTGTGAATTGTATTGTGTTGTGGGAATGTTAAATATACCGAATGACAATAATGATGTTGTATTAGTGATATAAAGATGTGCAGTGAAACTGTACAAAAGTTGGTAAGTATGTATATATTGAATTACGAAATATGATGCTAATGTAACGAGTTTTGTATATGATAAACTGATTTTAATGAACTCATATGTTGATGGATATGTGATGGCTCAATAAGCATTATTGTGGCACTTTAAGTGCAATTAAATGTGAATTCAATAAGCATGCATTGTGTACAAGTTTGTGATATGAACTGATGAATATGAGCAAAGGTGATGTGCATTAAATCAGTAATTAAAATTGTGTAATTATGGATATTTTGGCCTTGTGACCTTATGGGACCATTGGATATAGTTGGCTTACCATAGGATTGTGAGTACTCACCTATATGAGTTATGTGATTTAGGCGTTGAGGTCCTGGGACATGTTTGGAGAGATAAGGGAATGTGAGTTAAGCTCCATTCAATGAGATATGTTTGGTGTGCTGAAGAGTGTTAGCTTTATGCTTCACTTATGGGACATTTTTTACTCTATGAGTCTATGGATGGTGTGCTGAAGATCCGTGTATCTGATGAGTGATGATAGATCTCACTTTATGTTTCATCCTCAAGTGCCAAATTATCTTAAAATGTTTATATGTGTAATGTGATGTATGCCTAAATGAGGATGTGGTTGCTATGCCAATTTATCGTTTAAGCATGTCTTATATGTTATGATAATACAACAAGAGATGGTTGTTTTTTTTTTTTTGTGAATAATATGTTAAATGAGTTGAGTTAATTTACATGAAAACGTTAGTATGTTCTCATAGTAAATTGCGTATGTAAGTGTGGGTTGGGTTGTTTTCATATAACTTGTGAATGTCTGTGAATATATAAGTTAAACTTGTGAGTTATTAAAGCATGTATATGTGGTTTTAGTCTTGTTGAATTATTGTGAGATGAATTAATGAAACATGAACATGTAATTCTGATTCGAATGGAATATGGTTGTGAATGTGTTTTAGTATGCTCTCGATTAACATTCGATATTGTGTTTACATTGTGGTTACTCTGGGCATTCACTGAGCTTGTTAAGCTCACCCACTACCTTTTTAAACTTTGCAGATTAGTTGTGTGCAAGTATGAACGGTCTGGCTTTTCGAGGGGTGATCCAAGCGAGTCCATTTTCGTTATTCATAGGTGTTTATTATTTGGTTATGGTTTGGGAATAAGGCAATGTGGTAGTCTTAGTGCTAGTATTGGTATGATATTTTGGGTTGTTTCCATGATTTAATTACTCTTAGGATGTTGGGATTTGATTCATAACACGTTGATAAACTATTATTATGGTCATTTCGGTGTTTATTAGATAATGATATGGTAGCATGTCAAACTGGTACGAGTTGGAATGACTTATATGCTTAAAAATGTTGTATTTTTCTGGTCTAAAGCATAAATATTGATATTCGTATGTTAAAAATGAAACCTCTGAAAGTTTTGAAGTGCAAGAAGTCAGTCTTAATAATTGGTATCGATACTCGGGGGGTGAAATTATCAATACTTGTTTAGTGGTACCAATATTTTCCAATAGTTGGGTTTTTGATTGAGAAACGGTAAGCTAGTTTGGAATCGATTTTCCAAGCGGTATCGATACCAGTTGGGAGAATTATCGATACCACATGCATAGTATCGATACATACATGACATATTTGTAAAAAATTCTAAATAGTCCTAAAGCATGATTATTTGATGCTATAAGCTCATTCAAAGTACAATTAACATGTCCTATTGATAATCATCATGTGTTCATCATAAAACTTATATGAATGTTAAAATGGAAGATGTTTTGTTGGGAATGAGCTTTTACTTGTTGTATTTGACATGAGACGGTGGTGTGACACCTTGATATTGGGGCTTGGTGACCAAGCCGGGTATAGGGTGTTAGAATAAATCTTTCTAGAAAAGAGGAGAAGATAAATCTTGGGGCTGTTGGAATTATCCTGAAAAAGAAAAAGAATTATTTAAAAAGAAGTAAAGGAGAAAACCCTAGGGCGTAGAATTACAGGTAGAGATCCTTAGGCAAATTAGAAGGTAGCGGCTGAATAGAGACAGGAAAAGGAAAGATGCAGGCAACCCCTCTCAGCCATCTAAGGACACTGCGCAGTTGGAGTGTGGATTGGACATGCAAACGCTATCTTCCCGACGTTCTTCCATTATTTATAATATGTTCCTTCATGAATTACAGTAATGAAAATGATGTTTGAGTTCAATTTTATTTGCCAACCTATGAGTTATATCTTATAAGGTTGGGACTACTTTGATGAAACTTTAACTGCTTTTAATGGCTACAGTATAAATCTAAGTTATTTTACTGTTTCATTCAGAACTTTTATTCTTTACAATGTATGTGAGCAATCCCTAGACATAACCGATTGTGCAACATACCCTTAAATTAATCTAAATTCTGAAAAGGTTAGATTAGTTAGACTGTGGTTGAATGATATGGGCAAGTACTCGATAGATACTTGTAGTAGACTCTAGACATAGAGCAGTGTTCACACTGAAGGGAATGGTGCAGGGTACCATATTAAAGGCCTAAGACACAGGCTAGGTAACTTGAGGTTTCTGCTCTTGGAAGAAACAGGCCACCTTAAAACTCTTCTGGGCAATAGGTTAAGTATGATTTTGCTGAGGCATTGCTGATAGGAACAATAGATTTTTAGTAATCCCAACCTTCCGACATAACATCGCGTAACCCTTATCTTTACTGTCATAGCTTTTCCATAGCATTCTTAATCGTTTATTTATTTGTTGCATATCATTCACGTAGTTATTCTCAAAATTGTCATTGCATTTTTGCTCTTGTATTGCCATAGCATTTTCAATTATTCATCAGTTACACATTTTGTTCACATTAATATTCCTTCTGTTTACCACTACATTCTTATAATTATTTTGCTATAATATTAATCTAAATTTATTATAATAACTTGACCACTTTTGTGCCTCAATCCAATCCTCGTGGGAACGATACTCACTCATCACTTTATTACTTGATCTAACGTGTATACTTGCATAAATTGCTTATTATTTCACACGCGACACTTGTTTATAGGGATCCATCAACAAATCATATAAGTACTTTGATTATCCGAGCAGAATACAAATAGTCATTTATGTGAATGTTTAGTACGATGTCAATTCATGTATAAGGATATTTAGGTCACATAGGGCTTTTCGGCTTGTAACAGTCTGAGGTTTAGGATAGGTATGAACTTCAAAAATAGTAAGCATCCAAAGGTTACAAGCATGAAAATAGTTTGACACATCGTATTTAGTGACCCTTACCCTTTCACCGCCTTATTTCTCCTACTCTCACGTTTTTGTCTCTCCATATAGGAAATCATAGCATGACATAGTAACTCCCACTAGCCTACGAGTTTCGGTGCACTACTGAACGATTTTTTTCTACTGTTATGACTTTTTCACTGTTCTTTTCTAATTTTTTCTCACTCAAGAATGGTTTTTGGCTTTTTATGTACTTTTTCTACTTGTACGGGTTTTATTTTTGGATTTTCCTTTTTGTTTTGAACTTTTGGGGTAACCTATAGTTCCCACATCACACTAATCCTTCATATCTCTCTCTGTTTTTACAAACTCCACCTTAATGTATCTACTTAACCCTCAATACGTATGGCCAGACGTCTATAATTGTGTAGTGTAGGACCAAAGAAAAAGGGTACATACAATTTATCATTTTTAGGCTTAAGGTTTGCAATGAGGTTCATCAAGAAGGGTCAACAGGTTAAAAAATTGGTACTAAAGGTGAAATATAAATAGGAAAACTTTTGGCTCTAAATGTGTTCCAAACAATGCCTAAGGTCATCCCTAAATATCTCATCATACAAAAATTTAATAAACCAAATAAACACAAATTCAACCATTTATAATTCATAGTAGCATGCTCGTTTCCTTGTATTTTCTATATCACTTGGTTCAAACGATGACTTAATACCTATGTAACATCTTGATTTAGGGCCTAGTCAAAATAGTGGTGCGAGACCACAAATCCAAGGTTTATGAATGAGTTTTTGAAGTTTATGCTATGTTTGCATGCTAGTGTGAAAGTTTCATGAAGCAATTTTGTGAAATTGCAGTTGAATTGTCCAAAAGGACTAAATTGCAAAAGTTAAAAAAATGTGAGATTCTAGAAGCTATTTGTGTGAAATAGCTTTAGAATATTAATTAGACGTCCTTAAATAGCAATTTTCCCAATTTCTAATTTTTGGATAAGTTGAATAAGTTTATTTATTCATTATAGATTAAGAAAGACGAAGCCCAGATCGAAACTGAGGCAAGAGCAAAGTGGTGGACTGAATTGCACATCTCTATACTTTTGAGTGCCGAGGTAAGTTTATGCGTAAACAATGCATTCATACTTACAAATTGATAATGCTAGCCAGTGTGTAGCATGATTGAGAATGATTAAGAACCTATGTGGAATGAATGTGGTAGAAATTATGAATGGATGTATGATTGAGTAAATAGATATGTGGATGTGTAGTGATAATGCTAAATGGTGGGCTAAGTGCGATACCATCCTAAGGCATAACACAATGAGCTGGCTATATGCGATGCTATTATTAAGTATATTGTTTAGTGGGCTATGTGCGAAACCACTATGATTACCTTTGTGGTAGGCTAAGTGCGATACCACCTTATTATTTGATTGTAGTGGGCTAAGTGCGAAACCACCGAGACATTAGTTGTGTGGATTAGCTGTGTGGATTAGCTGTGTGGATGTATTATCGAGAAATAATGATATGTTGTATATTGTGTAAATGTGATATTGAATGCAGGGATGCATGTCAATGGTTATGAGTATGTGACTCATGATGTGTTAAAAATGTGGTAAGGGATAGAAAGAGTAAGCATAGTTGTACATTATATGTTAGTATAATGCTAATTGTTGTTTGGCTTATATTATTGTAACACCCCAAACCCGGTCAATACACCACGACCGAATCTGGCATGTTACGGGGAAAATCGCGTTTGAAGGGTTAGGTTTCAGGTTAAAGATTCGATGAAAAACTCCTTGTCATATTTTATACTTGTCGAAATCTTGGGCATGATTGCTTTGTCATATTTTAATGTTTTAGAGTGATACCCGATGGTAAAGTTTAAAACACATTGCGTTATAGTTTTGAAACCGTTGACCTTCCAAGTTTTTAGCAATTTTAACTCAATTAATTTGTTAAAGCATATTAGAAAGCTACTTTAAGCATAAACATAGTAAAACCTAATTTAAAGGCCATTTACAACCCAAAATAAAACCAAATAGTAATAAATAAGCTAAAGTACCAAACTTTGTAAAGTCTGAGCAAATCTTTATTAAAGCATGGCATGAGCACCTCGAGTCCATCCCGGCTCCATGTCCGCGTCTAAGTGTCACTGAAATGTCAAAGGAGAGGGTGAGTCGCAAGACTCGGTGCATAAATCCCACTCTGATAAAACAACATGCTAACACACATCATATCATAGCAACATTATCAATGCACCCCGATCCTAACCATCCATATCACCTTTCTCTACCGTGTGGTACCAAACCACGGTGGTGCCAAACCACCGGTGACCCAAAGTCACGATATCCATAATTGTGGTGCCAAACCACTTGGTGACCCAAAGTCACGAATAATCCAATGATGGGGCCAACCCATCGTGTGATACCAAATCACTAGCGACAATCCCGTATCTCATAAGTGGGGCCAACCCACGGTGGTGTTAACCACGGGGGCGAGTCGCAATGAGGTGCCAAACCTCTGGTGTCCCAAAGACCGCGATGTGATACCAAATCACTTTGGTGACCGCGATCACAAATCCGATGATGGGGCCAACCCATGCGTGTGATACCAAATCACTTGGCGTCAATCCCGTATAATCAGCGTGGGGCCAACCCCCAGCTTTGTGGTGCTAAGCCAGGGATGAGGCGCTATGAGGTGCCAAACCTCTGGTGTCCCAAAGACACAAATGTGATACCAAATCACTTGGTGACCGAAGTCACAAAATCAAGCTGTGGTACCAAACCTGCGGAGGTGCCAAACCTCACAGTGTCCCAAAGACACGATGTCCCAAAGACACGGATATCATATTCCCCCTCCTCTCATATCACCCACACATGTCATACTCACATAAATGATATAAAACATGCAATCATGCTAACATGCTCAAATGACATCTCATGGTATTTACATCATAAAACATGTTATCACATATATCACTACATATCTCGTAATGAAACGGACTTACCCGTATCAGTGCTTATACCCCATCGGGTACCAAATCCATCAATCATATTGTTTCACTTTAATAAGTAATTAGGTTATTAATCATATTACTAAGCAGAAGTGTGTTAGTTTACACACACAAATAGCGAAGGTTTTAATCCTAAGAACCGGTCTAAGACCCTCGATCCTTTTGCTCCTAAAAACAATCGACCAACCATGGGTTAATCACTTAAACCATTCGGCCATAACCATATAAACCAAAGGGTATATCGATTAACCCTTACCTTGCAAGCGTTTGGTTTCCTACCAAACCGAACCAACAATGGTTCCTCTTTTAACAATCGGCACACCTATTAAAAAGAAACGATTAATCCCTTGTCACCCTTGACTTAATCGAAACCAAAAGATTGAACTAATAAAATAATACCAATCACTTACCCCTTACTTACCAATCGATCAACAAAGGGGGAAAGGCTCCAGCCGATTTGCTTTGAAATCTCGATTGCCCTAACATGAGATGTTTAAGCGAATGGTTAACCCTCTTCCATAAACCAAAATCGACATAACACTTGAGAGAAAAAGAGGAATGGCCATTCGGCCAAGAGCTTACCAACACCCAATATTCGGCCAAAATAGGACTTCTAGGAGAGAACCACAAGAGATTCGGCCAAGGCTTGCACCAAAAGAAGAACAAAATATTCGGCCAAGGAGACTCTTGGGAGAAGGGAAATATTCGGCTAAGTTGAAAGCAATAGAAAGAAGAAATCGGCACTAGGTGTTTAACACCTCTATTTTCGGTTTTGAGAAGAAAAGAAATGGAAGGGATGAATGGAGATTCGGTTTAGGCAAGGTAAATTTCGGCTTTAGCGTTTCAAAAGAGAAGAAAATGAGGTATGAGAAGAGGAATACTAGTTTAGGTTTACACACACAAGAAAGGGAGAGATAGGTATTCGGCTACCAAGATGTTTGAGAAAAACAACACAGAGAAAAATTCGGCAAAATTTTGCTTGTGCTTTTGATTCGGAAGAAAGTGTGAAGAAGCTTTGTTGAAGAAATTCGGCTCACAAAAGACTAGAAAGGAACTTTCTCTTTTTACCAAGTGTGACCGAAAACAACCAAAAAGAATGCCAAAAATGCAAAAATGCATTTCGGCTACCAACTCCCCACACCAAGCCGTCCATTCCCCCTCCAAACTCCTCAAATTCGGCCATAATCCCCCCAATAGCTCCCAACCCCACATTTCAAATGTGTTTACCAAGTCTTACTCCTACAATTACTCTCCACCCAACATTTGAACTTTTGACTTGGTCCAAAGTGGAATTTAAACTACATCCAACTCTTCCCTCCTATGCCGTCCAAAATGAAGCCAAAATGTGAGGTCTTTGCGGCTTGAACACAAGACCTCCACCTCATGCGATTGGCGCCACACCTAGCTCCCAAGTAGCGCATGCCTTGCCACTTTGCCGACTCCTCACTTGTGCAACAAGCACCAAATAAAATACATATCCCTCGGCTCCATCGACTCCCTACACCTAAAGCTCAAAAACTAAATTTTTCCCATTCCTCAGGCATACTCCTAGCCTACAACTAAGCCCCTAAAACATAGAAATAGCAACATAGCACACCAACACATGCAATATCATGCAACAACAAAATAGCCCCCAACCCGGGATATTACAGTTCTACCCCCTTAAAATAATTTCGGCCTTGAAATTACGATCAAAAGAGTTGCGAATCTGCTTTGTCTCATCATATCCTCGGGTTCCCACGTGGCTTCTTCCACGCCATGATTCCGCCAAAGAACCTTAACCAAAGGCACAGGACTTTCTCGCAGAACCTTCACATCCCGATCAAGAATGCGCACGAGTTCTTCTTCCAAAGTCAAATCTGGATTTACCTCGATCTCTTCCACTTTGCTACCACATGCGGCGGATCCGAGCGATAACGTCGAAGCATCGAAAGCGTGAAATACGTCGTGAATCGGCTAAGCTCTGCGGCAACTCCGGTTGATCGCCACTGGTCCCTCGTCTCAAAACCTTATACGGCCCAATAAACCTCGGACTTAGCTTGCCTTTCTTTCCGAACCTCAAAACCTTCTTCCATGGCGAGACCTTGAGAAAAACTTGATCCCCACGAGAAAACCCTATGTCTCTCCGCTTAAGATCGGCATAAGACTTGCCGGTCAAAGCTTCCTTCAACCGAGCACGAATCAACTTAACCTTGTCTTGGTCTCAACCTTTCGGGTCCCAACAAGCTGGCGTTCACCTAATTCCGTCCAACACGTAGGTGATCGACACTTCCTACCATACAACGCCTCATATGGTGCCATCTTGATGGTCGCAGTAGCTTGTTGTTGTAGGCAAACTCGGCTAATGGTAGAAACTCCTCCCAACTACCTCGAAATCCGAACACAACCCCTCGGCATATCCTCCAAGATCTGAATAACCCTTTCCGATTGTCCGTCGATTTGCGGGTGAAAAGCCGTCTTTGAAATCCAACCGCGTACCAGAGCTGATGCAGCGCTTTCGGAACCAGGCGTAAATCGGGATCCCTATCCGTGATGATCGATCTTTGGCACACCGTGCAACCTCACTATCTACAAACATACGACCGCCAACCTCGAGTGAGTAGTCAACCCTCACCGGAATGAAATGAGTGATTTAGTTAGTCGATCCACAATTACCCAAATCTGAATCCTTCTTGCTTGGCGTGGCGGTAACCCACCGAAAATCCATGGTTATCCTTTCCCACTTCCACCGAGGAATCCTCACGGTGAAGCAACCACGGCGGCAATCGATGTTCAACCTTGACTGTGACATGTCGGACACTTCCCAACAAACTCTGTCACTTCTTTCTTGAGACCGAGGCCACCAAAAGCGCTCTCTGAGATCCCTATACATCTTACTACCTCCGGGATGCATAGCATAAGAACTGCTATGTGCGTCTGAAGAATCCTCTGCCTCGACTCAACATCCTTGGGCATACAAGCTTTACCTTGAAAACCACGACACCCCATCACTACACAAGTTGTAACCTTCCAAACCACCACTGCACTCACGCAACCTCCGCGCACTCGGAACCTCATCCTCTAACTGTTTCTCTACGATCTGCTCAACCCAAGTAGGCTTAATGCACCTTTGCGCGAGAATACTCCCGTCGTCATACAAACTCAAATGGGCAAACATCGCTCTTAAGTCAAGAAACAACCTTGCGGCTCAGCGCGTGCGCCACCACGTTAGCCTTGCCGGATGATACTCAATCGAGCGATCGTAATCCTTAAGCAACTCAACCCATCTCTGGCGCCTCAAATTCAAATCCTTACGAGTCAAGAGGTACTTGGACTCTTATGATCGGTGTAGACTATTGATCTCTCTCCGTTACAAGTAGTGCCTCCAAATCTTCAGCGCAAAGACTAGAGCGCTAACTCCGGATCGTGCGTCGGATAGTTGACCTCATGTGGCCTCGGTGCCGAGATCGTAAGCCACAACCTTACCTTCTGCATCGGCACACAACCCAACCCGTATGTGATGCATCGCGATGGACCGTGAATTCCTTACGGCATCGAGGTTGAATCAAAACCGGAGCTTACGTTAGAATCTTCTTAAGCTTGTTGAAACTCTCCTGCTTTGTTTCTCGGTCGGACAAGCGGAACCTCTTTCCTTAACAACTTGGTCATCGGTCTTTGCAATCAACGAAAACCCTCTACAAACCTTGGTAGTATCTGCCAAACCCGAGAAAACTCCGAATCTCAGACCCAACGACTTAGGCGGTTTCCAATCCAAAAGCGCCTCAATTTTCCGAGGATCCACTCTAATCCCCTCGGTGACACTACATGTCCCAAGAAAGTCACTTCTCTAAGCGAACTCGCACTTCACGAACTTAGCGTAAAGTCGCTTCTCCCTCAAAATCTGCGATTACCACACGCAAATCGCATCATGCTCTTCTTACGTTCTTGAATACACCAGGATGTCGTCAATAAAAACTACCACGAACCGGTCGAGATCTTTGCTAAAACACCCTATTCATCATATCCATGAATCTTTGCCGTGCGTTAGTCAACCCGAGCGGCATTACGGAGAATTTGTAGTGCCCATACCGAGTCCGAAACGTTTGTCTTGTGAATATCCGCTTCTTTCACCTTTAGCGGTGATACCTGACCTCGAGTCAATCTTAGAAAATACGCTTGCACCTTCAAATGATCAAACAAGTCATCTATCCGTGGCAGCGGATACTTGTTTTGATCGTCGGCTTATTCATGTGGCGGTAATCTATGCACATCCGCATTGTACCATCTTTCTTCTTAACAAAATGTACCGGCGCACCCACGGTGAAACACTTGGCTTTGATAAAACCTCGGTCCAACAACTCTTGGATCCCGAGCCTTAAGCTCCACCAATTCCTTTGGCGCCATCCTATACGGAGCAATAGACAGTTGGCGCGATTAAGATAACAGATCTATCCCAAACTCTACCTCACGATCCGTGGCAAACCGGAAGTTCTTACCTGAAACACATCAGCAAATTCCTTAAGCTGTTCGGACTTTTCTCTGAGAGACTCTTTAGCCTCCAAGGTATACACATGAACCACATACGCTTCCACGACCCTTTCTCACCATCTTCTGCGCCTTTAGGCGGACACCACATTAGATAAGTAATCTCTCCTATTACCTATCATAGCCACTTCATCACCCTCGATCGTCCTTAGAACCATGCGCTTAGCAAGCAATCCAACCGCTTTGGTACTTAACCAACCAGTCCATCCCAAGAATCAAATCGAACTCCCCAAATGGCGGTTCCATCGGATCGGCAAAACACTACCCCTTGAAGTTCTAGGGGTACATCTCTAAACAGCTTATCTACTACCACAGAGTGACCTAAAGGGCTAATTATAGTCATCTGCCTAGAAGATATCTCGAGTCTAAGTCCATGGTCTCTACTATACTCACGGCCATGTAAGAATCGTCGAACCCACATCAATCAAAGCGGTAAAAGGAGAACCAAAGATCAAGAATGTACCGGTTATGGCGTCCGGTCGTCGCCCTCCTCTCGGCGCCTTCACGCATACACTAACCCGGTGTCTAGCGTCGAACTACCCGCACCTTCGCGGTGCTCCACGGCCCCGACCCGATCCATTACTACCTCTACCATTACCACGGCCCCTGCGGTGGCGGTACATTATTCTGAGCCGAGTCGGCCACGACTCTCGGGCCCGAATCTGGCCAACTTACGCGGGCGAGTCCCTCACGCGATGATCCGAGAGAACCACACTCAAAACAACCTTTTCCACCGGTCCAGCGCCTCCCCCAATGATATCTCCCACAATGGTTACACCGCGGCGGTCCCCTGACTAGCGGCAACAACCCTACTGAGGCCCGATTCGGCCCACTCTGTCTAGCCCTTTTCTCGAGGATTACCCGATGATCCGGAAGACCCAAAGCTCCTCTTATGCCTGCTCCTGTCCATGCCCCGCCTCACGGACTCCTTAACACCTCGGCTACCTTAGCCTTCTCCACCGGGACAAAAACTCACGCTCTGTTGAGGAGCAATCGCCGACCTCAACTCGTCTCTCGGACCATCCTCGAAACGAACACACCTCTCGTGTTCGGTAGCCACAATACCCCTAGCATATCGGCTCGGCTTTCAAGAACTCGACCTCATACTCGGAAAGCAGGACTTACTCTCTTGGACTAGCCTCAAAAATGCTTTTACATTGCTGTGTCGATGTAGCTAGCTCAATGTACTTTTTCGAAATGCGACCACAGAAATAATCCCATGTCGGATCCTCTGCTTTGCCACAATCGTCGAACCGTGAGCCACCACCGGTATGACTCATCCCGAAGAAGTGATACTATGCCCTTGACTTCTCCTCGTGATCAAGTCGGATCATCCATGATCCGTTCCGTTGCCTCCGGCCAATACTCGGCGATCTTTGGGAGCAACACCGAAACACCTCGAAAGAATTCAGCCCCATTTGCCCGAAGTCGCTCGAGCACCGATTTCCTAGCTCTGCACCACCACCTACTCCAACTACCCTTTCCAACACTCGCAAAGCGCCGCTGTGACATCTGCGTCATCCCGTCGATCTTGAAACTCACCACCTCCGGTGGTGGCGATGCCGATATCTCATTTTCCGACCACGACCGGACCCTACGGGTTCGAAACTGTCATCCTACCACGACCTGCGTCCACGACCACGTCCACCTCTAGCGCTCATGACTAAATTCTCTACGTGTCTCGATTTAGGAGTTTTATGCATCGATATTTATTCCATGTTTTAAAGCAAAGTCTTATGAATAGTAAAGAAGCTTTGTTTTCGCGAGTTCATAGAATCCTATCGATTTGATTTCTAAAGTAATCCACTACTTGCAATCATCCAATCACATCAATAAATCACAAGAAATAGTAAGGAGTACTTACAGGCGGATCGGTGCAGGAGACTCGGTGTCATGCCTTTCAAACCATTTATTTCAACAAAACACTTAAAAGCAGACTTTTGAAAACATTTTGGGCCTCGGGCCCACAGTAGAAACCTTTGAACTTGGCTCACGATACCACAATTGTAACACCCCAAACCCGGTCAATACACCACGACCGAATCGGCATGTTACGGGGAAAATTGCGTTTGAAGGGTTAGGTTTCAGTTAAAGATTTGATGAAAAGCTCCTTGTCATATTTTATACTTGTCGAAATCTTGGGCATGATTGCTTTGTCATATTTTAATGTTTTAGAGTGATACCCGATGGTAAAGTTTAAAACACATTGCGTTATAGTTTTGAAACCGTTGACCTTCCAAGTTTTTAGCAATTTTAACTCAATTAATTTGTTAAAGCATATTAGAAAGCTACTTTAAGCATAAACATAGTAAAACCTAATTTAAAGGCCATTTACAACCCAAAATAAAACCAAATAGTAATAAATAAGCTAAAGTACCAAACTTTGTAAAGTCCGAGCAAATCTTTATTAAAGCATGGCATGAGCACCTCGAGTCCATCCGGCTCCATGTCCGCGTCTAAGTGTCACTGAAATGTCAAAGGAGGGTGAGTCGCAAGACTCGGTGCATAAATCCCACTCCCGATAAAACAACATGCTAACACACATCATATCATAGCAACATTATCAATGCACCCCGATCCTAACCATCCATATCACCTTTCTCTACCCCGTGTGGTACCAAACCACTGGTGGTGCCAAACCACTGGTGACCCAAAGTCACGATATCCATAATTGTGGTGCCAAACCACTGGTGACCCAAAGTCACGAATAATCCAATGATGGGGCCAACCCATCGTGTGATACCAAATCACTAGCGACAATCCCGTATCTCATAAGTGGGGCCAACCCACGGTGGTGTTAACCACAGGGACGAGTCGCAATGAGGTGCCAAACCTCTGGTGTCCCAAAGACACGCGTGTGATACCAAATCACTTTGGTGACCGCGATCACAAATCCGATGATGGGGCCAACCCATCGTGTGATACCAAATCACCGGGCGTCAATCCCGTATAATCAGCGTGGGGCCAACCCAATTGTGGTGCTAAGCCAGGGGACGAGGCGCTATGAGGTGCCAAACCTCTGGTGTCCCAAAGACACAAATGTGATACCAAATCACTTTGGTGACCAAGTCACAAAATCAATCGTGGTACCAAACCACCGGAGGTGCCAAACCTCTGTGTCACAAAGACACAGTGTCCCAAAGACACGGATATCATATTCCCCCTCCTCTCATATCACCCACACATGTCATACTCTTTGTAAATGATATAAAACATGCAATCATGCTAACATGCTCAAATGACATCTCATGGTATTTACATCATAAAACATGTTATCACATATATCACTCTGAGATCTCGTAATGAAACGGACTTACCCAGATCCGTGCTTATACCCCATCGGGTACCAAATCCATCAATCATATTGTTTCACTTTAATAAGTAATTAGGTTATTAATCATATTACTAAGCAGAAGTGTGTTAGTTACACACACTGAAATAGTGAAGGTTTTAATCCTAAGAACAGGTCTAAGACCCCGATCCTTTTGCTCCTAAAAACAATCGACCAACCATGGGTTAATCACTTAAACCATTCGGCCATAACCATATAAACCAAAGGGTATATCGATTAACCCTTACCTTGCAAACGTTTGGTTTCCTACCAAACCCGAACCAACAATGGTTCCTCTTTTAACAATCGGCACACCCTATTAAAAAGAACAGTTAATCCCTTGTCACCCTTGACTTAATTGAAACCAAAAGATTGAACTAATAAAATAATACCAATCACTTACCCCTTACTTACCAATCGATCAACAAAGGGGGAAAGGCTCCAACTGACTATTTTGAAATCTCTGATTGCCCTAACATGAGATGTTTAAACGAATGGTTAACCCTCTTCCATAAACCAAAATCGACATAACACTTGAGAGAGAAAAGAGGAATGGCCATTCGGCCAAGAGCTTACCAACACCCAATATTCGGCCAAAATAGGACTTCTAGGAGAGAACCACAAGAGATTCGGCCAAGGCTTGCACCAAAAGAAGAACAAAATATTCGGCCAAGGGAGACTACTGGGAGAAGGGAAATATTCGGCTAAGTTGAAAGCAATAGAAAGAAGAAATCGGCACTAGGTGTTTAACACCTCTATTTTGATTTTGAGAAGAAAAGAAATGGAAGGGATGAATGGAGATTCGGTTTAGGCAAGGTAAATTTACGGCTTTAGCGTTTCAAAGAAAGAAAATGAGGTATGAGAAGAGGAATACTAGTTTGGTTTACACACACTGAAGAAAGGGAGAGATAGGTATTCGGCTACAAAGATGTTTGAGAAAAACAACACGAGAGAAAAATTCGGCAAGAAAGTTGCTTGTGCTTTTGATTCGAGAAAAAGTGTGAAGAAGCTTTGTTGAAGAAATTCGACTCACAAAGACTAGAAAGGAACTTTCTCTTTTTACCAAGTGTGACCGAAAATAACCAAAAAGAATGCCAAAAATGCAAAAATGCATTTGGCTACCAACTCCCACACCAAGCCGTCCACTCCCCACTCCAAACTCCCTCAAATTCGGCCATAATCCCCCAATAGCTCCCAACCCCACATTTCAAATGTGTTTACCAAGTCTTACTCCTACAATTACTCTCCACCCAACATTTGAACTTTTGACTTGGTCCAAAGTGGAATTTAAACTACATCCAACTCTTCCCTCCTATGCCGTCCAAAATGAAGCCAAAATGTGAGGTCTTTGCGGCTTGAACACAAGACCTCCACCTCATGCGATTGGCGCCACACCTAGCTCCCAAGTAGCGCATGCCTTGCCACTTTGCGACTCCTCACTTGTGCAACAAGCACCAAATAAAATACATATCCTCAGCTCCATCAGCTCCCTACACCTAAAGCTCAAAAACTAAATTTTTCCCATTCCTCAGGCATACTCCTAGCCTACAACTAAGCCCCTAAAACATAGAAATAGCAACATAGCACACCAACACATGCAATATCATGCAACAACAAAATAGCCCCCCAACCCGGGATATTACAATTATGATGCTTAATTGTTTATGTGTAAACTTACTAAGCTCAAAGCTTACTCCCCTTATTTTCCCTTGTCTTATAGAGCAAAAGTGTTGAATCGAGATACGTGGATCAATTGGAAGATCGCCCACATTATCAGCACACTCTGGTACATGAGACTCAATGTTTTGTAAATGGCATGTATAGGGGCTAGACGATTTAGTGAATTTTGTTGTAAATGGCTAAGACGTGTTGACTTTTAGATGGATATTCTATTTTGTATAATGCCATAGTTGTTGGCTACTTTATTATATGAACAGATGTAGTTATCCAGGTGAGATTTTAAGATTATGAGTTGGTTATGGATGTGTTGAATGAGTACTCATTGTGTATGATTGAGGAGTGAAAAGAACTTGACAAATAGCTTTGTTCTTGTCCATGTGGGTAGACACACGAGCGTGTGTCTAGGCCATGTGTGACACACGGTCAACCCATGGGCGTGTGCCTAGAACGTGTGTGTTAATCAGTGTTGGCCACGGGCTAGCCACACGGGCGTGTGTCTAGAATTTAGGCTGTGTTAAGGTAGTCAGAGTGCACCACGGGTGGAGAGCACGGGTGTGTACCTTAACCGTGGGACATTGGCAGAATGCTTGAGTTTTCATGCACGGGTAGTGACCATGGGTGTGTGTGACCTCCACGGGCGTGCCAAATCTTACACGGGCTTGTGAGCCCTGTATAGATGGAAAAGTTTTAAAAATTGTAGAAGTTTCGTTATGGTCTCGAGAGCCCTCGTGAGTATGAGTGAGGCCTCGTAAGTTGAGAATGAGGTTGTTGAGGTGACTTAAGAGAGTAGTCAGAATGAGCCTAAGTGGGGATCTTGAGGTTTTATTATGGTAACACCTCAGGCCTGGTTCTGGCGTAGAACTCGGGTAAGGGGTGTTACATTTAGTGGTATCAGAGCTATGGTTTATTCGGTTCTAGGATTACCGTAGCGGGTGTAAGAGTCTAGCTATACATGCCATAAGTGTACAATGATAGTGTGGTGGCTTCTGATGATTTTTAAATCTTGTTTTATATAGAATATGGATTCCGATCCATTGACTCTCGATAAGCGACTAGTAATGCGCCGACTCTGCGCAGGAAGCAGTGCTGTTCAAAGTGGACCCGAGGCTAGGGGTCAAGGGGAAGAGGCACGGGAAGCCTTTCTCCAGATGATGAGTAATTGGTACTCGGATTACGTCTGAGCGAACCCTAATGCTCAACCTCCTCCACCTCCTCCCATACCTCATCCAATTCGGTGGCTCCTCAAGGTATTGATGTAGTGAGGATAGCGAAAACCCCCAGGTGGATAAGATTAGGAAACACGGGTGAGGAGTTTAGAGCTAAGGTAGATGATGACCCCGAGAGGCGAGTTACAGTTAGAAAACTCAAGGAGAGTATTCGATGAACTCTCTTGTACACCTGAAGAGAGCTTGAAGTGTGCTGTGTCTTTTATGAGGGACTCGGCATACCATTGGTGGAAGACGTTGGCGTCGGTGGTCCCGAGAGAGCGCGAGTGGCGTGGGACTTCTTTACGAAAGAGTTCCAAAAAGAAGTATATAAGCGGTTTACTTGATCGAAAAGGGAAGGAATTCCTTGAGTTGAAGCAAGGAAGAATGTCGATGGCAGTATGGCGCGAGTTTGTTAGGCTTAGCAAATACGCTCAAGAATGTGTGTCGACAGAGACCATCTTGTGTAAGAGATTCGAAGATGGACTGAATGAGGATATCAAACTCCTAGTTGGTATTTTAGAGTTGAAAGATTTTGTTGTGTTGGTCGAGAGGGCAAGTAAGGCCGAAGAGTTGGGTAAAGAAAAGAGAAGGGCTATGAGTGAAGCCTGAGATGTGAGGAAGAGGCCGATGGGCAAGTCATACCAAGCCCAATAGAAAAGGTCCAAGGAAGTGAATCCTCGGACGACAGCATCAGTGGGTTATAATCATCGAAACTTGGACAACACTCGTTCGGGTTCGAGAGCCCAAGCCACTTCGATGGAAAGTGTGGGCAATCCGAAGAACAAACTGAAGTGTCAAAGTTGTGGTAGATATCACACCGGAGAGTGTTGGGGTAACAGTCGAAACTGTTATAAGTGTGATTCCCCCGACCACTTTATCCGAGATTACCCCGAGAGGGATGATAAGGAAGAGAAGCAAGAAATGAGATCTGGCGATGTGTCTGCAATGGGTAGACCACCAAGGAACCCGAGAGGTAGGGCTAGTGGTAGAGGTACGTCTAGAGACTCTACTGTGAGACCGGAGGGTCGGGCACCTACGAGGACGTATGCCATTCACGCTCGCGAAGAGGCGTCCTCCCCTGATGTGATAACGGGTACTTTTTCTCTCTTTGACACCTTTGTTATTGCTTTAATAGATCTAGGGTCTACTCATTCTTATATCTGCATGAGACTGGCATCTAGTTTGAGTATGATCATTGAGCCTACAGACTTTGTGGTTAAGGTGTCAGACCCGTTAGGAAAGCATGTGTTAGTGGACAAGATGTGTAAGAATTGTTCTTTGATGTTTGAGAGTCAATGTTTTCCAGCAAATCTTATGTTGTTGTCGTTTGATGAGTTTGACTTAATCCTTGGCATGGATTGGTTGACTACCCATAGTGTCTTACTGAACTGTGGTAGTAAGTATGTCGAATTGAAATGTGAGAGTGGAGATGTTGTTCGGGTTGAATCGGTGGATCGGATAGTCTACACAGTGATGATTTCTTCCCTAGTGGCTGAGAAATGTTTGAGAAAAGGGTGTGAGTCCTATCTTGCTTTTATGTTGAATACTCGAGAGGTTGGAGTAGAGTTTGAAATAGTGCCAGTGGTATGTGAGTATCCGGATGTATTCCCGAAAGAGTTACCCAGATTGCCTCCAGTGAGAGAGGTTGAGTTTGGGATTGAGTTAGTTCCGGGAGCAGTACCTATTTCAATGCTCTGTCTGCAGAATGGCACCTTTAGAGTTGAAAGAAGCTGAAGGTTCAGTTGCAAGAGTTGACAGATAAGGGTTTTGCAAGACCGAGCTACTTACCGTGGGGTGCTCCGGTATTATTTGTAAAGAAGAAAAATGGGTCTATGAGGTTGTGTATAGACTATAGACAACTTAACAAAGTGACGGTTAAGAATAAGTATCCTTTACCAAGGATTGATGATCTTTTTGATCAACTGAAGGGAGCTACAGTGTTCTCCAAGATAGACTTGAGGTCTGGTTATTATCAGTTGAGAGTGAAGGAGCAGGATGTGTTGAAAACTGCATTTCGGACAAGGTATGGCCATTATGAGTTTTTGGTTATGCCGTTTGGATTAACGAATGCGCCGGCGATTTTTATGGATTTGATGAACCGTGTCTTCCGACCGTATGTGGATAAGTTTCTGATTGTCTTCATTAACGATATATTGATCTATTCTCGGGATGAGAACGATCATGAAGAACATTTGAGAATTGTCTTACAAACTTTAAGAGATAAGCAGTTGTATGCTAAGTTTAGCAAGAGTGAGTTTTGGCTCCGATAGGTCGGATTCCTAGGACACATTGTGTCAGGTGATGGTGTCAGAGTTGACCCGAGTAAGGTATCGGCTGTTGTGGACTGGAAACAGCCAAGGAACGTGTCGGAAGTTAGAAGCTTCTTAGGATTAGTGGGATATTACAGACGTTTCGTAAAGGGGTTCTCTGTGATTGCTACCCCAATGACAAAATTGTTGCATAAGGATGTCAAGTTTGATTGGACTGGGGCATGTCAACGGAGTTTTGAGAGATTGAAAACATTGTTGACTGAGGCACCAGTTTTTTGTTCAACCAGAATTGGGGAAAGAGTTTGTGGTTTACAGTGACGCGCCGTTTAATGGTCTCGGTTGCGTGTTGATGCAAGAGGGTAAGGTAGTCACTTACGCCTCGAGGCAACTAAAACCGCACGAGAAGAATTATCCAACTCATGATTTGGAGTTGGCTGCGATTATTTTCGCGTTAAAGATTTGGCGACATTACTTATATGGTGAGAAGTGTCAAATATTTACGGATCACAAGAGTTTGAAGTATTTGATGGATCAGAAGGATCTGAATTTGAGACAGAGGCGGTGGCTTGAGTTATTGAAAGACTATGAGTTAGTCATTGATTACCACCCGGGAAAAGCGAATGTGGTTGCGGATGCCCCGAGTAGGAAATCCTTGTATGCTTGAAGAGTTATGAGGACGAGTTTAGCATTGTCGATGATGGTGCTATTATTCGCAGCGAGTTGAGAGCTAAGCCACTATTTGTTCAATGAGATATGTGAGGCTCGGAGAAATGACGGTGAGATGCTAACTAAGAGAGCTAAGTGCGGATCGAAAGTGATTCTGATTTTTAAGTGGGCTCGAATGGATGTTTGTTGTACAATGCAATGAATTTGTGTACCAGAGATGAAGAGTTAATCCGAAAGGTTTTGCATGAGGCACATAGTGGTTATTTGTCGAGACATCCGGCGATGCGAAAATGTACAATGACTTGAAGAAGTCTTATTGGTGGCCAGGTATGAAGAGAGATATCTCTGAATTTGTGGCAAGCTGTCTGATTTGTCAACATGTGAAAGCTGAGCATCAAGTGCCTTCGGGATTGCTTCAGCCAGTGATGGTTCTCGAATGGAAGTGGGATCGGGTTACCATGGACTTTGTGACGGGGTTGCCTATGACTCAAAAAAAGAGAGATGCTGTATGGGTTGTTGTGGATAGATTGATGAAGTCGGCTCACTTTATTCTAGTACGTGTTAATTATTCACTAGATAAGTTAGCTGAATTGTATGTGGCAGAGATAGTGAGGTTACATGGTATACCTGTGTCTATTATATCGGATAGAGATCCGAGGTTTACTTCGAGGTTTTGAAAGAAGTTTCAAGAGGCTTTGGGGACAAAGTTGAATTTCAGTACTGCGTTCCATCCACAAACAGATGGTCAGTCAGAAAGAGTGATTCAAGTTCTCGAAGATATGCTTTGATGTTGTGTGTTAAAATTCGAAGGTAGTTGGGAGAGGTATCTACCTTTGGTCGAGTTTTCCTACAACAACAGTTATCAGTCGAGTATACAAATGACACCGTATGAAGCTTTGTATGGTCGTAAGTGTCGGACTCCATTGTATTGGACCGAGCTTAGTGTAAAACGAATCCATGGAGTCGATCTAGTGAAAGAGACTGAAGAGAAAGTGAAAGTAATCCGTAATAGTCTGAAAGCTGCTTCAGACCGATAGAAGTCGTACACGGATTTGAAAAGAAAAGAAATTGAGTTTAAGGTGGGTGACAAAGTGTTTTTGAAAGTGTCCCCATGCAAGAAGATTATGAGATTTGGACAAAAAGGGAAATTGAGTCCAAGATTCATAGGACCGTATGAGATTACAGAGAGAGTTGGACCAGTAGCTTACCGGTTGGCTTTGCCGGTAGAGTTGGAAAAGATACATAATGTGTTCCATGTGTCGATGTTGCGACGGTATCGCTCTGATCCTTCACATGTGATTCCTTCAATGGAAATTGAGATAAGAGCGGATATGTCCTATGAAGAGGAGCCGATTAAGATCTTGGCTCGAGAAGTGAAACAGATTGAGAAATAAGAGCATAACACTAGTGAAAGTGTTATAAGCGTAAACTCTGATGTTGAAGAGGCTACATGGGAAACGGAAGAAGCTATGAGAGAGCAACATCCAAACCTCTTTACTGGTAAGATTTTCGGGGGCAAAAATCTCTAAAGGAGGAGAGTTGTTTCATCCCGATTTAGGGCCTAGTCGGAATAATGGTGCGAGACCACAAATCTGAGGTTTATGAATGAGTTTTTGAACTTTATGCTATGTTTTCATGCTAGTGTGAAAGTTTCATGAAGCAATTTTGTGAAATTGCGGTTGAATTATCCAAAAGGACTAAATTGCAAAAGTTGCAAAATGTGAGATTCTAGAAGCTATTTGTGTGAAATAGCTTTAGAATATTAATTAGAGGTCCTTAAATAGAAATTTTCCCAATTTCTAATTTTTGGACAAAATTGGGCATGGATGAGTTAAAATAGAAAGTTTGTCAAAAAGGGCATTTTGGTCATTTTGACAATTAAATGTTTTAAATGGGAAAAGACGATAGAAGTTCATTCATCTTTTTCTCCAAGGCTACCAAAAATTCAAAGAGCCATTGTTAGGGTTCTTCAAATTTTTCAATCTTGCTTGTAAGTGCAACCAAGCCCTGTTTTTGATATTCTTTGTATTTTTGAAGTCCTAGTAGCATGAGAAAGCTATTTTTAGCTATATGTTGAGCTAAGATGGATGTTCAAAAATGTACCCATGTATGACATGCATGTATTTTGATGTTTTATGGAAGAATATGAAAGCTTGATGTAGTAGAAACATCTTTTGCTAAGTGATTTTCCATGAAAATGCATGTAGGGACTTGTGTGTGAAAGTCTTGAGATTGGTCATACATGTATGATTTAGTGAGAATTGATGATAGCTTTAGTTGAGTAAATGGTTCGGCTAAGCATGAAAGGCTAGAAAGTTGAATAAAAATCACTTTACGAGCCTTGGGGCAAAAGTGTGAATATGAGAAAGTTAGGGGCAAAATAGTAATTTTGCTAAAGTATAAGATAAGGGTCAATTTAGTCAAGGTGTGTATTGAATAAGTTGATTTATTCATTATAGATCAAGAAAGATGAAGCCCGGATCGAAACCGAGGCAAGAGCAAGGTGGTGGACTAAATTGCACATGTCTATACTTTTGAGTGCCAAGGTAAGTTTATGCGTAAACAATGCATTCATACTTACAAATTGTTAATGCTAGCTAGTGTGTAGCATGATTGAGAATGATTAAGAACCTATGTGGAATGAATGTGGTAGAAATTGTGAATGGATGTATGATTGAGTAAGTAGATATGTGGATGTGTAGTGATAATGCTAAATGGTGGGCTAAGTGCGATACCATCCTAAGGCATAACGACGATGAGCTGGCTATGTGTGATGCTATCGTTAAGTATATTGTTTAGTGGGCTATGTGCGAAACCACTATGATTACCTTTGTGGTAGGCTAAGTGCGATACTATCTTATTATTTGATTGTGGTGGGCTAACTGCGAAACCACCGAGACATTAGCTGTGTGGATTAGCTGTGTGGATGTATTATCGAGAAATAATGATATGTTGTATATTGTGTAAATGTGATATTGAATGCAGAGATGCATGTCAATGGTTATGAGTATGTGACTCATGATGTGCTGAAAAGGTGGTAAGGGATAGAAAGAGTAAGCATAGTTGTACATTATATGTTAGTATAATCCTAATTGTTGTTTGGCTTATACTATGATGCTTAATTGTTTATGTGTAAACTTACTAAGCTCAAAGCTTACTCCCCTTCTTTTTCCTTGTCTTATAGAGCAAAAGTGTTGAATCGAGATACGTGGATCAATTGGAAGATCGCCCACATTATCAGCACACTCTGGTACATGAGACTCAATGTTTTGTAAATGGCATGTATAGGGGCTAGACGAGTTAGTGAATTTTGTTGTAAATGGCTAAGACGTGTTGGCTTTTAGATGGATAATCTATTTTGTATAATGCCATAGTTGTTGGCTACTTTATTATATGAAAAGATATAGTTATCCATGTGAGATTGTAAGATTATGAGTTGGTTATTGATGTGTTGAATGAGTACTCGTTGTGTATGATTGAGGAGTGAAAAGAACTTGACAAATAGCTTTGTTCTTGTCCATGTGGGTAGACACACGAGCGTGTGTCTAGGCCATGTGTGACACACGGTCAACCCATGGGCATGTGACTTGGCCGTGTGTCCCCTGCATGTTAGTATTTTAAGTCAGAATAGACCACGGACTAGTCACACGGGCTTGTGCCTAGAATGTGTGCGTTAATCAGTGTTGGCCACGGGCTAGCCACACGGGCGTGTGTCTAGACTTTAGGCGTGTTAAGGTAGTCAGTGTGCACCACAGGTGGAGAGCACGGGCGTGTGCCCTAACCGTGGGGCATTGGCAAAATGCTTGAGTTTTCATGCACGGGTAGTGACCATGGGCGTGTGTGACCTCCACGGGCGTGCCAAATTTTACACGGGCGTGTGAGCCCTGTATAGATGGAAAAGTTTTAAAAATCGTAGAAGTTTCGATATGGTCTCGAGAGCCCTCGTGAGTATGAGTGAGGCCTCGTAAGTCGAGAATGAGGTTGTTGAGGTGACTTAAGAGAGTAGTCACAATGAGCCTAAGTGGTGATCTTGAGGTTTTATTATGGTAACGCCTCGGGCCTAGTTCCGGCATTGAACTCGGGTAAGGGGTGTTACAACCTATTTCCAGTGTAACATATAGAACTTTAGTAGTCCAATAATAAGAAATTTAAAATCACCTAATATCATGCCAAATTTATTCATGAACACAAGCAACCTATGTACATGCTCCTAACCAATCACTTGTATTTATACAAGCTCAAGCACACTGAAAGATAGAAAAAATTACAATAAATTTAAAATTAAAAAGAAAACAACTTATGTTACCCCCCACACTTTAGTTGACACATTATCCTCAATGTGTAGCTCATTAAAACATAAGGAAAGAAGTTACTCGAGTGATCGTGATTGCTCCAACTTCTATTGATGGGTGCTTCCTCCCTTGCTCATATAAAATTCGAATTTTGTTTGTGTCTCCTTTGTGTTGGGTTCCCACATAGAAAACTTAAACAAACTACAACATACTAAAAATTTTCTTATTACTCCTACTCCTACAAAGTCTAAATTAAAATTATCCAAAAATTAATACAAGTTTGTATAAAAATAAAAAAAATAGTTCAATCCTCCTCCTCATCGTCCGTCTCCTCATCCTCGTTGTCGTCCTCTTCTTATCTTTCCTCTTCGTTTTCCTACGCTTCTTCTTCGTGTTCCATATTCATCGGACTAAACATATCAGGTGTATAATTGGGGATTTGGAAATTATTTTTCCTGGCAAAATCTTGAAAAATTGCTCCGGATTCTTGGATCCACTGAATCATCCAATCTAACTTTGGATGACTATTCTCACTAACGTCTTGTTGAGCCCGTGCAAACTTTTATGATGAAGTGGGTGTAGTTGTCATTTCTTGCTGTCGCTTCTTCCAGTCTTTTATCTATTTGGCCCACAGCTTGATGTATTGTTGGAACAAGGTGTCCCCAATAATGCTTCAGTGTAACACCCCTAGCCCGTCTTCATCGCCGGATTAAGGTTATGGAGTGTTACTGTACAAAACATAACCTCTAAATTTAAAACCAAAAAAATAATTCAGCTTAAGTATAATTAACAATAATTCATCTCAATCATAACAAACAAACTCAATTGGGCCTTAAATTAAGCTTTCAGGGCCCTAAAAATAGTTTAGGAACAATTCGAGATTAAATTGAAGCAAAATAGAAAATTTCAAAAAAAAAATTGAAAAGCAGGGGTCACACGGCCATTTGTCCGGACCGTGTGACACATATCAGACTGTGTGAGCACTCGAAGTAGGGACACACGGTCATGTCATAGACCGTGTAACTCACTAACTTGGCTCACATGGCCGTGTTGTAGGCCGTGTGCTAGCCTGTGTAACCAACCAACTTGAGACACATGGTTGTGTCTCAGACCGTGTGAAACCTACACCAATTTTATAATTTACACACGACCATGTGGTCAGGCCGTGTGTGGCACACGACCGTGTGACTGCCCGTGTTCCAGGCCATGTGTACCAAATTTAACCCCTATAACAAGCCTTTCCAACACTTATCCTTGCTCATCAATACATATCACTTGCTTATTCATTCAATAGCTGAAAACAAACCTTAAACACTCACCAATATACCAAATAAACAACATATAAATTCTAACCAATATGCCATTTAAAGGCACCTCAATTTATAAGTAATTCAACATCACACTCTATCCAAAATTTTCATAAAGACAACCAAAAATCTATATCAACCATCATAACCGAACATATTAACATTTCTAATCCAAATACATGTCAGCATAATCATCAATATATACATAGATATCATTCAATATTACATGACACAATCCAAAGAGTTAATTAACCTTCTATAGCATCCATAACTATTAACACTAACATTCTTCCAAAAAAAAAACCTATATACATGCCACAACCCAAAAATGAGATACAAAAAACTACCGAATTAGATGGATAGTGTGAGCTTTATGGTCGATCCTTCCAAACAACAGAAAAGATTATCTACAAAACAACACAAGGAGAACATAAGCTTATATAGCCTAGTCAGGTCATAGTATAACTTTTACTTTAAATTAATTAAACCCGGTTTATACAACAGGTCAATACTTCATTTTCATGGACATCAATGATGCAATATCGAGGTACTAAAGTGCATTCAGAACATGAATGTGCATTCAGGGGTACCGAAGTACAAACAGGGGCACGTATGTGCATTCATTTCTGTAAATACTATCCAATTCGCTTTGTTCATATATAAACTTAATACAATTCAAGCACCATCATAATAGTAATCTTTTCTCGATTTCTTACAATCTATTTAACATTTGAAATTTACATTGTAATATATTTATGATCAAATTATAAACCAATAGCAATAAACATTATAAGTTAATTGTAATAAGAAACAAGCCACTACGAACTTACCTACTATCACCTCCGAACAAAACTCAGAGACCTATTTTGTAACTTTTCCCTTCCCTCGGTTAATATCTTTTCCACTAGTTTCTTGATCTATTACATAATTCAATTAAACTCATGAATTTTAGAATCACTTAAAATTCAATTCAATATATAAAACCCTCAACTTTTCTTTAATTACACATTTTCCATACACTTTTACATTTATTACAACTTAATCCCTAAAGTTACAATTTCCATAATAACAATTTTTTTACAATTTCTCCAAGCTAACTGAATTTCATTCTAAGTTATGACAATCCACACTTATTCACTAATTCCAAAATTTCCATGAAATTTTAAGTATTTAATCAATTTACTCCATTTACTAAAACTATAAAAAACTAACTAATAAACTAATCAAAGTCAACAACTAACACTTCAATTCCATCATTTAACATTCAAAATAACAAGAATTCATCAATGACAATATCTAAAATCTTTAACAATTTCTAAAATAATGGTTTGGGTTGGCTAGATCTAGTTGCAATAGTCTCAAAAATATAAAAATTACAAGAAATAAACATAATTTGAGCTTACATGCAAGGGAACTTGGACCGAATTTTCCAAGCTTCAATGGTGTTTCTTCTTTTTCCAATTTCGGTGAAGAACAAACCATTTATGAACAATAACAACCATTTTGTTCTAATTTATCTAGTTAAATTAATTATTTATATAATTGCCCTTTAAACAACCACACAATTTAACATAAAAAAGGCCTATTACCGTCCATCCAATAACCTTATGGACTACTTACCTAATAAGTCCCCATTCAATTTGCAATTATGTTATCAAATCATTTTAATTCTTTAATTACTAAGGTTTGCACCTTTCACAGATTAATCCTTTTTACTTAATTAACCATCTAAACGTTAAAATTTCATCACCAAAATTTAACATGAATCCAACGCAACCCTATAAGCATTAATTAAATAATAAAACTCAACTTCACATATCAGATTTGTGGTCCTGAAACCACTATTTTGTTACCATTGAAAAACGACATATTACAACTCTCCCTCTAAATAAATTTTTTCCCTCGAAAATCTTACCAGAGACGAGGTTTGGATACTAAGACTTCATATTTTATTCCATTTCCCATGTCGCTTCTTCAATCCCATGACGTTTCCATTATACTTTAACTAACGGTGTAGACTTAGTCCTCAACTCTTTTGTTTCCTGAGCCAAGATTTTTACAGGTTCTTCATTGTAAGTTAAATCAGTCTGGAACTCAATTTCTTCCATAGACAAAATATGCAACGGATCAGATCAATATCAACGAAGCATTGAAACGTGAAAAAGGTTATGTATTCTGTTAAGTTTTAAAGGTAGTGCCAAACAATACGCTATTGGTCGAATTCTTTCCAAAACCTCACATGGTTCGATAAATCTGGGACTGAACTTCCCTTTTCTACCAAAACACATCACTTTCTTCCAGGGTGAAACTTTCAAGAACACCTTTTCACCAACTGAAAAAAAACTCTATATCTTAAAATTTCAAACAAGCATAAGATTTTTGTTTATCAGGCGGAGCCTTTAAGTTATCTCGAATAACTCACACCTTTTCTTCAGTTTCGCGTACTAGATCAACCCCAACTAACTTTCTTTCATTTAATTCAGACCAATACAACAAACTTCTACATTTGCGTCTGTACAAAGCCTCGTATGGAGCCATCTTAATGCTTGACTGGTAACTGTTATTATACGTGAATTTGGCTATCGGCAAATATTTTCTGAATTCAATGATGCAACACCACAACATATCTTCCACAATCTGAATAATTCGCTGAAACTGACCATCCATTTTTGAATGAAAAGCAGTACTAAAATTCAATTTCGAGCCTAAAGCTTTATGCAACTTTCCCGAAAATCTAGAGCTACATCTCAGATCACGATCTGATGTGATTGACAATGGTACTCCGTGTAGTCTCACTATTATAGCAACATACAACTCTACTAACGAATAATCAATCTTAACAGGTATGAAGTGAGCCAATTTTGTCAATCTATCTACTATGACTCGAATAGACTCTTTTCTTTTCGAAGTTATAGGTAGTCCTGAAACAAAATCCATAGTGACTCGTTCCCACTTCCATTCAGAAACCATTACTAGTTGTAACAAACCCAACGGTACCTAATGTTCGGCTTTCACCTACTGGCAAACTAAGCATTGGGTTACATATTCTGCTATTTCCCGCTTCATACCAGGCCACCAATAACTTCATTTCAAATCGTTATACATTTTCGCACTCCTAGGATGAATCAAGTAAACACTGTCGTGAGCTTCATTCAACAGTCCTTACTTTAACTCCGCATAATTCTGTACACACAATCAACCTCGAAAATATAAATAATCATCATTTTCGATACAAAAATCAGAATCCTGTTCACTTTGAACTACATTGAACTTGGATAACAACTTTGAATACAATTTCTAGAATTCTTGAATCTCTGATAAAAATACCAGCTTTATCAACAACTCAGCCATGATAGAACCATCGTGTTCTAATATTAAATAAGGACTTCCAGCTCAAAGCATCTGTAATGATATTAGCTTTCCCAGGATGATAGTCAATTATCAGATCATAATCTTTTAATAATTCTAGCCATCTACGCTACCGTAAATTTAATTCTTTCTGAGTCATTAAGTATTTCAAACTTTTATCATCGGTAAAATATGACATTTCTCCCCGTACAAATAATGTCTCCAATTTGTCAAAGCGAAAACAACTGTAGCTAACTCTAAATCATGTGTCGGGTAATTTCGCTCTTGAGGCTTTAACTGCCTAGAAGCGTAGGCAATTACTTTTCCACTTTGCATCAAAACACATCCTAAACCACAAAGAGATGCATCATTATATACAATAAATTCTTTCCTGGATTCAGGTTAAGTCAAAACAGGACCTTCTGTTAGCATATTCTTTAGTTGCTCAAAACTTTTCTAGCATTTCTCAGTCCAAACATAATTAACATCTTTTTGCAGCAGTTTAGTCATCGAAGATGATATAATGGAGAAGTTTTTAACAAAAGGCCAATAATATCCTACTATGCCCAAGAAACTTCGAATCTCAGAAACATTCTTCGGAATTTTCCAATCAACGATCGTAGATATTTTATTTGGATCCACCCTGATTCCATCAGAACAGATAACATGTCCCAGAAAACCAACTTCTTGTAACCAAAATTCACATTTATTGAATTTCGCATAAAGTTTGTTTTTCACGCAAAGTTTGTAACCCAACTCTTAAATGCTCGGTATGATCTGACTCGTTCAATGAATAAATCAGGATATCATCAATGAATACCACAATAAACCAATCTAAATACGGCTGAAATACCCAATTCATCAAGTCCATGAATGCTGCAAGAGCATTAGTCAAACCAAATGGCATCACTAGATATTCATAGTGACCATATCTAGTTTTGAATGCAGTTTTCGGTACATCTTGTAGCACCCTGAATTTGGGCCTAGTAGAACTGGGCCCATTGGGCCTTGGGCATGAGAGTGTTTAAAACTTTTGAGAATAAGAGAACGGCACTAATGCATGTTGGATCTGTTAGATGAGTGATTTTGGAAGCTTATGGGGCTTCTATAAAGTCCTGGGTTCAAGCCATGTAACACCCCTAACCCGTATCCGTCGTCGGATTAGGGTTACGAGGTATTACCGATCTAAACCCAACCCAGATTGAACATTTTAAATCATTATCAGACCTACTTCAATCATATCACATTGCATCACCAATGAACAAACTTCATTAATAATCATATCAGACTCACTTGCACGTAATTACATATCAACATATACCTATCACTTATTTTAGCAAAAGTTGAAACCAACTAACATGCACCACAACTAAACTACTTATTTTTAATGTACAAAAAGATCGAAATATATAAACATTTCATGCATGATATTCGTTATACGTATGGTCATAACCGAATGCATAATATGTAATAATGTACTTCCATAGCATGCTTTATACATTAACTTACAAATCACTAATCCATAAAACCAAATTCACATAAAAGGCATTTTTGATCAAATAACAAAAGTTACTGTTCATTTGGTCATTAAATATAAAAGCCCAATATGCACATGTTTATAAACATTTTACCAAAACGAATTATCTAATGCCAAAACCAATATACATATATGTCAAAACCTTGCTTATCTGAATCTAAGGTACACCAAATTTTATACCAATGGCCGAAAACATCCATACATATCCATAATCACATCTCTTAAAATTAACATAGCCAAAATTTAAAGTTTGATACATATCTTCCCATGCCAAATTTTAAAGTTTGATACATATCTTACCATAACCTAAACATATAAATCAATCTTCATACATACACATATACATGTTATGTTCGAATATACACATCCCAAAGACATAACCTACATTGCCATTCATACCAATCATGTAAGTATACCTACTTTATCCTACAAATACAATGACCGAATATTATAACTACGATTAACTCGATTCATTTAATTCTCATATCCAAATACCAAACATAACACATTAAGATATATACACCAAAATAAGCTAATACCATAGCCGAATCTATATAAAACCATGATACCATAATTTAGCCATTTTCGCATGGCATTTTGCATATACACACCATTCAAAATCAACTCAAAAGTGACATAGCCTATACATGCCATAATTTTCAAAAGAAGTACAACTTATAAGGTACCAAAGTTAGTTGATAGTGTGATAGACTTGACGATGATCCCCGAGCTCAAATCCGGGCTTCAAAACCTAATAAACAACACAACAACCACATAAAGTAAGCTATCATAGCTTAGTAAGTTATAAGCAATTACAAAACAATGCATTAAACATTATAATAGTCAACTCACACATTTTATAACCCATAATGCCGAATACTCAAACATTTCATATTAAGTTTCACCTTGAACTATAAACCATTTTCTCATCTCAAAACAAATTTATAAGCAAAAAAATACATCACATTTCATTAATTCCATATGCAAATATTACTTACCGAATTTGTACTTAATTTTCAAACCATCATGAATCACATACCTGATCATTTTATTTTTGTTTAACACATTTCACAAATCAATATTCTTGGAGGATCCGCAAACCCACACACTCGATGCCAAACCATGTAACGTATCGCACACTTAGTGCCGTCACCTTAACATATCGCACACATAGTGCCAAATATTTGTAATGTATCGCACACTTAGTGCCATTACATTAATATTCCACACACTTAGTGCCAAATGACCGATTTCGCACACAGAGTGCTCGGTGTTTAGATTCGCACACTTAGTGCTTTACTTGAACCAGTTAATTCACTTCTGTAACCACATATTTACATTCAATTTAGCTTATTACATCTATATTTCAACATCACATTCGGCTATACTAAATATATACAGATATGCATCACATTCGGCCAAATTCATCTCTTAAATCAATATCTCACATAGCTATATCACTAACATATACGTATACTTCACATTCAACTAAATTCATCTCCTAACCAATATTTCATTCGGCATTATCATATTGTATATATTTACCTCTAATAAATACATGTACATCATTGTAGATAAAATTTCAATTCAACCCAATTGCTTAAAAACTTACCTCGGATATCGACGGACTAGATTTCCCGACTATTCAATTAACTTCGTTTTTCCCCGATCCACTCCTGATTCTTTTTGTTCTTGATTAAATCAATTTCAAATTAATCTCATTCAACATATTTTCATTCAATTTAATCCAAAAACACGTAAATGGGAAAATTACATTTTTACCCCTGACTTTTTACACTTTTTTGCAATTTAGTCCCTATAGCATAAAACACAAAATATGCAAAATTTGCACACACTTCTTTAGGGCCGAATATTCATAGTCCTAATACAAGCTCATACAATTCATTTATTTTGCATTTTAGTCCCTCAAAAATTTATTTTTACAATTTAATCCAAATCACTCAATTTCATCAAAAATTCAAGAACAAAACTTGTTAATCTAACACATTATCAATATTTCATCATCAAACCACAAAAACAACAAGCTTTCTTCAATGGCAATTCATGAAATACACAACCAAATCAAAAATTCAAGCATGGGTTAACTAAATCACATAGCAACGATCTCAAAAATGTAAAAATTATCAAAAATCGAGCTAAACACATACCTCAATCAAGCTTAGACAAGGCCGAATGTAGCTAGGCTTTTCTTTATTTTCCTTTTGCTAAGTTTCGGTCACTTGAGAAAGATGAGCACTTTATCTTTCATTTTGTTTATTTTATTCAATTATAACATATTAACATATATTAAATTTTAACCAAATATCATAAAAATATAATAAACAACTCATATTACTATTACATGCATACCTACCGTCCACTATCTATTCTTTTATGGTTAAATTGCTAATTAAAGCCTTCAATTTATAAAAACATCAATAATTCGACACTATCTCATTTAACCCTCAAAATTTCATTTTACGCGATTAAGCCCTTTTTCAAAATTAAGCACCAAAACGATCAAATTTTAATACGAAAATTTCACTCACACCAATTCACACATAATAAACATAGAAAATAATATAAAAATATTTTTCCGACTCAGATTCGTGGTCTCGAAACCACCGTTCTGATTAGGGTCAAAATCGGGCTGTTGCAACTCTCCCCCTTAAGGATTTTCGTCCTCGAAAATCTTACCGGTGAATAGGTTTGGGTATCGTTCTTTCATCGAAGCCTCAAGCTCCCAAGTTGCTTCTTCGACCCCGTGCTTATGCCACAATACTTTCACCAACGAGATTTTCTTATTACGCAACTCTTTCACTTCTCGAGCCAAAATACGAATCGGTTCTTCCTCATAGGTCAAATCAGATTGAATCTCAATTTCTGACGGATTAATCACATGAGAAGGATCGGATCTATATAGTCGCAGCATCAAAATATAATAAACATTGTGGATCTTTTCTAACTCAGGTGGCAACATTAACCTATACGCAACCGGCCCGATACGCTCAATAATCTCGTACGGCCCAATAAATCTCGGACTCAGCTTTCCCTTGTGACCAAATCTAAGTATTTTCTTCCACGGTGAGACTTTCAAAAATACTCGGTCACCAATCTGAAACTTTATATCTTTACGTTTTAAATCCGCATAAGATTTCTCGATGGTTACGTATTTGCTTTCAAACTTTCGCGGATCACTTTTACTTTACTGTTCGTCTCTCTTTGATTAGATCAACCCCATGTATCTTGCTTTCACTTAGCTCGGTCCAATACAAAGGTGTACGACATTTACGACCGTACAAAGCCTCGTAAGGTGCCATTTTGATACTCGATTAAAAACTATTATTGTACGCAAATTCAGTCAACGGCAAGTATCGTTCCCACGTTCCCACGTACCCTCGAACTCGAGAACACAACATCTCAACATATCCTCAAGTATTTGAATAATTCTCTCGGATTGACCATCCGTTTGAGGGTGGAAAGCGGTGCTAAAATGCAATTTAGTACCTAATGCATCTTGCAGTTTCTTCCAAAACCGTGATGTAAACCTCGGATCTCTATCCAAAACAATAGAAATAGGTACTCTGTGTAATCGTACAATTTGAGAAATGTACAATTCCGCTAGCTTATCAAGTGAGTAATCTATACGGACCGGAATAAAGTGAGCCGACTTTGTCAATCTATCAACAATAACCCAGATTGCATCTTTCTTGCTTGGTGTCAACGGTAACCCAGATACGAAATCCATCGTGACTCGATCCCATTTCCATTCGGGTATCATAATCGGCTGAAATAACCCAGATGGTACCTGATGCTCGGCTTTTACTTACTGACATATCAAACATTTCGACACAAAATCTGAAATATCTCATTTCATACCGTGCCACCAGTAATGCTATCTCAAATCATTATACATTTTCGTACTACCCGGGTGAATAGACAATTTACTATTATGAGCTTCATTACAAATCATCTGAATCAATTCAGGATCCTTCGGTACACATAATCGGTTTCTGAACCGCAAACATCCCTCAGTATCAACCCGAAACTCTGAGTCAGCATTCGTACCACATTGATTCCTTTTTGCTAATAAATTATCATCCATCTTTTGAGCTTTGCAAATCTGTTGAACAAATAACGGTCTCGCTTTCAATTCTTCTATGATCGCACCATCGTCAGTTATGGCCATATTCGCGTTCATTGCACGCAGAGCAAACAATGATTTTTGGCTTAGGGCATCGGCAACCACATTAGCCTTCCCCGGGTGGTAATCAATCACAAGCTCGTAGTCTTTTAACAATTCCAACCATCGTCGTTGTATCAGATTCAGATCCTTCTGAGTCATCAAGTACTTTAGGCTTTTATGATCGGAATAGACATGGCATTTTTCGCCGAACAGATAGTGGCGCCATATCTTCAGAGCAAAGACTATAGCAGTTAATTCGAGATCGTACGTCGGATAGTTCTTTTTTTGTGGCTTTAATTGTCTCAAAGCATATGCTACAACCTTACCCTCCTGCATCAAAACACAGCCCAAACCATTCAAGGATGCATCACTGAAGATAACGAACTATTTACCTGACTCTGGCTGAACGAGCACTGGAGCTTCAGTCAACAAGGTTTTCAACTGATTGAAACTCTTCTAACACCTCTCCGTCCATTCGAATCTAACATCTTTTTGAAGTATCTTTGTCATTGGAGTTGCAATCATGGAGAAACCTTTCACGAAGCATCTATAATAACCGGCAAGTCCCAGAAAACTCTGAACTTCAGAAACATTACGCGGAGGTTTCCAATAAAGTATAGCCGAAATCTTACTCGGATCAACCCGAATACCTGATGCTGAAATAACATGTCCCAAGAAGCTAACTTCACGTAACCAGAACTCGCATTTACTGAACTTAGCGTATAACTGCTTATCACGCAAAATCTATAACAGAAGTCTCAAGTGTTCGGCATGCTCGGTTTCATCGCGTGAATAGATCAGAATGTCATCTATAAACACAACTACAAACTGATCCAGATACTGTCTGAATACCCGATTCATCAAATCCATGAAAACAGCAGGGGCATTAGTGAGTCCAAACGGCATCACCAAAAACTCGTAATGGCCGTATCTCGTTTGGAAAGCAGTCTTAGGCACATCAGAGTCTCTAACTCGCAGCTGATAATAACCAGATCTTAAATCAATCTTCGAGAATACTGAAGCTCCCTTTAACTGATCGAATAGATCATCAATGCACGGCAACGGGTATTTTTTCTTTATGGTCACTTTATTGAGCTGTCGGCAATCGATGCACATTCTTAAAGTTCCATCTTTCTTCTTCACGAATAACACTGGCGCACCCCAGGGAGAGAAACTCGGTCGAGCGAAACCTCTATCTGTCAATTCTTGCAACTAAGCTTTCAACTCTTTTAATTCAGTCGCTGCCATTCTATACGGAGCTATCGAGATTGGAGTCGTCCCTGGCACTAACTCAATACCAAACTCTACTTCCTGAACAGGTGGCAAACCCAGCAATTCTTCCAGAAACACATCTGGATACTCACATACAACAGGTACAGATTCAATCTTCTTTTCGGTCACATTATTATCAATCACATAAGAGAAGTAAGCTTCGCAGCCCTTTCTCATATACTCTCGAGCCAACATCGAAGATATCACTGCTGGTAGCCCATTTAAATCCACTAATTCAATCCGAATTATCTCATTATTCTGGCACCGTAGATCAATAGTTTTTCATCTGCAATTCACTACGGCATCGTGCACAGTTAACCAATCCATACCGAGGATGATATCGAACTCATCAAATGGTAGTAACATCAAATTAGCCGGAAAACATGAATCTCGAATCATCAAAAGGCAATTCTTGCACATCTTATCAACTAGCACACACTGGCCCAGGGGGTTCGAAACCCGAATCACAAATTCAGTAGACTCAACAAGTAAAGTCTTACTGAATATTAATGTTTCACACACATAAGAATGAGTTGAACCGGGGTCAATCAGAGCAATTACACTAGTATTAATGTAACACCCCAAACCTGACCTAGACGTTATGGCCGAATCTAGCATGTCACATCGAAAGGTAGTTGAGAAACTAAGCGCTCGTTGAAAATGTTGCATCTCGTTTGAAAGCTCCGAGTTTCGATGTTTGTTTGTAGAAAACCCGATTTACTTAATGTCCATTTTTATAAAGTTGTAATTATTTTGAAAAATTGTTTTTGTTGTGGAAGTCAAACTTTAATAGTTGCGGAAACGTGATATTTTAAAAAACAGTTATTAACATTTTAGGAAAACCCAGTATTAAACATTTAACAATTTAATAATAGCCGAAAAGAAAGTTAAAAGAAAAATAAAATCCAATGGCCTTATTACATAATATTAAACCCAAATTAAAATAATCTTAAAATGAAGCAAAATGAAATTTACTGAAGTTTGTGAGAAGTACTCCGATGTATGGCCACCACAGAGTCCTCCGCAGCTCCAAATCCTCTAACGCTGGGGATCACCTGCAAGGTTAAAGCAGAGGGGTGAGTTACGAGAACTCAGTGTGTAATCCACTAAATGGTTATTAACTGGGCTCGAGCCTATATGGAGGCAGATTGGGCCGAAGCCCTATTCGGTAACAATCTGGGCCTTAGCCCTATAAACATGATAATGCAAATAGAGTATGCAGCCCAACCCAATCCAACCAAACACACCCCCGTACCGACCCTACACACCTGTGGGGACCAAGTTAACCCATCCAGCCCTACACACCAAGAATGCAGCCGAGCTGCCAGATTATAAGCGGCTTAGAGCCGTCGATAGGTCTACAGTCGTCTCGGGCAACCCGTGCGACCCTAACAGACAAATCGGTGGGTCCATAATCGTCTCGGGCGACCCGTGCGACCCTAACAGATCAATCACTTCCTCCAATTACAATATCCCATCCCAATGGAATATGTAGTGACATATTAATTCAGTGCATGCAATAATGTACCATCATAACAGTTAAATAGAACACACAAAATCATACCAAATCAACCCCTAAGGGTATAACAGTATTTTTTTACCCACCGAGGGTATTTCAGTAATTTACCCTTCCAGGGGTATTTTCGTAATTTTATCACTTAACGGCCTTTCCGAAGGCCTACTATCGCCTCGAGCGACACATGACCCTTTCTGGGTCTCTACGGAGCTATTGGGCCTAAAATCCATTTTAAGCCCAAACAGCCCCACACGCTCGTGTGGCCCATTAAACATGATTTCGGTCTCGCTATCGCAGACTTCGCGATCGCATCAGTCATTTGGAAATTTTCCATCAGTTTTGCTCAAGTGGGCCCGTTAGCCCATTGGGCCCACTTAGCCCGTTTCGGCTCGATAAGGCCCATTACGGCCTTAGATACACGAAAGTGTTCGTGACACTCTCAACGTTTTACCGCCGTCACTAGCGGCTCGATTTATCACTATGAGCGCTCGCACGCTCGAGTGATTACGGTTGCCAGCTTTTCAGCTTTTCGGCTTTTGGCCGAAATACAAATCAAAACATGCTTCATTGATGTTTGGTGTGAGATTACACACCTGTAACGAGCGTAGATTGAACTCCCGAAATTTCGTACTTATGAACCAACACATTCCAATCAGTTATTATCCACCCCGATAAAACATATCCAAGTTTGAATTCGAATAGTCACTAACACCACTTACCACAAACTGAAATCCTTCAACAAAGTGGCAATATTCGGCTTTGCTCCTTCTTGGCTAGAGCAACCAAATTCCTAAACCGATTGGTGCACAAAGGGGGCTAGCATCTTCCAATATTCGGCATTAGGGAGAGATTTAACAAAGATTAGTATTACCTACCCTTAGATTCGGCAACAGCAGGCCCTTGAACAAGAGGAGTTTAAGCACCTACTGCCCTCAGAGATGACGATTAACTAGAGAGAAAAAGAAGAGATAAAAACGCACATGAGATCACAAGAAGTAAGTTCGGCCTTCACCAACTTAGTTAACTAAATACCGAAAAGAGAGAATATTTAAGGTTAACAGTACCAGTTGAAGAAGGATTCGGCAGTTGATCCCCCCAAAGAATTTGGGCCCTTACTAAATGGAACACAACGATTCAAGCAAGAAAAAAATGAATGGATTCAGCCTCTAACCAGGGATAAGCCGAATGGAGAGGGGAGGTTTCAGTCACAAAAAGTAATACCATGAACCGACGATGAACGTGGAAAAAGATGGTGGGAATTTGGATTTTGGAAGAGAAAGAAATCGGCAAGGATGATGAAAATTAAAGAAGAAGGGTGTGATGGTACGGCTTAGGGAAAGAAGAGAAGTGATCGTTTCGACAAGAAGAGAAATGTAGGAGAAATAAAAGAGATGAAAGCACGGAAATTGGTAGAAGTCAGAGAAGCAAAGAAAAACCCGAAATGATGAAGAACTCACCCCCAAAAATGCAACACTCACAAGAACACAAAAAAATTCGGCACCCCCCCAAAAGCCAAGACAATTTTCGGTTTCCACACTTTCATCAAAAGACCAAAAATGCTCTCTTAGACCCCTTTTCAGCCGAAATTCTCCCTCTCACACACACCCACTCACGGCCAACTCTCCCACTCCCCATATCCCACAATCCTCTCCTCTTTTTGCTCCACCATTCACTCTCCACCTCCCATTCAAACCATTTGACCAAGTCTCCATCCTCCAAGGCAGAGTTTGATCTCAACTCTGCTTCCTCCTTTACTAGGCACAAAATAATAGCCACCCAAAATGCAGCTTGGGAGACTCGAACTCTCTCCCTCCTTACTTCCCTTGTGACGCCACACCACTGTGCCACTTACTCACTTATGTTAGCAAACCTATTTAATTAAACTTAAGTTCAGCTTCTACTAGCCCTATCCCCTAAAGAGCCAAAAACCAAAATTTTCCCAGGGTTTGGACTCGAACCCGAGCCTCCCTAGAACCCCTTAACACACCTAAATAACAAGCTAAGCAAGCTCAACGCATGAAATAATGCAAAAATGCCAGACCCCCAATTTTAGGATGTTACAATTAAAGAGAGTAAATATACCGATGATGACATTTGGAGATGAAGCCTCCTCTCGAACACGAATGGAATAGGCTCTAGTAGGCACATGAGCCTCTGATCGAATAGCTGTATCTGAAGTCCCTCTCTGAGTTTCACTCCTACCTCCCACATTTTGGAGTGGTCTACCTCTAGCTGCAGTACCGCTCGGTCTTGCACTCTGAGCATTATCCTTCTCAGCTAACTCCAAGAAATCCCGAATGAAGTGATCCTGCGAACCACACTTGTAGCAAGCTCAGTTGTTATACTTACCCCAACATTCACCAAAATGTCACCTACCACACTGTTGACACTCGGGTTTATTCGGTCGAGTATTGCCAACACTAGCAATCGTGGTAGCTCGTGAACTCACTGGTGGTCGCTCTCGTATGGAAATCCCAGCATTAGTCTTAGATCAGTTACTGTCATTTCAGAACTTCTTTGATGCCATCTGAGAAGTTTTACTTGCTGATCTCTTGCGAAAATCTCTAGCTTGGAATTCAGCTTTTCTTTTCTTTTTTCCGAGCTCTTCGGCCTTGAAAGCTCGCTCGACAAGTACTATGAACTCTTTTATTTCAAGTATGCCGACAAGAAATTTTATGCCTTCGTTCAGTCCCTCCTCGAATCTTTTACACATAGCATCTTCGGTTGCAACACACTCTCGGGCATAACGGCTGAGTCTCACAAACTCACGCCCATAATCAGATACAGTCATACAACCTTGTTTTAATTCAAGAAACTCTTTGCGTTTCTAATCAATGAATCGTTAACTGATATACTTTTTGCGAAACTCCGTCTGAAAGAAATCCCAAGTAACCCTTTTCTTCGGAATAACCGAAACCAAAGTATTCCACCAATAGTAGGCAGAATCCCGTAATAAAGATATAGCACACTTCATGCACTCTTCGGGTGTACAAGATAGTTCATCAAAGACACGAATAGTATTATCGAGCCAAAATTCAGCCCGCTCAGCATCATCAGTAGCTGTGGCCCTAAACTCTTCAGCTCCGTATTTTTTGATTTTATCAACAGGAGGCTTATTTAATCTCTCAGGATTAATGATCGAAGGTACCACAGGCACTACAGGTGGATTATTCAGATTTTGGGGTTGTTGAACAGCCGGATTGGTCCGGATATATTGGTTAAACCAATCATTCATTATACTAAAGAAGGCTTGCTTAGCCCCCTCATCTTGATTACTCGTAGTTGGTCGAGATTAATCCGACACGGTCCCTTGCGCGGGAGCAGGCGCCACACTCTCGACATCATCAGCTACAACCCGCTCAGGATCAGGATCCATTTACTATATAAAAAGAGAAAACATGTTTCATTGTCAGAAGTCATCACACTATCACAATAAAGATATTTATGGCATGTATAGCTAGACTCACACACGCTACATTACTCTGAGAACTGACTAAACCATAGCTCTGATACCAATCAAATGTAACACCCCTAACCCGTATTCATTGTCGGATTAGGGTTACGAGGTATTACCCATCTAAACCCAACCCAGATTGAACATTTTAGATCATTATCAAACCTACTTCAATCATATCACATTGCATCACCGATGAACAAACTTCATTAATAATCATATCAGACTCACTTGCACGTAATTACATATCAACATATACCTATCACTTATTTTATCAAAACTTGAAACCAACTAACATGCACCACAACTAAACTACTTATTTTTAATATACAAAAACATCAAAATATATAAACATTTCATGCATGATATTCGTTATACGTATGGTCATAACCGAATGCATAATATGTAATAATGTACTTCCATAGCATGCTTTATACATTAACTTACAAATCACTAATCCATAAAACCAAATTCACATAAAAGGCATTTTTTATCAAATAAAAAAAGTTACTATTCATTTGGTCATTAAATATAAAAGCCCAATATGCACATGTTTATAAACATTTTACCAAAACGAATTATCTAATGCCAAAACCAATATACGTATATGTCAAAACCTTGCTTATCCGAATCGAAGGTACACCAAATTTTATACCAATGGCCAAAAATATCTATACATATCCATAATCACATCTCCTAAAATTAACATAACCAAATTTTAAAGTTTGATAGATATCTTACCATAACCTAAACATATAAATCAATCTTCATACATACACATATACATGTTATGTTCGAATATACACAACCCAAAGACATAACCTACATTGCCATTCGTACCAATCATGTAAGTATACCTACTTTATCCTACAAATACCATAACCGAATATTACAACTATGATTAACTCGATTCATTTAATTCTCATATCCAAATACTAAACATAACACATTAAGATATATACACCAAAATGAGTTAATACCATAGCCGAATCTATATAAAACCATGATACCATAATTTAGCCATTTTCGCATGGCATTTTGCATATACACACCATTCAAAATCAACTCAAAAGTGACATAGACTATACGTGCCATAACTTTCAAAAGAAGTACAACTTATAAGGTACCAAAGTTAGTTGATAGTGTGATAGATTTGACGATGATCCCCGAGCTCAAAACCGGGCTTCAAAACCTAATAAACAACACAACAACCACATAGAGTAAGCTATCATAGCTTAGTAAGTTATCAGCAATTACAAAACAATGCATTAAACATTATAATAGTCAACCCACACATTTTATAACCCATTATGTCGAATACTCAAACATTTCATATTAAGTTTCACCTTGAACTATAAACCATTTTCTCATCTCAAAACAAATTTATAAGCAAATAAATACATCACATTTCATTAATTTCATATGCAAATATTACTTACCGAATTTGTACTTAATTTTCAAACTATCATGAATCACATACCTGATCATTTTATTTTTGTTTAACACATTTCACTAATAAATATTCTTGGAGGATCCGCAAACCCGCACACTCGATGCCAAACCATGTAACGTATCGCACACTTAGTGTCGTCACCTTAACATATCGCACACATAGTGCCAAATATTTGTAATGTATCGCACACTTAGTGCCATTAAATTAATATTCCACACACTTAGTGCCAAATGACCGATTTCCCACACACAGTGCTCAGTGTTGAGATTCACACACTTAATGCTTTACTTTAACCAGTTAATTCACTTCTGTAACCACATATTTACATTCAATTTAGCTTATTACATCTATATTTCAACATCACATTTGGCTATACTAAATATATACAAATATGCATCACATTCGGCCAAATTCATCTCTTAAATCAATATATCACATAGCTATATCACTAACATATACGTATACTTCACATTCAACTAAATTTATCACCTAACCAATATTTCATTCGGCATTATCACATTGTATATATTTACCTCTAATAAATACATGTACATCATTTTAGATAAAATTTCAATTTAACCCAATTGCTTAAAAATTTACCTCGGATATCGACGGACTAGATTTCCCGACTATTCAATTAACTTTGTTTTTCCCCGATCCACTCCCGATTCTTTTTATTCTTGATTAAATCAATTTCAAATTAAGCTAATTCAACATATTTTCATTCAATTTAATCCAAATTACATTTTTACCCCTGACATTTTACACTTTTTGCAATTTAGTCCCTATAGCATAAAACACAAAATATGCAAAATTTGCACACACTTCTTTAGGGCTGAATATTCATAGTCCTAATACAAGTTCATACATTTCATTTATTTTGCATTTTAGTCCCTTAAAAATTTATTTTTGTAATTTAATCCAAATCACTCAATTTCATCAAAAAATCAAGAACAAAACTTGTTAATCTAACACATATTATAAATATTTCATCATCAAACCACAAAAACAACAAGCTTTCTTCAATGGCAATTCATTAAATACACAACCAAATCAAAAATTCAATCATGGGTTAACTAAATCACATAGCAACGATCTCAAAAACGTAAAAAATATCAAAAACCGAGCTAAACACATACCTCAATCAAGCTTAGACAAGGCCGAATGTAGCTAGGATTTTCTTTCTTTTTATTTTGCTAAGTTTTGGTCACTTGAGAAAGATGAGCACTTTCTCTTTCATTTTGTTTATTTTATTCAATTATAACATATTAACATATATTAAATTTTAACCAAATATCATAAAAATATAATAAACAACTCATATTACTATTACATGCATACCTACCGTCCACTATCTATTCTTTTATGCTTAAATTGCTAATTAAAGCCTTCAATTTATAAAAACATCAACAATTCGGCAGTATCTCATTTAACCCTCAAATTTTCATTTTACGCGATTAAGCCCTTTTTCAAAATTAAGCATCAAAACGATCAAATTTTAATACGAAAATTTCACACACACCAATTCACACATAATAAACATAGAGATTAATATAAAAATATTTTTCTGACTCAGATTCGTGGTCCCAAAACCACCGTTCCATTAGGGTCAAAATCGGGCTGTTACAAGCCATGTCATTTGGAAAATTTTTATTTTTAGCATTAGGGGACCCTGACTCCTAGTATTAAGCCTTATAAGTTTTTGTGATTAAAAAGGAGTCACAAAGAGAGCCTGTGGTGGAGTGGTTGTGGCGTCACAGGTGTGGCAAGGAAAACAGAGGTTCAAGTCTCACTGCATGCAAAAAGGGGATTATTTATTTTGCTCATGAGTGGGCAAGAGTTGGTCTTGGATTCAAACTCTGTGTTGGAGAGTTTGAATGAGTCAATTGAGGGATTTAAGGAGTGGATATGGAGGAGATTTTGGTGGAGAAAATTGTGGAGTTTGATAAGGGGTGGAGTTGGCCGAATGTAGGAGTCTATAGGTGCCTATTCGGTTTGGACTTAGTGCCGTTTTGGGAAGGGGAAAGCATAGGAATTCGGCTAAGGGGGGTTCTCTTTTCATTTCTAGTCATTTTCTTGATTTCTGAACTTCTGAGTTCCTAATCTCCTTTCCTCTCTTTTCCATCTAGTGCCAAATTCGCAAGTACCATTTGAGATTCTATTGTTCTGCAACTGTTCAGCAAATGTGTCGAAACCTTTAATTGTCAAAATACCGAAGTCTTGTGTTGTTTTGCTCAAGTCTCTTTCTTTCTTTCCTGTTTCAATCCCTGCCGAATCACTCAATTTTGAGTTGTCTCTCCTACCTTTTCTTATTTAGCCGAATAGTGTAAAGACTTTACCTTGTTTTCTTTCAAGTTTTCTCCTAAGCCGAACCTCTCCTCTTTCGGCAATCAACCAGTTTTGGGAGGTAAGTATTGTTGGGCCAAATATTTTAGGACTTATGGATTGGTCTTAAATCCATATTCTCGTAAGCAATTTTGTTGATAGCATTTGTGATATTACAGATATTTGACTAAGGAGGGTAACCGATTATGGTTAGTGGATTTAGGAGATTCAAGGACTCTCATTCAAGCAAGGTGAGGAAGGTTTGCGTTCTGGGTTTAGTAATGGAATGAAATTAACCTTAAACGACGTTCGGCTAACAAAGTGTTTTTGGATTATAGGTTCGGAGCGAGTGGGTTAAACACACGTTCGTAAATCAGGTGTGTACTCACACGCATACCACTCAAACAGCAGATCGGCAAATGCCGAAAAGCCGAAGTACCGGTGAATGATGCCACACAAGCGTGCGATCGCACGTGTGGTGGACCGAGCCCACGAATATGGGCGTAAAACGGTTGAGGCCACCATGAGCGTTCTCATGGGCTTAGGTCGTTATGGGCCTCGTTGGACCGATATGGGCCGTGTGGGCCCAATGGGCTCGTAGGCCCCACACGAATAATTTACGAAAATGGTAGAATTGAACTGGGCTATAACGTTCACATAGCCATGATTGGAAATGGGCTGAATAGGCCACACGAGAGCGTGGGCCCACCTAGGTCGAGTATTGGGCTTTGGGCCCAAATACACTGTTTGATGATATATGTTATCTGCGTCGCTCGAGGCGACTGTAGACCTTTGGGAAGGTTGTAAAATGACAGAAATACCCCTGGAGGGTAAAATGACCAAAATACCCCTGGAGGGTAAAATAACCGAAATACCCCTGGAGGGTAAAATGACCGAAATACCCCTGGAGGGTAAAATGACCGATATGCCCCTAGAGGGCAAAATGACTGAGATGCCCCTACATGTTATATGATTGTTATTGTATGCTATTTATGTTATGTCTACATTCATGGGATATTATGCTGCATGGGGGATGGGATTATTGATCTGGAGGAAGTATATGAATTGTTAGGGTCGCATGGTCGCTTGACGACTGTGGATCCACCGATGGCTTTAAGCTGATTATGTGATTGGCAGCTCTGCTGCAATATTGGTTAGTGTCGCAACAGGTGCTACATAAGGAGTGTAGGGATGGGTGGGTCGATTAAATCCCCACAGGAATGCAGGGTTGGACAGGAGACGGAGTGCAGGGTTGGTATGGGCATTAATGCATTGCATCCACTTATTCTGTTATTGAGATGGGCTTAGGCCCAGATAGATGTGATCTGTGACATTTGATATGGGCTAAGACCCAACTAAGGCTATTATGGGCTAAGGCCCAAATGCCACTGTTTATTACGTTTTTATCTGTTAAGAGTAGATCGCAGTTTTCCAAAACAATAATTGTTTTCAAAACACTACGCTTTCGTAACTAAATTTGTAAATATCACGTTTCCATAAATCAATTGATTTAAATTAAGCTTCTGCAATAATAAGGTTTTGATTTTTAATAAACCACATTTAAAAGGAAAAAAATATAATAAATCGACGCAACTGGGATTTTACTCAAGCTTTTAATCAAGAAGGGTTTTCAATGAAAACACAGTTTTTGAAAAACACTTCAATGTGACACGCCGGATTCAGCCATAACATCTAGGCCGGGTTTGTGTGTTACACATCTGATTGTTTAACTCGCAACTGATAATACCCAGATCTCAAATCAATCTTTGAAAATACGATAGCTCCCTTCAACTGATCGAATAAATCATCAATACAAGGTAATGGATATTTATTCTTAATAGTAACTCAATCAACTGCCGATAATCTATACATAATCTTATCAACCAATCCTTCTTTTTTATGAACAAAACCGAAGCACCCCAAGGTGACACGCACGGTCAAATAAATCCACGATCTAGCAATTCTTGCAATTGTACTTTCAATTATTTCAACTCAGTAGGAGCCATTCTGTATTAGGCTATTGAAATTGGAGTTGTTCCTAGTACAAGGTCAATTAAAAATTTGACTTCTTGAGTCGGTGGTAAACCAAGAAATTTTTTAGGGAAAACATCAACATATTTTTTAACAATCAATACATGATTAATTTTAGATTCTGCTACTCTCGAATCGAGAATGTAAGCCAAATAAGCTTCACATCCCTTTTTGATCAACTTATAAGCTAACATTGCTAAAACCATACTTGTCGTACAATCGGATCCATCTGCCTTAACACAAATATACTCACTATTTGGATGTTTCAAACTCACTCGCTTCCTTCGACAACTCACAATTGCATCATGTTTAGATAACCAATCCATTACCAAAATGAGATCAAAATCATTAAATGGTAATAACATCAAGCTAGCAGGAAAGTTGTAACCTCGAACTTTTCAGTGGACACAATTTACAGATCTGGTTAACTAAAACACACTGACCTAGTGGATTCATTAACTTAACAGTGTAATCAATGGACACAACAGGCAAATTCTTTTTGTCTACTAATGCATTGCATATGTAAGAGTGAATTGGTCCAGGATCAATTAATGCATAAACATTAATATAAAAAAGAGAAAATGTACAAACAATAACGTCTTGGCCAGTAGCTTCCTCACGAGCTCTGATTGCATATGCTCTGGTCAGCGCTCTCGCTTCAGATCGTTCATTCATGTCACTATTATTTCCTCGACCAGAACAAGTATTTCTACCATTTCTAGGTCGTCTACCTCTCTGTGAGGTTGCTTCAGGCTTGCTTGTCTGATTCCCAAATCATTTTTCCATTTTGGACAATCACAAAGGAAATAATCAGTAGATCCGCAATGGAAGCAAGCTCCCAACTTTGATCGACACTCACCATAATGCCTCTTGCCACAATCATCACAAGAAAGGATAGTTCTCTCAACATTCCTCACACTTCAAGCACTAGCCACTAGAGAATTAACAAACTTCAAATTGCTTGGCTTTGGTTTATCTCTGCCAGTGAACTCTGAAGGGGTAGTCGATCGACTTGCTTCATTTCTAAACTCCTTCGATGGAAAAGTTTGAACAGACTTAAACGACCCTCTTTTGTTAAGATCTCAAAATTTCAAATCTAATTGTCCTTTACTATTGCAGATTTCGTCAATTTTCTGAGCTCGTTCTTAAAGTTCTACAAATTCCCATGACTTTTGATGCTACTACAGACATACGAATGTCATCATTCAACCCATCTTCAAAACTAATACACATTTCTTCTTCATTTGACACTATATTACATGCATACTTGCTTAACTACACAAACTCTCGTTTATACTAAGTTACAGACCGATTTCCTTGTTTTAATTCAAGGAATTTTTTCTTTTTCTTATCAAGAAACAAACGGCTTACAGACTTTTTACTGAATTCAATTTGGAAGAAATCTCAATTAATACGATCACTTGATGTCATTGTGCTCAAATTGCCCCACCATGAGTATGCTTCATCTTTTAGTAACGAAACAACACATCTCAGACAATCTTTAGAACTGCACATCAATACCGCAAAAAATCTCTTCGTATTCACTAACCAGTACTCCGCTTTTGTAGGATCATCGTCAACTTTACCTCTAAATTCTTTAGCTCCACATTTACTATCTTTGTCCACAGACAATCGGGTAACTGTCACACATAGAAAATTTTGAGGATACAAGGGTACCAGAGGAGGCACTGTAGGGGGTCGAGGCTGCAGAGTTATAGGATTTGATTGCTTAAATTCATTGAACCACTGGTTCATGATCCCAAAAAATACATTTCTCATCTCGTCACCAAAGGACTGTGGAACGGATGCACTAATACTTGCTTCAAGGTTTGAAGCTTGAACATTACTTTCAGCTTCGTTAACTACGACCCGATTTGATTGACCCAGCATCTTGAATCAATAATAAAATACAATATTAGAGTATATCGAAAGCGTCACACTATCATAGGGTATATGTGTCATGTATACATTAGACTTTATACACACTACATTAGTCCTAGAATTGACTAAACTGTGACTCTGATACCACTAAATGTAACACTCCTAGCCCATCTCCATCGTCAGATTAGGGTTATGTGGAGTGTTATTGTATAAAACATGACCTTTAACTTTAAATTCAAACAAATAATTTGGGATTTAATTGAAGCAAAATAGAAAATTTCAGAAAAATTAGAAGAGCCTGGTCACACGGCTGTGTGTCCAGGCCGTGTGAGCATTTGAAGTAGCGACACATAGTCATGTCCAAGCCTATGTCATGGACCATGTAACTCACTTACTTGGTACACATGGCTGTGTTGTAAGCCGTGTGCTAGCCCGTGTAACCTACTGACTTGAGACATACGGTCGTGTCTCAGCCCGTGTCTCAAAACATGTGAAACCTACACCAATTTTATAATTTGTGGACGACCGTGTGGTTAGGCTGAGTGTGGTAGACGATCGTATGACAGCCCGTGTCCTAGGCCGTGTGTACAAATTTAACCCCTATAACAAGCCATTCCAACACTTATCCTTGCTCATTAAGACATATCACTGGCTCATTCATTCAATAGCTCAAAACACACCTTAAACACTCACCAATATACCAAATAAACAACCTATAAATTCTAAGCAATATGTCATTCAAAGGCACCTCAATTTATAAGCAATTCAACATCACACTCTATCCAAAAGTTTCATAAAGACAACCAAATCTATATCAACCATCATAACCGAATATATTAACATTTCTAGTCCATATACATGTCATGATAATCATTAATATATACATATATATCATGATTCAATATTACATGACACAATCCAAAGAGTTAATTAACCTTCTATAGCATCCATAGCTATTAACACTAACATTCTTCCAACAAAAACCTATATACATGACCCACAAATGAGATACAAAAACTACCAAATTAGATGGTTAGTGTGAGCTTTGTTGTCGATCCTTCCAAACATTCAGGAAAGATTATCTACAAAATAACACAAGGAAAGCATAAGCTTACATAGCCTAGTAAGGTCATAGTATAACTTTTACTTTAAATTAATTAAACTCGGTTTATACAATAGGTCAATACTTCAATTTCATGGGAATTAATGATGCAATACCGAGGTACTAAAGTGCATTCAAAGCATGAATGTGCATTCAGGGGTACCGAAGTACAAACAGGGGCACTTTTGTGCATTCAGGGGTACCGAAATACAAACAGGGGCACGTATGTGCATTCATTTCCGTAAATACTATCCAATTCACTATCTTCATATATAAACTTAATAGAATTCAAGCACCATCATAATAGCAATATTTTCTCAATTTCATACAGATTTATTTAACATTTGAAATTTACATTGTAATATATTTATAATCAAATTATAAACCAATAGCAATGTACATTATATGTTAATTGTAATAAGAAACAAGGCACTACGAACTTACCTATTACCACCTCTAAACAAAACACAGGGACCTATTCTGCAACTTTTCCCTTCTCTTGGTTAATATCTTTTCCGCTCGTTTCTTGATCTATTAAATAATTCAATTAAACTCATGAATTTCACAATCAATTAAAATTCAATTCAATATATAAAACCCTAAACTTTTCTCTAATTACACAGTTCCCTACACTTTTACATTTATTACAACTTAATCCCTAAAGTTACAATTTCCATAATAACAATTTTTTTATAATTTCTCCAAGCTAGCCGAATTTCATTCTAAGTTAGGACAATCCACACTTATTCACTAATTCCACAATTTCCATGAAATTTTAAGTATTTAATCAATTTACTCCATTTACTAAAACTATCAAAAACCAACTAATAAACTAATCAAAGTCAAAAACTAACACTTCAATTCCATCATTTAACATTCAAAATGACAAGAATTCATCAATGGCAATGTCTAAAATCTTTAACAATTTCTAAAATAAAGGTTAGGGTTTGCTAGACCTAGTTGCATTAGTCACAAAAACATAAAAATTAAAAGAAATAAACATAATTTGATCTTACATGGAAGGGAACTTGGACCGAATCTTCCAAGCTTTAATGGTGTTTCTTCTTTTTTCAATTTCGATGAAGAAGAAAACCATTTATGAAAAATAACAACCAATTTTTTTTAAATTTCTTTAGTTAAATTAATTATTTATATAATTACCCTTTAAACAACCACACAATTTAACATAAAAAAGGCCCATTACCGTCCATCCAATAACCTTATGGACTAATTACCTAATAAGTCTATCATAACGTTGCCTACATAAGAGTACGGGGGCCTAGTAAGCAAAGCTAGACACGAAGGGATTAAATTATGTAGAGTCCCCACTAACCAATTAGGGCTAGGGTGGTTAGCAAACTATTGCCTAAAAATCTAGAATTAATACTACAGAAAAATCCTAAAAATCTAGACTCGATATCATCACCAAATTTCGGGATCGGGAGTACGGTTACGTGTGGGGAAGGTTATAGCACCCCCATAACGCCTATCTGGGGATAGTCCTACGGGGTCTTAAGAGCTAGATTTTTTTTATTTAAGCATATTAATGCCTTAATCTAAGCTAAAATCTTTTAGAAATCTTAAATGAAAACTCTAAAGGAAACGCTTCCGGTTTACTTGTAGCTCAATTAAGATGTGTTCACCAATCTTATCTAATTTGAAACTTAAATTAGATATTTTTACTTTTAACGGAAACCCTAAAGGATACCTAAATAATTCTAGTAAAATAACTTTAGTTCCTAAAATTAATTCTATTTTAGAATTCTAAAAAACCTAGAAATTACCAACGAATTAAGAGAAATATTAAAATACATCTACAACTTATTAGATCTTTTATTATTATTATTTTAAAAGATTTAATTAATAATGTCGAACCTATCAAGATCTTACGAAAGTATCCTATGTCGGGTTTATGATTTATCTTACTTTAAAATTCTTGATCTAATATTAAAATTCGTCAAAATCCTAAAATAATAAATCTTAAATAACATTTATTAGCTTTCTTAAAAAGTTTCTAAAATAAAATACTTAAAAAGACCTACTCATGATTTACAATTTACCTACAAAAATCTTTAGTTTTAATCTTGAATAAAGTCCTAAAAAAATATTTACATATTAACTTAAGATTCTAATCTTATACGATTTTTAAAACTAATTTAAAACCCTAAAAAAATATATTACATATTATTTATAATTTTTCTAAGGTAAATGGTAGGTAAGATCTTAAGGACTAACCTAAATCCAAATGTAAAAACCTTATGGTTTCATTAAAATATAACACCTACTTAACTAACTTCATGTCAACAATTATAGGATGGAAAAATGACCTAAAGTTCCCTCTTTTAAAACGACTAGTAATAAAATAGGAAAATTAATTAAATTGGCTAAAGTTAATGGAAAGTTAAAACTCTTTCAAAATGGCAATAGCAAAAAAGAAAAATGAAATAAATAAGACCTTAACATGATGATGATAATAATAATAATAATAATACACCTTATTCATAATACAATAAAAGAATCAAAGTATAAATAAATAATATTAAAATGTATGTAAGGGGAATGTGTAAAAAAAAAATATAAATAGACATGAAAATAAATAAAAACGAAATAAGAATAAATAAAAATTATACAAGTGTGAATAAATATAAAATATTAAAATAAAGTGCATAATTAACATTAGATATATAATGTATAAATGCAAGTGAAATGGAAGATGTAACTGTAAATTATTTATTAAAGAGAGAAACAAAATGACATAGCTTAATATTAGGACTAAAAGATAAAAAAATGTGGAAGACAGAGGACTGATGTAGGAATGAATTTGCTTTTAATTTTTAAATTTCGGATTAAATCGAATGTTTAAATGAATAAAAGGGTTATGGGAGTAAAGAAGTTAGAGAGCGAGGGCGTTGCTGCAAAAAATGGGGTATTTTTTGTAAATTTAAAAAGTAAGGGGGTGGGAATAAATTACCCATTTTTAGCATCTATAAATGAAAAAAAGCTATTCATTCTTTCATTTTAACCTCATTGTTTTTCAAAAAAAAAAAAAAAAAAACCTCTTCCTCTTTCTCTTCCAGCTTCTATGTTGGCCAAGGCTCCATCACCTGAGAGCCCAAGGCCTTCGGCGGTGGGGTCGCCGCGTACGGTGGCCGAATTTTTTTTTTTTTTGCAAAATCAAAGTTTTCTATAGAAAAAAATATTACTTTTCTTAAAAATCAAAAACTTATTTCGAAATAGTTAAAAAAAATCAAAACTTTATTTTAAAAATATAAACTTTCCTTTAAAATGACTTTAAAAAACATATTTTTATTTTTCAAAATCTAAACTTTCTCCATTTTTAAAAAATAAAAAACACTATTTTTCTTAAAGGTTAAAGCTTTTATTTTGAAATAGTTGAAAAAAATCAAAACTTTGTTTTAAAATTTTAAGCTTTCCTTTATAATGACTAAAACAAACATATTTTTATTTTTCAAAATCTAAACTTTCTCCTTTTTTTAAAAAAAAAAACACTATTTTTCTTAAAGATTAAAGCTTTTACTTTGAAATAGTTGAAAAAAATCAAAACTTTGTTTTAAAAATTTAAACTTTCCTTTAAAATAACTAAAAAAACATATTTTTATTTGCTAAAATCTAAACTTTCTCTTTTTTTAAAAAATCAAAATTTGTCCCAAAATCAAGCTTTTTTTTTAAAGAAACGTTTATTTTAGAAAGGGGAGGGAAAAAACGAGATTTTTGGGGGCTCCTAGGGGAAGAGGACTGACGGTCCGATGACGTCCCCTTCATCGGAACCCAAAATCTGATCCCTCATGACATTTCTATGGCAAAAAAAAAAGGATATAAGAAAAGAAAAAAAAAGAAGTAGAATGCTTGTAATTGTTGTGTTTTTTTTTTTAACCTTTTTTTAAGAACAAAAATAATGAAAAGCCTCATCCTTTTTTTCATTTCATTTCATGTTTATATATTGTTTTTTAATCTTGTTTATTTGTAAAAAATGATAATAGTGATATTTAATAATAGTAGTAGTAGTGATGATAATAATAATAATTTGGGCCTTTGACAAGCCCAAAAAGGAAAGAAGAAAGAAAAGAAAAATAAAGGTCTCAAATAGACCAAAATCGGGTGGGCCTTGAACGGCCCAAGAGAGAACAAAAATTTAAATGGGCCTCCAATGGGGCTCGGACAAAAACTGGTGTCTACAGCTACCCCTCTTTGTTCGTGGCTTGCGTAGCAAGGAACGTACAAAGACGTAGACACCTAACCGCTATCAAATCCCAGTCAACATCGCAGTAAAAGGAATGACAAGTTTTTTCAATTACCAAAATCGAAACAGATCAAAACATATTATGTTACCCAAAGCTAGAAAGTAGATACCAAACCATCAAAACATAAAGAGTGAAACAAGCTAGGCCTCACAACCAAATCTTTGAAATGAGAATGCAGAAAAAATGTAAATAGACCTGACACCTGTGCCTTCATATACAGTGCAATGAAAAGTAAATGGACCTCCACACCTTGGCCTTTTAAATGCAATGAAAAGTAAATAGACCTCCACACCTGAGCCTCTAAATGCAATGAAAAGTAAATAGACCTCCACACCTGGGCCTCTAAATGCAATGAAAAGTAAATGGACCTCAACATCTAGGCCTTTAAATGCAATGAAAAGTGAATGGACCTCCACACTTGGGTCTCTATATGCAATGAAAAGTGAATGGACCTCCACACATGAGCCTCTAAATGCAATGAAAAGTAAATGGACCTCCACACCTGGGCCTCTAAATGCAATGAATGTTTTCCTTTCTTCCTTTCTTGAATTTTTCATAAAAAGGTAATCATTTTGAGAATCATGTTTTTAGGTTGAAAAAGATCAAATCCCTATCCACACACAACAGATCATGAAAATCAAATTTCATGGGATATCACCTTAACAATTTTCAAAATGATTTTATGACTCGTAAATTAAATTCTCAAATGATAATTCACTTAACAAACTTGGTACAACGGATTTCATAAATCCACCCTTGAAACATAAATTTCTTGGATCGAGAGTCAACTTGTTAATTTTCATGAAGTCGAATTTCCTTTTCCTGACTTTGGACTGTTCCAATTGTGAACCCTGTACCATGCTCTTTTGCAAAATTGCGTCTTAAAGTAGATATTCTTCAATATAGTTCCTTTCTCTTGCTCTCTCTTTATTTTTTAGTTTTTTTTTGTTTTATTATTTTTTTCTTTTTTATTGATTTAAGCAAAATTTTCTTTCTATAGACTCTTACATTCTCCAAGTAGATTAATTCCCCAATTTAAACCAGCCATAAGCAATCAGAGATGGACTTGTTCCAAGGTTATAGTGTTGGCTCGAGTTTGGGTGCCAAAGAAAGGGCTAAAATAGGCTCAAATAGATGACTTCAGGTCTCGTACCAAAGGATCAATTTCTTTTTGAAATCTTCATTATCCTCCAAGGCATCTCATTTCTTTTTTTCTTTTTTTTTCACCCCAGCCGAATGAATCCAAGGGCGTCCCAATAGCATACTGTAACAAGGCTCCTACCAACAAGGGAATCTCTATTTCGCCAATCACGCTTCTTTTGGTGCAATCAAAAGGTCGTACCACTAAAGGGCTCGATACCATGTACGAGGTGTCCACGGGCAGCTTCGACAATGTTGACAAAGGCAGGACATTTATTGATGACCCATTGTCGATCAAGACCTTAGCCACGGAATAGTCTTTACGCTTTACTAAAATGTGTAGTGCCTTGGTACTTCCTCTTCCATTCGGGGCTATTTCATCCTCATTGAAAGATATGTAATTTGGGGCCAAAATGCTCCCTGCTAAGTAACTGACATTATCCACTGACACGTTGTGAGTGACATAAGCCTATTTTAGAACTCGTACAAGAGCCTCCCTGTGTGGCTCCGAGTTGAAAAGTAGTGACAGCAGAGAAATTCTTGCTGGTGTTTTGTTCAAATGCTCGACCATGCTATACTCACTGTGCTTTATCAGACGGAAAATTTTGTTAACTTCATCATTCTCAACTTCTCCCTTTTGGTCCTCCCTGATTTTCTTATCGGCTTCTTTATCGTCAATTTCGGGTTGATTTTCTGAAATCACGTCCTTACCACAAGGTTCTTTCCCCACTGTGGTTGGCTTGTAACAATGTCTGCTTCGAGTTATGCCACTAAGTCCTGAGATGTTGGAGGCATCAAATCCAACCACCACATAATCATATCTCCAAGGAACTCAATGGTCATCTCCATACTTAAAAGGGTCGGGAACCCTGATGACCAACTCATCATCCTGTACGGCCTTTGAGATTGAATCTTTTTCAATAGGGGTTTTCCTTTCATATACGATAGTGACAGGTTTCGTATCTAACGTGTTTATCTCATTGGTCTTAACACCCTCCCGTATCTCTAGGTGGAAAGAATCCAAGAGACACTGTATTTATTCCCTAAACGTTTGGCAAACTTGGATTGAATGTCTTCGAGCACCTTGGTGGAACTTGCATATTTGATCCATATCAATTCCCATTATAGAATTGGGTGGCTCAGCGTGAATTAGATTTGACTTCCTCAAGATTTCGAAGAGTCATTCGAGTGGGGTTGTGATTTCTTCCAGTTTTCTCCTTTGAAGGCACTTTTCTTAAGTTATAGCAGTTTTCTTGCACCTTGTATTTTAGTGCTAAGCAGTTCTCGATGGTATGACCTGGATTGCCAGAGTGATACTCACATCGAGCATTGGCATCATAACACTTTGGAAATGGCGATTGCATTGGTTCCTTGTGTGTAGGTACAAGGAGGTGTTTCTCCACTAGAAGAAAAAGTTCTGCATAGGATATGGGAATTGGATCAAACACAGGCCTCTCTCGTGGTGGCCTTACTGGAGCTTGGGCCTGTGGGGACCGGGTTGGCATAGTTAACATAGGGGGATTTGTAACAGGTACAGGTGGATGATACATAAACGGTGAAGTATTGGTAGCATTTACAGCTAGGTCTTGGGGGCGTGAAGGTATTGGGCTCGGGTATGGAAAGTAATAGTATGGGTATCCGCCTGGTTCGATTGTTTGCATTTCTGGTTCCTTTTTCTTCCCAGCGATAACTCTCTTCGCGCTCAAAGGATCATCTATTTGAGGAGCAGGATTTTGATTTTCCGGGTTTGCGGCAACCACAGGAGGTAGCAGATTATTATCAGCCATCTCTTCTGTAGTATTAGTTTTGTCTTCTTGCTCTTCTTCTATGTATTGTAGACTTCACCTTATTTCTCTTCAGTTTCTGCGAGCTGTACCTTCTATATCACTGTCAAAAGAGTAATGGTCCTGACGGGTTCCTTCTAGTCATAAACTAAAAGTTCCTGCCAGAAGCAAAGAAAGAAAAATTAGAGAAGTAGAAACAAATAAAAAGTAAAATTAGATTGCAATAGAGTAAGAATGGCTAAAGTAATAAAAATTTAGCATTCCTAATATCTTAGTCCCCGGCAACGACACGAAAAACTTGATGTGTCTAAAACTAACTATGACCACAATAAAGGCTAGCGCACATATCGTTTAATAGTATAGTTATGGTAAGACCGGTAATATCGTATACACAAGGACCAAGAGTACTAGTAATTACTATCTTCTTATTATCTAGCCTAAAAATTGGAGTGAATTCTTTTAAACTAAAACTTAATTAAAAACACGACAACGGAAGAATTGAGAAAATACTTTTAGACAACTTGTGTGATAGGCAATACCTAAGGAACAATCCACCTAGACTTCACTTATTACTTTTGATTGATATGATTTATTCACATGACTTAATCTGTAGAAATCCCTGATTTATGTTAATATCTTTCTCGAGACTAAAAACAACTGACTCTAGGTTGATTAATTGAAATCTCTTTCTAATTAAAACCCCTATTATCGCATTAACTCGATCTATGGATTTCCTTATTAGATTTGACTCTAATCCAGCAGATTTTCGTCGCCCTATGTCTAGGGTTGCAATCAACTCATCTTAATTGTGTTGATCTACTCTTAAACAGGGACTTTTGCTCTACCGAATAAGCACATTCGACTTGAATCAATAACCTGAATTATCAAAACAAGAATAAGAACTCACAATTAAAAATAAGAACAAGTATTTATCTTATAAATCAAATAGTAATAAGATCCGTCTTAGGTTTCATCCCCTTAGGTATCTAAGGGATTTAGCTCATACTGAGAGAGGGAAACATCATAGAATAAGGAAAACTACAAAACATAAGAAAATCCAAAAACTTCTAAAGAACTTGATGGGAGATCTTCAGTCTTGATGGAGATCCTTTCTCCGAGCTGCTTCCGACGGCTGTCTTCGAGTATTTTCGGCGTTCTATTCAGCGTCCTCCTTTAGGTCACCCCCTAGGGTGTTTATATAGGCTTTGGAACATCTTTCTTTGCCCACAAGTAACCTTTTCTGGATAGAATTAATCTTTGATACGGCAGGGACACGCCCGTGTGGCACGCCCGTGTTCGATAGCCTTAGGCCGTGCTCGCTCCTGCTCACCACACACGGCCGTGTGGTCTGCCCGTGTACGTTGATCCAAGCCGTGTTGAATTCTAAGATAGGCCCATTTTGTCCCTTTTTGGCCCGTTTCTCGTTCTTTTCGACTCCCCAAGCTCTCCTGAGTGTAAAACATGAAATTAAAGGATTAGGAGCATCGAATTCATCAAATCTAATGAAAACTCATCCAAAAATAAGCTAAGCATGGGGTTAAAATATGTATAAATTATGGTTTATCAATAGTCTTACACGGGACCTTCTTTATTCAATGCTAATACATGGGCAACCTCATTATTCTGAATCTTTATCCGGAATTTCACATAACTTATTTTCAGCATTTCCTCTTCGAGGCTTCATCACTCGATTTTTATAGCAATAACATACATTGTCATAGTATTAAGTAGTTTCAAATATCGAACATTATGAAACTCTAACTTCATACAAACTTACCTCGATTCTCAAAATGTGTATCGATACTCGATTTAGTCCTCGATTTTGTTCTTGCCTCAGTTTCGATCCGGGCTTCGTGTTTCTTGATCTATAATAACAATTTCACTTGTTAAATACACACATTGACTAAATTGACTCCTAATTCATATTTTGGCAGAATTATGATTTTGCCCCCAAACTTTTACATAATTACATTTTTGCCCCTAGGCTAGTAAAATGATTTTCATTCAACTTTATTGTATTTAAAGCCTAGTCGAATCATATTCTCAACTATAGCAACCTTCAATTTCCACTATTTCACTCATGTATGACCATTTTATAACTTTTACAATTTGGTCCTTTTATACATTTTTCATGGAAATCACTTAGAAAAAGATGTTTACCATACATCAAACTTTCATATTCTTCCATAAAACATCAAAATACATGCATGTCACACATGGGTAAATTTTTAAACATGAATCCTAGCTCAAAATATAGCTAGAAATAGCTAAACCGAGCTACGAGTGTCTCAAAAATACAAAGAACATTAAAAACGGGGCTAGTATGCACTTACTATCAAGCTTGGAAGTTGAAGAAACCCTAGCTATGGCTCCTTGCAAATTTCAGGTAAGGGAGAAGAAGATGGACATGATTTTTGCTTCTTTTTCTCTTTTAATTCTTTTATTAACCAAATGACTATAATGCCATTAATGGTCCTTTCTTGAGATTTTTCCTTCCCATGTCCATTTTTTTTCCATCATCAAATATAATGGTCTAATTGCTAAATAAGGACCTCTAGAAATTTTTATAATTCTATTTCATACTTAAATCTTCTAGAATCTCATATTTTCTATTATTTGCAATTTAGTCCTAATGGACAATTTAATCACTAATTATTAAAATTTCTTCATGAGATTTTCAAACAATCATGAAATCACCTCATAAACTTTATAGAAATCATAAAACTCATATTTCTACTTTGGATTTGAGATCTCACACCACAATTCTGACTAGGCCCTAAGTCGGGCTGTTACATGCCTTGTATGGCATATTTTTTGAATGATCTTGGACTATTGATTTGGAAATTTTATGTAGGTTTTGGGTCATGTTTTAATGCCTTGATATGGTGTACCAAAGACCTTTAGGTGTTTGCGTGGTTTGGTGTTAGAAATGGTGTTTTTTTGGGCAAATTCATGTCCACACGGCCTGAGGTGTTTGCGTGGTTTGGTGTTGGAAATGGTATTTTTGGGCAAATTCATGTCCACATGGCCTGAGCCACGGGCGTGTGACTCAGCCATATGTGACATACGGCCAAGCGACACAGTTATGTGTCCCCTATAGGTTTTAAAGCATGAAAGTCAGGCTGGTACACGGCCTGGCACACCGACGTGTGTGGCTATTTCGAGAGTTACACGACCTGACACACGGGCGTGTGACTTGGCCATGTGACCTAACTCAGAGAGTTACATGAGTGAGGACACAGACTGGGACACTACCGTGTGTCCCTATTTCGATTGTTACATAGCGTGAGACATGGGCGTGTGTCTCGGCCATGTGAACCCTATAGTCCAATTTTTCAAACTTTTTCTTATACTTTCTAATTGTTTCCAATTTGATCCCGAATTGTTCTTAAGTATTTTTAGGGCCTCGAGGGCTCGATCAGGGGACGTTATGTATGTGATTGAATGTAATAGATTATGTTTACAATAATGTATGAAATGAATGTTTCAATGTTACATTTGTACGGTAATGCTCCGTAACCCTACTCTAGTGATGGATACGAGATAGGGGTGTTACACCTAACTTACCATTCGTCCATACCATTCATGTCTTCTTTCAACAATCCCACAATTTCAAATCAAATTATCACCTTAAATATATATACTTAGTACTACTCAAACATTCCATTTCATTCTATATTTTAAACAACATATATATACATCATTACAAACATCAACCAAAAGACCAAAAGAATTTACAACCAAACCATTAGATCAAAGTACCAAACATATATATATGCCTACAAAATATTACCAAATCAAATACCAAACATAAACAACATGGACAAGACAACCAAAAGTTCCTAATACATGTCATTCATAACCAACAACAAAAATGACCAAAAACATCTACCGAGATGATGAACGAATAGTGGGTGTGCTCCTACTTGATCATCCAACTGTCAAAGCTTTTCAAGATCTACAAGAGAAAAATACAGACAACGTAAGCAATTTATGCTTAGTAAGCTCGTATATAATGTAACATAACTTGCTAAACCCATATTATTTAACTTAATTATGCATTGAGTCATAAAGCATATATATGTTCATTTGATTCATTCTCATACAACAAACCTCGATAGTTCAGTCAAGTATTCTAATACGAGCAACTCAGTCCAATTCAAAGGCCATAATAGAGATGGGCTTAGTTTCCCTCAAGGTCCAATTATGATATCCAAATCCAAGCAACTAAAGACAAAACTCAACTTATTTGTTCAAGACTTTATCACGAAAAAATTTGAGAAGAAAAGTTGAAGCTTCAAGACGATGGATTTCGGAGCAATGATGAATTAGAAAGGACTAATTTTGTGTGTGGGCCTAAACTTTCAATCTATAATGACAAGCCCATGTGCAAAATGTTAACAAGCTTAGGCACTTCACTTCAAGGACCCCAATCGATCCCACAAGCCTAAAAGTTTCATATTGGGTTCGGGTTTTAGGCTTAATTTTTATTATATATGAGCCCAATATTGTATTTATTAGCTCTTATTATTTTATTATTATTTTATTCTGGTTTTTTCATAATTATTAAGTATTTTAAGTTATTTAGGAGTTTTATGTTAATAAGAAAGTTTAGTTAAAAACTACTTCTTGTTTAGATTAAATTAGAGTTCTAGTATACTTAAGAGTTTTATTTAGATTTATTTATCTAGCCTATATATAGGCCTTTGCATTGTACACAAATCATTCAATTCATTATTATTCAACTTCTCTTGTGAGTTAATAAATTCTCTTTGAGTTTTCTTTTCAAGAATTTCTCTTGAGTTTCTTTTAGAAGAGTTTTAACAATATTTTCAGATTGTAGGGATTATCTTCAAACTTTTTCTTGTGAAGTTTGCTTTCTTGGAGGGGAAATTAGAGCCGTTTGAAGGGAGTTGTGGATTCTTCGTGTTTTCAAAGCTACTTAGGACTTCTACATACCACATTCTATCTTTCCATCTATCTTCTTTAATTTCTTCCTTATTGTTCTAATTCGTAGATTTATTATTATATTTTAATTATCTTAGTTATTTATTTTAATTTTTTTATCTAACTTGGATTTGATTGCGTTTCAGGTTGTGTCAAAAATCCAAGTTTCTTTCCGAACGTCTAGAGCCCTAAGTCAAATCCGTGACTTTGACAAACTTTACGATTTATTTTTTCATTCATCTGTCTCATTCTTTATCATTTGGTATTAGATTTTGACATTTTTAGGTGTTCTTTTTGTTCTTATAAACTGATTTCCACCAAACAGCCTTAAATTTTTTTATTACCTAGACAGTTTTTAGGAAAAAATATTTTTCAATGGGTAAAATTTTTTTAAATGGTTTGAAATTTTACATAGTATTTCCTGGCACAATTTTGAAGTATAAACAAATATTTCCCACAAAAAAAGTGATTGAAAAATTACAGAAAAAACAAAATACAAAAAATTAAAAAATATTAAAAAATATTCTATGGGTTGAATTTTGTGTCAAAACTTTGTAGATCAGATCTACATTATTTGAGGAGGCTCAAGTTTTAATTTCATGTTTTTTGGAAATCAGGAACACCTCGAAAAAAGTTTGTCAAGTTGATTCACAGTTTTTCGGGTTTTAGCAATTTTCATTGACTCTTAGCCTTAGGTTTTCCTTTATTTTTGCTTTTTATTTTTTCTTTATGCATTCTAATATTTTATTGTTTCTTGTGTTAGTAGGTTAAAGCAAGTTGCACATTTCTTCCTCCATACAACATAATTCTTTGGTGTCTAGCTGATTTTAGATTGATAGTGCTATTAGGTTTGCTTTGTTAGTTGATTCTAATATATTTTGATTGATCGATGTAGACATTTTTTAAAAGACTCACAAGATTAATTCTTACCTCATTGATAATTTTTTAATGCATAAAGGTGAGGTTTGCTTAATTTTTTCTTTTGAAATATTGTGCTTTTCCAGGCTTTCACTATGACTCATGACACTCGTAACAGTAAAAACTATGATGAGATACTATCCGATAACAAAGAGCAAGATGTTACATTGGATAATATTGTGGGGACAGTAAAATTTCAACATCAACAATTGAAAGAGGTATGTGATACATTTGGGGCCAATTTGACTAAATGTTGAACGGAACTATAAGAGAACATTAATCTGCTTACCAATCAAATTCAAATGCTAACTCAAGTTGTTGCTTGTTTGGAGGCTTCTTTGAATCTACAGTCTCATGCTCGTGATAGTGATGATGATAGGGAAAATGAACAACTTCGTATTCATTCTAATATTGGTAGACGGGAATATCGTCACATTAATGAAACTTTGGGTATTCCTGATCGAGGCTAGTCTTCTATTGCTAAACCAAATTTTAAAATTCCACCATTCTGAGGAAAGTATGATCTAGATGCATATTGTGATTGGGAGGATGATCGTGTGTCGAGAGTCTTAAAATTTATATAATGAATGATCTAGCCTAGAAACTAACTATCACCACGATTGAGGCAAGCGCACCTATCTAACAGTAGTATAGCTTAGTGGCAAGACCGGAATGTCGAACCTAAAGGAACCCAAAGTACTAATACTGACTTTCTTTTTTATTATTTAGCCTAAGAATTAAGAGATTCGTTGTTTAATCTAAAATTAACTAACTACTAAGCTAAAGATGCTAAGACACAGAGAATGAATTGGGGAAATACTTGTGGGAAAAACCAATTGATTAAAACAATACCCAAGGAAGGATCCACCTAGACTTCACTCGTTATTTAACTCTGAACCAGACAATTTATTCACTTGACTTGATCCGTAAGATTCCCTAATTTATATTAATACCTGTCTCGAGGCTACTAATGTCTAACCCTAGGTTGATTAATTGAAATCTCTTTCTAATTAAAACCCCTAGGATTACATTAACTCGATCTATGGACTCCCATATTAGGTTTGACCCTAATCCGGTAGATTTTCGTCATCCTATCTCTAGGGTTGCAATCAACTCCGCTTAACTATGCTAGATCTACTCTTAAATAGGAAATATTCCTCCATTGCCTAAGCACATCAATACTTGAATCAATATCCTGAAATATCAAAATAAAAATTAAGAACACATAGTTAAGAACAAATTAAGTATTTATCATATAGTTCAGAAAACAATAACAAGATCCGTCTTAGGTTTCATCCCCCTCAGGTATCTGAGGGGTTTAGTTCATAATCATAAAAGAATACATCTCAGAAGAAATTATAAAACAAAACATAAGAAAACCCTAAAACCCCTTGAAGGAATTGAAGGAGAGATCCTCCGTCTTGAGTATGATTTCGGCTTCTTGAGATGAATCAACTGGCTTTTTTCGAGTAAATCCCACAATTCTAGCCTCTCTAGCTTGGCTCCTTGGCCTAGTTGGATGCCCCCTTCAAGGTTGGCCTTTAGGGTGTTTATATAGGCTTTTGGAATGTCTTTCTTTGCCTCTAAGTACCCTATTCCGAGTGAAATTCCTCTTTGTCACGGTAGGGACACGCCCGTGCAACACGCCCGTGTGAATCGAATCCAGGTCGTGGTTGAGCCTGCTAAAGGGGCACGGTCGTGTGGCTTGGGCCCAGGCCGTGTTGATTTCCTACTTTGGCCTATTTGGTCCGTTTTTAGCCCATTTCTCATTCTTTTCATTCTCCTATGCTCTCCTAAGTATAAAACATGAAATTAAAGGATTAGGAGCATCAAATTCCACAATTTAAGGGATTAAATCATCCAAAAGTATGCTAAATGTGGGATTAAATTATGTATATATTACGGTTTATCAGAGGATAAAATAGAGATCATGTTACGTTGTGATAGATGTTTGGAGGAGGAGAAAGTTCCATTGGCTATATTGGCATTTTCGGATTATGCATTGAGTTGGTGGACTCAACTTGTACGAACCGCCAAAGGAATCATGAACGAGATGTTGATTCATGAGAAAAATTAACACAAATTATGCGAAAATATTTTATCCCACCTTAATATTATAGGGATATTAAACAAAGACTTCAACACCTTGTTCGAGGCAATCGATCTGTTGATGAGTACTTTAAGGAGATGGAGATGCATAAGCACAGTGCAAATGCCCGAGAAGATGAAGAGGCTACCATGGTGAAATTTGTAGATGGCTTCAACATTTCGATAGTCAATTTTCTTGATCTTGAAACCTACATTGATCTTAAGGACACAGTACATAAGGCAATTGAGATTGAGCAGCAGTTTCACCAACGTTAATCTCATCCATTTGGTGCATCATAATATTATAGAGGTATGACTTCTAATTCTACTTTCAAGAATTTGAAACCTCCTTATGCTACTAATAAATTTCTGCTAAAACATGATGAGACTAAACCTTTTGAGTGGAAAAGTGTGGCTCCTACAAAACCTTCTTCTACATCTTCTAAGCAATCCACTTATACCAATTCTTCACCAAAACAACAAAGAGCTCATGAAATTGAATGTTTTAAGTGCAAAGGGCGTGGGCATTATAGTTGTGATTGTGCCAACATGAGACTTTTATTAATCAAAGAAGATGGTGAGTATACCTCTGATTCCATTAAAACAGATCCAGATATGCCCAGATTAATTGATGATGTCGAGGATGGAGGTGAGTTTTATGGTGAAGAAGAGTTGGTGGAACCACTAACTCATTCATGTTGTCTAGTTGTGTGGCCCATCCTCAACATCCAATTGAGGGATGATCATGATCTTCAAAGGAGTAATATATTCCATTCAAGGTGTTTGATTCAAGGTAAACTTTGTTCAAATATCATTGATAGTGGAAGTTGTGCTAACGTTGTGAGCAGCTACCTTGTGGATTCTCTTGCTTTGCCATGTAGCAAACACCCTACACCATACCATCTTTAATGGCTTAATGAAGGTACAGAGGTCTGTGTGGTAAAAGAGTACTTGATCACTTTTAAACTTGGGACTTACATTGATGATGTTTGGTGTGATGTCGTTCCCATGCATGCCACCCACTTATTACTTGGTAGACCATGGTAGTACGATTGTGATGTTATTCATCATGGTAAATTGAATTGATATTCCTTTGTTTTCCATGGGAAGAAGTACATTTTTGCCCTTTTGAATCTGAAAGATGTTCATAATGATCAAATCAATATGATGTAGTTCTGTAAAGAGGTTATGGGAAGTAAGACACAAAATTCAAAAAAGGCTGTGAGAAAAGAGGCCTCTAGTGAAAATAGCCAAATTAATGATGGCCCAATGGTGAGTGCATCCTCTTGTGAGGAAAAAAGAGTGGTTCACAATTTTTATGCGAGTGGAAAAGATGTGCGACAAGCCTTACTTACTAAACAACCTTGCGTCTTTGTCCGATTTAGGCAAAATTGTTTATCTTTTACTAACCTTCACGACTCTTTACCTAGTGTTTTTTTTTTGTCTATTTTGCAGGAATATTAAGATATTTTTGAAGAGGCACCTAAAGGATTACCACCTTTGAAAGGTATTGACCATCAAATTGACTTAATGCCTGGGTCAATAATTCCAAATCGTCAAGCTTATCGCAGCAATCCTGAGGAGACGAAGGAGTTACAAAAGAAAGTGGATGAACTTTTGGTGAAGAGTTACAATTTTTTTTTGTCAACATTGATAAATGCACTTTTTGTTGTGATAACTAATCTTTTTAGGTTTTATAGTCAATTCTCAAGGTATTCATGTCGATGAGGACAAAGTAAAGGCCAATAGGGAGTGGCCCACTCCTAAAGCAATTACCGAGGTCAGATCTTTCCATGGTTTAGCAAGTTTTTATAGACGTTTTGTGAAGGATTTCTCTACTATTATCGCTTCATTAAATGAGGTTATTAAAAAGCCTGTGGGTTTTAAGTGGGGAGAAGCTCAAGAAAAGGCTTTTCAAACTTTAAAGGATAAGTTATGTTCTACTCTAGTTCTTAAATTACCTGATTTTTCTAATACTTTCAAACTTGAATGTAATGCTTCAGGTATTAGAATTGGTGCCGTGTTGATGCAAGAAAAAAGCGCATATTTTAGTTAAAAACTGACTGGGGCGTAATTAAACTACTCAACTTACGATAAGGATTTGTTGGCATTAGTTTGATCTCTACAAGTTTAGCAATATTACTTGCTGCCAAATGAGTTTGTTATCCATACAGATTATGAATCCCTAAAATGGTTAAAGGGACAAGGTAAGTTGAGCAAGAGACAAGCTTGATAGGTAGAATTCATAGAGACATTTCCATATACAATTATTTATAAAATAGGTAGAGAAAATGTGGTTGTTGATGCCTTATCTCGTAGATATTCCTTAATAACTACATTAAATGCTAAAGTCTTAGGGTTTGAACTTATAAAAGATTTATACTTAAATGATATTGGTTTTGCAAATGTTTTTTCCAATTGTGGGAATGGTGCCTTTAACAAGTCTTATCTTGTAGATGAGTTTCTTTTTCGCCTAAATAGGTTATGTGTTCCACAATGTTCCATGAAAGAGTTATTAATTCGTGAGGCACATAGTGGAGGCTTAATGGGACACTTTGGGGTCGCCAAGACACTAGGTATTCTACATGAACATTTTTATTGGCCACACATGAAAAATGACGTTGAAAAGGTATGTTCTAAATGTATTACTTGTAAATAAGAAAAATCTAAGGTAATGCCTCATTGACTTTATACTCCTTTGTCGATTCCTTCTTCGCCATGGGTAGACCTATCCATGGATTTCATTCTTGGTTTTCCACAAAAAAAAGGGTCAAGATAGTATCTTTGCTATTGTTAACAGGTTTTCAAAGATGGCTCACTTCGTTCCTTGTCAGAAAACAGATGATGCTACACATGTGGCTGATTTATTCTTTAGAAAGGTAGTGTGCCTACATGGGATACCTCGCACCATTGTATCTGACAGAGACATAAAGTTCCTAAGCCACTTTTGGAAAGTATTGTGGGGTAAGCTTGGTACTAAATTATTATATTCTACTACATGTCACCCCCAAACTGATGGACAAACTAAGGTAGGCAATTGAGTCTTAAGTGCTTTACTACGAGCTATTGTGGGTAAGAACCTTAAAAATTGGGAAGAATGTTTGCCATTTGTTGAGTTTGCATATAATTGATCTATTCACTCTACAACTGCCTATTCCCCATTTGAACTTGTGTATGGTTTTAATCCACTAACTCTACTTGATCTTGTGCCATTCCCTATAGAAAAAATTTCTAGTTTAGATGGTGAGAAGAAAGTTGAATTGGTGAAATCCATACATGAGAAAGCAAGAAAACGAATCACCAAAACAAATGAAGTAAATGCCAACAAAGCTAACAAGGGGCACAAGTAAATTATCTTTGAGCCATGTGACTGGGTTTGGGTCCATATGAGAAAAGAATGATTTCAAACTAAATGCAAAACAAAATTAGACCCACATGGTGATGGACCATTTCAAGTACTCAAGTGCATTAATGATAATGCATATCAAATCAATCTTCTCGGTGACTATGATGCTAATGCCACTTTTAATGTAGCTGACCTTTCTCCTTTTGATATTGCAGATTCGAGGACGAATCCTTTTGTGGAAGGGGGAATGATACGAGCAACCCGGTCCAATTCAAAGGTCATAATGGAGATGGGCTTAGTTTCCCTCAAGGCCCAATTACGATATCCAAATCCATGCAACTAAAGACAAAACTGAACTTATTCGTCCAAGGCTTTATCATGAAAAAAAATCGAGAAGAAAAGCTGAAGCTTCAAGACAATGGATTTTGGAGCAATGACGAATTAAAAGGGACTAATTTTGTGTGTGGGCCTAAAATTTCAATCTATGACAATAAGCCCATGTGGAAAATGTTAACAAGCTTAGGCACTTCACTTCAAGGACCCCAATCGATCCTATAAGCCTAAAAGTTTCATATTGGGTTCGGGTTTTAGGCTTAATTTTTATTATATATGAGCCTAATATTGTATTTGTAACACCCCAAACTCGGCCTAGACGTTACGACCAGATCTGACGTGTCACATCGAAATGTTGATTTGAAAACTGGTCTTGTCGATGAAAGTTCGTGACTAAAGTTTTAAGCCCCTTCTAACTAATTGCTATTGGAAACATTGGTGTTGTAAAAACTTGTTGACCACTTATTGGTCATATCATTTATTACAAGTTTACTAAACTGAATTAAAAACCGCGGAAGCTTTTCTAGTTGTAAACCTTAAAATTTGAAATGCGTGTTTTTCTTTGGAAACAGTTATTATTTTGAAAACCCCGTTTTTCCTAATCTAGCAGGTAGAAATAAGAAGTTAGAACCAAATAAAAGTTAAACCTCAAATTGCCTTATTACATAATCAAACCCAAATATAAATTAAAAATATTTAAGTCTCAAGCAGAAAATCAGTGCTCACGTGGCCACCTCCAGGTCCCTCGCAGCTCCAAATTGATTAAGGCTGGGGATTACCTGTACAGTTAAAAGAAAGGGTGAGTTTGCGAAAACTCAGTGTGTAATCCCCTATCAGTCAAATAACAATCGGTGCAAGTAGAAACAGACTGGGCCTAAGCCTTATACAGTAACAGATCAGTCTGGGCTTTAGCCCTATACAGTAGCAGTGTGGGTCTAAGCCCAAAATAATAACGGAACAGAACAGAAATGCAACCCAACCCAATCCAGCCAACACACCACCCGTACCAACCAACACACCATGTGGGGACTAAGTCGACCCACCCAGCCAACACACCAATATCGCAGCATAGCTGCTAATAGTAACGCAGCAAAGTTGCTAACAACAGTAATCGTGGCCCAGCCACTAAGATCAGAATACGTGGCGAAGCCATTAGAACAGTAAAAACGTGGCAGAGCCACTAGCACAGTACTTCCTCCAAATCAGAATCTCAACCCCAATGCAGAATGTCGTGTCATAAATATTACGTGTGTGCAGTATATCATAATCATAACCAGTCATATAGATATCATATACACATCAATTAAACTACCACTAGGGGTATAATGGTCATTTCATCGGTTAGAGGTAAAACGGTAATTTCACCCCCAGGGGTATTATGGTCATATAACTACTTTTGGGGTCTCGACACAGATGACGACCCTTCAGAAGGTCTACAGTAGTCTCGAATGACTCAGCTAACCTATATGGCCAGAACAATGTAATTGGGCCCAAGGCCCATTACTCGGCTCAAGTGGGCTCACACGCTCGTGTGGCCCGTTCAGCCCAAATTCCGTCACGGCTATAAGAACTTCGCAGCCCAATCCATTATTAGTCACTTACCGTGGATTTTACCTATGTGGGGCCCATTGGGCCCACATGGCCCATCTCAACCCAACGAGGCCCATTATGACCCAAGCCCACGAGAACGCTCGTGGCGGCCTGTACAGACTAGCGCCCATGTTCATGGGCTTGGTTCACCACACGCACGAATCGCACGCTCGTGTGGCATCATACGCCGTATTTCCAGCTTTTCGGCATTTCGCCGATCTACAGTCATAGCAGTGTAAACAACACATACTTTCGAATTTTCAGCCGATCATCGAATACAGCACACAAATACACACCTGATTGCAATAACGAAGAGTGCGAATAATCTGGAGCACACAACCTATAACCAACACAACATAAGGTTAACGCATACTCTTAATCCACAAACTTTATTTACTAAACCACAACCACTCACCTTGCTAGAACTAACAGATACTCGCGCCTACCTGCTGATCAAGGGCGATTCCCCCTCCTAACATGATTCGGCAGATCAAAAGTTGTTAGAAGACAACCATACATTCGGCCCCCAAGAGAAAGAAAAGGGAAAACCGAAGCTTGTTAATAGAGCCAAAAAAATTTGACTAAGAACGAAATAATAAAGTGATTGTAACACCTCCTTAGCAATACCAATAAACAAACGTATTTCGGCAATAGTCAGCCAAGAAGATTCAGCCCGAAACAAGAAGAACAAAGAGATTTGAGAGGGAGAGAGTATGAGAATTCGGCCTAACAGAGAAAAAAAAATGAAATTTGGAAAAGAAGTAGATATGGAAGTAAAAGAGAGGGTCGGCTATAGCAAAAAATGATTAAAGAAGAGATGAGAGAAAAAGACTTTAAAAAGAAATGATTAGAATCAGGCACTTGTCTAATGTTTCCGGTAGGGTGACCAAAAGCCGAACGAGAAATAATGTTGAAAGAAAAGAGGACCCGAATGGTCAAAAATGTGCCAAGATAAGAAAACAAAACCCAAAATACCAGAGTAAGTCGGCACCTACTCACTCTCACATTGCCGAATTGCACCAAATTCTCCAACCACCTTTGCAGAGTTTGAATCAAACTCTACCTCTCACGCCACAGGGACATAAAATAAAACCCCCTTTTTGCATGCTGTGGGATTCGAACCCACTCCGTCTTAAATGCCCCAACACGCCACTTGCCACCACAACACAAGATCTCTTGTGTCATAAAACAAACACAACTTAATATATGCCCTTTAAGCTAACATCCAGGTTTCCAAAAGGGCAAAAAAACAAAATTTTGCCAAAGGCCATACTTGAACCCAGGCTTCCTAAAATCCCCAAAACATGCCCAGATTACCTGACCCACAAGCAACCATGATATTTATGTCCAAGCTTGCAAAAACAATAACCCTAAATTTTTGGGGCGTTACAACTCTACCCCCTAAAAAGAAATTTCAGCCTCGAAATTTACCTGGTCAGAATAGGTGAGGATATTGTTGTTGCATCGCCTCCTCAGGCTCCCATGTGGCTTCCTCGGTACCGTGATTACGCCAAAGCACCTTGAACAAAGGAACAGATTTCCTCTTTAATACCTTAACATCACGATCCAGTATCTGCACTGGTTCTTCCTCAAAAGTCAGATCAGGTCTAACCTCAATCTCTTCAACCGAAACTATATGTGAGGGATCAGAGCAGTATCACCTCAGCATGGAGACGTGGAACACATCATGTATCCTGTTTAACTCAGAAGGCAACTCGAGTTGTTAGGAGATCGGTCCCACACGCTTTAATATTCGGTAAGGTCCAATGAATCTAGGGCTCAGTTTGCCTTTCCATCCAAATCTCAGAATCTTCTTCCATGGTGAGACCTTCAAAAAGACATAATCCCCTACAGAGTACTCTATCTCTTTACGCTTTAAATCTGCATACGACTTCTGCCTATCAGATGCTTCCTTCAACCGATCTCGAATCAACTTTACTTTTTCTTCGGTTTTAGAAACTAACTTTGGCCCCAAAACTCGCCGCTCACCAAGTTCTGTCCAACAGGTAGGGGTGTGACACCTACGACCATATAATGCTTCGTACGGTGCCATCTGAATACTGGATTGGTAGCTGTTGTTATATGCGAACTCTACTAGCGGCAAGTAGTCTTCCCAACTACCTTTGAAATCCATTACACAGCTTCTGAACATGTCCTCCAATATCTGAATCACCCTCTCCGACTGACCGTCAGTCTGAGGATGAAATGCAGTACTGTAGTCCAACCTTGTACCCAAAGCCTCGTGTAACTTTTTCCAGAATCGAGATGTGAATCTAGGAGCTCTATCCCAAATGATAGAAACTGCTACCTCATGCAGTCTCACAATCTCAGCCACGTATAACTTAGCCAACTTCTGTAGCGAATAATTAGTGCGGACCGATATAAAGTGGGCAGATTTAGTCAGTCGATCAACAATAACCCATAACGAGTCCTTCTTAGTCGGCGTTAAGGGTAGCCCACTTACAAAATCCATGGTTACCCTCTCCCACTTCCAGAGTGGAATCTGATCGGGTCAGTAGTAACCTGTAAGGCGCTTGGTGCTCACCCCTTAACTTGCAGGCATGTCAGACACTTACCCATGAAATCAGTAACCTCGCGCTTAAGCCCTAGCAACCAGTACAGTTCACGCAGATCTCGATACAACTTGTTTCCACCAGGATGCATAGCAAAGGACTGCTATGCGCCTCCTGTAGGATAGACTGCCTCAGATCAGAATATCTCGATATACAAACTCTCCCACAGAAACATAGTACTCCTCACTATTCAAATTTCAAAATCCATGATCTCCCCTTCTCAACCAATCGGAAATGAGGAACCAGCGATTCATCCAACAACTGTTTCTCCTTAATTTGATCAATCCAAGTTGGTCTCACTTGGAGTTCAGCCAACAAACTACCATCTTCAAACAGGCTGAGACGAGCAAACATTGCTCTCAGATCAGATACAACATCAGCTACTATGTTAGCTTTACCAGGATGGTTCTCAATCGAGCAATTATAATCCATAAGCAATTCTATCCATCTTCGTTGCCTAAGATTTAACTTCTTCTGAGTAAGGAGGTACTTGAGGCTATTATGATCCATGTAAATAATAGACTTCTCACCGTATAAGCAATGCCTCCAAATCTTCAGTGCGAAAACCACCGCAGCTAACTCCAAGTCGTGAGTGGGGTAATTCGCCTCGTGAGGCTTAAGCTGACGAGACGCGTAAGCAACCACCTTACCCTCTTGCATCAACACACAACCCAATCCAGCAGCGACGCATCATCAGAGACAATGAATTCCTTCCCGGACTCTGTTTCGTATTAACACAGGGCTTCAATGTAACTTTCTTCGCCTCAAAACTCTCTTGCGCTTATCGGTCCAATTGAATGGTACCCCTTTACGCAGTAACTTAGTCAGAAGTGCAGCAATCAGTGAAAACCCCTCAACAAAATGTCTGTAATACCCAGCAAGACCCAGAAAGCTTCGAACCTCATATACAGTCTTTGGTGGTTTCCAATCCAATACGGCTTCAATTTTTCGAGGATCAACCCTAGTCCCCTCGACGGACACCACGTGACCCAGAAATGTCACTTCTCGCAACCAGAACTCACACTTGCTGAACTTTGCGTATAGCTACTTTTCCCTCAGAATTTGCGAAACAATTTGAAGATGTGCATCATGATCCTCCTCGGTTCTGGAATACACCAGGATGTCATCTATAAACACAACTACGAACCGATCAAAGTAGGGATGGAATACTCGGTTCATCATATCCATGAAAGCAGCTGGTGCATTCGTCAACCCAAACGGCATTACTAGAAACTCGTAATGACCATAGCGAGTCCTAAACATAGTCTTATACACATCTGCCTCCTTAACCTTTAGCTGATGGTACCCAGATCGAAGATCTATCTTGGAGAAAATTAAAGCTCCTCGCAGCTGGTCAAACAGATCATCTATCCTCGGTAAAGGGTACTTGTTCTTAATAGTCAGTTTGTTCAGTTGACGATAATCGATGCACATGTGCATGGATCCATCCTTCTTCTTCACGAATAAAACTGGTGCTCCCCATGGAGACACACTCGACCGAATGAATCCTCGATCCAGTAGCTCTTGAATTTGAGCCTTTAACTCCTCCAGCTCCTTCGGTGCCATCCTATAAGGGGCGATGGACACCAGAGCTGTTCCAGGTAGGTGCTCAATACCGAATTCAACCTCACAGTTTGGGGGCAACCCAGGAAGCTCTTCCGAAGATACATCCAGAAACTCCTTAATAGTTTTGACATCTCCAACAGAAGGACCTTTAGAATCAGAACTGCGGACATAAGCTAGAAACGTCTCGCAACCCTTGCAAACCAGTTTCTCGGCCTTTAATGCTGAGATTACGTTAGACAGATAATCTCTTCGCTCCCCAAACATAACCACCTCCTCATCCTCAGTAGACTTCAACACCATACGCTTAACAGCGCAATCCATGCCCAATATAAGATCGAATTCACTAAACGGCAGTTCCATCAAATTCGCCGGAAAGACAACCCCTTGGACCTCTAGGGGCACGTCTCTGAACAACTTATTCACCCTAACCGACTGTCCCAGTGGACTTAACACAGTCATCTCACTATCAATAATTTCAGACTGAAAACCCAGCGTCCTAGACATAGTGCATGCAACATACGAGTGTGTAGACCCAATGTCAATTAAAGCAGTGTATGGTACATTATAAATAAGGAACTCACCAGTTATGACGTCCGGGGCGTCGCCATCCTCTCGGTGACGAGCAGCATAGACCAAAGCTGGTTGTCTCGCCTCAGTGTTACCAGTACCTCTGCCCGGTGCTCCACGTCCTCTTCCCAAACCATTTCCCCCTCTGGCCTGACCACAGCCTCTCGGTGGCTGCTGACCACCTCTCCCTGGCTGGACATGGCCCTGACCTGCAGCTTGCATCTAAATAGGCCTCTGAGTCGAGTTATTAACCTGATGATCCATGGACCCACATCTGAAACACGCCCCAGTTCGTTTCCAGCACTCACCCTAATGAGCCCTCCCACAATTTGCGCAAGGCTATGGTCTAGCCATAGTAACAGGAACTGCTCGAACTGACTCATCAAATCTGGCCTTCTTTATAGGCCTTCCAAAAGAACCCGAGGGCCCTGAATCCCTTTTAAATCTACCCTTATCTTTCTCGCGATTCTGGCGCTCAGAGCGCTTCACATCCTCAGCAATTTTTGCTTTCTCAACAAGGGCATCAAAGTCTCACTCCCTCTGCGGAGCTATCAGCACACGTAACTCATCCTGGAGGCCATCCTCAAACCACACACAACGTTCATACTCAGTTGCGACTATACCACGAGCATAACGACTCAACCGTAAGAATTCTGCCTCATATACTGCCACTGTCTTATTCCCTTGGGTTAGGCTCAAAAATTCCTTTCTTCGGGCATCCACATAACTTGCACCCACATACATCCCTTGAAAGGCCGTCTTGAAGAAATCCCACGTCAAACGGTCGGACTGCGTACCCTCTCTCACAGTGAGCCACCACTAGTATGCCTCGTCTCACAGTAAGAACACTGCTACCTTTAACTTATGTTCCACAGTACAGTCAATGTCATCCATTATCTGCTCAGTAGCCTCTAACAAATACTCTGCCACATTCGGGGCTACACCAAAAACACCCTTCAAGATTTTCACTCCATTAGACTTGTAACACCTCAAACCCGACCCTGACGTTACGGCCGAATCTGGCATGTCACATCAAACGATTATATTAAACTACATGATTATTTAAAAACTCAGAATCGGAATTCGAATTATACCGAACTCGTTTCGTTAGCAATTCATTATCAACTTTCTGAGCATCACATATTTGTTGTAAAAACAATGGTTTCGCTTTCAATTCAACTAAAACTAAACTATCATCAAATAAGTCTAATTGAGCATTCATCGCTCGCAGTGTAAAAAGTGATTTTCGGCCGCACGAAGCAAGAGGAAATAGGTATAGGCTGGATCAATAAAAGAAAGATAACGAAAGTGTACAAGATTCCAATCGGGCTGGCTCAGAAGGAAGGTGGCGGCGAGGAAGGGTATTTCGAATCTCGATCAAATAGCATAGCACGGGACCGTGCCAAGCTGTAAGCATAGCTAGTTAGGTATGGGCTTTCTTTTCACTACCAGAATCAACAGTTGGCCTATTGTTGATTTACGTATCAAAACAAGATTTTCTTAAGGTTATTTTTTCCTCGCAAACATGATATTGTTTTCAAAACAATGTTTGTAGTATAAGATTGACTTTAAAAGTTACGAAAACGTGATATTTGAAAATGGCAATTATTGTTTTTTTTTTTAAAAACCGTGTTAAATTGTTTGGCAGTTCATAACTAAAAGAATTACCAATGAAAGTTAAAAGAAAATCCCAATGGCCATATTACATAAATTATTAACCCAGAAATAAAATAAAAATAAAATTAAGCCCAAAATTACTAAGTTCCGTTTATTAGCAAATCCAGCGTATAGCCACCTCCGAGTCCTCCGCAGCTCCAAATCCTCTAATGCTGGGGATTACCTGCACGGTTAAGAGAAAGGGGTGAGTTACGAGAACTCAGTGTGTAATCCCCTATAACGGTCATAATCTGGGCCCGAGCCCATACGGTGTCGGTCTGGGCCTAAGCCCTATTCAGTAACAAGCTAGGCCTAAGCCCCAATCATCTCAATGCAAGTGGATATGTACCCACCCCAATCCTATCCAACCGACTAACTCTCCACCCGTACCAACCAACATACCATGTGGGGACCATGTCAACCCACCCAGCCAAAACTCTCCAATAATGCAGTCAAGCTACTAATAACGGTATATGTGGCTGAGCCACTAAATCGGTATGTGGCGATGCCACTCGAACAGTATGTGGCAGAGCCATTAGAACGGTACTTCCTCCAGTCAACAATCCCAACCCCATGCAATATGATATGAATGCAGTGCATCACAGTTATAAACAGATATATATAAAATCACATAAACAATATTTAGCTACCACCAAGGGTATAACGGTTATCTAGATATTTAGGGGTATAACGGTAACTTCTCCCCTTGGGGGAATTTCGGTAATTTACCCATCGAGGGTATTTCGGTAATTTACCCACTAAGGGTATTTCGGTAATTTACCCTCTAAGGGTATTTCGATAATTTACCTTCTAAGGGTATTTTGATAATTTGTCATCCAACAGCCTTTTTGGAGGCCCATTGTCGCCTTGAGCGACACAGGTTCCTTTTTGGGTCACTACGGTGTAATTGGGCCTAAGTTCCAATTTCCGCCCAAACGGGCCCACACGCTTGTGTGGCCCATTCAGCTCATTTTCGGTCTCAGTTCTGCGAACTTCACAGTCGCAGCAATCTTCTGGTACTTACCATCAGTTTCACTCATGTGGGCCCATTAACCCATTGGGCCCACTTAGCCCAATTCAGCTCAACAAGGCCCATTACAGCCTCAGTTTCACGAGAGCGTTCGTGACACTCTCAATGGTCTATCGCCACCACTAATGGCTCAGTTTATCATTACGAGCGCTCGTACGCTCGAGTGATCTTGGTTTCCGTTACTCCGGCTTTTTGGTATTTCAGCTTTTAGCCGATTCACGGTACAGTACCATAATAAACAAGCAAGGAGTGCGTTTACACACCTTGTTTACGGTTGTGATTTGAAAACTTCCAATGCACCTATGAAACATTTGATCAATAGTTAGTCTCTACCTCAGGTAAATCAAAATACTGATGTATTTAACTTAACAAGCCTTTCTTACCACGTGATACAACCTCCCTCAGTGTAACGGTAATCGGCCCTATTCCGAGGTTAAAGAACATGAGTTCCTAGCATTAATCGATAAGAAGAACACGTTAGAACCGCTACTCTAAAATAACTAAAGAAGCAGCCTTTCGGCCCCCGAAGAACCCAAACCGAAGATGAGAGGAAAACAACAAGCCTACATTCGGTTATAGCCACACTTACCAACCGATTGTAGAAGTTTGGAGACTAACAGAACGAAGAGGAGTACACGCTTAGGCCTTACTAGATTCGGCTTACACCAAAAAGGGGAACCAAGGTTAGGTGTTTCGGCTTTAAACTTGCAAAGAGAAGAGAGCAAAAAAAAATAAGGGGAAAGAAAAAAATACCTTTGGCCAGATAAGAACTGAATGGAAAAGAGAGGTTCGGCACCAAGGGGTAATCCCCGTGAGAATAATGAAGGACAACGAAGAAAAAAGAGTGGAAGAGAGGAGGCTTATCAGTTCACAAATGGTCAAAAAGAATGTGAAGAGAAAGAAAATTGAGGAACGGGAGAAGAACTAAATTCGGCAGAGTCAAGACAGGAAAAAGAAAAAAAGAAACGAACCCGAAATGCTTGAGAACAAAATACCTCAAATGCAAAAACTCTCCAAAAGAACCCAAAGAAATTCGGCACACTCAAAAGCCAACAAAAGTTTTAGTTTCTACACTTACACCAAATGACCGAAAATGCTATCCAAGACCCCTCTTCAGCCGAAATTCCCCTTAGCTAGACCCCCACTTTCGGCCAACACCTCCCACACCCATCAACTCTTTGATTTTCTCCCCTTTTTCCTCCTACAATTCCTCTCTTTCATCCATTTGAACCGTTTGACCAATTCTCCAACTCCCATTGAAGAGTTTGATCCAAACTCTGCTTCCTTCCCTCTCAAGCCACAAAATAAAATTCTTTATTTGCCACCTGAGGGATTCGAACCCCTCCCCTCGTAGTTCTCCACTTGATGCCACACCACCACACCACATGCTCCACTTGTGTTAGTAAAACACACGTAATTTACTTAAGTCCTACTTCCCACAACCCTCTCCCACTAAAGGGCCAAAAACAAAAAATTTTCCTAGGCTCAGACTCGAACCCAGGCCTCCCTAGAACCCCCAAATACACTCAAATAACCAGCTCAGCAAGCACAACATGAAATTAAGAAAAAATTTACAACCCCTAAGTTTTGGGATGTTACAAATCTACCCCCTTAAAGAAATTTTAGCCTCGAAATTTACCTGATTAAAAGAGATGAGGGTACTGTTGTCGCATCGCCTCCTCAGGCTCCAACGTGGCTTCCTCTGAACCGTGATTACGCCACAGCACTTTGACTAATGGAACAGATTTCCTTCTCAGCACCTTAACATCACGATCCATAATCTACACCGGTTCTTCCTCAAAAGTCAGATCAGGTCTAACCTCGATCTCTTCCACCGGTACTATATGAGAAGGATTCGAACGGTAGCGCCTCAACATAGAGACATGGAATACATTATGGATACGACTTAAATCAGGAGGCAGTTCCAGCTGATAGGCGACCGGTCCCACACGTTTTACTATCCGGTAAGGTCCGATAAATCTAGGGCTCAGCTTGCCCTTCCGCCCAAACCTCAGAATCTTCTTCCAAGGTGAGACTTTCAAGAAAACATAATCTCCCACCGAGTACTCAATCTCTTTACGCTTTAAATCAGTGTACGACTTCTACCTATCAGACGCTTCTTTTAATCGACCCCGGATCAACTTCACTTTCTCCTCAGTTTCAGAAATTAACTCTGGACCCAACAGTCGCCGCTCACCTAATTCTGTCCAACTAGTAGGGGTACGACACCTACGACCATACAATGCCTCATATGGTGCCATCTGAATACTAGATTGGTAACTGTTGTTGTAAGCAAATTCTGCCAACGGCAAATAGTCTTCCCAACTACCTTTGAAATCAATCACACAGCTCCTTAACATGTCTTCCAAAATTTGAATTACCCTTTCCGACTGACCATCAGTCTGCGAATGAAACGCCGTGCTAAAATCCAACCTCATACCCAAGGCTTCGTGTAACACTCTTCAGAATCGCGATGTGAATCTGGGGTCCCTGTCCGAGAAGATAGACACTGGTACCCCATGTAACCTCACAATTTCAGCCACATATAGCTTGGCCAACTTCTGCAATGAGTAGTCAGTGTGAACTGGTATGAAGTGGGCAGACTTAGTCAATCGATCAACAATAACCCATATCGAATCCTTCTTAGTAGGCGTCAGGGGTAGCCCACTAACGAAATCCATGGTTATCCTCTCCCACTTCCAGAGTGGAATTTTCACAAGTTGCAGTAATCCAGAAGGTAGTTGATGCTCAGCCTTCACTTGCTGGCATGTCAAACACTTACCTACAAGGTCGGTAATCTCACGCTTAAGCCCTGGCCACCAGTATAGTTCATGCAGATCTCGATATAATTTGTTTCCACCGGGATGCATAGCGTATGGGCTACTATGCGCCTCCCGCAGAATCGACTGTCTTAACTCAGAGTCCCTCAGTATACAAACTCTTCCACAAAAACATAATACTCCTTCACTATTCAGCTCAAAATCCACAGTCTCTCCGTTCTTCACCTGCTGAAAACGAGAAACCAACGACTCATCCAATAACTGCTTCTCTTTAATTTGATTAATCCAAGTCGATTTTACTTGCAGTTTCGCCAACAAACTACCATCCTCAAATAGACTAAGACGAGCAAACATTGCTCTTAGATCAGACACAACCTTACGGCTCAGTGCATCTGCTACCACGTTAGCTTTTCCTGGGTAGTACTCAATCGAACAATCATAATCCTTAAGCAACTCTATCCATCTTCATTGCCTAAGATTCAGCTCCTTCTGGGTAAGGAGGTACTTAAGACTCTTATAGTCGGTATAGATGATCGACTTCTCCCCGTATAAGTAATGTCTCCAAATCTTTAGTACGAACACTACAGCAGCTAATTCCAAGTCATGAGTGGGGTAGTTCACCTCGTATGGCCTAAGCTGACGAGATGCATACGCCACCACCCTCCCCTCCTGCATTAGCACACAACCCAAACCCGTGTGTGACGATCACAAGAGAACAACGAATTCTTTCCAGCCTGTTGTATCAATCACGGGGCTTCAAATGAATCTTCTTCAATTTCTCAAAACTCTCCTGCTGTTTATCAGTCCAAACAAATGGTACTCCCTTACGCAGTAGCTTAGTTAGGGAATGAAAACCCTCAACGAACTGCTCAGTAGTACCCGGCCACCTGTAAAAACTTTAGATCTCGATCATCGACTTCCGGTGGCTTCCAATCCAATACAGCCTCAACTTTCTGAGGATCAACCCTAATCCCCTCGGTAGACACGACATGACCCAAAAATGTCGCCTCACGCAGCCAAAACTCGCACTTACTGAATTTGGCATAAAGTTGATTTTCTCTCAGTATTTGCAGTACAATCCGAAGATGTGAGTCATGCTCCTCCTCAGTTCTTGAATACACCAGAATATCATCTATAAACACCACCACAAACCGGTCTAGATAGGGTTGGAAGACCCGGTTCATCATATCCATGAAAGCAGCTGGTGCATTCGTTAACCCAAACGGCATGACCAGAAACTCGTAGTGTCCATAACGAGTCCTGAACGCTGTTTTGAACACATCTGCCTCCTTAACCCTTAACTGATGGTACCCCGACCTTAGATCTATCTTAGATAAAATTGAAGCTCCTCACAGCTGATCAAACAGATCGTCTATCCTTGGTAGCAGGTACTTGTTCTTAATCGTTAGCTTGTTCAACTGACGGTAGTCAATACACATGCGCATTGACCCATCCTTCTTCTTCACGAACAGTATCGGTGCTCCCCACGGTGACACACTCGGTCGGATGAATCCTCGATCCAGTAGCTCTTGGATTTGTGCCTTTAATTCAACCAGCTCCTTCGGTGCCATCCTTTAAGGGGTGATAGACACCGAAGCCGTCCCCGGTAGGAGCTCAATGCCGAATTCGACCTCACGGTTTGGAGGCAACCCCTAAAGCTCTTCAAGGAATACATCCGGAAATTCCTTTACGGTCCTTACATCCCCAACAGACAAACCCCTAGCATCAGACGTGCTGACATAAGCTAGGAATGCCTTGCAACCTTTGCGAACCAGCTTTTCGGCCCCTAATGGTGAGATTACGTTGGACAAATAGTCCATTCGCTCTCCTATCACGATCACTTCCTCATACTCTAAAGGCTTTAAAACCATACGTTTCGCAGCGCAATCCAAATTCGCACGGTGTTTCACTAACCAGTCCATGCCCAGAATGAGATCAAACTCGCCAAACGGCAGTTCCATCAAATTCGCCAGAAAGACAACCCCTTGAACCTCTAGAGGCACATCTCTAAACAGCTTATTCACTACAACAGAATGTCCTAAAGGACTAATCACCGACATCTCTTTATCAGCAAGCTCGAATTGTATACCCAAAGTTCCAGACACAGTACATGTAACATACGAGTGCGTCGACCCAATATCAATTAAAGCAATACATGGTACATTATGAATGAGGAATGTACCAGTTATGACGTCAGGTGCGTTGCCATCCTCCCGACGCCGAGCTGCATAAACCATGTAACACCCCAAACCCGGCCCAAACATTACGACCGAATTTGGTATGTCACAGAGAAAACCATTTTGAAAATCCCTTTAGCCGATTTGAGTTTTGATGAAAACATCTTCATTTTCAGTTATCTTGCTAAAACCATACTTAGTTTGTTTTAGAAATATTTATTAAGTCAAGTTGTTACAGGTTTCAAATGTACCCGATGGCACTTTAAAACATTTTGCGTTTGATTTGAGAAAACATGTGTACCCATTTTAATGTTATTAAATAGTTTAAACAAAATATTCAAAACATGTAAAGATAATAAAAATAATCCTAGGAGGCCTTATTACAACTTGATTAAAACAAAACCAACAATAAAAATAAAATAACTAAAATCCAAGTTCATTAAATTCAAATCCCACTCGCATGGCCACCTCGAGTCCAACTGCTCCTCAACCGCTATCTCTACGAGTCACCTGAAAAATGTTAAAGGAGAAGGTGAGTCACCAAGACTCAATGTGTAACCCTTCCCCAATTTAGTGCAACAACATACACAATTTATAACAAAATAACATGCACTAAATCATGCACCCAACCTAGCCATCCAAACACCTTTCTCTACCCCGTGTGGTACCAAACCACTGGTGGTGCCAAACCACCGTGACGATAGTCACAAAATCCGTCATATTGTGGTGCCAAACCACTTTGGTGGTGCCAAACCACTTTGGTGACCGTAGTCACAAATCAAATGATGGGGCCAACCCATTGTGTGATACCAAATCACCGGCGTCAATCCCATAATGTAAATCAGGGGGCCAACCCAATCGTGGTGCTAAGCCACTGGGACGAGACGCTATGAGGTGCCAAACCTCTGGTGACCGTAGTCACAATGTGGTACCAAACCACTGGTGCCCGTCGACACGAATATCACTGCCCCCTCCTCTCATCAACCCACATTAGTCCATGATATATATATATAACAGAATTCATGCCAACATGTACTTAAATCGCATATACCAAATATGCCATGCTTTCCAAAAGCATCAAATAGTAAACTCATACGAACAGAGTCCTACCTGAATCATCGCTTATATCGTTATGGTATTAAATCCAAAGCTACATAAACCAGATTTAGCATACACAAACATTTAGCACAGTTAATCAATCATAAAGTGTGTATGTACACACCTGATTCTAACGCTAACTCTAAACCCCCAAAGAGTCAATCGGCCACCCTTACTTTTTTGTCCCTATATTCGGCCAACCACAAGGTTAGTGCCATGGCCTATTCGGCCAAACCAAAATAATTGAAAAGGGTTCCTTGTGAACCCGAAACCTTACCCAAAACGTCTTTGGATACTAGCCACCACCCTCAAAGTGCTTCTGCTTCCCTAAATCGGCAATCATTAAGTTAATAGCCTTCGGCTTAATCGAATACCAAATAAAAAAAAATAGATCCTTACCACCTTACCCCAAAACCAATTGATCAGAGATGATAGACTCACTTGCTCGCTTCCAAATCCCGAAGGCCCTATGACATATCGGTTTCAACATGTGATTAGCACCCTTAACAATAATTGCCGAAACCAACTCTTACCTTTGTAAAAGTCGACAGAGAACAGAGAGGGAAGAAATAGCCATTCGGCTAACACACTTTCCTACCCAACCGATTTGGAAAACACTGAAAAGGGATCACCCTTGCTTTGATATTCGGCCAAGGCTACACCAAATAGAGGAAGGAAAATTCGGCACACCAAGGGAGTAGATTCGGCTATGATTGTTCAACACAATCAATCAAGGTTAAACTTGTATGGAAAAAGAAAAGTAAGAAAGTGAAATAAGAGTTTTGGCTAAGGGTTTGAGAAGAGAAAAGAAAGAAATAGATGGGAGATTAAGGTATAGGAGATTCGGCCAAGGTTTTAGAAGAAGAGAAGGGTTTTCGGTTTTGAGAGAATGAAAAGAGAAAAGAAAAGATGGAAGATGAGAGAGTTTGGGGATCAAATGAAGGATTTTGGCACTCTCCCCTATCCTTGCCATCCACTCCTATCAATCAAGGAGTTCAAATTTAAGTAATCACCTAAAATTCCTCTTGGCCAATTGTTTAAAAATATTCAAAATAATTTGAATACTTAAATGCCTATATTTTCTCTTTGCCATCTTTTTGGAATTAATCAAAATAAAATCCAATTAATATCTAAATAATATCCTCATTATCCTTATTATCAAAAAGAGTTTGAAATGAGAAATTCTCTCCCCTATGCCGTCCCAATTAAGAGCAAAAGAGGGGTTTCCGCGACTCGAACACAAGTTCCCCTTGCTCTCCCTGTGGCGTCAACTCCAACTCTTAAGTGGCCTTCCTTTTGCCACTTTCCAAGGCCATTTCTGTGTCAAAAGTTCCCTCTTTTAACCTTGTAACCCCTACTTGCTAAGGCTCCCTACCTTTAAAGCTTACAAAAATATTTTTCTACCATTCCAAGCCTACTCAAGACCCCTAATTAAGCCTTACAACACCACAATTAATATCACAGCAATACAAACACAAAAAAAATAATTCAATCACAAATAACCCCACTTTTAGGATGTTACAGTTCTACCCCCCTTAGAATAATTTCGTCCTCGAAATTACCTGATCAGAAGAGGTGGGGGTATTGCTGCCGCATCACATCCTCGGGTTCCCACATAGCTTCCTCTACACCATGGTTTCGCCATAGCACTTTCACCAAAGGTACTGATTTCCTTCGTAGAGCCTTGACATCTCGATCTAGGATCTGAACTGGTTTTTCCTCGAAAGATAAGTCTGAGTTTACCTCAATCTCTGCGACTGGTACAACATGTGATGGATCTGATCGATACCGTCTCAGCATCGACACATGAAAGACGTCATGAATCTGACTCAACTCTGCCGCACTCGGTGATAAGCTACCGGTCCCACTCGCTTCACTACTGTATATGGCCCGATGAACCTTGGGCTTAACTTCCCTTTTCGCGCAAATCTCAATACCTTCTTCCAAGGTGACACCTTTAGAAAAACTTTATCTCCTACCGCATACTCCATTTCCTTACGCTTAAGATCAGCATAAGACTTCTGTCTATCTGACGCTTCCTTGAGACGAGCTCGAATTACCTTAACCTTATCTTCCGTTTCTATCACTAATTCTGGACCCAAAACTTGTCGTTCACCTAACTCCGTCCAACATGTAGGAGTACGGCACTTTCATACAGTGCTTCATATGGTGCCATCTGGATACTCGCTTGATAACTATTATTATAAGCGAATTCTTCTAACGGTAGGTACTCCTCCCAACTACCACTGAAATCCAAAACACAACCTCTCAGCATATCCTCTAAAATCTGAATGACCCTTTCCGATTGCCCGTCAGACTGTGGATGGAAAGCTGTACTGAAATCCAATCGTGTACCCAAAGCTTGATGCAATGCTTTCCAGAACCTTGACGTAAATCTGGGATCCCTATCCGAGATGATTGATCTCGGCACTCCATGCAACCTCACTATTTCTCGACACATACACTTAGCTAGCTTCAAGTGAGTAATCCACTCTCAGGGATGAAGTGAGTGAGATTTAGTCGACGGTCCACAATCACCCAAATCGTGTCCTTCTTCTTTGGGCGTAAGGGGTAGTCCACCGACGAAATCCATAGTGATCCTTTCCCATTTCCACCGAGGATCTTCACCGGTTGAAGTAACCCCGATGGCAACCGATGTTCACCCTTAACTTTGTTGACACGTCGGACACCTTCCCACAAACTTCGCCACCTCGCGCTTCAACCCTGGCCACCAAAACTGCTTCCGCAAATCCCCATACATCTTGCTTCCTCCAGGATGCATAGCGTATGGGCTGCTATGTGCATCTTGGAGAATTCTTTGTCTCAACTCCACATCCTTCGGCATACATGCTCGTCCTTGAAAACATAGTACACCATCACCGGTCAAACTATACCCTTCTAACCCACTTTCTTGAACTTGCAACCTCCTTGCATTCAAACTATCATCCACCAATTGCTTTTCCTTAATCTCCTCAATCCAAGTTGGCTTAATTTGTAGCTCTGCCAACAGACTTCCATCGTCATATAGACTGAGGTGAGCAAACATCGCTCTTAAATCCGTCACGACCTTCCGGCTCAACGCGTTAGCCACCACGTTAGCTTTGCCCGGATGGTACTCAATTGAACAGTCGTAGTCCTTCAACAGCTCAATCCATCGACGCTGCCTCAAGTTTAAATCTTTCTGGGTCAAAAGATACCTCAGAATTTTGTGATCCGTGTAGACTATCGACTTCTCCCCATACAAGTAATGTCTCCATATCTTTAAAGCAAAGACCACTGCCGCTAACTCTAAGTCGTGAGTCGGATAGTTAACCTCATGCGGTCTTAACTGACGGGATGCATAGGCCACTACCTTCCCTTCCTGCATCAACACACACCCCAAGCCAGTATGGGATGCATCACAATAAATCGTGAACAATTTCCCTACCTCAGGCTGTACTAGAACTGGAGCTTCCGTCAGAATCTTCCTTAGCTTATCAAAACTTTCTTGCTGTTTCTCCGACCAAACAAATGGAACTCCTTTTCTTAATAACTTAGTCAACGGCGCACATTAAAGAGAACCCTTCCACAAACCTTCGATAGTACCTGCGCGCACCAAAACTTCGAATTTACGCGGTGACCTAGGCGGTTTCCAATCCAATACTACTTCAACCTTACGAGGTCCACTCTAATCCCTTCATTGACACTCGTGACCCAAGAAAGCCACCTCCTAAGCCAGAATTCGCACTTACTGAATTTGGTATATAACTGCTTCTCCCTCAATACTTGTAGAACTATACGCAAATGCATGTCATGCTCCTCCTCCGTCTTTGAATAAACCAATATGTCGTCTATAAACACCACGACGAATTGATCCAAGTCTTCTTTGAAACACCTATTCATTAAATCCATGAATGCTTTGCGCAAGTTGTCAACCCAAACGGCATCACTAGAAACTCGTAATGCCCATACCGAGTACGAAATGCCGTCTTGTGAACATCAACCTCCTTCACCTTAAGTTGATGATAACCTCGACCTAAGATCTATCTTCGAAAACACCGATGCACCTTTCGGTTGGTGAAACAAGTCATCGATCCGGGTAAAGGATACTTGTTTTTGATCGTTAACTTGTTTAGTTGACGGTAGTCGATACACATCCGCATTGAACCGTCCTTCTTCTTGACAAACAACACAGGTGCTCCCCACGGAGATATGCTTGGTCGAATAAACCCTCTATCCAAGAGCTCCTGAATTTGAGCCTTCAGCTCCACCAACTCCTTTGGTGCCATTCAAGACGGTGCTATAGACACGTGTACCGCTCGGGTAACAAGTCTATACTCGAATTCAACTTCCCGATCCGGGAGGCGGACCGGAAGTTCTTCTGGAAACACATCAGTGAATTCCCCTACTGTTCGGACCTTCTCAACTGCTGACTCCTTAGCCTCCAAGGCACAAATTCGAACCAAAAACGCCTCACAACCCTTCTTGACCATTTTCTCAGCCTTCAAAGCAGATACCACGTTAGATAGGTAATCTCTTCTATTGCCTATCATGACCACTTCATCACCCTCAGCCATCTTCAGAACCATGCGCTTAATAAATGATCTAACCTTGCTTGATACTTAACCAACCACCCATTCCAAGAATCAAATCGAACTCCCCAACGACGGTTCCATCGGATCGACCAAAAATACTACCCTTGGAGTTCTAGGGTACATCTCTATATAGCTTGTTCACAACTATAGAGTGACCTAGAGGGCTAATTACTATCATCTCCCTAGAAACAGTCTCAAAGTCTAAGTTCATAGTCTCTACCACACTACTAGCAACGTATGAATGCGTCGAACCCACATCAATTAATGCAACATATGGAAGACCAAAAATTAGGAACGTACCGGTTATGACGTCCGGTGCGTCTCCCTCCTCTCGACGCCTTGCTGCGTAGACTAAACCAGGCTGCCTTACCTCTGTGTTGCATGCCCCTCTTCCAGGAATTCCGCGACCTCGATTAGAACCATTACCTCCTCTACCATTACCACGACCCCTTTTTGGTGGTCCTTCGCTTCTAACCTGAGTACGGTTCTGACCCTCTGGCTGATTCTTAGCTAACTTTCGAGGACAGTCCCTTACACGGTGATCCAATGATCCACATTCAAAACATCCCTTATCACCGGTCCAACAACCTCCCCAATGTGATTTCCCACAGATTACATCGAATCGTCTCTCTCGATTAGCGACCATGAGCCTCCCTCGTGCGATTCGACCCACTCTGCCTAGCCCTTTTCTGCACATTACTACTCGATCCAGACGACCCAAAGCCTCTTTTCTGCTTATTCTTGTCATAGTTCTGTCTCACAGACTCCTTGACCCCTTCGGCTACCTTAGCCTTTTCTACGAGAACAAGAAACTCACGCTCCTGTGTGGAGCAATCAACAACCTTAATTCATCCCTAAGTCCCTCTTCAAAGCGGACACACCGTTCATGTTCGTTAGCCACGATGCCTCTAGCATATCGACTCGACTTTTAAGAACTCGCCTCATACTCGAATCTCGACTTATTTCCTTGTACCAATCCCAAAAAGGCTTTCCTTTGAGCATCAGTGTAGCTGGTGCCCACATACTTCTTCTGATAAGCAGTTTTGAAATACTCCCAAGTAAGATCATCTGCCGTAGCACCATCTCGAACCGTGAGCCACCACCGATATGACTCCTCCTTTAGAAGCGACACCGCTCCTTTCAAATTTCTCCTCATTTGTCGATCTAGATCGTCCATGATCCTTTCGGTCGATTCTAACCAATATTCGCCGTCTTGGGTGCCACTCGACACACCCCGGAATACCTCAGCTCCGTTGGATCGGAGTCGCTCGGGAACAGATTTTTGAGCTCTCATTCCTCCACTAGCTCCAGCCACCATCTCAAGGACTCGCAACACATCTTGCGATACTGCCTCACCACCAGTCTGATCCTGCTCCTCAGCTCCAAAAGTTGGGGGTGGTGGTGGCGGTGGTACTTCATTTTCCGACCCCTGACCCGACCTAACGGGTTCTGACACGGTCATCCTGCCCCTACCGCGTCCATGACAGCCACGTCCTCTAGAGCTCATTCTAACTACCGCGCTTTAATCTGATTAAGAAATTTTTATGGATTAGTGCTTGTTCCACTTTGTTATCCGTGAAGAAATTTTATAAAGAGAGTTTAATAGAAATTCTTTCGATCAATCAAAGGTTTAAGTCCTCTATCCTAGTTTACACAGAAGAGCACATCCATTCCCTAATATCTTTCATACTTATTCACTCATCCCAGGGGTAGTTTCGTCTTTTTCCTACAGGGGTGTTTTCGTAAATTTCCAAAGTCAGGGTATTTATTTATTGTGTTTGGCCTATGACCGAGTCCTCTTGGTTTGGGTGAACCGGCTACGCACTGTAGGAATCCCGCGAAGAGGAGGTGAGTCACAAGGATTGCTTAAATACCAAGCTCTTCCGGATCCAATCCTAGACATGCGCACAGGGGTTACCACACCCTAACTCGGCGACTTGATCGTAGGTTTGTTTAATTAAGCATTTAAAGTCTTATGTCTTTTGTTGGAGTGGGCTAGTCCTAAAATTCAAACACCTATCATACTTTCTACGTCCCATACCTACCCTTCTACCAATAATAATGCATACAAAAGTCAGAAGTACTTACCTGGGCGGATCGGTGCCGGAGACTCGGGCCATGCTGTCTAAAACAAAAACCATTTTCACAAGGCCTACCAAAACATTTTGGGCCTTGGGCCCCACACACCAGCTTTGAATCTGGCATCGATACCAATTTGTAACACCCCAAACCCGGCCCAAATATTACGACCGAATTTGGTATGTCACAGAGAAAACCATTTTGAAAATCCCTTTAGCCGATTTGAGTTTTAATGAAAACATCTTCATTTTTAGTTATCTTGCTAAAACCATACTTAGTTTGTTTTAGAAATATTTATTAAGTCAAGTTGTTACAGGTTTCAAATGTACCCGATGGAACTTTAAAACATTTTGCGTTTGATTTGAGAAAACATGTGTACCCATTTTAATGTTATTAAATAGTTTAAACAAAATATTCAAAACATGTAAAGATAATAAAAATAATCCTAGGAGGCCTTATTACAACTTGATTAAAACAAAACAAACAATAAAAATAAAATAACTAAAATCCAAGTTCATTAAATTCAAATCCCACTGCATGGCCACCTCCAGTCCAACTGGCTCCTCAACCGCCATCTACGAGTCACTTGAAAAATGTTAAAGGAGAAGGTGAGTCACCAAGACTCAATGTGTAACCCTTCCCCAATTTAGTGCAACAACATACACAATTTATAACAAAATAACATGCACTAAATCATGCACCCAACCTAGCCATCCAAACACCTTTCTCTACCCCGTGTGGTACCAAACCACTGGTGGTGCCAAACCACTGGTGACCGTAGTCACAAATCAAATGATAGGGCCAACCCATCGTGTGATACCAAATCAGTGGCGTCAATCCCATAATGTAAACTGTGGGGCCAACCCACTGTGGTGCTAAGCCACTGGGACGAGACGCTATGAGGTGCCAAACCTCTGGAGGTGCCAAACCTCTGGTGACCGTAGTCACAATGTGGTACCAAACCACTGGTGCCCGTCGACACGAATATCACTGCCCCTCCTCTCATCAACCCACATTAGTCCATGATATATATATAACAGAATTCATGCCAACATGTACTTAAATCGCATATACCAAATATGCCATGCTTTCCAAAAGCATCAAATAGTAAACTCATACGAACAGAGTCTTACCTGAATCATCGCTTATATCGTTATGGTATTAAATCCAAAGCTACATAAACCAGATTTAGCATACACAAACATTTAGCACAGTTAATCAATCATAAAGTGTGTATGTACACACCGATTCTAACGCTAACTCTAAACCCCAAAGAGTCAATCGCCACCCTTGCTTTCTTGTCCCTATATTCGGCCAACCACAAGGTTAGTGCCATGGCCTATTCGGCCAAACCAAAACAATTGAAAAGGGTTCCTTGTGAACCCAAACCTTACCCAAAACGTCTTTGGATACTAGCCACCACCCTCAAAGTGCTTCGCTTCCTAAATCAGCAATCATTAAGTTAATAGCCTTCGGCTTAATCGAATACCAAATAAAAAAATAGATCCTTACCACCTTACCCCAAAACCGATTGATCGAGAGATGATGGACTCACTCGCCGCTTCCAAATCCCAAGGCCCTATGACATATCGGTTTCAACATGTGATTAGCACCCTTAACAATAATTGCCGAAACCAACTCTTACCTTTGTAAAGTCGACAGAGAAACAGAGAGGGAAGAAATAGCCATTCGGCTAACACACTTACCTACCCAACCGATTTGGAAAACACTGAAAAGGGATCACCCTTGCTTTGATATTCGGCCAAGGCTACACCAAATAGAGGAAGGAAAATTCGGCACACCAAGGGAGTAGATTCGGCTATGATTGTTCAACACAATCAATCAAGGTTCGGCTTGTATGGAAAAAGAGAAAGTAAGAAAGTGAAATAAGAGTTTCGGCTAAGGGTTTGAGAAGAGAAAAGAAAGAAATAGATGGGAGATTAAGGTATAGGAGATCCGGCCAAGGTTTTAGAAGACGAGAAGGGTTTTCGGTTTTGAGAGAATGAAAAAGAGAAAAAGAAAAGATGGAAGATGAGAGAGTTTGGGAATCAAATGAAGGATTTTGGCACTCTCCCCTATCCTTGCCGTCCACTCCTATCAATCAAGGAGTTCAAATTTCGGCAATCACCTAAAACTCCTCTTGGCCAATTGTTTAAAAATTTTCAAAATAATTTGAATACTTAAATGCCTATATTTTCTCTTTGCCATCTTTTTGGAATTAATCAAAATAAAATCTAATTAATATCTAAATAATATCCTCATTATCCTTATTATCAAAAAGAGTTTGAAATGAGAAATTCTCTCCCCTATGCATTCCCAATTAAGAGCAAAAGAGGGGTTTCCGTGACTCAACACAAGTTCCCCTTGCTCTCCCTGTGGCGTCAACTCCAACTCTTAAGTGGCCTTCCTTTTGCCACTTTTCCAAGGCCATTTCTGTGTCAAAAGTTCCCTCTTTTAACCTTATAACCCCTACTTGCTAAGGCTCCCTACCTTTAGAGCTTACAAAAATATTTTTCTACCATTCCGAGCCTACTCAAGACCCCTAATTAAGCCTTACAACCCCACAATTAATATCACAGCAATACAATCACAAAAAAAAAATTCAATCACAAATAACCCCACTTTTAGGATGTTACAGTTCTACCCCCCTTAGAATAATTTCGTCCTCGAAATTACCCGATCGAAAGAGGTGGGGTATTGCCGCCGCATCACATCCTCGGGTTCCCACGTAGCTTCCTCTACACCATGGTTTCGCCATAGCACTTTCACCAAAGGTACTGATTTCCTTCGTAGAGCCTTGACATCTCGATCTAGGATCTGAACTGGTTCTTCCTCGAAAGATAAGTCTGAGTTTACCTCAATCTCTGCGATGGCACAACTTGTGAATGGTTCTGATCGATACCGTCTCAAAGATCGACACATGAAAGACGTCATGAATCTGACTCAACTCTGCCAGCACTCGGTGATAAGCTACCGGTCCCACTCGCTTCACTACTGTATATGGCCCGATGAACCTTGGGCTTAGCTTCCCTTTTCGCCCAAATCTCAATACCTTCTTCCAAGGTGACACCTTTAGAAAAACTTTATCTCCTACCGCATACTCCATTTCCTTACGCTTAAGATCAGCATAAGACTTCTGTCTATCTGACGCTTCCTTGAGACGAGCTCGAATTACCTTAACCTTATCTTCCGTTTACTCACTAATTACGACCCAAAACTTGTCGTTCACCTAACTCCGTCAACATGTAGGAGTCACGGCACTTTCGTCCATACTGATTGCTTCATATGGTGCCATCTGGATACTCACTTGATAACTATTGTTATAAGCGAATTCTACTAACGGTAGGTACTCCTCCCAACTACCACTGAAATCCAAAACACAACCTCTCAGCATATCCTCTAAAATCTGAATGACCCTTTCTGATTTCCCGTCGATTGTGGATGGAAAGTCAGTCTCGAAATCCAATCGTGTACCCAAAGCTTGATGCAATGCTTTCCAGAACCTTGACGTAAATCTGGGATCCCTATCCGAGATGATTGATACGGCACTCCATGCAACCTCACTATTTCGACACATACAAACTTAGCTAGCTTCGAAGTGAGTAATCCACTCTCCGGGATGAAGTGAGCTGATTTAGTCAGACGGTCCACAATCACCCAAACTGCGTCCTTCTTGCTGGGCGTAAGGGGTAGTCCACTGACGAAATCCATAGTGATCCTTTCCCATTTCCACTGAGGGATCTTCACTGGTTGAAGTAACCCGATGGCAAATCGATGTTCACCTTAACTGTTGACACGTCAGACACCTTCCTACAAACTTAGTTACCTCGCGCTTCAACCCTGGCCACCAAAACTGCTTCCGCAAATCCCCATACATCTTGCTTCCTCCAGGATGCATAGCGTATGGGCTGCTATGTGCATCTTGGAGAATTCTTTGTCTCAACTCCACATCCTTCGGCATACATGCTCGTCCTTGAAAACATAGTACACCATCACCGGTCAAACTATACCCTTCTAACCCACTTTCTTGAACTTGCAACCTCCTTGCATTCAAACTATCATCCACCAATTGCTTTTCCTTAATCTCCTCAATCCAAGTTGGCTTAATTTGTAGCTCGCCAATGCACTTCCATCATCATATAGACCGAGGTGAGCAAACATCGCTCTTAAATCCGTCCACGACCTTCCGCTCAACGCGTCGGCCACCACGTTAGCTTTGCCCTGATGGTACTCAATTGAACGATCGTAGTCCTTCAACACTCAATCCATCGACGCGCCTCAAGTTTAAATCTTTCTGGGTCAAAAGATACCTCAGACTTTTGTGATCCGTGTAGACTATCGACTTCTCCCCATACAAGTAATGTCTCCATATCTTTAAAGCAAAGACCACTGCCGTTAACTCTAAGTCGTGAGTTGGATAGTTAACCTCATGCGGTCTTAACTGACGGGATGCATAGGCCACTACCTTCCCTTCCTGCATCAACACACACCCCAAGCCAGTATGGGATGCATCACAATAAACCGTGAACAATTTCCCTGCCTCAGGCTGTACTAGAACTGGAGCTTCCGTCAGAATCTTCCTTAGCTTATCAAAACTTTCTTGCTGTTTCTCCGACCAAACAAATGGAACTCCTTTTCTTAATAACTTAGTCAACGGCGCTGCGATTAAAGAGAACCCTTCCACAAACCTTCGATAGTACCCTGCCAGACCCAGAAAACTTCAAATTTCTGCCACTGACCTAGGCGGTTTCCAATCCAATACTGCTTCAACCTTACGAGGGTCCACTCTAATCCCTTCAGCTGACACTACGTGACCCAAGAAAGCCACCTCCCTAAGCCAGAATTCGCACTTATGGTATGTCACAGAGAAAACCATTTTGAAAATCCCTTTAGCCGATTTGAGTTTTGATGAAAACATCTTCATTTTCAGTTATCTTGCTAAAACCATACTTAGTTTGTTTTAGAAATATTTATTAAGTCAAGTTGTTACAGGTTTCAAATGTACCCGATGGCACTTTAAAACATTTTGCGTTTGATTTGAGAAAACATGTGTACCCATTTTAATGTTATTAAATAGTTTAAACAAAATATTCAAAACATGTAAAGATAATAAAAATAATCCTAGGAGGCCTTATTACAACTTGATTAAAACAAAACCAACAATAAAAATAAAATAACTAAAATCCAAGTTCATTAAATTCAAATCCCATCGCATGGCCACCTCGAGTCCAACTGGCTCCTCAACCGCCATCTACGAGTCACCTGAAAAATGTTAAAGGAGAAGGTGAGTCACCAAGACTCAATGTGTAACCCTTCCCAATTTAGTGCAACAACATACACAATTTATAACAAAATAACATGCACTAAATCATGCACCCAACCTAGCCATCCAAACACCTTTCTCTACTCCGTGTGGTACCAAACCACTTTGGTGGTGCCAAACCACCGTGACGTATAGTCACAAAATCTGTCATATTGTGGTGCCAAACCACTGGTGGTGCCAAACCACTGGTGACCGTAGTCACAAATCAAATGATGGGGCCAACCCATCGTGTGATACCAAATCACCGCGCGTCAATCCCATAATGTAAACTGTGGGGCCAACCCATTGTGGTGCTAAGCCACTGGGGCGAGGCGCTATGAGGTGCCAAACCTCTGGAGGTGCCAAACCTCACGGTGACCGTACTCACAATGTGGTACCAAACCACCGGTGCCCGTCGACACGAATATCACTTTGCCCCCTCCTCTCATCAACCCACATTAGTCCATGATATATATATATAACAGAATTCATGCCAACATGTACTTAAATCGCATATACCAAATATGCCATGCTTTCCAAAAGCATCAAATAGTAAACTCATACGAACAGAGTCCTACCTGAATCATCGCTTATATCGTTATGGTATTAAATCCAAAGCTACATAAACCAGTTTAGCATACACAAACATTTAGCACAGCTTAATCAATCATAAAGTGTGTATGTACACACACATTCTAACGTTAACTCTAAACCCCAAAGAGTCAATCGGCCACCCTTGCTTTCTTGTCCCTATATTCGGCCAACCACAAGGTTAGTGCCATGGCCTATTCGGCCAAACCAAAACAATTGAAAAGGGTTCCTTGTGAACCCGAAACCTTACCCATAACGTCTTTGGATACTAGCCACCACCCTCAAAGTGCTTCTGCTTCCCTAAATCGACAATCATTAAGTTAATAGCCTTCGGCTTAATCGAATACCAAATAAAAAAAATAGATCCTTACCACCTTACCCCAAAACTGATTGATCAGAGATGATGGACTCACTTGCTCGCTTCCAAATCCCGAAGGCCCTATGACATATCGATTTCAACATGTGATTAGCACCCTTAACAATAATTGCGAAACCAACTCTTACCTTTGTAAAAGTTGATGAGAAACAGAGAGGGAAGAAATAGCCATTCGGCTAACACGATTACCTACCCAACCGATTTGGAAAACACCGAAAAGGATCACCCTTGCTTTGATATTTGGCCAAGGCTACACCAAATAGAGGAAGGAAAATTCGGCACACCAAGGGAGTAGATTCGGCTATGATTGTTCAACACAATCAATCAAGGTTCGGCTTGTATGGAAAAAGAGAAAGTAAGAAAGTGAAATAAGAGTTTCTTTAAGGGTTTGAGAAGAGAAAAGAAAGAAATAGATGGGAGATTAAGGTATAAGAGATTCGGCCAAGGTTTTAGAAGAAGAGAAGGGTTTTCGGTTTTGAGAGAATGAAAAAGAGAAAAAGAAAAGATGGAAGATGAGAGAGTTTGAGAATCAAATGAAGGATTTTGGCACTCTCCCCCCTATCCTTGCCGTCCACTCCTATCAATCAAGGAGTTCAAATTTCGGCAATCACCTAAAATTCCTCTTGGCCAATTGTTTAAAAATATTCAAAATAATTTGAATACTTAAATGCCTATATTTTCTCTTTGCCATCTTTTTGGAATTAATCAAAATAAAATCCAATTAATATCTAAATAATATCTTCATTATCCTTATTATCAAAAAGAGTTTGAAATGAGAAATTCTCTCCCCCTATGTCGCCCCAATTAAGAGCAAAAAGAGGGGTTTTCGTGACTCGAACACAAGTTCCCCTTGCTCTCCCTGTGGCGTCAACTCCAACTCTTAAGTGGCCTTCCTTTTGCCACTTTTCCAAGGCCATTTCTGTGTCAAAAGTTCCCTCTTTTAACCTTGTAACCCCTACTTGCTAAGGCTCCCTACCTTTAAAGCTTACAAAAATATTTTTCTACCATTCCGAGCCTACTCAAGACCCCTAATTAAGCCTTACAACACCACAATTAATATCACAGCAATACAAACACAAAAAAATAATTCAATCACAAATAACCCCACTTTTGGGATGTTACAAACCAACCCTGGCTGTTTTGCCTTTGTATTACCAGCACCTCTGCCCGGTGCTCCACGACCTCGTCCTAACCCATTTCCTCCTCTGGGTGGACCACGGCCCCTCAGTGGCTGCTGACCACCTCTCCCTGGCTGCACATAGCCCTGACCGGCTGCTTACGTTTGAACAGGCTCCCGCGGGCAGTTTCTGAACTGATGATCCTTGGACCCACATCTGAAACACCCCCTGGTTCTTCTCCAACACTCTCCTGAATGAGGTCTCCCACACTCAACGCAAGGTTGCGGTCGCCTAGAAACAACTGGAACCCTAACTCGAGCTGACCCATCAAACCTAGGCCTCTTATGAAATCCACCTGAAGAACTTGAAGGCCCAAAATCCCTCTTATTCCTGCCCCTTTCTTTCTCACGGTTCTGACGCTCAGAGCGTTTTACATCCTCAGAAATCTTTGCCTTTTCAATTAGGGCAGCAAAATCCCTCTCCCTCTGCGGGGCTATCAGCACTCGCAACTCATCTCGAAGACCACCCTCAAACCGTACGCAGCGCTCATACTCAGTCGCGACTATGCCCCGAGCATACCGGCTCAACCGCAGAAATTCTGCCTCATATTTCGCTACCAATTTGTTCTCCTGTACCAGATTTAAAAATTCTTTTCTACGGGCATCCACATAACTTGCCCCAACATATTTTCCTTGGAAAGTCGTCTTAAAGAAATCCCATGTTAATCGGTCGGCCTGTGTGCCTTCTCTCACGGTAAGCCACCATTAGTATGCCTCATCTCGTAGCAAAGATACTGCTCCCTTCAGCTTTTGTTCCACTGTGCAGTCAAGGTCATCCATGATCCGCTCAACCGCCTCCAACCAATACTCCACTACGTTTGGGGCTACACCAGAGATACCCTTGAAAATTTCTGCCCGTTTGACCAAAGTCGCTCAGAAATTGACCCCCGGGCCACCGACCCAGTACTCGCTCCAGCAACCCTTTCCAAAACCCATAACATCGCTTGGGACAGAGCATCATCCCCACCGTTCGGTCATGAGACCCCATCTCAGTCACTGGTGATGCCGGCACTTCCCTTTCAGGCATATGCCCTGACGCTGAAGACCCAGCCCTAGCACCACGGCCTCTACCACGGCCTCGTGTACCCCTTCCGCGACCTCTTGTACTCATATCGATGTAATGTATTAATCTATTTAAGAGTTTTATGAATCAGCTTATAGTTCTCATGATTATTAACAGATGTTTTATGAAGAACAGTAATAAGAGTTGTTTTCACAGATTGAGTTTACTAAAGTTTCAGTCTCTTATAGACTCGGCTTCTACAACTAAGGAGTTCAGTATACTACTACTATCCCTAGTAATTTCTTAGTATAGTCATATTAGTATATAACAAAGTATAAGGTCAGGAAACTTACGGATTAGGTGCCGGAGAATCGGTGTGCCATACTTTTAGTAACGCTATCATTTCCCAAGTTAAAAATTTAAACAAAGTAGAAAAATTTTTGAAACCCATTCCACAGCCGAGTTTTGCAACCTGGCTCTAATACCACTAAATGTAACACCCTAAACCTGGCCCAAACGTTACGACCGAATCCGGCATGTCACATCAATCGATTGTATTCAACTACATGATCATTTAAAAACCCTTCCGCGATTTAAGACTTTTTACCGTTTAAAAACCCAGAATTTCGTTACGTATCAAAACAAGATTTTTTTAAGGTTATTTCTTCCACGCAAACATGATATTATTTTCAAAGCATTGTTTGTAGTAGAAGATTGACTTTAAAAGTTGCGGAAACGTCATATTTGAAAACGGTAATTATTGTTTTTTTATAAAAAAAAACCGTGTTAAATTGTTTGGCAGTTCATAACTAAAAGAATTACCAATGAAAGTTAAAAGAAAATCCCAATGGCCATATTACATAAATTATTAACCTAGAAATAAAATAAAAATAAAATTAAGCCCAAAATTACTAAGTTTTGTTTATTAGCAAATCCGGCGTATGGCCACCTCCGAGTCCTCCGCAGCTCTAAATCCTCTAACGCTGGGGATTACCTGTACGGTTAAGAGAAAGGGGTGAGTTACGAGAACTCAGTGTGTAATTCCCTATAACGGTCATAATCTGGGCCCGAGCCCATACGGTGTCGGTCTGGGCCTAAGCCCTATTCGGTAACAAGCTAGGCCTAAGCCCCAATCATCTCAATGCAAGTGGATATGTACCCACCCCAATCCTATCCAACCGACTAACTCTCCACCTGTACCAACCAACACACCATGTGGGGACCATGTCAACCCACCCAGCCAAAACTCTACAATAATGCAGTCAAGCTGCTAATAACGGTATATGTGGCTGAGCCACTAAATCGGTATGTGGTGATGCCACTCGAATGGTATGTGGCAGAGCCACTAGAACGGTACTTCCTCCAATCAACAATCCCAACCCCATGCAATATGATATGAATGTAGTGTATCACAGTTATAAACAGATATATATAAAATCACATAAACGTTATTTAGCTACCACCAAGGGTATAACGGTCATCTAGATATTTAGGGGTATAACGGTAACTTTTCCCCTTGGGGGAATTTTGGTAATTTACCCATCGATGGTATTTTAGTAATTTACCCTCTAAGGGTATTTCGGTAATTTACCCTCTAAGGGTATTTCGATAATTTACCCTCTAAGGGTATTTTGATAATTTGTCATCCAACAGCCTTTTTGGAGGCCCATTGTTGCCTTGAGTGACACAGGTTCCTTTTTGGGTCACTACGGTGTAATTGGGCCTAAGTTCCAATTTCGGCCCAAATGGGCCCACACGCTTGTGTGGCCCATTCAACTCGTTTTTGGTCTCAGTTCTGTGAACTTTACAGTTGCAGCAATCTTCCGGTACTTACCATCGGTTTCACTCATGTAGGCCCGTTAACCCATTGGGCCCACTTAGCCCAATTCAGCTCAACAAGGCCCATTACAGCCTCAGTTTCACGAGAGCGTTCATGACACTCTCAACGGTCTATCGCCACCACTAATGACTCAGTTTATCATTACGAGTGCTCGCACGCTCAAGTGATCTTGGTTTCTGTTACTCTGACTTTTTAGTATTTCGGCTTTTAGCCGATTCACGGTACAGTACCATAATAAACAAGCAAGGAGTGCGTTTACACACCTTGTTTACGATTGTAATTTGAAAACTTCCAAGGCACCTATGAAACATTTGTTCAATAGTTAGTCTCTACCTCAGGTAAATCAAAATACTGATGTATTTAACTTAACAAGCCTTTCTTACCACGTGATACAACCTCCCTCAACGCAACGGTAATCGGCCCTATTCTGAGGTTAAAGAACACGAGTTCCTAGCATTAATCGATAAGAAGAACACATTAGAACCGCTACTCTAAAATAACTAAAGAAGCGACCTTTATTTTCGAAGAACCCAAACCAAGATGAGAGGAAAACAACAAGCCTACATTCGGTTATAGCCACACTTACCAACCAATTGTAGAAGTTCAGAGACTAACAGAACGAAGAGGAGTACACGCTTAGGCCCTACTAGATTCGGCTTACACCAAAAAGGGGAACCAAGGTTAGGTGTTTCGGCTTTAAACTTGCAAAGAGAGGAGAGAAAAAAAAAAGGGGAAAGAAAAAGATACATTCGGCCAGATAAGAACTGAATGGAAAAGAGAGGTTCGGCATCAAGGGGTAATCCCCGTGAGAATAATGAAGGACAACGAAGAGAATAGAGTGGAAGAGAGGAGGCTTATCAGTTGACGAATGGTCAAAAAGAATGTGAAGAGAAAAAAAATTGAGGAACGAAAGAAGAACTGAATTCGGCAGAGTCAAGACAGGAAAAAAAAGAAAAGAATCGAACCCGAAATGCTTGAGAACAAAATACCCCAAATGCAAAAACTCTCCAAAAGAACCAAAAGAAATTCGGCACACTTAAAAGCCAACAAAAGTGTAATATCCAGGGATAGGGGCTATTTTGTTATGACTTTGTTTGCATGTGTCTGGTGTGCAATGTTGCTGTTTTGATGTTGTAGGGGCTTAGTTGTAAGCTAGGTGTAAGCTTGAGTAGGTGGGGAAATTTTAGTTTTAGGCTTAGGTGAGGGGAGCTGAAGAAGCTGGGGTTTATAAATATTATTTGGTAATTGAAAGCACAAGAAATGAGCTGGTGGAGTGGCAGGATAGGCGCCACTTGAGGCTTGTGTGTGTGACGCCACTTGCAGGGGAGAGGTCCTGAGTTCAAGTTGCAGAAGTCCCACTTTTTGCTTCCATTTTGACGCCAAGGTGGTTGAGGTTGGACCAAGTCAAGTGTTTGAATGGTGGGTGGGGAGTAAATTGTGGAGGTTGACTAGTTCAACTAGTTTGAATGTGTGGCTTGGAGTAATTGTTGGTAGTGGCCGAATGTTGGGGAGTTTGTGGAGAGAGTGGCGATTTTGGTAAGTGGGGAGGGTGATAGCCGAAATTCACTTAGGCACTTTTGTGCATTTTTGTCACTTTGTGTCAAACCAAATTTCTCTCTTTTGTCAATAGTAGCCGAATTCCAATTGATTTCTCTTTTCATTTTCTTCCTTGAAACTGAAAGTCTGGACAACCTTTGCGAATTTGCTTTGGTCTTCCTAGTTCTCTTGGGTAGCCAATGCACTCTTGCATTTCTTTTCCTTTTTTTCACTTGCATAAGCCGAAACTAGTATTCTCTTTTTCTTATATTTTCATCTCTTCTCTTTTGAAACACTTGTGCCGACATCACATTGCTTCTTAGCCGAATTCTCCATTTATTTCTTCTCATTTCTACTTGAGCCGAATTTTTCTTCAACTTTTGGCCGATTTCACTTCTTCTCTTGAACCACATTTCTTTTGCTTTATTTTTAGATTATAGTCGAATCCCTCCCTGGTGTTGCCGAAATTTCTTTTCTTTCTTTAGTTGCATCTTGACCGAATAGTTGTGTGGTGTAGACCTCTTCTAGTTCGGTTTTCATTTGAGTTCAGAAGAAGGTAAGTGCTTGGCCGAATGGCCATTTCTCCCCTCCCTTGTTCTTTGTCGTTTGTGGGTTGGTTAAGAGCCGATTCTGGTGTGGTTGAAAGGAGTTAACCTCTTGTTTGGAAACCATTTTGTATAGGACATTCGGGATTGTGAAGCAGTCAAGCAAAGCAATTATCTTTGGGTAAGCAATTGGTAAGTGGTGGTAAGAGATGGTTCTTTTAGTCTATTCATTTAGTTTTCATTAAGCCAAGTTATTAAAGGAGTTATTAAAGGATTAACCGTTTTCTTTTTAGGGTGAGGCCGATTGTCGAGGAACCATTGTTTGGTTCGGGTTTGGTAGGAAACCAAACCATTTGCGAGGTAAGGGTTTAATGTTAACCCTTTGGTTTATCTATTCACGCCGAATGGTATAAGTGCTAATCTCTGTTTGGTCGATTATAGGAGCAAGGTTGTCGAGGCTATCGAGGTCTCTTAGATCGGTTCTTTGGTTAAAGCTTGTGTTCGAACAGTGTGTAGACTAACACACTATCTACTTAGCGATATGTTTAATAACTTTGTTTGCCTATTAAGATCAAAACAATATGGTTGATGGATATGGTACCCAATGGGGTATGTGTACGGATCCGGTAAGTCCGTTTCATTCACGAGTTCTATTAATGGTATATGATATCATGATTGCTTGAGGTATGTGATATGAGATGCGATATTAAACATATTGGCATGATCGCATGATTTACATGATTTGCATCGATATGACATGTATGGGTCATATGAGAGGAGGGGGAATATGATATCCGTGTCTTTGGGACACCAGGTGGTTTAGCACCACCAGTGGTTTGGTACCACAGATGATATTTTGTGACTTTGGGTCACGGAGGTTTGGCACCTCAGCGTCTCGTCCCGGTGGCTTAGCACCACGATGGGTTGGCCCCACGGTTGATATTACGGGATTGACGCCCGGTGATTTGGTATCACCACGATGGGTTGGCCCCATCATTGGATCCGTGACTTCGGTCACCGGTGATTTGGTATCACATTGTGTCTTTGGGACACCGGAGGTTTGGCACCTCATGGCGTCTCGTCCCGGTGGCCGTACCACGATGGGTTGGCCCCACAGTTGAGATATGGGATTGACGCCTTGGTGATTTGGTATCACACGATGGGTTGGCCCCATCATTGGATTATTCGTGACTTTGGGTCACCAAAGGTTTTGGCACCACATTGATGGATATCGTGACTTTGGGTCACCAGTGGTTTGGCACCACCCGGTGGTTTGGTACCACACGGGGTAGAAAGGTGATATGGATGGTTAGGATCGGGTGCATTGATTGTATTGCTTTAGTATGATGTGTGTTGGTATGTTGCATATACCGGGGGGGATTTATGCACTGAGTCTTGCGACTCACCTTCTCCTTATCATTTCAGTGACACTTAGTTGCGGACATGGGCGGGGTGGACTCGAGGTGCTCTTGCCATGAATAAAAATCGAGGTTGCACTATTTTAAAACTTGGTACTATATTTTATTTATTTTCACTTGGGTTTTATTTGGATTGTAAAAGGCCTTTTAACTTTATGTTTTTGTTATTTACATGCTTGTATTGGATTTTAAATATGCCTTAACAAATTAATGGGTAAAATTTGGCTAAAACTTGGAAAGATAAGGTTTTCAAACTTAAGATTTTCCACCCTAGGTTCGAAAGTTTTGAAGCAACAAAAGAGACACTTGATTTCTAAATGATGCAAAATAGAGAAATGGTTTTATCTATGGGTCCAACTAAGTTTTAAGCACCCAAGCTTTCAAAATAAAATAGGAGTTTTTAAGCAATCATGCCCAAGATTTCTACAAGAACAAAATGTGCAAAATAAAAAGAATTTGCATCAAACTTTTAACTGAAAACCTAAACCTCTCAAATACATTTTTCCCGTAACATACCGTTTCGGTCGTGGTGTATGGACCGGGTTTGGGGTGTTACAATTGTGGTATCAGAGCCGAGTTCAAAGGCTTCTACTGTGGGCCGGGGCCCAAAATGTTTTGAAAAGTTGTTTTAAGAGTTTTGTTTTTAAATATGTGGTTGAAAAAGGCATGGCACCGAGTCTTGGCACCAGATTCGCCTGTAAGTACCTCTCACTATTGCTTGTGATTTTGTTATTGATGGGATTGTATGATTAGCAATAGTGGATTCTTGTAGAGGCTGAAAAGCGATAAGATTCTCATGAACTCGCGAAAACAAAGCTTCTTTAATATTTATAAGACTTTGCTATTAAAACAAAGTGGAATAATTACTTGATGCATAAAACTCCTAAATCGAATCGTAGAGATTTTAGTCATGAGTGCTCGAGGTGGACGCGGATCGTGGGCGCAGGTCGTGGTAGGATGACGCTTTGTAACCCGTAGGATCTGGTCAAGGGTCGAGAGAATGAGATACTGAATCGCTACCACCGGAGGTGGTGAGTTTCAAGATCAAACGGGGATGATGCGTTGTCGCGAGCGATCTTGCGGGTTTTGGAAAGGGTAGCCGGAGTAGGTGGAGGCGCAGAGTCGGAAATCGTATCCGAGCGACTCGGGCGAACGGGCTGAGGTATTTCGAGGTGTTTCGGTGTGTTGCTCCAAAGCCACGCCGAGTATTGGTGGAGGCGACAGGCGGGTCATGGATGATTTAGACTGATCTTGAGGAGAAAGGCCCAAGGGCATAGTATCGCTTCTTCGGGATGAGTCATACCGGTGGTGGCTCACGGTTCGGGACGATCTTTGCATGAGGATCTTACGTGGGATTATTTTAAGGTGCGCTTATTAGAAAAAGTACATTGGAGCTAGCTACATCGGCGCTTGCAGCATTTACGAGGTTAGTTCGGGAGTAAGTGCGGGTCGAGTACGAGTGAGTTCTTGGTGAGTCGGTATGCTAGGGGCATTGTGGCTCTTGAACACGAGAGGTGTGTTCGTTTTGAGGATGGTCCGAGAGACGAGTTGAGGTTGCTGATTGCTCCACAAAGGGAGCGTGAGTTTGTTTATCTGGTTGAGAAGGCTAAGGTAGGCCGAGGGAGTGAAGGAGTCGGTAAGGCGGGGCATGGATAGGAGCAGGACATAAGAGGAGTTTTGGATCTTCCGGGTCATCGGGTAATCCTCGAGAAAGGGCTAGGCGAGTGGGCCGAATCGATGCAGTAGGTTTGTTCTCGCTAGTCGGGGGCAGCCGGTGTAACCGCGTATGGGAAATATCATTGGGGAGGATGTTGGACCGGTGGAAAAGGGTGTTTGAGTGTGGCTCATTGGATCATCGTGTGAGGGACTTGTCGCGTAAGTTGGCTAGGGTTCGGTCCCGAGAGTCGGGTCGTACTCGGTTCAGAATAATGGACCGCCACCGCAGAGGGGTCGTGGTAATGGCGAGAGGAGGTAATGGTTACGGTCGGGGCCGTGGAGCACCGAGGCAGGTGCGTGCGAGTAATCGAGGCCGACGGCACTGGTTAGTGTATGCAGCGAGGCGCCGAGAGGAGGGCGACGCACCGGACGTCATAACCGGTACGTTCTTGATCTTTGGTTCTCCATTTACTGCTTTGATTGATGTGGGTTCGACGCATTCTTACGTGGCTAGTAGTATAGTAGAGACCATGGACTTAGACTCTGAAACTACTCCTAGGCAGATGACTGTAATTAGCCCTCTAGGTCACTCTGTAGTTGTAGATAAGTCTGTTGAAGGATGTACCCCTAGAACTCCAAGGGTAGTGTTTTTGGTGATCTAATGGAACCGCCGCTTGGGGAGTTCGATCGATTCTTGGGATGGACTGGTTGGTTAAGTACCAGGCGAGGTTGGATTGCGCGGCTAAGCGCATGGTTCTTAAAGCGTCGGAGGGTGATGAAGTGGTTATGATAGGTAATAGGAGAGATTACTTATCTAATGTGGTATCTGCTCTGAAGGCTGAGAAAATGGTCAGAAAGGGCTGTGAGGCGTATGTGGTTCATGTGTATGCCTTGGAGGCTAAAGAGTCTGCTGTAGAGAAAGTTCGGACAGTTGGGGAATTTGCGGATGTGTTTCCTGAGGAGCTTAGGGTTTGCTACCGGATCGTGAGGTAGAGTTCGGGATAGATCATTACCCGGCTGCGCCGGTGTCTATTGCTCCGTATAGGATGGCGCCAAAGGAGTTAGTGGAATTAAAGGCTCGAGATCCGAGGAGTTGTTGGATCGAGGCTTTATTAGGCCAAGTGTTTCACCTTGGGGCGCCATACTCTTTGTTAAGAAGAAAGATGGTACCATGCGGATGTGTATAGACTACCGCTTGATTGAACAAGGCGACGATCAAAAACAAGTATCCGCTGCCACGGATAGATGACTTGTTTGATCACCGGAGTGTTTCGGTATTCTCAAAAATTGATTTAAGGTCCAGGTATCACCAATTGAAGGTGAAGGAGGCGGATATCCACAAGACAGGCGTTTACGTACTCGGTATGGGCACTCACGAATTTACGGTAATGCCGTTTGGGTTGACTAACGCTACGGCGGCATTCATGGATATGATGAATAGGGTGTTTCAGCAGTATTTGGATCGATTCGTAGTGGTTTTTATTGGCGACATCTTAGTATACTCAAAGGCAGAGGAGGAGCATGATGCACACTTGCGAATAGTAGTAATGCGATTCGAGGAAAAAACGACTTTATGCAAAATTTAGTAAGTGCGAGTTCTAGCTCGGGAGGTGACATTCTTGGGTCATGTAGTGTCGGTGAGGGATTAGGGTAGATCCTCGGAAGATTGAGGCAGTTTTGGATTGGAAGTCGCCTAAGTCAGTGGCTGAGATTCGGAGTTTTCTGGGTTTGGCAGGATACTACCGAAGATTTGTAGAAGGTTTTTCATTGATCGCAGCGCCAATGACCAAGTTGTTAAGGAAAGGGGTTCCATTTGTTTGGGCTGAGAAGCAGCAGGGAGAGTTTCGACAAACTAAAGAAGATTTTGACTGAAGCTCCTGTTTTAATTCAACCTGAGGCTGGGAAGGAATTCACAGTGTATTGCGATGCATCACATACGGGATTGGGTTGTGTGTTGATAACAGAGAAGGTAAGGTTGTGGCTTACGCATCTCGGCGATTGAGGCCACATGAGGTCAATTATCCGGCGCACGACTTGGAGTTAGCACGTAGTCTTCGCCTTGAAAATTTGGAGGCACTACTTGTACGGAGAGAGATCGATAGTCTACACAGATCACAAGAGTCTAAAGTATCTTTTGACTCAGAAGGATTTGAATTTGAGGCAGCGCAGATGGATTGAATTGCTCAAGGATTATGATTGTTCGATTGAATATCATCCGGGCAAGGCTAACGTGGTGGCAGACGCGTTGAGCCGTAAGGTTGTTTCGGACTTAAGAGCGATGTTTGCCCATCTGAGATTGTATGACGACGGAAGTATTCAGCAGAGCTGCAGAGTTAAGCCTACTTGGGTTGAGCGGATCGAGAGAAACAGATTGGAAGATGAGGTTTTGAGTGCGCAGAGGTCTCGGTACATGATGGTGGTTTGGAGGGTTCTGATTTATCTAGTGATGGAGTGTTGTGTTTTCAAGGCGAGCTTGTATGCGAAAAGACGTTGAGTGAGAGGCGAGGATTCTTCAGGGCGCACATAGCGGCCCATACGCTATGCATCCCGGAGGAAGCAAGATGTATAGAGATCTAAGAGAGCAATTTTGGTGGCCGGTGCGAAGAAAGAAGTGACGGGGTTTGTAGGGAAGTGCGACATGTCGGCAGTCAAGGCCGAGCATCGATTGCCGTCGGGGTTGCTTCAGCCGGTGAAAGATTCCACAATGGAAGTGGGAAAGAATAACTATGGATTTCGTCGGTGGATTACCTTTTACGCCGAGCAAGAAAGACTCGATCTGGGTAATTGTGGATCGTCCGACTAAATCGACTCACTTCATTCCGGTGAGGGTTGATTACTCACTTGAGAGATTGGCGAAGTCGTATGTGTCGAGAGATAGTGAGATTGCACTGCGTGTGCGATGTCGATTATCTCGGATAGGGATCCCAGTTTACGTCAAGGTTACGGAAAGCGTTGCATCGGGCTTTGAGTACGCTTTGGATTTCAAAGCCGCGGCTTTTCACCCGCGATCGACGAGGCGATCGGAAAAAGGTTATCTGAGATCTTAGAGGATATGCTAAGAGGTTGTGTTCTGGATTTGGAGGTAGTTGGGAGGAGTTTACGCCGTTAGTGAGTTCGCCTACAATAATAGTTACCAAGCAAGCATCAAAATGGCACCTTATGAGGCATTGTATGGTAGAAAGTGTCGCTCACCTACATGTTGGACGAGTTGGGTGAACGCCAATTGTTGGGACCAGAGTTGGTTGCGAGGACCGAAGACAAGGTTAAGTTGATTCAGGCTCGATTGAAAGAAGCTTCGGATAGGCAGAAGTCTTATGCCGATCTCAAGCGGAGAGATATAGAGTTTGCTGTAGGGGATCAAGTTTTCCTGAAGGTCTCGCCATGGAAGAAAGTATTGAGATTCGGAAGGAAAGGCAAGCTAAGTCCGAGGTTTATTGGGCCGTATAAGGTACTGAAACGAGTGGGACCAGTAGCTTACCAGCTTGAGTTGCCAGTGGAGTTGAGTCAGATTCACGATGTATTTCACGTTTCGATGCTTAGGCGTTATCGTTCAGATCCATCGCATGTCGTAGCAGTGGAAGAGATCGAGGTGAATCCGGATTTGACCATGGAGGAGGAACCTGTGCAGATCCTAGATCAGGATGCAAAGGTTTTGCGTAGGAATTCAGTGCCTCTGGTAAAGGTGCTATGGCGGAACCACGGCGTGGAAGAAGCTACGTGGGAACCCGAGGATGTGATGAGACAGCAGTACCCTCAACTCTTTTGATCAGGTAATTTCGAGGCCGAAATTATTTTTTTAGAGGTAGAACGTAATATCCGGGGATAGGGGCTATTTTGTTATGACTTTGTTTGCATGTATGCAGTGTGCTATGTTGTTGTTTTGATGTTGTAGGGGCTTAGTTGTAAGCTAGGTGTAAGCTTGAGTAGGTGGGGAAATTTTAGTTTTAGGCTTAGGTGAGGGAGTGAAGAAGTGGGGGTTTATAAATATTATTTGGTAATTGAAAGCACAAGAAATGAGCTGGTGGAGTGGCGGGGATAGGCGCCACTTGAGGCTTATGTGTGTGACGCCACTTGTAGGGGAGAGGTCCGAGTTCAAGTTGCGAAGTCCCACTTTTGCTTCCATTTTGACGCCAAGGTGGTTGAGGTTGGACCAAGTCAAGTGTTTGAATGGTGGGTGGGAGTAAATTGTGGAGGTTGACTAGTTCAACTAGTTTGAATGTGTGGCTTGGAGTAATTGTTGGTAGTGGCCGAATGTTGGGGAGTTTGTGGAGAGAGTGGCCGGTTTTGGTAAGTGGGGAGGGGTGATAGCCGAAATTCACTTAGGCACTTTTGTGCATTTTTGGTCACTTTGTGTCAAACCAAATTTCTCTCTTTTGTCAATAGTAGCCAGAATTCCAATTGATTTCTCTTTTCATTTTCTTCCTTGAAACCAAAGTCTGAGACAACCTTTGCGAATTTGCTTTGGTCTTCCTAGTTCTCTTGGGTAGCCGAATGCACTCTTGCATTTCTTTTTCTTTTTTCACTTGCATAAGCCGAAACTAGTATTCTCTTTTTCTTATATTTTCATCTCTTCTCTTTTGAAACACTTGTGCCGATATCACATTGCTTCTTAGCCGAACTATCCATTTATTTCTTCTCATTTCTACTTGAGCCGAATTTTTCTTCAACTTTTGGCCGATTTCTCTTCTTCTCTTGAACCACATTTCTTTTGATTTATTTTTAGATTATAGCCGAATCCCTCCCTGGTGTTGCCGAAATTTCTCTTCTTTCTTTAGTTGCATCTTGACCGAATAGTTGTGTGGTGTAGACCTCTTCTAGTTCAGTTTTCATTTGAGTTCAGAAGAAGGTAAGTGCTTGGCCGAATGGCCATTTCTCCCCTCCCTTGTTCTTTGTCGTTTGTGGGTTGGTTAAGAGCCGATTCTGGTGTGGTTGAAAGGAGTTAACCTCTTGTTTGGAAACCATTTTGTATAGGACATTCGGGATTATGAAGCAGTCAAGCAAAGCAATTATCTTTGGGTAAGCAATTGGTAAGTGGTGGTAAGATTTAGTTCTTTTAGTCTATTCATTTAGTTTTCATTAAGCCAAGTTATTAAAGGATTAACCGTTTTCTTTTTAGGGTGAGGCCGATTGTCAGAGGAACCATTGTTTGGTTCGGGTTTGGTAGGAAACCAAACCATTTGCGAGGTAAGGGTTTAATGTTAACCCTTTGGTTTATCTATTCTAGCCGAATGGTATAAGTGCTAATCTCATGTTTGGCCGATTATAGGAGCAAGGTTGTCGAGGCTATCGAGGGTCTTAGATCGGTTCTTTGGTTAAAGCTTGTGTTCGAACAGGTGTGTAGACTAACACACTATCTACTTAGCGATATGTTTAATAACATGTTTGCCTATTAAGATCAAAACAATATGGTTGATGGATATGGTACCCAATGGGGTATGTGTACGGATCCGGGTAAGTCCGTTTCATTACGAGTTCTATTAATGGTATATGATATCATGATTCTTTGAGGTATGTGATATGAGATGCGATATTAAACATATTGGCATGACTGCATGATTTACATGATTTGCATCAGTATGACATGTATGGGTGATATGAGAGGAGGGGGAATATGATATCCGTGTCTTTGGGACACCAGTGGTTTGGCACCACCAGTGGTTTGGTACCACAGATGATATTTTGTGACTTTGGGTCACCAGAGGTTTGGCACCTCAGCGTCTCGTCCCAGTGGCTTAGCACCACGGTGGGTTGGCCCCACGGTTGATATTACGGGATTGACGCCAGTGATTTGGTATCACACGATGGGTTGGCCCCATCATTGGATCCGTGACTTCGGTCACCAGTGATTTGGTATCACATTGTGTCTTTGGGACACCAGAGGTTTGGCACCTCATAGCGTCTCGTCCCAGTGGCTTCGTACCACAGTGGGTTGGCCCCACAGTTGAGATATGGGATTGACGCCAGTGATTTGGTATCACACGATGGGTTGGCCCCATCATTGGATTATTTGTGACTTTGGGTCACTAGTGGTTTGGCACCACATTGATGGATATCGTGACTTTGGGTCACCAGTGGTTTGGCACCACCAGTGGTTTGGTACCACACGGGGTAGAAAGGTGATATGGATGGTTAGGATCGGGTGCATTGATTGTATTGCTTTAGTATGATGTGTGTTGGTATGTTGCATATACCGGGGAGGATTTATGCACCGAGAGTCTTGCGACTCACCTTCTCCTATCATTTCAGTGACACTTAGTTGCGGACATGGAGCCAGGGGTGGACTCGAGGTGCTCTTGCCATGAATAAAAATCGAGGTTGCAATTGTTTTAAAACTTGGTACTATATTTTATTTATTTTCACTTGGGTTTTTATTTGGATTGTAAAAGGCCTTTTAACTTTATGTTTTTGTTATTTACATGCTTGTATTGGATTTTAAATATGCCTTAACAAATTAATGGGTAAAATTTGGCTAAAACTTGGAAAGATAAGGTTTTCAAACTTAAGATTTTCCACCCTAGGTTCAGAAAGTTTTGAAGCAACAAAAGAGACACTTGATTTCTAAATGATGCAAAATAGAGAAATGGTTTTATCTATGGGTCCAACTAAGTTTTTAAGCACCCAAGCTTTCAAAATAAAATAGGAGTTTTTAAGCAATCATGCCCAAGATTTCTACAAGAACAAAATGTGCAAAATAAAAAGAATTTGCATCAAACTTTTAACCAGAAACCTAAACCTCTCAAATACATTTTTTCCCGTATCATACCAGATTCGGTCGTGGTGTATGGACCGGTTTGGGGTGTTGCAAAAAGTTTCGGTTTCTACACTTACACCAAATCACCGAAAATGCTATCCAAGACCCCTCTTCAGCCGAAATTCCCCTTAGCTAGACCCCCACTTTTGGCCAACACCTCCCACACCCATCAACTCCTTGATTTTCTCCCCTTTTTCCTCCTACAATTCCTCTCCTTCATCCATTTGAACCGTTTGACCAATTATCCAACTCCCATTGAAGAGTTTGATCCAAACTCTGCTTCCTTCCCTCTCAAGCCACAAAATAAAATTCTTTATTTGCCACCTGAGGGATTCGAACCCCTCCCCTCCTGGTTCTCCACTTGACGCCACACCACCACACCACATGCTCCACTTGTGTTAGTAAAACACACACAATTTACTTAAGTCCTACTTCCCGCAGCCCTCTCCCCCTAAAGGGCCAAAAACAAAAATTTTTCCTAGGCTCAGACTCGAACCCAGGCCTCCCTAGAACCCCCAAATACACTCAAATAACCAGCTGAGCAAGCACAACATGCAATTAAGAAAAAATTTACAACCCCTAACTTTTGGGATGTTACAAGACTGGAGTCGCTCAGAAATTGACCCTCGGCCTACTGATCCAGTACTCGCTCTAGCAACCCTTTCAAGAACACGTAGCATTGCTTGGGATAAAGCATCATCCCCAACTGCTCGGTCATGAGACCTTGTCTCCGCTTTTAGTGAGGCTGGTGCCTCCCTAGTAGGCATGCGACCCGATGCTGAATACCCAGCCCTAGTACCTCAGCCTCTACCGCGGCCTCGTGTACCCCTTCCGCGAGTACCTCTTGTGCTCATATCGATACAGCGTATTTTCTGTTTTAAAAGTCTTATGAATCAGTTCATAATTCCAATAATTATTAACTGATGTTGTATGATAATCAGTATTTAAAGTTTTTATTTTCACCGATCGAGATATCCCACTACAGTTTTTAGTCTTCTACAGTCTCAGTTTACCCTAACAAAAGAGGTTTTATATAGTACTACTATCTATAGTAATTTCTCCGTATAACATTTCAATCTATAGCGATAAACAGTGTCAGAGAACTTACAGATTTGGCGCCGGAGACTCGGGGTGCCACACTTTCAGTAACAACCTTTCAATTTTCTTTCCAAAACAAAAATTTAGAAAATTTTAGAAAAATTTTCAAGAACCCCATTCCACGACTGAGTTTTGCAACTAGGCTCTAATACCACTAAATGTAACACCCAAACCCAGCCTAGACATTACGACCGGATCTGACGTGTCACATCAAAGTTCTGATTTGAAAACTAGTCTTATCGATGAAAGTTTATGACTAAAGTTTTAAGCCCCTTCTAACTAATTGCTATTGGAAACGTTGGTGTTGTAAAAACTTGTTGACCACTTATTGGTCATATCATTTATTACAAGTTTACTAAACTGAATTAAAAACCGCGAAAGCTTTTCTAGTTGTAAACCTTAAAATTTGAAATGCGTGTTTTTCTTTGGAAACAGTTATTATTTTGAAAAACCCATTTTTTCTAATCTAGCAGGTAGAAATAAGAAGTTAAAACCAAATAAAAGTTCAACCTCAAATGGCCTTATTACATAATCAAACCCAAATATAAATAAACAATATTTAAGTCCCAAGCGGAAAATCAGTGTTCACGTGGCCACCTCCGGGTCCCTCGCAGCTCCAAATCGATTAAGGCTGGGGATTACCTGTACAGTTAAAAGAAAGGGTGAGTTTACGAAAACTCAGTGTGTAATCCCCTATCAGTCAAATAAAAATCGGTGCAAGCAGAAACAGACTAGGCCTAAGCCTTATACAGTAACATATCAGTCGGGGCTTTAGTCCTATACAGTAGCAGTGTGGGTCTAAGCCCAAAATAATAAAAGAACAGAACAGAAATGCAACCCAACCCAATCCAGCCAACACACCACCCGTACCAACCAACACACCATGTGGGGACTAAGTCGACACACCCAGCCAACACACTAATATCGCAGCATAGCTGCTAATAGTAACGCATCAAAGCTGCTAACAACAGTAATCGTGGCCCAGCCACTAAGATCAGAATACGTGGCGAAGCCACTAGAATAGTAAAAACGTGGCAGAGCCACTAACACAGTACTTCCTCCAAATCAGAATCCCAACCCCAATGCAGAATGTCGTGTCATAAATATTACGTGTGTGCAGTATATCATAATCATAACCAGTCATATAGATATCATATACACATTAATTAAACTACCATTAGGGGTATAATGGTCATTTCATCGGTTAGAGGTAAAACGGTAATTTCACCCCAAGGGTATTTTGGTCATATAACTACTTTTGGGGTCTCGGCACAGATGACGACCCTTCAGAAGGTCTACAGTCGTCTTGAATGACTCAGCTAACCTATATGGCCAGAACAATGTAATTGGTCCCAAGGCTCATTACTTGGCTCAAGTGGGCCCATACGCTCGTGTGGCCCGTTCAGCCCAAATTTCGTCATGGCTATACGAACTTCACAGCCCAATCCATTATTAGTCACTTACTGTGGATTTTACCCATTTAGGGCCCATGAGCCCATTGGGCCCACATGGCCTATCTCGGCCCAACGAGGCCCATTACGACCCAAGCCCACGAGAACGCTCGTGGCGGCCTCTACAGACTAGCGCCCACGTTCATGGGCTCGGTTCACCACACGCACGAATCGCACGCTCGTGTGGCATCATACGCCATATTTTTAACTTTTCGACATTTCGCCGATCTACAGTCATAGCAGTGTAAACAACACATACTTTCGGCTTTTCAGCCGATCATCGAATACAGCACACAAATACACACCTAATTACAATAACGAAGAGTGCGAATAATCTGGAGCACACAACCTATAACCAACACAACACAAAGTTAACGCATACTCTTAATCCACAAACTTTATTTACTAAACCACAACCACTCACCTTGCTAGAACTAACAGATACTAGCGCCTCCCTGCTGATCAAGGGCGATTCCCCCTTCTAACATGATTCGGCACATCAAAAGTTGTTAGAAGACAACCATACATTCGGCCCCCAAGAGAAAGAAAAGGGAAAACTGAAACTTTTTAATAGAGCCAAAAGAAATTAGACTAAAAACGAAATAATAAAGTGATTGTAGCACCTCCTTACCAATACCAATAAACAAATGTATTTCGGCAATAGTCAGCCAAGAAGATTCGGCCCGAAATGAGAAGAACAAAAAGATTTGAGAGGGAGAGAGTATGAGAATTTGGCCTAACAGAGAAAGAAAAACGAAATTTGGAAAAGAAGTAGAAATGGAAGTAAAAGAGACGGCCGGCTATAGCAAAAAATGATTAAAGAAGAGATGAGAGAAAAAAGTTCAAAAAGAAATGATTAGAATCAGGCACTTGATGTCTAATGTTTCCGGCAGAGTGACCAAAAGCCAAACGAGAAATAATGTTGAAAGAAAAGCGAACCCGAATGGTCAAAAATTTGCCAAGATAAGAAAACAAAACCCGAAATAACAGAGGAAGTCGGCACCTACTCACTCTCACATTGCCGAAATGCACCAAATGGGTTCCCCTAGCTGAATTTGCACATAGAAGTTGCACAATTCAACTACAACACTCCTCTCCTCCAAATCCCTTGAAAATCTCCACCCCCTCTCCTTTCTTTACACCAAACCCCTCTTTCAAATCCATTCAAATTTTGATGACCAATTCTCCAACCACCTTTGCAGAGTTTGAATCAAACTCTACCTCTCACGCCACAGGGACATAAAATAAAACCCTCTTTTTGCATGCCATGGGATTCAAACCCACTCCCTCTTAAATGCCCCAACACGCCACTTGCCACCACAACACAAGATCTCTTGTGTCGTAAAACAAACACAACATAATATATGCCCTTTAAGCTAACATCCAGGTTTCTAAAAGGGCAAAAAACCAAAATTTTGCCAAAGGCCATACTTGAACCCAGGGTTCCTAAAATCCCCAAAACATGCCCAGATTACCTGACCCACAAGCAACCATGATATTTACGTCCAAGCTTACAAAAACAATAACCCTAAATTTTTGGGGCGTTACAATATTTATTAGCTCTTATTATTTTTTTATTATTTTATTCTAAATTTTTTTATAATTATTTAGTATTTTGAGTTATTTAGGAGTTTTCTGTTAACAAGAAAGTTTAGTTTAAAACTATTTATTGATTTAAATTAGAGTTCTAGTATACGTAAGAGTTTTAATTACATTTATTTAGCTAGCCTATATATAGGCCTTTGCATTGTACAAAATCATTCAATTCATTATTATTCAACTTCTCTTTTGAGTTAATAAATTCTCTTTGAGTTTTCTTTTCAAGAATTTCTCTTGAGTTTCTTTTAGAAGAGTTTTAACAATCTTTTCAAATTGTACGGGTCATCCTCAAAATTTTTTCTTACCAAGTTTTCTTTTTTGGAGGGGAAATTAGAGCCACTTGAAGAGGGTTGTGCATTCTTTGTGTTTCCAAGGCTTCTTAGGACTTCTACAAACCACGTTCTACCTTTCCATCTATCTTCTTTAATTTCTTCCTTATTAAAAGTTGTGTCAAAAATCCAAGTTTCTTTTCGAACGTTTAAAGCCCTAAGTCAAATCCGTGACTTTGACAAACTTTACAACCCGATTACACATTCATTCGTCTCATTCTTTATCATATTCACTCCAATGATGTACCTTTCCGAATAATTCATCGTTCCAAGGAATGTCATGGTATCTTCCAACCATGGTCTTGAACATACCCGAGGTAGTGTCGTAGTATCTTTCAACTATGGTCTTGATCATTACTGATGTGATGTCATAATATCTTTCAGCTATGGTCTTATTAGTATCAGATTTAATGTAACACCCCAAAATAGGGCTTAGGTGTTTCGAGGGTATTTTAAGAATTATAGTCTATATGTGCTCAAAATTTTGTAAGGTTGGTATTTGATAATGTTTTCGACAATAGCTATTAGGAAATTAAGTCAATTTTTGAAAATGGGTTTTAAATATCTTTAATTTTGAAAATAGGACTGATTTGTAAAATAGTTAAAACTGGGAGCTTTTATGAAGTAATTAACCTAGAATTGTAAAATCAACATAAAACCCCCATTCTCTAAATTATTTCACGATAGAGACTTTCCCCCATTGTGTTCTTGCCATCCCTTTGTTTCTTTTACTCTTCCAATCAATTTTTACTTCCAAGTTCTAATTGCTTTTGATTTCCAACATCCTTTGAACTATAAATCTCCATTGAAACCAAGAAAAAACCCAAAAATCTATTGAATTTCATCATTTTCTTCAAGAGTGGATTTTTTGGAATTTTACCAAAGTTCATTTTTATTGCATTCAAGGTAACCAATCATCTTCCTATTAGTTTTAAATGTTATCTAGACTTTTAAATCGAATTTCTAGCCATTAAAACACATGTTTTAGATAAAAGCCGAAAATTTGGTTGTTAATAGTGAACTTCAGGTTTGTGAATTAAAACTTGGTTTTAAAGTATTTTTCAACTTCTTTTAACATAATTAGAAGATTTCTAAAGTTCCTTTGAAGTTTCATTAAGAGTTTATCAAGTTTTAATGAATTTTTGTTAGAATGGCCAAAACTTGTCGAAAAATTTTGATACCTTGAAATGTGTAGTTTTGTGTAGTTTAAAGTTTGAGAATCAGTCGTTGATGAATATGTAGATGAATGAAACTCGTTTCGTACGGAAATATTAAGTGTAGATCGAGTTATTCAAATTTTCAACTAGTCATGCTAAAGGTTTCAATTAGAAGAGAATGAAGCTTAAAATTATGTTTGTGACTATTTAAGGTGAATTATTAGTTGATTGTGGATTTTATATTTGTGTGGTTTGTGTTGTTGAAGCGTCGGAGTCAATAGGACCTTCAACGAGTAGAGATAAAGGCAAAGAAAGCTTGCCTAAGCTTTTGATTTTCAACGAAGCTGATTTTTTGTGAGTGTTTTGGAATAGTTGCTCGTAGATGATTCATTGTGTAATTGGGGGTTTAGAGGTAGCTTAAAACCCTACTCTAAATTTAGAGTGTAAATATTCTCACACCTATGTTATAATGCGATAAATGTGTGTTGTGCAATTGTGAAAATATGAGCATGTACGAGATGCTGTGATATGTGTTGTAAGTTGGTGATGACTGATATGAAAGTGATTATATGAGTAAGTAATTCATGCACTGAGATAATAAATAATGGGTATGTTTCATAATATGTAACAGCGATTATAATGTGATGATGATATGTATATACAGTGAACATGTGCAGAAATTGCTATGTAAATATGTGTTGATGGTGTGGATATTTTGGCCTTGTGAACCTTGATACAATTGGATATAGTTGGCATGACATAGGATTGTGAGTACTCACCTTTGTGTTGTGATATTTGGGGCAATGAGACTCGAGATAGTTTTTGGAGAGATAAGAAAATGGGAGCCAAGCTCCATTCAACGGGATATGTGTGACTGGTGTGTTGGAGAGTGTTAGCTATATGCTTCACTTATGAGATATGTTTGACTCTACGAGTCTATGTGGTGTGTTGGAGATCCGTGTATCTGATGAGTGGTGATAGAGTCCACTTCATGTTTCATGATCCCAAGAGCCAAACTATCATTAAATGTATCTAATATGTGTTATAATATACATGTGCTTGAATAATCCTATGAATAGTAAGTAAAGGTATGCACGAAAACAGTTAAACATGTGAAACATGGTATAGAATTAGGGATGTTATGAATATGGTATATGACTATTTGTTGTTGCATAATGACTTGTTTGCATAAAGGTTGTTCTGAGCATTCACTGAGCTTGTTAAGCTCACCCACTCCATTTTAACCTTTGCAGAGAAGTTGCACTTCCGGTGTGAGCGGTATGGCCTTCAAGGAAGTGATCCAAGCCATTCTTTTAGTTGTTATAGTAGGTGTAATTGGTTTATTTATTATATGGGACTTTAAGGCAATGTGGTAGACTTTATATCAGTTTTGTTAAGTCATTTTTGGGCTATTTTCTTATTGTTTAAGTTTGGATGCATGTGGACTTAAACACGGTATTTAGGCTACTATTTTAGACATTCTAATGCTTATTTGATTAGGTGAATGAAACATGATATTGAGGGATTAAATTGAATGGTTTTAATGCTTGCATATGCCGGATTTTCTGTAACTTAGAGTAGAGGTATCGATATCATGGCTTTAAAAATGATACCTCTGTATTTTCAAAAGTGCAAGAAGAGTGAATAGAGAATTTGTATCGATACCTCGGCTCGAGTATCGTTACTCAGGGTAAGTTTATCGATACCTTGCAAAAGGTATCGATAATTTTCGATGTTTCAAAAATTTTTAAGAAATAGAATGCAAGTTTAGGCTCAATTTTCCATGTTGTATCGATACCACTTAAGGAAAATATTGATACCCCTGAGATAGTATCAATACCTATGTAATAGTTTTGGAAATTTTCCAATTTGTCCCATTTGCATGTTTGTTTGATATTTTAATACCCTTAGTGTATGTATGGCATGTTTTAATAATAAGAACTGGTTGTATGACTATAATTCATATACATGATTAAATAAAGATGACGATTGGTTACTTGTGAAACTGTCTGCTAAATAAATGATGCGTGACGGTGGTGTAGTGTCCTTGTATTCGGGCTCGACGACCAGGCTGGGTATAAGGTGTTACATTTGGTGGTATCAGAGCCTAGGTTTAATAACTCTTTGACCTAGGTGATTATTTTAGATATGTTGATTGGGGTTTCACAACCCATGGATCTTGGAAACCCAAGTGGTTGAATTATTTTGATTGTTTGAATCGAATGAGATATCACCTATTGTGATGCATATTGAGTAGGAATGGGAACACATTGCCTTAAATCCTAAAGTTTGTTTACAGGAATGAGACTTGGATCATTTCTCCACCACTCACACCGTTTATTTGTTTGTGTGTGTATGTTAGATAATTAGATATGTCTCCTAGACATGTGAATGTGAGAGCTAGTGCTTAGGAGGATGGTACATCCTCTATACCTCCTGTGCCACCACGTAGAGTAAATATTCCTGATGAGAGTGTAGGCCCTCTGATGGAAGCAATAATTTGAGCGTTTCAGTGGATTATTGGTGCTAACCCTGCTCTTGCACCTGCCAATCCTGCACCTATGAATCGGGCTTACTGCTTGATCGTCTTTGGGCGTTGGGTGGTAAAGAGTTTTCTAGAGTTAAAGGGACCGATCAGACCATAGCTGAGTACTAGTTGAAAGGAGTAGAAAGGATCCTCGAGCAGATGTATTGTTCTGACGAGCAGAAATTGGGTTGTACTGTGTCTCTACCTATTAGGGAGGCGCATCATTGGTGGAATACTGTTAAGAGAGGTACAACCACTGATCGTTTAACTTGGGATTATTTCTTAGAGGTGTTTAGGAGGAAGTTTATGGGCGAGCAATATATGAAAGCTCGTAAGCGAGAATTTATGGATATTGTGTAAGGTGGTTTGTCTGTGGCTAACTATGAGGTAAAGTTTGTGTGCCTCAATCAGTATGCTCTTAAGATGGTGTTCACTGAGAAGGACCATTGTAAGAGGTTCTGTTTTTGGCTCATTCAAGAGATTCGGGTTTATTTAGTGGCGTAAAATATAGAGTTGTTTGATGAGCTTGTGGAAAAAGCCAAGGCTGTGGAGGAGACTTTGGCTGAGCCCGCTCATTCTGTAGTAGCTGAGACTAGTAAGAGGGTTTTTGATGGTGCTTTTGGATGTCTGGGCGGGATAGTTATAGCTCTGGTAGGGGTGCGAGACGTAGGTCTCAACCGAGTCAGTGTAAACAGTAGAGTAATGTTGTGACTAGCATTGGTGGTTTAACTGGTGGTTCTGGATGGCCGCTTTGTGCTCATTGTGATCGTAGGCATCTTAAAGAATGCCGTAAGTTGACAGGTGGATGTTTTAAGTGTGGTTTGAAAGAACATTTTCTTAGGGACGGTCCAAATAGAATAGAGGTATCATAGACTCAAAATTTAGCACCTAGTACTGCGCCTGCTAGAGGTCGTGGTCACGGTAGAGGTAATGGGAGACCGGTTGGGCAGCGGATTGTTGCTCTTATAATAACCTCACAGGTTGAGTCTGGAGGTCCAGCTCAGGTTTATGCTGTTAGGGAACCTAAGGATCAAGATCCGACTGATGTTATTGTAAGTACTTTCACTTTGCAATCTATTCCATTATTTTCCTTGGTTGATTCTGGTTCTACACATTCGTATATTCTGAGTGAATTAGCTTGTAAGTTAGGGATTCCTTTAGAAACTACTGATTTGGGTATGACTGTAATTAGTTCCTTTATAGATAGTGTTGTTGTGAATAAGGTTTATCGTAGGTGTCCTCTTATGATACAAGTGCATGTTTTCTCTGTTAATCTCATGGAACTACCATTTTATGGAGTTGATGTTATTTTGGGTATGGACTGGTTAACTGAGCATAAGGCTAAAGTAGAGTTTGAGACCATGCAAATTACTTTAAGAAATAGTGATGGGTTGGAAATCGTTGTGGTTGGTGAAAGACAGGGATTCTTTTTCTAATATGGTTTCAGCCTTGAAAGTTAAAAGGATGATGGGAAAATGCTGTGAAGCTTACTTAGCTTATGTGATGAATTCAGTTAGTAAGGATTAGAGAGTTCACGATGTCTGAGCCATTAGGGATTTTCCTGACGTGTTTCCTGAAGATTTGTTTGGCTTATCACCGGAAAGAGAAGTGTAGTTTGGAATTGAGCTTTATCCTGGTACTACACCGATGTCCATTGCACCCTATCGTAGGGCACCAAAAGAGCTCAATGAGTTAAAGATTCAGTTACAAGAGTTGTTAGATAGACAGTTCATTCGACCGAGTGTATCTTCGTGGGGTGCACTGATTTTGTTTGTGAATAAATAGGATGGTACCATGAGAATGTGTATTAACTATAGGCAGTTGAATAAGTTGACCATTAAGTGGAGGATGGTACTTGGGAGCGATATCTACCTTTAGTAGAGTTTGCTTACAATAATAGTTTCCAAGCGAGTATTCACATGTCATCGTTTGACGGATTGTATGGTAGGAAATGTAGGACTCCTTTGTGTTGGATAGAATTGGATGAAAAGCGTGTTGCTGGACGAGAATTAGTTTGTGAAACTGAAGAGAAAGTAAAATTGATATGTGAAAGGTTGAAAGCAGTAACAGATAGGAAAAAGTCTTATGCAAATTTGAAGTGTTGAGATATCAAGTTTCAAGTTGGTGATAAGGTGTTTTTAAAGGTATCCTCATGGAATAAGGTTTTAAGATTTGGAAGAAAGGGTAAATTAAGTCCAAGGTATGTTGGACCTTATGAAGTTGTTGAGAGGATTGGACCGGTAGCTTATCGACTCAAGTTGCCGCCAAAACTTGAGAGAATTCATGATGTTTTCCATATATCTATGCTACGTAAGTATAGCTCAGATCTGTTGCATGTTGTGTCAGTTAATGAGATCGAAGTTCGATCTGGTCTTACTTATGAAGAAGAACCAGTTGAGATTCTAGCTCGTGAAGAGAAGGTTTTGCGAAATAAGATAGTTCTATTGGTTAAGGTTTTGTAGCGCAACCACAAAACGGAAGAGGCTACCTGGGAAACCAAGGAAGCGATGAGACGTCAATATCCTTACTTGTTTAGCTTAGGTAAATTTCGAGGACAAGATTATTTTTAGAGGGGGAGAATTGTAACACCCCAAAATAGAGCCTAGGAGTTTCGAGGGTTTTTTAGAAATTTTAGTCTATATGAGCTCAAAATTTCATAAGGTTGGTATTCCATAATGTTTTCAATAATGGCTATTAGGAAATTAAGTCAATTTTTTAAAATGGTTTTTAAATATCTTTAATTTTGAAAATAGGACTGATTTGTAAAAGATTCAAAATTGGGAGCTTTTATGAAGCAATTTACCTAGAATTTTAAAATCAACCTAAAAACCCCCATTCTCCAAACTATTTCACGATAGAAACTTTCCCCCATTGTGTTCTTGCCGCCCTTTTGTTTCTTTTACTCTCCCAAACAATTTTTACTTCCAAATCCTAATTACTTTTGATTTCCAACATCCATTGAACTATAAATCTCCATTGAAATCAAGAAAACACCCAAAAATCTATTTAATTTCATCATCTTCTTCAAGAGTCGATTTTTTGAAATTTTACCAAAGTTCATTTTTCTTGCATTCAAGGTAACCAATTATCTTCCTATTAGTTTTAAATGTTACCTAGACTTTTAAATCGAATTTCTAACCATTAAAACGCATGTTTTAGATAATAACTAAAAATTTGGTTATTAATAATGAATTTTGGGTTTGTGGATTAAAACTTGGTTTTAAAGTCTTTTTCAACTTGTTTGAACATAATTAGAAGGTTTCAAAAGTTACTTTAAAGTTTCGTTAAGAGTTTATCATGTTTTAATGAATTTTTGTTAGAATGGTCAAAACTTGTCAAAAAGTTTTGATACCTTGAAACATGTAGTTTTGTGTAGTTTAAAGGTTGAGAATTAATCGTAAATTAATATGTAGATGAATGAAACTCGTTTCCTATGAAAAGATTAAGTATAGGCCGAGTTATTCAAATTTTAAGTTTGTCATGCTAAAGGTTTCAGTTAGAAGAGAATGAAGCTTAGGCTTATGTTTTGTGACTGTTTAAGGTGAATTATTAGCTGATTGTGGATTGTATATTTGTGTGGTTTGTGTTGTTGAAGCATCGAAGTCAATAGGACCTTCAACCAGTAGAGATAAAGGCAAAGAAAAGCATGCCTAAGCTTTCGGTTTTCAATGGGAGCTGATTTTTTGTCAGTGTTTTGGAATTGCTGCTCGTAGATGATTCATTGTGTAATTGGGAATTTATAGGTAGCCTAAACCCTTACTCTAAATTCTGAGTGTAAGTGTTCTCACACCTATGTTATAATGTGATAAATGTATGTTGTGTAATTGTGAAAATATGAGCATGTACGAGATACTATGATATGTGTTGTAAGTTGGTGATGACTGATATGAAAGTGAAAATATGAGTATGTAATTCATGCACTGAGACAGTAAATAAGTGGTTACGTTTCATAATATATGCCAGCGGTTACAATGTGATGATGATATGTATATGTAGTGAACATGTGCAGAAATTGATATGTAAATATGTGTTGATGGTGTGGATATTTTGGCCTTGTGAGCCTTGATACCATTAGATATAGTTGGCATGCCATAGGATTGTGAGTACTCACCTTTGTGTTGTGATATTGGGGCATTGAGGCCCGGGATAGTTTTGGAGAGATAAGGGAATGTAAGCGAAGCTCCTTTCAACGGGATATGTGTGATTGTTGTGTTGGAGAGTGTTAGCTATATGCTTCACTTATAAGATATGTTTGACTCAACGAGTCTATGTGGTGTGTTGGAAATTCATGTATCTGATGAGTGGTGATAGAGCCCACTTCATGTTTCATGATCCCAAGAGCTAAACTATCATTAAATGTTTCTAATATGTGTTATAATATACATGTGCTTGAATAATCCTATGAACAGTTAGTAAAGGTATGCATGAAAATGATTAAACATGTGAAACATGGTATAGAATTAGGGATGTTATGAATATGCTATATAACTGTTTGTTATTGCATAATGACTTGTTTGCGTAGAGGTTGTTCTGAGCATTCACTAAGTTTGTTAAGCTCACCCACTCCATTTTAACCATTACAGAGTAGTTGTGTTTTCGGTGTGAGCGGTGTGGCCTTCGAGGAAGTGATCTAAGCCATTCTTTTAGTTACTATAGTAGGTGTAATTGGTTTATTTATTATATGGGACTTTAAGGCAATGTGGTAGACTTTATATTGGTTTTGCTATGTCATTTTTGGGCTATTTTCTTTTTTTTTTTTATGTTTGGAAGCATGTGGACTTGAACACGGTATTTGGGCTACTATTTTAGACATTTTGATGCTTATTTGATTAGGTGAATGAAGCATGATATTGAGGGATTAAGTTGAATTGTTTTAATGCTTGCATATGCTAAATTTTTGTAACCTGGAGCAAAGGTATCGATATTAGGGCTTTAAAAATGATACCTTTGTATTTTAAAAAGTGCAGGAAGAGAGAATAGAGAATTCGTATCGATATATTTACCCCGGGTATTGATACTCGGGGTAAGTTTATCGCTATCTTGTGAAAGGTACCAATGATGTTCGATGTTTCAAAATTTGACGAGTAACAGAATGCAAGTTTTGTCTCGATTTTCCATGTGGTATCGATACCACTTAAGGAAAATACCGATACCCCTGAGAAAATATTGATACCTACGTAACAGCTTTGGAAATTTTGCAATTTGGCCCATTTGCAGGTTTGTTTGATATTTTTAATACCCTTAGTGTATGTTTGGCATGTTTTAACAAGAAGAAGTGGTTGTACGACTATAATTCATACACATGATCAAATAAAGATGACGATTGGTAACTTGTGAAACAATTTTCTAAATAAATGATGTGTGACGGTGGTGTAGCATCCTTGTATTCGGGCTCGGCGACCGAGCCGGGTATAGGGTTTTACGTTTAATTCCATAATAGCTTTCAATTATGGTCTTTCTCATTTCGAAAAAAATGCCATGATATTGTTCAATCATGATTTTTCTCATTTCTCAATCCCATGAATTTGATGAAACAATCATATACCAATAAGCATTAAATTATAAAACATCAATAAATTAACTATTAAGTTAACTTACGAACTTATCTAAATAAAAACGGTTGCAAGAACACATTTAACTAATAAAGGCTAACTTTTGCAAGTTCTACAATTTAGTTTCTTTTACTGAATTTACTTATTAAACATTTAATTTTCTTACCCAATATTTAATACGACCCTATATCAACTCTATAAACATTAAATAAATAATAAAATATTGACTCACTTGTCAGAATCGTGGTCCCGAAACCACTTTTTTCGACACCACTAAAAACGAGTTGTTACACATCTCCCTTTAAAGGAATTTTCGTCCCAAAAATCTTACCAGGGAATAGGTTCGAGTATTGCACTTTCATATCTTCTTTCGGTTCCCACGTCGCTTCCTCGACTCCGTGACGATGCCAAAGAACCTTACCTAAAGCTATGTGTTTATTTATCAACTCTTTGACTTCCCGTGCCAAAATTCTATCTGGTTCCTCACTATAACACATATTGGGCTGTAATTCCACATCAACTGGTGAAATCACGTGTGAGGGATCAGATTTGTACCGTCTCAACACTGACATGTGGAAAACATTATGAATTTTCTCTAATTTTGACGGTAACACCAAATGATAAGCTACTAACCTAATTCTCTCAATAATTTCATACGAACCAATGAAACGAGGACTAAGCTTGTAACACCCCTAACTCGTATCCATCGTCGGATTAGGGTTACGGGGCATTACCAGTTATGTCATATCTTTCAATCAATCATTCAAGTCATAAATAAACTTACTTATATAAAATACATTTAAATTAAATTGATCACATATGCATGTAAATGTGTAAAACATTCGATTTCTTAAAACATACTTACCATGCTAAACTTAAGTCATATACGGCATAGAAATTAAAGAACATAAATTGAACATACAATGAACTTTTATTCACACCACATAACATTGTAATTAACATAGCATTTAACTAAATATATATAAGATCACACCTACATTGTTCATACCAAATTCAATAGATCCCACACGCATTCGCACCAATGCACACTTTAATTCTTTACTTGCACATAATTGAGTCACAAATACTTATATAATTTATTTATTATTAATGCCTTCGCCAACCGTATCTAAATTTGCAGATCATTTAAGCATATATACGTGCATACATTTTTCCTTACAAATGAATCTAGACGACTAACGCAAATTCAAGTATAATTATATACCTTATATCCTATTACTAAGTGAGTTTATAACCATACTTCAAGCCAACTCATACCAAGCATCAAAATTATCAAAAACGAGCTAATTATAAGCCATTTGCATCATTTCCCAAATCAAGCCATAAACTCAAAACATTTTACACATAACCCATATAATATAGTTACCAAATGAACTTATAACATGACCGATTATATACATATCAAACTTGCATCATATTCAAGCCATTTTCGCATGGCTGTGTTGTATATATATATATAGACAAAACATCATTCACACACACTTAGCTAGCCTATACATGCCTTTGATGCTAAATGGCTATCTTGAAAAATACCAAAATGAGTGATAGTGTGGATGATTCTTCTGACGATCCTCTGAGCCCGTAGCTTGAATGAGATCTATAAAATAAACAAAGGGTACACACAAGGTAAGCTTGCTAGCTTAGTAAGTCTTAAGCAACTTCAATGTAACATTCGAGTATACAAGTATTTAAATAAACATTTCTTAACATCAAACATTCATGACTTAATATTTAATGCACCAAAACCGAATATCCCTTTTCATTGTATATACATACATCAACTTTCACCTCTTTACCATAGTTTATTTTGTACCAAATAAATAATGACTCACTTATGCATAACGTTATACTGGTACGATTACTTATTTCCTTCAAGCTTTTCTATAATCAATTCACTCATAGTACACATATAATCAAATTCCATCTATCATATGTATATCACTATCTTTCATCAATTCATTTAATTATCATCATAGCATATAAACATAACCTTAAGGTATGCTTAATACATACCTTATAGTCGAACTCACAATTTCACTTTCATAAACGTAAACTTCCATGGTTTGTTTCATACCTTTACCATTTCGTAGCTAAAGTTCGAAAATTGAAAACTCACCAGCATATAAAAAGCTATGAACTAGTTCGAATCGCATACACCGCACCTTGCTCGCTAGACTTGAAATTCGAGATTTAAAACAGGCATTTAGCCTCGCTAGGCATTTAAGCCCGATACATTCACCTAAGCACAAGGCACTGCTGGGCATTAAGCTTCGAAATAAATCACCGGCACAAGGCCTGCTGAGGCTCGAAGCCCGAAATTTCAACATTTTCAACATTCCAACACAATTTACTTAGTGCTAAGATCACAACCATCTCATATACAACATATTACTTTCACATATTAAACCAAACATGCTCATTCACATTACATTTAACAAAAATAAATTCAATACAATATTATACCCCATATTCGGCCAACACATATTTTAGTACTTTAAATTTCCAAATTTTATCATATACTATACTCAGAATTAATTCTTTGGCATACATTTGCTTAAGGACTTACCTCGACTGTCGACGGACCGCGTAGACCGGCTATTCGATAACCTTCATCTTTCCTCGATCCAAATCCGTTTTTCTTTGTTCTTGATCTAAACACATTAAAATTTAGCTCATTCAAGTACATTTCATTTCAATTTAGTCCCTAAACACATAAATGGGCAAATTACCATTTTACCCCTAGGGTTTCACATTTTTACAATTTAGTCCTATTTGCACAAAACACAAAATACACAAAATTTCACTACAACACCTTAGGGCCGAATGTTCACAAGGACCATACAAGTCCATTTCTTTCATTTATTTTGCATTTTAGTCCCCTCAAAATTTCATTTTTGCAATTTAGCCCAAAAAACTCAAATTCACTAAAATTTCTAATACAAAACATACTAATCTTTAACATAGCTTTAATTTAAAATCATCAAACATCAAAAACCTCATAAACACATCAATGGCCGAATGTCATATACACACTAATCTCAAAAATTTTAGCATAGGTCGGATAGTATACAAAGCAACGATCACAAAAACGTAAAAATTATCAAAAACCGACTAAAATACATACCCGATTTAAGCTTGAATGTTGGCCGAATGAACAAACCCTCTCCCTTATTCTTTTTTTCTTATATTCGGTGTTGAAGAAATGAAGAACCAAGCTATATTTTATGTTTTATTTAAGATATAATTAGAATTTAAACTAATGTACCATAATGCCCTTTTTATAGTATAAGGTTAACATATACATATAAGGGTATTTTTGACATATGCCGCCCACTACAATTAAAAATGGGTTAATTACCCTTTTAATGCCTCATATTAAAAAGCCACTATCATTCTAGCACTCTTCACTTTAGTATGTAACTTTTACACTTTACGCGATTTAATCCTTTTTAATAAATTGAACACACAAACAATTAAATTTTTCTACGAAACTTTCACACACATTAATTCACATATAATACGCACAAAATATAATATTTAAAAATATTTAAGACTCAAATTCGTGGTCCCGAAACCACCGTTCCGATTAGGGTCAAATTCGGACTGTTACAACTCTCCTCTCTTAGGGATTTTCGTCCCCGAAAATCTTACCGTTAAACAAAGTCGGATATTGTTGCCTCATTGAATCCTCAGGCTCCCACGTAGCCTCTTCAACTCCGTGCCGATTCCATAGTACTTTCACTAATGGAATTCTCTTGTTTCTCAACTCTTTCATTTCTCTAGCTAAAATACGGATCGGTTCTTCCTCATACGTCATATCGGATCGGATTTTAATCTCAGACGGAGTGATCACATGTGACGGATCTGATCTATATCTACGAAGCATCGAAACGTGAAATACATTGTGTATCTTTTCTAATTCAGAGGGCAACTTCAATCTATAAGCAACAGGCCCAATACGTTCGATGATCTCGTACGGTCCGATGAATTTCGGACTTAGTTTGCCTTTCCGACCAAATCGGAGTACCTTTTTCCACAGAGCAACTTTCAAGAATACCCAGTCTCCTACCTGAAACTCAATGTCTTTACGTTTCAAATCAGCGTAGGACTTTTGACAATCCGAGGTAGCTTTCAAACTATCTCTGATTATAGCCACTTTTTGTTCCGTTTCTTTGATCAAATCAACCCCGTGCAACTTATTTTCACTGAGCTCGGTCCAGTACAACGGTGTACGACATTTGCGGCCATATAGAGCTTCGTAAGGTGCCATTTTGATACTAGATTGAAAACTGTTATTATAAGCAAATTCAACCAAAGTTAAGTATCTTTCCCACGTACCTTCAAACTCGAGGACGCAACATCTCAACATGTCCTCAAGTATCTCGAATGGTTCGTTCGATCGACCGTCAATGCTGCGGATGAAAGGTCAGTACTAAAGTGGAGTTTAGTACCTAAAGCATCTTGCAACTTCTTCCAAAACCGTGATGTGAATCTCGGGTCTCTGTCAAAACAATGGAACTCGGCACACCATGTAATCTCACAATTTGAGATCACGTTACAACTCGATAAGTTTATCGAGCGAATAGTCCGTCATTTAACCAATACAAAGTGAGTGATTTGGTCGATCTATCCACTATAACCCGATCGCGTCTTTCTTGCTCGGTGTCGTAGGCAAACCGGATACAAAATCCATAGTGACTCTATCCCATTTCCATTCAGGTATCATGATTGGCTGAAGTAACCCAGAAGGCACTTGATGCTCTGCTTTTACTTGCAGACAAATTAAGCACTTTGAAACAAATTCAGATATATCCCGTTTCATGCCTGGCCACCAATACGACTGTTTCAAATCATTATACATTTTTGTACTACCCGGATGTATCAATAACCGACTATTATGAGCCTCATTCAAAATCATCTGAATCAAGTCCACCTTCTTCGGAACACAAATTCGGCCTTTGGAGTTCAAACAATCATTTGCATCAATTTGAAACTCTGACTCTGCATCATTTTCACACTGAACTCGTCTAGCAATCATATCTTTGTCAATTTTCTGTGCATTACAAATTTGCTAAATAAACATCGGTCTTGCTTTTAACTCGGCTAAGATCGAACCGTCACCAGACACAACCATATGTGCGTTCAATGTACGAAGAGCAAACAATGATTTTTGACTTAATGCATCTGGGACAACGTTAGCTTTTCTCGGATGGTAGTCAATCACCAATTCATAGTCTTTCAACAGCTCTAACCATCTGCGTTGTCTCAAGTTCAGATCTTTCTGAGTCATCAAATACTTCAGACTTTTGTGATCCGAGTAAACATGACATTTCTCACCAAATAAGTAATGACGCCAAATTTTCAATGCGAAAACGATGGCTGCTAATTCCAGATCGTGAGTCGGATAATTTCTTTCGTGAGGCTTCAATTGTCTCAAAGCGTAGGCTATGACTTTGCCTTCCTGCATCAAAACGCAACCCAAACCATTCAAAGAAGCATCACTATAAATAATAAATTCTTTACCCGATTCAGTGAGCTAACACCGAGCTTCGGTCAAAAGGGTTTTCAACTGATCGAAACTTTTCTGACACTTTTCCGACCACTCGAACTTGACATCTTTCTGAAGTAACTTTGTCAAAGGTGTGGCTATCAAGGAAAAACCTTTGACGAATCGTCTGTAGTATCCCGCAAGTCCCAGAAAGCTTGGAATTTCGGAAACATTCTTTGGTGGCTTCCAATCAAGTATAGCTGATATTTTGTTCGGATCAACCCGAATACCTGACGCTGAAACAACATGACCCAGGAAGCTGACTTCTTTCATCCAGAACTCACACTTACTAAACTTTGCATACAACTGTTGATCTCGCAAAGTTTGTAGCACGATTCTCAAATGCTCGGCATGCTCGGTTTCATCTCTGGAGTAGATTAGGATATCATCTATAAACACTACCACAAACCGATCCAAATACCGTCTGAAAACCCGATTCATCAGATCCATAAAAACAGCAGGTGCATTAGTAAGTCCAAAAGGCATGACTAGGAACTCAAAATGTCCGTACCTCGTTCGAATGCGATCTTTTGGCACATCTAAATCTCTAACTCATGAATCGATAGTAACTCGATCTCGATCTATCTTTGAGAACACCAAGCCCCTTTTAACTAGTCAAACAAGTCATCAATTCGAGGTAATCGGGTATTTATTCTTTATAGTCACCTTATTCAAATTGCCGATAATCAATACACATTCGCATCGTTCCATCTTTCTTTTCACAAATAGAACCGTGCACCCAAGGAGAGAAACTCGGTCGTGTAAAGCCCCTATCTGTCAACTCTTGCAACTGTGCTTTCAACTCTTTCAGCTCAGTAGGTGCCATCCGATATGGAGCTATCAAAATCGGAGTCGTCCCCGGTACTAATTCAAAGCCAAACTCAATTTCTCGTACTGGTGGTAAACCCAGTAATTCTTCAGGAAACACATCTGGGTATTCACACACAATCGGTATAGATTCAATCTATTTTTCAGACACTTTATCATCCAATACATAGGCCAAATAAGCTTCGCATCCTTTTCTCACATACTTTCGGGCTAGCATCGAGGATATTACTGTAGGTAACCCATTTAAATCACTAGATTCAACTCGGATGATCTCGCCGCTCTGACATCTCAAATCAATAATCTTTCTTTTGTAATTCACCACTGCATCATGCAAAGTTAACCAGTCCATTCCCAAAATTATATCGAACTCGTCGAAGGGCAACAACATTAAATCAGCTGGAAAGTAGGAATCCCGAATCATCAACGGGCAACCTTTACACACTTTATCAACGAGTACACATCGACCCAAGGGTTGGACACACGAATCACAAACTCGATGAGACTCAACGGCGAGTCTTCATCGGATACTAGAGTTTCACACTCATATGAATGAGTCGAACCAGGATCAATCAATGCAATCACAGTAGTATCATAAAGTGTGAAAGTACCGGTAATGACATCTGGGGAAGAAGCATCCTCTCTGGCTTGTATAGCATAAGCTCTAGCTGGTGCTCGAGCCTCAGATCGAATCGCGATGTCTTTTGTCCCTCTCGCGGATCGCCACCTACATTGCCTGAATGTCTGGGTGGTCTGCCTCGTGCTGACGCATTGCTCAGTTTAATGTTCTAAACAGTGTTTTGTTCAGCTAGCATAGGACACTCTCAAATAAAATGGTCCGACGATCCACATTTAAAGCAGGACCGATCACGGAATCTAAAACTCCCAGAATGCCACTTTCCACAATGCTTGCACTCAGCCCGGTTCTGCTGAACATTACCAACACTAGCCATCGAAGTGGCTCGGGAATTCACTGAAGGTCGATCTCGTATAGATAGGTCTAAAGTAGCTTTATGTCGACTAAAGTCATCTTTGAGCTTCTTAGGCGTTGAATGGAAAGTCTTACTCGATGATCTTTTACAAGTGTCTCTAGCTTCTATTTCAGCCTTTCTTTTCTCTTTTCCGAGCACTTAAGCTTTGCAAGCTCGCTCGACAAGTACTACGAACTCTTTGATTTCAAGAATGCCAACAAGCAACTTTATGTCTTCATTCAGACCATCTTCAAATCTTTTGTACATAATGGCTTCAGTTGATACACACTCTCGGGCATATCGGCTCAATCTAACAAACTTCCACTCATATTCCGTCACAGTCATACGACCCTGTTTTAGTTCTAGAAATTCTTTTCGTTTCTGATCGATGAATCTCTGATTGATATATTTCTTACGGAACTCGATCTGGAAGAAATCCCAAGTCACTTTTTCTTTCGGAACCACTGATACTAGTGTATTCCACCAGTGATATGCAGTGTCCCGAAGTAGAGATATAGCACACTTTATGTAACACCCTGATTTAGAGGCTATGCAATTTGGGTATAATTCCAGTGTTGGAAGGTTTTTGGGTGTTTTTGGATGAGTTTTAGAGGTTTAAGAATGCTTGGATGAGAAAGGAAGGGCTTTGGAAAATTTTAGATTTTTAGGGTAAAAAGGGGAAATAGGGGCAGGGAAGGCCTTAAAATAAATTGGGGAGTTTAGGGCGCAAGAAATGGCTTGGCAGAGTGGCAAGGAGGCGCCACTTTAGAGCTTGGAAGGTAACGCCTCAAGGTGCAAGGGGGCGAGTTCGAGCCTTCTTTGGGGCAGATTTTTGTTTTTGCGTCAAGGGACTGGACTAAGTAGGCCTTAAAAATAAATGTCCAAGTTGATGGACATGAAAGTCCAATTGGCAAAGTGGCTCTTGGGCGCTACTTGGGCGCTGGAGGAGAGCAAGGGCGCGAGTTCGGCGCTGGAGCCGCAGTTGGCGTTTTTATTTTTGTGCGGTTATGGGCTGAGATAAGAAGGGTTTAAAAATAAACGTTGGGGTTTCTAGCATAAAAATCAAAGTGGCCGAGTGGCACAGGCGTTGGGGGCAAGGTGTGCAGTGGTGGTCCTGTGTTCGAACCAAGAGAGTCGCGTTTTGGAGTTTAATTTTTATTCCTTTTTTGCAGCAATTTTGAAGGTGTTGGACGGCTAGAAGACTTTTATTTAGATGAGGATAATGTTTTTTTTTATTTTTATTTATCTATTAAGTTATTTAGAAGTGTGGGATAATTATTATTTATTTTTGATAAGTAGGATAATAGTGGAACAATTCAAATTGTTTTTGAATTGAACTAATTCAAATTGATTTGAATTAGTTGGCCGAATCTTGGAGTCTTCTAGGGGGGGTGGCCGAATGCTATAAATAGGGGGGGTAGAGTGCCAATTATTCTTCAAGTCTTTTGCTAAATCTCTCCCTCTCCCTCTTGGTGTGCCGAAATTCCTTTCCCCTATTTAGTTGTCACCTTGGCCGAATAGTAGGTGTGGTGTGGAGCACTTTGGGTTTTTTTGCAATCGTTGGAAGAGGTAAGTAGGCTTAGCCGAATTCCTTTTTCTCTCTTTATTTCCATACCTTTTTATTACCTTCAACTTTGATTCTCTAATCATTAGACTAAGCCGGAACTCTTTTAATACTAAGCACCATTGTTGAAATCCTTGGCATCCTAGTGCGGTTAGGCGAATTCTAGCAAGGGCGACCTCTCCTAGTTCTTCTCCATTCGATTTAAGGAAGGTAAGGGTTAGGTGCTATTCGGCCATAGGGGTCCTCTTTTCATAGATTTTTGTTACAAGCCATATTTGGCATTTGTGGTAACCGATTCGACCTTGACCATTTAGGAGTTTTAGCAAAGTGATTAAGGAGCTTTCGGGATTTCAAGACTCGCATTGGTAGGGATGAGTAGTTTATGATTATTCGTTTGAGATCTCAGATAACCGAGTTTTGATTGGATATCGTTATGGATGCGAATACCAATCAAAGTGGGCAAGGGAAAGCTCCCATCCCAAAGTTCAAGAAGAGATCTGTTTCATGCACATGCGAGATTGGCCACCAGGTGGTGTGGGCCAACAACGGAAAAACGTTAGGCAAATAGCCGTAGTCTCACTAAACGATAGCGTCGAGGATCGAGAGTCTAGAACTCCGAGTAATAAGGTGTGTAACTAACCCACTTTGCTTCCGGGTTTTATGTGTTATATGTTTTACTAACAAGTGCGATAATAAGTGTGCCATATATACCCCTAAAGGGTATAGCGATGACCAGGTTAGTATCGGATCTATTGCAGTGTGATTAATTGTTTAAGAGTATGTTTATGGACATTAATAAGCATGTGCATGCATGATCACGATTATATTTTATGTGGCATGTGCATGGGTGGGTTATGAAAAGAAGGTAAGGTGTGTTCTTGTACGTGGTTGATGTCAGCTTTGTGCTACATCGTGGATTGGCGCTGACTGAGGTCGCGTTGTGGATCTTAGCGATTTGGTTCGCGTGGTTACCTTGATTGATATGGGCTTTATGCCATATCGTGGCTTGATGGATTGCTGTGTGCTCCATCGTGGTTTGATGTTAGCTATACGCTACATCGTGGATGGCATTGGTTGCCTTTATGGAGGGAAAAGGAGAGGGTGACTCGATAGTCCCCTGGTGTGTGGTAGGCTGGATAAGGGGGTGTGTAGCGGATGGACCCTAGGTTGGGTTGGGAATCATGTTGCATTATTTTTGTAATAATATGGAAATGGGCCAAGCCCAATATGACATGTGGAAAGGTATGTTTTGGGAACATACGTGGAATGGGCCAAGCCCAGTGATCAGTGGATTAATGAGAAATGGGCCTAGCCCAGTATTTGAGTATGATTTGAATGTGGGCCAAGCCCAGATTGTGGTAATTGTTAAAATGAATATATATTACTTGTTGCATTTGATAATTGGGATATTATGTGGCTAGCATGTGGGTGGATTTCATGGGTTAACTTACACATCGAGAGTGCAGTATGACTCACCCAACTTTTTAATCATCGCAGGTGAGTCGTGATTAGTGGACGGGTTGGAGTAGATACAAAGGTGGCCATGCAGAAGCGGATTTTCATGCAGAAGTAGACGTTTTGAATATTTTTATTTCAAGCATTTTAATTCAAAGTACTTGGTTTAATTTATTTGATGTAATAAGGGCCACTTTTGATTAAAGTACTCTATTTATAGTTGATAAAGGTTATATCGTATTTAGTAATATTTTTACAAAGGAGTTATATTATAATAAATTATAATAAAGTTTTAATTCAAACCAAGCTTATGTTGTTTAATAATTTTAATGGACTTACTTCCCAAAAGTTAACAAAATTTTCAAGTTTTACTCTAAAGATAAAGATTTTTAACCGCCATTCCGCAGTGACATAACCAGATCCGGACGAGACTTGTGGGCCGGGTTTGGGGGTGTTACAGCAGCCCCAACCCACAAGAATACTACTGATGGCCTCAACTATCGCGTCGAAGCCCCACACGTGCGCTCGCACGCTCGTGTGGCTACTATTGCCGTGATCGGCACTTCGGTATTGCCGCTCTACAGCTAGAGTAGAGAGAGTTACACACCTGATAGGACTCTAGTGTTAATCCGCGCTCCGACCACTCCTGTGCCCAAACGCCTTCCAAGGTGTGTCAACCCTCCTCCTGGAATGCTCTTTATATAGCTAGCTCTTCACCTTCCTTCTTTGTATCTTTCCGATGTGGGATCCCTTCACATGAGAGTTTAAATTCAACTGAAACTCTTCCCGTCCGCACATCAAAATAAATACTCCCTTGCTTCTCATGAGATTCGAACCTGTGCTCCTTGCAACATAATCCACGCTGCTAGCCACTTGGCCACAAGCTCCTCTTGTGTCTTAAACCATGCGCAACTAAATATAAATCTATAGCCAAATTCTCGAGGTCCAAGTAAAAAGAAAACCAAAATGCAAAAGCTAAGACTTGAACCTTGGACCTCCTTCCTTCCTTGTATGCGTCACCCCTTGTCTCTTATGTGGCGTCACTTTGCCACTCCACCACACACTCCACTTGTGTCATTTTCCTCTACATTTTATTCTTAAGGCCTACCCGCCAACTTCCAGGTTTTTTTTCACCTAAAACCAAAATTTCCCCAAAGCTAATATTTGATCCCGGACTTCATAGAAGCCCTCTAACCTTCCAAAATAACTTACCTAATAAGTCTAACTTGCATTAATGCCGTTCTCAAAAATTTTAAAAACAAGGCCCATTGGGCCCAATCCTACTAGGCCCAATTTCTGGATGTTACAAATCTACCCTTTCCTTAAAGAAATTTCGTCCTCGAAATTTCCAACTCAGAAACATTCGTACCACCTAACCTACAACGCTGGCTCACGCCTGCGCACTCGATTCCAATAACCCTAATGTACTTTTAACTAGAATTTAGAAATCCTACACATACTAAAAAAAAAAACTAACCATTAAAGCGGACAAATATTTCAGACGCAATCAACTCTATATCCGAACATCACATCCAACCCAAACACACGTAATAGATATTCAAAATACAAAGATATAACAAAGCAAAGTATCGTGAAACTTACAAAGCATGGATTGGTGCCGAGACTCGGTGCCATATTTAAAAAAAAAAAAGATATATATTTTTCTAAACCATTTTCCAAACCATCTTTTGAAAACATTCTTTTGAACCCAAACCCACAAAGAGTTTTTGAACCTAGGCTCTGATACCACAATTGTAACACCCCAAACCCGGCCTAAACGTTACGACCGAATCGGCATGTCACATGAAAGGAATGTCTAAAAACTGTGCATTCGTTAAAAAGCTCATATTCTTTATAGTTGTGGTGAGAAATCGAGTTTAAGTAATTTTGAATAAGAAATGGTTTATTATCATTTTAGGAAAATCCCATATTGATCATTTAATAATAAGCAATAAACAAATTGAAAGTCAAACCAAATAAAATACCCAAGGCCTTATTACATAACAAAAACTCAAATAAAAATAAGTCCAAATAAAAGAAACGAATTTACGAGTAAACATATGTATGGCCTCCACGAGTCCACCTCACCTCCCAAATCTGCGATCTAATGATTACCGCAAAATTTAACTAAGGGGTGAGTCATCGAGACTCGGTGTGTAAATCCCCCTCCCGATTAATGCAACAAGCTAACACACACCGTACATAGCAATACAAGTAATGCACCCAATCCTAGCCATCCATTCTCCTTTTTCTACCCCGTGGTACCAAACCACCGGGTGGTGCCAAACCACCGGTGACCCAAAGTCACGATATCCATAAGTGTGGTGCCAAACCACCGGTGACCCAAAGTCACGAAGAATCCAAATGATGGGGCCAACCCATCGTGTGATACCAAATCACCGGCGCAATCCCAGTATTATCATCCGTGGGGCCAACCCACCGTGGTACGGCCACCGGGACGAGACGCTATGAGGTGCCAAACCTCTGGTGTCCCAAAGACACGAATGTGATACCAAATCACCGGTGACCGAAGTCACGATTCCAATGATGGGGCCAACCCATCGTGGTGATACCAAATCACCGGCGCCAATCCCGTATAATCAATCGTGGGGCCAACCCATCGTGGTGCTAAGCCACTGGGGCGAGACGCCGAGGTGCCAAACCTCTGGTGACCCAAAGTCACAATAATCAATCTGTGGTACCAAACCACTGGTGGTGCCAAACCATTGGTGTCCCAAAGACACGGATATCAATCTTCCCCCTCCTCTCATCATACCCATGCAATATGACATAATAATTCGTGTATGCAAAGATGTCATGTATGCTAGACATATATCAAATATAAGTATAACATGAATTACCATCATAATCGATAGACATAAAACAACATAATCACCCTAATCAACCTCTAAGGGTATAACAGTAATTTTACCTACCAAGGGCATTTTCAGTAATTTACCCACCAAGGGTATATCGTTAATTTACCCTTCAGGATATTTTGGTAATTTACCCACTAAGGGTATTTTCGTAATATACCCTTCAGTGGGTATTTTGGTAATTTACCCACCAAGGGTAATTTTGTAATTTTGCACCTACAATGGCCTTTCCCAAAGGCCCAAATGTCACCCCGAGCGACTCATTTACCATTTCCTGGTCGTCTGCCGGACGATTGGGCCTAAAACTCGATTCCACCCATTCGGGCCCACACGCCGTGTGGCCCACCTAGCACAAATCTAGCCATGTATATAAGTTCCATCTAGTCTAGTTCACTATATACTACACAATCGCACAATTTACTCATAAGGGCCCACGGGCCCATTGGGCCCACTTCGCCCATCGCGCCCAAGCGACCCCAACCCACAAGAATACTATCGATGGCCTCAACTATCGCGTGAAGCCCCACACGTGCACTCGCACGCTCGAGTGGCTACTATTGCCGTGATCGGCACTTCCCGCATTGCCGCTCAGCCTAGAGTAGAGAGTTACACACACGATAGGACTCTAGTGTTAATCCGCGCTCCGACCACCTCTCCAGCCCAAACGCCTTCCAAGGTGTGTCAACCCTCCTCCCGAAATGCTCTTTATATAGCTAGCTCTTCACCTTCCTTCTTTGTATCTTTCCGATGTGGGATCCCTTCACAAGAGAGAGTTTAAATTCAACCAAACTCTTCCCGTCCTGCATCATAAAAATAAATACTCCCTTGCTTCTCATGAGATTCGAACCTGTGCTCCCTTGCAACATAATCCACGCTGCTAGCCACTTGGCCACAAGCTCCTCTTGTGTCTTAAACCATGCGCAACTAAATATAAATCTATAGCCAAATTCTGAGGTCCAAGTAAAAGAAAACCAAAATGCAAAAGCTAAGACTTGAACCTTGGACCTCATTCCTTCCTTGTATGTCACCCCCTTGTCTCTTATGTGGCGTCACTTTGCCACTCCACCACACACTCCACTTGTGTCATTTTCCTCTACATTTTATTCTTAAGGCCTACCCACCAACTTCCGTGGTTTTTTTCACCTAAAACCAAAATTTCCCCAAAGCTAATATTTGATCCCGGACTTCATAGAAGCCCTCTAACCTTCCAAAATAACTTACCTAATAAGTCTAACTTGCATTAATGCCGTTCTCAAAAATTTTAAAAATAAGGCCCATTGGGCCCAATCCTACTAGGCCCAATTTCGGGATGTTACACTTTAGGCATTCATCCGGAGTACATGATAGCTCATCAAGTACCCGAATAGTGTTATCAAGCCACATCTCGGCTCGCTCTGCGTCATCATCATCATTGGCTTTGAATTCTTCTACCCCCATATTTCCCGATTTTATCAACATGAGGCCTACTAGATCTCATCGGATCTATCATCTGAGAGGTGCTAAAGGTACCGGAGTTGGATTATTAGGGGTGGGGTGGGTGTACAGTGGATTATTATGAACAAACTGGTAAACCATTCATTCATCATCCGTAAAAGGCTTGTTTAGCCTCCCCTCATGGCTACCCGTGAATCGGTCGAGAGTCATCGCACTCGACCGCGTGCATGATCAGGCGCTACACTCTCTACATCATCTGCTACGGCTCTGTCTGGATCGGAATCCATTTACTATATAAAACACAGTTGGAAATGTCAGAAGTCACCACACTATCGTATTTACTATAAAGGCATGTATAGCTAGACTCTCACACGCTACGGTAGTCCTAGAACCGACTAAACCGTAAGCTCTGATACCAATCAAATGTAACACCCCTAACCCGTATCCATCGTCGAATTAGGGTTACGGGGCATTACCAGTTATGTCATATCTTTCAATCAATCATTCAAGTCATAAATAAACATACTTATATAAAATACATTTAAATTAAATTGATCACATATGCATGTAAATGTGTAAAACATTCGATTTCTTAAAACATACTTACCATGATAAACTTAAGTCATATACAGCATAGAAATTAAAGAACATAAATTGAACATACAATGAACTTTTATTCACACCACATAACATTGTAATTAACATAGAATTTAACTAAATATATATAAGATCACACCTACATTGTTCATACCAAATTCAATAGATCCCACACGCATTCGCACCAATGCACACTTTAATTCTTTACTTGCACATAATTGAGTCACAAATACTTATATAATTTATTTATTATTAATGCCTTCGCCAACCGTATCTAAATTTGCAGATCATTTAAGCATATATACGTGCAAACATTTTTCCTTACAAATGAATCTAGACGACTAACGCAAATTCAAGTATAATTATATACCTTATATCATATTACTAAGTGAGTTTATAACCATACTTCAAGCCAACTCATACCAAGCATCAAGATTATCAAAAAACGAGCTAATTATAAGCCATTTGCATCATTTCCCAAATCAAGCCATAAACTCAAAACATTTTACACATAAGCCATATAATATAGTTACCAAATGAACTTATAACATGACCGATTATATACATATCAAACTTGCATCATATTCAAGCCATTTTCGCATGGCTATGTTGTATATATATATATATAGACAAAACATCATTCATACACACTTAGCTAGCCTATACATGCCTTTGATGCTAAATGGCTATCTTGAAAAATACCAAAATGAGTGATAGTGTGGATGATTCTTCTAACGATCCTCTGAGCCCATAGCTTGAATGAGATCTATAAAACAAACAAAGGGTACACACAAGGTAAGCTTGCTAGCTTAGTAAGTCTTAAGCAACTTCAATGTAACATTCGAGTATACAAGTATTTAAATAAACATTTCTTAACATCAAACATTCATGACTTAATATTTAATGTACCAAAACCGAATATCCCTTTTCATTGTATATACATACATCAACTTTCACCTCTTTACCATAGTTTATTTTGTACCAAATAAATAATGACTCACTTATGCATAACGTTGTACTGGTACGATTACTTATTTCCTTCAAGCTTTTCTATAATCAATTCACTCATAGTACACATATAATCAAATTCCATCTATCATATGTATATCACTATCTTTCATTAATTCATTTAATTATCATCATAGCATATAAACATAACCTTAAGGTATGCTTAATACATACCTTATAGTCGAACTCACAATTTCACTTTCATAAACGTAAACTTCCATGGTTAGTTTCATACCTTTACCATTTCGTAGCTAAAGTTCGGAAATTGAAAACTCACCAGTATATAAAAAGCTATGCACTAGTTCGAATCGCATACACCGGCACCTTGCCTGCTAAACTTGAAATCCGAGATTTAAAACACCGGTATTTAGCCTGCTAGGCATTTAAGCCCAATACATTCACCGGCACAAGGCCTGCTAGGCATTAAGCTTGAAATAAATCACCGGCACAAGGCCTGCTAGGCTCGAAGCCCGAAATTTCAACATTTTCAACATTCCAACACAATTTACTTAGTGCTAAGATCACAACCATCTCGTATACAACATATTACTTTCACATATTAAACCGAACATGCTCATTCACATCACATTTAACAAAAATAAATTCAATACAATATTATACCCCATATTCGGCCAACACATATTTTAGTACTTTAAATTTCCAAATTTTATCATATACTATACTCAGAATTAATTCTTTGGCATACATTTGCTTAAGGACTTACTCGATCGTCGACGACCGCGTGAGACCTGGCTATTCGATAACCTTCGTCTTTCCCGATCCAAATCTGTTTTTCTTTGTTCTTGATCTAAACACATTAAAATTCAGCTCATTCAAGTACATTTCATTTCAATTTAGTCCCTAAACACATAAATGGGCAAATTACCATTTTACCCCTAGGGTTTCACATTTTACAATTTAGTCCTATTTGCACAAAACACAAAATACACAAAATTTCACTACAACACCTTAGGGCCGAATGTTCACAAGGACCATACAAGTCCATTTCTTTCATTTATTTTGCATTTTAGTCCCCTCAAAATTTCATTTTTGCAATTTAGGCCAAAATACTCAAAAATTCACTAAAATTTCTAATACATAACATACTAATCTTTAACATAGCTTTAATTTAAAATCATCAAACATCAAAAACCTCATAAACACATCAATGGCCGAATGTCATATACACACTAATCTCAAAAATTTTAGCATGGGTCAGATAGTATACGAAGCAACGATCACAAAAATGTAAAAATTATCAAAAACCGACTAAAATACATACCCGATTTAAGCTTGAATGTTGGCCGAATGAACAAACCCTCTCCCTTATTATTTTTTTCTTATATTCGGTGTTGAAGAAATGAAGAACCAAGCTATATTTTATGTTTTATTTAAGATATAATTAGAATTTAAGCTAATGTACCATAATGCCCTTTTTATAATATAAGGTTAACATATACATATAAGGGTATTTTTGACATATGCTGCCCACTACCATTAAAAATGGGTTAATTACCCTTTTAATTCCTCATATTAAAAAGCCACTATCATTCTAGCACTCTTCACTTTAGTATGCAACTTTTACACTTTACGCGATTTAATCCTTTTTATTAAATTGAACACACAAACAATTAAATTTTTCTACGAAACTCTCACACACATTAATTCACATATAATAAGCACAAAATATAATATTTAAAAATATTTCAGACTCAGATTCGTGGTCCCGAAACCACCGTTCCGATTAGGGTCAAATTCGGACTGTTACAAAGCTTTCCTTTTTTACCAAAATGGAGAATTTTCTTCTAGGGCAATACTTTCAAAAACACTTTGTCGCCAACTCAAAATTCAATGTCTTTTCTTTTCAAATCAGCATATGAATTCTAAAGGTCGGAATCAGCTTTTAGACAATCTCATATCACCTTCACTTTTTCTTCGGTTTCACGGGTTAAATCGATTCTCAAAAGCTTTTTCTCACTCAATTGTCCAGTATAATGGAGTTCTACACTTTCGTCCATACAAAGCTTCATATGGGGCTATTTTACTACTCGACTGGTAACTGTTATTATACAAAAATTCAACCAACAAAAGAAATTTTTCCCAGCTACCTTCAAATTCAAGAATACAACATCAAAGCATATTCTCGAGTATCTAAATCACTCGTTCAGACTAGTCGTCCGTCTGTGGATGGAATGCTGTACTAAAACGTAATTTAGTGCCCAAAGCTTCATGTAATTTAGTCCAAAATCTAGAAGTAAATCACGGATCCCGATCAGAAATAATCGACAATGGTACACTGTGTAGTCTAACAATCTCAGCAACATATAACTCGGCCAACTTCTCAAGTGAATAATCCGTACGCATAGGAATAAAATGTGCAGATTTAGTCAAATGATCAACAACAACCCAAATGGCATCATTATTTCTTGGAGATAACCGTAAACCTAACACACAATCCATGGTAATTCATTCCCACTTCTGCTCTGAAATCATAACATACTGTAGCAATCCCAAAGGTACCGGATGTTCGACTTTAACTTGCTGACAAATCAAACATCTTGATACAAATTTCGAAATCTCACATTTCATACCTTGCCACCAGTCATCTATTTCAAATCACCATACTTTTTATTACCACCAGGATGAATTGAGTAACTGCTACTGTGTGTAACACCCCTTACCCGTATTCAACACTGGAACAGGGTACGAGCCATTACCGGACATAAACACAAGCAAACATTCATTTCCGAGTCATAAAATTCCATTCAAATTAAAACTTTTCATACACATTCATATCATCCCTAAAACGAGTCTACAAGGCTCAATACATACTTTGGAAGTGGTTTGGGACTAAACCGAGAACTTTAGAAAATTTTACAAAACTTAGAATTTTTTTCAGATTACAGGGCTCACACGCCCGTGTGACCCTTAAACAGGCCCGTGCTACAGGCCGTGTTCAAAATAGGGTGCTCTCTGACTTGTGCCACACGGCCGTGCCACATGCCCGTGTGCTAGGTCGTGTGGTCAATTTAATTTTCATAATTTTTCATAAAATAGGTGCAGACTTCACACGGCCGAGACACACGCCCGTGTCCAAGGCCGTGTAGCACACACGCCTGTGTCTCTACCCGTGTGCTATATTCTAGACATTTTGTTTCTCAAAATTAAGGTGCAGGGGACACACGGCTGAAATACATGCACGGCCTAGACACACGCCCGTGTGTCTACCCATGTGGACAAAAATAAGGCTATTTAGCAAGCCTTTTTGCCACTCTTTAATGTACACACCTACATAACATAACATAGCACCAAACCAAGCATATACATACAACCAAATCAGCCACAACCAAGACAACAACACATCATTTACATGCTACCATCTATCATACACACACATCACATACTTATCAACTCAAATCAAGTAGATTCCCACATCCATGAAAGGCATTATCATATGAATATACTTAACCAATAATAGCTAATTTCCAATGGCCTTATACAAAATGAGCTTTCAACCAATATAAGCCAACACATTTGGCCAAATCAATTATGGCACATAACAAAATGACCAAGTCCCCTATACATGCCATAACTCAAAATGTTGAATTCATTGGTACCAAAATAATAGTTGATAGTGTGAATGGATCTCCGACGATCTCCAATCCCGAGCTAGCTTGGTAACACTATAAGATAAGGGAAAGAAAAGGGAGTAAGCTATATAGCTTAGTAAGTTCATATGCAAATAATGAACAACATTAACCATACAATTTTCATATAAGTAACATACGTATATCAACCTAAATGTCATTAAAACCTCATGAACATAACATACTCAATCACATTCTTATCAATAGTTCATCATATACCGAATTTATTTCCTTTGAGTTTTTCGTACATACCTGTACCAACTCATAACATAATCACATACTTTCTCGTCTTTGACATACCCGTTGAATTTCCTATTGAACCATTTGGAATACTAAAGGATACTCGGGAATCTCGTACACACAGTACCGTACTAATTCCATATCACAGATAATGTCTTACATGTAATCTTGTATCGATGCCAATAGGCCAGCTATGGTCTTGTACGAAGCCTCATATCGATGCCATATCCCAGATATGGTCTTACACGAAGCCTCATATTGATGCCATGCCTAATGTCATGACATTTGTATCCTATCTATTCCTAATGTTCAACCGGGATTTCTTTTTTTGCCTGAAATTTATTGAGTATGCTCATAGAATTAATCATACATTTCATGCAATATCAAAACATTAAAATAAAAATATAACATTGCATTATTTACATACGAACTTACCTCGGTACAAAAATAGTGAAAATGGACCTAATCGTCAAACACTTTGTTTTTCCCCTGATCTAGGTCCGAACTTCGTTTTTCTTGATCTATAATAGCAAATTCAGCTCATTTAATACACACATTATCCAATTCAGTCCAAAAATCACATTATGGCAAAATTACATTTTTACCCCTAACTTTTTAACTTTTTACATTTGGTCCCTAGGCTCGTAAAATGAAACGTATTCAATTTATTTAAAACCCAAGCCTAGCTGAACTTTATTCATGCTCATAACAGCCCACAATTTCCATTAAATCACACTTTTATTACATATTTTATAACCTTTACAAATATGTCATTTTTTGACATTTTTACCGAAAATCACTTAGTAAAAGTTGTTTATCCAACATCAAACTTGCATAATCTACCATTAAACATCAAAAGACACAAATATTTAACATGGGTCAAACCCTAGACCTTGATTATTTCTTAAATTTGAGGTAGAAATAGATTGATCGGGTTACAATGATTTCAGAAATGTAAAGAGCATTAAAAATGGGGCAAGAACGTACTTACAATCGAGCTTGAAAGTGGCCAAACCCTAGTTATGGATTCCTCCTCTAAATTTTGGCTAGCATGAAGAAGATGGACAAGATTTTTGCTTGATTTTTGCTTTTTAATTCATTTAATTACCAAATGACTAAAATACCCCTAACTTAAAACATAAAAATTCTCTTACTCCATGTCCATTTTTGTCCACTAACTTAACAAATGGTCTAATTACCATCTAAGGACCTTCAATTTAAAATCTCATAGAAATTGCACACCTTAAACACATAGAACTCAAATTTTGCACTTTTTGCAATTTAGTCCTTTTAACTAAATTGATTGCCCAAACGTCAAAATTTTTGAACGAAATTTTCACGAAATCATTCCATAAAATTATAGACCATAAAAATATAATAAAAATAAATTTTACTGCGTCAAATTTTTGGTCCCAAAACCACTATTTCGACTAGACCCAAAATCGAGCTGTTACACTGTGTGCTTCCTACAAGATCTTCTATTTGACTTCAGAATTTTTTGGAATACATAATCTATTTTGGAAGTACAAACTATCATCCGCACCAATATGAAATTCTAAATATGATAACTTACTAATATATTCTCGTTTAGGAACCAATTCAAGATCATTTTTTCTGAGCATTACGGATATATTGTAGAAACATCAGTTTAGCTTGTAATTCAGCTATAATGGAACCCTCACCAAAAAACGTCAAACGAGTATTTAAAGCTTTCAAAGCAAATAATGGCTTCTGACTTAAAGCATCCGCAACAACATTAGCTTTTCCCGGGTGATAGCCGATAATCAAATCATAATCTTTTAACAGCTCCAACCCTCTAAGCTGTCGCAAATTTAGTTTTTTTTAGGACATCAAATATTTTAAGCTTTTCTTTCAATTTTGTCCTATTCATGCCCATTTTTGTCCATCAAGTCATCCAATGGTCTAATTACCTTTTAAGGACCTCCAATTTAAAACTCATAGCAATTTGACACCTCTAATATATAGAACTCAACTTTTGCACTTTTTATAATTTAGTCCTTTTGACTAAATTAAGTGCTCAAACGTCGAAATTTTTTTTAAATGAATTTTTTACGAAATCTTTCTGTAAAATTGTAGACCATAAAAATATAATAAAAATAAAATTTTCCTTGTCGGATTTGTGATCTCGAAACCACTGTTCCGACTAGGCCCTAATTCGGGATGTTACAAAGATGACTTTATAACAGTGATATTCGGGCTTTGAGCCTAGCAAGCCTTGCGCTGGTGAATTAAATCAGGCTTTGTGCCTAGCAGGCTTTATGCCAGTGTATTAAATCAGGCTTTGAGCCTAGCAGGCCTTGTGCCGGTGTGTGATACAGGCTTGTGCCTAGCAGGCTTTATGCCAGTGAATTATTATAAGCTCTATGCCTAGCAGACTTTATGTCGATATGGCATCGATATGTGATTGCATGTAAGACCACGTCTGGGACGTTGGCATTGTACGATATGTGTGATTATCCGTGTATCCTATCCAATTCTGAATGGATCAACGGGTAATTTACCGATTTGTAATATATAAAGTAAATGTTATAAGAGATATAAGAAGTACATGATATATGTTACATAATTTATATGAGATTATATGCTAAATGAAATATAAGTTACATGGATTATATGTTACAATTATATGTGTACATGATACATAATACTTGGTATACATGATTTATATGTTACAAGAATTACATGATTTATATGAATACATGCTATACGAATTACATGAATTACATGGATATTATATTGCTACAAGAGTTATATGATTTACATGAATATATGTTATACAGGTTACATGATTTACATGAATTGATCACTACTCTAGTAGATGAATTATAAAGATGATGTGTTACATGAATTATATAAGTTACAAGATGAAATCTTATATGAGATATTTAATGGGTACAAATGAAATGAGAGATGAATTAGATATTAAATAGACATTATAAGTTTGGTTTCTTCCTTGTGAATGGATGAACTATTGTTCTTACTGATGAATTGATGTTATACGGTATAATTCTCTTCTATCGGTTATATGAATGTGTTACTGTGTCATTTGAATGGAAATAAATTGATATGAATATTATGTGAATTTAAATGCTTATTGTTTTTACTCATGATGTTTTGATGAAATATGAATAGGTAATATTTATATGGTATAAGTATAGATGGCTACCAAGTATATGGTTCTTAATGAGCAAGATACTGAGTATTCAATGATAGTTTCATTAATTTGACTGAAAAGATGACGATGTGAAAATAGAAATGAGGATACGAATCAGTACAGGTATATGTGTAATACTCGACAAGTAAGTGACATTGATAAATTCATGTGATACGTGAGTAGATGTGATAAATTACACATAAATTACATGACTATTAAGGAAATGACTATTGAATTAAATAAGGCTGGTTCAAAAGCAATCAAATTGCTTAAAATGACAAGCTAATTGTTAAATCTTTTATATAGTGCTGTTAATTATACGAGCTTACTAAGCTTATTAGCTTACTCTGTTTATTCTCTATATTTTATAGTGATTCAAATGCTCGCTTGGGTTGGAAGTCATCGAAGATTTCATCACACTATCTAGGGGGTAATTGATATTTCTAAACTCTTTGATGTGGGATAATATGGCATGTATAGGCTAGTTAATAAGTTGAATTATATGGTCACTTGTGTATATGAATGAGATATGACCTGTTGTATTTTGATCAAGCTATGTGATATGGCTTGAGTGAAAATGGTTGATTTGATATAGAAGTATTATGTGATGTATTCATCTTGTGATAGTTTTGTTAATTGGCATTTTGGTATAGATGATATATATACTTGAACATGTTATGCAAATGATGCTTGTAGGTACATGTCATAAGAGCTGTGAAAATGGCTTAAACCAAGCTTTGTTTTGTGCCACACGGTCGAGCACACGAGCGTGTGACTTGACCGTGTGACCCTATTTCGTAAGTTCCTATATCTTTTATATGTTATTAAATTATTCCCCGTTGTGTAATTAGAATTTTATATGCTCGTTTTAAGCATGCTATGAATATGAATGCTTGATATTATTGAATTGAGATGATGTTTGATAAAAGTTAAAATTTTACTGTTCCAAACTGTGTTACAAGTCTGGTAATGCCCCTTACCTATTCCGGCGACGGTTACGGGATAGGAGTGTTACAGAAATAACTTTATTAAGACAATTGAAATAATTTAAAAAAGTTATATGATACTTTTGATTTAAAAGATAAGTAGTAAATGGTGATTTAAAGAAAATATATTTAAGCATACATTTTGTAAAGTATACAAATGAATGACATTGAATTGAAATTACAATGATGTGCTAGAAAATGAAAAGAATAACAATGTTAATATCAGATTATAAATGAAACTTGAATGTGGAATTTATGCTTGGATTTGAGTAAAGAAAATATGTAGAATAATTATAATTATGTGTCATATAAAAATGCCAATCATAAAGTGAAAGAGAATAAATAAATAGCTTGAAAGATATATGATAATTTACTTGATAGTTGTATGTAAATAAAAGATAATAAGTTGAACTAATTGATATGAAATGATCTGATTAAGAAATTTGAGTTGTTACTGTGAACATAAAAAATTATATTAAGATTAATGTAATTATATGAATATTTGGAAAATGAGTTAAACATAAAAGAAACAAAATTAGTGAGTGATAAATAATTAATAATAAAGAAATAAAATCAAATATAGAAATGTAATTGATAACAAAAGAGGTAAGAAAAGATATTGAATATATTTATGTATAATATTTCTAAAACAATGCTTTTAAAACTTAAAATTGATACATTTAACTTTTTTTGACACGTTAAAAATTTATACTTTTTGGCACATTTTTCTTTTCTTCTTAGCACGTTTTTCGAGTCTAGATCTTTGTTTCTGTTTCTTTTTTTGCTATCCGGTGTTGAATCATAGGAATGTCTGACGTGGAGGGTAATTTGGCAGGTTTATCTTTGGAGGATGCCGAGGAGGAGGAAGTGGTTAAACTAGACGCACACGAATCTGCAGTTGGGGATTCTTTAAAGAACTATTTTGTGGGTTCATTTTTGACAATGAGTGTGGTGAATTTTTAGTCCATAAGGGTGACGCTGGCAAACTTTTGGCATCCCATAGGGGGTATAACCATAATAGATTTGTTAGAAGGTAGATTTCTTTTCTGTTTATACCACAAAGTTGACGTTTATCGTATTGAATCAAGGGGCCCTTGGAATTTTAATTCCCACTTACTAGTGATGTATCAACTGCATGATGGTGATGATATTCGGTCTGTCCCGTTGAATATGATGGATTTTTGGATTTTAGTCCAGGATTTGCATCATGGTTTTGTTTTGGAGGTGGTGGCAAACCAGATGGGTAACTTCATCGGGTAGTTTTTAAAGAATGTTGGAAAGGCTGTTTCTTTAGGCTATGCATGTGTATTGGAGTAAGGGTAAAGGTCAATGTTTGGAAACCATTAAAGAGGAAGAAACTAATTACATTGCCGAATGGATCTCTGACCTATGTCACATTTGCGTATGAAAAGTTAACCCTTTTTTGTTTCCTCTATGGGAAATTCGGGCATGGAGAGAGTTTTAGCCCGAAACAAAGTTTACAGGAGAGTCAAGATTTTGTGTTTGGCAGGGATATTTATCTGTGCGCTCCGTTCAAGCGAGCTGCGGTGCCATCAAGTTTGTGGCTTAGGGAGGAGGGTTCGGGATCACCAACTTTTGGGGCGCATGGTTAAGGGATTTAATCTCAGATTTGAGGTGCTAATTAGCGTGATCTACGCAATCCACACGCTATCTAGGTGGTAATTCCCTCAATCGGGTTTTGAAGGAGAACGTTGACCATAATATCTTGGGGAGGAGGCCTAGTTAGAGGGTTTCACAAGTAAGGGGTCGGTCAATTGGTCCTGTTAGGCCGTATTCAGGTAAGTCCTTTTGGCCTATGTTTTATGAGGATATGGGAGATGATATTAGGTCGTATTTGGCTAATAGAGGATTTGTATGAGACAAAAGTATCACAACTTTGGGAGGAATCGATGGGCATGGTCCCTGATAGGCTCAGTTATGTTAGTGTTGGTTTGAATAAATGGTATCATCGTATTCGACATTAGAAGAAGATGACTAAGACAACCCTTTGGAATCAACTTAAGTAGTTAAGTGCATTGTTCTCTACTGATGCTGTTTTGGAATAGCTAGTTGATGTCCGTTTAGCGATGAACCTAGAAGTTGATAAAGACGAGTTGTATTGGGAGTAGTAGGCATGAGTAAATTGGTTGAAGTTTGGCGACAGGAATACATCTTTCTTTCATCAATTTGATTCACATAGAAAGCGGTTGAATGGTATAAAAAAGATAGAGGATAGCACGGGGACGGTGGTGGAAGGGGAGGATGGAGTGGGAAGGGTAGCCCAAGAGTATTTTGAGACATTGTTTACAATATAGGGAGTTTTAAATGTGGAGGTGGTCCTGGCAGGGGTTGACAGTTGCATATCTGCCGAAATAAATGAAAGATTAAATAAGGCTTTTACCCCTAAGGAGATCTATACCGCTCTGAAGTCGATGAGCCCTCTTAAAGCGTTTAGGGAAGATGGTTTGGGGGCAGTGTTTTATTAGCGGTTCTAGTATATCTTTGGTAGTGAGGTGGCGTCTTTTTGCATTGGACTTTTACAATGTGATATCCCTTTCAATTCTGTCAACCATACACATATTGTTTTGATACCTAAGGTTAAAAATCCTCGTAACATGACGCATTTTCGACCCATCAGTTTGTGCAATGTTGTTTATAAGGTGGATTCGGAAGCACTGGTTAACAGGTTTTCGGAAGTGCTTCCTCAATGCATTAATGAAGCTTAGAGTGCTTTTGTCCCTGGGCGTCTTATCTCAGATAATATTGTGGTTGCATATGAAATATTGCATTCTTTGAAAAACAAGAGATTAGGTCATCAAGGGACATTCATGCTCAAGCTTGACATGAGCAAAGCCTATGATCGTGTTGAATGGTGGTTCATTGAGGTTATTCCAATGTTTGGGTTGATCACATAATGAGTTCTGTTACCTTTGTTAGCTATTTTGTGATGGTTAATGGAGTGGTTAGTACGAAGTTTCTACCGACTCATGGGCTTCACATGGGTGACCCATTGAGTCCCTATTTGTTTATTATTTGTGGAGAGGGGCTTTTTGCGCTATTACATTTGGCATGTCTTAATGGGCACATTTTGGGTGCGCAGGTCGTGAGAGGTGCTCCTTGGATTATTTATCTCCTTTTTGCGGACGACAATCTTATTTTTGGGGAAGCTACATCTGTGGGGGCCTCTACTCTCATGAATGTTTTACAACTTTATGCGAGCAGCTCGGGTCAGCTTATCAATTTTGCAAAGTCAAGTGTCTTTTTCAGTGCAAATTTGGATGTGGTAATTGGTTAGATGTTGGATGAATTTTGGGTGTCCCTTATGCGGATAATTTAGAGAGGTACTTGAGTTTGCCGTGTATTGTGGGGAGAAATAAAAAGAGGGCTTTTGCAAATCTGAGAGATAAGTTCCGCTGTCGATTATTATCGTGGAGTACTTGTCTTCTTTCGGTTAGAGGTAAAGAAGTGCTTATAAAATCAGTCCTTCAATCTTTACCTACTTATGCGATGTTGTGTTTCCTGTTACCTAAATCATTTTGCAAGGAGCTTGAAGACTCTATGGCTAGATGTTGGTGGCAGAAATCTGCTGAGAGGAGGGGTATTCACTGGTGTATGTGGTCGTCACTTTATGATTTGAAAGAGGATGGTGGGATGGGATTCCGAGATCTTTCAAAGTTTAATATTGCATTGTCGGCAAAATAAGGGTGGCGTTTGTTAATGCACTTGGCATCCTTGATGGGATGTATCCTTAAAGCGTAATATTTCCCGACTACGGGGTTCCTGCATGTGCAATTGGGATCAAATCCATCATTGATTTGGAGGAGTATTTGGAGCGCTCGGAAACTACTAGAGATGGGCATGCAGTGGAAGGTGGGGACAGGGCGGAGGATTAATATTTGGGATGAGTGTTGGTTGCCAAGCCCGATTCTAAAAAAAAGTCCAATCGGCTAGGGTGAGTCAATTTAGGTGGGTTTCAGATCTTATTAAGCCCGATGAAATGGTTTGGAATGAGGGTGTAGTTGATTCGGTTTTCTGAGCTGATAAAGCTCAACTCATTAAGAGTATTCCACTATCGTCGTTCCCTTAGGATGATCGATTGGTTTGGGGAGGGGAACATTCGGGTATTTTCATTGTTCGTAGTAGTTATCGCCTTTTATTATAGCCCCCTAATCTACAGCCATTGGTTCATTAATTGTTTAAGAAGATTTGGTCGATTCAGTGCCCTCCGAAAATTCAGATTGTGATGTGGAAATTTGTCTATTATTACCTACCAACGAAGTCATGTTTATATTGGAAATGACTCGCAGATGACTCTCAATTCCCCAGATGCTAGGCAACTGTGGAGGACGTGAATCATGTCCTTTGGTTATGTGCTTTTGCGTTAGATGTGTGGGCAGTGTTGCATTCTGATAGCCCACCGCACGAGGACCAAATGGGGCTGCATGAGTGTCTCTCATGGATGTTCGACACTTACAATACGACTAAGCATTCAGAAATAGAAATTACATTATGGACTCTTTGGTATGCCCATAATAAGTTAGTGCATGAGGGTAGACACCAGTGAGTGGGGGAATTAATGGTCTTCATTCGCGGTTACTGTGCAGTTACATTATTGACTACTGTTTCTCTTCGTTCAAACTGAGTGCTCTCGTTAAATGGTCTCTTCCACCTTCGAACATGGTTAAGGTAAATGCGGATGCGAGTTTTGTCCTTACACAAAGGAAATCATGTTCGAGAGTTATTATTCGGGATGAATCGGGCCAAATTTTGAGAGCATGCAACCAACTTACATGTTCTGTGTGGTCGGCGTTTGCTGCTGAAGCACTGGCAGTTGTCCACGGTCTCCGATTTGCTTGCGAGATATGTTTCCATTCAATAGTTTAGAAGTGGATTCTAAAGCTATCATCGAGAAATTAGTTGATATAGTAGAGGATCTATCGGAGATTAGTGAATTAACCTAGGAAGCCAATGAGCTTTCTAAAGCACTCCGTGCTTGTCACTTTTAGTTTGTGGGTAGGTCTGGGAATAGGGTCACACATGCAATGGCTTGTGATGGGTTGCGGAGAGGCGAGGACCGGTTTTTGGTGGAGGAAGCTCCTGATTCGGTTGTTCTGGCTGGTGATGAAGATCGTCGCCTCGTAGACCCCTTTTAATTTTTGCAGGGCGTTTGTCCTTTGAGGCTTCTTCTTCAACTTTTGCCCCGTGTTTGGCTGTTTGGTTTTCCAATAAAGTGACCGATTTTTCATAAAAAAAGATGTTGAATATTAGAAATGTTTAAAATGTTTTGTAATTTGTGAATTAGAATTACTTTAAAGTAATATAGATTCATATGAAATATATATTTATATACCGAAATATAAATTGAAAGATTGAATTTGTTATTAGGCCAATAAATAAAGCCTATGTTAGACTTCGATTACTGAGTTAACGAAATTAATAGAAGAGTGATTAAAATATTTAATTTTGAAAAAAATTCGTAATTAAAGTGAAAAGAATATTAGTTGGGTGTTAAAAACATAGCCAAGTGTACAATTATGTGACTATTCTTGCAATTACTCCAAGTCTAAATGGGTGGAATATTCTAAACCCAGCAAAGCCGAAGGGAGGCAGGCAATCCATTGTCACAAAGGCCATTAAAGACCGGGTTTCTTAGCCCACATATAAGACATGGATGGATCGGTTTTACCGTCCACCAAGTCCAAAATCCAACACTAGAAGGGGGGAAAAAAAAAAAAAGTTAATCTTTCTTACGGAAGACATCAATAAAGGTTTTTAAGCAACAATGAAGCTTTTAGAAGTGAGATTATTATTATAATTATTATCCAAACAGAGGACAGCAAGAACACGCTATCTCTCAGATTATTCCAGGCAATCTTGAACCACCGCCTTGAAGGAAGACCAGTTAAGCCAATAGTGAGAGATTATTATTTACATAAATACTGAATTAATATATTGTATGTATAAATATGAGGAATACCGATGGGTCTGTTCGCATCAATGCTATGCCCATAGTGAACGACTGACTGGGAATTTTCTGCAATTCAGGACTTGATAATTTCCTTTCGGTAATTTCAAATTTGATAAAAAAAATCCATTGAAGAAGTAAACCTGGGGAGTGAAGAAGGCTCCAGATTACGCCCGTGCTTGTATTGCGCTGATTGGCTGCTTCGTTACTGGCATTTGATTTTCCGTAATAAAATGGAATCGCCTGCCGATTCTTCGCCGATTAGGCCCCGTGATCGAGTCGTACGGGTATGTTCATTGTTCTTTCTTTTTCCCTCTGATTATTCAATTAGGTGAAAATGTGAAAATGTTGAAGTTTTATTTTATTTTATTATTCTTTTTTTTTCTAATTATACCTTGTGAATTTGTTAATATTGGATTGAATTGCTGAAAAGAACTATTGATTTTGTAATCAGAGGTTAGCTGCTTTAGGGATTCCAATGGAGTACCTTGAGAAGCGTTATGAGGGGATAATTGATTTTGTTAATGGTAATGGATTATTGTTGCCAGAGATAGTTTCCGCACTCTTACCTACAGATGAGGATGTGGCTGAGTCAATACAAGATGCTAGTTTAAGGTCTAAGAAATGGATGTGCCTGAGTATGAAAAATCAATTTCGTGAGAGTATGGTTTGGTTGCAGTGGCTGATGTTTCAGGGTGAACCGACAAACACTTTGAAAAACCTAGAGGACTCGAGTGTTGAACAACGCGGTGTTTGTGGTGCAGTTTGGGGATCGAATGACATTGCATATAGGTGCCGGACGTGTGAGCATGATCCAACTTGTGCTATTTGTGTTCCCTGTTTCCAGAATGGGAATCACAAGGATCATGACTATACGATTATCTATACCGGTGGCGGTTGCTGTGATTGTGGGGATGAAACGGCATGGAAACAGGAGGGGTTCTGCACGAAGCATAAAGGTTCTGAACAGATTCGACCACTCGATGATAACTTAGCAAACTCTGTTGGTCCAGTGCTTGATGCACTCTTTATTTGTTGGAAAAACAAGCTATTCGCAGTAGAATGTATATTTCAGGAAAATATGAGAGCAACTGATTGTGGTGCCAAGCAGAGGAAGGCTGCAAATGAGCTTACTTATGTGGTTGTTGAGATGCTTATAGAATTTTGCAAGTGTAGTGACAGTTTGCTTAGTTTTATAGCTAGGAGGATAATTTCTCTAGATGGTTTATTGGATATTCTGGTTAGAGCAGAGAGGTTCTTTGGTGATGGTGTCGTGAAGAAGCTCCATGAACTGCTGCTGAAATTGCTGGCAGAGCCTATCTTCAAAAATGAATTTTCTAAAGCATTTTTAGGTTACTACCCAACTGTTATACATGAAGCCATAAAAGAGGGAAGTGACAGCATTTTCAATAAGAAATACCCACTGATCTCAACTTTCTCTGTCCAAATATTCACAGTGCCAACACTAACTCCTCGTCTTGTGAAGGAGATGAACCTATTGGACATGCTACTGAAATGCTTGGAAAACATTTTTCTTGCTTGCGCTCGAGAAGATGGTCGTTTGCTGGTAATTTCTATTATTCTTGATTCCTTTTATGTACTAGGCCAAAATTACTTGAGGACAAACCATTTGGCCATTGAAAAGAGAATAGAGCCTGAGATTTGCTCACATTGTATGTCAATTTGGTTATAGGAATGAAAACAATAACTCCTGAAAGCAGTTATTGAAAAATTTATTTTACTAGTAACGCGTTAGAAGTTTTACAGTCTATGTAAGTCTTTTTGTTTGTTCTTTTGCAGGCTGCTAAGTGGGGAAGTTTGTATGATACCACTAACCGTGTAATTGAAGACATCCGGGTTGTTATGAGCCATGATGTAGTCTCCAGATATGCAATCCATGAACAGAAGGACTTCTTAAAAGCTTGGCTAAAGCTTTTGACTTTTGTGCAAGGGATGAACCCTATAAAGAGGGAAACTGGCCTCCATATTGAAGAAGAAAATGAGGCTATGCATTTGCTTTTTGTTTTAAGCCATTCTATTGCCAATATTCACTCCCTTCTGGTAGATGGTGCATTTTCTGTTGCCACAAATGAAGGGGCAAGCTGTCTTCCTTACGCTTATAAGCAAGATGTGGATGATGGAGATAGCATAAGACATGCAAAAGTAGGAAGGCTCTCCCAAGAGAGTTCTGTTTGTAGTGTAACAGGAAGGAGTGTTTCAAAGGCTACTGAAATAGGATCTGATTCCATATATCATTCAATTCCCTCCACTGTCATCTGGTTAATACAGGAGTGCTTGAGGGCTTTGGAGACTTGGTTGGAAGTTGATGGCGGTACCCCTGCTGCTCTTCAGAGTTTATCTTCTCCAAATAGTAGTGGCATTTCTGATAGCAATTTTTTGGCAATAAAGAAAACCTTGTACAACATTAAGAAAGGCAAATATTTTGGGAAGCTAACTGGTTCTAGTGAAAATCATAGCTCACAATGTTCTTCACCTGTATATAGTGGAAATCGAGCAAGTGATGAAATGGAGATTGCTAAAAATATAGGCTCTGAGAGTACAAGCTCTTCAGCTGAAATTGATCCTGTTGCATGCGGTTATATGGGTTTGGATGTCAGTGCCATGGAGACAGACAGTGGCATAGGAGTAGCGACTCTACGTGTTTTGAGTTTAAGCGAATGGCCAGATATCATTTATGATGTTAGTTCACAAGAGATATCTGTTCACGTTCCATTATATCGATTATTTTCCTTGCTTTTGCAGAAGGCATTGAGAATGTCTTATGGTGAATCTATAATGCCAAATATAACAAATGCTTGTTTGGCAAGTTCATTATCAGCACATGTAGATTTCTTTTGCCACATCCTTAAGGGCTGCAATCCTTTGGGGTTCTCTGCCTCTGTTATGGAGCACCCTTTACGGATTAGGGTATTTTGTGCTCAAGTTATTGCTGGAATGTGGCGGAAGAATGGGGATGCTGCCCTAGTATCTTGCGAGTGGTACCGCTCTGTTCGCTGGTAGGTTAAATTGTGCTTTATTTGTGAGTTGTAACTAGTGGGAAAAGGTCCTCTAAGTTTCCATTTCTTAGTTGTCAAGTTCTTTCTGGTGTTCTTTACTTTCAGGACTGAACAAGGTTTGGAGCTTGATTTATTCTTGATGCAGTGTTGTGCTGCACTAGCTCCTCCTGATCTCTATGTTAAGAGAATTGTAGAGCGTTTTGGGCTGTTGAACTACCTCTCTCTTACTCTTGAGAGGTCAAATGAGTATGTATTTACACCTTTTAACTTCTAGTTTTACATCATTAAAATGCTTTTAAGTTCATTTAGTTTCATTAAAATACCTTTTGTTGATTTCTCCAAGTTTTATTGCTTTACCAGTTGAACGGATAACTTTAAGGAATGAATGCACCATTTTATTAAGAAATTTAATACTTGACATGGTTGCCACAGCTTCTACGTGGTTTTTGTGCCTTCATTTTACATTCTCAAAATTTGCTGTTAAGAAAATGTACGTAGCAAAAAGTAAAATGATATATTGATTATGTAACTTCAATGAGAGCATGATGAATCCCTATTGAAGTCATTATTTTGCAAATCACAGAAGTCTTTTTTGTTATTATTTTTGTCTTTTTGGTTTTGCTTTTTTTGCTTTTGAAGTGAAATCAAGTAGCAAAGATGGCCTAGACACTTGCACTCCTTTGCATCCTTAAGGATACTTGCAAGATTCTGCATTCATGCTTGATATAATGTGACATTGTACCATCTTTCAGGTATGAGCCAGTTCTTGTTCAGGAAATGCTCACTCTAATCATGCAAATATTACTAGAAAGGAGATTTTGTGGACGCGATACGGCTGACAGTTTGAAAAGAGAACTGATTTATAAGTTAGCCATTGGAGATGCTACTCACAGTCAACTACTGAAATCTCTACCACGCGAGCTTTCCAAGTCTGACCAGCTTCAAGAAATTTTAGATAGGGTTGCTGTATACTCTAATCCATCAGGCTTTAATCAGGTTGGAATTTTTGGTCTTACATACCTTTTGATGTTATGAGTTGTCAAAATGGCTTTGATCTGTTAATATTTCATAATATTAATGTATTTCAGGGAATGTATTCATTGCGTTGGGCCTATTGGAAGGAGCTGGATTTATACCACCCTCGTTGGAACTCAAGGGATTTGCAAGTTGCAGAAGAAAGATACTTGCGTTTCTGTGGTGTTTCTGCAATGACTACTCAGTTGCCTAAGTGGACAAAGATATATCCTCCTCTTGAGGGAGTCGCTAGGATTGCTACATGCAGAGAGACACTTAAGATTATTCGTGCAGTTCTATTTTATTCTGTTTTCACTGATAAATTTACTGAATCACGTGCTCCTGATGGTATCCTAATGACAGCACTGCACTTACTTTCACTAGCATTAGACATTTATTTGCAGCAGAATGGATCTGGTGGTGTAGAACGTCATATTGGAGATTCAAATTCCATGCTGGATTTTGCTAGTGAAGCAATTACTGAATCATTAAACTATACTGCTGGCAACCAGAGCTTGTTATCACTTCTTGTTGCATTAATGAGAATGCATCGGCAAGACAACGAAAACAATTACATGGAATCCAGCAAAAGCAGTTTTTCTCCTCTGATTGAAAGTTTATTGAAGAAGTTTGCTGAAGTTGATTCCCAGTGCATGATCAAACTGCAACAACTTGCACCTGAAGTGGTCAGCCACCTGTCAAAATCTACTACTAATACCGAGAGGAGGACATCAGGTTCAGCTTTTGATAGTGAAATGCGCAAGGCGAAAGCTCGTGAAAGACAAGCTGCCATATTGGTGAGATTTTTTGCCTTATAATTCTGTGAATTTATGTTGAGCATAAAATGAAAGGAATTCTTGGAATTTGGAAAAATAGAAGTTGTAATATCATAATAACATGTGGTATGGAATAGGATAAATATTGAAGTGTATTTGAAGTGAGGGAAGCAATCTTGAAAAATTCACGTAGGAAGCAGGTTAGCAACTTGCTCCTCAGCTAACATTAACTATAATAGCTCATGCTTTGCCTGTATAAAGAAAAATCTGTGATACCATTAGAATGAGGATCATTTAACTCTGGCCAATATCTCTCTTCTTGAATATTGTATTTTTATGTAACTTGTCTGAGTTTCATCTCAATGGGGGATTGCCAAACATTGGATTATCGATGTGTCAGTTATTCATTGGCCTGGTTAAAAAGCTATTGACAGTTTCCTGCATCTTAAGTGCTAGGTCCATTGCATGACTGCTGATTAACAAATTGAATAGACCCTTTAACTTTGCCAATTATGTGTTGCTGTCTTTGGATAATTGTGGAGGCAATCAGAATGTGGAAATTGAACTAAAATGGAACATGATCTCAGTGTATTTGTTAGTTTGTGGGTTGAATTGTTTTTGTATTCTGTAAATTTTCCTGCAGGCTAAAATGAAAGCAGAGCAGTCCAAGTTTTTGTCAAGCATCAGTTCCACTGCTGATGATTCAAAATCTGAAGCAGAAGTTTCTGATTCTGACTCGGAACATGAAGCAGAGGGTGCTGTGCAACAGAGTTGCTCCCTTTGCCATGATCCTACTTCCAAAGATCCTGTTTCTTTCTTGATTCTTCTACAAGTAAGTGATTAGTCTTTAGGTTACCCATCACTTTCAGACAAACAGAATCTTCTTTCTTTTTTTTTTCCTGCCAGAATTAACATTTTATTATTTCTTAAAAAAGAAATCTAGGCTTTTGAGCTTTGTTGATAGAGGTCCTCCATCATGGGATCAATGTTCAGAGGAGCAAGGTTATACTCCTGCAAATAGGTCATCCAATCAGTCAGGTTCAAATGCCTCTGCCCACAGTTCAGGATTGGCTTCTTCATCAGTACAGTTGACTGAAAATCCAGTTATTGAGTCTAACAATAACAGGCAGGGACAAGATAGGGAGGTAAATGTCATTCTTGAGTTTTTCAAGTCTCGATTTCCTTCAGTGAGGAGCACTCAAGCACCTTTAACATCTACTGATGTGGGGGACAGTAGTATATACAATATAGAGAAGTTGGAAGAAGATATGTACAAATCTATTCGTAATGAAATGTGTAATAATTTGTTACGCTCAAGTTTCAAAACGGATGTGGTATCCTCTGCCACTGAATGTTCTCAAGGAAACCACAGGGATGCGGAAATTGACATTCTTGGAAAGTACATTGTTGCACTTTCAAGTGAGACAATTGGAAACCCTTTGGGTACTGAAAACACTGATGTCGATAGAGAGTTGACAGAATCTACTTCACAGCCTCTTGTTTATGACGGGTTTGGACCGTTACATTGTGACGGGATTTATCTTTCTTCCTGTGGGCATGCTGTACATCAGAGTTGCCTTGATCGCTATTTATCATCACTGAAGGAGAGGTAAGCTTTCTTAGAAAATGTCAATTTTGTTCTTATTAGATAGATTTCCTTATTTCTGTTAACACAAGTCTAAACCTCACTAAGCTATAAAATTCAAAGGCTCATGCAACCTTGTACGACTGATCTTTCTCGATGCAATTATGAGGTGTGAACTTATAGTTCTTTGTTTTGGACTTCTTATTGTCCTTTCGGTGAAGGATGCTCTACTGAAACCTTAAAATGTCCTCACTAAAATCAATCACGATTTATTCCATTCATTGTTAATGAAACTCTAAGTGTAGATTTGGAGCCGGAATCATGTAATTGGAACTTCCCATGCCTAAATGTATTGCCGTTCAGAGGCTCCTACCCCTGTTTCCTGGGTTAATTTCAACCTCATCTTGGTTTTTGTAACTGTGCCTTCAAATCCTCAAACATCTTGTACCCACCTTTGTGGTCTGGGTTAATTTCAACCTGATCATGCCTTTTATAACTGAGTCTGTTAGTTGAGCCCTGACAACATGATAGGAGCTTCAAAAAGTTAGTGGATTGAAGGGAAAATTTAACAAATTGTGCGTAAGTATCTTAATCACTCAACTAATTCTGTCCGTATGGAGTGGACAAGACTCCAATATAAGAAAAACAAATGATTCAACTCCCTAAAACAAAGCAAACAATCTGATATTTAAACTGAAGACTCCTAAAGCTTAACAGAAAGCAAAAAGAACTGCAGAAAATGGAAGTAATGCTCCTAAAATTCCTCAAACACATGTGAAAGGCCCAACAACTGATAGAAACAATTGACTTCTTTGCTGTTGACTCCTCCTAAACTCTTGTAATCTTCACGTGATTTTTTATTATTCCTTCTAGAATATGTTTTCAAAGGAGGTATCATATAAGAACACCTTGAGAATCTTGACCTTATGATTTGGATGGTAGTGAAATTTATTTGTAATTTCGTTTATCAAGGAACCCAGATGTTGCAGAAATGCCTTTTATCTTGGACATTTCAGATGGTGCCTGCCTGGAAGTGCTCTTGCTTGAAAGTGCATAAGATATATCTTCTTGTTCTGTTGTTGCAGATTTGCCCGAAGGAGTTTCTTTGAGGGGGCACATATTGTGGATCCCAATCAGGTACTGGCTTCACAAAATTTATTCTTCTGCCACATCCTCATTTAACATTTGATGTTGATCTTGTACTTGTTTGCTTTGTCAGGGAGAGTTTCTGTGTCCTGTGTGTCGCAGACTAGCAAATTCTGTCTTGCCTGTAGTGAATGGGACTTCCCGAAAGGCTGGAAGGCAGCCTATGACTTCAACATTTGATCAAGTGCCTTCTTTAGGTTCTTCATCTGCAGCGAACAAAGAAACATGTTCTCTTCTGCTTCAGCAAGGTTTATGTCTTCTAAAAACTGCTGCCAATGTGGTTGGGAGACCTGATTTCTTTGAAGGTCTTTCTCTTCAAAGAAAAGAAAGTTTAAGTCAGAATCTGGAGCCTATATCCCGTGTTCTGTCCAAAATGTATTTTTCAAAAAAGCAGGATAGATTCTTAGGATCTCCAAGGTTAAGCCACCCAATAATTTTATGGGATACTCTTAAGTATTCCCTTATGACAACAGAAATTGCTGCTCGCAGTGGAAAGACATATATGGCTGCAAATTATACTCTTACTTCTTTGTATAAGGAATTTAAATCTTCTAGTGAATTTACATTTTCCTTGTTGCAAAGAGTTGTCCAGAACCTGAGCACTACAAATTCTCTTCATGCCCTCCAAAGATTTAGAGGTCTTCAACTATTTGCAGAGTCTATATGTTCTGGGCTTGTCTTTGATAACCACAGCACCACACATAACAAAAAAGGTATGGTTTTCACTAATTATTACTTTGATATTCATTTGGAACTTGGCAGATTTATGAATAATGTTTGATACTAAATTCTTGAGGTTGTAGATACATTTAAGGAACAGATATCATGGTATCCAAGTTTGATGCTGCTTATGTGTTATAGAGGATTTATTCTAACCTTTTGATGGTTTGTGGATCACAAATAAATCTACATAAGTCTTTGCTAAAACTGAAGTAAAATGACAAAACTTTCTACTCATGCTAACAAGATGAGCTTTTTCTACTTAACCATCAACAATAGTGATGGAGGGACGATAGAGAGGGAGAATGCTCTTTAAACAAGTAAATGAAAGGAGCAGCATTATATACATGTGTGTGTGTGTGTGTGTGTTTGTTGATGAATCAGTTGATGTTTATCATCTTTGGCATTAATATAAAAAACAGCAGATAAATTGTCTTACTTTTGGATTCTTGAATAAAATGTTGGACTCATGATTGTATGACGACAGATAAGCTCCTTCGTATCTTGAAGCATGATGATAAGGAAGCATTATATCCTGACATTCAATTATGGAATCGGGCATCTCATCCTGTTCTTGCTCGTGACCCTTTCTCATCACTGATTTGGGTTCTCTTCTGTCTTCCCTGCCCATTTATCTCATGTGAGGAGTCCTTGTCATCCCTTGTGCATATTTTCTATGTTGTCTCTGTGATTCAGGTTTGCCACTATCTCCTTATATATAGGTTCCTTTGGTCAATTTGTACGGTTTTTCTTTCCTAAATTTCTGGTGTCTGATGGGAACAAGAAATTTTGATTACGGACAATATTTCTGGCCAAATGAAACAATATAAAGAAACATTGATGCTTCTAAACATCTGGGGTGATGTTTATATGGTTTTGTCTAAACGATATGTTAAGCATCCAACCTAAACAAATTGGCAGTAGGTGCAGAGGCCCAATTTCTAATATGAAGACCACTGGCAAGTGAAGACTTAACCAATTCGTATAGATCACTTAAGTGGCTACCCGTCACATGTGGGTGAAGGCAGAGAGCCTACCTTGTGACGAACTTGGAAGGGATATTACTGAACAACATGCAATAACAACAAAATGTAATACAAGGTTTGATATGTTAAGCATCCAACCTGAAATCCGTTGGCAGGTGGACCAGTGGGGAGGCCTAACTTATAAAGACCATAGGAACCCAAGACTTTAAGATGTTTTCTATGAGGGACTTGTTTCAAAGGATTCCGTTAACTGTTTGAAATTTTTTCTTGGAGCAGCCATTTTCTATGAATGTAACTCTTAATCACTGTAATTTAGCACCACCACATATTTTCTGAATGTGATATGTTGATTTCAGGCTCTAATTGTATGTTGTCAGAGACATGGTTGTAAGACCGATGGATTAGATTCCCATAATCGCCTAGTTACTGATATCTGTGGCATTCTTGGAGAAACTGGTTGTGCTCACTGGTATTTTGTGTCAAATAATGTCGACCATTCTTGTGATATTAAAGATATGATTCGAAGATTGAGTTTCCCGTACTTACGGAGATGTGCATTGTTGTGGAAGTTGCTTAAATCGTCTTCCCCAGCACCTTTCTGCGACAGAGATGATGTGTGGGAGTCCTCTCATGCAACAACTGACATGATGGATACAATTGAAAGTGCTTCAGTGGAGCTTAATGAAATAGAAGAACTAGAGAAGATGTTTAAGATTCCTCCTATAGATGTTGTTCTTGAAGATGAAGTCGTACTATCATTTGCATTAAAATGGTTTCATCACTTCAACAAGGTATATGAGACCTGCAGTTTCCGAAATGTTTTCTACTGCAATCCTGCGGTTCCGTTTAAGTTGATGAGCCTGCCTCATGTTTATCAAGACTTATTACAAAGGTTTGATACAAAATCCGTTCTTAGACATGCTGGTATTGTCCCTCTTTGAAGAATATCTTCATTCATGAGAATGTGTTTCAACAGGTATATAAAGCAGTGTTGCCCTGACTGCAAAGCTGCGCTTGTTGAACCTGCATTATGCCTTTTGTGTGGTAGATTGTGCTCTCCAAGTTGGAAATCATGCTGCAGGTCAATGTTCTACTTTCCTTTTTCTGGTTTTGTGCTTCAGATGTGCATTTATCCATGATTCTCTGGTATTTTGATTCTTAAGATACTATAGTAAATCTAAAGTACTGACCTTTTTCTTTGATGTTTTCCTTACTAGGGAGAGTGGATGCATGGTTCATGCAATGAACTGTGGTGCTGGTATTGGTGTATTTCTGTTGATAAGGGTATTGATCTACTATTTTTTTCCTGGAACTTTAACCTAATATTAACTGAAAGTGGCTAATAGTCTTTGTTGTTGTATATTAACTGAAAGTGGCTAATAGTCTTTGTTGTTGTAATAGAGAACAACAATCCTACTGCAAAGATGTGCGCGTCAAGCTCCTTGGCCTTCTCCATATTTGGATGCATTTGGTGAAGAGGTAAAGCATTTTCTTCTTATTAGCAAAGTATCAGTTAGTATAACTGTCATTTGTGTATTTTGGAAACTTGAGGTTGAAGCAGATAAATATTGGGTAGTATTACTGTTATAGGATCGGACATATTGCAGTTTTTGTTGAAACTGCCAAAATGTTAGAAATATCAAGGTCAATCTACTTGATATTTTTAACTTGATTGAAACTGCCAAAATGTTAGAAATTCCGGAGCTCATTTGTTTGTGTTGCAGGAAAAATCTCTATAGGTGTAGTGTAAGTGTTCTTTAGGAACTAATTATTTGTTTGAACCTTCTATGAGATATCAAAATTGTTAATTTGAATTTCATATTGTTACCATTCTATAGCACTGAATCTTACAATATAAATGTCTATAGGTTTGCTTTTCGTATTGCCTCTGCACTTCCATTTCATAACAAGGCATTCTTATCATCCATTTGTGTTATTCTGCTTCCTTCTCTTATTTAGGATATTGAAATGCATAGAGGAAAACCGCTGTACTTGAACGAGGAACGTTATGCAGCTCTAACTTACATGGTGATTTGCAAATCTTTCTTTTTGTTTTATATATATTATTTGTCCATGACACAGTTGATTTTTTATTTTCCGGTATTTGTAATAATCTATTCTCTTGAATAGGTTGCTTCTCATGGCCTTGATCGGAGTTCGAAGGTTCTAGGCCAAACAACCATTGGTACTTTTTTCATGGTTTAACTTGGTTTCATGATAGTGGTGGTGGTTAAATCTTTGGCTTCTTTCATATGTCTCCATTTTCTAGCAAGACATCAATTGCATAGAAACTGGTTCTACAAAACTGAAGATTGCCAGTATCCTTAAATTATTGCAAACTAAGGATCTTGGACAGTGATGTCGGCATGTGGCATTTTTGGCTTGACATACTGGTAATCAGATCTGTTCAGTGGATTCAATGCTTTTTTTCCCCCTTATTTTTCTTTGGTCATCTGTGTCTTTTACTTTTCTGTTAATGAATATTGATTCTTAGATCACTGTGTTTGACGGGAGAAATGGTTTGGACGTAGTATTTTTCCTCATTATGGGCAAAGTGGAGCAATAGTTTCTGCTGTTTTTATGGGTTTGTAACATGTCTTTGTACATAATAGCACATTTTCTCTCGATACAACAATTCTTCCCTTTTTCTGGTTAAGACAATGACTACTACTAATATTGCCTCAAATTTTTTTTCTTAAATATTATTTTTCAAATATTGCTGTTTAGCATGTGTTCCATCATATTCGAGCTTTAAGATGAGATATGATGAAAGTACGAGATTCTTTAGAATATATTTTGTTGGACGCATGCTATGCAAGGAATTTTAGTTTCTACTTTTGTTTTGTACCAAAAACTTTAATAATGAAACAACATCTACGATTTCATGGAACTTAACTTTTTAAGTAAAGCAAGTCAGATATCTTTTATATTCAATAGTTTGACGAACTGTAATAAAACATGAAAATATGTAGGTGTAATCGGTCACTTAAAAAAATATTGTTATAGAAATTTGGAAAACCTTTTTTAAAAGATCATTTTTGAGGATTTTGGAAAATCTTTTCTAACAGATCATTTTTGAGTTTTGCGTTTGAAAATTAAAGTACAATGAACTTGAGTTGTGAGGAAAGTTTAACACTTTTGAAACATTCAAAATTAGTGTCTTATTAAATATATGTTCGTATTATTTTTCGAGTTTCAAAAATTGAAAATTGAAAATCTAATATTTATTATGATATAAAATAAATAATATTTTCTTATTTCTTTAAGTCGATGAAATATAGAAATTTTTGTATTTTAAAAAGGATATTCATTTGTTAGTTATAAAGGATAGAACTTGTCTTGGTAAAATAAATGAATTATGAATTATATTAATTCATGAAATATTAGGAAAAAAAAAAACCAACTTTAAAAATAAGTTCAAGGTTACTTAGAGTTTGCCTATAAATAGACAACACCTATGCTCGCCGAGTTCATCTTTTTGGAGTGCTTTACTTGGGCTTTTTGATAGTTAATTTCTAGTATTTATTTTGTATTGCAATCTTTATATATGCTTTTATTGAAGAGTTGAATGTCATTGTAAGTGAGGTAAATTGGGTGAGTGATTGTAACAAGTTGGGGATATCTATTGAGGTTGCAATTGTTTCTTGTTACAAGGATATAAGCTTTAGTGAATAGGTTTATGAATCCATTGTTGAATAAATCGTTCACTGAGTGAGGCTCTGTAGAAATCTCTGAGTTTATTTCTCTTTTATTGCCTTTATAGAATAGTCTTGTTCTAAACTATGTTGGAACATCCATTAAGACATTGTGTTGGGACAGGGAGTGTAACATCCCGATTCAGGGCCTAGTCAGAATAGTGGTGCGAGACCACAAATCTAAGTTAGTAAATTGGGTTCTTAAGGTTTATGACAGGTTTGCATGATAGTATTAAAGTTCCATGTAGAAATTTTGTGAAATTGACATGGAATGATCAAATAGGACTAAATTGCAAAAGTTGCAAAATATGAGTTTCTAGAAGCTTTTTGTATGAAATAGCTTTAGAATATAAATTAGAAGTCCTTAAATAGCAATTTGCCCAAATTATAAGTTTTGGACAAAAATGGACCATGAGTTAGTAATTTGTAATTTTTTAAAGAGAAGGGCATTTTAGTCATTTACCAATTAAATGATTAAAATGGGAAAAAGATGATAAAAATTTCATTCATCTTCTTCCTTGTGCCGAAAATTCGGGAGACTCCATAGCTAGGGTTCTTCAAATTTTTGAAGCTTGCAAGTAAGTCATCCTAGCCCCGTTTTTAATATTCTTCGTATTTTTGGAGTCCTCGTATTATGAATTAGCTATTTTTAGCTATAAGATGAGCTAAGAAGCATGTTCAAAAATCTACCCATGTGTATCATGCATGTAAAATAATATTTTATGGAAGTTTATGAGAGTTTGATGTTAGATAAACATCTTTTCCTTAGTGAATTTCATGAAAAATGATAGTATAGACTAATTTGTAATAGTTATGAAATTGGTCATACCTATTAGAAATAGTGAGAATTGATGATTGTTATAGTAGAGAAAATGAATCAGCTAAGCATGATGTTTAAGAAAGTTAAGTGAGAATCATTTTACGAGCCTAGGGGCAAAAGTGCAAATAAGAGAAAGTTTAGGGGCAAAATAGTAATTTTGCCAAAGTATGAGTTAAGAGTCAATTTAGTCAATGTGAGTATTAAATGATCTAATTATTATTATAGATCAAGAAAAATGAAGCCTGGATCGAAACCGAGGCAAGAACAAAGTCGAGGACTAAATTGCATATCTACATACATTTTGTATATTGAGGTAAGTTTGTATGATTTCTAAGCTTTATGATTATTATCATTGAATTACTTAGTATAATGTACATTATTGCCATAGAAATGCTTATTGCTATGTTAAATAAAGAAATCAATGAGATTTAGCATGAGAAAGTCCCGATTGAAGTTGAATTACTTAGGATACTCGATCTACCACACGAGATAAGAAAGTCCGTATAAGACCAAGCCAAGGCATGGAATCGGCAATCAAGCAAGTTATCATGTAAGTCCAAGACAAGTCTTGGCATTGAAGAGTTATTATGAGATGAAGACCCATGTAAGCCCAAACCAAGGCATGGCATTGGTGAGTCTCCAAGCAAAGATGTCATGTAAGTCCAAGACAAGTCTTGGCATTGAAAAGCTATCATGAGGTAGAGATTCCATGTAAGTCCAAGCCAAGGCATGGCATTGGTGAGTAACAAGAAAGATTTCATGTAAGTCCAAGCCAAGGCTCGACATTGACCAGTTCATGAGTAAAGATACCAAGTAAGACCATGTCAAGACATGGCAATGGTAAGTTCCCAAGGGAACACACAAGGAAGACTTTGAGTAAGTCCATGTCAAGACATGGCATCAATACCAAGATGAGAGATCCCATGTAAGACCATATCGAGGATATGGCTTTGGCATTGAATTATGTGGGATGAGATTCAGTATCCTCGGTTATTCGCAGAAATTCATCGGGCAAATGAGTAAAGTTAAAATGATAACAAGAAAGACAAGTAAGAAAAGCTATTATCAAGTTAGAAATGAGTATTACTCATATAATGAATGATGAACTAGAGATTATAATTATTATTGTAGAGTATGCTGATCTATGTGATCAAGTGATACAGGTACCTTGTTTACCTCACGAGTATGAGACTAGTAAGTATCATGAGATATGTGAGAATCAGTATGAGTAAGTAAGCTTAAATAGCTGAAATTTATGATACCATTGTTTATGTTAAATGGTTTATATTGAGCAAGTATGTTGCTACGTGCATTATATGCAAACTTACTAAGCTAAATGCTTACGTCCTTTATTATTTCTTTCCATGTAGTCCCGCCAAGCTAATCTCGTGGATCATCATCACCGGAGCTCGGAGCACACTATCAATCGCTATTTTGGTATAGCCAAGTTGTTTATATTAAGTATGGCATGTATAGGAAACATTTCATTTTGAGTTATGTTTTAAAACTAGCCAAAGTGTTGGCTATCAAGCTTCGTATTCTTTTTGTATATGGCCAAAGAGATGAGTCATGAATGATTAAATATGTATGTTTTAATCTATCAATGAAGTATGCATCCTTGTTCATGTTAGATGTAATACTTGAGTTGCTGAATTGAGCATGAGTTTGGTCTTGATTTCAGGGTGGCAATTGGTTTGGTAAATAACCTCTAAGTGCTCACACGGTTGGACACACGGGCGTGTGTCTAGGCCTTGTGCACCCTGCACCTTTGTATCTTAAGTCAGAATAGACCACGGACCAGTCACACGGGCGTGTGCCTTGGCCGTGGGGCATTGGCAGAATGCTGGGGTTTTAGGCACGGTTTGGGGCCACGGGCGTGTCCAGGCCGTGTGTAAATTGCCAGTATCCACCACGGGTGAAAGACACGGGCATGTTTTAGGGGTGCACGGGCGTGTCCCAGGTCACACAGACGTGTGACCCCTGTTTGGAGAGAAAGTTTCCAGATGTGTTTTGAAAGTTTTGGGACGCAAGTCTGAGGCCTCGTAGGCCCATGAAATGTCTAATTTGACTAAGAAAGAGAAGTTTTTAATTCGGAACGAAATTTTATAGTCCGTAAGTACATGATTAAGTGAGTTCAAGCATGGTAATGTCTCGTATCCAGTCTTAGTCTCGGACTCGGGTATGGGGTGTTACATTTAGTGTTATCAGAGCTATGGTTTAGTCGGTTTTAGGACTAACATAGCACGAGCACGAGTCTAGCTATACATGCCATACGTAAGAATGTTTTTATATGATAGTGTGACGACTCCTGACGACTTAAATTATGTTTATACATTTAGTAAATGGATCCCGATAGAGCCGTGGCGGATGACGTGAAAATAACGCCGCGGCTCCGCCGAAGGGACGGTCTTAGAATGAGAATGAGAATAGACCCACTACGGTGTGTCAAGAAGGAGGAGAAGAGGCTAGAGAAGCCTTCCTTCATATGATGAATACATGGTATACAGAGTTCGTTCGTACGAACCCGAATGCGCAACCCCCTCCACCCCCATCTATTCCTCAACCTATCCCAGTAGCCCCTCAAGTAGTAGAGGTTGTAAGAGGAGAGAAGCCTCCAGATGATAGAATCAGGAAACATGGGGCAGAAGAATTTCGGGCTAGAAAAGATGATGATCCGAAAAAGCTGAATTCTGGTTAGAAAATACCATCAGGGTATTTAATGAGTTGTCATGCACACCTGAGGAATGCATGAAGTGTGTAGTCTCTCTTTTAAGAGGCTCTGCTTAACAATGGTGGAACACCCTTGTGTCGGTGATACCGAGGGAAAAGATCACATGGGAATTTTTCCAAGAAGAGTTCAAGAAAAAGTATATCAGTCAAAGGTTCGTGGACCGTAAAAGAAAGGAATTTCTAGAGTTAAAGCAAGGCAAGATGTCCAGGATCGATTATGAGTGTGAGTTTGTGCGGCTCAAAGAAATACGCTCGAGAATGCGTGTCCACCGAGACCATCATGAGTAAGAGATTTGAAGATGGGCTAAATGAGGACATCAAATTGTTTGTTGCTGTCCTAGAACTAAAGGAATTCGTTGTGCTAGTAGAGAGGGCTTGTAAAGCCGAAGAACTAGTAAAGGAGAAGAGAAAATCTGAAGTAGAGTCTCGTGACTCTAAAAAGAGACAGTGGAATAAGTCATTCCAATCCTCATCCAAGATGTCAAGAGATTTCTCCACCCGATCGGCTACTTCCACTGGGTTTTCAAGGAAAGACAAGAGTAATAAGTATTCGGGGAGTAAGGCACAGACGACCTCAGTTGCTAGTGTGGGGAACATCCGATCGGATAGACCCGAATGCCCACAGTGTGGCAGACGTCATCTTGGAGAATGTCGAGCACACGAAAATGCATGTTTCAGATGTGGTTTCGAAGACCACTAGATAAAAGATTGTCCAGAGACAATGAAAGAAGATAGAGCTCGAAACACGAGATCCGGAGTGTGGTCGAGGGAAGACCACAGAGGAACCCAAGAAGTGGGGTAAGTGGAAGAGGTAACCCTAGAGAGCAGGCTGCGAGACCCGAGGGTAGGGCGCCTGCAAGGACTTATGCCATTCATGCTCGCGAAGAGGCATCTTCTCCTGATGTTATTACGGGTACCTTTTCTCTTTATGATATCAAAGTTATTGCTTTAATAGATCCCGGATCCACACACTCTTACATTTGTATGAAACTAGTATCCAGTATGAATATGCCTATAGATTCTACAGAATTTACGATTAAGGTGTCTAATCCTTTAGGCAAGAGTGTGTTAGTTGATGAAGTATGTAAAGATTGTCCATTAATGATTAGAGGTCATTACTTTAAAGCAAATCTTATGTTGCTACCATTTGATGAGTTTGACATCATTCTTGGTATGGACTGGTTGACCACTCATGATGTAATAGTTAATTGTGGGAAGAAATATATTGAGATGAGATGTGAGAATGGGGATACTCTCCATATAGAATCAGATGAGCAAAGTAAATCTCCGGCAATGATTTTTCACATGACGGCACAGAGATACGTAAGAAAGGGGTATGAGGCATATTTGACCTTTGTGATGAATGATAAAGAAACAGAGTTAAAGATTGAGTCAGTACCAATAGTATGTGAGTACGTGGATGTTTTTCCCGAAGAATTACCAGACTACCACCGGTTAGAGAAGTTGAGTTCAAAGATTGAGCTAGCTCCGATCTTTGCACCAATATCTATTACTCCTTACAGAATGGCTCCAACGGAGTTGAGAGAGTTGAAGTCACAGTTGCAAGAGTTGACAGATAAAGGTTTTGCGAGATCAAGTTGTTCTCCATGGGGTGCTCTAGTTTTATTTGTGAAAAAGAAAGATGGCACCATGAGATTGTGCATAGATTACCGTCAACTTAATAAAGTGACAGTAAAGAACAAGTACCCATTGCCAAGGATCGATGATTTGTTCGATCAATTGAAGGGAGCCACTGTGTTCTCTAAGATAGACTTGAGATCGGGGTACTACCAGCTGAGAGTAAAGGAATCAGATGTGTCCAAGATAGCTTTTCGAACAAGGTATGGGCATTATGAATTTTTAGTCATGCCCTTTGGTTTGACCAATGCTCCTGCGGTATTCATGGACTTAATGATCCGCATTTTTAGACCATACCTCAACAAGTTTGTAGTCGTTTTCATTGATGACATACTGATTTATTCCCGAGATGAGAATGAGCATGCTGAGCACCTACGGACAGTTTTACAGACTCTTCGAGAAAATCAATTATATGCCAAGTTCAGTAAAAGTGAATTTTGGCTCAAGGAAGTAGGATTTCTGGGACATATTGTCTCGGGAGATGGAGTCCAAGTAGATCCAAGTAAGATTTCAGCCATAATGGACTGGAATCCACCGAGAAATGCCTCTGAGGTTAGAAGTTTCCTAGGCCTAGCTGGCTATTATAAACGATTCGTCAAGGGGTTTTCTATGATTGCAACCCCGATGACTAAATTGTTATAGAAAAATGTGAAGTTTGAGTGGACAGAAAGATGCCAACAAAGTTTCAAGAAACTGAAAGCGATGTTGACAGAAGCTCCAGTTTTAGTACAACATGAGACAGGGAAAGAATTTGTGATTTACAGCGATGCATCCTTAAATGGATTAGGCTGTGTACTTATGCAAGAAGGCAAAGTGATTGCTTATGCCTCAAGACAGTTGAAGCCACATGAGAAGAATTATCTGACCCACGATCTAGAGTTGGCTGCCATAGTCTTCGCATTGAAGATATGGAGACACCACCTATATGGTGAGAGATGTCGGATCTTCACGGATCACAAAAGTTTAAAGTATTTGATAACGCAGAAAGAGTTGAACTTAAGGTAGCGGAGATGGTTAGAGTTGATAAAAGACTATGAATTGGTCATTGACTACCATCCCGGGAAGGCGAATGTGGTCGCCGATGCTTTGAGCAGAAAGTCCCTATTTGCATTAAGGGCAATGAATTCACGGATGACTTTATCCGACGATGGTTCTATTCTAGCTGAGTTGAAAGCTAGACCAGTATTCCTCCAAGAGATTTTTGAGGCTCAGAAAGAAGATAGTGAATTTCAAGTCAAGAGAGCTCAGTGCGAGACAGATGTTGAGTCTGATTTCCGGATTAGTCCCAATGGAAGTATGATGTTCAAAGATAGAATTTGTGTACCAAGAAAGGACGAGCTTATTCAGAGAATTTTGCATGAAGCACATAACGGATGTTTATCTGTACATCCGGTAGTACAAAAATGTTTAATGACTTAAAGCAACGATATTGGTGGTGAGAATGAAGAAAGATATTTCAAAGTTTGTTTCCAAATGCTTGATTTGTCGCCAAGTAAAGGCTGAACACCAAGTACCTTCGGTTTACTTCAACCCATTTTGGTTCCGAGTGGAAATGGGATCAGATTACTATGGATTTTGTAACGGGTCTACCATTATCTCCGAGCAAGAAAGATCTTTGTATGGGTTATAGTTGATAGACTCACGAAGTCAGCTCATTTTATACCTGTACGAGTTGATTATTCACTAGACAAGTTGGCAAACTTGTACGTTTCAGAAATAGTAAGGCTTCACGGTGTTCCATTGTCAATCATCTCAGATAGAGATCTGAGGTTTACATCCAGATTTTGGAAGAAGTTACAAGAGGCCTTGGGTACAAAGTTGAACTTTAGTATCGCTTTTCATCCTCAAACTGACGGTCAGTCGGAGAGGTTAATTCAAGTACTCGAGGATATGCTCAGATGTTGTATTCTCGAATTTCGAGGCAGTTGGGAAAAGTTTCTCCCATTGGTAGAATTTGCCTACAATAATAGTTTTCATCGAGTTTAAAGATGGCGCCTATGAGGCTCTATATGGGCGTAAGTGCGAACGCCTTTATTTTGGATCGAACTAAAAGAAAACCAAATTCACGGGGTTGATTTGGTTAGAGAAGTCAAGAGAAAGTGAAAGTGATACGAGAATGTTTAAAAGCTGCATCAGATAGACAGAAGTCCTATTCGGGCTTAAAGAGAAAAGAGATAGAGTATCAAGTCGGAGATAAAGTTTTCTTGAACGTGTCACCATGGAGAAAAGTTCTCAGATTTGGCCGGAAAGGCAAGTTGAGTCCACGTTTTATTGGACCGTATGAGATTACCGAGAAAGTTGGGCCGATAGCTTATCGATTGGCTTTGCCATCAGAGTTAGAAAGGATTCACGATGTATTTCACGTGTCCATGTTACGATGCTACCGATCAGATCCTTCACATGTAGTTACCCCGTCAGAGATAGAGATTCATCTCGACATGACTTATGGTGAAGAATAAATTAAGGTTTTAGCTCGGGAAGTCAAGCAGCTAAGGAATAAAAGTATTTCCCTGGTAAAAGTATTGTGGCAAAGACATGGAATAGAAAAAGCTACGTGAGAACCGAAGAGATCATGAGAAACCAAGACTCCAAACCTGTTTCTTTGGTAAGATTTTCGAGGACGAAAAATTCCTAAGAGGGAGAATTGTAACATCCCGATTCAGTGGCCTAGTCGGAATAGTGGTGCGAGACCACAAATCTGAGTTAGTAAATTGAGTTCTTAAGGTTTATGACAGGTTTGCATGATAGTATTAAAGTTCCATGTAGAAATTTTGTGAAATTGACATGGAATGATCAAATAGGACTAAATTGCAAAAGTTGCAAAATATGAGTTTCTAGAAGCTTTTTGTATGAAATAGCTTTAGAATATAAATTAGAAGTCCTTAAATAGCAATTTTCCCAAATTATAAGTTTTGGACAAAAATGGACATGAGTTAGTAATTTGTAAATTTTTAAAGAGAAGGGCATTTTAGTCATTTACCAATTAAATGATTAAAATGGAAAAAGATGATAAAAAATTCATTCATCTTCTTCCTTGTGCCGAAAATTTGGGAGACTCCATAGCTAGGGTTCTTCAAATTTTTAAAGCTTGCAAGTAAGTCATCCTAGCCCCGTTTTTAATATTCTTCGTATTTTTGGAGTCCTCGTATTATAAATTAGCTATTTTTAGCTATAAGATGAGCTAAGAAGCATGTTCAAAAATCTACCCATGTGTATCATGCATGTAAAATAATATTTTATGGAAGTTTATGAGAGTTTGATGTTAGATAAACATCTTTTCCTTAGTGAATTTCATGAAAAATGATAGTATGGACTAATTTGTAATAGTTATGAAATTGGTCATACCTATTAGAAATAGTGAGAATTGATGATTGTTGTAGTAAATAAAATGAATCAGCTAAGCATGATGTTTAAGAAAGTTAAGTGAGAATCATTTTACGAGCCTAGGGGCAAAAGTGCAAATAAGAGAAAGTTTAGGGGCAAAATAGTAATTTTGCCAAAGTATGAGTTAAGAGTCAATTTAGTCAATGTGAGTACTAAATGATCTAATTATTATTATAGATCAAGAAAAACGAAGCCTGGATCGAAACCGAGGCAAGAACAAAGTCGAGGACTAAATTGCATATCTACATGCATTTTGTATATTGAGGTAAGTTTGTATGATTTCTAAGCTTTATGATTATTATCATTGAATTACTTAGTATAATGTACATTATTACCATAGAAATGCTTATTGCTATGTTAAATAAAGAAATCAATGAGATTTAGCATGAGAAAGTCCCGATTGAAGTTGAATTACTTAGGATACTCGATCTACCACACGAGATAAGAAAGTCCGTATAAGACCAAGCCAAGGCATGGCATCGGCAATCAAGCAAGTTATCATGTAAGTCCAAGACAAGTCTTGGCATTGAAGAGTTATTATGAGATGAAGACCCATGTAAGCCCAAGCCATGGCATGGCATTGGTGAGTCTCCAAGCAAAGATGTCATGTAAGTCCAAGACAAGTCTTGGCATTGAAAAGCTATCATGAGGTAGAGATTCCATGTAAGTCCAAGCCAAGGCATGGCATTGGTGATTAACAAGAAAGATTTCATGTAAGTTCAAGCCAAGGCTCGGCATTGACCAGTTCATGAGTAAAGATACCAAGTAAGACCATGTCAAGACATGGCAATGGTAAGTTCCCAAGGGAACACACAAGGAAGACTTTGAGTAAGTCCATGTCAAGACATGGCATCAATACCAAGATGAGAGATCCCATGTAAGACCATATCGAGGATATGGTTTTGGCATCGAATTATGTGGAATGAGATTCAGTATCCTCGGTTATTCGCAGAAATTCATCGGGCAAATGAGTAAAGTTAAAATGATAATAAGAAAGACAAGTAAGAAAAGCTATTATCAAGTTAGGAATGAGTATTACTCATATTATGAATGATGAACTAGAGATTATAATTATTATTGTTAAGTATGTTGATTTATGTGATCAAGTGATACAGGTACCTTGTTTACCTCACGAGTATGAGACTAGTAAGTATCATGAGATATGTGAGAATCAGTATGAGTAAGTAAGCTTAAATAGCTGAAATTTATGATACCATTGTTTATGTTAAATGGTTTATATTGAGCAAGTATGTTACTACGTGCATTATATGCAAACTTACTAAGCTAAATGCTTACGTCCTTTATTCTTTTTTTCAATGTAGTCACGCCAAGCTAATCTCGTGGATCATCGTCACCGGTGTAACACCCCACACCCAGCCTAGAAGTTAGGCCCGAATCTGGCGTGTCACATTGAAGGAAGTTGAAAAGCTAAGCAATTGTTTAGAAAAGTTTTATCAAATTTTTGAACTCCGAGTTTGTTGTTTGTTTGAGAAAAACGCGATTTGCTAAATGACCGTTTAAAAGTTGTTATTATTTTGAAAAAACTGTTTTGTTATGAAAGTTGAACTTGCATCATTGCGTAAACATGATATTTTAGAAAACGATTGCTAATGTTTTAAGAAAACCCCGTATTTATAAGTTTAACAGTTAGAAATGAAAACATAGAAAAAATAAACCAATGGCCTTATTACAAAATATTAACCCAAAATAAATAATCTTAAAATAAGGTAAAAATCGAAATTACTAAATTTCACTAGTAGTATCTCCGATGTATAGCCACCCCCGAGTCCTCCACGGCTCCCAATCCTCTATCGCTGGGAATTACCTAAAACATTTAATAAAAAAGAGGGGGCGAGTTTACGAAAACTCAGTGTGTACAACCCTCATCGGTAAGAACATGCATCACAACAATCCGGGTCGAAGCCCATTACGATAACGGTGGCAATTGGGCCTTAGGCCAAAATAGGCTCGGTTGGGCCTTAACCCAAGTCAAATGTCACATATAATAAGTATCTGGCCCTAAGCCCATCTCAATATTTCAAACCATATATGCAATGCATTAATGCCCATACCAACCCTGCACTCCGTCTCCTGTCCAACCCTGCACTCCTGTGGGGATTTAATCGACCCACCCATCCCTACACTCCTTATGTAGCACCGGTTGCGGCACTAACTTATCGGTGCAGCAAGGCTGCTCGGTGGCTAAAAAGCCTTCAGTAGCAGTATTACAATTGGCACAAAGCCATCAGTCACTGTATCATGTTTGGCACATATAATCGGCACACAGCCTTGGGTAAATATGATCAACACAGAGTCATCAATATAAAAGTTAGGCACATAGCCACGGTAAATACGATTGGCACAAAACCATAATATCGGCACAAAGCCTTCGATATTGGCACAAAGCCCATAATTACGGCACGAAGCCCATATTAATGGCACACAGCCCTCGGTAACATTATCGGTGTAGCATGGCTGCTCGGTGGCTAAAAAGCCTACGGTGGCTATAAAGCCTTCGATGGATCCATGGTCGTCAAGCGACTATGCGATCCTCACATATCTTCCTCCGTATCAATGTCCCAGCCCCATGCAATATGTCGTGTATGTCATGCTCAATCATTACACGTGTATGCAAAATGGACATGCTTAGTAACAATTATTTAAACATGTAATAAAAGCATATCAGTAATACAACCACAGACAAATTAGACAACTCATTGCACAAGTCGATCACTTACCTACAAGGGCAAATCAGCCATTTTACCCTATAAGGGTATTTCGGTAATTCTACCCTACAGGGGTAGTTCGGTAATTCTACTCATAACCAATCCATGTATGCAACGCATCTCAAACCTAATCAATCATACAATTAACACATACAACGCTAGTACTACCACGAGGGTACAACGATCATTTTGTCGTGTAGAGGTAAAATAGTAATTTTGCAAACCGGGGGTATTTCGGTAATTTTGCAAACCAGGGGTATTTCAGTAATTTTACAAACCAGGGGTATTTCAGTAATTTTGCAAACCAGGGGTATTTTGGTAATTTCGCGAACCAGGGGTATTTCGGTAATTTTGCAAACCGGGGGTATTTCGGTAATTTTGCAAACCAGGGGTATTTTGGCAATTTTGCAAACCGGGGGTATTTCGGTAATTTTGCAAACCGGGGGTATTTCGGTAATTTTGCAAACCAGGGGTATTTCGGCAATTTTGCAAACCAAGGGTATTTCGGTAATTTTGCAAACCGGGGGTATTTTGGTAATTTTGCAAATCGGGGGTATTTTGGTATTTCGCACCTGCAATGGCCTTTCCAAAGGCCTAATGTCGCCTCGAGCGACTCAACTACCATTTCTGGTCGTACCGGACTATTGGGCCTAAAACCCGATTTCGGCCCATTCAGGCCCACACGCTCGTGTGGCCCACCTAACACAAATCTAGCCACGTATATGAGATTCACCTAGTCTAGTTCACTATATACTACACCATCATACATTTTATTCAATTGGGCCCACGGGCCCATTGGGCCCACTTCGGCCCATCGTGACCCAAGCAGCCTCAACCCACAAGAATACTATTGATGGCCTCAACTATCGCGTCGAAGCCCCACACGTGCGTTCGCACACTCGTGTGGCTACTATTGCCGTGACCAGCACTTCGGCATTTGCCGCTCTACAACTAGAGTAGAGAGAGTTACACACCTGATAGGAATCTGGTGCTAATCCGCGCTCCGACCACTCTTGTGCCCAAACGCCCTCCAAGGTATCCTTCCTCCTATCATAGAATGCTCTATATATAGCTAGCTTCTCACCTTCCTTCTTTGTATCTTTCCGATGTGGGATCCTTCACAAGAGAGTTTAAATCCAACTCAAACTCTTGCCGTCCACTTCGCAAAATAAATACTTCCTTGCTTTTCATGAGATTTGAACCCAAGCTCCCTTGTAGCATAATCCACTCCGCTAACCACTTGGCCACAAGCTCCTCTTGTGTCCTAAACCATGCGCAAGTAAATATAAATATATAGCCAAATTCTAAAGTCCATTTAAAAAGAAAACCAAAATGCAAGAGCCAAGACTTGAACCTTGGACCTCTTTCCTCCCTTGTGGCGTCACCCCCTTGTCTCTTATGTGGCGTCACTTTGCCACTACACCACACACTCCACTTGTGTCATTTTTCTCCACATTTTATTCTTAAAGCCTACCTACCAACTCCCAGGGTTTTTTTCACCTAAAACCAAAATTTTCCTAAAGCTCAAGTTTAATCCCGGGACTTCATAGAAGCCCCCTAACCTTCTAAAATCACTCACCTAATAGGTCCAACTTGCACTAATGCCGATCTCTTGATCTCAAAAATTTTAAACGCTACTACGCTCAAGGCCTATTGGGCCCAATCCTACTAGGCCCAATTTCAGGATTGTTACAACGGAGCTCGGAGCACACTATCAATCGCTATTTTGGTATAGCCAAGTTGTTTATATTAAGTATGGCATGTATAGGAAACATTTCATTTTTAGTTATGTTTTTAAACTATCCAAAGTGTTGGCTATCAAGCTTAGTATTCTTTTTGTATATGGCCAAAGAGATGAGTCATGAATGATTAAGTATGTATGTTTTAATCTATCAATGAAGTATGCATCCTTGTTCATGTTAGATGTAATACTTGAGTTGCTTTGAATTGAGCATGAGTTTGGTCTTGATTTCAGGTGGCAATTGGCTTGGTAAATAGCCTCTAAGTGCTCACACGGTTGGACACACGGCGCAGTGTTCAGGCCGTGTGCACCCTCGCACCTTTGTATCTTAAGTCGAGAATAGACCACGGACCACCACACGGGCATGTGCCTTGGCCGTGGGGCATTGGCAATCGTGGGGTTTTAGGCATGGTTTCGCCACCACGACGTGTCCAGGGGCGTGTGTAAATTGCCGATATCCACCACGGGTGAAAGACACAGGCATGTTTTAGGGGTGCACGGGCGTGTCCCAAGTTACACGGACGTGTGACCCCTGTTTGGAGAGAAAGTTTCCAGATGAGTTCCGAAAGTTTCGGGACGCAAGTCTGAGGCCTCGTAGGCCCATGAAATGTCTGATTTGACTAAGAAAGAGAAGTTTTTAATTCGGAACTAAATTTTATAGTCCGTAAGTACATGATTAAGTGAATTCAAGCATGGTAATGTCTCATATCCAGTCTTAGTCTCGGACTCGGGTATGGGGTGTTACAGGGAGCAAAATAATCTTTTCAATTGGTATCAAAGTAGGCTTCAAGAGTTGTTTGAAGGTGATTATATTCATGTTGCAACCATAGAGTACATGAAAGAAGGAAGCTCATGTTGAAAAAAACCTGGTTTGAAAACGGTTTGAAATGCATAGCTGAAATTTAAAATTTTGAAAATCAACCTGCTTTGTAATATTTATAGCAATAAACCTTAGACCGAAATCGTATGTGTGGTATATTGAATAGTTTAGAATAAATTCTCTCTATTTTTTGGCAGAGTAACAATCTCTCAAAGTTGTGTTAATAGCCCTACTAGTGCTATCTATTTTTAGGAAAAAAAAGGTAAAATCCTTGTTGAATTGTAGAGGTTTATTTCAAATAGAAAAATAACTTCCTACTTAGAGTAGGATTAGGGTGGATGGCACCCCCTAGTATTCTTACTAGGGTTGCCTCCCTCCCTATATCCATGAGGGGTTTTTGGGTCTCTCTCACATCAAGTCCAATTATGAGTACTTCCCGGACTTTTAACTGAGTACTTTGTAATCTGATTCAACTCGATTCTATTTTTTTATTTCCCAAAATAAACTTCAATATATTTATATTAAATATTTTTCTCATCCCAATTTTACCTCCAGTAAAATTATGACGATTTTATCCCTAATAAAATTTCTGAAAAATATATTTAATATTTTACAACACAACTTGTTCACTATGACCAAATGATTTATTTTCATTTTCGGGCTTTAAAGTAGCTCAAAAACATAAACTCGTTCTCCTGATCATTTTTAACTAACTCATCTACATTTGCAAATGAATCATTTCTCATTTCCATTTTGAGAAAACCACATTCATTTCCAAATGATTCCGTTACTCCATTTCAAAGAAAATTATAATCATTTCTGATTGTTTTCCATTTCTCTTTGTCTATTCATTCTGTTCGTTTTGATTCAAACACGCAATTCATTTCTTGTTTTAATGAGCTAGCAGAGGGACCGATTGGACATATGTAATTAGGGCTTAAATGATTTATAATTAAGTTTTGGCTTTTTACCTATTAATTATAAACTCATTTAGTCACGAAGTCATTCCACTATAGTATCATGACTGAGCACACCCTAATGACATACCATTACGAAAGCATCTACTTAGTTCTCGTCCAATAACCTTGTCATAAGTGTGTTACTCTCATAGGATATCCTTAATCTCCTTGGGGGTAATATCCGCTCTCCTAATATAATACTATTTTATCTCATGGTAACCATTACATCTTCCTTCATGAAAATTCAATTACTATTAAATAGTAATCTAGTCATTCATCACAAAGACTAACAACCCGTGACCACGTTTACTTTTCATCAACCATGTAATGCCAATGAGAGGATATCATTTACCCATGTCTTGGGATATGAATTCCACTATTATGAGTGACGCTACATACTGTAGAAGTTGTACACCCAATGCACCAGCTTTTGGTTCCTTGTCTATTTGAGCTTAAGCTTTTACTTACATCAAAGTGTACGAGTCATGCATACATAGTTTGTCATCCACTCAGGATTTAGGTATGCCACACTATGGACATCACAAGTGAATAAATCCATAAACAGATTCAGGATCTCTTTTTCTTGGGTCTAGTTCAATGTACTACTAGCCCAGTCAGTGACATCTATGTCCTTATCTTCTGGGAGTCATCCTCTCCGATGCCTAAGACAAAACAACTCCCTAATTGGACTTGATAGATGAAAATTAGTATTTGAATCGGTTTACTCATTTATGATTAGACTAAGAAAATGTTTAGGTTTGTCTACTAATATAAGTTGTCTTTTTGTATTACAAACCGACCACGTAATACCACTTAATATTAGTTAAATATTAGACAACCAGTGAGCAACATTTATTTCCATTTTTATTTGCGTGCAAAAACCATGTGAGGACAATATACAAAGTATTAATGTAATTCATGAATAATTTTATTAACCAATCTATCCAAAAAATTACAAGTTTACAAAGACAAAAATACTGCACTTAGGGCCCTAAATCCAATAGTTTTCCACTTGCCCTAGTGAAGTAGATGAGTCATGTTTAACATTTTTGTACCCCTCCATATGTTTCCCAAAGAGATCTCTAGCTAGAGAGTCTTGGAAAAACAAATCCCCAGGGTTTGTCCTCATATGCGATCTTTGACTACATCCACTATTCTGTTAAACACTATCGTCTCCCTTGTGATACTTTGTATCAATGTGTTTTGTACTTATGTGGTTTCTTTGAGATTTAGTTATATCTGTATTGTTACAATGCCATAGCTTTTCCATACCTCATATTTAACCCTCCATAGTGAAGTTAGCAACGTAACCCTTCTTGACACTTATTCAGACTATGGACCTACTATTTAGGACAAAAACACAACTTGATGTTTATTTCCACGAATCCTAACACGTTTGGAAGTCAAAACCAATATATCTAATATGAGTAAGATCTCTTCCAGAATACGTAAGCATATAATCCCTCATTCTTTGTAAATACTTAAGTGTATGCTTAATTGCTTATTAGTGTCTTGGTTTTGGATTCGCCTGATATTGACTCACCAACCCCACTACAAAATAGATATCTGGGCCTGTACATAACATAACATAACATACATGAGACTTCATACTACTGAAGCATAGGGAACCTTTCTAATGCTCTCTCTTTCTTTCGCTGTTTTAGGGCAGTCTTCCAAAGAGAGATGAAATCTCGAAACGGAAGGTTGATTTCTCTTATTCAAATTGATCATTGAATAGCGCTCCAATATCTTATCTATGTATAAAGCTTGAGATAGTGCTAACTGTAACACCCCTAACCCGTATTTGTCGTTAGAATAGGGTTATGGAGCATTACTAGAGTTTATAGTTCAATTATAGTTAAGTTATGTTATTTAGTATTCATTTCCAAAAATCAATCACAATCAATCATAATGTCCCTCATATGGGTCCTCGAGGCCCAAAATACATATTAGAATTGAGTCGGGACTAAACCGAGATCATAGAAAAATTTTCGCGAAATCTCAAAACTTTTTTTAGGTGCAGGGGACACACGCCCGTATGGCCAGGCCGTGTGGCTCACACAGCCAATGATACTCCCATGTCTCAGGCTATGTGGGCATTCGATGTGAGGCACACAGCCGTGTTCCAGCCCGTGTCCTTACCCGTGTAACTCTCTGACTTGGGTCACACGGCCAACCACACGCCCGTGTGCTAGACCGTGTGGTCAATTTAATTTTTTGAAAATTAGGTGCAGGGGTTACACGACCAGGATACATGCTAGGCCGTGTGTCTCACACGGTTGAGACACACGCCCGTGTCTCTACTCGTGTGATCAATTTTAAGCATTCTGTTTCTCATTTTTAAGATGCAGGGGACACACGGCCAAACCACACGCCCGTGTGTCTACCCGTGTGGACAAAATAAGGCCATTTTCTAGCCTTATTTCTCACCCAAACTTGCCATCAACCTATAACAACATCTCAACACATTTCCAAATCAATTTGGTACATATAAACCAAACCAAATACCAGTATCATGTATAACTTATTAACACATATGTTTAAATGTTTAACTTACCATAATTTCGTTTATGTTTAATTTACAAGTTTTATAAATTATACTAACTCAAATCTATTCACATTTTGGTTTATATAGCATCTACCATTTAACCATTTCAAAACACCTCAAACATATTATGGCCTTGTAAATATGTACCAAAACATACCATTCTAGCCATTCCAATGGCTAGATTACAAACAACCATTTACATGCCAACATTGGCCAAGTTAGACTATACATGCCATTATACTAAAAATTAACTTGTTTCACATACTGAGAAGTCCAAGGGATAGTGTGATGTGATTCTGACCAAGGTCCAACCTTCTCGAGCCTCCGAGCACTATAAAACAGAGAAAATAAAATAGAGTAAGCATTTAATGCTTAGTAAGTTCGCATAACAGAAATTTTATTTACCAATCATGTTCATTTTAAATAAACATATCAATAACATGTATCCCAACAATTTAGCCATTCACCTAATCACACACACACTCAATCAAGCAAGTTAGTCATAAATTTTCTAAATACTTTTCAAGTAATAATGATGAGCTCATCAGGTAATAACTTTCATATACATAATCCTTCCATATCATATTTTCACATAACTCATACATTTCCATAACAAGTAATCTCAAGTTCAGTTTAGGCATGTTAAAACTTTACCCGTTGAATTTATTTGAAACATCGATGGATACATCGGTAGTACACTCAAAGTGTACCAAAATGTAAATTCGTCAATTCGTATTCAGGGGTACCCAATTAGGGCACATAATCAGGAAGCACTCTTTCGAGCCATGTAACAAAATGCTCATGTGAGCCATGTATCAGGAAGCTTATCCGGGCTAAACAGGAAACTCATAAGAGTTTTAATCAGGAGGCTCATTGAGCTTAACAGGTAACTCCGAAGAGTTATTATCAGGGAGCTCCAGATAGCATAACAGGGAGTTCAAGCGAGCCATGTCAGGAAGCTCAGAAGAGCCTATATCAGGACGCTCCCGAAGCGCTGCGTTTGTGTCCGCAATAAATGCTGGATCACAACCGATCGAATCGTGTAACAGGACGCTCACAAAGAGCTGTGGTAGTACGCAACACATACAGGGTCACTACCGATCAGGATGCTCACAGGAACTATATAACAGGACACTCGAGAGGGCTTATAACAGGATTGCTCGTTCGAGCTATAATGTCCGCAACATATGCAGGACTATAATCAATATGGGAATATACTGTATCCATTGTATTTCATTATTCAAACGAGACTTATCATTTATCGAGCAATATCGAGCATGTAATTAATTTCATACATTAAACATTTATACAATTCACACAAATACAACATTCAATTCAAACATATTAATATACATAATTAAATTACACGAACTTACCTCGACACTTGTTCGTGTATGAAAATCTACTAATCCAACACCTTTTTTTATTCCTCGATCTAACTCTTTATTTGATCTTTTCGGATCTATATAAATGAATTTAGCATCAATTTAATTCACTTTATACTCAATTTTGCCCCTATACTTTTCATAAATGAAAATTTCGTCCCTAAGCTCGGAAAATGAAATTCATGCAATTTAATCCTTATTTTAAGCCTAACCGAATTTTTACATGTTACAATAACAGCCCATAAAATTCACGAAAATCAGAATTTTTCCATAGGTTTTACCAATTTTCAATTTAGTCGCTAAATCATAATTTCATCAAAATTCTCTTTGTAAAAGTTGTTTATCTATCAGCAACCTTTCATTTTCTACCATAAATTCCAAAATTTCAGCATTTACATCCATGGAAATTTTCTTATACTTTGATTTCTTTACAAATTAATCCCCAAAATAGATAGATTAAGTTATTACGAACTTAAAAATTTAAAAATTACTAAAAATAGGACAAGAATGCTTACCCAATTAAGACAAGAAAGCTTGCTTGAATGTTTTTCTCTTTCCTAGGGTTTCCATGTTTTAATTTGGAGAAGATGATGAAAATAAGATGATATTTTCTATTTAATTTAATTATCATATTTTAATTTTTCCACTTTCCAGTTTAGTCCTTTTCTTTTTCTAATTTTTCATGGATGATTCACCAAAAATATCTATTAACTTTTCTTAATGGTATAATTACCATATAATGACCTCAAGTTTTGAATTCCATAGCTATTTGATACTTATAGCTACTAGAACTCAACTTTTGCATTTTATGCAATTTGGTCCTTTCCACAATTAATCATGAAATCAGTCAAATTTTCTTAATGAATTTTTCATACGTCATTTCTATCATAATACAATTCATGCAATAATATTAAAATAAATTTTCTTTCTGACTCGATTTTGTGGTCCCAAAACCACTGTTCCGATTTCACTGAAAATGGGTTGTTACACTAACTTTCGATCCCTTAGGATTCGAATGCCTAAAACAAAATTAGCTTCTCCCAAGTCCTTCATGCTAAACTATTGAGTTATCCACAGTTTAACCGATGACAATTTCCCTACATCATTCCCAATGAGTAGAATGTCATCGACGTATATATTGAGAAGAACCACCTTTCCATCCCTAAACTGTAACACCCTATATCTGACCCGATCACCGGGTTTGGGTACCAAAGGTCACAATTGAATCGTATTACTTAGCAACATATTTCCAATTTATTTACTTCTATGCCAGATTTAATGTTATGTTCTCATAAAACTTAATTACTACCTATAACATTTCCATAAATGAACATCATATGAAACTTCTTATTATATGATTAACTAACTAAGAAGATTAGCATTATTTAAATACATACCCATCTACTAAATATATTTTATACACGTAACTTGACAAATTGGATTTTTCTTAGTTACATTATTCAATCCCCGATGCGTAGCCTCTAAGGGCGCCTCTCTATATGCATTATACCGCAACAAAGAAGTCCACAAAGATTCCGTAAGGTATGGCTTGGTCACTTTCACATTTTCCATAACAACCTTTGATCTTGCTTTCAAGGCAAACCACTCATAAGTTTGAATGAGCTTAGTGAGATTCCATACACCAGTTTATTAAATAAACATCTTGATGTTGTGAGCAATAAGAATTAATGCATGTAAATAACTACGTGAGTATCATGTAAGCTCTCATAGTTTGGCTAGCGTGGTCAACGCTTGTACGTTCTTCTTGAACGAATCATTAGTGGACATATCGGTGTAAAATTTTGGATGAAATTGTATTCTTTCTAACAACCCCTATTTGATACTTGACTTCTTCAAGCTTTATCCCAATATTTTCTCTAGCTCATGGGTTTGACTCATCAAAAGATAGCCACACAAGCGGATATACAATTTTTCGACTAGCTTTGGTAGTCTTGCATGCGTTTTGCCAAAATGGCGGATTCTTACTTTAAATCATTTATTCCGTGTCGAACCCGATACCAACTTACCATATTATTTGGACAACTGCGTCCTTTTAACTTGGCTTGTGCAATGTACCTCTCTAAAGAGTACTCCATTTACATATACCCTCATATGCGGCCTTCAAGCTTAAGATTTGGTGAATAGTTTTTAGAACTACTTTATTTCAGAACTGTAGTTGTATGATAGCCCACTGGCTTTCCCATCTTCACGCTAGTCCGAATGGACCTTCTATTAATTCGATAGTCCTAATGGATTTCCCTTCCTTAGGTAGTCTTGGACGAATTTCACAGATAGTCTTTGACGGGCGTTCCATCCATATGATAGTCCCTGCGAACGTTTTCGTCTTCAAGATAGTCCTTGGCGAACATTCCACATGAGATAGTCCTTGGTGGACTTTCCTCATAAGAAAGTCCTTGGTGGTCTTCCCGCATAAGATAGCCTTTGGCTGACTCTCAATATTAGATGCATCTTTGCAAATATTCCAATAGAAGATTCCGTGTTCTACATATATTCACATACAAAGCACTTTCAAATTTTTCCCTTGCCTTTGAATCTTGGCTGTGCAACACCCCTTACCATGCATTCATCATCGGAACCGGGTACAAGGCATTACCGAACTTAACTTGCTCAATTATATAACATCGGGCCATAAAATTTCGTTTCAACTTGAAACTTTTTCATTCATATTCGTAACGTCCCTATTATAGGTCTACGGGACCCTAAACATACAATCGGGATGGTTCGAAACCAAACCGAAAACTTTTACACACTTAGAAAGTTTTTGCTTAAAACAGGGCTACACGCCCGTGTGAAATGGAACATGCCCGTGTGGGCAGGCCGTGTAGTCACACACCCCCATGTTCCTAGCCCGTGTGGGTTTAATTTTTCATTTCAAACCTGCAGGGGTTTTCACACGGCCTGGAACACCCCCGTGTCTATGGCCCGTGTCTCACACGGCCTAGACACGCCCGTGTCTTCACCCATGTGTGAAAACCTTAGCATTCTGTTTATGACGTCAGAAAACTCTTAAGGGCACATGGCCTAGTCACACGCCCGTGTGCTGGCCCGTGTGATGAATTGAATTTTTGAAATTTTGATACAAGGGACACACGGCCTATCAACACATCCATGGGGCTAACTGTGTGTCACACACGGCCTAGACACACGCCCGTGTGTCTACCCGTGTGGACAATTATAAGGCTATTTACCAAGCCTATTGCCACCCTGAAAAACCAACAAACTTATACTACCACAAGCAACACATTACATAGTGAGAATACACTACGAAAAATCTCTAATTCATCACGCATACACTTCACATTTTTCTCGATCAATAGCATGAACTTGTACTTCATGAACTTCATCATAATTGGATATATATATATATATATATAAAACTCAATAAGTATTGGCCAATTCCCAATGGCCATTTACAAAATGAATAACTGGCAAATATAACCAACACTTTGGCTAACAAATATGACATAAAAAAATGACCAAGTTCCTATACATGCCATACCCAAAATGAATCAACTTTACTATACCAAAAGAATAGTTGATACTGTGATCCGAGCTCCGACGTTCTACGATCCCCGAGTTAGCTTGGCGATACTACAAGGAAAGGAAAAAGAGAGGGGTAAACATATAGCTTAGTAAGTTTGCATGAAATAAATAGTAACATTAAGACTTATAATAGCATCCATTTATCTCATCGAATGATACACAAGTTCTCAAATACCTCAACATAACTTACTCATGTATACTATTGCCAAATTACATATCACATATTGCATGCATTTCTCGTAAATTACTCATGGGTACCTGTAACACTTCATCACATAACTTTAGCACTCTTTAAACATAAACTTAGCTCTTTGTCATCTTTATATAAACTTAGCTCTTTGTCATCTTTACTAAACTTAACTCTTTGTCGTCTTTGCATAACTTAGCTCTTTACCCGTTGAACTACATGGAATATCGGAGGATACTGAATCTCATCATACATGTATCACGATACCAATGCCATATCCCAGATATGGTCTTACATGGGATCACCTCTTGATGCCGATGCCATATCCCAGATATGGTCTTACACGAGATCTCATAACTCGATGTCGATGCCATATCCCAGTTATGGTCTTATACGAGATCGTATATAGATATCGATGCCATGTCCCAGACATGGTCTTACACGAGATCTTCCTTTGGTGCCGAGGTCATGTCCCAGACATGGTCTTATACAGGACCTTCCTTATTCGATGCCGACGCCATGTCCCAGACCTGGTCTTATTGTAACACCCCTTACCCGTATTCAAGCCGAAACAGGGTTTGAGGCATTACCTAACTAATCTTGCTTAAACATCTCGAATAGGGTTATAAAATTTTGTTAAAACCCATCACTTGCACATACTCGGCCTAGGAGGCCCTAATATACTTTCGAGAGGTATCAGAACTATTCCGGGAACCTTTTACGAGTTCGAGAAACTTTTCAACGAAACAGTGGCCACAAGCCCGTGTGGGTCTAGGGACACGCTCATGTACCCCTAAGACATGCCCGTGTCTTCCACCCGTGGTCGACATTGACTAATTTCACACGGCCTTGACACGCCCGTGGCCCTGGCCCGTGTGCCAAATCTTAGCATTCTGACTTATCCATACGGCCTATGCACACGCCCGTGTGCTTCAGCCGTGGGGCGGTTTAATTTCCAAGTGCAAGGTGCAGACTTCACACGGCCTGGGCATACGACCGTATGCTAGCCGTGCCTCCCACACGGTCTAGACACACGCTCGTGTGTCTACCCATGTTGACAATTTAAAGGCTATCTACCAAGCCATTAGCCACCCTCACTTGCATACATTCATACACCATCACACAACACTCTCAAATCATCAATTATAACATATTTGATTTATAAGAATGAGGTCTTCATCCCATATACAAGGGAGAACTGTTTCTAGTATAAATACAATCGACTTAAGCCATCATCTATGGCTATACAAAACTGAGCCATAAACTCTCTTAGGCCAACATAATTGGCTATATTAACTATGACTTAATCAACTTTAAATACTATCCCTATACATGCCATAACTCATAAGGACTTAAAACCTCATACCAAGTGTCTGCTCAATAGTGTGAAACATCTCCGGCGGTCTCCAACCCGAGCTAGCTAAATTAACCTATAAGAGATGAGAAAGGAAGAGGAGTAAGCAATAATGCTTAGTAAGTTCATATGCATATAACTATCAACTATTGATATTCATTGATTATACTCAACCACAAGGTATTATAATGAGTTTTACCCTTAAACTCATGGTTACTTACTCATTCTGCCTCTTACCACATTCTAACCATGCCACAAGCTAATTGCTCATGTTAACTTGCATACATCCCTGCACTTGTCACCACATGATCTCATAAAACAATACATCAAACATTTTCAATAAGTCACTCATACTACAATCTCTCGGTGGTTTCGCACTTAGCCTACCCTCAAATCTCTAATAGGGTGGTACCGCTCATAGCCCACCATTTACAATTTAAGGTGGTATCGCACATAGCCTACCATTATTTTACATTCACGGATATTTATCCACATACATTTCTCTATTCCAAATGTCCATCTGGGAACATACTCACACATTATCATTCTTACTTAGCTTTCTATGATAATCGTTCGCATTCACACAATGCATTAATAATTATAACTTATGCAACCAAGGTGCATCATTTACACATACCCACTATGGGTTTATCATATACCGAATTCCTCTCAATTTAGTTCTAACACATACATGTACCTCTCGTGGTACAACCACATTAATTCTCATTCTCAACATACTTGTTGAATCACTCAAATTGTTAAATAACACTATTGAGTCTTATACACATAACGCCACATTGACATCATACCCCCGATAGGGTCTTACATGAATTAACATATCGATGCCATGTCCCTGACATGGTCTTATTCAATATCTCACACCAAGGCCATATTCCAATATGGTCTTACGCGGGACCTTAACTATCATCATATCATGCTTTTTGCATTTCTCACCATCTTAGATTCAATTCTCTTAACAACTCGTCAAAACGCATTTAATACATTCATAGCGTAATTATACATTCCAGACAGCATTGGAATATTAAATAACCCATACGTAATTGCAACATTTACACACGAACTTACCTTAATGCCGAAAAGGGGTCGAAAGGGACCTATTTGTCCACATTTCTCTTTTCTCCCGTTCTAGGTCCAAATCTTGTTTTCTTCGATCTAGAACAATAAAATTTACTCATTTTATCACCACACTAATCAATAAATTTTAAAAAAAATTCTACTTTGGCAAAATTACCATTTTGCCCTTGGACTTTGGCAAAATTATGATTTTTCCCCTAGGCTCGTAAATAAATTTTCATCACATTTTCTTATTAAACAAGCCTAGCTGAACATTTAATCCTCTTACAACTATTCACAATTCCAAATATTTCATGCATTAATGAACAATTTACCACATTTGCATCTTAGTCCTAATTTGGTGTTTTCATGACAACACCTTTCACAAAAGTTGTTTCTCATCTTCCTAACATTCATTTTCTTCCATAAAAACTCATCAACCAACAAAAACTCTCTCATGGAAAGTCCCTAGACTTTCAACCATAATGCAAATTAGTACCCTCATTAGCTAGCTTAAGCTTTGGGGACTCCAAAAGTACAAAAATCATTAAGAAAAATCGCAAAAATCACTTACTTGCTAGGGAATATGTTGGATAAAAGTTTTGAGCTACAAAACCCTTATTTCTCTTCAATTTTCGGTGGATTAAGGTGGAGGAATAGTGAAAAGATGATAACATCTTTATTCATCTTATTTTATTCATTTCCATCAAATAATAATCACTAAATTTGACCAACTTTAAAATCTTGTCTCCCTAGCTCCTATATGGCCGGTCATCACTAATTCAATGGCCTAATATCACTTTAAGGACCTCCAATTTATATTCCTTAGCTAATTGGCACCTCTAGCAATTCAAATAGAACTTTCATACTTTATGCGATTTAGTCTTTTTTTGCAATTAAGCCCTCAATCTCTAAAATTAAAGCACCAAAATTCTCATGCCTCTTTATAAACATATTATAACACATAAAATAATATCAAAATAATTTTCTCCAACCTCGGATTAGTGATCCCGAGATAGCTGTTCTGACTAGCCCCTAAATCGGGCTGTTACACTTATACGGGACCTACATTCGGTGCCGATGCCATGTCCCAGACATGGTCTTATACGGGGCCTACATTCGGTGGCGATGCCATGTCCCAGACATGGTCTTATACGAGACATTCCTTATCTCATGTTGTAACATAGGTATCCTTGTTATTCCGAAATGTTCAATCAGGACTTCAACTTAACATATTCTCATCATATTCTCATTGAGACATTATTAGTCGATTTTCATAGAAATCATATTCATTTCACATAAAATCAGGCAATTAAAAATATAAAAACATTATGTAGCTTTAATTTTCACACAAACTTACCTCGGTACTCAAAATGTGTGTAGATATTCGGTTTAGTCCACAATCTTGTTCTTGCCTCGATTTCGGTCCGGGCTTCGTGTTTCTGGATCTATAATAGATATTTCACTTGTTTAATACTCACATTGACTAATTTAACCCATGAATCATACTTTGGAAAAATTACAATTTTGCCCCTAAACTTTCTCATAATTACACTTTTGCCCTTAGGCTCGTAAAATGATTTTCATTCAATTTCTTTGCATTTTAAGCCTAGACGAATCATTTTATTAACTACAAAAGCCCCCAATTTCCACTATTTCACTCATGTATGACCGTTTTTATAACTTTTACAATTTGGTCTTTTTATGCATTTTTCATGAAAATCATTTAGAGAAAGATGTTTGTCATACATCAAACTTTCATATTCTTACATAAATCATCAAAATACATGCATGTCATACATGGGTAAATTTTTGAACATAAACCCTAGCTCAAAATATAGCTAGAAATAGCTAAATCGAGCTACGAGGATCTCGAAAATACGAAGAACATTAAAAACGGGGCTAGGAGACACTTACAATCAAGATTGGAAGATGAACAAACCCTAGCTATGTCTTCCTTAGTGAATTTCGGCCATGGGAGAAGAAGATGGATAAGATTTTTGGCTTTATTTTCCCTTTTAATTCTTTTATTAACCAAAGGAAAAAAATGCCCTTAAGGCCTTTTCTTAAGATTTTTCCTTCCCATGTCTATTTTTGTCCATCTTGACATATAATGGTCTAATTGCTAAATAAGGACCTCTAATAATTTTTCTAATGCTATTTCATACTTGAATCTTCTAGAATCTCATGTTTTCCACTTTTTGCAATTTAGTCCTAATGGACAAATTGTTCACTAATTAATAAAATTTCCTATGAAATTTTCCAATAAACATGCAAACATATCATAAGCCTCATAAAAATCATAAAACACATATTTTTACTTCGGGTTTGTGGTCTCACAACCACTATTCTGACTAGGCCCTAAATCGGGCTGTTACAATTCTCCCCCTTAGGGATTTTCGTCCCCGAAAATCTTATCGGTAAAAAGGTTTGGATATTGATTTCTCATAGCCTTCTCGGGCTCCCATGTAGCCTCTTCTACCCCATGTCTTTGCCATAGTACCTTCACAAGGGCTATACTTTTTTCTCAATTGTTTTAACTTGGTGTGCCAAAATCTTAACCGATTCTTCGCCATAAGTCATGTCGGGTTGAATTTCAACCTCTGTCGGTGTAATCACATGCGAAGGATCTGATCGGTAACGACGTAACATCAACACGTGGAACACATCATGAATCTTTTCCAACTCAGATAGCAAAGCCAAACGATAGGATACTGGTCCTATCCTTTCGGTGATCTCATATGGTCTGATAAAACGCGGACTCAATTTGCCTTTTCGGCCAAATCTGAGAACTTTCTTCCATGGTGACACTTTCAAAAATACCTTATCACCAACTTGAAACTCGATCTCTTTCTGCTTCAAGTCCGAATAGGACTTTTGTCTATCCGAAGCAGCTTTTTAATAGTTACGAATTATTTTTACCTTCTCTTCGGTTTCTCTAACCAGATCGACCCCGTGAATCTAATTTTTCTTGAGTCCAGTCGAATACAAAGGTGTTCGGCACTTTCGCCCATACAAATCCTCGTAAGGTGTCATTCTCAAACTTGACTAGAAACTGTTATTATAGGCGAACTCTACCAATGGTAAGTACTTTTCCCAGCTACCCTGGAACTCAAGAACACAACACCGGAGCATATCCTCAAGTATCTATATTAATCTCTCCGACTGTCCGTCAGTTTGTGGGTGAAAAGCTGTACTAAAACTCAGCTTTGTGCCCAAAGCTTCCTGCAACATTTTCCAAAATCAGGATGTGAATCTCGGATCTCTGTCCGATATAATCGACAAGGGCACTCCATGAAGTCTTACAATCTCTGAAACATACAAGTCTGCCAACTTATCAAGTGAATAATCAACGCGTACATGTATGAAGTGGGCCGACTTCGTAAGTCTATCTACCACAACCCATACGGCATCTTTTTTGCTCGGTGTCAACGGCAAACCTGTTACAAAGTCCATAGTAAAACGGTCCCATTTCCACTCGGGAACCATGATAGGCTGTAGTAAACCCGAAGGTACTTGGTGTTCAGCCTTCACTTGCTAAAAAATCAGGCATTTTGATACAAACTCAGAAATATATTTTTTCATACTCGGCCACCAATACCATTTCTTTAAGTCATTATACATTTTTGTGCTGCCCGGATGTACAGATAAACATCCACTATGTGCCTCGTGTAAAATTTTTCGAATAAGCTCTTCATTCCTCGGTATACAGACTCTGTCTTTGAACATTAAACATCAATGAGAATTAATTCAAAAGTCAGACTCATCACTCGACTCACACTGAACTCTTTTGGCTTGCAAGTCACTGTCATATTTTTGAGCCTCATAAATCTCTTGGAGGAACATCGGTCTAACCCTCAACTCAACTAGAATAGAACCGTCATCTAACAAAGTCACCCGTGTATTCATAGCCCTCAATGCAAACAAGGATTTTCTACTCAAAGCGTCGGCGACTACATTTGCCTTCCCTGGGCAGTAGTCAATCACTAACTCGTAATCCTTTATCAAATCTAACCATCTTCGTTGCCTTAAGTTCAATTCCTTTTGAGTCATAAGATACTTTAGGCTTTTATGATCAGTTAAAATCTGACATATTTCACCATACAAATGGTGTCTCCATATCTTCAATGCAAACACAATGGCAACCAGCTCTAGATCATGTGTTGGGTAATTCTTCTCGTGTGACTTTAACTATTTATAGGTATATGCTATCACCTTGCCCTCTTGCATAAGCACACAGCCCAATCCATTCAAGGATGCATCACTATAAATCACAAATTCTTTTCCCGATTTAGGTTGTACTAGAACTGGAGCCTCAGTCAATAATGCCTTTAATTTTTTGAAACTCTGTTGGCACTTTTCTGTCCATTCAAACTTTACATCTTTCTGTAACAACTTTGCCATTGGTGTAGCTATCGTGGAAAATCCCTTGACGAACAGTCTGTAATAGCCAGCTAGGCCTAAAAAACTTCTAACCTCTGAAACATTTCTTGGCGGTTTCTAATCAACAATAGCTGAAATCTTGCTCGGGTCTACTCAGATTCCATCTCCCGAGATAATGTGCCCTAAAAATCAAACTTTTTTTAGCCAAAATTCACTTTTGCTAAACTTGGCATACAACTGATTATCTTGTAAAATCTGTAGGACCATCCTCAGGTGCTCAGCGTGCTCGTTCTCGTTACGAGAATAAATCAGTATATCATCAATAAATACCACAACAAATTTATCCAAGCATGGCCGAAAGATGCGGTTCAGTAAATCCATAAACACAGCAGGGGCCTTTGTTAAACCGAAAGGCATGACTAAGAACTTATAGTGACCATACCTTGTCCGAAATGCAGTTTTCGGCACATCTGAGTCCTTAACCCTCAACTGGTAATAACCAGACCTCAAATCTATCTTGGAAATTATAGTGGCTCCCTTCAATTGATGAAACAAATCGTCGATCCTTAGCAATGGGTACTTATTCTTCACAGTTACCTTATTAAGTTGCCGATAATCTATACATAATCTCATAGAACCATCTTTCTTTTTCACAAATAATACTGGAGCACCCCACGGAGAATAACTCGGTCGTGCAAAACCTTTGTCTGTCAACTCTTGTAACTGTGCCTTCAATTCTTTCAACTCAGTTGGAGCCATTCTGTATGGAGCAATCGATATAGGCACAGTACCAGGGGCTAACTCAATACCAAATTCAATTTCTCTAACCGGAGGCAACCCTGACTTTTTTTCTGGAAATACATCTGGATACTCACACACTATCGGCACTGATTCAATTTTTAACTCTGTTTCTTTGGCATTCATCACAAAGGCAAGGTAAGCTTCGTATCCCTTCCTTATATATTTCTAGGCAGACATATGAGAGATCACTACAGGCGATCTATCCCGTTCATCTGATTCAACATGAAGAGTGTCTCCGTTTTTACATTTCAATTTAATGTATTTCTTTCCACAATTTACTGTCACAACATGAGCGGTTAACCAGTCCCTACCAAGAATTATATCAAATTCATCAAATGGCAATAGCATGAGATTCGCCTTAAAATAATGGCCTTTAGTCATCAATGGGAAATCTTTGCATACCTTATCAACTAATACATTTTTGCCTAAGGGATTGGAAACTTTTATCATGAATTCTGTAGACTCTACAAGCATGCTCATACTAGATACTAATTTCATGCAAATATATGAATGGGTAGATCCCGGATCAATTAAAGCAACAACATTGGTATCATAGAGAGAAAATGTACTCGTAATTACATCAGGGGATGACGCCTCTTCGCGAGCGCGAATGGCATAAGTCCTCGCAGGTGCTCTACCCTCAGATCTTGCAGCCTGCTCCCTGGGTGTACTCTTACTACTCGTTCCACTTCCGGGGTTTCTCTGTTGTCTCCCTCTAGTAGTGCTTCCTGATATTGCACTCTGAATTTTCTCTTTTTCAACCATCTAAGGGCATTCAATAAAATGATATTGGGAACCACACTTAAAACAGGCTCTGTCATGTGCTCGGCACTCACCGGGGTGACGTCTGCCACACTGTGGATATTTCAGCCTATATGGTCGAGCATTCCCAACACTAGCAACTGAAGAGGTCTGGGTTTTAGGCTCTGAGTACTGTTTACCCTTACTTCTATTTGAAAACCCAGCTGAATTAGCTGATCGGGTAGGAAAGTCTCTTGACTTCTTTGATGAGGACTGAAATGACTTATTCGGTTGTCTCTTTCTAGAGTCACGAGACTCCATTTCAGCTTTTCTTTTCTCTTTAACCAACTCCTCGGCTTTGCAAGCCCTGTCCACTAGCACGATAAATTCCTTCAATTTTAGGACACCAATGAATAGTCGGATATATTCATTTAATCCGTCCTCAAACCTTTTACACATAATGGCTTCAGAGGATACACATTCCCGAGCGTATTTGCTGAGCCTTACAAACTCATGCTTATACTCGGTTACTGTCATTCTCCCTTATTTCAGTTCAAGGAATTCTTTTCTTTTTTGTCGATAAATCATTGGCTAATGTACTTCTTCCGGAAATCTTCTTGGAAAAACTCCCATGTAATCCTTTCCCTTAGTACAACCGACACAAGGGTTTTCCACCACTAATAAGCGGAATCTCTCAAGAGAGACACCTCACATTTCATGCACTCTTCAGGTGTGCAAGATAATTCATCAAATACCCTGATGGTATTTTCAAGCCAAAATTCTGCTCTTTCTGGATCATCATCTTTACTAGCTCGAAATTCCTTGGCTCCTTGTTTCCAAATTCTATCAACCGGAGGTTTTTCTCTCCTTACCACTTCTACAACTTGGGGAGCTACAGGGGTAGGCTGAGGAATAGGTGGGGGTGGAGGGGGTTGTGCATTCGGGTTCGTACGAATGAACTCTGTATACCATGCATTCATCATGTGGAGGAAGGCTTCCCTAGGCTCTTCTCCTCCTCTATTGCTTATAGTCGTGGGTCTATTCTCATTTTCATTCGGCACCGTCCCTTGGGCGGGAGCCGGCGCGTTACTTTCTACATCATCTGCCACAGCTCTGTCGGGATCTATTTACTATATAAAAACACAATTTAAATCGTCAGGAGTCGTCACACTATCATTATGTAAATACTCATATGTGTGGCATGTATAGCTAGACTCATGCATACGCTACGTTAGTCCAAGAATTGACTAAACCGTAGCTCTGGTACCACTAAATGTAACATCCCTTACCCGTATTCAACGCCAGAACCGGATACGAGGCATTACTGGACTTAACTTGCTCAAATATATAACATCGGGCCATAAAATTTCGTTTCAACTTGAAACTTTTTCATTCATATTCGTAACGTCCTTATTATGGGTCTACAAGACCCTAAACATACAATCGGGATGGTTCAAAACCAAACTGAAAACTTTTACACACTTAGAAAGTTTTTGCTTAAAACAGGGCTACACGCCCCTGTGAAATGGAACACGCCCGTGTGGGCAGGCCGTGTAGTCACACACGCCCATGTTCCCAGTCGTGTGGGTTTTATTTTTCATTTCGAACCTGTAGGGGTTTTCACACTGCCTGGCACACGCCTGTGTCTATGGCCCGTGTCCCTCACACGGCCTAGACATGCCCGTGTCCTCACCCGTGTGTGAAAACCTTAGCATTCTGTTTATGACATCAGCAAACTCTTAAGGGCACACAGCCTAGTCACACGCCCATGTGCTGGCCCGTGTTACGAATTGAATTTTTGAAATTTTGATACAAGGGACACATGGCCGATCAACACACCCATGTGGCTGACCGTGTGTCACACACGGCCTAGACACACGCCCGTGTGTCTACCCGGGTGGACAGTTATAAGGCTATTTACCAAGCCAATTGCCACCCTGAAAAACCAACACACTTATACTACCACAAGTAACACATAACATAGCGAGAATACACTACGAAAAATCTCTAATTCATCATGCATACACTTCACATTTTTCTCGATCAATAGCATGAACTTGTACTTCATGAATATCATCATAATTGGATATATATATATATATAAAACTCAATAAGTATTGGCCAATTCCCAATGGCCATTTACAAAATGAATAACTGGCAAATATAACCAACACTTTGGCTAACAAATATGACATAACAAAATGACCAAGTTCTTATACATGCCATACCCAAAATGAATCAACTGTACTATACTAAAAGAATAGTTGATAGTGTGATCCGAGCTCTGACGTTCTACGATCCCCGAGTTAGCTTGGCAATACTACAAGGAAAGGAAAAAGAGAGGGGAAAGCATATAGCTTAGTAAGTTTGCATGAAATAAATAGCAACATTAAGACTTATAATAGCATCCATTTATCTCATCGAATGATACACAAGTTCTCAAATTCCTCAACATAACTTACTCATGTATACTCTTACCAAATTACATATCACATATTGCATGCATTTCTCGTAAATTACTCATGGGTACCTGTAACACTTCATCACATAATTTTAGCACTCTTTGAACATAAACTTAGCTCTTTGTCATCTTTATATAAACTTAGCTCTTTGTCATCTTTACTAAACTTAACTCTTTGTCGTCTTTGCATAACTTAGCTCTTTGCCCATTGAACTACTCGGAATATCGGAGGATACTCAATCTCATCATACATGTATCACGATACCAATGCCATATCCCAGATATGGTCTTACATGGGATCACCTCTTGATGCAGATGCCATATCCAAGATATGGTCTTACACGGGATCTCATAACTCGATGTCGATGCCATATCCCAGATATGGTCTTAGACGAGATCATATATAGATGTTGCTGCCATGTCCAAGACATTGTCTTACACGAGATCTTCCTTTGGTGCCGAGGTCATGTCCCAGACATGGTCTTATACAGGACCTTCCTTATTCGATGCCGACGCCATGTCCCAGACATGGTCTTATACGGGACCTTCCTTATTCGGTGGCGACGCCATGCCCTAGACATGGTCTTATACGGGACCTACATTCGGTGCCGATGCCATGTCCCTGACATGGTCTTATACGGGACCTTCCTTATTCGGTGCCGACGCCATGTCCCAGACATGGTCTTATACGGGACCTACATTCGGTGCCGACGCCATGTCCCAGACATGGTCTTATACGAGACCTTCCTTATCTCATGTTGTGACATAGGTATCCTTGTTATTTCGAAATGTTCAATCAGGACTTCAACTTAACATATTCTCATCATATTCTCATTGAGACATTATTAGTCGATTTTCATAGATATCATATTCATTTCACATAATATCAAGCAATCAAAAATATAAAAACATTATGTAGCTTTAATTTTCACACAAACTTACCTCGGTACTCAAAATGTGTGTAGATATTCGGTTTAGTCCACAACCTTGTTCTTGCCTCGGTTTCAGTCCGGGCTTCGTGTTTCTTGATCTATAATAGTAATTTTACTTATTTAATACTCACATTGACTAATTTAACCCATGAATCATACTTTGGAAAAAATACAATTTTGCCCCTAAACTTTCAGATAATTACACTTTTGCCCCTAGGCTTGTAAAATGATTTTCATTCAATTTCATTGCATTTTAAGCCTAGCTGAATCATTTTCTTAACTAAAACAGCCCCCAATTTCCACTATTTCACTCATGTATGATCGTTTTTATAACTTTTACAATTTGGACCTTTTATGCATTTTTCATGAAAATTACTTAGAGAAAGATGTTTGTCATACATCAAACTTTCATATTATTCCATAAATCATCAAAATACATGCATGTCATACATGGGTAAATTTTTGAACATAAACCCTAGCTCAAAATATAGCTAGAAATAGCTAAATCGAGCTACAAGGATCTCAAAAATACGAATAACATTAAAAACGGGGCTAGGAGACACTTACAATCAAGCTTGGAAGATGAAAAAACCCTAGCTATGTCTTCCTTAGTGAATTTCGACCATGGGAGAAGAAGATGGACAAGATTTTTGGCTTTATTTCACCTTTTAATTCTTTTATTAACCAAAGGACAAAAATGCCCTTAAGGCCTTTTCTTAAGATTTTTCCTTCCCATGTCTATTTTTTTCCATCTTGACATATAATGGTCTAATTGCTAAACAAGGACCTCTAATAATTTTTCTAATGCTATTTCATACTTGAATCTTCTAGAATCTCATATTTTTCCACTTTTTGCAATTTAGTCCTAATGGACAAATTGTTCAGTAATTAATAAAATTTCCTCATGAAATTTTCACATAAACATGAAAACATATCATAAGCCTCATAAAAAATCATAAAACACATATTTGTACTTCATATTTGTTGTCTCACAACCACTATTCTGACTAGGCCCTAAATCGGGCTGTTACAGGCTGGACCTTTTATCAGCATGTTTGTTAGCTTCCTTGTATGCGCCATGACTGTTATAACAAACTTTTCCTCACACAAGTCTTATAGTAGTTTCCACATATATGCCCTGACGGGCTTCTTTGTTTACTTTCTTAACGAATTACATTTTCTCCACAAAGTGAACCTATCCTCCACTGGATCATGCCATGGCTAGCCGTGGACTTTCGGCTCCAATGAGTTAGTAAACCATTTTCATGGTGTCACTCTGTAGAGCCAGTAGACCATTTCCATGATGCTGCTCCGTAAAGCCAGTAGACCACTTACCTAACCAAACCACCTCATCTCATCTTGTTGATTTAAACACCAAAGTGTTTGTCTGCAAGGTCAGGCCAATTCACGTTTCAGTGATTCGAATCCCTATTCAATCCGTCAATTCCTCCATTACACAAATTTCTCTATCTTTAACTAACACGTCAGAATAATTCCCTCTGTACTCCACATTTTATAAGCATACATTTCACGCATAACATTACATTCACTATTATAACATGGAGTACGCCACACACCAATTCAATGATACATAATTGTATCATACATTTAGAGAACATACTTGCAAACATTCATATAATTTCACAACCATATGCATGCATAACCTTTCCAAATAATAAAAATCATATATAGCTATAGAACCAAACCAAATTTTGTGTAAAACATACATGTTGCTTAGCAACTAGAATAACATCCAAATAGTGGAGTACAAAAACTCACCAGCCATCCTTCGCCCAAGCCAGCTTAGCTTTTTCCAAATGTCAGAGCCTCCTTCGTCCTGGTAGCTAAGCACGTCAACCAATATACCAATTAAATCGAATGTATTTAAGCTTTAAAACCCAGAATCTAGTAACATGCAGAAGCTTTTTTCAAACATTTTAGAAATCCTTAACTTCTCTTATTTCAAATCCATGAATACAAAAATATTAAGAAACCTACTAGCTTATCAGATTCACTACTGTCCAAACTAATACCTCATGATCGCTGCACCATGCTAGTCTTTCTTAAACTTTCTCTTCTTTGAAGAAACTAAAAAAAAATGACGCAAAAGAGAAGAAAATATAAACAAAAATGAGAATAATTCTACCTATAGAAAAAATCCTTCTCATACATATATATAACCTTTCACGCACAATCACCAAAGTCCCAAATAAACGATCCATCGATAATCATTTTGTTTCCCACTAAGGAACCAATCGATTCCAGCTTAACTAACCATAATTGAAACCCAACTATTTGCCATTTAGCCAATAAAATTTCCAAATTTTTGAACTAGTGTTAGTTGAACCTACTATTTCTTTCAATTAACTCCCAAATCTTTCTTAATTTCTGGAACTTAATGAAAACTGGGTGTGACAAAAACGCTTATAAATGCAAGATTCATCAACATTTTTCTCAAATCCAAAAGTTTTGACCGCTTGATCAAATCATTAATTCCATGAGTGGGATGCTTACTTAAATCCATATATTGAAGATCTGATGGCCCTTTCGCTAGATAGTTTCTTAGTGGGAGACATGATGATTTCCAAGTGGTTGTGAATTGGTTTTAGTGATAGGGGTCAAAAAGACTATATATCAGGAGAAGCATTCTTCTCTAGGGATAATTCTTCTTTTTTTTTTCTATTCTTCTTTCCTTTGGTTTGCCATGTAAGAGATAAAAATTGAGGAATGTTCGTGCATAAAGGGAAGAGACTAAGGATTTAGTCCTAAAAACTGGAAATCTTTAATGCTGGTAAGTTTTCTAATCTCTTTGCATTAGCATATTGAATAAAAAGAAGGTAGTTAAGGATTTTAGTAAGTTATTAGTTCTATTCTATTTTGGTGTAAAGTGGCGGATAATATTTTAAATGGCCTTTGCAAGTAAAGAAGTTATGGTATTTGTGATAATGAATGGTCTCAATTGGATTCTAATATAATTTTGTATTGTATTGATTAATGAGGCTCGTGTGGCAAGGGAAAAAATGGCTTAGAAAATGGAATTGGCAACAACTCCTAGGTGAGTTCTCGGACTTAGATCTTGAATGGATATGTAGTGTGTCATTAAATATTGAATATGATAAATTAATGTTTCATCAATTGTGAACCAACTTGCGGCGATGTATTGACATGCAAATACTATTGGTTATAAATTTAATCATGATTGAATTGATGAGTGTTTTGGCGTGATGTATGTTGTTTAATGGGATGCAATTGATTGGTTGTAAGCTAGCTATATTGAGTGAATGATTGGTTTGGTGTAATGTGTTTTTACGTATTAAAGGGATATGATTGGATGATAGTAAGTATGTTTATGATATGTCAATGAAATTGGTGTGTTATATTTCATATGATTCATAGCTTTATTGGCGGAATGTGTGTATGATATGCATTCTATTTGTGTATGTGGTTTTAAGGAGGTTCGGATGGTCATATACAAGAATTGAATATGCATTATATTTATGTGGCTGAGGAAGGTTTGGTTGGTCTGAGTCACGAAAGGGGATTAAAAGATATGGAGACCCGATACGCACCCGTATATGAGAGCCCCTTATGTGGGACATATAAGAGCCCTTTTTGGGACGTTTGAAAACCCCTCGAGGTATATTTGAAAGCCCTTAGTGGGACGAATAGAAGTCCATTGCCAAGACATTACCGTATATGTGGGAAGGCCACCATGGATATCTAATGTAGGAAGTCTGCAAGGACTACCTAATTGGGAAGTCAACTAGGAATATCTAATGTGGAAAGTCTGCCAGTAAAATCTAATGTGGGAAGTCTGCCAAGACTATCTAATGTGGGAAATCTGCCAGTAAAATCTAATGTGGGAAGCCCACCAGGACTATCTAATGTGGGAAGTTCATCAAGACTATCTAATGTGAGGAGCCTATCAGGACTATCTAATGTGGGAAGTCCGTTAGAACTATCTAATGGGGGAAGTCTATCAGGACCATCTTAATGTGAAAGTCTGTCAAGACTATCTAATATAGAGAAAGTTCGTTAGGACTATTGTTGTGAGGAAATTTCAGAAAAATTATCTTATGAATATGATTCCACAATATGGCTGATCAAGTTGGTTGATTCTTGATGAACTCGCGTAATTCAGCCAGAGAGCTCTCGCCAGTTTTCATAGCCTCTGCCAGGTTTGCAATTTTAGCATTGTATCGATCACTGGTCTCTTAGAGGGCCTAACTCTAGAGTCCATCCTCTACAGATAATGCTTGTGAAGTCTTTACCATATGGGATAGCAGAGATGAATCAATATTAGAAGAAAGATAAGAGGTAAAATCCTCCTTAACTGTTGAGGCACTAAACTTTCTTAGTGCTGAAAATTAGAACTCAATGAAACAGAAGGTAGATCTAACTTCATTAGGTTTTGCTAAGGGAAAAATCCTTCTGTTTCAATAGAAGGAACCTCATGTGGTGGAGTGTTGGAAGGAACAACTGGGTGGATTAGAGTTATTGCTTCTATTGAACTCTATGTTAGTAGAGGATTAGATACATGTATTGGGGAGCCTATAGGGTGGATAGATTCTGTTGGTGGTGTTGGAATAACAGGTAAAGTGGGAATTGGAGAAGTGTGAATAGCGGTTGTAGTAGGTGCCTTATTTGGTTTATTCCATGTAACACCTCACCTGTCGAAAGCTTAGTGTCTGTATACTGTTTAGGTAAATAAGGAGGATAAGAAAAGTTTTAAATAGGTAGTGTTAGAACTAGACAAGTATGAGAACCCTTTGAGCACGCCTGTGATGCCCTGATGTTCGTAAGGATTAGGTTGACACATAGTGATCAAGAAGTGTGTCTGGTTAAGAAGGATTCATCCAAAAGTTTCGATGGCATGTACAGTGGGAAAACCCCGCATAGTTACAAGGGATGAATAGAGAGGCTAGTTGTAACAGCCTGTTTTCAATGAAATCAGAATAGTGGTTTTGAGACCAAAAATTTGATGTGAAAATATTTATTTTATTTATTACTTTAATGTCTACGGTATGTTAGTAGTTTTGTATAAAAAATTTGTTAAGAAATTTTAACGTTTGCATGTGTAATTAAGTAAAAAAGGACTAAATCGTAAAAGGTGCAAAAGTTGAGTTCTATTATTAAAGGTATCAAATGGCTATAGAACATTAATGTAAGAGGACTCATATGGTAATTAGACCATTTATGTGTTAGTGGACATTCATGGATAGGTTTTATTGAAATTATTAAAGTTTTTAAAGGTTATTTTAGTAATTAGGTAATTAAGGTTAAAATAAACAAAACAAATTCTATTTTTTTTTCATTCATCTTCTTCCTCCACCGAAATTGAAGAGGAAAGAACACCATTTAGGGCTTTGAACATTTGGCTATCTCTCCTTGCTTGCATGTAAGTGATTTTTATCCCGTTTTTAATGATTTTTATGTTTTTGCAGTCGTTATTGCTTAATCTAGCTAGCCAGGGACTAATTTGCAAAATTTTTAAAGGATTAGGTTTTTTCCATGAATGTGTTCCTTTGATTCTTGAAAATTTATAAAAGATTATGAATCCTTACTGTTAAATAAACAACTTTTATTAAGTGATTTTTTATGAAATTATAAATTAGGGACTTATGCGTAAAAGTAGTAAAATATCATGATGAAATTGTGAATTGATGATTTGTGTGGGTTGATATGAGTCCCTAGGTAAATCAGCAAGCATGATATAGGGATGAAATTGCATAAATGTCAGTTTACGAGCTTAAGGATTAAATTGTAAAGAAGTTAAAATAATAGGGGCAAAAGCATAATTTTGCAAAAGTATGAGTTTTGGACTCAATTAAATAGTATGAATATTAATTGAATTAACTTGGCTTATTTAGATCAAGTTAAGCTTAATATGGATCAAATTCGAGGGAAAGATAAAGTCTCGGATTAGTGATCCTATTTCGTCGTCTTTGTATTCAAGGTAAGTTCGTATGTTTAAATAGCGTTTTAGTATTATTTAATTTAAATGCTATTATGGTATTCATCATATCATGTCACGGCGAAAATACAACGATGTTACGACGACTATCGAGCCCCGTTTGAACCTTAAGAATATATAGGATACAAATGACATGTTATTAGGGTTACCATGTTCTGGGTGCGTTTCCTAAATGTCCAACCGATGGTTGAGTTTCGACATTTGTTCCGGATACTCGTCAGCTTGTGTGAGCTAGTAGCTATATTCTGACCGTCAGCTTGTTTGAGCAAACCCATTTATGGATCGAGTGAGCATCGATGTAAAGGAAAAGGAATGGAAATGGTTTTGACCATATGTTTAGCACACTTTGTGTGAGCTTCACGCGTATTCGATATTATTCTAAGTTGTTCAACGTGCATGAAAAGGGAAGGAACGGTAAGTGTTCCAATGGTTAAGTTAAGAACTTATGGAAAGGTATGAATTATTGATGATCAAAGTATGTATAATCATGTTTATGAAAAGTATGAATTCAAGTATGCTATGTTCATGAAATTTATCTTACCATGAGATGATTTTGCTAAGTTATGTGTTTAATCATTAGCTTGTGTTGTTGATGATGCGTGGGCTTGTGCTAAGCTATGTTGGATTGATTAATGTTTATTTTTAAGATTATGCATTGAAATTGTAAGCTATGTTCATGATTAATGAACTTACTAAGTATTATATGCTTACGATGTTGTTCTTTTCTATGTTTTATAGATTATCAGAAGCTCGATCGATTTTGAAGCTCGTCGGAGACCTATCACACTATACAGAGATTATATTGGTAGATTTTGATGTTTTGGTCATGATTATAATGGCATGTATAGGTGAATTACGTTTGATGAACTAGTTGCTATGTTTGGCTTGTAAATATGGTAATTTGGTTGGGGTGCTTTTGGCACTTTGATACTCTAATGGTTGATGTTTATATGGTCAAATAGATGCATGGTTTTATGACCAAAGTGGTATGTGTTGGAATGTTTGCAATATGGTGAATTGTGGTAAGTTTTGGTATGGAAATGGGTTAGATATGAATGCTAGATGATCGGTCAATTATGCATATGTTTGGATAGATTTGATAAACTGTGATTGAGGTGCCTTAATGGCATATTGGTTGTAGGGATTTATGGTTTATTGAAATAGTCTTATTATGCCTGTTTTGGCATGTTTTGGTACCTTGTTCATAGGTGCATTTGGCTTGTAGGTACTTGTTGAAAATGGGTGAAAGGAATGGCTTTATTTTGGCCTATTTCTTGTCTATACGGCCTAAGAAATGGGAGTGTGTCTCAGTCGTGTGTGACACACGGCCATGTGATATGGCCTTGTGTCCCCTGTATGTTTTAATGGTTGTTTTTTGAAAGCTACATGGCCTAGCACACGGGTGTGTGGCCTGGCCCTGTGACCCAAGTCAGAGTGTTACAAGGGCACAGACACAAACTGGGAAACGACCGTATGTCCCTATTTGTAATGTTACATGGCCTGAGACACGGGTGTGTGTCTTAGCCGTGTGAGGCACACGGCCTTGCCACACTGCCGTGTGACCCCTGCAGTGTGAATTTTTCCAAATTTTTCTTTAAGGTTTCATATGTTCCCTATTTAGTCCCGAATCATTTCTAAAGTGTTTCTAAGGCCTCGAGGGCTCGAATAAGGGAGAATATGCATGTGTTTAAATGGATTTTGCTATGATTGTGAAATGATTTTAAGTTATGTTTTTACAGTAATGCTTCGTAACCCTATTTTGATGATAGATACAGGTTATGGGTATTACAATTAGTGGTATCAGAGCTACGATTTAGTCAATTCTTGGACTGAACGTAGCATGTACGAGCCTATAAATACATGCCATTATATAAACTTTGATAGGGTGATAAATCCTGACTTGTTTTGAACTATGTTTTCATATAGAAAATGTCATCCAACTGAGTCGATTCCGATGAGGTTGAAAGTAATGCGCAAGCCTTCGTTCACAAGGCAGCGTCGAGTGGCAGTAGGCTTGTATCTGAGGGTCAAAGAGGAGAGGCTAAGGAAGCCTTCTTCCACATGATGAATTAGTGGTTTACTGAGTTCGTATGAAAGAACCCGATGGCTCAACAACCTCTACCCCCACCTGTTCCCCAACCGGTCCCTGTAGTTCCTCAGGGTTTGGAACCAATACGGGTTAACAAGCAGCCAGTTGATAAAATTCGTAAATATGGGGTTGAAAAATTTAGAGCTACATCTGAAAATGATCAAGAGATAGCTGAGTTCTGGTTAGAAAACACGATCAGGGTTTTTGACGTATTATCTTGTACACCGACAGAGTGCCTGAAATGTGTCGTATCCTTACTGAAAGACTCAGCTTATCAGTGGTGGAACACCTTGGTTCTAGTGGTGCCGGGAGAGCGGGTAGATTGGGAATTCTTTCAAACTGATTTTCGAAAGAAATACATAAGTCAGAGGTTTCTTGAAAAGAAATGAAAAGAGTTTCTTGAGCTTAAACAGTGTCAGATGACCGTATCTGAGTCTGAAAAAGAATTTGTTCAATTGAGCAAGTATGCTAGAGAGTGTGTACTGACTGAGATTGCCATATGTAAACAGTTTGAAGATGGATTGAATGATGATATAAAGCTGTTAGTCGGGATACTTGAATTGAAAGAAGTTTTTGTTTTAGTCGACCGAGCACACAAAGCTAAAAAATTGAGGAAAACTAAAAGAAAAGCTAATTATGAGGCTCATGAATCGGGTAAGAGGTCAGCGGGAAAATCATATCAGTTGCCGTCAAAGAAGTAAAAAAGATTATCATAACCGTTCGTTCGCTTCAGTGGGATATTTTGGTAGAGATCGAGGTAAACAACATGTGAGTTCAAAACCTCAGGCTACGTCCGTAGCGGGCATTGGCAGCGTTAAGAACAATAAGCTCGATTGTCGACAATGTGGAGATTGACATTTTGGTGAGTGCAAGATGAAAGACGGTGCGTGTTTCAAATGTGGTTCGTATGAATATTTTATCCGAGATTTCCCTGGAAGGCCTAAAAAAGAAAAGAATCAGACTGTTCGACTGAGCAACACAGCTGCAAGAGGTAGACCACCATGAAACCCTAAAAATGTGGGCAATAGCCACAGTGGGACAAAGGACTTTGCTATGACATCCGAGGCATGAGCACCGACTAGAGCTTACACAATTCGTGCATGAGAGGATGCTTTAGCACCAGATGTTATCACTGGTACATTTTCTATTTTTGATACCTATGTTACTACTTTAATTGATCTGGGATAAACACATTCGTATGTATGCACAAATTTAGTGTCAAGTAAGAAATTCATTGTTGAGTCCAATGAATTTGTGATTAAAGTAACGAACCCCCTATGTCAGTATGTGTTAGTTGATAAGGTTTGTAAAAATTGTCCTTTAATGATTCAGGGTTGTAACTTTTCCGTCGATTTGATGTTGTTACCATTTGATGAGTTTGACGTGATTTTGGGTACGGATTGGTTAACTGTGCATGATGCTGTTATGAACTGTAGACGAAAGCTTATTGTGTTAAATTGTCAGAACGATGAAAAGCTTCAGATTGAATTAGATAGACTGGATAGTATGTCTAATGTTATTTTGGCTATGTCAGCACAAATATGTTAGAAATGGTTGTAATGCATATCTTGCTTACATACTTGATTCTAGAGTGTCTGAGTTGAAGCTAGAATTGGTTCCAGTGGTATGTGAGTATCCAGATGTGTTTCAAGAGGAATTACCTGGGTTACCGTCGATTAGAGAGGTTGAGTTTGTTATTGAGTTAATGTCGAGAACTGATAAACCGAAATAGTAACATATTCTAGGCCCACATTTAGTATGCTTTTGGATGAATTATCCCTTGATTTATGTAAAAAAGTGCTCTTAATCCTTTCTTTTCATGTCTTATACTCAGGAAAGCACCCAAGGATAAAAAGAACGAGAAACGGGCTCAAAACGGACCAAAACGGACAAATAAGGAAATCGACACGGCCTGGACTTGGACCCACACGACCGTGCCAAGTCAATCATCTAAAACACGGTCTAACCCCAACTCACACGGTCGTGTCTCATTAAAGAAATTCGAACACGGCTTGTCCATGATTTACACGGGCGCGCGCCATGGCTGTGCCTCTGCCGTGGAATAGAGAAATTTCATTCGGGAAAAGATACTTAGGGAGAAAGAAACGTATTTCAAAAGCCTATAAATATACCCTAAGTATGACCTGAAAGCGGGAGCCCAAAGCCATCGTCTAGGGGCATCGTGCTAGGCCAGAGAAGGCAGATTTGTGGGGATTTACTCAGGGATAGCCAGTTGATCCATCTCAAGAAGCCAGAATTCTAATCAAGACGAAGGATCTCCTCTTCAATTCCTTCAGGGGGTTTTAGGGATTTCTTATGTTTTGTTTTATCTTTTCTCTTGAGATGTTTTCCTCTATTGTTATGAACTAAACCTTCGGATACCCGAAGGGGATGAAACCGATGATGAATCTTGTTATTTGATTATTTGAATTATATGATAATAACTTAGTTTGTTCTTAATTATGTGAGCTTAATCCAAATTTAATGTGCTTAGGTGGAGGAGGAATAGACCCTGCCTAAGAGTAGATCCAACATAATTAAGCGGAGTTGATCGCACGCCTAGAGATAAGGTGACGAGATTTTGCCGGATTAGGGTGAAACCTAATATGGGAATCCATAGATCGATTTATCATATTCTAGGGGTTATTATAAGAGAACGAGAGTTCCACTAATTAACCTAGGGTTAGATGTTATTAAGCCTCGAGAGAGGGTTTAATATACGTTAGGGAGTCTTAAGGATCAAACTAAGTGAATAAATCGTATGGTTCAAAGTTAGATAACAAGTGAAGTCTAGGTGGATTCTTCCTAGGTATCGTCTAAATCAACTGAGTTTTTCCCAAGTTATTTTCCAAATTCATTCTTCTTTGTCTTAGAGTCTTTAGTTTAGTAGTTAATTAATTTAGATTAATAAACAACTTCACTTATTTTAGGCTAAATAATAAAAAGAAAGTTAGTATTAGTACTTTTAGTTCCTTTGGGTTCGATAATCCGATCTTGCCTAAGCTATACTCTTGTTCGATAGGTGCACTTGCCTTTAATCGTTGTCGAGTTAGTTTCGTGTTCGATCATTCTTTTATAAATTTTAAAACTCGATTTACAAAGAATCAAGTTTTTAGCGCTGCTCTTAGGGAACTAAAATATTAAGAACGCTCTATTTTTATTACTTTAGACATTATTTTTTATTTTTCTTTTTCGCAATTTATTTTTATTTTTTATTTTAAATTTGCTAAACTTTATTTCTTTCTTTTCCTCGCAGGTACCTCTAGTTTATGACTAGAAGGAACTCGAGAGGACCTTTAGAATACGACAGTGATATTGAAGCTACCGCTCGGAGAAATCGCAGAGAAATTAGGCGAGCCCTAAATTACCAAGGAGAGCGAGAAGACAGATCCAATCCTACTGAAGGGATGGACGAAAATAATCTTCCACCACAAGATGTGGCAGAAAATAATGCTCCTCGTACTATGTTTGACTATGCTAAACCACATTTAACAGGAGCCGAATCTTTTTTTGTTAGGCCTGCTATAGCTGCTAAAAATTTTGAATTAAAGCCTAACACTATACAAATGATTCAACAGTTTGTTCAATTTGATGGTTTACAGGATGAAGATCCAAACGCTCATATAGCTAATTTTTAGAGTTCGTGATACCTTCAAAATAAATGGCGTTTACGATGATGCCATACGACTTGATTATTTCCCTTTTCATTAAAGAATAAAGCTAAATAATGGTTAAACTTCGTTACCACGAGGGTCAATCACTACATGGGAACAAATGACCGAAAATTTTTTATTAAAATATTTCCCACCGGCCAAAAATCGCCAAATTACGTAATGATATATCTTCCTTTGTGCAGATGGATTTAGAGACATTATACGATGCATGGGAGAGATATAAGGATCTCTTGATAAGGTGTCCACACCATGGTTTACCCTTGTGGCTCCAAGTCCAAACTTTCTATAACGGTGTAAACCCCTCAACGAGACAACTAATTGATTCAGCCGCCGGTGGAACCTTGAATAATAGAACTCCTGAGGCAACCTACGAGTTTATTGAAGAGATGTCGCTGAATAACTATCAGTGGCAAGTTACAAGAACAAGGCCAACAAAAACAGCCGAAGTTTACAACCTCGACGCAGTAACCATGCTATCAAATCAGGTAGAGTTGATGAATAAGAAGATTGATAGTTTGTGTTCTTCGCAGTACATCCAAGTCATGCAGTGCGACACAAGTGGAACTGTGGCGAATCCTGAGTACCCACCCTACCAACCGGGCACAGAGAGCGAACATATGAACTATATCGGTAACAATTTCAGATCTAATAATAACCCATATAGTAATAATTATAATCCAGGTTGGAGGAACCACCCAAATTTTTCGTGGGGACGACAAGGAAATCAAGGAAATCAAAGACAACATCCTCCTCAAAATTTTCAAAATCAGCCCTATCCACAGAAAAAGAAGCCGAATCTTGAAGAGACGCTGAACAAATTCATGGCATCAGCAGAGACCCGCTTCCAAAAGTCTGAGACAACATTAGATAATCAACAAACATCGATCAAAACGATCGAGAGTCAATTTGGGGAACTTATTAAGTCAATTGAACAACTTACTGAGATGGTTTTTGAAATTCGATCAGTGGTTTTCTCTAAAGAAACAGAACAGGTAAAGGCAGTTACACTAAGAAGTGGAAAGGAGCTAGTCGAATCGGAGAAAAGAATGCCACCCGTAGATGACAAAGCAAAGGATATGAGAATTGAGGATGTAATTCCAAAGACATAAAGAAAGTAAACCACCGATCCCATATCCAAAGAAGGTTGAAGAGAGAACGATTAGACTCCCAATATGGTAAGTTTCTCGAGCTTTTAAACAAATACATATTAACCTACCTTTTGTCGAAGCCATTTCACGAGATGCTTGACGTGATGCGAAATTCTTGATAGAACTCCCGATTTAATAAAAGGAAGCTTGAAGAAATATCAATGGTGGAGCTTAATGAAGAATGTTCGACCATCCTCCAAAACAAGTTGCCAACCAAATTAAAAGACCCAGGAAGTTTTACTATTCCTTGTTTAATTGGCAGTTTAAATGTTAAGAAAGCATTAGCTGATCTAGGTGCCATTATTAATTTAATGCCTTATAAGATGTTTAAACGACTAGATCTCGGGGAACCAAAACCCACTAGGATAAGTATTCAGTTAGCTGATAGATCTATTAAATATCCTAGAGGAGTTATCGAAGACGTCTTGGTAAAAATTGATAAATTTATTTTTCCCGTTGATTTTGTTGTGCTTGACATGGATGAAGACATTGAGGTCCCCTTAATTCTAGGGCGCCCTTTTTTAGCCACTGCCAGAGCTGTTATCGATGTAGGTGATGGTAAAATTGCATTAAGGATAGGCGATGAGGAAATTATTTTTCAAATTTATGATGTCATGAGATATTCTAGAGAACAAGATGATTCCTGTTATTTTATTGATAACACTGATCATATCATTCAAAACTCATTACAGGAAATTCTACATGATGACACGATGGAACTGTGCCACACTCAAGAAGAGGGGGAAGAAGATGAAGTCCACGAGCTAAATTCAAAAATGTCATCATCAAGACAAATGGAAAAAGAAATCATTGATTTCGATGACGATTTAAAACAAAAACCCTCTGTTGATGAACCACCTAAATTAGAATTAAAACAACTGCCAAAACATTTAGAGTATGCATTCCTTGGGGAAAATTATACGCTACCAGTAATTATCTCTTCAGTGCTAGAACCTCAGGAAAAAGAGGAGTTGATACTGGTACTAAGAGAGCATAAAAAAGCCATAGCTTGGAAAATCTCTGACATTAAGGGAATAAGCCCAACATTTTGCACCCACAAAATTTTAATGGAAGACGAGTACAAGCCATGCGTGCAACCACAAAGATGATTAAATCCCAATGTAAAAGAAGTCGTGAAAGCCGAGGTAATTAAACTACTAGATGTTGGAATAATTTATCCTATTTCTGACAGCAAGTGGGTGAGTCCTGTGCAGGTTGTCCCAAAGAAAGGAGGCATGACCGTGGTAGCTAACGAAAAGAATGAACTAATTCCTACCAGGACAGTCACAGGTTGGAGAGTTTGCATAGATTACAGGAAGCTGAATGACGCCACTAGAAAAGATCACTTCCCTCTACCCTTCATCGATCAAATGCTAGAAAGGTTATCAGGACATATGTACTATTGCTTCCTAGACGGACTCTCCGGTTATTTCCAAATCCCAATAGCACCTGAAGATCAAGAGAAGATAACGTTCACATGCCCATACGGTACGTTTGCTTATCGTAGAATGCCTTTTGGATTATGTAATGCTCCTGCTACTTTTCAGTATTGCATGCTAGCAATTTTTGATGAACTCGTTGAAGATATTATGGAGGTATTTATGGATGATTTCTCAGTTTACGGTAATTCTTTCCATCTTTGCCTTAAAAATTTAAAACGAGTCTTGATGAGATGTGAGGAAACAAACTTTGTTTTAAATTGGGAGAAATGTCACTTTATGGTACAAGAGGGAATTGTATTAGGACATAAAATTTCTAGTAAAGGGATTGAGGTAGATAAAGCAAAGATTGAAACCATAGAAAAATTAACTCCTCCTAGTTCAGTTAAGGCCATTAGAAGTTTTTTAGGACACGCAGAATTTTATAGAAGATTCATTAAGGATTTTTCTAAAATAGCTAAGCCTTTAGCAAAATTACTAGAAAAGATGTTCCTTTCAATTTTGATCAGAATGTTTAGACGCATTCAATATCCTAAAGGATAAACTAATAAATGCTCCGATTATAATTGCACTGATTGGAATCTACCCTTCAACTAATGTGTGATGTAAGTGATTTCGCGATGAGGTGCGCTTACGGGACAACGAAGAGGCAAGCATTTTCAGCCAATCTATTATGCTAGCAGGACTTTGACACCCACATTGCAGAAAACTACACCACCACGGAGAAAGAAGCGCTGGTTGTAGTTTTTGCTTTTGACAAATTTAGACGATATTTATTATTATCTAAAGTTGTCATTTTCACTGACCACTCAGCTCTTCGTTATTTATTAACTAAACCTGATGCAAAACCATGACTCATAAGATGGATTTTACTTTTACAAGAATTTGATTTGGAAATACAGGATAAGAAAGGAGCTGAGAACCTTGCAGCTGATCACCTCTCTAGACTCGAAAACCCCCATATCGAAGAGCTAAATGAAGGAGAGATAAACGATTCATTCCCAGAAGAACAACTCTTTTTTATAACTCATTCTGAGGTACCATGGTTTGTGGATATTGCAAATTATTTAGCTACTAACATCTTGCCAAAAAAAGTAACACATCACCAGAAGAAGCGATTCTTTGCTGATGCAAAAAATTATTTTTGGGAAGATCCCTTTCTTTTCTGAATATGTGCAGATCAGGTAATTCGAAGATGTGTTACGAGAACAGAAGCAAGAAAAATCATGGAACATTGTCATTCAGGACCATCAGGAGGACACTACAATGGCATCAAGACAGCACATAAAATACTCGAATCAGGTTTTTACTGGCCCACTCTATTTAAGGATGCCAACAGGTACGTTACCTCGTGTGATAAATGCCAGAGAATAGGTAATATTTCTAAACGTGATGAAATGCCCCAAACATATATGCTATCATGCGAAATATTTGATTTATGGGGTATTGATTTTATGGGACCATTCCCTAGTTCATTTGGAAATAAATACATCCTAGTAGCAGTAGATTACATGTCAAAATGGGTAGAAGCAGAAGCCTTACCTACCAATGACGCTAGGGTAGTAGTGAAATTTCTCAAGAAATTGTTTTCTCGATTTGGGACACCTAGAGCCATCATTAGTGATAGGGGTACTCATTTCTGCAATACTCAATTTGAAAAAGTTCTAAAGAAATATGGAGTATACCACAGGACAGCTACCCCTTATCACCCTCAAACTAGTGGACAAGCTGAAGTAGCAAATCGAGAACTTAAGCGCATCCTAGAAAAGACGGTTGAATCAAATAGAAAAGATTGGGCATTAAAAGTAGATGATGCCTTATGGGCCTATAGAACAGCATTCAAAACACCCCTAGGGACATCTCCATACAAACTTGTATACGGAAAAGTCATCATCTACCATTCGAGCTAGAACATAAAGCTTTTTGGGCTATAAAATTTTTAAACTATGATCTTAAAGTCGCAGGAAGGAAAAGAATGATGCAGATAAACGAGCTAGACGAGTGGAGAACTGAAGCCTATGAGAACTCAAAGCTATACAAGGAGGTAAGAAAGCGACGCCATGATGCCCGTCTAAAGAAATTGAAACAATTCGAAGAGGGGGACTTGGTCCTGTTATACAACTCAAGGCTTAAATTATTTCCAGGGAAGCTGAATCAAGGTGGTCCGGCCCATTCATGATCAAAAATTTTTTCCATATGGCACAATCGAGGTAACTCACCCCACTAAGGGCACATTCAAGGTAAATGGTCACCGACTCAAAATATATAATGGTGAAGATTTTAGAGATATGAAAGAGGAGTTTCAGCTCCGTGAGCCTTCCTTTAGAAATGAAAACAGGGTAAGTCTAGCTTAAGACTATAAACGAGCGCTTCTCGGGAGGCAACCCGAGCACTAATTCACTAACAAATTTTATTCCTATCATTGTTTTGATTTTTAGCATCTAACCCCCTACTAAATTAGTCTAATAAAAGCATAGGTTTTAGACCACACGGCCTTGCACACGGGCGTGCCCGTGGCCGTGTGGAAGACAGGGGACGAACCATGGGCGTGCCCGTAGCCGTGCACAAAAAGAGAAGAATTTCTTTTCCCAACACGGGCTGCGATACCAGTCCACGCCCGTGCTAACTAACCGTGCGAGGTTACTGACTTGTCGAACACAGGTAAAACACGCCCGTGCCACCAAACCGTGCCAACATATTGGCTTGTCGAGCACGGGTAAAACACGCCCGTGCCACCAAACCGTGCCAACATACTGACTTGTCGACCACGGGTAGAACACGCTCATTCTATATGACCGTGTGAATAAAAACACGGGCGTGCCTCTAAACCCACGGCCGTGGCCAATTACCTGAACGCACCCAAAATTTAAAATCACAAAAAACATGGGCACTTTAAAGCAGAACACCGGCGTGGCCCATGCTCGTGCCTCCCACCTTTATTTAAGAAACTCAACCGTTCATCTCCCCCAACCCCAACCCTAAATCAATTTTCTCACCCTCTTCTTCCCAAAAATCCGGCCACCATACAAAAATCAACCACATTGTGACTCCCTCCACCGTCCACCCCTCTAAAATCCCCAAACAACCCATTCCACGCCCGTACCACTGCCGTACTACCGAACTCCATGCCCCTACCACCAGCGTGTTCGTGCTGCAAACCCGCACCACTACCGTGCCCAGCCCGTGTCCGGCAGAAAAACACCACCATTATACCGAGTTCCTTTCTTTAACTCAATTTTGACAAATTTCATATTATTTTCATGACCTTGCATATTATTTCAATATTAATTATTTTCTCATGTTTATTACATAATTGTGAAAGTGCTATTAGTAGTCATCATTGATGCTATCGCGAATTCCGATTTTGAATTGGTTGCATTTTTTTTAGTTTTAAGAAGAATTCTTTCTCATGTTTATTATGTTACTGCTCATTTATGCTATTGGCTGCCTATTTGAGAATTTAGAACTTGGAATGCATTTTGGTACAATTTGTTTTCAGGCACCATGTTGTCATCACGGCCAAAACGATCCACAACCGCCCCAAGCAAGAAAAGAAAAGGGCCCGGATCATCTTCAGCAAGTGCTTCTTCTGAGCTACGACACCAATTTCTACGTTTTCCCAAGGGAATCCAAGAGGATCGATATAAGGCACTACGAGAACAACCACTCGGAACTGGTAGGCGTATCGATTGGACCGCTTTAGAACAAGTCGGCCTCGCAGACGATGTTCGAGCCTTGCTCACCACCGAGCCGTGGGATAAATTCTTCACAATCATAGAGCCGACATATTTGGAATTCACATTAGAACTCTGTTCTACTTTCCAACTACAGACTGTGATGGCAAATTTTGATGATCCAGGAACAATATAATTTCGTCTCGGAGGTACCATACGACAACTCAACGTGCCACAATTTGGAGCCGCACTGGGACTGTACACCAACGAATTTGTAGAAGAGCATGACCTCTCCGAACTACACCACCATATTCATTGCACCCCTGCAAGTTGTTGGTACGAGATAGGAAAAGGCCCTTACGATCCCAGCCGTTCCAAAGCGACAGCTATGACCCCACCTCTGAGTTACATCCACTCCATTTTGGCCCACACAATTACAGGAAGACGCAAAAGCACTGGCGTGGTGAATACACACGACGCCTACTACTTATTCTGCATGTCGAACGGACACATTTTTGACCTCGCCTACTTTATTGCCTGTGCGATTCAGCACCAGAAAGAGTCACACAGGAAAGGGATTCTTTCGATGGGCCCTTATATCACACGATTAGCCTGACACTTCGGCCTTCTAGAAACCGATGCCCAGAGCTCTTCCCTCACACTGATTGGGCAAATGGCACCTCAGGGCATTCAGACGATGCTACATATGAGGATGATTAAACACCGTCGTGGGACTGATCCTCCCCAATACTGATTAGCCCCTTCCACTGACACAGAAGAACCCGAGGACATTACTGATGATGTCCCACAGGAGGCGCCAGTCCCAGCCCAATGACCCTCTCATACAGCAGCTTCACTATCAGATCTCTCGGCATGCTTTACACAGTTTGAGCGGTATTACACTCAGTAGTTCACTGACACAGCGTGACAGTTCGATGGGATTGAGGCGACCCTCCAACGAGATATGCCAAAGCACCTCCACATCTCATCAACAGAACCACCTCAGGACCCGACCGATGACGAGGACCTTTGAGTCCTTTTATCTAATCTTTGTTTGCATTTTTAATGCTATTTTTATCTATCTTTACTTGTCTTAAGCTGAACTTTTTCTATATGCATTACAAATTATTATGATTATCATTGGCTATCTAACCTTCGAGTATGCCTAACAATTATTTAAACCACCAAAATATCTAACTGATGACTTTGCAGTCTCAACCACGAACTCCTTATACACAAACAAATCACTAGGAGTAATTCACTAAATACATAAGTCATCCTATACCACATCCTTCATCTCAAGGACTCCATCCGAAAATTCAGGAAGTGTTACTTTCCCCTTCTCTTTTGATTTAGTATTACATGATTTATTACATAACTTTGTACATTGAGGGCAATGTACGTCTTAAGTGTGGGGGGTAACAGTACTTAAACTTTTTTTCATTATTCTCAAATCCCTGAATTATGCCTTGTCTTAAAAGTAATTTTCTCATATTACTAATTAGGATGGAATTTCTGATGATTTATGATTTTTATTGATATGTTTTAGATTAAGTCATTGATAATTGTGCATTGATAATTAAATTCTAAGAATACTAGAGAATCAAGCATGATAAGTCTATTTTTCTGAATTAAAAATTTTCTAGGTTGTCGAACTGAGTTTAAATATTACTTTGAAGTTTGAAATTTACGAGGTTGACATCATAATACCCATAATTTTTGTGAGAATTTGAGCCTTATAGAGCATATATTCTTTTTCTTGCTCACTTTATTGATTATGAGTATGTCAACACTGATTTGTTATTCTAGAACTTGCATCGACTATACATGTCGAGACCACATTTTTTGATTTGATACACAGAGATGATAAAGGCACCTAAGATCTAACCCACTTACTCCATTAAAAGCCTACCTTCACAAATTAACCCCTAGTGAACCCCTTTTAATCCTAACAACCCTTTTTACTGACATAACCGCTAATATTAACCCAGAAACCCTTTGTTTTTGTTATCACCATTCCTTTTGACTACCCTTATATCGAGATTTGATTTGATTTGTTGCCTAATTATGAATTTTAGTAATTTATCCTTTATTATGTATTTAGTTTGTTCTAAAAAAAAAACGAAGTATATTCATTATTAGTTATGAGATTAAATGAGCTTATACATTTATTTAAATTCCAAATATCAAAGAAGAAGCTCGTATTATTAGTTTTCAATTGATGTAATTATTATTATTAGTTCATTAGTTCTTAGTTAGGTAATTTGTCAATTCAATCTCGATTCTAACCCTCTAATTCAGCCTTATTCCACACCTTAACCCTAGCCCCGTTACAACCCTAACAAAGACATTTTGATTTGTGTTTCATCTCATATTTCAGGGGTGGAGATTTGATTTTCATGCAAGCTTATGGGATTAACTCTTCATGTTTGACTTTTGAGGGCCTAATTTTGAACCTTAAACACTTTGAGTGATTTGAGTGAATCTTTTGTGAGGATGTCAATCCTTGTCGATTTCAAATTAAAGGTAATTATTTAGATAAGGGGAGACACCTATGTTTTCGAGCTACAAAATCTAAGGCTTATATTGTTTGAATTTTTAGGACACTTTGAGTTGAATTATCCATGTATAAATTATCTCTAAATTATGATGAGACACTATCAATGACTATTATGAATTATAGAAAGTTCGTTTTAATTGTAAGTTGAGAATTTTGCTTGAGGACAAGCAAAAGCTTAAGTGTGGGGGTATTTGATAAACCGAAATAGTAACATATTCTAGGCCCACATTTAGTATGCTTTTGGATGAATTATCCCTTGGTTTATGTAAAAAGGTTCTCTTAATCCTTTCTTTTCATGTCTTATACTCAGGAAAGCACCCAAGGATAAAAAGAACGAGAAACAGGCTCAAAACGGACCAATAAGGAAATCGACACGGCCTGGACTTGGACCCACACGACCGTGCCAAGTCAATCATCTAGAACACGGTCTAACCCCAACTCACACGGCCGTGTCTCATTAAAGAAATCCGAACACGGCTTGTCCATGATTTACACGGGCGTACGCCATGGCCGTGCCTCTGCCGTGGAAAAGAGCAATTTTATTCGGGAAAAAATACTTAGGGAGAAAGAAATGTATTTCAAAAGCCTATAAATATACCCTAAGTATGACCTGAAAGCGGGAGCCCAAAGCCATCGTCTAGGGGCGTCGTGCTAGGCCAGAGAAGGTAGATTTGTGGGGATTCACTCAGGGTTAGCCAGTTAATCCATCTCAAGAAGCCGAAATTCTACTCAAGACGGAGGATCTCCTCTTCAATTCCTTCAGGGGGTTTTTGGGATTTGTTATGTTTTGTTTTATCTTTTCTCTCGAGATGTTTTCCTTTATTGTTATGAACTAAACCTTCGGATACCCGAAGGGGATGAAACCGATGATGAATCTTGTTATTTAATTATTTGAATTATATGATAATAACTTAGTTTGTTCTTAATTATGTGAGCTTAATCCAAATTTAATGTGCTTAGGTGGAGGAGGAATAGACCTTACCTAAGAGTAGATCCAACATAATTAAGCGGAGTTGATCGCACGCCTAGAGATAGGGTGACGAGATTTTGCCAGATTAGGGTGAAATCTAATATGGGAATCCATAGATCGATTTACTGCTATTCTAGGGGGTTATTATAAGAGAATGAGAGTTCCACTAATTAACCTAGGGTTAGACGTTATTCACCTCGAGAGAGGGTTTAATATACGTTAGGGAGTCTTACGGATCAAACTAAGTGAATAAATTGTATGGTTCAGTGTTAGATAACAAGTGAAGTCTAGGTGGATTCTTCCTAGGGTATCGTCTAAATCAACTGAGTTTTTCCCAAGTTATTTTCCAAATTCATTCTTCTTTGTCTTAGAGTCTTTAGTTGTAACACCCCTTACCCGAAACCCTTTTCCGGAATCGAGTACGCGGCATTACTAGACTTGACTATTAACTCGGGGTGTAAAATTTTAAAGCTGTCTAACTGCGTCATGCTGACAAAATCAATCATAACTCGAGTTAAAAAACTCGAAATTTAGATCCGTAAATTTTCCTTGAAACTAGACTCATATAAATTTTCACCATAATTTTTCCAGAATTTTTCTTGTGGCCAATTAATACATTTTATTCATTAAAGTTAGCCTTAATACACTGCTTGACAATTCTGACCTGTCTCTACAAAAATACAATTATCTCGTTGCAAAAATTTCATATAATGTTCTTGTTTATACCAATGAAAAATAGACTCATTAAGGGTTCTACACATATAAACCATGCTTCTTAATTATTTTTGTACATTTTTTGACAATTTTTCCAAAACAGAACAGTGACTCACGAATTCATTCAGAGCAGGTCTCACTAAAACTTAATTATCTCATAATACATATATCTTTTGCCTACTCTGTTTCTTTCATGTAAAACTAGACACAATAAGATTTAATTTCATATTTCATTCACCTTCTAATTCAAGGTATCCTATTTTTGGTGATTTTTCAAAGTCACACCATTTCTGTTACTACAAGCTGTTTCGTTACAATTCATGAAAAACTAACTTCTAACCGAACATGTCCATATACCTAATTCAAGGATACATTTCGTATACATACAATTTCTTATCAAAAACGATTAAAATTCAACTAAGAATGCATAAACATTGCCAATATAAACCAACGTACATATCAAAAACACAACAGCATATTTAACCAAAAAAATTTTAGCCATATTCGCATGGCTATTATATACAAGAACCTTAAAATTTCATCAAGACAAAGACCAAGTCCTTCCTATACATGCCTTCATTTAAAACCAAAATAAAAGAGTACCCAAAATGTAGATTGATAGTGTGAGTGACTTTTCGAACGATCCCGACGAGCTTGTAGCTTGCACCTAATCTAAAAAAAAACAGAGAAACACTTCACACGATAAGCTTACTAGCTTAGTAAGTCCTAATTTCATAAAAAAATATAACGTTTAAAAATCAACGATTTAATTACTACAATTCAACTTGTAGGCTTATACTCGTATTTATTTTCAAACTTTAATTTCATACCCATAAAAGCAAGTATGAATTCGTAAGAAAAATATCTCTTACCCACATGTTCATAATCGAATTACTTATTTATATTCAAATCTTTCGAAACCCAAAATATCATCATGTAATCATAGGTACAACATTTATACACTTAAATGTCAATTACTATACTACCACTCATGTGGCCGAATACCCAGTCATGTATCCACATACTAAAAGACCAAGATACAACATCATGTAATTCATTAGTAAAGCCGAGAACACATATATTAGAACCATATATATATATATATATTCCACACTCATAACGCATGCCGCTTGTAATAAATCACCGATTTACCTTGTCTTATATAAGTAAGAAGTTCATTCCTACTTTACATACTCACTGAGCGATTAACTTGATAAGTTTGCTTTAATTAGCCTTGAACACAAATTTCAATTTCTATTTCATAAAATACATCACCAAGGCATTAAGCTTTGCTAGGCATAAAAGCCCGATAAGAATCACCGGCACAAGGCACGCTAGGCATAAAAGCCCGAATAGAATCATCAGGCACAAAGCACGCTGAGGCATGAAAGCCCGAATAGAATCAGGCACAAAGCACGCTTTCGGCATGAAAGCCCGAATAGAATCAACGGCACAAAGCTCGCTGAGGCATGAAAGCCCGAATAGAATCACCAGGCACAAGGCACGCTGGGCATGAAAGCCCGAGTCATGTCAATATAGTTAAACATTCCCAACACACTTCATAACTATTATATATTCGTCTAATTCAATCGGGTATACTTACATTGAACCATCAAAACCATTTTATCACTATACGATCTAACAATTCCCCATCACATACTCAACAAAATCACCAACCTAACATACCAATATACATTCGGCCATGGTGAAAAAGAATACTAAAATTCCTCAATTTTTAATATTCAAGATAACCATAATTAATTCTTTGACATGATTTAACTAAAGGACTTACCTCGGTTGTCGATAGTCCGTGCGAATCGGCTATTCGAGAACCTTCGTCTTTCCCCGGTCTAATTCCGTTTTTCTTAGCTCTTGACCTAAAACACATTAAAATTTAGCTCATTTAATTGCATTTCATCTCAATTTAGTCCCAAAACACACAATTGGGCAATTTACCATTTTGCCCCTAATGTTTTCCATTTTACAATTTGGTCCAATTTACACAAAACACAAAATATGCCAAATTTTCCAACACTATAGCTTGGCCGAATATCCCCATAGCCATATGTGTCCATGCATGCCATTTATTTTATGTTTTAGTCCTTCAAACTTTTATTTTTTTCAAATAAATCCCTAGCATCCAATTTCATCACAATTTCAAATTCAAAAGGATGATTTAACATATACTAATTGAAATCTACTATCAAACATTTCAAGTCATGCATATACAACCATAGCCGAATTTAATGTGCCAAAATCTCAAAAATTTCTACATGGGTTGTATAGGATTCAAAGCAACCATTCCAAAAATGCAAAAACTATCAAGAACTAAGCAAAATACATACCCCTAATTAAGCCCCAAAGTGCCGAAATTTCAAGCTCCAACAATGGAGTTTCTTCTTCAAACTTTCGGCCAAGAAGATGAGCAAGATAAGTTTCTCTTTCTTCCCACTTGTTTTTATTATTTTATGCTAAAACAAGCATATATTTTAACATTTTATTAACACACTAATATAACATCAAATTTTGTGATTAAAAAGGCCCATTGCCGTCCCTCTTTATAGCACATGGGCTAATTGCCCTTTTAGTACACCCACTTAAAAAGCCACAATCAAATTAGTACCTTTCACTTTAGCACGCAACTTTTACACTTTTCTCGATTAAATCCTTTTTATCAAATTAAGTACTTAAACGATAAAATTTTTCTACGAAACTTTCACACATTTTCATTCACATATAATAGACATGAAATAAATTATTAGAACATTTCTCGGGCTCGGATTCGTGGTCCCGAAACCACCGTTCCGAATTGAGTCAAATTTGGTCTGTTACAACTCTCCCCCCTTAAGAATTTTCGTCCTCGAAAATTTTACCGTTAAACAAGGTCGGATATTGTTGCCTTATTGACTCCTCAGGCTCCCACGTAGCCTCTTCAACTCCGTGTTTATTCCATAATACTTTCACTAATGGAACCTTCTTATTTCTCAACTCCTTCACTTCTCGAGCCAAGATACAAATCGGTTCTTCATCATATGTCAAATCGGATCGAATTTCAATCTCGTGACGGTGTAATCACATGGGACGGATCCGATCTATATTTATAAGCATCGAAACGTGAAATACATTGTGTATCTTTTCTAAATCAAGGGGCAATTTCAATCTATAAGCAACAGCCCTATACGCTCGATGATTTCATACGGTCCAATAAATCTCGGACTCAACTTGCCTTTCCTACCAAATCGGAGTATTTTCTTCCAAGGTGAAACTTTTAAGAACACCCGATCTCAACCTGAAATTCGATGTCTTTACGTTTCAAATCGGCGTAAGACTTTTGTCGATCCGAAGCAGCTTTCAAATTATTCCTAATAAGAACCACCTTCTGTTCTGTTTCTTTAATCCAATCAACCCCGTGTATCTTATTTTCACTGAGCTCACCCGATAACAGCGGTGTGCGACATTTTCGCCCGTATAAAGCTTCGTGTAAGGTGCCATTTTTATGCTAGATTGGAAACTGTTATTGTAAGCAAATTCAACCAAAGGTAGGTATCGTTCCCACGTACCTTCAAACTCGAGAACGCAACACCTCAACATGTCCTCAAGTATCAAAATAGTTCGCTCAGACTGACCGTCTGTTTGCAGATGGAAGGCTGTACTAAAATGAAGTTTAGTACCTAAAGCATCTTGCAATTTCTTCCAGAACCGCGATGTGAATCTTGGGTCCCTATCTGAAACAATGGAACTCGGTACACCGTGCAACCTTACAATCTGCGACACATACAGTTCGACAAGCTTATCAAGTGAATAGTCGGTACGTACCGGCACAAAATGAGCTGATTTAGTCAGTCTATCAACGATAACCCATATGGCATCTTTCTTGCTCGGTGTCATAGGAAGACCGGATACAAAATCCATTGTAATTCTATCCCATTTCCATTCGTGTATCATGATTGGTTGAAGTAATCCAGACGGTACACGATGCTCGGCTTTACTTGTTGATGATTAAAGCACTTAGAAACAAACTCGGATATATCCTGTTTCATGCCGTGCCACCAATAGAATTGCTTCAAATCGTTATACATTTTAGTGCTACCTGGTGTATCGATAGTCGACCACTATGGGCCTCACACGGGATCATCAGTATCAAATCTAAGTTCTTTGGAACACACAATCGGCCTTTATAATTCAAGCAATCATTTGCATCTATCTCAAAAAATCTGATTACGTACCACTTCCACACCGATTCCGAATAGCAATCAACTTTTGTCAACTTTACGTACATCACAAATCTGCTTGAATAAACATCGGTCTTGCTTGTAACTCGGCTAAGATCGAACCATCATCAGACATAGTCACCCGTGCGTTCAATGCACGAAGACTAAATAATGATTTTCGACTTAACGCATCCACAACAACATTAGCTTTCCCCGGATGGTAGTCAATCACTAATTCATAGTCTTTCAAAGAATTCTAACCATCTGCGTTGTCTCAAGTTTAAGTCTTTCTGAGTCATCAAATACTTCAAACTTTTGTGATCTGAATAAATATGACATTTTTCGCCAAATAAGTAGTGACGCCAAATTTTTAATGCGAACACAATGGCTGCTAACTCCAGATCGTGAGTTGGATAATTTTTCTCATGCGGCTTCAATTGTCTCGAAGCGTAGGCTATCACCTTGCCTTCTTGCATTAAAACACAACCCAACCCATTCAAGGAAGCATCACTAAAAATAGTAAATTCTCTACCCGATTCAGGCTGAGTTAACACTGGGGCTTCGGTCAAAAAGGCTTTCAAGCGCTCGAAACTTTTCTCGACACCTTTCCGACAACTCAAATTTGACATCTTTCTCTGATGAGTCTCGTTAACGGTGTAGCTATAACAGAAAAACCTTTCACAAACCGTCTGTAATACCCACTTGAAGCCTAGGAAACTTCGGATCTCGAAACATTCTTTGGTGGTTTCCAATCGAGTATGGCTGCTATTTTGTTTGGATCCACCCGAATACCTGACACAGAAACAACATGACCCAAGAAATTAACTTCATTCATCCAGAACTCGCACTTACTAAACTTTGCATACAATCGTTGATCCTCAAAGTTTGTAGTACTAATCTCAAATGCTCAAGCATGTTCCGTTTCATTTTTGGAGTAGATCAAGATATCATCAATAAACACTACTACAAACCGATCCAAAAGCGTCGAAGACCGGTTCATTAGATCCATAAAAGCAGCGAGTGCATTAGTGAGTCCAAAAGGCATAACCAAAAACTCATAGTGTCCGTACCTGCTCGAATGCGCCTTTGGCACATCTGAATCTCGACTGCAATCGATAATAGCCCGATCTCAAATCTATTTTTGAAAACACTCAAGCCCCTTTAATTGATCAAATAAATCATCAATTCGAGGTAACGGTACTTATTCTTTATGGTTACCTTATTTAGTTGTCGGTGAGTCGATACACATTCGCATAGTTCCATCTTTCTTTTCACAAATAAAACCGTGCACCCACGGAGAGAAACTCGATCGCGCGAAGCCCTTATCTGTCGGCTCTTGCAATCGTGCTTTCAATTCTTTTAACTCAAGAGGGTGCCATCCGATCACGGAGCTATCGAAATCGAGTCATCCGGTACTAATTCAATGCCGAACTCAACCTCTCGTCTTTGGGGTAAACCCGGTAGTTCTTCGAGAAACACATCGGGGTATTCACATACAAGCGTCTGATTCGATTTGTTTCTCGACATTTTATTATTCAATACATAAGCCAAATAAGCTTCACACCCTTTTCTCACATACTTAGGGCTAACATTGAAGATATTCTCAGTAGGCAACCCATTTACATCACAAGATTTAATTCGATGGTCTCACCATTTCGACACTTCAAATCAATAAGCTTTCTTTTACAATCTACTACTTTTGCCTCATGTGAAGTTAACCAGTCCATACCCAAGATTATATCAAATTCGTCAAAGGGCAACAACATTAAATCACCAAAGCAATAATCCCGAATCATCAACGGGCAATCTCTACACACTTTATTAACAAGCACACACCTACCCAAAGGGTTGGACACACGAATCACAAACTCGGTAGACTCAACTAGCAGAGTCTTTCCGAATTCTAAAGTTTCACACACATATGAGTGAGTCGAACCAGGATCAATTAATGCAATTACAGTAGTGTCATAAAGGGTGAAAGTACCGGTAATGACATCAGGGGAGGAAGCATCCTCTCTGGCTCGTGCAGCATAAGCTCTAGCTGGAGCTCTAGCCTCAGATCGAACTGTAGTGTTCTTCGTTCCTTTCTGACTACCACCTACATTGCCTGAATGTCTGGGTGGTCTACCTCGCATTGACGTGTTGCTCGGCTTAGTATTCTGGAATGGTATTCTGCTCAGCTAACCTCGGACACTCTCTAATAAAATGATCTGACGATCCACATTTATAGCAAGACCGATCATGAAATCTACATCTCCCTGAGTGCCATTTCCCACAGTGCTCGCATTCAACTCTATTCTGAGGAACGTTACCAACACTGGCTATCGAGGTAGCTCGAGAGCTCATAGGAGGTCGATCCCGTCTAGGTGGATCTGTAGTAGCTTTATGTCGGCTGTAGTCATCTCTGGACTTCTTGGTGGTGGAATGAAAGACCTTACCCGAAGATCTTTTACGAATGTCTCTAGCTTCAGTCTCAGCCTTTCTTTTCTCTTTTCCGAGCTCTTCAGCTTTGCAAGCTCTCTCAACTAAAGTCACAAACTCTTGAATTTCAAGAATGCCAACAAACATCTTTATATCCTCATTCAGGCCATCTTCAAATCTTTTACACATAATAGCTTCAGTAGAAACACACTCTCTAGCATATCTGCTGAGCCTGACAAATTTTCGTTCATATTCCGTCACGGTCATTCGTCCTTGTTTGAGCTCAAGGAATTCTTTTCGTTTTTGATCAATGAATCTTTGGCTGATATATTTCTTGCGGAATTCATTCTGGAAGAAATCCCAGGTCACTTTTTCTTTCGGGACCACTGATACTAGTGTATTCCACCAGTGATATGCCGTGTCCCGCAGTAAGGATATAGCACACTTCAGGCATTCATCCGGAGTACAAGATAGCTCATCAAGTACCCGAATAGTGTTATCCAGCCACATTTCGGCTCTCTCTGCGTCATCATCATCATTGGCTTTAAATTCTTGACCCCAAATTTTGAATTTTATCAATCTGGGGGCCTACTAGATCTCATCGGATCTATCATCGGGGGTGCTGAAGGAATTGGAGTTGGATTATTCGGGGGTGGAGGTTGGTGTACAGCCGGGTTATTTTGAATAAATTGGGCAAACCACTCATTCATCATCTGATAAAAGGCTCGTTTAGTCTCTCCTTCGTGGCTACCCGAAACAGGTCGAGAGTCTACCGGCGCTGATCCGTGTGCACGGTCAGGCGCTACACTCTCTACATCATCAACTACGGCTCTTTCGGGATCGGTATCCATTTACTATATAAAACAAAGTTCAGGCTGTCAGAAGTCACCACACTATCAATATATGATAAAGGCATGTATAGCTAGACTCACACGCGCTACGGTAGTCCTAGAATCGACTAAACCGTAAGCTCTGATACCAATCAAATGTAACACCCCTTACCCGAAACCCTTTGCCGGAATCGAGTACGTGGCATTACTAGACTTGACTATTAACTCGGGGTGTAAAATTTTAAAGCTGTCTAACTGCGTCATGCTGACAAAATCGATCATAACTCGAGTTACAAAACTCGAAATTTAGATCCGTAAATTTTCCTTGAAACTAGACTCATATAAATTTTCACCATAATTTCTCCAGAATTTTTCTTGTGGCCAATTAGTACAGTTTATTCATTAAAGTTAGCCTTAATACACTGCTTGACAATTCTGACCTGTCTCTACAAAAATACAATTATCTCGTTGCACAAATTTCCTATAATGTTCTTGTTTATACCAATGAAAAATATACTCATTAAGGGTTCTACACATATAAACCATGCTTCTTAATTATTTTTTTAAAATTTTTGAAAATTTTTCCAAAACAGAACAGTGACTCACGAATTCATTCAGAGCAGGTCTCACTAAAACTTAATTATCTCATAATATATAAATATTTTGCCTACTCTGTTTCTTTCATGTAAAACTAGACACAATAAGGTTTAATTTCATATTTCATTCACCTTCTAATTCAAGGTATCATATTTTTGGTGATTTTTCAAAGTCACACCATTTCTGTTACTACAAGCTGTTTTGTTACAATTCATGAAAAACTAACTTCTAACCGAACATGTCCATATACCTAATTCAAGGATACATTTCGTATACATACAATTTCTTATCAAAAACGATTAAACTTCAACTAAGAATGCATAAACATTGCCAATATAAACCAACGTACATATCAAAAACACAATAGCATATTTAACCAAAAAAATTTTAGCCATATTCGCATGGCTATTATATACAAGAACCTTAAAATTTCATCAAGACAAAGACCAAGTCCTTCCTATACATGCCTTCATTTAAAACCAAAATAAAAGAGTACCCAAAATGTAGATTGATAGTGTGAGCGACTTTCCGAACGATCCCGACGAGCTTGTAGCTTGCACCTAATCTAAAAAAAAACAGAGAAACACTTCACACGATAAGCTTACTAGCTTAGTAAGTCCTAATTTCATAAAAAAAATATAACGTTTAAAAATCAACGATTTAATTACTACAATTCAACTTGTAGGCTTATACTCGTATTTATTTTCAAACTTTAATTTCATACCCATATAAGCAAGTATGAATTAAGTAAGAAAAATATCTCTTACCCACATGTTCATAATCGAATTACTTATTTATATTCAAATCTTTGAAACCCAAAATATCATCATGTAATCATAGGTACAACATTTATACACTTAAATGTCAATTACTATACCATGGCATCAATTACACTACCACTCATGTGGCGAATACCCAGATCATGTATCCACATACTAAAAGACCAAGATACAACATCATGTAATTCATTAGTAAAGCCGAGAACACATATATTAGAACCATATATATATATATATATTCCACACTCAAACGCATGCCGCTTGTAATAAATCACCGATTTACCTTGTCTTATATAAGTAAGAAGTTCATTCCTACTTTACATACTCACACGAAAGCGATTAACTTGATAAGTTTGCTTTAATTATGCCTTGAACACAAATTTCAATTTCTATTTCATAAAATACATCACCGGCATTAAGCACGCTAGGCATAAAAGCCCGATAAGAATCACCGGCACAAGGCACGCTGGGCATGAAAGCCGAATAGAATCACTGGCACAAAGCACGCTGGGCATGAAAGCCCGAATAGAATCACCGGCACAAAGCACGCTAGGCATGAAAGCCGAATAGAATCACCGGCACAAGGCACGCTAGGCATGAAAGCCCGAGTCATGTCAATACAGATTAAACATTCCCAACACACTTCATAACTATTATATATTCGTCTAATTCAATCGGGTATACTTACATTGAACCATCAAAACCATTTTATCACTATACGATCTAACAATTCCCCATCACATACTCAACAAAATCACCAACCTAACATACCAATATACATTCGGCCATGGTGAAAAAGAATACTAAAATTCCTCAATTTTTAATATTCAAGATAACCATAATTAATTCTTTGACATGATTTAACTAAAGGACTTACCTCGGTTGTCGATAGTCCGTGCGAATCGGCTATTCGAGAACCTTCGTCTTTCCCGGTCTAATTCCGTTTTTCTTTGCTCTTGATCTAAAACACATTAAAATTTAGCTCATTTAATTGCATTTCATCTCAATTTAGTCCCAAAACACACAATTGGGCAATTTACCATTTTGCCCCTAATGTTTTCCATTTTACAATTTGGTCCAATTTACACAAAACACAAAATATGCCAAATTTTCCAACACTATAGCTTGGCGAATATCCCCATAGCCATATGTGTCCATGCATGCCATTTATTTTATGTTTTAGTCCTTCAAACTTTTATTTTTTCAAATAAATCCCTAGCATCCAATTTCATCACAATTTCAAATTCAAAAGGATGATTTAACATATACTAATTGAAATCTACTATCAAACATTTCAAGTCATGCATATACAACCATAGCCGAATTTAATGTGCCAAAATCTCAAAAATTTCTACATGGGTTGTATAGGATTCAAAGCAACCATTCCAAAAATGCAAAAATTATCAAGAACTAAGCAAAATACATACCCCTAATTAAGCCCCAAAGTGCCGAAATTTCAAGCTCCAACAATGGAGTTTCTTCTTCAAACTTTAAATGAAGATGAGCAAGATAAGTTTCTCTTTCTTCCCACTTGTTTTTATTATTTTATGCTAAAACAAGCATATATTTTAATATTTTATTAACACACTAATATAACATCAAATTTTGTGATTAAAAAGGGCCATTGCCGTCCCTCCTTATAGCACATGGGCTAATTGCCCTTTTAGTACACCCACTTAAAAAGCCACAATCAAATTAGTACCTTTCACTTTAGCACGCAACTTTTACACTTTTCTCGATTAAATCCTTTTTATCAAATTAAGTACTTAAACGATAAATTTTTTCTACGAAACTTTCACACATTTTCATTCACATATAATAGACATGAAATAAATTATTAGAACATTTCTCGGGCTCGGATTCGTGGTCCCGAAACCACCGTTCCGATTTGAGTCAAATTTGGTCTGTTACATTAGTTTAGTAGTTAATTAATTTAGATTAATAAACAACTTCTCTTATTTTAGGCTAAATAATAAAAAGAAAGTTAGTATTAGTACTTTTAATTCCTTTGGGTTCGATAATCCGGTCTTGCCTAAGCTATACTACTGTTCGATAGGTGCACTTGCCTTTAATCGTTGTCAGAGTTAGTTTCCAGGTTCGATCATTCTTTTATAAATTTTAAAACTCTGATTTACAGCGATCAAGAACATCTCCGATATTGATAGCTCCTTATAGAATGGCACCTACAGAGTTGAAATAGTTGAAAGAACAGTTGCAAGAGTTGATAGATAGGGGTTTTGCTCGACCAATTTTTCTCCTTGGGGTGCACCTATTTTATTTGTTAAGAAAAAGGACGGATCTATGTGATTATGTATTGACTATAGACAACTCAATAAAGTCACGATCAAGAATAAGTATCCATTGCCTCATATTGATGATCTGTTTGATCAGTTGAAAGGTGCAACAATGTTCTCAAAGATTGATCTTCGTTCTGGTTACTATCAATTGTGAGTTAAAGCCTCAGATGTGTTGAAAATTGCATTTTCGAACCAGGTACGGACATTATGAATTTCTTGTGATGCCATTTGGTTTGACTAATGCACCTGCAGTATTTAAGGATTTGATGAATAGAATTTTCAAACCGTATTTTGACAGATTCATCATGGTATTCATTAATTGTATTTTGATTTATTCACAGGATGAGACAGAGCATGCCGAGCATTTGAGGATTGTTTTGTAAACTTTGCGGGAAAAGCAATTATACGCTAAGTTTAGCAAATGTGAATCTTGGCTTAGGGAAGTCAGATTTCTGGGACATGTTGTATCAGCTGAGGGCATCAGGGTTGATCCGAGCAAAATTTCAGCTGTTGTTGATTGAAGGCCTCCGAGAAATGTATCTAAGGTTAGAAGTTTTCTAGGTTTAGTCGGATATTATAGAAGATTTGTCAAGGGATTCTCGATGATTGCTACACTGTTGATGAGATTATTGCAGAAAGATGTTAAATTCGAGTGGTTTGAGAATTGTCAACAAAGCATTAATCAATTAAAAGGTTTGTTAACCGAGGCACTGGTGTTTGTTCAGCCAGAGTCTAGTAAAGAATTTGTGATCTATAGTGATGCTTCGCTAAATGGTTTGGGCTGTGTATTAATGCAAGAGGGAAGAGTAATAGCATATGCTTCTAGATAGTTAAAACCGCACGAAAATAATTATCCAACACATGATTTAGAGCTTGCAGTGATTGCTTTTGCTTTAAAGATTTGGCGACACCATTTATACGGAGAAAAATGTCATATCTTCACAGATCACAAAAGCCTGAAGTACTTAATGTCGCAGAAAGATTTAAATCTTAGACAACGTAGGTGGCTCAAGTTATTGAAAAACTGTGACTTTATCATTGATTATCATCTGAGAAAAGCTAATGTTCTTGCTGATGCTTTAAGTAGAAAATCTTTATTTTCCTTGAGAGTGTTGAACACGTAATTTACATTAATTGATGATGGTTCGATCTTAGCTGAGTTGAAAGCTAGACCGATGTTTTTACAACAGATTTACGAAGCTTAGAAATACGATGATGTGTTGTTAGCCAATCGAAAACAGATTGAATCGACTCTTGATTCAGATTTTTAGATTGGATTTGATGATAGTTTGTATTTTTAAGGCTGAATTTGCATTCCAAGAAATTTCAATCTCGTTTAGAAGATTTTGCAGGAAACTTATAGTAGTAGCTTTTCTATTCATCCTTGTAGCATTAAAATATACGGTGATATGAAACAAAAGTATTGCTGGCTAGGTATGAAACGAGAGATCTCATAGTTCGTATCAAGATGTTTAGTTTGTCAGCAAGTTAAAGCCGAACATTATGTACCTTCTGGTTTGTTACAACCAGTGATGATTCCGGAATGGAAATGGGAGCGCGTTGTGATGGATTTTGTATTGCGATTGCCTTTATCTTCGAGAAAGAAAGATTCAGTTTGGGTCATTGTTGATCGTCTGACGAAATATGCATATTTCATTCCAGTGCGTACAGATTATTCACTCGAGAGATTGGCAGAGTTATATGTTGCTGAGGTTGTCAGATTACACGGGGTGCTAGTTTCTATCATTTCTGATAGAGGTCCGCAGTTTTACGTCTCGATTCTAAAGCAAGTTGCATGAGGCTCTACGTACTCATTTTCATTTTAGCACCGCGTTTCATCCTAAGACCGGTGGTTAGTTCGAATGAGTGATTCAGATACTCAAAGATATGTTTCGATGTTGTGTTTTAGAGTTCGAAGGCAACTGGGAAAGATTTCTACCATTAGTTGAATTCACGTACAACAATAGTTATCAATCGAGTATAAAAATGGCACCATACGAAGCTTTGTATGGTCCAAAATGCCGAACTCCATTGTATATGATTGAGCTCAGTGAGAAAAAGTTTCACGGGGTTGATTTGATACGAGAAACCGAAGAAAAGGTTAAAGTAATATGAGACAGTTTGAAAGTAGCTTTAGATTGACAGAAATCCTATGCAGATTTAAAAAGAAAAGACATTGAATTTCAAGTTGGCGACAAAGTTTTCTTGAAAGTATCGTCTTGGAGTAAAGTTCTTCGATTCGGTCGTAAACTAAAGTTAAGTCCGCAATTTATCGGGCCGTATGAGATTACTGAAAGAATTGGACCAGTAGCTTACAGATTAGCTTTGCCGTTAGAGTTAGAAAAGATCCATTATGTTTTTCATGTATCTATATTATGATGGTACCGATCAGACCCTTCGCATGTAATCTCACCTATTGATGTCGAAATTTAGCCTAATATGACGTACAGTGAAGAACCAATCATAATTTTAGCTCGAGAGGTTAAAAAAAATTGAGAAATAAAAGCATAGCTTTAGTCAAAGTTCTATGGAAATGACACGGAGTAGAAGAAGCTACCTGGGAACCAGAAGAAGTTATGAAAGTGCAATACTCGAACCTCTTTTCTGGTAAGATTTTCGGGGATGAAAATTCCTTTAGGGGGAAGAGTTGTAACAACTCGTTTTCAGTAAAATTAGAATAGTGGTTTTGGGACCAAAAATTCAATGTGAAAATAGTTATTTTATTTATTATTTTAATGTCTACGGTATGTTAGTAGTGTCGTATAAAAATTTCCTTACGAAATTTTAACGTTTGCATGTGTAATTAAGTAAAAAGGACTAAATCGTAAAAGGTAAAAAAGTTGAGTTCTATTAGTTAAAGGTATTGTAACACCCCAAACCCGGCCTAGGCTGTAACACCCCAAACCCGGTCAATACACCACGACCGAATCTGGCATGTTACGGGGAAAATCGCGTTTGAAGGGTTAGGTTTCTGGTTAAAGATTCGATGAAAAACTCCTTGTCATATTTTATACTTTTCGAAATCTTGGCATGATAGCTTTGTCATATTTTAATGTTTTAGAGTGATACCCGATGGTAAAGTTTAAAACACATTGCGTTATAGTTTTGAAACCGTTGTTCTTCCAAGTTTTTAGCAAATTTTAACTCAATTAATTTGTTAAGGCATATTAGAAAGCTACTTTAAGCATAAACATAGTAAAACCTAATTTAAAGGCCATTTACAACGCAACACAAAACCGAATAGTAATAAATAAGCTAAAGTACCGAATTTTATAAAGTCTGAGCAAATCTTTTTTAAAGCATGGCATGAGCACCTCGAGTCCATCCGGCTCCATGTCGCGTCTAAGTGTCACTGAAGCGTCAAAGGAGAGGGTGAGTCGCAAGACTCGATGCATAAATCCCACTCCCGATAATACAACATGCTAACACACATCATATCATAGCAACATAATCAATGCACCCGATCCTAACCATCCATATCACCTTTCTACCCCGTGTGGTACCAAACCACTTGGTGGTGCCAAACCACTTTGGTGACCCAAAGTCACGATATCCATAAGTGTGGTGCCAAACCACTTTGGTGACCCAAAGTCACGAATAATCCAATGATGGGGCCAACCCATCGCGTGATACCAAATCACTAGCGACGATCCCATATCTCAAAGTGGGGCCAACCCACGGTGGTGTTAACCACGAGGGGCGAGTCGCAATGAGGTGCCAAACCTCTGGGTGTCCCAAAGACACGGTGTGATACCAAATCACCGGTGACCGCGATCACAAATTCGATGATGGGGCCAACCCATCGTGTGATACCAAATCACTAGCGACGATCCCATATCTCAAAGTGGGGCCAACCCACGGTGGTGTTAACCACGGGGGCGAGTCGCAATGAGGTGCCAAACCTCTGGTGTCCCAAAGACACAAATGTGGTACCAAACCACTTGGTGACCAGAAGTCACAAATCGGATGATGGGGCCAACCCATCGTGTGATACCAAATCACTTGGCGTCAATCCTCAATACCGCCTTGTGGGGCCAACCCAACGTGGTGCGAAACCACGGGGGCGAGGCGCTGAGTGCCAAACCTCTGGAGGTGCCAAACCTCTGTGACCCAAAGTCACAAAGTTGTGTTACCAAAACACTGGTGCTCGTCAGCACAAAATATCACTGGCCCCCTCCACTCGTACAACCCATATCAACCACTAATATGCATTTAACGAAATATACATCATGCTTGTCAAGCAACATACATATTGTTTATCACAATCCAGTATCATAGCACACATATTGGATATACTATGCTTACCAAAAGCATCAACATGACAACTCATAGCAGATACGGCATGCTTACCAAAAGCATCACAACAGGGACTTACCTGACCCTTTTGCCTCATACCTTAATGGCACTTAATCCACCTTTTCATGGAATCAAACAACACACAATATATATATAAATAATAACGGGCGTAGTGTGCAAATGTACACACACGCAAGCCTTAACCGAAGAACCAACTAAGACCCTTGATCCTCTTGCTCCTAAAACAATCGGCCAACCATGCATTAGCACTCATACCATTCGACTATAACCATTTTAAACCAAAGGGTTATCGATTAACCCTTACCTCACGATTGATTTGGTTTCTTACCAAATCCCGAACCAACCAATGGTTCCACTTGACAAACGGCCACCCCTAAAACATAAACAATTAGCCTCACAAGCCGAAACTAAAAGAATAAGCCAACATCCAACCTCTTACCACCACCTACCAATTGCTTACCCAAAGATAATTGCTTTGCTTGCTGCTTGAAATCCGAGGATACCCTATGACAAAACGATTCCAACCAACGATCAATATGCCATCAAACAAACACCAAAACCAACACTTACCCTTGAAGATGACGACAGAGAAACGAAGAAAGACCATAAGCATTCGGCCTTACCTAAATACCTTCTCCAAAGCTTGAACCAACCGCCAAAAGCGGCCCACACTCCACCTAACAATCGGCCAAGAACAGAACTAGGAGGGAAAAAAAGATTCATTTGAAGTGAACACTACTAGGAGAGAAGAGAGATTCGGCCAATTAACAAAATGAAACAAAGAGAAAGAAAGATACTTTCGGTTTGACAAGAGAAGGAACAATGGAGGAAGGTGTTTTGGAGAATAGTGTTTCGGCTAAGGAGATTTCAAAAACAAGAAAAGAGAGTATGAGAGGAAGAGAGAACTATTTTCGGTTTACACAAATGAAGAAGAAAGGTAGGGAGGAAAGAATATTCGGCTACCAAGAAGATTGAGAGAAAGCAAGCAAATTCGGCAAGGGTTCATTTGGACTTTCGGTTTCCAAGAGAAAAGATGGAGAAATACCTATGAAATTTCGGATGGTTTTGACAAAAAGGAGAATTGGCTTACCCATAAACTTTTGGCCGAAAAGCACAAAAATGCCACAAGAATTTCGGCATTCCCACTCCCCTACAAACCAAGCCGTCCATTCCCCCCAAACTCTCCTAAAATTCGGCCACCATACCAACATACACTCCAAGCCATCCATTCAAACTAGTTTGAACTAGTCTTCCTCCTAAATTCACTCTCCACCTTTCTTTTGAATACTTTGACTTGGTCCATGGTAGAGTTTGAACTACCAACAACTCCTCCTCCTTGAGCCGCCAAAATGGAAGCCAAAATGGGGAATTTCGCAGCTTGAACTCAGGACCTCTGCCTCCCGCAATTGACGCCAACACCAGGCTCCAAGTGGCGCATGCTTTGCCACTCCACCAGCTCCTCTTTTGTACTCTAAAACACCAAATAAAATATAAAACCCCACTCTCCTCGGCTCCTCTCACCTAAGGCTTAAAAACTAAAATTTTCCTACCGCTCAGGGCATAGTCCTAGCCTACAATTAAGCCCCTAAGACACCAAAACAACAACATAGCACACCAACACATGCAATATCATGCAACAACAAAATAGCCCCCAACCCGGATATTACAGTTCTACCCCTTAAAATAATTTCGGCCTCGAAATTACGATCAAAAGAGTTGCGAATGCTTCTTTGTTTCATCATATCCTCGGGTTCCCACGTGGCTTCTTCCACGCCATGATTACTCGCCACGAGTACCTTAACCAAAGGCACGGACTTCTTACGCGAACCTTCACATCCCGATCTAGAATGCGCACGGTTCTTCTTCCAAAGTCAAATGCGGATTTACCTCGATCTCTTCCACTTTGCTACCACATGCGGCGGATCCGAGCGATAACGTCGAAGCATCGAAACGTGAAATACGTCGTGGATCGACTTAGCTCTGCCGGCAACTCAAGGCGATCGCCATCGGTCCCACTCGTTTCAATACCTTATACGGCCCAATAAACCTCGGACTTAGCTTGCCTTTCTTTCCAACCTCAAAACCTTCTTCCATGGCGAGACCTTGAGAAAAACTTGATCCCCACGAAAACTCTATGTCTCTCCGCTTAAGATCGGCATAAGACTTCTGCCGGTCCGAAGCTTCCTTCAACCGAGCTGAATCAACTTAACCTTGTTTTCGGTCTCGAAAGAACCAACTCGGGTCCTAACAAGCGGGTGTTCACCTAACTCGAGTCCAACACGTAGGTGATCGACACTTCCTACCATACAACGCCTCATATGGTGCCATCTTGATGCTCGCTTGGTAATCGTTGTTGTAGGCAAACTCACTAATGGTAGAAACTCCTCTCAACTACCTCTAAAATCCGAACACAACCCCTCGGCATATCCTCCAAGATCTGAATAACCCTTTCCGATTGTCCGTCGATCGCGGGTGAAAAGCCGTCTTTGAAATCCAACCGCGTACCCAGAGCTGATGCAACGCTTTCGGAGAACCTTGACGTAAATCGGGATCCTATCCGAGATGATCGATCTTTGCACACCGTGCAACCTCACTATCTCCGAAACATACGGCCGCCAACCTCACAAGTGAGTAGTCAACTCTCACCGAATGAAATGAAATGGATTTTAGTCGGTCGATCCACAATTACCCAAATGAATCCTTCTTGCTTGGCGTGGCGGTAACCCACCGACGAAATCCATGGTTATCCTTTCCCACTTCCACTGAGGAATCTTCACAGGTGAAGCAACCACAGCGACGACAATCGATGTTCAGCCTTGACTGTGACATGTCGGACACTTCCCAACAAACTCTGTCACTTCTTTCTTGAGACGAGGCCACCAAAAGCGCTCTCTGAGATCCCTATACATCTTACTACCTCAAGGATACATAGCATAAGGGCTACTATGTGCGTCTGAAGAATCCTCGCCTCGACTCAACATCCTTGGGCATGCAAGCTTTACCTTGAAAACACAAAGACCCCATCACTAGACAAGTTGTAACCTTCCAAACCACCACTCTGTACACCGCAACCTCCGCGCTTTCGAACCTCATCCTCTAACTTTGTTTCTCTCGATCTGCTCAACCCAAGTAGGCTTAATCGCAACTCTGCCAGAGAATACTCCGTCGTCATACAAACTCAAATGAGCAAACATCGCTCTTAAGTCCGAAACAACCTTACGGCTCAACGCGTGCGCCACCACGTTAGCCTTGCCCTGATGATACTCAATCGAGCGATCGTAATCTTTAAGCAACTCAACCCATCTGCTGCTGCCTCAAATTCAAATCCTTACGAGTCAAGAGGTACTTGGACTCTTATGATCGGTGTAGACTATTGATATCTCTCCATACAAGTAGTGCCTCCAAATCTTCAACGCAAAAGACTACAATTGCTAACTCGGATCGTGCGTCGGATAGTTGACCTCATGTGGCCTCAATGCCGAGATGCGTAAGCCACAACCTTACCTTCTGCATCAAAGACACAACCCAACCCGTATGTGATGCATCGCGATGACCGTGAATTCCTTACCGGCCTCGAGTTGAACCAAAACGAGCTTACTGTTAGAATCTTCTTAAGCTTGTCGAAACTCTCCTGCTGTTTCTCACCAAACAAACGGAACCTCTTTCCTTAACAACTTGGTCATTGGTGCCGCAATCAACGAAAACCTCTACAAACCTTGGTAGTATCCTCGCCAAACCCGAGAAAACTCGAATCTCGACCCATCGACTTAGGCGGTTCAATCCAAAGCGCCTCAATTTTCCGAGGATCCACTCTAATCCCTCGGTGACACTACATGTCCCAAGAAAGTCACTTCTCTAAGCGAACTCGCACTTGCATGAACTTAGCGTAAAGTCGCTTCTCCTCAAAATCTGCGATTACCACACGCAAATCGCATCATGCTCTTCTTACATTCTTGAATACACCGGGATGTCGTCAATAAAAACTACCACGAACTGGTCGAGATCTTTGCTGAAACACCCTATTCATCATATCCATGAATGCGCCAAATAGCGTTAGTCAACTGAACGGCATTACGAGAAATTTGTAGTGCCCATACCGAGTCCAAACGCCGCTGTCTTGTGAATATCCGCTTCTTTCACCTTTAATCGGTGATACCGGACCTCGAGTCAATCTTAGAAAATACCGCACCCTTGGTGATCAAACAAGTCATCTATCCGTGGGCAGCGGATACTTGTTTTTGATCGTCGATTTATTCAATCGGCGGTAATCTATGCACATCCGCATTGTACCATCTTTCTTCTTAACAAAATACCTAGCGCACCTACGGTGAAACACTTGGCTTTGATAAAACCTCGGTCCAACAACTCTTGGATCTGAGCCTTAAGCTCCACCAATTCCTTTGGCGCCATCCTATACGGAGCAATAGACACCGGCGCGATTCAAGATATGAGATCTATCCCAAGCTCTACCTCACGATCCGGGCAAACCGGAAGTTCTTACGGAAACACATCAGCAAATTCCTTAAGCTGTTCGGACTTTTTCTACAATGGACTCTTTAGCCTCCAAGGCATACACATGAACCACATACGCTTCCACGACCCTTTCTCACCATCTTCTGCGCCTTTAGAAGCGGATACCACATTAGATAAGTAATCTCTCCTATTACCTATCATAGCCACTTCATCACCCTCGATGCGTCTTTAGAACCATGCGCTTAGCGCAATCCAACTTCGCTGGTACTTAACCAACCATCCATCCCAAGAATCAAATCGAACTCCCCAAATGGCGGTTCCATCGGATCGGCTGACAAACACTACCCCTTGGAGTTCTAGGGTACATCTTTAAACGACTTATCTACTACCACGAGTGACCTAAAGGGCTAATTACGGTCATCCGCCTGAGAAGATATCTCGAGTCTAAGTCCATGGTCTCTACTATACTCTCGGCCATGTAAGAATGCGTCGAACCCACATCAATCAAAGTAGTAAAGGAGAACCAAAGATCAAGAACGTCACGGTTATGGCGTCCGGTCGTCGCCGCTCCTCTCGGCGCCTTCTTTGCATACACTAACCAGTACATGCGGCGTCGAAACTACCACACCTGCCGGTGCTCCACGGCCCGACGACGGATCCATTACTACCTGCGCCATTACCACGGCCCCTCTGCGGTGGCGGTACATTATTCTGAGCCCGAAGTGCGGCCTGACTCTCGGGTGAATCTGGCCAACTTACGCGGGCGAGTCCCTCACGCGATGATCCGAGAACCACACTCAAAACAACCTTTTCCACTTTGGTCGGCGGCCTCCCCAATGATATCTCCCACAATGGTTACACCACGGCGGTCCACGACTAGCGGCAACAACCCTACCCAGGCCCGATTCGGCCCACTGTCTAGCCCTTTTCCGAGGATTACCCGACGATCCGGAAGACCCAAAGCTCCTCTTATGCTGTTCTGTCCATACCACCTCACGGACTCCTTAACACCCTCGGCTACCTTAGCCTTCTCAACGGGGCGGCAAACTCACGCTCCTGCGAGGAGCAATCAGCGGCCTCAACTCGTCTCTCGGACCATCCTCGAAACGAACACACCTCTCGTGTTCGGTAGCCACAATACCCCTAGCATACCGGCTCGGCTTCAAGAACTCGACCTCATACTCGGAAACGGACTTACTCCCTTGGACTAGCCTCAAAAATGCTTTTATTTGCTTGCGTCGATGTAGCTAGCTCCAATGTACTTTTACGAAATCACGCCACGAAATAATCCCATGTCGGATCCTCTGCGCCCACACTTTATCCCCGACCGTGAGCCACCAGCGGTATGACTCATCCCGAAGAAGCGATACTATGCCCTTGACTTCTCTTGGCGGTGAAGTCCAAATCATCCATGATCCGCTCCGTTGCCTCCGGGCAATACTCGGCGATCTTTGGGAGCAACACCGAAACACCTCGAAAGAATTCAGCCCCATTTGGCGAAAGTCGCTCGAGCCACCGATTTCCTAGCTCCTGCACCACCACCTACTCCAACTACCCTTTCCAACACTCGCGGCATCGCTGTGACAACTGCGTCATCCCGGTCGATCTTGAAACTCACCACCTCCGGTGGTGGCGATACCGGTATCTCATTTTCGACCCACGGCGGACCCTACGGGTTCGAAAACGATCATCCTACCACGACCTGCGTCCACGACCACGTCCACCTCTAGCGCTCATGACTAAATTCTCTCGTGTCCCGATTTAGGAGTTTTATGCATCGATATTTATTCCACTATTTTAAAGCAAAGTCTTATAAATAGTAAATAAGCTTTGTTTTCGCGAGTTCACGAGAATCCTATCAGTTTGATTTCTAAAGTAATCCACTATTGCAATCATCCAATCACATCAATAAATCACAAGCAATAGTAAGGGGTACTTACAGGCGGGCCCAGTGCAGGAGACTCGGTGTCATGCCCTTCAAACCATTTATTTCAAACAAAACACTTAAAAGCAGGACTTTTGAAAGCATTTTGGGCCTCGGGCCCACAGGTAGAAACCTTTGAACTTGGCTCACGATACCACAATTGTAACACCCCAAACCGGTCAATACACCACGGCCAGAATCGGCATATTCACGGGAAAATCGCGTTTGAAGGGTTAGGTTTTACGGTTAAAGATTCGATGAAAAACTCCTTGTCATATTTTATACTTTTCAAATCTTGGCATGATAGCTTTGTCATATTTTAATGTTTTAGAGTGATACCCGATGGTAAAGTTTAAAACACATTGCGTTATAGTTTTGAAACCGTTGTTCTTCCAAGTTTTTAGCAAATTTTAACTCAATTAATTTGTTAAGGCATATTAGAAAGCTACTTTAAGCATAAACATAGTAAAACCTAATTTAAAGGCCATTTACAACCCAACACAAAACCGAATAGTAATAAATAAGCTAAAGTACCGAATTTTATAAAGTCTGAGCAAATCTTTATTAAAGCATGGCATGAGCACCTCGAGTCCATCCGGCTCCATGTCGCGTCTAAGTGTCACTGAAGCGTCAAAGGAGAGGGTGAGTCGCAAGACTCGATGCATAAATCCCACTCCCGATAATACAACATGCTAACACACATCATATCATAGCAACATAATCAATGCACCCCGATCCTAACCATCCATATCACCTTTCTACCCGTGTGGTACCAAACCACTTTGGTGGTGCCAAACCATCGGTGACCCAAAGTCACGATATCCATAAGTGTGGTGCCAAACCACTTTGGTGACCCAAAGTCACGAATAATCCAATGATGGGGCCAACCCATCGCGTGATACCAAATCACTAGCGAGGCGATCCCATATCTCAAAGTGGGGCCAACCCACGGTGGTGTTAACCACGAGGGGCGAGTCGCAATGAGGTGCCAAACCTCACGGTGTCCCAAAGACACGATGTGATACCAAATCACGGTGACCGCGATCACAAATCCGATGATGGGGCCAACCCATCGTGTGATACCAAATCACTAGCGAGGCGATCCCATATCTCAAAGTGGGGCCAACCCGCGGTGGTGTTAACCACGAGGGGCGAGTCGCAATGAGGTGCCAAACCTCGGTGTCCCAAAGACACAAATGTGGTACCAAACCACGGTGACCAGAAGTCACAAATCGGATGATGGGGCCAACCCATCGTGTGATACCAAATCAGCGGCGTCAATCCTCAATACCGCCTTGTGGGGCCAACCTTTGTGGTGCGAAACCACGGGGGCGAGGCGAGGTGCCAAACCTCTGGAGGTGCCAAACCTCACGGTGACCCAAAGTCACAAAGTTGTGTTACCAAAACACCGGTGCTCGTCGGCACAAAATATCACTGCCCCCTCCACTCGTACAACCCATATCAACCACTAATATGCATTTAACAGAAATATACATCATGCTTGTCAAGCAACATACATATTGTTTATCACAATCCAGTATCATAGCACACATATTGGATATACTATGCTTACCAAAAGCATCAACATGACAACTCATAGCGGAATCTGACATGCTTACCAAAAGCATCTGTGAGGACTTACGACCCTTTTGCCTCATACCTTAATGGCACTTAATCCACCTTTTCATGGAATCAAACAACACACAATATATATATAAATAATAACGAAGTAGTGTGCAAATGTACACACCTGCAAGCCTTAACCGAAGAACCAACTATGACCCTTGATCCTCTTGCTCCTAAAACAATCGGCCAACCATGCATTAGCACTCATACCATTCGGCTATAACCATTTTAAACCAAAGGGGTTATCGATTAACCCTTACCTCACGATTGATTTGGTTTCTTACCAAATCCCGAACTAACCAATGGTTCCACTTGACAAACGGCCACCCCTAAAACATAAACAATTAGCCTCACAAGCCGAAACTAAAAGAATAAGCCAACATCCAACCTCTTACCACCACCTACCAATTGCTTACCCAAAGATAATTGCTTTGCTTGCTGCTTGAAATCCGAGGATACCCTATGACAAAATGATTCCAACCAACGATCAATATGCCATCAAACAAACACCAAAACCAACACTTACCCCTTGAAGATGACAGACAGAGAAGGAAGAAAGACCATAAGCATTCGGCCTTACCTAAATACCTTCTCCAAAGCTTGAACCAACCGCCAAAAACCATTACACTCCACCTAACAATTGGCCAAGAAGCGAACTAGGAGGGAAAAAAAAGATTCGGCCGAAGTGAACACTACTAGGAGAGAAGAGAGATTCGGCCAATTAACAAAATGAAACAAAGAGAAAGAAAGATACTTTCGGTTTGACAAGAGAAGGAACAATGGAGGAAGGTGTTTTGGAGAATAGTGTTTCGACTAAGGAGATTTCAAAAACAAGAAAAGAGAGTATGAGAGGAAGAGAACTATTTTCGGTTTACACAAATGAAGAAGAAAGGTAGGGAGGAAAGAATATTCGGCTACCAAGAAGATTGAGAGAAAGCAAGCAAATTCGGCAAGGTTCATTTGGACTTTCGGTTTCCAAGAGAAAAGATGGAGAAATACCTATGAAATTTCGGATGGTTTTGACAAAAAGGAGAATTGGCTTACCCATAAACTTTTGGCCGAAAAGCACAAAAATGCCACAAGAATTTGGCATTCCCACTCCCCTACAAACCAAGCCGTCCATTCCCCCAAACTCTCCTAAAATTCGGCCACCATACCAACATACACTCCAAGCCATCCATTCAAACTAGTTTGAACTAGTCTTCCTCTAAATTCACTCTCCACCTTTCTTTTGAATACTTTGACTTGGTCCATGGTAGAGTTTGAACTACCAACAACTCCTCCTCCTTGAGCCGCCAAAATGGAAGCCAAAATGGGAATTTCGCAGCTTGAACTCGGGACCTCTGCCTCCTGCAATTGGCGCCAACACCAGCTCCAAGTGGCGCATGCTTTGCCACTCCACCAGCTCTCTTTTGTACTCTAAAACACCAAATAAAATATAAAACCCCGACTCCCTCGGCTCCTCTCACCTAAGGCTTAAAAACTAAAATTTTCCTACCAACGGGCATAGTCCTAGCCTACAATTAAGCCCCTAAGACACCAGAACAGTAACATAGTACACCAACACATGCAATATCATGCAACAACAAAATAGCCCCCCAACCCGGGATATTACATAGGCGTTACGACCAGATCTGACGTGTCACATCGAAATGTTGATTTGAAAACCGGTCTTATCGATTGAAGCTCGTGACTAAAGTTTTAAATCCCTTTCAACTAATTGCTACTGAAACCGTTGGTGTTGTAAAATCAAAACTTGTTGACCAATTATTGGTCATATCACTTGTTACAAGTTTATTACTCTGAATTAAAAACTGCGGAAGCTTTTCTAATTGTAAACCTTAAATTTTAAAATGCGTGCTTTTCTTTGGAAACAGTTATTATTTTGAAAAACCCGTTTTTCCTAATCTAGCTGGTAGAAGTAAGAAGTTAAAACAAAATAAAAGTTAAACCTCAAATGGCCTTATTACATAATGAAACCCAAGTATAAATTAAAAATATTTAAGTCTCAAGCAGAAAATCAGTGTTCACGTGGCCACCTCCGGGTCCCTCGCGGCTCCAAATCGATTAAGGCTGGGGATTACCTGCACAGTTAAAAGAAAGGGTGAGTTTGCGAAAACTCAGTGTGTAATCCCCTATCAGTCAAATAACGATCGGTGCAAGCAGAAACAGACTGGGCCTAAGCCTTATACGATAATGAGATCAATGCGGGCTTTAGCCCTATCTGATGCTTGATGTGGGTCTAAGCCCAAAATAATAACAATACAAAATAGAGATGCAACCCAACCCAATCCAGCCAACACACCACCCGTACCAACCAACACACCATGTAGGGACTAAGTCGACCCACCCAGCCAACACACTAATATCGCAGCATAGCTGCTAATAGTAATGTAGCAAAGCTACTAAAAAGCGATAATTGGCCCGAGCACTAAGATCGAATATATGTGCGAAACCACTAGAAACGATAAAAAGCGTTAAGCGAGCCACTAGTATAGTACTTCCTCCAAATCATAATCCCAACCCCAATGCAGAATGTCGTGTCATAAATATTACGTGTGTGCAGTATGTCATATTCATAACAAGTTATATAGATATCATATACACATCAATTAAACTACCACTAGGGGTTTAATGGTCATTTCGTCGCTTAGGGGTAAAACGGTAATTTTACCCTTCAGGGGTATTTTGGTCATTTAACTATTTTTGGGGCCTCGGCACAGATGACGACCCTTAAAAGGTCTACAGTCATCTTGAATGACTCAGATAACCTATATGACCCAAAACAGTGTAATTGAGCCCAAGGTCCATTACTCGGCTCAAGTGGGCCCACACGTTCGTGTGGCCCGTTTAGCCCAAATTTCGTCACGGCTACACGAACTTCGCAGCCCAATCTATTATTAGTCACTTACTGTGGATTTTAACCATGTGGGGCCTATGAGCCCATTGGGCCCACGTGGCCCATTTTGGCCCTACGAGGCCCATTTTGACCCAAGCCCACGTGAACGCTAGTGGTGGCCTCTATAGTCTGTCACTGATGATTTGTGGGCTCGGTTTACCATACGAGCGCTCGCACGCTCGTGAGCCCTCAAATTCCAAAGTTTTGACTTTTCGGGTTTTGCCGATTCACGTTAACACATGGGTGTGAATACACACCATTGTCCATCGTTTTAACAGTAACAATACTGGGTGTATGATTGCACACCTTTTAGCGACCACTTGCGAAATTCCAACAGCACCAACCTAGATTCAATCCAAAAATTCAATCAGTCCTTAAATCGTTAATAAGATTCACAAACCTTGAATCTCTACACTGCCCTTACCACTAACCTTGGTAAACATGAGTATAACCTTTAACCCTAAAATCGCTTGGCTAGACTCCCACAATTGTTTATTTACCACTCATTGCATAACAACAAATCCTGTTAGAGGGTTGATTAAGGATGTAGTTTACACCCATCACAATAACTTGAACAAGACAGAGAACACTTACCGAATCCCTCAGAACCGAAAGATGACTTAAAGGAGTGGCACACGTGGGTGGAGTATTGCATTCGATCTAAGAGGATAAACCGAAAGAAGATCATTGAATAGTAACAACGATGATCCTAAAAGGGAAAATCGTAAAGTAACAAAAAACAACCCAGTCACTTACCCCAATATTCGGCTTGTCGTAGTTTTAGAAGATGTGAGGAGGAGGCAAGGTATTCGGCTATTACTCAATAAGAGAGGAAATAGAAGAAACTTAATTCGATTTAGCCAAAGAGAAGAATAAGAATACCAATTCACCAGAGAGAGAATGTTAAGAAGAAAGAAAAGCTTCAAGGGAGAATTCGGCACTTGGTATTTGTGTTTCAGCAAAAGTGAACAACAATTGAGAAATAAAGTTGAAAAGAGAAAGACCTGAATGGTCAAAAAGCGCACGCAGCTACAAGGAGAGTAAAGCACAAAGCAAAAAAGGAAAAAAAATCCCAAAATAACAGAGAGGATAATTAGCTTCTACACTCTCACAAACTGCAGAAAATGCACCAAATGAATTCTCTTAGCCGAATTCCCCTACTCTAGCTTCCCCATTAGACTATGACTCCCTTCACATTCCAATTCCTTCAAAATCTCCACCGATTCCTCCTAGATTTACTCCAAACCCCCCATTCAAATCCATTCAAATTCTGATGACCAATTCTCCAACCACCTTTGCAGAATTTGAATCAAACTCTACCTCTCACGCCACAGAGACATAAAATAAAACCCCCTTTTTGCATGCCATGGGATTCGAACCCACTCCCTCTTAAATGCCCATCACGCCACTAGCCACCACAACACAAGATATCTTGTGTCATAAAAATACACAATTTAATATATGCCCTTTAATCTAACATCCAGGTCTCCAAAAGAGTAAAAATTAAAATTTTGCCAAAGGCCATACTTGAACCCAGTGTAACACCCCATACCCGAGTCCGAGACTAAGACTGGATACGAGACATTACCATGCTTGAACTCACTTAATCTTGTGCTTACAGACTATAAAATTTCATTCTGAATTAAAAACTTCTCTTTCTTAGTCAAATCAGACATTTCATGGGCCTACGAGGCCTCAGACTTGTGTCCCAAAACTTTCGAAACTCATCTGGAAACTTTCTCTCCAAACAGGGGTCACAGGTCCGTGTGACTTGGGACACACCCGTGCACCCCTAAAACATGCCCGTGTCTTTTACCCGCGATGGATACTGGCAATTTACACACGGCCTAGACACGCCCGTGGCTCGAAACCGTGCCTAAAACCCCAGTATTCTGCCAATGCCCCACGTCCAAGGCACACGCCCGTGCTTACCACCCGTGGTGCATGCGACTACCTTAACACGGCCTAGAGTCTAAACACACGCCCGTGTGACTAGTCCGTGGTCTATTCGACTTAAGATACAAAGGTGCGAGGGTGCACACGGCCTAGACACACTCCCGTGTGTCCAGCCGTGTGAGCACTTAGAGGCTATTTACCAAGCCAATTGCCACCACTGAAATCAAGACCAAACTCATGCTCAATTCAAAGAACTCAAGTATTACATCTAACATGAACAAGGATGCATACTTCATTGATAGATTAAAATATACATACTTAATCATTCATGACTCATCTCTTTGGCCATATACAAAAAAAATACTAAGCTTGATAGCCAAAAATTTGGCTAGTTTTAAAACATAACTCAAAATGAAATGTTTCCTATACATGCCATACTTAATATAAACAACTTGGCTATACCAAAATAGCGATTGATAGTGTGCTCCGAGCTCCGGTGATGATGATCCACGAGATTAGCTTGGCGGGACTACATGGAAAGAAAGAATAAAAGACGTAAGCATTTAGCTTAGTAAGTTTGCATATAATGCACATAACAACATACTTGCTTCATATAAACCATTTGACATAAACAATGGTGTCATAATTTCATTTATAAAGCTTACTTACTCATATCTGATTCTTACGAATCTCATGATACTTACTAGTCTCATACTTGTGAAGTAAACAAGGTACCCGTATCACTTGATAACATTGATCAGCATACTTTAGCATAATAATCATAATCTCTAACTTATCATTCATAACATGAATAATACTCATTCTCAACTTGATGATAACTCTGCTTACTTAATTTCTTGTTATCTCATTTAAATTTTACTTGTTTGCCCAATGAATTTCTATGAATAACCGAGGATACTAAATCTCATCTCACACACTCGATGCCAAAGCCATATCCTAGATACAGTCTTACATGGAATCTCTCATCTTGGTTTCAAGGCCATGTCTTGACATGGGCTTATCTGAAAATCTTTCTCGTGAGTTCCTTGGGAACTTACCATTGCCATGTCTTGACATGGTCTTACTTAGTACCTTTACTCATAAAGCTGGTCAATGCCGGAGCCTTGGCTTGGACTTACATGAAATCTTCCTTGTTACTCACCAATGCCATGCCTTGGCTTGGACTTACATGGGATCTCTATCTCTTGATAGCTTTTCAATGCAAGACTCGTCTTGGACTTACATGACATCTTTGCTTGGAGACTCACCAATGCCATGCCTCGGCTTGGGCTTATATGGGTCTTAATCTCATAATAACTCTTCAATGCCAAGACTTGTCTTGGTCTTACATGATAACTTGTCTGATTGTCGATGCCATGCGTCGGCTTGGACTTATGCAGACTTTCTCATTTCATGTGATAGATCGAGTATCCTAAGCTATTCATCTTCAATCAGGGCTTTCTCATGCTTGATCTCATTGATTACTTTGTTTAACATAACATTAAACATTTTCATGATAATATTGTACATTATACTAAGCAATTCAATGATATTAATCATAAAGCTTAGAAATCATGCAAACTTACCTCGATATACAAAATGTATGTAGGTATGCAATTTAGTCCTCGACTTTGTTCTTGCCTCGGTTTCGAATCGGAGCTTCATTTTCTTGATCTATAATCATAAATAGATCATTTAATACTCACATTAACTAAATTGACTCTTAACTCATACTTTGGTAAAATTACTATTTTACCCCAATACTCTCATATTTGCACTTTTGACCCAAGGCTCGTAAAATGAATCTCATTCATCTTTCTAAAACTTCATGCTTAGCTGATTCATTCTCTCTACTATAGTAATCATCAATTCCCACTATTTGTAAAAGTTATGGAATTTGTCATACCTATTAGAAATAGTGGGAATTAATGATTGCTATAGTAGAGAAAATGAATCAGCTAAGCATGAAGTTTAAGAAAGACGAATGAGATTCATTTTACTGAGCCTTAAAAAAAGTGCAAATATGAGAAAGTATAGGGGTAAAATAGTAATTTTACCAAAGTATGAGTTAAGAGTCAATTTAGTCAATGTGAGTATTAAATGATCTAATTATTATTATAGATCAAGAAAAATGAAGCTTGATCGAAACCGAGTCAAGAACAAAGTCGAGGACTAAATTGCATACCTACATACATTTTGTATATCGAGGCAAGTTTGCATGATTTCTAAGCTTTATGATTAATATCATTGAATTGCTTAGTATAATGTACAATATTATCATGAAAATGTTTAATGTTATGTTAAACAAAGTAATCTGTAATAGCCCTATTTATGGGCTAGTCAGAACTGTAACATCCTAAAAATATTAGAGTATCATCTTGTTATTTGTGTTAGCTCGGATATGATTGTTATTGTGTGCTTAGTATATTTGTGTGAAGGCTTGGAAATATTAGCTAAGCTAGAATAATTTTTAGTGTGGAAAATTTAGTGAAGTGGATTAAGTGAGCTTGACACTCAAGATAATTTAAGTGTTAAATTAAAGCACATGAGGAGTTAGTGGCATAGTGGATAAGGAGCTTGAAAGGTTGCTTGAGGGAAGTGGTTCGAGTAGCATGGAAAGCATATTGAGGATTTTATTTTTGTACATCCTAGCATTAAGTGTCGGTCAACTATACATATGGATAAGATGGACAACATTCTTTTTATGACAAGAAGACTTAAGGTTATGGTAAGCATGAAATAAGGGATAAAATTGCTAGATTTTGGGGATAAAATTCCTTCAACTTTGGGAATGTAGAGGATCTCAAGGCTTGGCTTAAGGAAGATGTTTTGGAAACTATTCCAAGGCCTTTAGTGCATGTATGTGGGCGGCATGTGTGGCTAGAGGGTGGCCGAATGTTGATAGGAGGTTTGGGGGGATATTTGGCCAACTTTAGCAATTGTGCACCTTTTTGGCATATTTTCTCTTCCTCTCCAAACAAATCCCTCTTTGGCCGAATGCACCATAAGCATTTTGTGCAATTTTACTTTTGGTTTTAGCTCTCATTTTGTTTGAACCAAATACTATTTTCTTTCTCTCATTTTTCCTTTTGAAACTGAAAACTCATTTTTACATTTTGCGCATTTTTCTTTTAGCAAAACTAGGTGCTTGGCCGAACCTTTTTTCTCCCATCGCTCTCTTTTCTTCTTTTGATATTTGCTCAACCACATTTCCTTTTTCTTTCATTTGGCAGAACCTCTTTCTTCCCCAAACTCACTTTTCCTTTCTTCCATTGTTGCTAAACCAATCCTCTCTCTCATTTTTTTATTCTCTTTTCTACTCACATACTTCCTTACTTTTTATACACATATCTTTCTTCTTTCATAACCATATTGTCGAAACTTCCCACTCCCTTTTTGTATTGTTTTGGCCGAATATCAACAAGGGTAGGTCTTCATTTGGTTTTCTTCAATCGGTTTTGGAAAAAGGGCTCTTTGGGACTTTGGAAGCATTTGATCTAAGCCTTACTTCTCTAGCAATCAAAGTTGGTAAGTCAAGTGGACAAGGTGATCTAGTGAGGTAGATCGGGTCTACGGAAGTTAATATTTGCGTTAGTGAAAGGTGTGTATCTTATACACTTTATAACTTGGTTTATATATATATATGTGTGTGTTAAATAACTATTCAAGTTGTTTAAGCCGAAACTATGGGATATTGATATGATACCTTGATGGGTATGAGCAAGGATACGGGTAAGTCTGTTTCGATATGATGTTGCTATATGTTGTTTAATATCACGATCTACGATATGTATTGGTTATATGTTCATATCAAAGTATATTGACATGATTTGTTTATCTATTGCATTGGTATGGGTAATATGAGAAGAGGGGGAAGATTGATATTCGTGTCTTCGGACACCAGAGGTTTGGCACCTCCAGTGATTTGGTATCACATTTGTGTCTTTGGGACACCAGAGGTTTGGCACCTCATAGCGACTCGTCCTAGTGGTTTCACACCACCGTGGGTTGGCCCCACATTTGATGTATTGGGATCGTCGCCAGTGATTTGGTATCACACGTGGGTTGGCCCCACAACTTGATTATTCGTGACTTTGGGTCACCAGTGATTTGGCATCACATTATTGGATATCGTGACTTTGGGTCACCAGTGGTTTGGCACCACCAGTGGTTTGGTACCACACGGGGTAGAAAAAGAGTTTTGGATGGCTAGGTTGGGTGCATTATATATATATATTGCTTGGTTATAATTTGTGTAAGTATGTGGCATTTACCCTTGAGAGGATTATGCACTGAGTCTTGGTGACTCACCTTCTCCCTTACTTTTTCAGTGATTCGTGAAATCGCGGATGAGGAGCGGATGAAACTCGAGGAGGCCATGCAATAAAATTTGGTTTTACATGAACTTCCATTTGGGTACTTTATTTTAATTGTTTTCATTTTTTATGGATTTGTAATAAGGCCTCTTTAATCATATTTTTGGATTATTTATATGCTTTGGATTTGTTTTAAATATGGCTTATAAATTACATGGTTGATATAATAATTTGAGCACCAAGTTTTCTAAACTACTAAACGCGATGGTTTTAAAACGTTACCATCGGGTAACATAAATCAATTGATAGTATTTAACAACTTAAGTATTTTTGATAACTCATACTATTTTCCAAAACTCCAGTTTCTAAATTTCTATTAGATACGGTTTTCAACCTAATCGCTTTAGTTTCTTTTCAATTTATAAAAGGTTTACAAATCCAAGCTGCAACTAAGTTTTAAAGATTTATTTTCGGGATTTCAAAGTAAATTATCAGTTTTTAACTTATTATACACCTGATTTCTACGAACTTAGAACAACAAAGAGTTTTTCACTAAAATTTAATCGGTAACTCGTTTTTCCTCAAAACGTTTTCCCCTGTGACATACCAAATTCAGTCGTGGCGTATTGACCGAGTTTGGGGTGTTACAAATTGGTATCAGAGCCAAGTTCAAAAGCTCGGCTGTGGGCCCGAGGCCCAAAATGTTTTAAAGTATGGTTTTAAAATGATTTTGTTGAAAATTGTATGGTTGGAAAGGCATGGCCCCGATTCTCCGACATCAATCCGCCCTGGTAAGTACATCAAACTGTTGATTTTGATGATATGATATGATGATGTTGGCATGACTGTATAGTAGTAGGAACTACTCTAGAGACCCAAACTATAGGTTGAATGTACTCATGAAACAACTTCTTATTAAAATTATTCATAAAACTGTGTTTTAAAGAAAGTGGAATAATGACTAATGCATAACGCTTTTAAATTAGACAAGTCGAGACTTTAGACATGAGTACTCATGGTCGAGGTCGTATTACTCGTGGACGTGGTCGGGGTAGGATGGCTGTGTCTAAGCCAGTGAGGCCTGGTCAAGGATCCGAGAATGAGGTACCACCACCCCCACCACCAGCGGTTGGAGTTGAGCATCGAGGATCAAGCGGGGATGACGCAGTTGTCTCGAGCGATCTTTGCGAGTCCTTGAGAGGGTAGTGGAATAGGTGGAGCGCGGGAGCTCGTAAATCAGTGCCGGCGACTCGAGCCAATGGAGCCGAGGTATTTCGAGGTGTTTCGTGTGGCTCGATGCGGCGAGTATTGGTTAGAGGCGACGGAACGAATCATGGATGACTTGGATCCGAATCTTGAGGAAAAGCGAAAGGGATAGTGTCGCTTCTTCGAGATGAGTCATATCGCTGGTGGCTCACGATGCGGAATAGTCTTTGCGGCGGAGGTGTCACTTGGGATTATTTTAAGGCGGCGTGATCGGAAGAAATATGTTGGGTCTAGTTACATTGATGCACAACGTAAGGCATTTCTCGAGTTTGGTCCAGGAAGTAATTCCGTATTAGAATATGAGGCGTAATTTTTAAGATTGAGCCAGTATCTTTGGAGGTATCGTGGCTTTGGAGCACGAGCGATGTGTCCGGTTCGAGGATGGATTGAGGTACGAACTGAGATTACTGATTGCTCCACATCAGGAGCGAGAGTTTGCTCTGCTAGTTGAAAAGACTAAGATAGCGAAGGGATAAAGGAATCGATGAAGGCGAGAGCACGATAAGAATAAACATAAGAGAAGTTTTGGATCATCCGGTCGGTAGTGTAATTCTCGTAAGAAGGTTAGGCGAGTGGGCGAATCAATCTGGGAGGCCTCATTATCGCTAATCGTGGACCAGCATAGTGTAAACCGATGTGGAAAATTTCATTGGGGCGAATGTTGGACCGGAGGAAAGGATGTTTTGAGTGTGGTTCATTTGGATCATCGTGTGAGAGACGCCCACGTAAGCTAGCAGCCAGAATCGGTCGAGGGTCAAGGTGGTGCTCAGCCGAAATGAGGGACCGTCACCGCAGAGAGGTCGTGGTAATGGTAGAGGAGTAATGGTTCTCGTCGAGGCCGCGGAGCATCGCGCAGAGGTGCTTGGCAACACCGAGGCAAGACACTGGTTTGGTGTATGCAAATGAGATGTCGAGCGGAGAGGCGACGCACCCGGACGTCATAACTGGTACGTTCTTAATCTTTAGTGAACCGTATACTGCTTTGATAGATGTGGGTTCGACACATTCGTATGTTGCTAGTAACATAGTAGAGAGTATGAATCTAGACTCGAGACTACTTCTAGGAAGATGACGGTGATTTAGCCCTCTGGTCACTCAGTAGAAGTAAATAAGTCAGATAGAGATGTACCCCTAGAACTCTAAGGGGTAATGTTTGTAGCTGATCTGATGGAACTGCCGTTTGAGGAGTTCGATCTGATTCTTGGGATGGACTGGTTGGTCAAGTATCAAGCAAGTTTGGATTGCGCTACTAAGCGTATGGTTTTGAAGACAGCTGAGGGCAAAGAGGTGGTTATGATAGGTAATAGAAGAGATTATCTATCCAACGTGGTATCTGCGTTGGAAGCTGTGAAGTTGGTCTGGAAGGGCTGTGAGGCATTTGTGGTTCATGTGTGTGCGTTGGAGGCTAAGGAGTCTACTGTGGGGAATGTCCGAACGGTAAAGGAATATGTTGACGTATTTCCAGAAGAACTTCCGGGATTGCCTCCGGATCGTGAAGTTGAATTTGGTATAGATCTATTACCCGGAACTGCGCCAGTGTCTATTACTCCGTATAGGATGGCACCGAAGGAATTAGGGGAATTGAAGGCTCAAATTTAAGAGTTTTTGGATCGAGGTTTTATCCGACCAAGTGTTTCGCCTTGGGGAGCACCGATACTTTTTGTCAAGAAGAAGGATGGATCGATGCGGATGTGTATAGACTATCGCAAGTTGAATAAGGTGACGATCAAAAACAAGTATCCTTTGTCGAGGATAGATGACTTGTTTGATCGACAAGGGGCGGCGGTTTTCTCAAGATTGATTTAAGGTCTGGATATCATCAGCTGAAGGTGAAAGAGGCTGATATCCATAAGACGATATTTTGCACTCGGTATGGGCACTACGAATTTCTGGTAATGCCGTTTGGGTTGACTAACGCGCCGGCAGCATTCATGGACATGATGAATCGGGTATTCCATGGTTTTGGATCAGTTTTTCGTAGTATTTATAGGCGATATTTTGGTATACTCAAAGTCGGAGGAGGAGCATGATGCGCATTTGCGAGTAGTGTTGCGCGGTTCTCGAGGAAAAGTAGTCAGACGCCAAATTTAGTAAGTACGAGTTCGCTTAGGGAGGTGACTTTCTTGGGTCACGTAGTATCACCGAGGGATTAGAGTGGATCCTCGGAAGATTGAGGCGATGTTGGATTGGAAGCCGCCTAAGTCGATGGGTGAGATTCGAGTTTCCTAGGTCAGCGGGGTATTACCAAGATTTGTGGAAGGATTTTCTTTGATAGCAAAGCACCTATGACTAAGTTATTGAGGAAAGGAATTCCATTTGTGTGGACCGAGAAGCGAAAGGAAGTTTTGACAAGTTGAAGAAGATTCTGATCAAGCTCCGGTTTTGATTCAACTTGAGGCAGTAAGGAATTCACGGTTTCGTGTGATGCATCACATACTTGGTTTGGGATGTGTCTTTGATGCAGAAGAAGGAAGGTAGTGGCTTATGCATCTCGGCAGTTGAGACCACATGAAGTTAACTATCCGACGCATGACTTGGAATTAGTCAGTAGTGGTTTTTGCTTTGAAGATATGGAGACACTATTTGTATGGAGAGAAGTCGATAGTCTACACGGATCACAAGAGTCTTAAGTATCTTTTGACTCAGAAAGATTTGAACTTGAGGCAGCGTATATGGATAGAGTTGTTGAAGGACTACGACTGTTCGATTGAGTATCATCCGGCAAGGCTAACGTGGTGGCGAGGCGCGTTGAGCCGAAAGGTTGTATCGGACTTAAGATCGATGTTTGCTCATCTTAGCTTATATGACGATGGGAGTCTTTTATGGATTGCAAGTCAAGCCGACTTGGTTAGAGCGGATCAAGGAGAAACAGTTAGAGGATGATGGTTTGAATGATCGGAGGTTACAGGTTCAGAATGGTGGTTTAGAGGATTATAGTTTGTCCAAGGATGGAGTATTGTGTTTTAAAGGAAGAGCTTGTATGCCAAAGGATGTTGAGTTGAGGCAAAGGATTCTTCGACGCGCACATAGCAGCCCATACGCTATGCATCCCGGAGGTAGCAAGATGTATCGGGATTTAAGAGAGCGATTTTGGTGGCTGTGTCCAAGTGTGAGGTAACCGAGTTTGTGGGTAAATGTCCGGACGTGTGAGCGAGGTCAAGGCGGAGCATCGGTTGCCGTCCGGGTTACTTCACCGGTGAAGATTCCACATGGAAGTGGGAAAGGATCACTATGGACTTTGTCGTGGATTACCCTTACGCCGGTAAGAAGGACTCGGTTTGGGTGATTGTGGATCGTCCGACTAAGTCGACTCATTTTATTCCTGTGAGGGTGGATTACTCGCCTTGAGAGTTAGCTAAGTTGTATGTGGCGAAATAGTGAGGTTGCACGGTGTACCAAAGGTGTCGATCATCTCGCATGAGATCCTAGATTTACGTCGAGGTTTTGGAGAGCGTTACATCAGGCTTTGGGTACGCGGTTGGATTTTAGTACCGCATTTCATCCATAGTCTGACGGGTAGTCGGAAAGAGTTATACAGATTTTAGAGGATATGTTGAGAGGTTGTGTATTGGACTTCAGAGGCAGCTGGGAAGAGTTTTTACCATTAGTAGAGTTCGCATACAACAATAGTTATCAGGCAAGCATTAAGATGGCACCATATGAGGCGTTGTATGGTAGGAGGTGTCGCACACCTACATGTTGGACAGAGTTGGATGAGCGTCAGATGTTAGGACCAGAGTTGGTTGCAGAGACTGAGGATAAGGTTAAGACGATTCAGGCTCGTCTGAAGGAAGCTTCAGATAGGCAGAAGTCATATACTGATCTCAAGCGAAGGGATATAGAGTTTGCCGTGGGTGACAAAGTTTTTCTGAAGGTCTTGCCATGGAAGAAAGTGCTAAGATTTGGGAGAAAAGGCAAGTTAAGTCCAAGGTTTATTGGACCGTATAAGGTGTTGAGACGAGTGGGACCAGTAGCTTATCAGCTCGAGTTGCCATCAGAGCTGAGTCAGATTCACGATGTGTTCCATGTCTCCATGCTTAGATGCTATCGTTCTGATCCATCGCATGTTATGGCAGTAGAGGAAATAGAGGTGAGTCCAGATCTGACGGTAGAAGAAGAACCTGTGCAGATTCTAGATCGAGATGTGAAAGTTTTGCGTAGGAAGTCCGTTCCTTTAGTGAAGGTTTTATGGCGGAATCATGGCGTGGAAGAAGCTACGTGGGAACCGGAGGATGCGATGAGGCAGCAGTAGCCTCAACTCTTTTGATCAGGTAATTTCGAGGACGAAATTTTCTTAAGGGGGTAGAATTGTAACATCCTAAAAATATTAGAGTATCATCTTGTTATTTGTGTTAGCTCGGATATGATTGTTATTGTGTGCTTAGTATATTTGTGTGAAGGCTTGGAAATATTAGCTAAGCTAGAATAATTTTTAGTGTGGAAAATTTAGTGAAGTGGATTAAGTGAGCTTGACACTTAAGATAATTTAAGTGTTAAATTAAAGCACATGAGGAGTTAGTGGCATAGTGGATAAGGAGCTTGAAAGGTTGCTTGAGGAAGTGGTTCGAGTAGCATGGAAAGCATATTGAGGATTTTATTTTTGTACATCCTAGCATTAAGTGTCGATCAACTATACATATGGATAAGATGGACAACTTTCTTTTTATGACAAGAAGACTTAAGGTTATGGTAAGCATGAAATAAGGGATAAAATTGCTAGATTTTGGGGATAAAATTCCTTCAACTTTGGGAATGTAGAGGATCTCAAGGCTTGGCTTAAGGAAGATGTTTTGGAAACTATTCCAAGGCCTTTAGTGCATGTATGTGGACGGCATGTGTGGCTAGAGGGGTGGCCGAATGTTGATAGGAGGTTTGGGGGGATATTTGGCCAACTTTAGCAATTGTGCACCTTTTGGCATATTTTTCTCTTCCTCTCCAAACAAATCCCTCTTTGGCCGAATGCACCATAAGCATTTTGTGCAATTTTACTTTTGGTTTTAGCTCTCATTTTGTTTGAACCAAATACTATTTTCTTTCTCTCATTTTCCTTTTGAAACCGAAAACTCATTTTTACATTTTGTGCATTTTTCTTTTAAAACTAGGTGCTTGGCCGAACCTTTTTTTTTCCCATCTCTCTCTTTTCTTCTTTTGATATTTGCTCAACCACATTTCCTTTTTCTTTCATTTGGCCGAACCTCTTTCTTCCCCAAACTCACTTTTCCTTTCTTCCATTGTTGCTAAAACCGAATCCTCTCTCTCTCATTTTTTTTATTCTCTTTTCTACTCACATACTTCCTTACTTTTTATACACATATCTTTCTTCTTTCATAACCATATTGCCGAAACTTCCCACTCCCTTTTTGTATTGTTTTGGCCGAATATCAACAAGGGTAGGTCTTCATTTGGTTTTCTTCAATCAGTTTTGGAAAAAGGGCTCTTTGGGACTTTGGAAGCATTTGATCTAAGCCTTACTTCTCTAGCAATCAAAGTTGGTAAGTCAAGTGGACAAGGTGATCTAGTGAGGTAGATCGGGTCTACGGAAGTTAGTATTTGCGTTAGTGAAAGGTGTGTATCTTACACACTTTATAACTTGGTTTATATATATATATATATATATATATATGTGTGTTAAATAACTATTCAAGTTGTTTAATCCGAAACTATGAGATATTGATATGATACCTTGATGGGTATGAGCAAGGATACGGGTAAGTCCGTTTCGATATGATGTTGCTATATGTTGTTTAATATCACGATCTACGATATGTATTGGTTATATGTTCATATCAAAGTATATTGACATGATTTGTTTATCTATTGCATTGGTATGGGCAATATGAGAAGAGGGGGAAGATTGATATTCGTGTCTTCGGACACCAGAGGTTTGGCACCTCCAATGATTTTGTATCACATTTGTGTCTTTGGGACACCAGAGGTTTGGCACCTCATAGCGACTCGTCCCAGTGGTTTCACACCACCCTGGGTTGGCCCCACATTTGATGTATTGGGATCGTCGCCAGTGATTTGGTATCACACGTGGGTTGGCCCCACAACTTGATTATTCGTGACTTTGGGTCACCAGTGATTTGGCATCACATTATTTGATATCGTGACTTTGGGTCACCAGTGGTTTGGCACCACCAGTGGTTTGGTACCACACGGGGTAGAAAAGGAGTTTTGGATGGCTAGGTTGGGTGCATTATATATATATTGCTTGGTTATAATTTGTGTAAGTATGTGGCATTTACCCTGAGAGGGATTATGCATCGAGTCTTGGTGACTCACCTTCTCCTTACTTTTTCAGTGATTCGTAAAATCGCGGATGAGGAGCCGGATGAACTCGAGGAGGCCATGCAATAAAATTTGGTTTTACATGAACTTCCATTTGGGTACTTTATTTTAATTGCTTTCATTTTTTATGGATTTGTAATAAGGCCTCTTTAATCATATTTTTGGATTATTTATATGCTTTGGATTTGTTTTAAATATGGCTTATAAATTACATGGTTGATATAATAATTTGAGCACCAAGTTTTCTAAACTACTAAACGCGATGGTTTTTAAAACGTTACCATCGGGTAACATAAATCAATTGATAGTATTTAACAACTTAAGTATTTTTGATAACTCATACTATTTTCCAAAACTCCAGTTTCCAAATTTCTATTAGATACGGTTTTCAACCTAATCGCTTTAGTTTCTTTTCAATTTATAAAAGGTTTACAAATCTAAGCTGCAACTAAGTTTTAAAGATTTATTTTCGGGATTTCAAAGTAAGTTATCAGTTTTTAACTTATTATACACCTGATTTGTATGAACTTATAACAACAAAGAGTTTTTCACTAAAATTTAATCGGTAACTCGTTTTTCCTCAAAACGTTTTCCCCTGTGACATACCAAATTCGGTCGTGGCGTATTGACCGGGTTTGGGGTGTTACAAGAACAGTGATCTTGAAATCACTAATTCGAGGTTAGAGAAAATTATTTTCATGATATGTTATGTTTTATAACATGTTTATAAGGATGCATGAAAATTTTGGTGCCTTAATTTTAGCGATTTCTAGCTAAATTGTGAAATAGGACTAAATCGCATAAAGTGCGAAAGTTCTATTTTAATTGCTAGAGGTAACAAAAAGCTATGGTCTGTAAGTTAGAGTTCTTTAAAGTGCAAATAGGCCATTTTGGAGTGTGATGGCAGGCCATGTGGTACGGGAGACAAGAGCATTTAATGCTTAGTCAAAATTTGGTGAGAAAAGATGAATAAAATATGACAAAAAGAAAAGCTATCATCTTTTTTTTCTTCTCTTCCTCCACCGAAAATAGCAGCCATGGGAGGGGTTTTTGAAGCTTAAAATTTTAGCAAGCAATTCTCCACTCAAGTAAGTGATTTTAATGGTATTTCTTGTAGAAAATTGTACTTTTGGAGTCCCCAAAGCTTAAGCTTTCTAAAGAGGGGACTAGTTTGCAATATGGTTGAAAGTCTAGGGACTTGCCATGATAGAGTTTATGTTGTTTGATGAGTTTTTATGGAAGAAAATGAATGATAGGATGATGAGAAACAACTTTTGTGAAAGGTGTTGTCATGAAAACACCTAATTGGGACTAAAATGCAAAAGTTGTAATTTGTTCTTTTAAGAATGAAATTGATGGAATTGAAAATAGTTGTAAGAGGGTTAAATGTTCAGCTAGGCTTGTTTAACAAGAAAATGTGATGAAAATTTATTTACGAGCCTAGGGGTAAAATTGTAATTTTGCCAAAGTGTAGGGGCAAAATAGTCATTTTTGCCTAAAGTTTAGATTATGGTATATCATGATTTATAAGTGATTAAATTAGTAAATTTCATTCTTCTAGATCAAAGAAAATGAGTTTCGAACCTAGAACAGATGAAAAGAGAAATGTGGGCAAAAAGTCCTTTTCGGCTCTTTCGACATCGAGGTAAGTTCATGTGCGAATGTTACAATTACGTATGAGCTGATTTAGTATTCCAATGTTGTATGGAATGTATATTACTATATGAATGTATGAAATGTCTCTTGATGAGATGTCAATTGAATTAAATTTAGAGAAATGGGAAAGGTGTATAGCACGATAAGACAATGGTTAAAGTCTCGAATAAGACCATATTGGAATATGGCCTCGATGTAAGAATTCGTATAAGACCATGTCAGGGACGTGGCATCAATATGTTAGTGTATGTAAGACCCAATTGGGGTATGATGATAATGAGAACTATGTGCATGAGACTCAAGAGAGTTATTTAACAATTCGAATGATTCAATGTATATGTTGAATGTATGTGGTTGTACCATGAATAGCACAGGTATGTGTAGAACTAATTGAGATGAATTCAATATATGATGAACCCCTAGTGGGGTATGTGTAGTTGATGCACCTTAGTTGCATGAGACAAATTTATTGATGTACTGTGTGAATGATAACGAGTACCGTAGAAAGTTAAGTAAGAATAGAAGCATGTGAGGATGTTCTCGAATGAACATTTGAAATAGAGATATACTTGTGGATTATTATCCATGAATGTAAGTAACGGTGAGCTATGTGCGATATCACCTTATTAATGGTTAGTGATGGGCTGTGTGCAATACCATCAACTATATTATTTATTGGTGGGCTGTGTGCGTTACCACCTGATCGATTAGTAATCGAGGGGCTGTGTACGATACCATCGCTTATAAATGATTGGTGGGCTGTAATGCGTTACCACCGATTGATTAATGTCGATGGGTCATGCGCAATACCATCGCTTATAAATGATTGGTGAGCTAAGTGCGAAATTACCATAGGTATAAATGATTGGTGGGCTGTGTGCAATACCACCCTATAAGAGATTCAATGTTGGGCTAAGTGTGTAACCACCGAGAGATTTGTAGTATGAGCGACTTATTGAAAATGCTTGATGTGTTGTTTTGTATGATCTTGTGATGATCAGTGCAGGATTGTATGCTAATTAAATGAGCGAATTGGCTTGTGGCATGGTAGAAATGTGGTAAGAGATAGAATGAGTAAGATTCAAGAATGATTGAGTAAGTAACCATGAATTGATGAGCAAAACTCGGCATATTGCCTTGGGGTTATGTATATTCAGTGAATATTAATATTTGTCAGATTATGCAGATGAACTTACTAAGCATTATTGCTTACTCCTTTACTTTTCTCATCTCTTATAGGTTTCATTACTTAGCTCGGGTTGGAGACCGCCAGAGATGTTTTCACACTATCGAACAAACACACGGTATGAGGTATCAAGTCCTTATGAGTCATGGAATGTATAGGGATTCGTTTAAAGTTGATGAAGTCTAATTGTTGTAGCCAAACATTGTTGGCCTAAGAGAATTTATAGAATGGTTGTGTATAGCCAGTGATGATGGCTTAAGTTGTTGTAAATGTTGTGGGAACAATTCTCCCCAGTGTATGAGAGGAAAACTTTATTTTCATGAACAAAATGTGTTAATTTATGAGTTTCAATTGATGATTTGAGAATGTTTTGAAGAAGTATATGAATGTATGCAAACAAGAGTAGTAAAAGGTTTGTAAGATAGCCTCTAAGTGCCCACACGGATAGACACACGGCGTGTGTCTAGGCCGTGTGTCTCCTCGCACCTTAGTATCTTAAGTCAGATTAGACCACGGGCTGGTCACACGCCCGTTTGTTTAGGCCGTGTGATACACACGGTTGGCACATGGGCGTGTGCCAAGGTCGTGTGAAGTCCGCACTTGACACTTAGAAATTCAATTGTCACACGGTGCCGCGCGCACGGGCGTGTGTGTGCAGCACCGCGTGGATAAGTCGAGAATGCCAGGTTTGGCACACGGGCCGTAGCCCACGGGCATGTCCAGTGCCGTGTGGATTTTGCCGATATCCTCTACGGGTGAAAGACACGGGCATGTTTTAGGGGTGCACGGGCGTGTCCCAAGTCACACGGACGTGTGACCCCTGTTTCGAGAGAAAGTTTCCAAATGAGTTTTGAAAGTTTCGGGACAAAAGTCTGAGGCCTCGTAGGCCCATAAAATGTCTGATTTGACTAAGAAAGAGAAGTTTTTAATTCAGAACAAAATTTTATAGCCCGTAAGTACATGTTTAAGAAAGTTCAAGCATAGTAATGTCTCGTATCCGGCCTTAGCCTCGGACTCGGGTTTGGGGTGTTACATTTAGTGGTATTAGAGCATGGTTTAGTCAGTTCTCGGACTAACCTATCACGAGTAAGAGTCTAGCTATACATGCCATATGTGGACAGTGATTGTGTGATGTCTCCCGGCTCCAACGAAATTGCTTTGTTAAGACAGAGATGATTCCCAATCGAGCTAATTTCAGTAAGTTTGTAAGATTGTCAAGCTTCATGGATATTTTCATTAAATTGCTTGCTATGTGGTTAAATTCACATTATTTCCATGAAAATGTTTAATGATTTATTAAACAAAGAAGTTACTAAGAGCATGTATATGAAAGTGCCGATTGAAAATGAATTACTTAGGATACTCAATCTGCCACATGAGACAAGAAAGTCCGTATAAGACCATGTCAAGACATGGCATCGGCAATCAAGCAAGTTATCATGTAAGTCCAAGACAAGTCTTGGCATTGAAAAGCTATCAAGAGATAGAGATCCCATGTAAGACTATATCAAGGATATAGCATTGGCATCAAGATACATGTGAAATGAGATTCAATATCCTCAGTCATTCATAGTAATTCATCGGGCAAAAGAGTAAAGCTTAAATGAGATAGTAAGAAAGTTAGTAGTAAAGTTGATATTATGTCATGCTAGTGAAGGCTAACTAACAAGTATAATTCAGGTTATGAATGCATGATGTTTTGTTTTATGACTCTGTTATGAAGCCACACATATTATGGTGTGGAAGTTAAAACTGAAAAGTTTGACTAAGTAGAATGGAGGAGATGAGTACGATCGTTCAATGATAAAATGATGAATAAGACCATGGTTGGATCATGGTGGTATATGTGATCCCATATAAGACCATGTCTGGGGCATGGCATTGGCATCGATACAAGATCCCGTACAAGGCCATATCTGGGATATGGCATCGGCATCGACATGAGTTTCCATGTAAGACCGTATCTAGGATATGGCATTGGTATTGATATGAGATTTCGTGTAAGACCATAGCGAGGCTATGGTATCGTGACGATATGTAAAGCAATAGCTGGACTATGATGTTGTGATACGAGTAAGACCATAGTTGGACTATGGCAATCAAGTAAACGACGTACTCAAAACCCGTAAGACATTCTCTATATTAATAAGGAATAGTAAGAGGAAAAAGAGTTAAATGTTGAGTACTCAAGTAGACCTTAATGTGAAACTTGAGTAAGTGAAGTCACAGTTCGAAAGTATAAGTGATAGAATCAATTGTAGCGTGATAAATATGAAAACTCCCTTGAGGCGAGTTGTGTGACTATGATGATATTTCATTGTCAATGAGTAGTAAATCATATGTATGTAGTCACGAGAGTTAGGTTAAGGGACTTTGCAACCTCACTCCCTTACCACTGTTGAATTTTGATGAGACGTTAAGTTTTCATCAGATTAATGCAATAATAATGCTAGCATGATTAAGAATGCCTTGCATCACATCGGTGCATAATACTCGACTAAATAGAGTAACTGTTGTTGATCATGAGGTTGAAGTCCTAGAGGACTAAAATGATGAGGCTATCACCGAGATATGAGATAGACAAGGTCTCGTATAAGACCATGACTTGGACATGGCCTCGACACCGAGTTGAGATTTCGTATAAGACCATATCCAGAATATGGCATCGATATTTGATGAGGAAGTCCACATAAGACCTTATCAGGGATATTGCATTAGTATTTAGAGGTGACTCCATAAAAGACCACCTCGGGAATGTGGCATTGGTTTCGTACCTACATAAAGGATGATGAACATACGTCTTTGATTATCCCTAGTGATCAATGGGACAGATAGATGAGTCTAGAGGTAGAAATGAGAATGGTACTAAAGTCATGTGAAAGAGTGAAAACATGTACTCGTGAATGAATCACGAAGAGACGATTACTATATATGACACGAACGTGTTATATAAGTGCAAGTATGAGTAAGTTGGCTAGAAGCCTATGGTTTGTGCATGGTTAGTTAATGCCATGGATGGGATTATAATGATCTGCTTTAGTATTATGTACTAATACATGTTTCCCTTCAGGGTTGATGTAGTTGTTCTTTTCATAAAGTGTGATTGTGTGAGAATGTTAGCTGATAGTAAAAATCAGACAAAACGATTGTCAATTTAGTTAATTGAAATCGACATTTACTTTATCTCCTCGTAACCTTAATTGGGTACCTTGAGGAGGAAATTGGTGATGATTCGTGTATAAGAGGTGAAATCACAAGTTTCACATTGTGTGATGGGTTTTCGGGTAAGCCGAATAGAGTTAACGAATTCGATCGAGATGTCCCTGCTATCATGAGATATGACGATCGTAAAGGTTCTAGATTGGCATAGCAAGAGAAACTCAGATGAGAGTGTGCTTAGAATATGTTCTTAGTATGGAGAAAAGAGTAGATGAATCTATTTAGATATGATTCAAGTTCTGTGTATATTCACGCATGAATCAGTAAAGAGAATAAAATTCTTTGTGTACGTGAGTAGGGAGCATAGTATAAAGATATGCTCATCGAAATGTTCAAACCATGATAGTTGAGTTGAAAGCTATTGAAAGAACTATTTATTTGAAAGTTCTAGTACTGAGATCAGTCTGAATCGAGAGAAAGAGTTGACAGGTTGGTGATCCAGAGACAATCACTTTTGTGGTTGTGTTGTGAGTTAGATATTATGTATTGATCCATGGGAAGATCGATGTGTATTTTCTAAATTTTTATAAGTGAGGGTATCTTATGCTACAGAAGATTTTGAAGATGAAATAGTGGAAACGGCTTGAGCTATTACAATGGTGGGTATAGTTATTGTGATACTACTCAGATAGTAAACATAGTACAGATGTCTAAATGAAAGATCCATGTTTAGTAATGTGAATTAGTTACTCGGTTGACTCTAGTTGGTAATATCCTAGTTTCAGCGAGGTTAATGACTAGAGTGAGTCTTCCTTTTAGAGTAAAGGAGTTCAGAAATGAGGTAGTAAATGGTATTTTAAATAAGCTCTGAATGAGTTTATTTAAGGTAGTGAAAATTCAGGTTGGATAAGATTTCCGTTATTGATATTTCTTAATTGAGATAGAAATTGGAATGATGATGAATCCAGAACTTATACAGAAGTTTTGGTATGAGATTTAGTGGTGGCATATCTACTAATGCAAGGATAAGGAAGTACAGTTAGGTGCATGAATGTTTTGACAATAGAGTACATTTTGCGATATGATTGAGTTTATGATCAGAAGCAGTCGACTACTAAAAGCTAAATTTTCAGAGAGTACAAGTCAGAACTATTACAGTCGGTGGATATCCTAGTGAGAAAGTGTGGTAAAATACTATAGATTTCAAGTTTGGTTTGAAAAAATTCCCAAGGAGGGGGAATGACATTAGAATTGTAGTGAATCTGTCAGTAAAGATCCGAATGATCATTTGGACATGTGCAGAGTTCCAAATTGGTAGATTACAGAGTATATGCCCTATAGGAAGAATAACCTAGGTCTCAAGTTGCATTTCAACCTTACGTATCACAGTTTAAGAGTTGTTTGCAAGAGAAATTTTAGGATAGTGGACTCGTGATTTTGAAGAGTAGATGGAAATGTTTTAAGAATGTTGGTAACAACTCCTCCTGATTAGATTTTCGGGGACGAAAATCCCTAAGGGGGGAGAATTGTAACAGCCCGATTTAGGGGCTAGTCGGAACAGTGATCTTGGAATCACTAATTCAAGGTTAGAGAAAATTATTTTCATGATATGTTATGTGTTATAACATGTTTATAAGGATGCATGAAAATTTTGGTGCCTTAATTTTAGCGATTTCTAGCTAAATTGTGAAAAAGGACTAAATCGCATAAAGTGCGAAAGTTCTATTTTAATTGCTAGATGTGCCAAAAAGCTATGGTTTGTAAATTAGAGGTTTTTAAAGTGCAAATAGACCATTTTAGAGTGTGATGGCCGGTCATGTGGTATGGGAGACAAGAGCATTTAATGCTTAGTCAAAATTTGGTGAGAAAAGATGAATAAAATATGACAAAAAGAAAAGCTATCATCTTTTTTTTTCTTCTCTTCGTCCACCAAAAATAGCAGCCATGGGAGGGGTTTTTGAAGCTTAAAATTTCAGCAAGCAATTCTCCACTCAAGTAAGTGATTTTTATGGACTAGAAATAGGTATGACCAATTCCATAACTTTTACAAACTAGTCCTTACTAGCATTTTTCATGAAATTTACTTAGAAAAAGATGTTTATCTAACATCAAACTCTCATAAACTTCCATAAAATATCATTTTACAAGCATGTCACTCTTGGGTAGATTTTTGAACATGCATCTTAGCTCATTTTATAGCTAAAAATAGCTAATTCATAATACGAGAACTTCAAAAACACGAAGAATATTAAAAACGGGGCTAAGATGAACTTACTAGCAAGCTTGAAAAAAATGAAGAACCCTAGCTATGGAGTCTCCAAATTTTCGGCACAAGAGGAAGAAGATGAATAGATTTTTATCATCCTTTTCCTATTTTAATCAATTATTAGACAAATGACCAAAATGTCTTTCTCTTTAAAAATTTCTATTTTTCTAACTCATGTCCATTTTTGTCCAAAAATTATAATTTGGGCAAATTGCTATTTAAGGACTCATAATTAATATTCTAAAGCTATTTCATACAAAAAGCTTCTAGAAACTCATATTTTTTAACTTTTACAATTTAGTCCTTTTTTATCATTCCATGTCAATTTCATAAAATTTCTACATGGAACTTTAGTACTATGATGCAAACATGTCATAAACCTTAAGAACTCAATTTTACTGACTCGGGTTTGTGGTCTCGCACCACTATTCTGACTAGGCCCTGAATTGGGATGTTACACCCAGGCTTCCTAAAATCCCCAAAACATGCCCAGATTACCTGACCCACAAGCAACCATGATATTTACGTCCAAGCTTGCAAAAACAACGACCCTAAATTTTTGGGGCGTTACAGGTATCAAATGGCTATAGAACCTTAATGTAAGAGGACTCATGTGGTAATTAAACCATTTATGTGTTAGTGGACATTCATGGATAGGTTTTATTGAAATTATTAAAGTTTTTAAAGGTTATTTTGGTAATTAGGTATTCAAGGTTAAAATAAACAAAACAAATTCTATTTTTTTTCATTCATCTTCTTCCTCCACAGAAATTAAAGAAGAAAGAACACCATTTAGAGCTTTGAACATTCGGCTATCTCTCCTTGCTTGCATGTAAATGATTTTTATCTCGATTTTAATGATTTTAATGTTTTTAAAATCGTTATAACTTAATCTAGCTAGCTAGGGACTAATTTGCAAAATTGTTAAATAACTAGGGCTTTGACATGAATGTGTTTGTATGATTCTTGAAAATTTATGAAAGGTTGTGAATCCTTGTTGTTAAGTAAACAACTTTTGTTAAGTGATTTTTGATGAAAATATCATTTGGGAACTTATGTGTAAAAGTAGTAAAGTATCATGATGAAATTGTGAATTGATGATTTGTGTGGGTTGATATGAGTCCCTGGGTAAATCAGCAAGCATAATATAGGGATGAAATAGCATAAATGTTAATTTACAATTTTATGGATTAAATTGTAACGAAGTTAAAATAATAGGGGAAAAAGCATAATTTTACAATAGTATGAATTTTGACTGAATTAAATAGAGTGAATTTTAAATGAATTAAATTTAATTATTTAGATCAAGTTAAGCCCTGAATAGATCAAGATCATGGGAAAGATAAAGTCTCGGATTGGTGATCCTATTTCGTCGTCTTTGTGTTTAAGGTAAGTTCGTTTGTTTAAATAGCGTTTTAATGTTATTTGATTTAAATGCTATTATGCTATTCATCATATCATGTCATGACAAAAATCCAACGATGTGACGACGACTATCGAGCCCCGTTTAAACCTTAGGAATATATAGGATACAAATGACATGTCATTAGGGTTACCATGTTTCGGGTGCTGGTCCTGAATGTCCTACCGATGGCTGAGTTCTGGCATTTTTTACGGATAATCGTCAGCTTGTGTGAGCGGCATCGTGTAGCTACATTCCGACCGTCAGCTTGTGTGAGCAGACCCATTTATGGCTCGAGTGAGAACCGATTTAAAGGAAAAGGAAAAAAAAAATTATTTTGACCATATGTTTAGCAGACTTTGTGTGATCTTCCCGCATATCCGATATTATTCTAAGTGGTTCAATGGGAATGAAAAGGGAAGGAACGGTAAGTATTCCAATGGTTAAGTTAAGAACTTAAGGAAAAGTATGAATTATTGATGATCAAAGTATCTATAATCATGTTTATGAAAAGTATGAATTCAAGTTTTCTATGTTCATGAAATTTATCTTACCATGAGATGATTTTAGTTATGTGTTTAATCACTAACTTGTGTTGTTGATGATGCTTAGGCTTGTTCCAAGCTATGTTGGATTGATTCATGTCTATTTCTAAGATTATGCATTGAAATTGTAAGCTATTTTCATTATTTACGAACTTACTAAGCATTATATGTTTATGATGTTGTTCTTTTCTATGTTTTATAGATTATCAGAAGCTCGATTGATTTTGAAGCTCGTCGGAGACCTATCATACTATCCAGAGATTATATTGGTAGATTTTAATGTTTTGGTCATGGTTATAATGGCATGTATAGGTGAATTGTGTTTGATGAACTAGTTGTTATGTTTGGCTTGTAAATATGGTAATTTGGTTGGTGTGCTTTTGGCACTTTGATGCTATAATGATTTATGTTTATATGGTCAAATAGAGGCATGGTTTTATGACCAAAATGGTAGGTGTTGGAATGTTTGCAATGTGGTGAATTTTGGTAAGTTTTGGTATAGAAATGGGCTAGATATGAATGCTAGATGAACAGTCAATTATGCATATGTTTGGATAGATTTGATAAATTGTGATTGAGGTGCCTTAATGGCATATTGGTTGTATGGATTTATGGTTTATTGAAATGGTCTTATTATGCATGTTTTGGCAAGTTTTGGTACCTTGTTCATAGGTGCATTTGGCTTGTAGGTACTTGTTGAAAATGGGTGAAAGGAATGACTTGATTTTGGCCTATTTCTTGTCCATACGGCCTAAGACTCGGGCGTGTCCCTCAGGTGTGTCTGACACACGGCCATGCGACACGATCATGTGTCCCCTGTAGGTTTTAATGGTTGTTTTTTGAAAGTTACACAGCCTAGCACATGGCCTGGTACACGGGCGTGTGGCTTGGCCGTGTAACCCAAGTCAAAGAGTTACATGGGCACGGACATAGGCTGAGACACGGCCTGAGACACAGGCGTGTGTCTCAGCTGTGTGAGGCACACAGTCGTGTGACGTGTACAGTGTGAATTTTTCCAACTTTTTCTTAAGGTTTCATATGTTTCCGATTTAGTCTCAACTCATTTCTAAAGTCTTTCTAAGGCCTCGAGGGCTCGAATAAGGGACGATATGCTTGTGTTTGAATGTATTTTTGCTATGATTATGGAATGTTTGAAAATGAATGATTTTAAGTTATGTTTTTACGGTAATGCTCCATAACCCTATTCCAACAACGGATACGGGTTAGGGGTGCTACACTAGTGTACACCATAGTAAGTGGCAAGGAAAAGATGTGAGGTAAAAGTAAGAATAGAGAGTGTACTGGAGTAAAGTAGATATGGGCAAAGCCTTGATATTTGAATATTGCAAGAATTTTGGAACAAGTACTGAGAAGGTGAGATGTTAGATTCGACTAAGAGTTGAAGTTCACGAGTGCATCCTTGGGCAAAGTCTCTAAAGAGAATAGGTTGACGTGGTACTATCCGCCCAACAATGCTATTGGTGAAAAAAGGTAAGGTGAGTAGTTAGCTTAGGGGTAATGAGGGGTTTCTATGAAAGTAACTTAGTAAGTTGTCAAGGAATTTCGAGTGTTAGGGATACCGTCGAAAGGCATTTCACGCTAAATTTGTCTGGTATGATCTTGGTTATGTCCTAATAGGTAGTTAGGAACAAACTATGAAATGAGATCATGAGTATCTATATGAATATATAGGTGGATTGCCATATACGTTTCCTTACAGTTGTGAACCACCCATACGATAGCTTGATTAGGATTGTAACACGTGTCAAGTTATCATATTGACAAGGGTTATTTAAATTTGGGCGACCAGGATTGAAAAGGGAGGTTTTTCTCTTCCTCCTCCAATTAGTATTTTCATCTTGAGAAAAATAGAACAAACCTTTTCTCTCTCTTAAAAATTCCTACTATCAGCAGGTTATAAGAACGGAGAGATAGTATCCCTTATCCTAAAGTAGAGATCCTAAGATTTATTCGTGATTTCTTCATACCAAAGTAGTGGTCACTGCAATCTCTGAGAAGAACTTAGAACTGGAGCCCAAGCTGATATTATGGTTAACAAGTGAGTCTCTAGCATGTATGTTGTAGCCTAAATATTTTTGGGCTAATTGACTAAATTATGAAACTGAAACTAGTAAATCATGACTCTATGACTCTAAAAAAGAAACAAATGGTATGTGTGCATATAAGTCTAAAAGCATTAATATGTTTGTCCAGAGTTAGTCACTGTTTGACCAAGTCTATTGTGAAAGTGTCTGTCATGACCAAGTCAGTGCATAAAAGGTCTATGCATTACTTGTCTGGAAGCACGAATGCATTTGTTATGAAGAAGTCTGAAAGGAATAAGTCTGTCAAGCATGAGTCTGGATGATGAGCATGTGTCTGTCTCCGGAGTCATCTAAAGGGGTCATTCAGACTAAAAACACGAAACTCAAGGTAAAGGGGTCCTTCGGGACTAAAAACACGAATCTTTGATAAGGACAAGTCCATGGACATGGCACTCTGAAGACCATATAGTGTAAGCCCATGGAATATGTAAAGGACAGTTAAGCCCATGGAATATGTAAAGGACAGTTGGGTGAGTATCAGTGATGAGGGGCAAACCTTACAGTCGTGAGTTTAGGCAAATCCCTAACGTCAAAACACTAATTTTTGTCCCTTTGTGGCGATCTCTGTTAGAAGTGAGCTTTTGTGGCTATCTCTAAATGGAAGCCTTTGTGGCAATCTCTGTTAAAAGTGAACCTTTGTGGTTATATCTGAAAGGAAACCTTTGTGGCAATCTCTGTTAAAAGTGAGCCTTTGTGGCTATCTCTGAATGGAAGCCATTGTGGCGATCTCTGTCAAAGGACGCCTTTGTGGTGAGACTCCAAAAGGAAAACCTCTGTGGCTATCTTTGGAAAAGGATGCCTTCGCGGTATAACCTGAAGAATGTTTCTTGTGATGACCATCTAAAGGTAGTTCCTATGGGTGGACTCTAAATGAATGAGGAACATGATATTCTGAGAATTGGAAAGTGAGGTTTGGCTTTGAAAGAAAAGTCATGTAACAACCCGTTTTTAGTCAAATCATAACAGTGGTTTTGGGACCACAAATCCAAAGTTGAAATATTTATTTTATTATTATTTTAATGTCTAAAGCATGATAGTATGATTGTGTAAAAATTTCGTTAAGAAATTTTATCGTTTGAATGCTCAATTCGGTAAAAAGGACTAAATCGCGTAAAGTGTAAAAGTAGAGTTCTATTAGGTAAAAGTGTCTAATAGCTATAGAACTTAAAAGTTTAGGTCCTTAAGTAGTAATTAGCCCATTTATGAAGTTAGTGGACATTCTTAGACATGATTAAATGAATTTTAATGATTTATAACAAATGTTAAATAAGTAAATGAATAAATAAGTTTAGTAAATTAAAGAAATAACAAAGTATTATCTTCCAAAAAAGCTTCCACCACCGAAAATACAAATTAGAAACACTATTAAAAGAGCTTCAAGGTTTGGCCAACTATCCTTTATGCATGTAAGTGATTTTTGACTCGGTTTTTAATGATTTCTATGTTTTCAGAGTCATTGTAGCTTAATCTAGCTAGCCCAGGGACTATTTTGCAAAATTGTTAAAGGGTTAGGGTTTTACCATTGATGAATATGTGTGTATTTTGATGTTTGATGGTAGAAAATGAATGGTTGTTGTTAGATAAACAACATTTGTTGAGTGATTTTGGTTGAAATTGCAAATTAAGGATTTATTTGGAAAATGTGAAAAATTCATGGTTAAATTGTGAAATAAATGAAAAAATATGGGCTGCTGTGATAATAAGGAAAATTCGGCTAGCATGGGTAGGGACCTAATTCCATGAATTTGTATTTTTATGAGCAAAGGACTAAATTGTAAAGATGTTAAACTATTAGGGGCAAAAGTGTAATTTTGTCGTAATGTGATTTTTGGGCTAAACTGAATAGAATGATAATTGAGTAAGTTAAATTTGATATTATATAGATCAAGAAAAATGAAGTTCGGATCTAGATCGGGGAAAAACAAAGTATTGGACTAGTCGATCCATTTCGTTGTTTTTGTGAATCGAGGTAAGTTGCTATGTTAACAAGCATTAATATAATTGTGTTTTAAATGCTTTATTATTGAATTAATTGTGAATACGACCTTACAAATATGTTCGACAAAGATTCAGAAAATGAAAATCTTGGTTGAACCTTAGGAATAGATTAGGATACGAATGACATGTCATTAGGGGTTATGTGATTTGGGTGCTGGTCCGTACGATCTACCGGTGCCTAAGTTTTTCGACATGTGTTGCGGATTCTCATCAGCTTGTGTGAGCAGCACCGTGTAGTTATGTCTTGACCATCAACTTGTGTAAGCAGACCCGTTGATAGCTCGAGAGTGAGCATTATATGAGATATGAGATTGTGATAGCTTCGGCTATGTATTGGCACTTAGGGTGCGAGATTCCCGAGTATCCGATATTATTCAAAATGGTTCAATTGGTATATCAAGGATATGGATGAGTATGAAATTGATACGAGTTGATACAGGTATGTACATGAAACATACAAGCATTGAATCAAAGAAACTTGTGAATTTCATATCTAACCTTGTGAATGAATATGTGATAGGTTTGTTGATCAATATGAGTTATATTATGATATGTTTAATTGCTTAAATTGTGTATATATGGTAAGTTGAGTTTATTACTATACGAACTTACTAAGCTTTATAGCTTACTTTGTTACTTTTTCGCGTTTTATAGTTATTATCATAGTCTGCTTGGATTTGGGAGTCGTCGAAGATCTCATCACACTATCCGCTGTCATTTTGGTACTTTTGAACTTATGTATTTGGTTATATGGCATGTATAGGAGTTTTGGTTAGTATGATATATATGTTAGTAAAGGATTTAGCCATTTGAATTGGCTTGTAAATGATGTGTGTTTTGGCTAAGTGTATAGCCATGTGATTTGGATTATTTTGGCATGCTTGGTGATGTATATTTATATATGTGTAAATGGCCTATGTTATGTGATTGGTAATTGCTAGATGAATGCTTGTTGTGAAATTGGTATGTTTTGAATAGGTAAATTATGATGTTATGAACATTATAGTTCTTGGTATGGAATTAGCATGAATTAGGCTTGGTTGAGATTGGTTTGAATGCCTACTTATGCCATGTTATGAAACACCCCAAACCCGGCCCACGAGCCTTGACCGGATCTGACATGTTCTTTAGGAAAAACTTTAACTAAATCTTGCTTGCATTTTGGAAAACTGGGATGATTTTGTGGGGTTGCCGATTTTTAGAAATGGTTATTAAGTGGTAAACCGTAGTTACTTAGGTGATAAAACATTTAGAGATTTGCGAGAACAATTGGTTAATTCATTTACCGATTATTAAATGAAAGTTAAAACTTAAAGCATAAAAATTTAAACGTCTAAGTAGTGGCCTTATTACATTGAAAAAATACCAAATAAATCCCGAAAATAAAATAATAGAAAACGTAAGTTCAACCGTTTGAATTCCCGAAATCGTTCAGCATGGCCACCACATAGTCTCCGCTGACCCGGTCCATGTCACTGAGTATCACCTGAAAAGATATCCCACAAAGGGGTGAGTCAACAGACTCAATGTGTAACAACCACACAAACTCCCAAACGATTTAGGCATAAAAATTCATACATATAACAAATACAAAGAATGATGCAATCCCAAACCCAAACCTAAATAACCATCCTCTACACATCACCCGTATTTCAATCAATCACACCGTGGGGATTACTAAATCGACCCACCATCCGCTACACATCATCGAAGGCAGTCGCTGCAGACAACTTGCACATCGCCCTTATAAATTGTGGCATAGCCACCAGATAATGTGACAAAGTCACCAGATATTAATATGTGACATAAGTCACCACATTCAGATTATGTGACATGAGTCACCAGATATTGTGGTAAAAACCACCAGATCACTTCCCCTTTTCAATATCACCCATATGCCCCATGCGTCATACAAACATGAAGAAATAATGCAATTTACCCTATTTCACATTCGTAACAAATTCTCATATGTGTCATGTTCAATATTCATAATATATTAACAGAGCGTTAATGGATAACGTACCTGAATCCTCCGTACCATTGAATGGTACCTTTAGCCATATTTTTCATATTTCCATTAACACATACATAATAATAATACCATAGATCTATTAGGAATTAGTGTAGGGCTACACACCTGGTTACTATTGTATTCACTGAATCCCGAAAGTTTGCCGAAACAGCTTATACTCCTCCCTAAAAGCCATAGTTAGAATCGGCCAACATTAACACTTAATATGGCCTTGGCCGAATATCATATTCACTTACCTTAGATCTTTAAAATCCCGAAGATCTCCTCCTTATGGTCGACTACCATAGGAATCTCGATATCCCTCCATAAGATTCTGGCCAACCACAATGATGGAATTAGATTCCTAGTTTCAGTTAATCTAAAGAAAAGGAAGAGAAGAACGACAGTTGATCCTTACCCTATACACAGAAGTCGACTGCTCCCTTGCTTGAATCCACAGATAAATTCGGCTATATAGACTAGGTAGTGATCAATAGGTTTCGGCTTTTGGATCTACTGAGCAATCGGCTAAGACTACTTTGAGTATTCGGCTTTGAGTGAACTTGCAAAAGAAGAAGAGAAGGTTGATGATGGAGATTCTACCTCATCAAGAATGAAAAGGAAAAGTTTAAGACTTAGGGAGAATCGGCAATGGCTAGGAGGACTTACCTTCGGCTTTTGATTAACAGTAGTGATAATGAGAAAGAGATGAAAAAGGAATGATATGGAGGCTCAAGTATAATTCGGTTAGAACAAATAAAAGAAAAAGAGGAGAAAAGTGATAGCTTTAGAGAGAAAAGAGTAAATGAGAGGGAGGCTAGAATGCTTAATTAAATTCGGCTACACACCCCTTACCCCCTTAGCCGAATTTGACACCAAAGACTCCCTTGGCCGGCCAACTCCCCCTCTCTCTATCCAATCTCCTATTTTCTCTCTTCTTTTACTTATTCAAAAATAATTAAAATAAATCAGCAATTATCCTTGCCCTTAGCCGAAAATTTAAAAAGAATTTGACTTGATCTACACTCATCCACTCAGTGCCCCATTGCCGTCCAACACCTCTTCCCCTTGACGCAAAAACAAACTCCCATTTGCTTCCTCTGCAACTCAAACCTAAGCCCTTCCTCTCAGCTTATGGCGTCACCTACCAAGGCCCCTAAGTGGCGCCTCCATCCACTTTACCAAGCCCAATCTTATGTCCAATTTCCCCTACAATTTCTCTTAAGGCCTATCATGCTTAGTTCCCCCCTTAAGACTTAAAACCTAATATTTTCTAAGGCATTCACCTACACTCTAAAGTTCTCAAAATTCATAAAAACACATTCAAAACACTCATAGGCATACTACCACATGCAAAAATGCACAAGCCCTAAATCCCAGATATTACAGTTCTACCCCCTTAAAATAATTTCGGCCTCAAAATTACCTGGCTAAAATAAGTGAGGGTATTGTTGTCGCATTGCTTCTTCCGGATCCCACGAAGCTTCTTTCGATCCATGATTACGCCATAATACCTTGACCAGAGGAACTGATTTCCTTCGCAACACCTTCACATCCCGTTCCAAAATCTGAATCGGCTCCTCCTCGTAGGACAAATCTGGCCTTAGCTCCACCTCTTCAACCGGTACTACATGAGATGGATCCGATCGGTAATGACGTAGCATAAAAACGTGGAATACATCGTGCATCTGTCTCAACTCCGGAGGCAACTCTAATTGGTATGCCACTGGTCCAACTCGCTTTAATACCCGATAAGGTCCTATAAATCTGGGACTTAACTTCCATTTGCGACCAAATCTCATCACCTTCTTCCATGGCGAAACTTTAAGAAACACCTGATCTCCCACAACAAACTCTATTTCCTTCCGCATAAGATCTGCGTACGACTTTTGCCTATCAGATGCTTCCTTCAACCGTGTCCAAATTACCCTAACCTTCTCTTCAGATTTTGCCACAATTTTCGGACCCAAAACTTGACGTTCCCCTAATTCTGTCCAACACGTAGGAGTGCGACACTTCCGCTTCATACAAATAGCTTCATATGGTGCCATCCGAATCATCGGCTTGATAGTCATTATTATATGCAAACTCCGCTAAAGGCAAATATTCTTCCCAACTTCCTCTCAAGTCTATCACACACCCCTCAACATATCTTCCAACACTTGGATCACTCGCGCGCAGTTGACCGTCTCCGATCGTGGATGAAATGCCGTAGTGAAATCCAATCTGGTGCCTAAAGCTTGATGTAGTGCTTTCCAAAACCGATACGTAAATCTTGGATCCCTATCTGAAATAATCGAAACCGGTACTCCATGCAACCTCACAATTTCAGCCACATACAACTTTGCCAACTTCTGTAAAGTATAATCAACCCGCACTGGTATGAAATGCGCGGACTTTGTCAATCGATCCACTATCACCCATACCGAGTCCTTCTTAGTAGGAGTAAGGGGAAGCCCACTAACGAAGTCCATGGTGATTCTCTCCCACTTTCATCATGCGGAATCTTTATCTACCGAAGCAACCCCGACGGAACTTGATGTTCACCCTTGACTTGTCGACACGCTAAGCACTTCCCTACAAATTCTGTAAATCTTCCCGCTAAGACAAGGCCACCAAAACTGCTTCCCTTAGATCTCTATACAACTTACTACCTCCAGGATGCATAGCATAAGGGCTACTATGCGATTCTCAAGAATTCTCCGCCTTAACTCCTTGTTTTTCTAAGATACGCACCTTACCCTTGAAACACAATACTCTATCACTTTTAACACCATAATCCTCTAGCCGTCCATTCTCGCACTTGCCGCAACTTAGCACTTAAATCATCATCCGCCAACCGTCCCTTCCTTTACCTCATCCAACCATGACGGCCGACCAGAACTCGCTAACAAACTTCCGTCGTCATATAAGCTAAGATGTGCAAATATCACCCTCAAATCGACACTACTTTCTCGACTTAGGCATCCGCTACCACATTCGCCTTGCCCGGTGATATTCTATAGAACAATCGTAGTCTTTTAATAACTCCACCCACCTTCGCCTCTCGTGTTCACTTCTTTCTCTCAGGTCAAGAAATACTTAAGGCTCTTGTGGTCCAGTGTAGATCACCGACCTTTCTCCATATAGATAATGCCTCCATACTTTAAGAGCAAAGACCACCGCCGCCAACTCCAAATCATGTGTCGGATAGTTAACCTCATGTGGCCTTAACTGCCGAGACGCGTAAGCGACTACTTTCCCATCTTGCATTAAAACACATCCTAATCCTGTTTGAGAAGCATCACAGTACACCACAAAATCCTTCCCTGCCTCAGGCTGAATCAAAATCGGAGCTTCAGTCAACACCCTCTTAAGCTTCTCAAAGCTCTCCTGTTGCTTATCGGTCCATACGAAAGGTACTTCCTTTCTCAACAACTTCGTCAACGGTGCGGCTATTGATGAGAACCCTTCTACGAACCTTCTGTAGTAGCCTGCCAACCCCAAGAAACTACGAACCTCCGCCACAGACTTAGGTGGTTTCCAATCTAGCACTGCCTCAATCTTCCTAGGATCCACCCTTATCCCTTCTGCAGACACTACATGCCCTAAGAACGCAACTTCCTTAAGCCAAAATTCACACTTGCTGAATTTGGCATATAGCTTCTTTTCCCTTAACACTTGCAACACTATCCGGAGATGCTCATCATGTTCTTCCTCAAACTTGGAATACACTAGAATGTCGTCTATAAACACAACGACGAACTGATCCAAGTAGGGTTGAAAAACCCGGTTCATCATATCCATGAATGAAGCTGGGGCGTTCGTCAACCCGAACGGCATTACCACGAACTCATAATGTCCGTATCTTGTCCGGAAAGCTGTCTTATGGATATCCACTTCCTTCACCTTAAGCTGATGATATCCTGACCGTAAATCTATCTTTGAAAACACCGCGGCCCCCTTAAGCTGATCGAACAAGTCGTCTATCCTTGGCAACGGGTACTTGTTCTTGATGGTCAACTTATTCAACTGACGATAGTCTATGCACATACGCATAGTTCCGTCCTTCTTCTTCACAAACAGAACCGGTGCTCCCCACGGAGACACACCGGGTCGAATAAACCCACGATCAAGCAACTCTTGGATTTGAGCCTTGAGCTCAACCAACTCCTTTGGTGCCATTCTATACGGAGCGATAGATACTGGTGCCGTTCCAGGCAATAAGTCAATTCCGAACTCCACCTCCCTGTCAGGGGGTATTCCAGGTAACTCCTCTGGGAAAACATCCACAAATTCCCTTACTGTTCTAACTCCACTAACTCCCTCTTCGTTTACATCCAACGCACTAACGAAGGTCAAAAATGCCTTGCACCCTTTCCGCACCATCTTATCAGCCTTTAATGCGGAAACTACATTAGACAAATAGTTTCTTCTTTTTCCTATCATAATTATCTCCTCATCCTCCGGGGTCCTTAACTCCATTCACTTAGCCGCGCAATCCAACTTAGCCCGATGTTCCACTAGCCAATCCATGCCAAGAATGAGATCAAATTCTCTGAAGGGTAGTTCCATCAAGTCGGCAGGGAATACCACTCCCTGAATCTCTAGAGGTACATTGCGAAATCTCCTATTCACCACTACAGTTTGACCTAACGGGCTTACTATAGTCATCTCCCTACTAGATAGTTCAGATGCTATGCCTAGCGTTTCGACTACTCTACATGCAACATACGAGTGGGTCAAGCCAACATCAATTAAAGCAAAGTAAGGCTTATCGCCTATAAGGAACATACCGGCTTATGACGTCCGGTGCGTCTCCATCCTCCCTCCTCGCGAATCGCATACACCGCACCCGACCGTCTTGCCTCCGTGATACCAACACCTCTCGCCCGATGTTCCCGCCCTCTTCCTCAACCATTACCTCGCCAATCGGACCACGACCCCGCGGTGGCTGCGATCCACCTCTACCCGCCTGATTGAAACCCTGACCTGTTGGTCGGCTCCCATCTGTTTTCATAGGACAGTCCTTAATCATGTGTTCCTTAGACCCACACTTGAAACATCCCCCTGTCTTCCTCCAACACTCTCCTATGTGCATCTTCCCACACTGAGTACAAGTACGGTACTGTCCTCCTGTAACAACCTGCTGACCTCGCGGTCCATCAACTCTCTGTCTCTTTTGGACATTCTCGGATGACCCTGATGTTCCAAAACCTCTCCTTTGCCTGTTTCTATCTGTATTCTGTCTCACAGATTCCTTAACTCCTTCGGCTACCTTAGCCTTTTCCACCAACACTGCAAACTCCCGCTCCTGCTGTGGAGCTATCAACAACCTTAGGTCATCCCTCAGACCGTCCTCAAACCAGACACATCGTTCATGCTCTGTAGCCACGATTCCTCGAGCATATCGGCTCAACCTTAAGAATTCTGCTTCGTACTCCGCTACGGGCTTATTCCCTTGCACCAACCCTAGAAATGCCTTTCTCTGCGCATCAACATAGCTAGTCCCAACATATTTCTTCTGATACGCCACCTTAAAATTCTCCCAAGTGAGATCCTCAGCTATAGCACCATCCCGAACTGTGAGCCACCATTGATATGACTCATCGCGAAGTAGCGACACCACTCCTTTCTGCCTTCTCGCCAGATCGATCCAACTCGTCCATAATCCGCTCCGTTGCCTCCAACCAATACACAGCCGTATTGGGTGCCACACCGGATACACCACGAAATACATCAGCTCCATCGGCTCGAGTCGCCGGTATGATTTATTGAGCTCCCCACCTCCACCTGCTCTAGCCACCATCTCAAGAACCCGCAGCATCGCCTGCGATACTGCATCATCCCCCGTCTGATCCTGATGCTCAACGCTAGCAGCTGGTGGTGGTGGTGGTACCTCATTCTCAGACCCTTGACCACACCTAACGGGTTCCGATACGGCCATTCTTCCTCCACCACGCCCTCGCACATTACGACCACGTCCCATAGAACTCATGTCTATGATCGTGATTCAATCTATTTTAAAAAGTTTTATGCATTAGTCTTTGTTCCACTGATTATCCACGAACAAGTTTTATGAGAAGAAGTTTAATAGTAGTTCTTTCGTTCAGTACAGGGTTTTCATTTCAAGTCTTCTATCCTAATTCAGAGAAGCACATCCACTCAATAGTATCTACCACACACATTCATCACTCAAACAATTTCGTCCGATCCAATCCCAGGGGTATTTTCGTAATTTGTCCTATAGGGGTATTTCAGAAATTTCCAAAATCCGGGTATCTCAATATTTCGCAAAATAGGGGTTTTCGGTATTTTTGTAAAGTAAGAACATTTTAGTAGAGGTTGAGGGTAGTATGGTAATTTTTAAACCAAGGGTATTTTAGTAATTTTTTTTTTACAAACCAGGGCATTTGGGTAATTTTGTAAACCGAATTTTCTTTTTAAAATCTGGAATAGTTTTTGCAAATCAAAGGGGTAATTTGGTGATTTTAAAACTAAGGTTTTTATAAAATGGTGTAGCTGGTCCCTTTCGGGTTTTAATTATTGAATTTAGCCCGTGAATAAGTCCTCTTGGTTAGGGTGAACCGCACTACGCACTGCAGTAGGATTCGAGCGAAGAGGAGGTCAGTCACTAGGAATGCTTAAATACCAAGCTCTTCCTGAATCCAATCCTAGACATGCGCACAATGGTTGCCACACCCTAACTCGGCGACTTCCTCACAGGTTTGTTTAATTAGGCCTTAAAGTTTTATGTAATTCTCTGTTGAAGTAAGCTAATCCTAGGGTTCAATAACTTAATATACAAATCTACATTCCCGTTATACCCACATACAAATCATACAACAGATTAGGGTACTTACACTGTGGACTTCAGTGCCTGAGACTTAGGTGCCATGCCGTAAAAACTCGCTCAATTTTCAAAAATTTTCACAAAAACTTGTTCGGGCTCAATTTTGAAAATGTTGTGGGCTTTAAACCCAAGGCCGAGAGTTTAAAACTGGGCTCTGATACCAAATTGAAACACCCTAAACCCGGCCCACGAGCCTTGACCGGATCTGACATGTTCCTTAGGAAAAACTTTAACTAAATCTTGCTTGCATTTTGGAAAACTGGGATGATTTTGTGGGGTTGCCGATTTTTAGAAATGGTTATTAAGTGGTAAACCGTAGTTACTTAGGTGATAAAACATTTAGAGATTTGCGAGAACAATTGGTTAATTCATGTACCGATTATTAAATGAAAGTTAAAACTTAAAGCATAAAAATTTAAACGTCTAAGTAGTGGCCTTATTACATCGAAAAAATACCAAATAAATCCCGAAAATAAAATAATAGAAAATGTAAGTTCAACCGCTTGAATTCCCGAAATCGTCAAAGATGGCCACCACATAGTCTCCACGACCGGTCCATGTCACTGAGTATCACCTGAAAAGATATCCCACAAAGGGGTGAGTCAACAGACTAAATGTGTAACAACCATACAAACTCCCAAACGATTTAGGCATAACAAATTCATACATATAACAAATACAGCAATGATGCAATCCCGAACCCAAACCTAAATAACCATCCTCTACACATCACCCGTACCAGCCAATCACACCGTGGGGATTACTAAATCGACCCACCATCCGCTACACATCATCGAAGGCAGTCGCTGCAGACGACTTGTACATCGCCCTTATAAATTGTGGCATAGCCACCAGATAATGTGACAAAGTCACCAGATTTTAATATGTGACATAAGTCACCACATTCAGATTATGTGACATGAGTCACCAGATATTATGGTAAAAAACACCAGATCACTTCCCCTTTTCAATATCACCCATATGCCCCATGCGTCATACAAACATGCAGAAATAATGCAATTTACCCTATTTCACATTCGTAACAAATTTTCATATGTGTCATGTTCAATATTCATAATATTACTAACAGAGCGTTAATGGATAACGTACCTGAATCCTCCGTACCATTGAATGGTACCTTTAGCCATATTTTTCATATTTCTATTAACACATACATAATAATAATACCATAGATCTATTAGGAATTAGTGTAGGGCTACACACCTGGTTACTATTGTATTCACTGAATCCCGAAAGTTTGCCGAAATAGCTTATACTCCTCCCTAAAAACCATAGTTAGAATCGGCCAACATTAACACTTAATATGGCCTTGGCCGAATATCATATTCACTTACCTTAGATCTTTAAAATCCCGAAGATCTCCTCCTTATGGTCGACTACCATAGGAATCTCGATATCCCTCCATAAGATTCCGGCCAACCACAATGATGGAATTAGATTCCTAGTTTCGGTTAATCTAAAGAAAAGGAAAAGAAGAACGACAGTTGATCCTTACCCTATACACAGAAGTCGACTGCTCCCTTACTTGAATCCACAGAGAAATTCAGCTATATAGACTAGGTAGTGATCAATAGGTTTCGACTTTTGGATCTACTGAGCAATCGGCTAAGACTACTTTGAGTATTCGACTTTGAGTGAACTTGCAAAAGAAGAAGAGAAGGTTGATGATGGAGATTCTACCTCATCAAGAATGAAAAGGAAAAGTTTAAGACTTAGGGAGAATCGGCAATGGCTAGGAGGACTTACCTTCGGCTTTTGATTAACAATAGTGATAATGAGAAAGAGATGAAAAAGGAATGATATGGAGGCTCAAGTATAATCTCAATAGAACAAATAAAAGAAAAAGAGGAGAAAAGTGATAGCTTTAGAGAGAAAAGAGTAAACGAGAGGGAGGCTAGAATGCTTAATGAAATTTGGCTACACACCCCTTACCCCCGTAGCCGAATTTGACACCAAAGACTCCCTTGGCCGGCCAACTCCCCCTCTCTCTATCCAATCTCCTATTTTCTCTCTTCTTTTACTTATTCAAAAATAATTAAAATAAATCAGCAATTATCCTTGCCCTTAGACAAAAATTTAAAAAGAATTTGACTTGATCTACACTCATCCACTCAGTGCCCCATTGCCGTCCGACACCTCTTCCCCTTGACGCAAAAACAAACTCCCATTTGCTTCCTCTGCAACTCGAACCTAAGTCCTTCCTCTCAGCTTATGGCGTCACCTACCAAGGCCCCTAAGTGGCGCCTCCATGCCACTTTACCAAGCCCAATCTTATGTCCAATTTCCCCTACAATTTCTCTTAAGGCCTATCATGCTTAGTTCCCCCCTTAAGACTTAAAACCTAATATTTTCTAAGGCATTCACCTACACTCTAAAGTTCTCAAAATTCATAAAAACACATTCAAAACACTCATAGGCATACTAGCACATGCAAAAATGCACAAGCCCTAAATCCCGGATATTACATGTTATGTGCCATTTGGTTTGAGTAGGTAAACGTAACGTCCCAAAAAATTAGGGGTTGTAATTTTTGCATGTTTTCATGTTGTGCTTGCTCAGCTGGTTAATTGAGTGTATTTGGGGGTTCTAGGGAGGCCTGGGTTCGAGTCTGAGCCTTGGAAAAATTTTAGTTTTTGGCTCTTTAGTGGAGAGGGATGTTGGTAGTAGGGCTTAAGTATAATTATGTGCATTTAGGAGACACAAGTTGGGCATATGGTAAGGTGGCTATGGCTTCAATGAGAGAGCAAGGAGGGAAGGGGTTCGAATCCCTCAGTTTACAAAATGGAAGCTTTTATTTTGTGGCAGGTGAGTGGAGGAAGCAGAGTTCGGATCAAAATGTTCAAGGGGAGTTGGAGACTTGGTCAAATAGTTTAAATGGATGAAGGAGAGCAAAGATAGGAGGAAAGAGTGGAGAGAATCAAGGGACGGAGGAGTGTGCTAGTGTTGGCCAAATGTGGGGAAGTGGTGATAGGGAATTTCGGCTATGGTTGGGCATGTGAGTGTGCATTTTCGGTTTGGAGAGGGGAGAGTATGCTGAATTTCTTTGGTCTTCCTTTGAGAGTTTTGCATTTTGGGTTTTGTTTTCACCAACATTTCGGGTCATTTTCTCCCTTCTCTGACTTTTTTCGATTTCACCTTGCTCTCATTTTTCTTCCTCCTTTATTTTTCTACTAAGTGCCGAATTAGTAAGCCTTTTCTTTCATCCCCTTTCCTTTCTTCTTCTCATTTCTCTTCTTCCTAAATGTCCATTTCTTTTCTTTACCTCTAAGCCGTAGCCACACTTCTCTCTTTCCAATTTCTCCTTAAGCTGGATACGTTTCTTCTTGAAGAGTGGTTCTCCTTTTGCTGTCCGAATCTTGTAAGCCAAACTTTCACATTCTCTTTTTGATTTCTCTTTAGCCGAACACCCAACCTTTCCCTTTCTCCCGTTTTTTGCTTGGCCTTGCAACTAACCAAGTAGTAAGCTTTGACTTTTTGTGTAGGTCGAATCCTCTAGGGTACGAATACTTTCTTCTTGTTGGTTCAAACTGCTTCAGAATCTCTTCCGTTTGTTGGTAAGTTATGGCCATGGCTGAATAGGGGTGGTAGTTTTCTCTTTATCATTTTGAGTTCTTTGGGGCCGAAAGGCCGTTTATCTTAATGTCTTGAAACAACGTTTCTAACACGTTCTTTTCGCTAGGGACTCGGTTCTTTAATCAGGAGGTGTAAGCCGAATACTCTCCCATAGCAAGGAGTCTGTCGTTCTCTGGTAAGTGAACACAATAGATAAAGTATTTCTATATTTTTGTTTATCGAGGGTGAAAACTAACTATTGGCCAATCGTTATCATAGGTGTCTTGGAAGCAGTGGAAATCACAACTCGTAATCAAGGTGTGTAATCTCACACCTCCGTTTAATCTGCTAATGCTATGATCTATGAATCGGCTTAAAGCCAAAATACAGAATAGCCAGAATATCGGCAACTGAGATCACTCGAGCGTGCGAGCGTTCGTAGTGATAAACCGAGCCCCGAATGTTGACGATAGGCCTTTGGGAGTGTCACGATCTTTTTCGCAGGCTTATACCGTAATGGGCCTTGTTGGGCCGTGGTGGGCCAAATGGGCCCAGTGGGCTAATAGGCCGATAGGGGAGAAACCCTCGGTAAGTGCCGGATGATTGATGTGACTGCCTAGTCTGCAGAACCGAGACCAAAAATGAACTGAATGGGCCACACGAGTGTGTGGGCCCGTTTGGGCCGAAACTGGATATTAGGCCCAATTGTACCGAAAATGACCAAAAAGGGAGTCGGTGTCGCTCGAGGCGATAGTTGGCTTTCGAAAAGGCCGTAAATGAGTAAATTACCAAATTACCCTTAATGGGTAGAATTACTGAAATACCCTCGGCGGGTAAAAATTACTGAAATACCCTTGGTGGGTAAAATTACCAAAATGCCCTCGTTGGGTGAAACTATTGGAATACCCCCGAGGGGTAAATTACCGTTTTACCCCCAACTGATCAAATGACTATTATATCCTTAGTGGTAGATCTAGTGTTGTATGTGTAATCTATTTAATTGATTATGATGGTAATTTATTGCATGCATTGATTTAATATGTCACGACATGTTGCATTAGGTTGGGTTATGTATTTGGAGGAAGTACTGTACTGGTGGCTATGCCACATTATACTGATTCAGTGGCTCTGCCACGATATATTGATTTTAGTGGCTCATCCACGATATCACATCGCGACTTTGTTGCGTTGATATTAGCAAATGACTCATTGCGTTATTGGTGTGTAGGGCTAGATGGGTCAACTTGGTCCCCATATGGTGTGTAGGGTTGGTACGGGTGGTGTGATGGTTGGACTGGGTTGGGCTGCATTTTGTTTGCATTAACATGATTTTAGGGCTTAGGCCCGGACTGATACTACATGGGCTTGGGCCCAAACTGCGAGTGTAGTAAGGGGTTTACACACTGAGTTCTCGTAACTCACCCTTTCTCTTTAACTGTGCAGGTAATCCCCAGCCTTAGAGGATTTGGAGCTGCGAGGGACTCGGAGGTGGCCACACGCCCTGTATGTTTTTGGTGTTAATTTAGCTACTTTATTTTAGTTTACTTTACTTAATTTTTTGGGTTAATAATTTTTGTAATAAGGCCATTGGAATTGTTTTAACTTTTATTTGGTAATTCTCTACAAACTGCTATGTTATTAAACACGGGTTTTAAAACAATAACTACTGTTTTTAAAATATCATGTGTCCTCAACAGTTTAAACCAACCTTCCGTAACAGACAAGGCTTCAAAAGCATATTAATAGATGCAAAATAATATTTCTGAAAAGGAATGATTTCAACTAAAACTCGTTTTGTTAATAAGCATCGAAAATCAGGATTTTTAATCGGTAGAGAGTTTTGACTCGTAGATACATTTTCCATCGAACACAAAGTTTTCAAACAACACCTGATGTGACACGCTAGATCTGGTTATAACGTCTAGGCCGGGTGTTGGGTGTTACATTTAATGGTATCAGAGCCAAGTTGTAAAACTCAGCCGTGGAATGGGTTTTGAAAATTTTCCCAAATCTGTTTAGATTTTGGTTTAAAAAGTAGTGATATCACTAAACGTGTGGCACACCGAGTCTCCAGCACCAAATCCGTAAGTTTCTTTACTCTATACTTTATTTGCTAGAATGTCTGTACTAAGAAACTACTAAGTAGCATACTAAAATTACTTAGCGGTAAAAACCGAGACTATAGGAGACTGAAACTGTAGAAAATGCTATCTGCGAGAATAACCCTAATTACTGCTTTTCATAAGATATCTATTAATGAACTATAAGCTAATTCATAAAATTTTTAATCCGATAAGTACGCTACAAAGATATGAGTTCAAGAGGTCGCGAAAGGGGTACACGTGGCTGTGGTAGAGGCCAAGGTGCTAGGGCTGGGTCCTCAGCATCAGGACATATGCTTGAAAGGGAAGCACCGACATCACCAGTGACTGAAACGGGGTCTCATGACTGAGCTGAAGGGGATGATGCTTTGTCCCAAGTGATGCTACGGGTTCTGGAAAGGGTGGTTGGAGCGAGTACTGGGTCAGTGGCCTGAGGGTCAATTTCTGAGCGACTCTGGTCAAACGGGGCAGAAATCTTCAGGGGCATCTCTGATGTAGCCCCGAACGTAGCAGAATATTGGTTGGAGGCAGTTGAGTGAATCATGGATGACCTTGACTGCACAGTGGAACAAAAGCTGAAAGGAGCAGTGTCTTTACTGCGAGATGAGGCATACCAATGGTGGCTTACAGTGAGGGAAGGCACGCAGGCTAACCGTGTGACATTGGATTTCTTTAAGGCTGCCTTCCAGGGAAAATATGTCGGGGCAAGTTATGTGGACGCCCGTAGAAAGGAATTTTTTTGAATTTGGTCTAAGGGAATAAGTCCGTAGCGGAGTATGAGGCAGAGTTCCTGCGTTTGAGCCGGTACGCTCGAGGCATATTCGTGACTGAATATGAGCGCTTCGTGCAGTTTGAAGATGGTCTTCAGGATGAGTTACGGGTACTGATAGCCCCGCAGTGGAAAAGAGACTCCGCTGCCCTGGTTGAGAAGGCTAAGATTGCTGAGGATGTGAAACGCTCAGAGCGTCAGAACCGTGAGTAGGATAGGGGCAGAAGTAAGAGGAATTTTGGGCCTTCAAGTTCTTATGGTGGGCTTAGGAAAAGTCCTAGATTTGATGGGCCGGTCTGAACTAGAGTTCCGATTGTTGCTGTCAGACCTCAGCCTTGCGCTGTGTGCGGGTTATCCCATCAGGGTGAATGTTGGAAGAGAACTGGGGCGTGCTTCAGATGTGGGTCTAGGGATCACAGGGTTAGAAACTGTACGCAGAGGCCGGGTCAAATGCAAGCTGCGGGTCAGGGATATGTTCAGCCAGGGAGAGGTGGTCAGCAACCACCGAGAGGCTATGGTCCAGCTCGAGGGGGAAATGGGTTTGGACGAGGTCGAGGAGCACCAGGTAGAGGTGCTGGTAATACAGAGGCGAGGCAGCTAGGGTTGGTTTATGCTGCTCGGCGTCGAGAGGATGGCGACGCACCTGACGCCATAAATGGTACGTTTCTCATTCATGACGTGCCATTTACAGCTTTAATTGACATTGGGTCTACACACTCGTATGTTGCATGTACTGTGTTGGGAAAATTGGGTATACAGTTTGAACTTACTGATAGGGAACTGTCAGTGATTAGTCCACTGGGACAGTCGGTTAGGGTGAATAAACTATTTAGAGATGTGCCCCTAGAGGTTTAAGGGGTTGTCTTTCTGACAGATTTGATGGAACTGCCGTTTGGCGAGTTCGATCTCATTTTGGGCATGGACTGGTTAGTGAAACATCGTGCAAATTTGGATTGCGCTGCTAAGCATATGGTATTAAGGACTTCGGGGGATGAGGAGGTGATTGTGATAGGGGAGCGAAGGGATTACCTATCCAATGTAATCTCAGCGTTAAGGGCCGAGAAGCTGGTTCGTAAAGGTTGCGAGGTGTTTCTAGCTTATGTCAGCACATCTGATACTAAGGGTTTGTTTGTTGGGGATGTCAGGACAGTAAATGAGTTTTTGGATGTATTTCCTGAAGAGCTTCCGGGGTTGCCAGCAAGTCGTGAGGTCAAATTCGGCATTGAGCTCCTACCAGGAATGGCTCCGGTGTCCATCGCCCCTTACAGGATGGCACCGAAGGAGCTGGTAGAATTAAAGGCCCAGATCCAAGAGCTACTGGATCGAGGATTCATCTGACCGAGTGTGTCACCGTGGGGAGCACCTGCATCGTTAAGAAGAAAAAAGGATGGTTCAATGCGCATGTGTATTGATTATCGTCAATTGAATAAACTGACGATTAAGAACAAGTACCCTTTACCAAGAATAGACGATCTGTTTGATCAGCTACGAGGAGCTGCAGTTTTCTGCAAGATAGATCTTAGATCGGGATACCATCAATTAAGGGTTAAGGAGGCAGATGTGTACAAGACTGCATTCCGAACTCGTTATGGACACTACGATTTTTTGGTCATGCCGTTTGGGCTAACGAATACACCAACGGCTTTCATGGATATGATGAACCGAATCTTCCAGCCCTACTTAGACCGGTTCGTGGGGGTGTTTATAGATGATATTTTGGTGTATTCGTGAATCGATGAGGAGCATGATGCCCATCTCCGGGTTGTCCTGTAAATATTGAGAGAAAGGCAGCTTTATGCCAAATTCAGCAAGTGTGAGTTTTGGCTTCGAGAGGTGACATTTTTGGGTCATGTCGTGTCTGTCGAGGGAATTAGGGTTGATCCCCAGAAATTTGAGGCTGTATTAGATTGGAAACCACCGAAGTTGGTATCTGAGAGTCAAAGTTTTCTGGGTCTGGCCGGGTATTATAGACGGTTCGTTGAGGGGTTCTCACTGATTGCTGCAGCCCTAACTAAGTTACTGCGTAAAGGAGTACCGTTTGTTTGGGCTGATAAACAGCAGAAGAGTTTTGAGAAACTAAAGAAGATTCTGACTGAAGCCCCAGTGCTAATTCAGCCAGAGGCTGGAAAGGAATTCGTTGTTTACTGTGATGCGTCGCACACGGGTTTGGGTTGTGTACTGATGCAAGAGGGTAAAGTGGTGGCTTATGTGTCCCGTCAGCTTAGGCCGCACGAGGTGAATTATCCTTCTCATGACCTGGAAGTAGCTGCGGTGGTATTCGCACTAAAGATTTGGAGACACTACTTGTAAGGGGAAAAGTCGATAGTTTATACCGACCATAAAAGTCTCAAGTACCTCCTTACCCAGAAGGAGTTGAACCTTAGGCAACGAAGATGGATAGAGTTGCTTAGGGATTACGATTGCTCGATTGAGTACCATCCGGGAAAAGCTAACGTGGTAGCAAATGTACTGAGCCGTAAGGTTGTGTCTGATTTAAGAGCAATGTTCGCTCGTCTCAGCCTATTTGAGGATGGGAGTCTGTTGGCTGAACTTCAAGTGAAACCGACATGGGTAGTTCAAATTAAAGAGAAACAGATGCTGGATGAGTCGTTGGTTCCTCGGTTCCAACAGGTGAAAAAGGGAGAGACTGATGATTTTGGGCTAAATATTGAAGAAGTATTATGCTTCCATGGAAGAGTTTGTGTACCGAGGGACTCTGAGTTAAGGCAGTCGATTCTGTGGGAGGCGCATAGTAGCCCATACGCTATGCATCCTGGTGGAAACAAGCTTTACCGAGATCTACGTGAACTATACTAGTGGCCAGGGCTTAAGCGTGAGGTTACCGATTTTGTAAGTAAGTGTTTGACATGCCAGCAAGTAAAGGCTAAGCATCAACTGCCTTCGGGACTGCTGCAACCTGTTAAAATTCCACTCTGGAAGTGGGAGAGGATAACCATGGATTTTTTTAGTGGGTTACCCCTGACGCCTACTAAGAAAGATTCAGTATGGGTAATTGTTGATCGGTTGACTAAATCGGCCCACTTCATACCGGTTCGCACCGATTACTCGTTGCAGAAGTTGGAAAAGTTGTATGTGGCAGAGATTGTAAGGTTACATGGGGTACCAGTGTCTATCATTTCAGACAGAGACCCTAGATTCACATCTCGATTCTGGAGAGTGTTACATGAAGCTTTGGGTACGAGGTTGGATTTCAGCATAGCGTTCCATCCGCAGTCTGATGGTAAGTCGGAGAGAGTAATTCTGATTTTGGAAGACATGTTAAGGAGCTGTGTGATTGATTTCAAAGTAGTTGGGAAGACTATTTGCCATTGGCAGAATTTGCTTATAACAATAGCTACCAATCTAGTATTCAGATGGCACCGCATTTGGCGTTACATGATCGTGAGGTCTCGTGACTCTACTTGGCCGGACGTAATTGGGTGAGCGGTGACTGTTGGGTCCAGAGCTAGTTTCTGAAACTGAGGAGAAAGTGAAATTGATCCGAGGTCGGTTAAAAGAAGCATCTACTAGGCAGAAGTCATACGCTGATTTAAAGCGCAAAGAGATTGAGTACTCGGTGGGAGATTTTGTCTTTTTGAAAGTCTCACCTTGGAAGAAGATTCTGAGATTTGGTCAGAAGGGCAAGCTGAGCCCTAGATTTATCGGACCATACCGGATAGTAAAGCGTGTGGGACCGGTCGCATACCAACTGGAACTACCTCCTGAGTTATATCGTATACATAATGTATTCCATGTTTCTATGCTGAGGCGCTACCGTTCTGATCCCTCTCATATAGTTCTGGTGGAGGAGATCGAGGTAAGACCTGATCTGACATTTGAAGAAGAACCGGTCCGGATCTTAGATCGTGATGTTAAGGTGCTGAGAAGGAAATCTGTTCCGTTAGTCAAGGTGCTGTGGCGTAATCATGGTTCAGAGGAAGCCACGTGGGAGTCTAAGGAGTCGATGCGACAGCAGTACCCTCATCTCTTTTGATCAGGTAAATTTTGAGGCCGAAATTTCTTTAAGGTGGTAGAGTTGTAACGTCCCAAAAAATTAGGGGTTGTAATTTTTGCAAGTTTTCATGTTCTGCTTGCTCAGCTAGTTAATTGAGTGTATTTGGGGGTTCTAGGGAGGCCTGGGTTCGAGTTTGAGCCTTGGAAAAAAATTAGTTTTTGGCTCTTTAGTGGAGAGGGCTGTTAGCAGTAGGGCTTAAGTATAATTATATGCATTTAGGAGACACAAGTTGGGCATGTGGCAAGGTGGCTGTGGCGTCAATGAGAGAGCAAGGAGGGAAGGGGTTCGAATCCCTCAGTTTACAAAATGGAAGCTTTTATTTTGTGGTAGGTGAGTGGAGGAATCAGATTTCGGATCAAACTCTTCAAGGGGAGTTGGAGACTTGGTCAAATAGTTCAAATGGATGAAGGAGAGCAAAGATAGGAGGAAAGAGTGGAGAGAATCAAGGGATGGAGGAGTGTGCTAGTGTTGGCCGAATGTGGGGAAGTGGTGATAGGTAATTTCGACTATGGTTGGGCATGTAAGTGTGCATTTTCGGTTTGGAGAGGGGAGAGTGTACCGAATTTCTTTGGTCTTCCTTTGAGAGTTTTGCATTTTGGGTTTTATTTTTACCAACATTTCGGGTCATTTTCTCCCTTCTCTGACTTTTTCCGATTTCACCTTGCTCTCATTTTTCTTCCTCCTTCATTTTTCTGCTAAGTGCCGAATTAGTAAGCCTTTTCTTTCATCCTCTTTCCTTTCTTCGTCTCATTTCTCTTCTTCCTAAACGTCCATTTCTTTTCTTTACATCTAAGCCGTAGCCACACTTCTCTCTTTCTGATTTCTCCTTAAGCCGGATATGTTTCTTCTTGAATAGTGTTTCTCCTTTTGCCGGCCGAATCTTGTTAGCCAAAATTTCACTTTCTCTTTTCGGTTTATCTTTAGCCGAACACCCAACCTTTCCCTTTCTATCGTTTTTCTCTTGGCCTTGCAAAGCTAATCAACTAGTAAGTTTCAACTTTTTATGTAGGCCGAATCCTCTAGGGTACAAATACTTTCTTCTTGTTGGTTCAAACTGCTTCGGAATCTCTTCCGTTTGTTGGTAAGTTGTGGCCATGGCCGAATAGGGGTGGTAGTTTTCTCTTTATCATTTTGAGTTCTTTGGGGACGAAAGGCCGTTTCTCTTGTCGTCTTGAAACAATGTTTCTAACACGTTCTTTTTGCTAGGGACTCAGTTCTTTAATCAGGAGGTGTAAGCCGAGTACTCTCCAATAGTAAGGAGTCTGTCATTCTCTGGTAAGTGAAGACAATAGATAAAGTATTTCTATATTTTGGTTTATCAAGGGTGAAAACTAACTAATGGCCAATTGTTATCATAGGTGTCTTGGAAGCAGTGGAAATCACAACTCATAATCAAGGTGTGTAATCTCACACCTCCGTTTAATCTGCTAACTCTATGATCTATGAATCGGCTAAAAGCCGAAATACCGAATAGCCAGAATATCGGCAACTGAGATCACTCGAGCGTACGAGCACTCGTAGTGATAAACCGAGCCACAAACGTTGACGATAGGCCTTTGGGAGTGTCACGATCTTTTTCGCGGGCTTATGCCGTAACGGGCCTTGTTGGGCCGTGGTGGGCTAATGGGCCCAGTGGGCTAATGGCCCCACAGGGGCAAAATCCCCGGTAAGTGCCAGATGATTGATGCGACTGCGAAGTCTGCAGAACCGAGACCGAAAACGAGCTGAATGGGCCACACGAGTGTGTGGGCCCGTTTGGGTCGAAACTGGATATTAGGCCCAATTGCACCGGAAATGACCAAAAAGGGAGCCGGTGTCGCTCGAGGCGACAGTTGGCTTCTGGAAAGGCCGTAAATGAGTAAATTACCAAATTACCCTTAATGGGTAGAATTACTGAAATACCCTCGGCGGGTAAAAATTACTGAAATACCCTTAGTGGGTAAAATTACTGAAATGCCCTCATTGGGTGAAACTATTGGAATACCCCTGAGGGGTAAATTACCGTTTTACCCCCAACCGATCAAATGACCATTATATCTCTAGTGGTAGATCTAGTGTGGTATGTTTAATTTGTTTAATTGATTATGATGGTAATTTATTGCATGCATTGATTTAATATGTCACGACATGTTGCATTGGGTTGGGTTATGTATTTGGAGGAAGTACTGTACTGGTGGCTATGCCACGTTATACTGATTCAGTGGCTCTGCCACGATATATTAATTTTAGTGGCTCAACCACATATACTGTTACTGGCAGCTTTGCTGCGTTGATATTAGCAACTCGACTGCGTTATTGGTGTGTAGGACTGGGTGGGTCGACTTGGTCCCCACATGATGTGTAGGGTTGGTACGGGTGGTGTGATGGTTGGACTGGGTTGGGCTGCATTTTGATTGCATTAACATGATTTTGGGGCTTAGGCCCGAACTTATACTGCATGGGCTTGGGCCCAAACTATGGGTGTAGTAAGGGGATTACACACTGAGTTCTCGTAACTCACCCTTTATCTTTAACTGTGCAGGTAATCCCCAGCCTTAGAGGATTTAGAGCTGCGAGGGACTCGGAGGTGGCCACACGCCCAGTATGTTTTTGGGGTTAATTTAGCTACTTTATTTTAGTTTACTTTACTTAAATTTTTGGGTTAATAATTTTTGTAATAAGGCCATTGGAATTGTTTTAACTTTTATTTGGTATTTCTCTACAAACTGCTAAGTTATTAAACACGGGTTTTAAAACAATAACTACTGTTTTTAAAATATCATGTTTCCTCAACAGTTTAAACCAACCTTCCGTAGCAGACAAGGTTTCAAAAGCAGATTAATAGATGCAAAATAATATTTCTGAAAAGGAATGATTTCAACTAAAACTCGTTTTGTTAATAAGCAACAAAAATCGGGATTTTTAATCAGTAGAGAGTTTTGACTCGTAGATACGTTTTCCATCGAACAAAAAGTTTTCAAACAACACCTGATGTGACACGCTAGATCTGGTCATAACGTCTAGGCTGGGTGTGGGGTGTTACAGTAAATGCAAGATTGGGTGAAAAAGATGGCTTGAAAATAGCCTATTTTTGTCCACACGGGCCTGTGTCTTAGCCGTGTGTGACACACAGACAAGTGACACGACCGTGTGTCCCCTGGTGTTTAATTAGAAACAAAGTCAATATGCTCCACCTGGTCCAGTACACGGGCGTGTAACTTGGCCGTGTGGCATAAGTCAGTGTACCCTAGAGTTTTGGCATGGCCTAGCACACGGCCTGGTACACGGGCGTGTGAGGCCATTTCGAAGGGTACACAGGCTTGTGGTTGGCTGTGTGACCCAAGTCAGAGAGTTACACGGGGTTGGACACGGGCTGGGACACAGCCATGTGATCCCATTTTGAATGTTCACACGGCCTGTAACATCCTGGAAAGGGCCTATGTAACATCCCAAATATGGGGTTATTTGGAATTTGACTATTTTCTTGTTATGAACTGCTGCGATGTTATTAATGGAATAATAGAGCTTAATTTAAGGCTTTGAGTGTGCTGGTTTGTTGGGAAATTTCGTTTTTAATTTTAAAAGAAGGAGCCTTGGTAAGTGGTGTTATAAGAATAAATGTGGGTATTTTTAACACTAAAAGCCCTTGGTAAAGTGGCAAAAGAAGCCCACTTAAGAGCTACATGTGACGCCACCAAGGAGCAAGGGAGAGCTTGTGTTCGAGTCACTAAATCCCTTTTTTTTTTTCTTTATTTGGACGGCACAAGGGGGAGAGTTTTTCTCCTTCAAACTCTTTTATTAGGTGTAATTATTTAGGGATAATAGAAGAGTTTTATTTGTTTAATTATAGTAATAATGAGAAGATATTCAAGGATATTGGTTGGATTATTATTTGATAAAGGTGAATTAATTCAAATTAGTTTGAATTAATTTAAATGAGTGGCCAAGAGGAAAATTAGGAGTTGGCTAGGAGTTGAACTCCTTGTTGCCAAGGTTGGACGACAAGCTTGAAGAGGGGGCGAATGCTTATAAAAACCCCACCCTAGCTCATTGTTTTGGTTTTTTCCATTCTTGCTAAGTTGCCGAAAAACCCTAACCCCTCTCCTTGTGTTCTTTTATTTTCTTTGTTCTCTCAAACCCTTGGCCAAACACTCTCTACTTCTCTTTGCCGAATTCCCATCATCAATCCCTCCTTTCTTCTATTTTCTTTGATGGCCGAACATCCACTCCTTTAGCCAACACTCTTATCACCCTCTCTTGCCATTAATTTCCTTCATAAAACCGATACACCCATATTGAAGTGCCTAATTCTCTTTTTCTTTTTGGTAGCATCTTGGCCGAATAGTAGAAGCAGGATAGATCTCTTGGATTTTCGTGGTCAATCGCTTTGGTGAAGGTAAGTTGTGCTTGAAACTTCATGGGTTCCTTCACTACTCTTTGTCGACTCTTATTTAGGGGTAAGTGCCGATTTCGGCATGGCTAGCAAGACTTCTAAATGTTTTAGTAATCGATCTCTTCTAGGTACCCCAAGATCGTGAAGCAAGCGACCCAAGCCCTAATCTCTAACGTTCGGTTTTGGTAAGTTTGGGTAAGGTCTATGATGGTTTTCAAAAGCCGAAAAGCTTTGGTTATGAGTAATGTTCATTAATCGATTATTTGCAAAGCGGATCTGCGAATCGAGTGCTGTGGATAGTAGCAAAGAGTTAAAGGTAAGGTTTTGGGATCAAAAGATAAACCCCTAGGATTGTTTGGTGTGGCCGAATAGGCCATGGTACTAACCCATGTGTTTGGCCGAATAAAGGGACCAGTAGATCTAGGTGGCCGACATCTCTTTTCGGATTTAGACGATTCAAGTGGTGACAGTGTGTACATACACACTTATAATAGTTAATAAAGTGTATTAAGTGTATGTTATGTGTAAATCGCTTCTATGTAGATATGGCAATAGTACCTTAATGGTACAAGCAAGGATCCTGGTAAGTCTCTAATTGTATGAGATTGATAATAATGCTTTTGGGAAGCATGGATTATTTGATACATGTGATATATGTATGTACTGTTGTTAACTGCTTGACATGGGTTGATGAGAGGAGGGGGTAGTGATATCGTCTTTGACGAGCACCGTTGCTTTGGTAGCACACTCGTGACTATATGTCACCGTGAGGTTTGGTACCTCCGCAGGTTTGGTACCTCATAGCGACTTGTCCCTATGGTTAACACCACCGTGGGTTGGCCCCACTTGAGATATGGGATCGCTCGCGGTGATTTGGTATCACACGATGGGTTGGCCCCATCACCCGATTTGTGTCTCACGGACACCAATGCTTTGGTAGCACATTGTGACTATATGTCACCAAAGTGGTTTGGCACCACCAGTGTTTTGGTAACACATCGTGACTACGGTCACCAAAGGGTTTGGTACCACATGGGGTAGACAAAGGTGTTTGGTTGGTTAGGTTGGGTACACGATACTGCATAAATTAATCTGTTATATGTTGTGTATGAAACGTTGTATTAACCGGGGAAGGGTTACATATCGAGTCTTGGTGACTCACCTTCTCCTTTAACATTTTTCAGTGACTCGTAGATGGCGGTGGAGGGGCCAGTTGGACTCGAGGTGGCCATGCAAAGGATTTAAATTTATAGAACTTTAAATTTGTTTAATTTTATATTGGGTTGTAATAAGGCCTCCATAATCTTTATTTATTTTTTTATATGTTGGAAATTTACTCAAGACTATACTATTAAATTGAATTAAATCACATTTTTTTGTTAACACGAAAAGGTTTATTCGTGCCATCGAACACACTTGAAACTCGTATAACAATTGGACTTAATTAAAATTCCAAATTGAATCTAAGGGTAGCTTTGACAAGACAACCAAAACGAGGAGTTTTCAATGGAAATTAAATGTTTTTCAAATGGTGTTCACAAGGTTTTACTCTGGTAACAAATCAAATTCGGTCGTAGTGTTTGGGCCGGGTTTGGGTTGTTACAGACTGGTATCGAGCCCATTCAAAGCTCCTACTGTGGGGCCCAAGGCCCAAAAATGTTTTAGTAGGCCTTTCGAATTGTTTGTGGGTTTTAAGCGGCATGGCCCGAGTCTCCTGCACCGATCCGCCTGTAAGTACATCTAAACCTTTCTCGTGAATTATATTCAGTAGAAGGGTAGGAAGCATGGAACGTAGATAGATTTATAGGACTTGGACCCTAAGGTTAGATTACTCAAACACAAACGGAGCATAAGACTTAAAGAACTAAACCAACCTATGACTTAGTCAATGAGCTAGGGTGTGGTAACCCAGACGCATGTCTAGGATTGGATCCTAAGAGCTTGGTATTTAAGCGGTCCTCGTGACTCACCTCCTCTTCGCAGTATCCTACAGTGCGTAGCTTCGGTTCACCCTAACTCGTAAGGCCTCGGTGGTGTGGTAACCTCAATGCGCATGTCTAGAAAGGTTCGGTGAGAGCTTGGTATTTAAGCGATCCTCGTGACTCACCTCCTCTTCACTCGACCGCACTCGTGCGTAGCTTTGGTTCACCCCGACCGTGAAGGCTCGGTCATAGGCTAAAAACAATGATTAAAACCCGAGAAGGGAATTAGCCTTGTTTTTCAAATAGAATGAATAACCACTTTCTAATGTTTTCAAAACTTGTCCAATAACCCTTTTGAACCCTAGAACACTACGTATACAATGTTTTTCTCGGAAAACTTGACTTGTGAAAAAAAAATACGAAATACCCTTAGAGTAAAATTACCAAAATGCCCTGACCCATAAAATATGGATTCGACGGTTTGCCCAAAAATTTCAACTATTTTACAAATATTCAATAACTTAGCTTTGGAAATCATCAGCCAAAATATCTTGGTCTTTGGAAAATTACTAAAATACCCCAGTAGGAAAAAAGACGAAAATACCCTCAAGGTTAGAAATGGGCGAAATGTCCGATGAGTGAATAGGTATGGAAAGTATTAAGGAATGGATGCATGAACTTCTTTGTGTGAACTAGGATAGGAAATCAAACATTGTTTGCTCGAAAGAATCTCTCGATTAAACCTCATCCATAAAACTTCTTCGCGAGTAATAAAGTGAAACAAATGCTAACGCATAAAATTTTTCTTAATCGATTAAAAGCGCGGTAGATAGAATGAATTCTAGAGGACGTGGACGCCGTGGACGTGGTAGGGGTAGGATGACGATGTCCGAACCCGTCAGTCGAGACAAGGCTCGGAAAATGAGGTACCACTTGCCACCACCACCTCCTACTTTTAGAGTGAGGAGCCGAGCGCACGGTGGCGAGTCGATATCATGCCGCGTTGCGAGTCTTGGAGATGGTGGTCAGGGCTGGTGGAAATGTGGGAGCTCGGAAATCGTCCCCGAGCGACTCCGATCTAACGGAGCGGAGGTATTCCGAGGTGTGTCGAGTGGCACCCAGTCTGGCAATGGAATATTGGCTAGAGTCAATCAAAGAATCATGGATGACCTTGACCGACCGAGTAAGAGAAAGCTCGAAGGGCGTGTCGCTTCTAAAGGATGAAGCGTACGCTGGTGGCTTACGGTTCGAGATGGGGCTACAAAGCAGATGATTTGACTTGGGAGTATTTCGTAACCGCCTATCAAAAAAAGTATGTGGGCATTAGCTACACCGACGCCACAGAGAAAGGCTTTTCCGGGATTAGTTCAAGGAACTAAGTCCGTGGTCGAATATGAGGCGGAATTTCTAAGGCCGAGTAGATATGCGAGAGGCATCGTGGCTACCGAACATGAGCGCGTGTGTCCGCTTTGAGGACGGACTCGAGATGATTTAAGGTTCTTGATTGCCCCACAAAGAGTTCGTGAGTTCTCATCTCTAGTGGAGAAGGCTAAGGTAGCCAAAGGAATTGGTGGAGCTAAAGGCTCAAATTCAGGAGCTCTTGGATAGAGGGTTTATACGACCAAGTATATCTCCGTGGGCAGCACTGTGTTGCTTGTCAAGAAGAAGGACAGATTCTATGCGGATGTGCATCGACTACCGTCGATTGAACAAGTTAACGATCAAGAACAAGTATCCGTGCCCTCGGATTGACGACTTGTTTGATCAACTGAAGGGTGCCTCGGTGTTTTCAAGATAGACCTTAGGTCGTTTATCACCAATTAAGGGTGAAGGAGGCTGATGTTCACAAAACGGCATTCCAAACTCGGTATGGGCATTTTGAGTTCTTGGTAATGCCATTCGGGTTGACCAATGCACCGGCGGCATTCATGGACTGATGAATAGAGTATTCCAAAGAAGATTTGGACCAAATCGTCGTGGTGTTTATAGACGACATATTGGTTTATTCAAAGACGTAAGAAGAGCATGACAAGCATTTACGGATAGTTCCTGCAAGTATTGAGGGGGAAGTAGCTTATATGCCAAATTCAATAAGTGTGAATTTTGGCTTAGGGAGGTGGCTTTCTTAGGTCTTGTAGTGTCACCAAGGAATTAGGGTAGACCCTCGCAAGATTGAAGCAAGATTGGAGTGGAAACCACCTAGGACGGTGGTGGCTGAAATACGAAGTTTTCTGGTTTAGCAGATACTATCGGAGATTCGTGGAAGGATTCTCTCTAATAGCAGCGCCCGTTGACTAAGTTGCTAAGGAAAGGTGTCCCGCTTGTATGGACGGAGAAGCAAAGCAAGAAAGCTTTGATAAGTTAAGGAAGATTTTGACTAAGCTCCGGTTTTGGTGCGCACTTTGAAGCAGAAAGTTATTCACGCTTTATTGTGATGCATCTCACACCGGCTTGGGATGTGTGTTGATGCGAGATGGGAAGGTAGTAGCCTATGCATCCCGTCAATTAAGACCGCATGAGGTTAACTACCCAACTCACGACTTAGAGTTAGCAGCGGTCGTCTTCGCTCAAGATATGGAGACATTACCGTATGGAGAGAAGTCGATGGTCTACACGGATCACAAAAGCTTGAGGTATCTTCCCACTCGTAAGGATCTCGAATCGAGACAGCGTCGATGGATTGAACTACTAAAGGACTATGATTGTTCAATCGAGTACCATCCGAAAAGGCTAATGTGGTAGTAGACGCATTGAGCCGGAAGCGCGATAATTTTACTTAAGAGCAATGTTTGCTCGGTTAAGTCTATATGATGATGGGAGTCTTTTGGCGTAACTTCAAGTAAAGCCGACTTGGATTGAGGAGAGTAAAGAAAAGCGCTTAGTGGATGAAGGCTTGAGCTCTAAGAGGGTACAAGTTCAAGGCGGTGGTTTGGAAGGGTACAATGCCTGTCTAGTGATGGAGTGCTTTGTTTTCAAGGACGAGTATGTATGCCAAAGGATCCGAATTAAGGCGTAAAATTCTCCAAGATGCACATAGCAGCCCATACGCTATGCATCCCGGGGAAGCAAGATGTATGGAGATTTGGCGAAACAGCTCGTGGCCACAGGTTGAAGCGTGAGATAACGGAGTTCGTAGGAAAGTGTCCGACGTGTCGCAGTTAAGGCCGAACATCGGTCACCATCGGGACTACTTCAACCGATAAAGATCCTCAATGGAAATGGGAGAGAATCACCATGGATTTTGTTAGTGGGCTACCCTTACGCCCACCAAGAAGGATGCGATGCTGGTAATTGTGGATCGCCTAACTAAATCACTCACTTCATACCTGGTGAGAATGGATTACTCACCTGCAGCTAGCAAAGTCGTATGTGGGTGAAATAGTGAGGTTGCATGGCGTGCGGTTGTCGATTATCTCGGATAGGGATCCCGATTCACGTCAAGGTTTTGGAAAGCGTTGCATCAAGCTTTAGGTACACTGGTTAGATTTCAAGACGGCTTTCCATCCACAAATCGACGACAATCGGAAAGGGTGATACTGATTTTAGAAGACATGTTAAGAGGTCATGTCTTGGATTTCAGTGGTAGTTGGGAGGAGTACCTACCACTAGCGGAATTCGCCTATAACAATAGTTATCAAGCGAGTATTCAAATGGCTCCATACGAGGCTCTATATGGACGAAAAGTGTCGTACTCCTACATGTTGGACGGAGTTGGGAGAAAGACAAGTTCGGGTCCAGAATCGTAACCGAGACTAAGACAAAGTCAAGGTGATTCGGTCTCGCCTCAAGGAAGCATCGGATAGGCGTAAGTCTTATGCCGATCTCAAACGCAAGGAAGTGGAGTATCTTTGGGGAGACAAAGTCTTTCTGAAAGTGTCGCCTTGGAAAAAGGTGTTGAGATTTGGACGGAAAGGGAAGTTAAGCCCAAGGTTCATTGGGCCATATACTGTTGTGAAGCGAGTAGGACCAGTGGCTTATCAGCTAAAGTCGCGGCAGAATCGAGTCGATTCATGACGTATTCCATGTATCAATGCTTTGAGACAGTATCGGTCGATCCTTCGCACGCAGTGCCGATGAGCAGAGATTGAGGTGAACACGGATTTATCTTTTGAGGAAGAACCGGTTCAGATTGTAGATCGAGATGTGAAAATTCTACGAAGGAAGGCAGTGCCTTTAGTAAAAGTGTTATGGCGGAACCACGGAGTGGAAGAAGCTACGTGGGAGCCCGAGGAGGTGATGCGGCAGCAATACCCCCATCTCTTTTGATCAAGGAATTTCGAGGACGAAATTTATTCTAAGGGGGGTAGAATTGTAACATCCCAAATATGGGGTTATTTGGAATTTGACTATTTTCTTGTTATGAACTGCTGCGATGTTATTAATGGAATAATAGAGCTTAATTTAAGGCTTTGAGTGTGCCGGTTTGTTGGGAAATTTCGTTTTTTTAATTTTAAAAGAAGGGAGCCTTGGTAAGTGGTGTTATAAGAATAAATGTGGGTATTTTTAACACTAAAAAGCCCTTGGTAAAGTGGCAAAAAGAAGCCCACTTAAGAGCTACATGTGACGCCACCAAGGAGCAAGGGAGAGCTTGTGTTCGAGTCACGGAAATCCCTTTTTTTTTTTTCTTTATTTGGACGGCACAAGGGGGGAGAGTTTTTCTCCCTTCAAACTCTTTTATTAGGTGTAATTATTTAGGGATAATAGAAGAGTTTTATTTGTTTAATTATAGTAATAATGAGAAGATATTCAAGGATATTGGTTGGATTATTATTTGATAAAGGTGAATTAATTCAAATTAGTTTGAATTAATTTAAATGAGTGGCCAAGAGGAAAATTAGGAGTTGGCTAGAGTTGAACTCCTTGTTGCCAAAGTTGGACTACAAGCTTGAAGAGGGGGGGCCGAATGCTTATAAAAACCCCACCCTAGCTCATTGTTTTGGTTTTTTCCATTCTTGCTAAGTTGCCAAAAACCCTAACCCCTCTCCCTTGTGTTCTTTTATTTTCTTTGTTCTCTCAAACCCTTGGCCAAAACACTCTCTACTTCTCTTTGCCGAATTCCCATCATCAATCCCTCCTTTCTTCTATTTTCTTTGATGGCCGAACATCCACTCCTTTAGCCAACACTCTTATCACCCTCTCTTGCCATTAATTTCCTTCATAAAACCGATACACCCATATTGAAGTGCCTAATTCTCTTTTTCTTTTGGTAGCATCTTGGCCGAATAGTAGAAGCAGGATAGATCTCTTGGATTTTCGTGGTCAATCGCTTTGGTGAAGGTAAGTTGTGCCGAAACTTCATGGGTTCCTTCACTACTCTTTGTCGACTCTTATTTAGGGGTAAGTGCCGATTTCGGCAGATGGCTAGCAAGACTTCTAAATGTTTTAGTAATCGATCTCTTCTAGGTACCCCAAGATCGTGAAAGCAAGCGACCCAAGCCCTAATCTCTAACGCTCGGTTTTGGTAAGTTTGGGTAAGGTCTATGATGGTTTTCAAAAGCCGAAAAGCTTTGGTTATGAGTAATGTTCATTAATCGATTATTTGCAAAGCGTGATCTCGCGAATCGAGTCTCGTGGATAGTAGCAAAGAGTTAAAGGTAAGGTTTTGGGATCAAAAGATAAACCCCTAGGATTGTTTGGGGTGGCCGAATAGGCCATGGTACTAACCCATGTGTTTGGCCGAATATAGGGACCAGAGATCTAGGTGGCCGACATCTCTTTTCGGATTTAGACGATTCAGTGGTGACAGTGTGTACATACACACTTATAATAGTTAATAAAGTGTATTAAGTGTATGTTATGTGTAAATCGCTTCTATGTAGATATGGCAATAGTACCTTAATGGTACAAGCAAGGATCCCGTAAGTCTCTAATTGTATGAGATTGATAATAATGCTTTTGGGAAGCATGGATTATTTGATACATGTGATATATGTATGTACCGTTGTTAATCGCTTGACATGGGTTGATGAGAGGAGGGGCGTTGATATCGTGGTCGACGAGCACCAGTGCTTTGGTAGCACACTGTGACTATATGTCACCGAGAGGTTTGGTACCTCCGAGGTTTGGTACCTCATAGCGACTTGTCCTGTGGTTAACACCACCGTGGGTTGGACCCACTTGAGATATGGGATCGTCACGCTGATTTGGTATCACACGATGGGTTGGCCCCATCACCCGATTTGTGTCTACGGACACCGCTGCTTTGGTAGCACATTGTGACTATATGTCACCAAAGGTTTGGCACCACCGGTGTTTTGGTAACACATCGTGACTACGGTCACCGCGGGTTTGGTACCACATGGGGTAGACAAAGGTGTTTGGTTGGTTAGGTTGGGTACACGATACTCTGCATAAATTAACTGTTATATGTTGTGTATGAAACGTTGTATTAACCGGGGGAAGGGTTACATACTGAGTCTTGGTGACTCACCTTCTCCTTTAACATTTTTCAGGTGACTCGTAGATGGCGGTGGAGGGGCCGGTTGGACTCGAGGTGGCCATGCAGTGGATTTAAATTTATAGAACTTTAAATTTGTTTAATTTTATATTGGGTTGTAATAAGGCCTCCATAATCTTTATTTATTTTTTTTTATATGTTGGAAATTTACTCAAGACTATACTATTAAATTGAATTAAATCACATTTTTTTTTGTTAACACGAAAAGGTTTATTCGTGCCATCGGGCACACTTGAAACTGGTATAACAATTGGACTTAATTAAAATTCCAAATTGAATCTAAGGGTAGCTTTGACAAGACAACCGAAAACGAGGAGTTTTCAATGGAAATTAAATGTTTTTCGAAATGGTGTTCACAAGGTTTTACTCGGTAACAAATCAAATTCGGTCGTAGTGTTTGGGCCGGGTTTGGGTTGTTACAGCCTATGCATTTTCGGTTTAATTGTACGAAGTAACATGTTTTATGTACTAAGAATAAATTTTGAACAATTTTGGAAACCTCAAAATGTATGGAAATGTTAAGTTAAAAAAATTGGAAAGTGAATATTTTTGGAAACTTGAAATGGATGGAAATGATTTGGAAATGAATCAAAATAGGAAAGTGCACATTTCTGGAAACTTGGAAATGTAAGAAAATGTCAAGTTTACAGAGTCGAACGAAAATTTTTGGAAACTTAGAAATGACTTAGAAATGTCGAGTTTTAAAGTTTAAAAGAGGAAATTAAGGCAAGGTGGCCTTAAAAAAAGTTTGTGAAATTTGACACACAAACAGGCTTGGAAAAGTGGCTGAAGATGCCACTTAGGGCCTCTTGAAATGGCGCCACATGCAAGGTGTTGGGCCTGGGTTCGAGTCACTTGGGAAGCAAATAAAAGAAGTTTTATTTTTGCTTCCGTAGCTCCGAGGTGGACGGCACAAGCCTTCTAGAAAGGAGGAGTTTTATTCTCTTTAATATTCGATTAATAAGGTGATAAATAAGGGATTTAATTTGGATTATTTTTGAAGAGATAATAAAGGATTATTCTCTAATTATTTTAAATTAAGAGATAAAGCTATCAAATAAAGAAGAGTGGTGGCCAAGTAAGGGATTCATCAAATAAAGAAGAGTGGTGGCCAAGTAAGGGATTCTGAGGAGTAGTTTCGGCTATAAAAGGAAGGAAATAGGGCTACTCATCAATTTTTCTTCCTCCTCCTCTCTCTGCCGAATTTACAGTGCTCTCCTCTCTTCTCTTCTCTTTTCTTTGTCATGCCGAATCTATAGCCCACCATTGCCAAAATTCTCAAGTTTCTTTTCCTTATTTTTGTGGAAACCAAATACCCCAAGAGAACCTCTAGTCGACTTCTCCATTAAATCCCAAAAGCCGAAACTTTATCATCTAGTCATCAAGGCCGATTCTTTAAGGGGCTTTTAACAAGGGTGCTACCGATTTCTTAAAAGGGTAAGATCCAAAGTTTGGTTTCAATTATTTTATATTTTAAACCTATCTAAAATTTAGGGACTAATCTCTATTATGGATTTTGGCCGAGTTATGGAAGGGTGTTTTCGGATTTAAGAAATTGTCAACTACAAGAAGGTATCCTTCTGAACTTCTAATATCTAAGGTAAGTTATGAATACCATTCGGCCATAAGCTATATTATTATGATTTAATGTTAGATTGGATCTAACATGGGTACATAGGGATTTCGACAAAGAATAAAGAAGCAAGGATCCAATTTGGGATTTAAGATTTGGAAGGTAAGAACAAAGGTAAATTCGGCCAAGGCCTATTTTAGTAGTAGATCTATTATTATGTGTTTTAAGCCGAAAACTAACAAATTCAAGGGATTTAGTGACTAGCCGATTTCAAAGGGGAAAATATGAGTTTCGGGATTTGATTAAATCATCAAATCGACACCAAGGTAAGCTTTAAGAATACAAATCCTACTAGGATTTGGTTTTCTAGCCGAATAGGCTTTGTGCTAAATAGTAAGTGATTAACCAATTGTAGGAACTTGAGATCTAAGGCGATAGATCGATTTCGGATTTCAAGTGAAGTGGTTAAGCAAATCAGTGTGTACCCCACACTACTTCATAATAAGTTTTATGGCTATGTCTAATTAAATATGTGATAATAAGAATAAGAAAGTGGCTAAGGTACCATGTTATGGTACTAAGTACTCAGCACGCTTTCCTACTCCTACTAAGAATATGAAATATGTTATTTGTAACATGAGAATAAGAATGTGATCTTTGGGATATTAATGCATATTACAAAATGGGGCATACGGGTTATTGAAAGGGAAGTGAATGTGGTGACCTAAGACCACGAACACGGTGACCTAAGACCGTGGTATCCGAATGTGGTGACCTAAGACCACATGATGTCTGAATGCGGTGACCTAAGACCGCGATATCCGAATGTGGTGACCTAAGACCACAAATGCGGTGACCTAAGACCACGATATGGAGTGTAAGCGGAAGGAGGGTCGACTTAGTAGTCCCCACGGTTATGCAGGTTGGTACGGGAGTGTAGCGGATCGCTTATTAGGTTTGGGTTTGGGAATGCATCATAATTTGTATGCTATGATATGAATGCGTAACATTTGTATGCCCGATTCTATTTTGATTTAGTGTTTGTGTACACATTGAGTCTGTTTGACTCACTCCCGTTGGGGAATATTTTTCGGTGATGATCGGTGATGGACCGGACTGTGCGGAACTTGTGGTGGCCATGCTCAACATGAAGTTTTTATTTTATGAACTACTATTTTTATTTAAGTACTTGAATAACTTGGAAATTATTTGATGTAATAAGGCCATAAGGCCATAGTTGAATTGTTTTCCATTTATTTCTATTTATTATGATTATGAGTTTTACCTATTAAAGTTTAAGTAAACTTTTTAATATAAAGAATTGAATTTGTTTTCAACACAAGCCCAACCCAAACAATGTTTTTTTTTTAAATCGCACAAATTTTTCCTAAGGACAAAAGAACTTTGAACCGGTTTACTTGAGGAACATACCAAATCTGGTCAAAGCTCGTTGGCCGGGTTTGGGGTGTTTCACGGCCTGTGACACGGTCGTGTCTTTGGCCGAGTGAGACACACGGTCGGGCCACACGAGCGTGTGTCCCCTGTATTTTGAAATTTTTTTATATTTTCCAAAAATTTCCTGAGTTCTCAGTTTAGTCTCGAACCACTTCTAATGCTTATTTTTAGCCTCGAGGGCTCGTGTTAGCGACTATATGATTGTATTTGTATGACTTTTATTTGGATATGAAAAATGTATGAGAAATGTATGTTTGTTTTAGTAATAAGTCAGGTGATGCTCCGTAACTCTATTCCAGCGATGAATACGAGTTAAGGGTGTTACAAGTTAGTATGGGAGATTATGTCAAAGTCTGTACAATGAATAGGGACAAAGTTATGATCGAGAAACAAATGATGAAATCCTTAAATAAAGGCTCAGGTAAAAGAGGGTTTCCTCACTAAGTGCTATCAAACTTTCGCCTCTGTGTTTTATGTCTCAAGTAAAGGAAGTGCCAGGAGTGACGACACTAGGGCTGTGCCAAAGGAGTGGCAAAGTGGAAAATTATGCCTACAGAGTGGGGGGCATGGGCGTTTTGAAAAAAATGTTTTGTATAATTCTCGTTAATTTGTTTATAAGCTTTAGGGCGACTTAGTTGTGTTGGCCAAATAATCTAAGTTAGTAATATTCTTAAGAGGCTAAATGAGTGGGACAATATAACCAAATGTAATGAATAATTACCCTTGTAAGTTCTATATACATTGTTCACCTAGACGCAATTCTGTTGGGCGGTGTTACTAATAAGATGTGTTTCTTTAAAATTTTGTGTCTTAAACATGTATAAATCTATAATTATAATTTAACACCCAAGATCTGAATCTTGTGAATCGGGTTAGGTTGAGGGCATTACAAGGACTGGTATTAGAGCCTAGGCTTAGGCGGTCTTTGGACTTGAAGGATGAATGGGCCTTGTATGCATAGTGCGCCAAGCTTGGCTTGGTTCCTCAGGTATGGTAGAATCTTCTTACCATGAAATTTGATGTTGTTTGTAATTGCTAAATGATAAAAAGGCTAAAGATGGAATAAAGGTGCAAAGGAAAGGTAAAAGGACCATTCCATTGATAAAAGACGTTGTACAAAAAAAGAAGATGATAACTGAAGAAAAAGTACAAGGTAAGGCAAGGTAATCTTTGTTTCCTCTTTCAACAGGCTGGCTCGTAGGCTCGGCGGGAATTTTAGTTGTTTGCGGGTGACCTTTAAGATTCTGCTCCACACCTACTTTGTCCCCTTCAACACTCTTAGCAATGGGCGTGGTGGGGGCGGAAGAGACAGTAGACTGTCTCCACTCCTCTTGAAAGGCTTCCCACTTTTGACCTTCAGGATTGTAAACATCAATGTCGAGTGAATCCTTGGAAACACCCTCTAAACGCTTGTACACTGGTCAGGTTGAAATGACCTGCGGCCACTTGGTCATGTAGGATTAAGTTTGCTTTCCATTCTGGAAGAGCCTCAATGAGATTCTTTTGTGTATCTTCTTGATATCTCCTGAGGGCCTCCCTTTGGGATTGGCGCAATTGCTCCACCTCAACTTTGTCCTTTTCCTCTTAGGCCTTAAACCTCTCCTCGAAGGTAGATATTTCCTTTTCTAAGTGGCCAACATTATCATTCAGCTAATTAATTTCATTTTGAGCGTATACATAGTTGCTCTTCAAAACGGTAAGCTGGACGGACAACCTCACCATCATGTCGCTCGAGTTCTGGTACTTTCGATGAATATCAACCAATGTGTCTCTTCCCTAGATTTTACGGATCTCTTTAAGTCTTCTATTTTTCATTTATAACACCTACTAGCATATCAAAAAGCCCCACCCTAAAGGTTGTGCTCAAGAGATGAGATTTTCAAAATTTGAGCCATAAGGGAAAAGGGGTCCTCACATGACTAGGAAGAAAGGCAAGAGGAGAAGGCTTCTCTTAACTGCGATGGAAACAAGCTTAGACACTATTGAATAATTGAATCTAGAGATGTAACATCCTGAAAAGGGCCTATGCATTTTTGGTTTAATTGTACGAAATGACATATCTTATGTGTTATGAATATATTTTGAACACTTTTGGAAACCTGGAAATGTATGGAAATTTTAAGTTTAAAAGAGTAAAGTGAACATTTTTAGAACCTTGGAAATGTAAGGAAATGTCTTGTAAGGAAATGTCATGGAAATGTAAGGAAATGTCTTGGAAATGTAAGGAAATGTCTTGTAAGGAAATGTCATGGAAATGTAAGGAAATGTCAAGTTTACAGAGCCGATCGAAATTTTTTGGAAACTTAGAAATGACCTAGAAATGACGAGTTTTAAGGTTTAAAAGGGGAAATTAAGGCAAGGTGGCCTTAAAAGAAAAAGTTTTTGAAATTTGACACACAAACAGGCTTGGAAAAGTGGTCTGAAGATGCCACTTAGGGCCTATGGAAATGGCGCCATATGCAAGAGGAATGGGCTCGAGTTCGAGTCACTTGGGAAGCAAATAAAGGAGGTTTTATTTTTGCTTCCGTAAGACTCGAGGTGGACGGCACATGGCTATAAATTAGGAGCTTTTATTATTTTATAAATAGTGGATAAATAAGGGATTTATTTATCATTATTGTCAAGAGATAATTGTTGGATTAAATTCTTTTAATTTGAATAAAGAGATAAAGAGGAAAATAAGGGAGAAGTGATGGCCAAGTAAGGGACTTTGAGTTTAATAATTTCGGCTAAGTAAGGATAGTTGCTGAATTATCTTTTATTTTAAGTGATAATTAAAGGATAAAGTTATCGATAGAGGAGTGGTGGCCAAGTAAGGGACTCCTTAGATGATAATTTCGGCTATAAAAGGAAGGAAGGAGGGCTACTCATCAATTTGTGCTTCCTCCTTTCTCTGCCGAATTCTTAGTGCTCTCTTCTCTTCTTTTCTTTCTTTTCTTTTGTCAAGTCGAGATTAAGTAATTGTTGGAACCTAGCCGAATATTTTTCTCTCCATTAGAAGCCATAGCCGAATCCTCCATCTTTATTCTTCCTTCTCTTTTCTTTCCAATCCATCAAAAGTCGAATCTTTGAGGGGCTTCAAGCATAGGTGCTTTCGATTTCTTCAAGAAAGGGTAAGAACAAGTTTTGATTTCTATTCTTTTCTTTTAGATTTGTCGAAATCTAGGACTAATCCCATCAGTATTCTTATTTGCCGAAATTTGGAAGGATTCTTTTGGGATTTTTGCCATAGTCGACTATAAAGGAAAAGATCTTCGGGATTTGACCATCAAGGTAAGTCATATCTGACATTCGGCCAAGGGCCATTGATTGTGATTAAAGGTTAGAAGTTGATCTAACATGTGGTTTTAGGGATTTCGACAGAAGCTATAACCAGTGGATAATTTTGGGATTTAAGATCCTTAAGTGATTAGCCGATTTCAAAGGGGAAGAATACAAGTTTCCGGGATTTGATTAATTATCAAATCGGCAGCAAGGGATTTAGGATCTAAAGCGATAGATCGGTTTTTCGGGATTTAAGTGAACCGCTAAGTGTATCAGGTGTGTACCCACACTAATTCTTAATATGTTTTATGGTCGTGTTTAATTAAAATATGTGATATTAAGAATATGAAAGTGGCTAAGGTACCATGTTATGGTATTAAATACTCAGTCGTTTCCTACTTCTACTAGGAATATGAAAAATGTTATTTGTAACATGAGAATATGATAAGAATATGAACTCGGCATATTATGCATATTATTATATGGGGCATATGGTTTTGTTTTGAAAGGGGAAGTGAATGTGGTGACCTAAGACCACGAACACGGTGATCTAAGATCGTGATATCTGAAAAAGTGGTGACCTAAGACCACAGTAATCTAAAAGTGGTGACCTAAGACCACAGTATGCGGTGACCTAAGACCGCAGATTTGGAGTGTAGCGGAAGGAGGGTCGACTTAGTAGTCCCCACGGTGTGACTGGTAGGTACGGGGGTGTGTAGCGGATGGACAACTAGGTTTGGGTTTGGGAATGCATCATAACTTGTATTCTATGTTTTGAATGTGTAATATGTGATATGCCTGATTCTATTATGATTTAGTGTCGTGTACACATTGAGTCTGTTTGACTCACCCCGTTGGGGAACATTTTTTTAGGTGATGAACAGTGATGGACCGGGACGACAGAACTTGTGGTGGCCATGCTCAACATGAAGTTTATATTTTTGAGGACTCTTGAATTTATTTTAGTACTTTGAATTATTTTGGGAATTATTTGATGTAATAAGGCCATAAGGCCATAGTTGAATTACTTTACACTTATTTTTATTTATTATGATTATAAATTTTATCTATTAAAATTTAATTAAAAATTTCTTTTAAACTAAACCCTAAATATTTTGTCACTTAAGATAAAAGGGATTTCAATATAAAACGAACCTATTTTCAACACAAGCCCAACCCAAAACAATATTTTTTTAAAATCACACAAGTTTTCCTAAGAACAAAAGAATTTTGAACCGGTTTACTTGAGGAACATACCAAATCTGGTCAAAGCTCGTGGGCCGGGTTTGGGGTGTTTCAAGAGAAGTGGAAAAGGGCACTAACTTTGTGAAGCCACGCCAAGGAAAGTCACTACTTGACATAGCAAGAGTTACACATTGTATTGAAGAGAGAATGACAGACAACTGAATTGTAGTGATTATCTCCAGAGATTCTCTGATGAAGGAAGATTGGGATTTCTCCTGGAAGGGTTTACTCGATGATTAGAAACCTTGGATATCGAAGGAATTCTCAGAAATATAGGAACTGTGGGAGAGTGAGTAATGGCTCAAGTAAGTCCCTCACTTGATTGATGCCTCGCCAAGAGTGGGCATTCACTACTTCTAGGTTCTTGAGTGGCTTCAATAGATCTGACCCTCTTCCTTGCTGTCAGATTACTCGATGGAGCAATAGTGGCATTTCCTTTTCCTTCAATTCCTCTAAGGAATGAAGGAATATCCATATCTTGAGATTGAGAACATGGTGAAGCCTCACATTAGTAACAAGCAAATTGGCATGACTTGAAGATATAATTGTTCAATTTCTTGGCAAAGATCACAATTATGATAAAAGTATAATGGAGGCTCTCTGGTGCTCCCCAAAAGAACATGTGCCAATTCACTATCTAAATTGTATGGCAAAGCTTGAAGGGCAGAAGGCACAGACTGGTCAACTCCTTGACTGGCCGAAAAAGTCAGAATATAACCATTGGGAATTGGGTTCCTCAAACAATGTTGGAACACATTTATGAATGAAACTGTAACACCCCTAACCCGTAACCGACGCCGGACTAGGGTTAGGAGCGTTACCGGACAGATCAGAAACTTACATAACATTTCATACATTACATTCATCATTAACAATCATAGTGTCCCTTAGCTGAGTCATCAAGACCCTAAACATGCATATAAACCAAGTTGGGACTAAACTGAAACACATACAGAATCTATTGGAAAAAAATTAAACTTTTCTAAAATACAGGGGAGACACGCCCATGGGAGGAGACCGTGTGCCCTCCACGGCTTCTAGACACCCCCGTGTGTCTACCCGTGTCTATATACTGACTATAACAACACGGTCACTAGGCACGCCCGTGTGCCATGACCGTGTGCTACTAGGCCATATACTAACTTCCCCACCACGGCCACCAAGCACGCCCGTTTGCCATGGCCGTGTGCTCTTAGCTAGCTACTGACTTGTACACCACGGCTAGCTGACACCCCCGTGTCGAGGCCGTGTGCTATTAAGCTACATTTTGCCAATTCACCCACAGTCTTTAGGCACGCCCGTGTGCCACAACCGTGTGAAATTATAGGCCATTTACAAGGCCAAAATGCCACCCATAAAGGTCAAACCTACAAGCAACATATATCATCCCATTTCATTCACATATAACCATTAAAAAAAATATACCAAATAGCCATCCCAAATCATGCATATTTGAAATCTAAGGAAATCACACAATGATACATTCAATATCCATTCCAAACATACCAATTTGCATGACCAAATCACAATTATACCCAAACACCATTTATCTATATACTTACCATATCATAACCATTTCATATATCAATTAATCTTACCAAAACAACTACACATATCACAATCCTTTAAGCATATTACCAAAACATAACTAGCCAAATCACATGGCTAAGTTCACATAACTATTCATACCAAGAACTGACCTATACATGCCATATCTAACCATATACATTTTCAAAGTATACCAAATGATTTTAGTAGTGTGATGACGATCCATGACGGTCTCGAGCCTTCAGTAGCTTTGACAACCTATAAAACAGAGAAAACACACACAAAGTAAGCTTTCTAAAAGCTTAGTAAGTCATATACAAATAAACTTAATAGACAAGTACATAAGCATGTAGAAATATAGGCACATTTCATATACATAACATCTTCTCACATATATACATTTGGTTCATACTATTGGCCACGTTCGCCACATTCATCAATTCCAGAAGTCTCTTATGCACAAAACTATTTCAAAGGTTCATAACCATCATAGCAAGCTTATATAGGAACTCACCTTATATACACACTTAGTGTATGAATCAACGTACCTGAATCAGATTCACTATTTACATGGCTATTTCGTATCACAGATTTGCCCGTTGAACTGTAAGGGATCTAGTAGGATACTCAGAAAGCTCGGAATGGTCGTACAATCCCAAAGTCCCAGACGAGGTCTTACATGCACTCAGACATTAATGCCGCTGTCCCAGACAGGGTCTTACACGTATCATTACGATGCCAATGTCCCAGACATGGTCTTACACGTAAAACTCATATCGATGCCAACGTCCCAGACATGGTCTTACACATAAAACTTATATCGATGCCAACGTCCCAGACGAGGTCTTACACGAAGTCTCAAATCAACGCCAACGTCCCAGACGTGGTCTTACATGATAAAACAGAACTGATACCTATGTCATGACATAACTAATCCTATCTACTCCTAGGTTCACACGGGACTTCTCAGACTTAGTCACTATATCGTACTTTCCTCGGAATTTATATGCAGAACTTCTCAAAGGCATTCATTATCAACATTAATCATATGAACAATTATAATTACATACATATACATTTATTTGCATAGTGGCTTACCTCGGATTCAGTTTATCGGAATGAAAACAGCTACTCGGTTACTTTTGCTTTCCCGCGATCTAAATCCGTTTTCCTCGGTTCTTGATCTAAACATATTCAGAATTAATCCTTTTATTCACTAATTCAACCAAATCAATCCAAAGACACACATTTAAGGCTATTTGCAATTTAGCCCTCACATTTACACATTTTATCAATTTAGTCCATTTTTCTAAAAACATCAAATTCACAAAATCTACCCATACATATGCTTAGCCGAATATTCATACATCACATATAAGCCCATATTTTTCATCAAATTCACAAATTAGTCCCTCAATTTGCCATTTTCTCAATTTAGCCCTATTAAGCTAAATTCTTCAAAACTTCAAGAACAAAACATGTTCATCTAGCTCATATCTTTCATTTAACACCAAAAATCATCAAAAAGCTTGACATATCATTAATGGCATCTCACACAAACATCATCAATAATCAAAATTAATACATGGGTTTTGAAGCTCTCAAAGCAACGATTGCAAAAACATAAAAATTATCGAAAACCGACCGAAAATATACCTTGAATTCAAGCTTAAAAGTGCCGAAAATCAAAAGAAGTAAAACCTTTCTTCTTTCTCTAATATTCGGTCAAAAGATGAATGAAATAATATCCTTTTTCATACTTTGTTTTTATCATAAAACATTTTAATACAAAAATGACATAATTAACCTTTTATAACATAAAACAAAACATATATATATAAGGTCATTAATGACCATTACCATCCACTAACCGAAATAGTGGCTAATTTGCTACTTATGTCCTTAACACTTAAAAGCCACATCACTTAAGTACTTTAACAAATAACAAGCAACTTTCACATTTAATGCATTTTAATCCTTTTGTCAAATTAAACACACAGACGAACTAATTAGCTTACGAAAATTTACCACATGCTCAATCACATTCCAACGACACAGAAAGTAATATTAAAATATTATACAGACTCAGATTTGTGGTCCCGAAACCATTATTCTGACTAGGGTATAAACTGGACTGTTACAATTCTCCCCCCTTAGGGATTTTCGTCCCCAAAAATCTTACAGTTAAACAGATTCGGATATTGCTGTCTCATTGAATCTTTCGGTTCCCACGTTGCCTCTTCAATTTCGTGTCGATTCCATAATACTTTTACTAACGGAATTTATTTGTTTCTCAACTCTTTTACTTCACGAGCTAAGATAGGGATCGATTCTTCTTCATATGTCATATCAGATCGAATTTCAATTTCAGATGGGACAATCACATGTGACGGATCGGATCGATATCTACGGAGCATTAAGACATGAAATACATTATGAATCTTTTCTAGCTCGGGAGGCAACAACAATCGATATGCGACAGGTCCAACTCGCTCAATGATCTCATACGGTCCGATGAATCTCGGACTCAACTTGCCTTTACGTCCAAAACAGAGCACTTTCTTCCACGGTGACACTTTCAGAAATACTTTGTCGCCGATCTTAAATTCTATATCTTTTCGTTTCAAGTCTGCATGTGACTTCTAACGATCAGATGCTATTTTCAAATAATCTCGGATCAGTTTTACTTTTTGTTTTGAGTCTTTTGTCAAATCGACCCCATGTAGCTTATTTTCACTAAGCTCGGTCCAATACAGAGGTGTACGAAATTTACGTCTGTACAAAGCTTCATATGGTGCCATTCTGATGCTCGACTGAAAACTATTATTGTATGCAAATTCAATCAAAGGCAGATACTGTTCCCATGAACCATTAAACTCAAGTATACAACATCTTAACATATCTTCGAGAATCTGAATAATTCGCTCAGATTGACCATCTATTTACGGATGAAAAGCCGTACAGAAATGCAGTTTCGTGCCTAAAGCTTCTTGCAGTTTCTTCCAGAATCTTGATGTAAACCTCGGATCTCTATATGACACAATGGATAGTGGCACCCCGTGCAATCTCACAATCTCAAAAATATAAAGTTAAGCTAATCTATTAAGTGAGTAGTCAGATCTTACCGGAATAAAATGGGCAGATTTCGTCAATCGGTCAACTACGACCCAAATCGCATCCTTCTTTCTCGGAGTCTGAGGCAATCCAGAAACAAAGTCCATCGTTACTCTATCCCATTTCCACTCAGGAATCAAAATCGTTTGTAGCAACCTAGACGGAACTTGATGTTCAGCTTTCACTTGCTGACAGATTAAACATTTCGAAACAAAGTCAGAAATGTCTCGTTTCATACCTGACCACCAGTAATGTTGCTTCAGATCATGATACATTTTAGTACTCCCCGGATGAACAGATAAACGAGTATTATGGGCTTCACTCAAAATCAATCCGAATCAACTCGATTTCTGAACACGAATACGATCTCGGAATCTCAAGCAATCATCAATAATTTGAAATTTAGATTCAGAATTCGAATTACACAGAACCCGTTTTGCTAACATTTCGTTGTCAACTTTCTGAGCATCACATATCTGTTGTATAAACTACGGTTTCGCTTTTAGTTTAACCATCACAGAACTATCATTAGATAAATCTAACTGAGCATTTAAAGCACATAGTGCAAACAATGATTTTCTACTCAATACATCAGCAACAACGTTTGCTTTACCCGGATGGTAATCTATCACAAGTTCATAATCTTTTAACAACTCAAGCCATCTTCTCTGACGCAGGTTCAAATCTTTCTGAGTCATTAGATACTTCAGACTTTTATGATCTGAAAATACGTGACATTTATCACCATACAAATAGTGGTGCCAGATCTTAAGTGCAAACACAATTGCAGCTAGCTCAAGGTCATGTGTCGGATAATTATTCTCATGAGGCTTTAGTTGTCTCGAGGCATAAGCTACAACTTTGCCTTCCTGCATCAAAACACATCCTAAACCGTTTAATGAAGCATCACTATAAATCACAAATTCTTTGCCCGATTCTCGTCAGTACTAACACCGAGCTTCATTATGAGTTTTCAACCGATCAAAACTTCTCTCGACATCTATCGGACCATTCAAATCTAACATCCTTCTGAAGTAGTTTTGTCATTGGAGTAGCTATCAATGAAAATCCTTTTACAAATCTGCGGTAATAACCAGCTAGGCCCAGAAAGCTACGGACTTCAGACACGTTCCTCGGAGGTTTCCTATCCAAAATATAAGAAATCGTGTTCGGATCAACTCGGATTCCAGAAGCTGACACAATATGCCCCAGAAAACTAACCTCGTGTAACCAGAATTCGCATTTGCTGAATTTTGCGTACAATTGCTTTTCTCTCAGAGTTTGCAATACAATCTTCAGATGCTCGGTATGCTCAGTCTCATCCCGTGAATAAATCAAAATATCGTCTATGAACACCACAAAAAAGCGATCTAGGTACGGTCTAAAAATTCTATTCATCAGATCCATAAAAATAGCAGGAGCATAGGTTAGTCCAAATGGCATAACTAAAACCTCATAATGCCCGTACCTCGTTCTGAAAGCAGTTTTCGGAATGTCTGAATCTTTCACTCGTAACTGATAGTATCCCGATCTCAGATCAATCTTGGAAAACACAAGAGTCTTTTTAACCGATCAAATAAATCATCAATCACGTAAATGAGATATTTTTTCTTTATTGTCACCTTATTCAACTGACGATAATCGATGCACATTCTCATCGTGCCATCTTTCTTTTTCAAAAACAGAACGGGAGCACCCCAAGGTGAGAAACTCGGTCTAGCAAACCCTCTATCGGTCAATTCTTGTAATTGTGACTTTAACTCTTTCAGCTCTGTTGGTGCCATTCTATACAGAGCTATTGAAATAGGCGTAGTACCAGGTAACAACTCAATACCAAATTCAACTTCACAAATCGGAGGTAAACCCGGTAACTCTTCAGGAAACACATCAGAAAACTCACAGACAATAGGCATAGACTCAATTTTCTTTTCAGACACTTTCGAATCAATCACATAAGCAATGTATGCCTCATAACTCTTTTTCACATATCTTTGAGCTTTCAAAACAGATATTACAGTAGGCAATCCATTCAAATCATTACACTCCACTCGTACAATCTCATCATTCGAACATCTCAAATCAATAGTCTTTCTTTTACAGTTCACAACAGCATCATGCAAAAATAACCAATCCATACCCAGAATAATATCGAACTCGTCAAATGGCAAAAGCATCAGATTAGCAGGGAAACAGTTATTTCGAAACATTAACGGACATTTCTTGCATACCTTATTAACCAGGACACTTTTACCTAAGGGGTTCGATACTTTTATAGCAAACTCAGTAGACTCTACAGGAAAAGTCTTACTAAATACTATATTCATACATATATATGAATGCGTAGAACCAGGGTCTATCAATGCAATCACAGAAGTATCATAAAGTATAAAAGTACCCGTTATAACATCAGGCGATGAAGCTTCCTCTCGAGCTCGGATAGCATACGCTCTGGCAGGCGCTCTAGCTTCAGATCTAATAATATTATCTCTCGTAGTTCTTTGACTACCACTGACATTCTTTACATTCTTCAAAAGTCTACCTCTCCCAGGTGCATCATCAGATCTCAAATTCTGAACAGTCTCTGGCTTGACAGATTCAGAGCAATCATGGATAAAATGATCAAGTGATCCATATTTGAAGCAAGCTCTGTCATTTAAGCTACAGTTCCCTGGATGTCTTTTTCCACAATGCTTACATTCGGGTCACTTAGAATGAATATTTCCAACTCTTGCTATAGAAGTTGCTTGAATTTTGGAGCTCATATGTGATCTAGCTCGATTTCTATTCGAATGTCCCATATTATCTCTTGAACAACTTTGATCATCTCTGAATTTCTTTGGAGCAGACTGAAGTGATCTACTCTGAAATCTCTTTCTCACTTCTCGGGCTTCTAACTCAGCTTTTCTTTTATCTTTCCCAAGTGCTTCAGCTTTGCACGCTCAGTCAATGAGTACAACAAACTCTTTTATTTCCAAGATTCCGACTAGCAAACGAATGTCTTCATTAAGACCATCTTCGAACCTTTTGCACATTATAGCTTCAGATGATACACATTCTCGAGCGTACTGACTCAGTCTCACGAACTCTTGTTCATATTCTGAAACAGTCATTCGGCCTTGTTTTAGTTCCAGAAATTCCTTCCGTTTTTGATCAACGAATCTTTCACTGATATATTTCTTTCAAAACTCGCTCTGAAAGAAGTCCCATGTAATTCACTCTTTCGGAACAACAGAAATTTGGGCTTTCCACCATTAATAAGTTACATCTCAGAGTAACGATACAACACATTTTATGCATTCATCCGGAGTCAGAGACATTTCGTCAAATACCCGAATCGTATTCTCTAACCAAAACTCAGCCTTTTCAGCATCATCATCATTGGTAGCTCAGAATTCTTCAGCCCCATACTTGCAAATCTTGTCAACCGGAGGCTTATTCAACAGATTTACACCTATCACCGGAGGCACAACTGATGTCTGAGGGGGATTACCCGGGGGCGAAGGTTGTGAAACAGTCGGGTTATTCTTTACAAACTGAGTGAACCACTCACTCATCATTTGGAAGAAAGCTTGTTTAGCTTCTTCCCCTTGACCGCTAGTACCCGGTCTCGGATCAGAAGGCTCTGTCTCTTGCGTGGGATTAGGCGCATTGCTATCTACGTCGTCAGCCACGGCTCTTTCGGGATCCATTACTATACGAAAATCACATTTTATGCATCAGGATTCATCACACTATCACAATTCAGAAATATGGAATGTATAGCTAGACTCTGACACGATACGTTAGTCCGAGAATCGACTAAACTGTAGCTCTGATACCAACCAAATGTGACACCCCTAACCCGTAACCGACGCCAGACTAGGGTTAGAAGTGTTACTGGATAGATCGAAAACTTACATAACATTTCATACATTACATTCATCATTAACAATCATAGTGTCCCTTAGATGAGTCATCAAGACCCTAAACATGCATATAAACCAAGTTGGGACTAAACTAAAACACATACATAATCTCTTGGAAAAAAATTAAACTTTTCTAAAATACAGGGGAGACACGCCCGTGGGAGGAGACCGTGTGCCCTCCACGGCTTCTAGACACCCCCGTGTGTCCATCCGTGTCTATATACTAACTATAACAACACGATCACTAAGCACACCCGTGTGCCATGACCGTGTGCTACTAGGCCATATACTGACTTCCCCACCACGGCCACCAAGCACGCCCGTGTGCCATGGCTGTGTGCTCTTAGCTAGCTACTGACTTGTACACCACGACTAGCTGACACCCCCGTGTTGAGGCCGTGTGCTATTAAGCTACATTCTGCCAATTCACCCACGGTCTTTAGGCACGCCCGTGTGCCACAACCATGTGACATTATAGGCCATTTACAAGGCCAAAATGCCACCCATAAAGGTCAAACCTACAAGCAACATATATCATCCCATTTCATTCACATATAACCATTAAAAAAAATACCAAATACCCATCCCAAATCATGCATATTTGACATCTAAGGAAATCACATAATGATATATTCAATATCCATTCCAAAAATACCAATTTGCATGACCAAATCACAATTATACCCAAACACCATTTATCTATATACTTACCAAATCATAACCATTTCATATATCAATTAATCTTACCAAAACAACTACACATATCACAATCCTTTAAGCATATTACCAAAATGTAACTAGCCAAATCACATGGCTAAGTTCAAATAACTATTCATACCAAGAACTAACCTATACATGCCATATCTAACCATATACATTTTCAAAGTATACCAAAATGATTTTAGTAGTGTGATGACGATCCGTGACGGTCCCGAGCCTTCAGTAGCTTTGACGACCTATAAAACAGAGAAAACACACACAGAGTAAGCTTTCTAAAAGCTTAGTAAGTCATATACAAATAAACTTAATAGACAAGTACATAAGCATGTAGAAATATAGGCACATTTCATATACATAACATCTTCTCACATATATACATTTGGTTCATACTATTGGCCACGTTTGCCATATTCATTAATTCCAGAAGTCTCTTACGCACAAAACTATTTCAAAGGTTCATAACCATCATAGCAAGGTTATATAGGAACTCACCTTATATACACACTTAGTGTATGAATCAACATACCTGAATCGGATTCACTATTTACATGGCTATTTCGTATCACAGATTTGCCCGTTGAACCGTAAGGAATCTAGTAGGATACTCAGAAAGCTCGGAATGGTCGTACAATGCCAACATCCCAGACGAGGTCTTACATGCACTCAGACATTGATGCCGCTGTCCCAGACAGGGTCTTACACGTATCATTATGATGCCGATGTCCCAGGCATGGTCTTACACGTAAAACTTATATCGATGCCAACGTCCTAGACATGGTCTTACACATAAAACTTATATCGATGCCAATGTCCTTGACGAGGTCTTAAACGAAGTCTCAAATCAACACCAACGTCCCAGACGTGGTCTTACATGATAAAACAGAAGAGATACCTATGTCATGACATAGTTAATCCTATCTACTCCTAGGTTCACACGGGACTCCTCGGACTTAGTCACTATATTGTACTTTCCTCGGAATTTATATGCAGAACTTCTCAAAGGCATTCATTATCAACATTAATCATATGAACAATTATAATTACATACATATACATTTATTTGCATAGCGGCTTACCTCGGATTCGGTTTATCGGAATGAAAATGGCTACTCGGTTACTTTCGCTTTCCCGCGATCTAAATCTGTTTTCCTCGGTTCTTGATCTAAACATATTCAGAATTAATCCTTTTATTCACTAATTCAACCAAATCAATCCAAAGACACACATTTAGGGCTATTTGCAATTTAGCCTTCAGATTTGCACATTTTATCAATTTAGTCCATTTTTTTAAAAACATCAAATTCACAAAATCTACCCATACATATGCTTAGTCGAATATTCATTCATTACATATAAGCCCATATTTTTCATCAAATTCACAAATTAGTCCCTCAATTTGCCATTTTCTCAATTTAGCCCTATTAAGCTAAATTCATCAAAACTTCAAGAACAAAACATGTTCATCTAGCTCATATCTTTCATTTAACACCAAAAATCATCAAAAAGCTTGACATATCATCAATGGCATCTCACACAAACATCATCAATAATCAAAATTAATACATGGGTTTTGAAGCTATCAAAGCAACGATTGCAAAAACGTAAAAATTATCAAAAATCGACCGAAAACATACCTTGAATTCAAGCTTAGAAGTGCCAAAAATCAAAAGAACTAAAACCTTTCTTCTTTCTCTAATATTCTGTCAAAAGATGAATGAAATAATGTCCTTTTTCATACTTTTTTTTTATCATAAAACATTTTAATACAAAAATGACATAATTAACCTTTTATAACATAAAAAACAACATATATATATAAGGTCATTAATGACCATTGCCGTCCACTAACCAAAATAGTGGCTAATTTTCTACTTAAGTCCTTAACACTTAAAAGCCACATCACTTAAGTACTTTAACAAATAACAAGCAACTTTCACATTTAATGCATTTTAATCCTTTTGTCAAATTAAACACACAGACGAACTAATTAGCTTATGGAAATTTACCACATGCTCAATCACATTCCAACGACACAAAAAGTAATATTAAAATATTATACAGACTCAAATTTATGGTCCCAAAACCACTATTTTGACTAGGGTATAAACTAGACTGTTACAGAAACCAATTCAACCACATCAAGAATATGACCCCTTCTTAGTCTTTGGTATTTTCTTTCAGCCGTATAGGCAACCTTTAGTTGGCATGCACCATAGACATTTTCTCGAGGAAGGGACCATTGGGTGGGGAAACCAAAACTAGTGCTGAGTTTGCTCATCACCCTTACAAATTTATCCTTCCTTGGGTGAAGATTAGAAATCTTGTTTTTGACAAGTGCTACATTGCTAGACCTCACATAGAAATAGGCATTGCCAATGGTATCCCCGTTGAACCTTGAGCTAGTAGTATATTTGAAAGACTCACAAAAGTTGACATTCATTATGCATGAATAGTGAATGAAGAACGCCACTTGTAACACCCTGGTTCTAGGGGTTAGGCTTTTGGTGCTTAGCTCAGGTGTTGGCACACTTCAGTGTGTGGATGGGTGAGTTTTAGGGGTCCTGAGAACCCTAGATGGTGGTGGAATGCCTTAGTAAATTTTTAGCTTTTAGTGGTTAAAAGGGGAGCTTGGCAAAGTTGGGCCTTAAGAGAAATTTTGGTGAAGTTTTGGCACAAAGAATGGCTTGGCAGAGTGGCAAGGAGGCGCCACATAAGGCATGGGAAAGTGACGCCTCAAGGGGGAGCTGGAAGGGGTCTCATGTTCGATTCGCAAGGGCAGCAGACGGGGCTTTGTTTTTGCGTCATTTTGGTGAGGTGGTGGACGGTTTTTGAAGGCTTAAAAGATGGATGAAGACTTGGTCTTCTTTTTTTTGAATTCGGCTAGGAAGGAAGGATTAAAGTTTGACTCATTCAAACCTTTTTGAATGGATGGCTAGGAGAAGAGATGAGTTGGAGGTTATTTTGAATTTTTGAAGGGTTGGTGTAGAGTGAAAGTAGGAGGATTTTTGGGAGTTGGTGGGGGTTGAGTTGTTGGCCGATTTTGGTAGTATAAATAGGGGGGAGGTGCTCACCTTTTTGGTTTTTCCCATTTTGCTTGCTTGCCGAAAAGTGCTTCACAAATTCTCCATTTGTTCTCCCCATTTCACCTGAGCCGAAACCTCCATTGCCATCTTCTTTTTCTCTTCTTTTAGACCCTTAGCCGAACCACCCACTCTTGCATCCCTCTTCTTCCATTTTGACCGAAGGTACACCCCACACTTTTCTTTCCTCTTCTCAAACCTCCTTGGCCGAAACTACTATTCCTCTCTCCTTGATTTTCTTGTTAGCCAGAATCCACACCACCTTTGTGCCGAATTTTCCTTCCCTCAATTTGGTAGTACTATTGGCGAATGTTAGCATAGACCTCTTCGGGTTCCATAGCAATCGATTTTGGTAAGGCTTTGTTTTAATAAGCTACGTATTTAGTATTCGTTTTAACCTAAGGTTTTGATGCCAAGGCCGGTTGTAGGGGAGGAGAGCCTAGTGCAGGAGATCTTTTTGGGATTCATTTAGTCAGCTTTTGCAGAGGCATTAAGTAGCATTTCGGGTTTTGATTGGTTGTGCTAGAAGGTGCGTAATCATCGCACTATTTCTCGGTTTGCTTGCTAATTATTAAACATATGTATTATGTGTGGAAGCAGATTATAATGGCTTAAGTGATGAGAACTGGTGATGGTAAGATTATTTGTGATGTATTTATGTATGTATATATATATTTATATTCTTATGTGATATGATGACTTAACATGTAGCATCTACATATTTGCATGAGGTGGGGCTTGATTCGATGAAGGAGGAAGTGTACACAAGGTGTACGTGGTCTAATGATAGCTCCGGCTACATTAGCGCTTGATGGTTAGCTTCGTGCTACCTCAAGGGAGATGTTGGCTAGGTGCCCATCTCGGCGGTTGATGGCTATGTGCATCACCGTAGACAGATATTGAGGTTGAGATCATTTTGGTTGATCGGTGGCTCGTACCACGCCTTGTGCGAGAGTTGCCAAGGTAATATTTCGGATCACGAGGTGATCGGTGGTGGTTTATCCACGGCCTTAGGCGAGGTCTCCGCTAAGGTTGGCGTGCGGTTGGATAGTAGGTTGGGTTGAAGTGCATCTTTGCATGATTTGTTTTGAGGATTGTGTGGGTATGGGCCAAGCCCATACGTGTGGGAAATTTGTGTTGTGGTTATGCATCGAGTCCGTGGACTCACCCAATTATTTTCCTAACATTTCGGGTGATTCATGAGATGGACCGGGATCGGAGAGGATACATGGTGGCCCATGCCAAGGAGATGTTTTTGGCTATATTAAATATTAAGTATTTCATTCAAATAACTTGGTTGTAATAAGGATTTATTTTATTATTTTGGTATCATTTTATTATTAACTCTATTATGGTTTGTTTAAATTGAAACACAATGTGAAGATGGTTATATTTTTATAACTTACTTATTCAAATATGGAATTATTAAACATGTGGCTATAATTTCAAAAGAACATGGTTTCCAAGAGCAAATAAATTTTTACTATTTTATTCTAAGTCTAAAATATTTTCACTAACATAACCAGATTCGGTCGTAGTGAATGGGCCGGGTTTGGGGATGTTACATCACTAAGGTCCACCACGACATGGTTGACAATTAACTCGGAGCAATGTTAGAGTATGCCCAAATACCAATCATGAGATGATTGTAATCACATACTCGTTTTACCTTGTTTATTAGTATAAGGCATTGCCATTATCATTTCAGTTTCTTTTTCTATGTATATAAATAAACTAAATTGTAATAAAGTCCTAAGAAAATATGATTATTCTTAAAAAGGTCCTTAGTCAAGTATTATTGTTGGCTTGGACAACAATAATGCATTGAGACTAATGTGTAGTTGATTGATGACAAAAAATTGTCATTGACATAAGGATGTCAAAATCAATACATGAGTATGTGTTAGAGAACAACATATTGGATTGACCCGCTATGAGTATGTTTCTTGGATTATTATGTAATAGTCACAATATTACTCATAGTGATAACTTTGTATAAGATCCTTAGACTTGAGATCATCATCTTCCCAACATCGTGAGTCATATATTTTGATACAGTCAAAATGTCTACCGTAACAGGTTGTACTATAAAGATTGATGTTTGATAAACCACAATCCATGCAGTAGGATATGGTTGACCAAGAAAAGATTTATCCCTCCTACATAATGGGAGAAATATCTTAGGCCCCTTGATAAAGTGAGACTAGAAATGCATGGCCATGCTAGAATAAGTTGATATGAGATATCACACTTATTTGTTTATTGTAGTCTTATAACCCCTAAACCCAGCCTGGACGTTATGGCCGAATCTCGAAGATCACATTGGCCATGTTAATGGCGCAAGAAACTATTTAACTATTTTCTAATAATCATCTTTAATTTTAAAACATCATCTTGGTTTTCTTTAAAAGAGGCCATATATTGTCTATAATTTTTCCTTTTGAAAGAGTTCGTCAAAATCGTTTATCTTTTAGAAAAATTCAAGTATTGATAATTTTCAGAAAACATAGTTTTTCAATTAAAACATTGCAGTGGACTATTTATACATTTAAAAACTTGTTCGTCATTTTGAAAATATAGATATAATATAACTTGTAAACCATCAGTTTCATGAGCAAGTAGTGTTGAGTTTTGAAAACAAAGTATCGAGTTTGAAAACACTATCGTTGAGTTTGATTAAACTTATTGTGAAAAATTCATCAATTAATTATCATTTGATAAAAACATCTTAAGTACTAGTTTAAAAACGTATATCATGCAAAACCATCCAAAAACCATAATAAATCCAATGTCCAAAAGAAAGTCCAAGTCCAAAACCAAAGTCCAAAGCAATTAAGCACATCCTAAAATAATGAATACCAAAAATATAGTTTTCTAAAAAATGACCGAGAGCACTTCTGTAGCCGAGCCCATCCTAACCTTGATTATTATATGAAAAATTAGAATTTAAAGGGGTGAGTTTAAAAAGCCCAGTGTGGGTAACAAATCATAATAACATAATTTAACACATAACAACAACAATGCAAATGGATCATAAACATACAAAACATTCAATCGCAAAATCACATTTATCAGAATGTATAGTGACGATGCCAATTCAACACTTTTTAGAAATCAGTGTAGATTTTCAGATGCAGATCCTACCCATCTCTGCTACACACCATAATGAGTTGCCCAGAAGTCGTCCATCCAATAACACACCAATAATGTGGACAAACCACCAGATAGTGCATCCGAGCTGCCAGAAATAGAATATTATGGTCAAGCCACCAGATAATTTGTAGATATACTGCCAGATACAGAATATTATGGTCAAGCCACCAGAAATTTGTAGTTATACTGCCAGATACTTCCTTCATACATATGTTCCCAACCCCATGCATGTGATATGGCATACATAACAGATTTTTAGTAGGCATGCTTTACATGTGAATTTAGATCTCAATATGATTTATCACAGTGGCATGCTCAACATGCGAATTAGAATCAGAAATATGGCATGCTTAACATGCTAGTTAGAATATCAGAATATTATCATGTTTATCATATGAATCAGAACATCAATAATTCGATATCACGTTTATCGTACATACATATTCAAATCGCCATATATCACATCTCATGAGTATTACCAATTACATATTATAACATTTAATAGAAAAATAACCAATTCACTTATCAACAACACAAATATGAAGTTTCAGAAACACTTACTTGGAATCCTCTTTTATCGGATTTTATCAATCCTTATAAATACTTAACGTATTCACCCAATATCACATTTCAGAAACTTATTTAAACATTAGTTAAATATTTCTCCAATATAAACATTTTATATTGATTAATTATAATATTATTTATTTAAATCAAATAGGTCCCCACACCTAATTTTGCAATTCTAATAGAAACAACTCTGTTTCCACTCTAAGGGAAGAGATCGAATCTTGAATCCTTAAAATTAAACAAATTCCATTTCACATCAAATTAAAGTTATTTTAATGAATAAATCTCATTTTTTACGATTAAGTAGAATACTTACTCAATAGACTAACAAATGCGCTCTTCCAAATAGTGGGGTACGGATCCGGGATTTACGAATTTCACTTCATGAAAGCACAATAAAATAAATTATTACTATCATCCAAATCGAAAATAAAAGCACAAGAAAAAAGTGAACGCATGATCTTCTATAATTACGTAAAATCGAAAGGATAGGGGCTTCACAACTTCCTACGATGAACCAATTAAAGAGGGGGATTTGACACTATCATAAAGTAATAAGATGTAAAATAGAAATTAGAAAATAGAATGGGAAGTAACCCTTTATTAAACAAAAAAAAAATTAGAACTGAATGCTCAGAAAAATTGATTACGATTAGAGGAAGAGAAAATAAGAAAAATGAAGAATTTTGGTGGTGGCCAATGGCGGTAATGCAACTATGGTGCAACAGTGTGATGGTGGCGATGGCGACGGGGGAGAGGTGGTGGTGCGATGGAGGTTCAATGACCTTGTGTGGTGGTGGACTAGAGTAGTAATGAGGATAAAGGTGTGTTCAAGGAAGAAAAAATAGAGAAAATGGGAGGAGCAAAGAGGATGGCCAGCTAAAGGAGAGGAGGAGAGAAAAATGAAAAAAACAAAAAGTGAAAATGAGATGTCTAGGTGCACGGCCGGCCAAGGTAAGGTAAGGGAGGAGTTTTGGAAAGTTGAGGGGACAATGTCACCAAAAGTGGATCATGGGAGTGAAAAGGGTGGAACTATGGGAATGTTGACCTTATAATCAAGGAAAGAATCTTCCCTAGTATGGCAACAAGTGTTGGATGGCAAGAGTGTTCACACTAGGCTCAAATTGTCAAAATTTTTAATTAAAAAGATGTGCTTGTGGGGGCTTGAACTTAAGACATTTTGGAAACAAATCACATACTTAACAACTAAGCCATTTAACTCGTTGTGACATAAGCTAGCACGACATAATAAATAAAATCTAGGGCGTGACAAGTTCGCTCAGAAAATCAAGAAATATGAGATTGGACTATACAAGTGTGACTATTCCATGACTTGTGTCCAATCTAGAGATTAAGCATAAATGAATATAATGCATGAAAAGATTATCATAGAAAGGTTATGTCGAATCACAACTTCTTCTAATTTGGGTGGAAATGATGCATTGCTAGATGCCACTCATTGCTTGTAATGTTAGAAATGTTCTAGCATTACTACCAACGTTAGAAGATGTACAAGGTCACACCCTATCGTTGAAACGAACATAATCCATATACATTTGGTATTGTATTTAGTTGTCACATGAATTAAATTAAGTGTTGAATTAATTTAATTTGATAATTAAATATTAAACACATTATATGTGCAAACTTGTTGTACACAAATAGAGAACATATATATATAATTAATATAATAATTTGATTCATAAAAAATATTAACTGTATATAATTTACCAAATTTATTAATATAAATAATTATATTAATTAATTTCGGTCAAAATATAAAAGACATGGAAATTAATATTATTTTGGAAAGAATATAATTAATATATAAATTTTATTCATAAAGAATATAAATTGTTTATATATCACCGAATTTATTTATATAAACATTTATATTAATTAATTTCAATCAAAATATAAAAGAGATAGAAATTAATATTCTTTTGGAAAGAATATAATTAATATATGAATTTGATTCATACAAAATATTAATTGTACATATTTTACCGAATTTATTAATATAAAAAATTATATTAATTAATTTTTATCAAAATATAAATGACATGGAAATTAATATTCTTTTGGAAAGAATATAATTCATTTTTCTAAATTTCCATTTGCCTTTTCTGTTAATAAGGGAATAATCCTGGTTTTAATTTTTAATATGTGATATCAAACAAGTTAAATGGACGATAATCCCTTAGTGTGTTAAAGTTACCAACTTAATAAAATAAAGATCTAGCAACCATTTTTTAATTCTCTCTGAAATATTCAAGAGAAAGTGATTGTTCGTTTTTGACGGGGTGGACTATGTATGTAACACCCCTAACCCATATCCGTCACTGGAATAGAGTTACAGAGCATTACAGGAGTTTACAGAATAATTTCATGTAATTCATGTCATTTATTGTTCATAAACGAAACTAATCATATTATCCCTTGAATGGACCCTCGAGGCCCAATTAAAACATTAAAATCAAGCCGGGACTAAATCGGGATCTCAGAGAATTTTTTCGCAAAATATAATTTTTTTTAATACAGGGTTCACACGCCCATGTAAGTAGGCCGTGTGGCTCACACGGCCAAGTGACATGCCCATGTCTCAGGCCGTGTGGGCATTCGATGTGAGGCACACGACCGTGTCTGAGCCCGTTTCCATACCCGTGTAACTCTCTGACTTGTGCCACACGGCCAGCCACACACCCGTGTGCTAGGCCGTATGGTCAATTTAACTTTCACAAATTAAGTGCAGGTTTCACACGACCAAGACACACGCCCATGTTCTAGGCCGTGTAACACATACGGCTGAGACACACTCTCGTGTCTCTGCTTGTGTGCCCAATTCTGAGCAATCTGTTTCTAAATTTTAAGATGCATGGGACACAGGGCCAAACCACATGCCCATGTGCCAGGCCATGTGTCACACACGGTCAAGACACATGCCCTGTGTCTACCTGTGTGGACAAAATAAGGCCATTTCTTAGCCTTATTTCTCACCCAAATTTAACCTTCAACCTACAACAACATCTGCATATATTTTCCAACCAATTCAAGTCATATAAATCAAACAAACATTAATAACATGTAACACCCCCGTATTCAAATTTAACCCTCACCCAAATTTAACACTCACCCGTATTCAACGCCGAAATAGGGTTACGGAGCATTACCGAACTTATTTTGAAAATAACCATACATTTCACATACATTCTCGAATTTCAAATAAACATCATTCAAAATGATTCACATTGTCCCTAATACGAGCCCACGAGGCCCAAAACATGCATTTGGGGTGGTTCGAGACTAAACCAATAACTTATAAAATTTCTGGAAAACTTAGAAAATTTTACAAAATACAGGGGACACACGCCCGTGTGGCCCAGCCATATGTCTCACACGGCCAAAGACACGCCCGTTTCACAGGCTGTGTGGACATTTGAAATGGGATCACATGGCCGTGTCCCAGCCCATGTCCGACCCCGTGTAACTCTCTGACTTGGGTCACACGGCCAACCACACGCTCGTGTGACCTGCCCTTGTGCCAGGCTGTGTGCTAGGCCGTGCCAATCCTGTAGGGTATACTAACTTATGCAATACGGCCAAGTCACACGCTCGTGTGCTGATCCATGTGGAGCATACTGTCTTGTTTTCTAATTACACACCAGGGGACACACGACCGTGTAACCTGACCGTGTGTCACACACGGCTGAGACACACGCCTGTTTCCTTGCCCGTGTGGACAAAAATAGGCTTTTTACCAAGCCATCTTGCCACCCAAATTTGCATACACCTACACCAAACTCAAATGACACATATTCACATCTTCAAATGGCAGTCAAACTCTTCTAAACTAAATATATTTCATGCTATTTCAATACCAACAATAGAAGTCACATAAATACCACAATATGCAATTCAATTTCATGCTAATTTCACATTCTTAAATCATCTAAATGGTCTTTTTCAATTATGCACTAATTGGCCTAAATTTCCAAACATACCAAATTCAAATCTCAACCATTTAGTATCCCTAATTTCCAATTATCAATAAGCATCACATATCCCTCACCAAACACATAACTAAAGCCATATGCACACACATATATATATATTCATCACCAACATACCAAAATAAGCCAACTCTCATAGCTATATACAAACCAAACACTTAACATTTACAAGCCAATTCAAATGGCCAAAATTCATTACTAACATATACCAAAATGATCAAAGCTCCTATACATGCCATATATCGCAAAATCATAGATTCAAAAGTACCAAAGTGATAGCTTGATAGTGTGATGAGGTCTCCGACGATTCCCAAATCCGAGCTAGCTTTGATTTCACTATAAAACATGGAAAAATAAACAATGTAAGCTATAAAGCTTAGTAAGCTCGTATGAAATAATAAGCAAAGCTCACCATTCAATTACCATTCAATAATATGAACATAACATAGTACAAAACATTTAATCACAATGTTAAAATATACTCAAACACATAATTAACCATGAACTCACCACTTCCATAGATTCAATGCTAATATAATTTATGTACATACCTGTACTGATACGTATCTATTTCTCACTATTTCATATCTTCAACATACCCGTTGAACCATTCAGAATAATATCGGAATCCAGAAATCTCGCACCCGAAGTGCCACATACATAGCCGAAGCTATCACAATCTCACATCACATATAATGCTCACTCTCGAGTTATCAATGGGTCTGCTCACACAAGTGAGCGGTTATAATGACGGCTTCTGCGGTGTTGCTCACACAAAGTCGACGAGAATTCGCAACACATGCCGGATAACTCGATCCATCGGTAGGGCGTGCGGACCAAAGACCGATCCACATAACCCATAATGACATGTCATTCGTATCCTATTCTATTCCTAAGGTTCAGCCGGGATTTCTCGTTGTAGATTCGTCGGTGAATATATCCGCAGTGTAGTATACACAATATATTCAATATTAAATAATTCAAAACACGAATATAACAATGCTTATTACGTACGAACTTACCTCGAATGTAAAAACGATAAAGTAGATCGAATAATCCAACACCTTGTTTTCCCCCTATCTAAATTCAAATTTTGCTTTTCTTGAACTATATGATATCAAATTTAGCTTATTTAATCATCAATCAATTCAATTTAGTCCAAAATACACATTATAGTAACTTTACACTTTTACCCCTAATATTTCAACATTTTTACAATTTAGTCCTTAACTCATAAAAATGCAAATTCATGAAATTCAACTTATACCCATGCTAGCCAAATTCCAATTAAGTCCCTAGCAGCCTATATTTTTCATTTATTTCACATTTTAACCACAAAATTTCAACATTTCTCAATTTAATCCTTAAATGACAATTTTGTCAAAAATCACTTTACAAATGTTGTTTATCTAAGAACAAGCATACATTTTCTATCATCAAACATCAAAATACACATATATTCATCAATGGAAAAACCCTAAACCTTTAGCAGTTTTGCAAAATAGTCCCTGGGCTAGCTAGATTAGGTTGCAACGATCTCAAAAACATAGAAATCATTAAAAACGGAACAAGAATCTTACCTAATTAGACAAATTGCCATGGCCGAATATTGAAGCTAAGAAAATGGATTTCTTTCCCTTGTATAATCGGTTGGAGAAGATGATTAGAGAAAAAAATTGTTTTGTTTTATTTATTTTACATTAATTTACTAAATTACTTAATTAACCTTTTAATAAACCATTAAAATCACTTCAACCATGTACATAAATGTCCACTAACATTAAAAATGGTCTAATTACAACATAAGGACCTCCACTATTTAATTTCATATTAAGCACTCAAACAATAAAATTTCTTAACAAAAATTTCACACAATAATTCTATCATGCTGTAAACATTAAAATAATAATAAAATAAATATTTTGACCTCGAATATGTGGTCCAAAAAATAACTGTTTCGATTTGACTAAAAACGGCCTGTTACATAACATGTATGAAATAACACCACATACATTCATATGATCAAACTTACCTTTTAGTAAAGACTTATATTTTACCTAATTCAATCTAACCAACAACATACATATATGTTAAGCATGATTTATATATAACCTCATAATAATATACCAAAAAAAACCATTTTTAGCCATTCCAATTGCTAAATTACAACAACCGTGAACTTGCCAACTTTGGCTGTAACATCCCGAAATTGGGCCTAGTAGGATTGGGCCTTGAGCTTTAGGAAAAATTTGAGTATTATTTTTGTGTTGGCTCGGGTAGGAATTTTGTGTGTTAGCATAGTCTTTTGAAGGCATTTTTCTTTCATCCTTTCTTACTTGACCATTACCAAAAAGTTTAGAAGACATTTCACATTTCTTTTCTTCCTCTCTAGTGCCGAAATCATCCTAGCACCAAGGGCATATCTCATATTCTCTTTTTTCTTTTTCTTTCTCTTTCTCTTAGCCGAAACCATTCTCTATTTCCACCATCTTTTCTCTTCTCTTTTGTTAAAGCCAAATCACCATTTCTTTTTTTTTTTTTTGTTAAGGTCGAATCCCTTTATAGTTCAAGTAAGGGTGAATCAATCTACGTGTTACGGTAAGGATTATCTATCAATCATTTTCTTTCTTTTCTTTTGGATTAGCCGAATCTAGGAATCTAATCCCTTTTTATTATCTTTGGCCAGAAACTTGAAGGAAAGTTCGGGGTTTCTTTGTAGCCAACGTTTAGGGGAATCATTCAGATTTGAACAATCCAAGGTAAGGAGATGATGATATTCGGCCAAAGGCCATATCTTTTTAGTGATAATCGATTTCTCACATAGTGTTATGTAGGTGCTATCGACGTTGTAGGCAAGGGTCGGAAATCTTAAGTATTATATCGCTTTCCGTGTTTGCAAGGTGTGTAACTTATGCTAAACTTCTAATAGATCAATAGCTTTATTGATAAAAATGTGTTTATAAAGAAATATAAATGTTTATGGCTTCGGGTACCATTCAATGGTACGGTGAATTGAGGTATGTTATTCCTTCGTACTATGTATGATTCTAATATGAAACATATTCGATATTTGATTTTGATTTTGATATAATGTACAAGGCATAATATTTACATCGCTAATAATGCTATATGCATAATATGAAATGTGTCCGATTCCGATATGATAATAGGGCATATGGCATGATAATGAAATAATACGTTATTACATGGGCATATGGGTAATATTGAAAGGGGAAGTGTTCCGGTGGTTTTTACCACATTATCCGGTGACTTCAGTCACGATATTATGAATCCGGTGACTTCGGTCACGATATTATGAATCCGGTGACTCTGTCACAATTATCTGGTGGCTATGGCCACGTTATAAGGCGATGTGCATGTTGGCTGCGCAGCAATTGCCTTCGATGGTGTGTAGCGGATGGAGGGTCGATTTAGTAATCCCCACGGTGTGGACCGGTAGGTACGGGGTGGTGTGTGTAGGATGGATATCTAAGTTGGGTTCGGGATTGCATTTCATTTTATATGTACATGTGATTATCTGATTTGCTATATTATGGGCTTATGGCTAAATGTGATTTAAATGGGCTTTATTAGTGTACTGTTACACATTGAGTCTGTTGACTCACCCTTCAGTGGGATATCTTTTCAGGTGATTCGTGAGATCGCGGATGTGGGCCTGGATGAACTCGAGGAGGCCATGCAATAAAATTTGATTTTACAAGAACTTCCATTTGGGTACCTTATTATATTTTAATTTGGGTTTTCATATTTTATAGATTTGTAATAAGGCCTCTTTAATTATGGTTTTGGATTATTTATATGCTTTGGGATTTATTCTAAACATGTTTAAGTATATCACTTGATTAATTTAATAATTGAGCTAAAGTTTTCTAAACTATAAAAACGCTATGGTATTTTATCTTACCATCAGGTAATCTAAATTGTTGATAATAAAATTATAAATTAAGTGTTTTCTACAACTTAAATGATTTCCAAAATTTTAAGTTTCTACATTCAAATGCAAACGGTTTCAAAGTATTAATTCGAGTTTTCTTAAAATGAAACAAATGTTTTCTAACCTATGATTTATCCACTTAGTTTAAAAGTTTTATTTATGGAATTTCAAAGTAAATTTCCAGTTTTTAACTTATTAAACATCTGATTTCTACAAATATAGAATTACAAAGAATTTTTCACTAAAATTTAATCGCTATCTCAATTTTCTTCGAAACGTTTTTCTTCGTAGCATGCCAAATTCGGTCGTGGCGTATTGACCGGGTTTGGGGTGTTACAAATTGGTATCAGAGCTAAGTTCAAAAGCTCAGCTGTGGGCCCAAGGCCCAAAATGTTTTAAAGAATGGATTTTAAAATGTTTTGTTGAAAATTATATGGTTGGAAAGGCATGGCCTCGAGTCTCCGACATCAATCCGCCCTGGTAAGTACATCAAACTGTTGATTTTGATGATATGATATGATGATGTTGGCATGACTGGATAGTAGTAGGAACTACTCTAGAGACCCAAACTATAGGTTGAATGTACTCGCGAAACAACTTCTTATTAAAATTATTCATAAAACTGTGTTTTAAAGAAAGTGGAATAATGACTAATGCATAAAACTTTTAAATCTGATAAGTCGAGATGTTAGACATGAGCACTCGAGATCGTGGATGTTGTGGAAGTGGTAAAAGCCGAAGTGTTAGGGCTAGATTTTCAGTACCGAGGCATAATTCCAGTAAGGAGGCCTTATTACAACCCAAAATAAAATTAACCAAATTTAAAGTTCTGTAAATTAAAATCCTTTGCATGGCCGCCTCGAGTCCCACCGGCTCCTCAACCGCCATCTACGAGTCACCTGAAAAATGTTAAAGGAGAAGGTGAGTCACCAAGACTCGATATGTAACCCTTCCCTGGTTAATACAACATTTCATACACAACATATAACAGTTAATTAAGCAAAGTATCGTGTACCCAACCTAGCCAACCAAACACCTTTGTCTACCCCACGTGGTACCAAACCACTTTGGTGACCGTAGTCACGATGTGTTACCAAAACACCGGTGGTGCCAAACCACTTTGGGTGACATATAGTCACAATGTGCTACCAAAGCACGTGTCCGTAGACACAAATCGGGTGATGGGGCCAACCCATCGTGTGATACCAAATCACCGCGCGACGATCCCATATCTCAAGTGGGGCCAACCCACGGTGGTGTTAACCACAGGGGACAAGTCGCTATGAGGTACCAAACCTCTGGAGGTACCAAACCTCTGGTGACGTATAGTCACGCAGTGTTACCAAAACAACGGTGCCCGTCGGCACATTATCATCGCCCCCTCCACTCATCAACCCACATAGTCAATAGTCACATATAGATTTATCAAATGTATTATCACGACATGCTTTCCAAAAGCATAAAATAGCAATCATATGCACAGTACTTACCGTTTACCCCGTATACCGTTATGGTATTCAAGCCATTGCCACATACATCAAGTTAGCAATCACATTACTTAGCATAATTTAATAAGTTAAATGGTGTGTATGTACACACTGCTACCACGTTAGCCTTAGATCCCGGTTAAACAATCGGCCACACTCTAAGTCCTTGCCCCTATATTCGGCCAACTATCAAGGTTAGTATTATGGCCTATTCGGCCAAACCAAAAGATTTAAAGGGATCATACTTTGTACCCGAATCCTTACCCAAATCACTTTGAGTACTAGCCTTAGCGTCCGAATTGCGAATCTGGTTTACAAACTACACTTGGTCAATTAATAACACTAATACCCATAGCCTTCGGCTTTTAAACACCAATATAAGCCTTACCTATACTTACCAAATTCCGTTTGTCAGCGAATGCAAGATCTGATCTCACTGCTTTGAGATCCCGGAGTCCTTGGTGAAATCGGCTTCAATAGAAAGGTTAGCCAACCATTAGTACTTGCCAACTTTCGGCTTTTTCCTTTAATCCAAATCGGCAGAACATTAGAGATAAGGGAAATTGACATTCGGCTATAGCCACTCACCTTTACCTAATCACCACAACAGTTAACTTGAAGAGGTCCAACCACCTTGGTATTCGGCCAAAAGAGATTCCAAATAAGAGAAGAGGATTTCGGTTCTACAAGGGAGTATAGGAGAATAGGGGTCTTAATTTACGAATAAAGAAGCTATGGAGATGTGAAGGGTTCGGCCAAGGAGTTTTAAGAAAGAAAATAAAGAGAAAACGAGGAGGAGGAAGAAATTCGGCTGCAGCAGAAAAAGTCTAAAAGAGAAGCCATGGTGATAGAGGGGGTTTATAAAGAATTCGGCACTCCCCCTCCCATTGCTTGCCGTCCACTCTTCATAGGAAGAGTTTGAATTTCGGCAAACCCCTTAATTTGCTCCTGACCAATTATTTGATTTAATTCAAATAATTTTGAACACCCAAAATAATCAAATATTAATCCCTTTAATAATCCTTTATTATCTTAATATCCGATAATAAAATCCCTTTTTAAAAGCTCATATTATCTCTAAATAATAATAAATAAAAGAGTTTAAAGAGAGGAAGACTCCCCCTCATGCCGTCCCTAAAAAAACAAAAGAGAAAATGTTGCGACTCGAACCAAGGCTCTCCTTGTTCCCCCTTGTGGCGTCACATGTAGCTCTTAAGTGGGCTTACTTTGCCACTTTACTAAGGGCTTTTTAGTGTTATCAATCCCTCATTTATTCTTATAACACCCACTTGCTAAGGCTCCCTACCTTTTAAGTTAAAAACTGAATTTCTCCATCAAACCGAGCACACTTAAAGCCTTAAATTAAGCTTATTTATTCCATAAATAATACCACGATAGTTCTTACATAAGAATAATAATTCGATTCCAAATAACCCCACATTTGGGATGTTACAGTTCTACCCCCCTTAGAATAAATTTCGTCCTCGAAATTCCTTAATCAAAAGAGATGGGGGTATTGCTGCCGCATCACCTCCTCGGGCTCCCACGTAGCTTCTTCCACTCCGTGGTTCCGCCATAACACTTTCACTAAAGGCACTGCCTTCCTACGTAGAACTTTCACATCTCGATCTACAATCTGAACAGGTTCTTCCTCAAAAGATAAATCCGTGTTCACCTCGATCTCTGCTACTGGCACAATGTGCGAAGGATCTGACCGATACCGTCTCAGCATTGATACATGGAATACGTCATGAATCTGACTCAGTTCTGCCGGCAGCTCAAGCCGATAAGCCACTGGTCCTACTCGCTTCACAACAGTATATGGCCCAATAAACCTTGGGCTTAACTTCCCTTTCCGTCCAAATCTCAACACCTTTTTCCAAGGCGACACTTTCGTAAAGACCTTGTCTCCCACAAAGATACTCCACTTCCTTGCGTTTGAGATCGGCATAAGACTTACGCCTATCCGATGCTTCCTTGAGACGAGACCGAATCACCTTGACTTTGTCTTCCGTCTCGGTTACCACCACCTGGACCTGCAGAACTTGTCTTTCTCCCAACTCTGTCCAACATGTAGGAGTACGACACTTTCGTCCATATAGGGCCTCGTATGGAGCCATTTGGATACTCGCTTGATAACTATTGTTATAAGCGAATTCCGCTAGTGGTAGGTACTCCTCCCAACTACCACTAAAATCCAAGACACGACCTCTTAACATGTCTTCTAAAATCAGTATCACCCTTTCCGACTGTCCGTCAGACTGTGGATGGAAAGCCGTCTTCAAATCTAACCGTGTACCCAAAGCTTGATGCAACGCTTTCCAAAACCTTGACGTAAATGCGGGATCTCTATCCGAGATAATCGACATCGCACGCCATGCAACCTCACTATTTCACCCACATACGCCTTTGCTAGCTTCGGAGAGAGTAATCCATTCTCACCGGCATGAAGTGAGTGATTTAGTTAGGCGATCTACAATTACCCAGACTGCGTCCTTCTTGGTGGGCGTAAGGGGTAGCCCACTAACAAAATCCATGGTGATCCTCTCCCATTTCCACCGAGGATCTTTATCGGTTGAAGTAGTCCCGATGGTGACCGATGTTCACCTTAACCTGCCGACACGTCGACACTTCCTCTGAACTCCGTTATCTCACGCTTCAACCTGGCCACCAAAATCAAGCTCCGCAAATCTCCATACATCTTGCTTCCCCGGGATGCATAGCGTATGGGCTGCTATGTGCATCTCGGAGAATTTTTCGCCTCAATTCTGTATCCTTTGGCATACATACTGCGTCCTGAAAACAAAGCGCTCCTTCACTAGTCGATCGTACCCTTCCAAACCACCGTCTTGAACTTGTACCCTCTTCGAACTCAAGCCTTCATCCACTAACTGTTTTTCCTTAATCTCCTCAATCCAAGTCGGCTTTACTTGAAGTTCTGCCAGAAGACTCCCATCATCATACAGACTTAACCGAGCGAACATTGCTCTTAAGTCCGTCACCACCTTCCGGCTCAATGCGTCAGCTACCACATTAGCCTCCTTTACCTTAAGTTGATGGTATCCTGACCTAAGGTCTATCTTTGAAAACACCGAGGCACCCTTCAGTTGATCGAACAAGTCGTCAATCCGAGGCAACGGATACTTGTTCTTGATCGTTAACTTATTTAACTGACGGTAGTCGATGCACATCCGCATAGAACCGTCCTTCTTCTTGACAAACAACACAGGCGCTCCCCACGGAGATATACTTGGTCGTATAAACCCTCTATCCAAGAGCTCCTGAATTTGAGCCTTTAGCTCCACCAATTCCTTTGGTGCCATTCGGTATGGTGCTATGGACACAGGTGCCGTTCCAGGTAGCAAGTCTATACCGAATTCGACTTCTCGATTCGGAGGCAAACCCTAAGTTCTTAGGGAACACATCAACAAATTCCCCAACCGTTCGGACCTTTTCAACTACCAACTCCTTAGCTTCCAAAGCACGATTTGAACCAAAAACGCCTCACAACCCTTCTTGACCATCTTTTCACCTTCAAGGCGATCACTACGTTGGATAGATAATTCCTTCTATCTCCTATCATAACCACTTCATCACCTTCCGCCGTCTTAAGAACCATGCGCTTGGTGCACAAATCCAAACTTGCTTGGTACTTAACCAACCAATCCATACCAAGGATCAAATCGAACTCCCCAAACGGTAGTTCCATTAGATCGACTACAAATACTACCCCTTGAAGTTCTAGGGTACGCCTCTATAAAGTCTATTTACGACTACGGAGTGACCTAAGGGGGCTAACTTCACAATCATCTCCTAGAAGCGCTTTGAGTTTAGGTCCATTGTTCCTACCACACTACTAGCAATGTACGCGAGTGTGTCGAGCCCACATCAATCAATGCAACATAAGGAAAACCGAAAATTAGAAACGTGCGGGTTATGACATCCGGTCGTCACCTTCTTCGCGACACCTCGCTGCGTAAACTAAGCCAGTGCCTAGCCTCTGTGTTGCTGCACCTCGCGCTTGAGTTCCACGACCTCGGTTAGGACCGTTGTTTCCTCTACCATTACCACGACCCTCCGTGGTCCTACATTTCTATCTTGAGCACGGTTACGTCATACCCTTCCGTCGCTTCTTAGCTAGTTTCGGGGACAATCTCGACGCGATGCTCCAAAGACCCACACTCAAAGCATCCTTTATCACCGCCCAATAACCTCCCCAATGGGTCTTTCCACAGCGATTGCACTTGAGTCGGCCTTTGATTAGCGATTGTGGGCCTTGTTTGCTGATTGGGCCCACTTGGCCTAGCCTTTTTCGAGCACTCCTCTTGATCCAAATGACCCAAAACTTCTCTTACGATTGTTCTTACTATAGTTACGCCTCACGGCCTCCTTGATTCCTTCGGCTACCTTAGCCTTCTCCACTAGAGATGAGAACTCACGAACCTGCTTTGTGGGGCAATCAAGAACCTTAAATCATCTCTGAGTCCGTCCTCAAAGCGGACCACGGCGCTCATGTTCATTAGAGCCACGATGCCTCTCGCATATCTACTCACCCTTAGAAATTCCGCCTCATATTCCGACACGGACTTAGTTCCTTGAACTAATCCCGAAAAAGCCTTTCTCTGCTGGCGTCGGTGTAGCTAATGCCCACATACTTTTTCGATGGCGGTTCGAAATACTCCCAAGTCAAATCATCTGCACAGAGCCCCATCTCGAACCGTAAGCCACCACCGATCACGCTTCATCCTTTAGAAGCGACACGCCCTTTCGACTTCTCTTCTTGGTCGGTCAAGGTCATCCATGATCCTTTCAATCGACTCTAGCCGATATTCCACAGGGTGCCACTCCCGACACACCTCGGAATACCTCCGCTCCGTTAGATCGGAGTCGCTCGGGACACATTTCGAGCTCCAACATTTCCACCACCCCACCACCATCTCCAAGACTCGCAACACGACTTGCGATACCGACTCGCCACCGGCTGCGCTCCGGCTCTCGACTCTAAAAGTAGGAGGTGGTGGTGGCGGTGGTACCTCATTTTCGAACCTTGTCCCGACTGACGGGTTCGGACACCGTCATCCTACCCCTACCACGTCCACGGCGTCCCACGTCCTCTAGAACTCATTCTATCTACCGCGCTTTTAATCGATTAAGAGAAATTTTATGCGTTAGCATTTGTTTCACTTTATTACTCGCGAAGAAGTTTTATGAATGAGGTTTAATCAGAAGATTCTTTCGAGCAAACAATGTTTGATTTCCTATCCTAGTTCACACAAAGAAGTCCATGCATCCATTCCTTAATACTTTCCATACCTATTCACTCATCGGACATTTACGCCCATTTCTAACCCGAGGGTATTTTCGTCTTTTTCCTCTGAGGGTATTTTCGTAATTTTCCAGGACCGAATATTTTACATGATGATTTCCAAAGCTAAGCTACTTGGTATTTGTAACATAGTTGAAATTTTTAAGCAAAACCGTCGAATTAATATTTTATGGGTCGAGGCATTTTGGTAATTTTACTCTAAGGGTATTTCGTAATTTTCCACAAGTCAAGTTTTCCGAGAAAAACATTGTATACCTAGTGTTTTAGGGTTTAAGAGGGTTATTGGATAAGTTTTAAAAACATTAGGGCTTGTTGTTTCCTTCTTTTTCAAAAACATGGTGATTCCCTTTTCGGTTTTAATTATTGTGTTTAGCCTATGACCGAGCCCTCTGCAGTCGGGGTGACCCAAAGCTACGCACTGTGCGAATCGAGTGAAGAGGAGGTGGGTCACACGGACCGCTTAAATACCAAGCTCTCACCGAACCTTTCTAGACATGCGCCTGAGAGGTTACCACACCACCAACCTTCTCGAGTTAGGGTGAACCGAAGCTACGCACCGGTGTAGGATACTGCGAGAGAGGAGGTGAGTCACGAGGAGGACCGCTTAAATACCAAGCTCTTCCGGATCCAATCCTGACATGCGTCACAGGGGTTACCACACCCTACCTCATTGACTAAGTCATAGGTTGGTTTAGTTCCTTAAGTCTTATGCTTCGTTGTGTTTGAGTAATCTAACCTTAGGGTCCAAGTCCTATAAGTCTATCTACGTTCCATGCTTCCTACCCTTCTACAGAATATAATTCACGAAAGGTTTAGATGTACTTACAGGCGGATCGGTGCCGAGACTCGGGCCATGCTTTGCTTAAAAACCCGAAAATCATACCATAAGGCCTACTAAAACATTTTTGGGCCTTGGGCCCCACACAAGAGCTTTGAACACAGCTCGATACCAGTCAGAAACAACCCAAACCCTACCCAAACACTACGACCGAATTTGATTTGTTACAGAGTAAAACCTTGTGAACACCATTTCAAAAAAAACGTTTAATTTCCAAAACTCCTTGTTTTGGTTTGTCTTGTTAAAGCTACCCTTAGATCCAATTTGGAATTTTAATTAAGTCCAATTTTTATACGATTTCAAGTGTGCTGATGGCACGAATAAACCTTTTCGTGTTAATAAAAAAACATGTGATTTAATTCAATTTTAAAAGTATAGTCTTGAGTAAATATCCAACATAAAAAAATATACGCAACTATATAGTTTATGGAGGCCTTATTACAACCCAAAATAAAATTAACCAAATTTAAAGTTACGTAAATTAAAATCCTTTGCATGGCCGCTCGAGTCCCACCTCTCCTCAACCGCCATCTACGAGTCACCGAAAAATGTTAAAGGAGAAGGTGAGTCACCAAGACTCGATATGTAACCCTTCCCCAAGTTAATACAACATTTCATACACAACATATAACGATTAATTAAGCAAAGTATCGTGTACCCAACCTAGCCAACCAAACACCTTTGTCTACCCCACGTGGTACCAAACCACTTTGGTGACCGTAGTCACGATGTGTTACCAAAACACCGGTGGTGCCAAACCACTTTGGTGACATATAGTCACAATGTGCTACCAAAGCACCGTGTCCGTAGACACAAATCGGGTGATGGGGCCAACCCATCGTGTGATACCAAATCACCGCGCGAGACGATCCCATATCTCAAGTGGGGCCAACCCACGGTGGTGTTAACCACAGGGACAAGTCGCTATGAGGTACCAAACCTCTGGAGGTACCAAACCTCTGGTGACGTATAGTCACAGTGTGTTACCAAAACACTGGTGCCCGTCGGCACATTATCACTGCCCCCTCCACTCATCAACCCACATAGTCAATAGTCACATATAGATTTATCAAATGTATTATCACAGCATGCTTTCCAAAAGCATAAAATAGCAATCATATGCACAGGTACTTACCTGGTTACCCCGTATACCGTTATGGTATTCAAGCCATTGCCACATACATCAAGTTAGCAATCACATTACTTAGCATAATTTAATAAGTTAAATGGTGTGTATGTACACACCTGTTACCACGTTAGCCTTAGATCCCGAAGTTAAACAATCGGCCACACTCTAAGTCCTTGCCCCTATATTCGGCCAACTATCAAGGTTAGTATTATGGCCTATTCGGCCAAACCAAAAGATTTAAAGGGATCATACTTTGTACCCGAATCCTTACCCAAATCACTTTGAGTACTAGCCTTAGCGTCCGAATTGCGAATCTGGTTTACAAACTACACTTGGTCAATTAATAACACTAATACCCATAGCCTTCGGCTTTTAAACACCAATATAAGCCTTACCTATACTTACCAAATTCCGTTTGTCAGCGAATGCAAGATCTGATCTCACTGCTTTGAGATCCCGGAGTCCTTGGTGAAATCGGCTTCAATAGAAAGGTTAGCCAACCATTAGTACTTGCCAACTTTCGGCTTTTTCCTTTAATCCAAATCGCGAAACATTAGAGATAAGGGAAATTGACATTCGGCTATAGCCACTCACCTTTACCTAATCACCACAACAGTTAACTTGAAGAGGTCCAACCACCTTGGTATTCGGCCAAAAGAGATTCCAAATAAGAGAAGAGGATTTCGGTTCTACAAGGGAGTATAGGAGAATAGGGGTCTTAATTTACGAATAAAGAAGCTATGGAGATGTGAAGGGTTCGGCCAAGGAGTTTTAAGAAAGAAAATAAAGAGAAAACGAGGGAGGAGGAAGAAATTCTACTGCTGCAGAAAAAGTCTAAAAGAGAAGCCATGGTGATAGAGGGGTTTATAAAGAATTCTAAGACTCCCCTCCCATTGCTTGCCGTCCACTCTTCATAGGAAGAGTTTGAATTTCTAACAAACCCCTTAATTTGCTCCCCACCAATTATTTGATTTAATTCAAATAATTTTGAACACCCAAAATAATCAAATATTAATCCCTTTAATAATCCTTTATTATCTTAATATCCTGATAATAAAATCCCTTTTTTAAAAGCTCATATTATCTCTAAATAATAATAAATAAAAGAGTTTAAAGAGAGGAAGACTCCCCCTGCAGTGCCGTCCCTAAAAAAACAAAAAGAGAAAATGTTGCGACTCAACCAAGGCTCTCCTTGTTCCCCTTGTGGCGTCACATGTAGCTCTTAAGTGGGCTTACTTTGCCACTTTACTAAGGGCTTTTTAGTGTTATCAATCCCTCATTTATTCTTATAACACCCACTTGCTAAGGCTCCCTACCTTTTAAGTTAAAAACTGAATTTCTCCATCAAACCGAGCACACTTAAAGCCTTAAATTAAGCTTATTTATTCCATAAATAATACCACGATAGTTCTTACATAAGAATAATAATTCGATTCCAAATAACCCCACATTTGGGATGTTACAGAGTATCATGATCGAGTTCGGATTGATGAGCTGACTCAGATAGTTAAAGAATCGGTGAAGCACTTGGAGTTGGGTCTGTGGACTGTAAGAAGAACAGAGATCACGATTCTCTAGGGTCACAATCTCGTTCTGTAAAACATGTCAAGGCATGGTCGAACTTTTTGGCTTGCGATTATTGTGGAAGGTGTCATCCGGGAGAATGTTGGAGGAAGATAGGAGTATGCTTGAGATGCAGTCTAAGGAGCTTAAGGCTCGTGGATTGTTTCCTCACTCTCAAGTCGTATGTTTTGGTTGGAAGTGATGGTTGATTGTAGGAAAATTTTTGGTATAAGTGTAAGTGTTAGATAATGGTTTGCTATGGTGGATTAGTATGTTGGTTTTATTAAGATTTTGTTAAAAGTACATTGTGGTTTTATTAAGATCAGAGTGCGCAGCAAGAACGTAGTGTGGCGAGATAGGATGTCTGATCATTAGTTAGTTGGAAATTTCGAGGACGAAATTTCTTTAAGGAGGTTAGATTTGTAACATCCCGAAATTGGGCCTAGTAGGATTGGGCCTTGAGCTTTAGGAAAAATTTGAGTATTATTTTTGTGTTGGCTCAGGTAGGAATTTTGTGTGTTAGCATAGTCTTTTGAAGGCATTTTTCTTTCATCCTTTCTTACTTGACCATTACCAAAAAGTTTAGAAGACATTTCACATTTCTTTTCTTCCTCTCTAGTGCCGAAATCATCCTAGCACCAAGGGCATATCTCATATTCTCTTTTTTCTTTTTCTTTCTCTTTCTCTTTTCTCCTTCTTTCTCTTAGCCGAAACCATTCTCTATTTCCACCATCTTTTCTCTTCTCTTTTGTTAAAGCCGAAATCACCATTTCTTTTCTTTTTAATTGTTAAGGTCGAATCCCTTTATAGTTCAAGTAAGGGTGAATCAATCTCTGTGTTACGGGTAAGGATTATCTATCAATCATTTTCTTTCTTTTCTTTTGGATTAGTCGAATCTAGGAATCTAATCCCTTTTTATTATCTTTGGCCGAAACTTGAAGGAAAGTTCGGGGTTTCTTTGTAGCCAACGTTTAGGGGGAATCATTCGGGATTTGAACAATCCAAGGTAAGGAGATGATGATATTCGGCCAAAGGCCATATCTTTTTAGTGATAATCGATTTCTCACATAGTGTTATGTAGGTGTTATCGACGTTGTAGGCAAGGGTCGGAAATCTTAAGTATTATATCGCTTTCCGTGTTTGCAAGGTGTGTAACTTATGCTAAACTTCTAATAGATCAATAGCTTTATTGATAAAAATGTGTTTATAAAGAAATATAAATGTTTATGGCTTCGGGTACCATTCAATGGTACGGTGAATTGAGGTATGTTAATCCTTCGTACTATGTATGATTCTAATATGAAACATATTCGATATTTGATTATGATTTTCATATAATGTACAAGGCATAATATTTACATCGCTAATAATGCTATATGCATAATATGAAATGTGTCCGATTCCGATATGATAATGGGGCATATGGCATGATAATGAAATAATATGTTATTGCATGGGCATATGGGTAATATTGAAAGGGGAAGTGTTCCTGGTTTTTACCACATTATCCGGTGACTTCGGTCACGATATTATGAATCCGGTGACTTCGTCCACGATATTATGAATCTGGTGACTCTGTCACAATTATCCGAGTGGCTATGCCACGATTATAAGGACGATGTGCATGTTGATCGCGCAGAATCGCCTTCGATGGTGTGTAGCGGATGGAGGGTCGATTTAGTAATCCCCACAGTGTGATTGGTAGGTACGGGTGGTGTGTAGCGGATGGATATCTAAGTTGGGTTCGGGATTGCATTTCATTTTATATGTACATGTGATTATCTGATTTGCTATATTATGGGCTTATGGCTAAATGTGATTTAAATGGGCTTTATTAGTGTACTGTTACACATTGAGTCTGTTGACTCACCCTTCAGTGGGATATCTTTTCAGGTGATTCGTGAGATCGCGGATGTGGAGCCGGATGAACTCGAGGAGGCCATGCAATAAAATTTGATTTTACAAGAACTTCCATTTGGGTACCTTATTATATTTTAATTTGGGTTTTCATATTTTATAGATTTGTAATAAGGCCTCTTTAATTATGGTTTTGGATTATTTATATGCTTTGGGATTTATTCTAAACATGTTTAAGTATATCACTTGATTAATTTAATAATTGAGCTAAAGTTTTCTAAACTATAAAAACGCTATGGTATTTTATCTTACCATCAGGTAATCTAAATTGTTGATAATAAAATTATAAATTAAGTGTTTTCTACAACTTAAATGATTTCCAAAATTTTAAGTTTCTACATTCAAATGCAAACGGTTTCAAAGTATTAATTCGAGTTTTCTTAAAATGAAACAAATGTTTTCTAACCTATGATTTATCCACTTAGTTTAAAAGTTTTATTTATGGAATTTCAAAGTAAATTTCAGCTTTTTAACTTATTAAACATCCGATTTCTACAAATATAGAATTACAAAGAATTTTTCACTAAAATTTAATCGCTATCTCAATTTTCTTCGAAACGTTTTTCTTCGTAGCATGCCAAATTCGGTCGTGGTGTATTGACCGAGTTTGGGGTGTTACATTGGCCAAGTTAACCTATACAAGCCATTATACCAAAATAAGGTTACTTTTTATACCAAAATGAATTGGTGGATAGTGTGATGATACTCCAACCGATCTCCAACCTTATGAGCTTCCGAGCACTATAAAATAGAGAAAAGAAAACCTAGTAAGCTTTTAATGCTTAGTAAGTTCGTATAACAGGAATTTAACTTACCGTATATTTACATTTAAGATAAACATACAATAATGCATCCAAGCAATTTGGCTTATAGCCTAAAACACAACTTCACCAATCATGTTAGTCAAGAAATTCACATAATACTAAGAACATGGATGAGCTCATCATTTAATGTCTTTCATATACATATGCTTTCCATATCACTTTTCCATATTACAAGTGCATTTTAATGACAATTAATTTCAAGTTCAATTTAATCATGTCAGAACTTTATCCGTTGTATTTATTTGAAATATCGATGGATACGCTTATGTAGTACACTTTAGTGTACACTACTATAATTCATTAATTCATTTTCGGGGGTACCCAATTATGGCACATAATCGAGAAGTACACTCTCGAGCCTTGTAACGGGAAGCTCACACAGAGCCATTTTGGGAAGCTCATAAAGAGCCTATCAGGAAACTTATCCGGGCTATATAACGGGAAGCTCATAAGAGCCATAATCGAGAAGTTCACAAAGAACCATATCGGGAAGCTCCGAATAGCCAATATCAGGAAGTTGAAGCGAGCACTATCGGGAAGCTCACAAAGAACTAATTTAACAGGAAGCTCTTGAAGTTCCTACAATCGGGATGCTCATAAGAGCTAAGGTGTATGCATAACAAATGTAGGATCACAACCTATCGAGATGCTCTGAAGAGCTATAATGGGAAGCTCGCAAGAACTTTATAATGGGAAGCTCGAGAAGGCTTATAACGGGATGCTCTTTCTAGCTATGGTGTATTCGCAACATATGCTGGACTACAACCAATACGAGAAATCTTGTAGCCGTCGACTTCCATTTATTCAAACAGAATTTGACATTTATCAGGCATTATCGGATATTCAATCAAATTCACACACATGACAATTATACAATTCACATATACAACATTTAATTCAAACATATAGATGTACACAATTTAGTTACACGAACTTACCTCGATACTTGTTCGTATACAAAATCTACTAATCCGAGACTTTTTGTTTTCCTCGATCCAACTCGGTATTAGGTCTTTTAGGATCTATATAAATAAATTTAATCATCAATTTATCACATTTCATATTCTATTGGATTTAATTTACATCCTAGGCAAAATTCCCATTTGAATTTTGCCCCAATACTTTTCATAAATTCTAATTTCCTCCCTAGGCTCGGAAAATGAAATTCATGCAATTTAATCCGTATTCCAAGCCTTTCATATAACTTTTACAGCACATATATTTCACAAAATTCAGAATTTTTCCATAACTTTTACATCTTTATAATTTAATCCCTAAATCATATTTTTATCAAAATTCACTTTGTAAAAGTAGTTTATCTATCAACAACCTTTAATTTTCTACCATAAATTTTAAAATTTCAGCATATTCATCCATGGAAAAATTTCTATACTTTGATAACTTTTCAAATTAATCCCCAAAATAGATAAATTAAACTATCCCGATCTAAAAAATATAAAAATTACTAAAAACGGGACAAGAAAACATACCTAATTAAGCTTGATTAGTTTCCTTTCTCTCTCCTAGGGTTTCCATGGAATTTTGGGGGATGAAGATGATATAAAATGATATTATTTCTATTTAATTATTTATCATCCATTAGTTTTTCCACTTTCCAATTTAGTCATTGTCTTTTTCTAATTTTCCATTGATGATTCATCAAAAATATCTACTAACTTTTCTTTAATCGTCTAATTACCATATAAGGACCTCAAATTTTGAATTCCATAGCTATTTAATCCTTCTAGCTACTAGAATTCAACTTTTACATTTTATGCAATTTGGTCCTTTCCATAATTAAGCACATAATCGATAAAATTTTCTTATCAGAATTTTCATATGACATTCCTATCATAATGCAGACCATGCAATAATATTAAAATAAATTTTCTTTCCAGCTCGGATTTGTGGTCCCGAAACTACTGTTTCGATTTCTCTTAAAATGGGCTGTTACAACATAGAGGCTGGGACGTTTTCATTGTGGCTTTGAATCGACATCAAATCAACAATATCCTTTTAACTTTTTCACTTAAGAAGGTATATTTTCAATCCTATTTCAACCCAATTCATTCCTCGTACATGGATCTGTGGTAGATGATAGCTAGAAGAATTTTTCAACTATGCTACGGGACGTACCGACAATCCACCAGTGATATCAGAGCCACTTGTACGATAGTATTCAGGTTTAAATTTATTGGTTGATGCGATTGTATGAGATATATGTTGTAAACTATGTTTGATATGCACGGTTTGGAAATACATGGTTATAGCCCGATAACCCATTTAATTTATTATTTGCAAAGGTTGTAATTTTATAAATATGGCCCGTGTGTCGTGCCTTTCTATATTTCTCTTGTACTTCTCTTCTCATCTTACTCCCTCATATGTAAAACAAGTTTCTATAATTGTATATTTTATGAGTTGATACAGACTAGAGGAAATGAAGGCTAGGCTACCTAAAGTGGAAAAGAAGCTTGAGAAACGGCATAAACCCTTAGGATTCCTTTCGGTTTTCCCATTAGCTTGGGAGGAACCACCTTAGTTTTATGGGAAATAACCATTGCATTTATTTATTGCTTTATATTTTTCTTGTATTTGATACAATTGATGATATGTTAGCATGCATGTTATATGATATTGATAATATCAATTAAAAGATTAAATGGACAAATGTTGACCATTAATGGTGAGATTAATTTAATTTAAAAATCCATCAATAAATATTAAGTTAAGATTACCTCCAATATTTACCCTCATTAAAGCCTTGATCGGTATAATGTGGGTTCTGCTAAAGCAAAGTACATGTATCTATCTTGGTCAAACGCAAAGAATAAGCAAGTGATCTTCGCCGGTTATGATAATGGTTAATAACTTAACTAGGTTACTCTAATAGGATTAGATACCTAGAGACAAGAGATTTGGATAAATCCTGATATGATTAGAATAAAATAGAGGAGTTACATGTGATGTAATTAACAAGTGTTGCTTACTTAAATAACCAAAATCTTGAGAGTAAAGTGATAACTCTTGAAAAGAGTTATATTTTATGCCTTTAGACCTAGTTAATTGAATGTAATTAAGTACATCTAGTTGCAGTTTTGGATATTTCATTAGTATTTTTAGTATTACATTAGAACTTGGGCTGCGTTTAAATTTTAGGTGCTTTTAATTACTAGTGGAAGGGCTGTGTTTTTTGGTATTGGCAGGTGCAGGATGAGGAACAAGAAATAAAGGAGTGAAGTTTTGCTGCCGGCCAGTATGCCATGACAGTGCTGGGAAGGTATCCAATCAGCATTCAGTACATATTAGCTTCAGCCCAACTCTACTTGTGCTAGATAAATCTACCTAGAATAGAGGAAAAGATAAAACTCGGGGCTGTTGGAATTATCCTGAAAAAGAAAATGAAAGCCTCGTATGGTGTCATTTTAATGCTTGACTTATAGCTATTATTATAAGCAAATTCAACTAAAGGCAGATACTTTTCCCAATTACCTTCAAATTTAAGCACACAACATCGAAACATATCTTCTAGAATCTGTATTACACGTTTGAACTGTCCATCAGTCTGTGGATGAAATGCGGTACTGAAATGTAATTGTGTACCCAAGGCTTCGTGTAACTTATTCCAAAATCGAGATGTAAATCGAGGGTCTCTATCAGAAATAAAGGAAACCGGCACTCCATGCAATCTGACAATCTCTGAAACATATAATTCAACCAATCTGTCCAAGGAAAAATCCATACGTACCACAATAAAGTGTGCAGATTTTGTTAATCGATCAACAATTACCCAAATAGCATCTTTCTTCTTCGGAGACAGAGGTAACCCTGATACAAAGTCCATAGTAATTCTTTCCCATTTCCATTCTGGTATCGTAACTGGCTATAATAATCCCGAAGGTACCTGATGTTTAGCTTTTACTTGCTGACATATTAATATCCGGTTTCATTCCCGGCCACCAGTAGATCTTTTTCAGATCATTGTACATTTTGTTACTGCCAGGATGAATAGACATGGTACCATTATGAGCTTCATATAAAATCTTCTGTACCAGTTCTGAATTTTTTGAAATACATATTCTGTCTATAACACCCTGAATTTTTGGGCCTAGAAGTGTTGGGCCTTGTTGTAACAGTCCGGTTTATACCCTAGTCGGAACAGTAGTTTTGGGACCACAAATTTGAATCTGTATAATATTTTAATATTATTTTCTGTGCTGTTAATATGTGACTAAGCATGTGTTAAATTTTCGTAAGTTAATTTGTCCGTCTGTGTGTTTAATTTAATAAAAAGGATTGAATTGCATTAAATGTGAAATTTGTATGTTTTTATGAAGGGATGCCTAATTGTTATGTCTTACTAAATATGAGGGCTTATGTGGCAATTTGGCCAAAATCATAGATAGTGGATTTACAACATGCATATACATTATGTTTGTATATGTTTATTTATATGTTATGTTAAATATTCATGTATTTATATTTTATATTAATATGTTATAATAAAAGAAACAAAAGTGGTAGTGGATATTCATTCATCCATTCACCACCGAAAAACACTAAAGAAAAAGAAAGAAACTTTGGCTAAGGCATTCGGCACTTACAAGCCAAAATTAAGGTATGATTTGGTTTCGGTTTTTGATAATTTCTACGTTTTTGCAATCGTTGCTTTGTATACTTCAAAACGCATGCCTCAATTTTGTGTATTAATGATGTTGTAAAAAAATGCCATTGATGATATGTTGAGTTTTTAGATGAGTTTAGTTGTTAAATGAAAGATTTGAGCTAGATGAACATGTTTTGTTCTTGAAGTTTTGATGAATTTAGCTAAATAGGGCTAAATTGTGAAAATATTATTTTGGAGGACTAATTTGAAAATTTAATGAGAAATATGGACTTATATAGTCCCTAGGGAGATTCGGGTAAGCATGTGTGTGAACGAATTTTGTGAATTTGATGTTTTGAGAAAAATGGACTAAATTGATAAATTGTGCAAATGTGAGGGTTAACTTGCAAATAGCCCTAAATGTATGTATTTGGATTGAATTGTATGAATTAGTGAATAAAAGAGTTAATTATGAATATGTTTAGATCAAGAACAGAGGAAAACGAACTTAGATCGGGGGAAAGTGAAAGTAATCGAGTAGCCGTTTCCATTCTCGATAAATCGAATCTGAGGTAAGTCATATTGCAAATAAATGTAATTGTATTGAATTGAGCTTATTTACATGACTATAAATGATAATGAATGCTTATGAGATGCTATGTACATGAATTCCGGGATAAGGTTGATATAGTGATAAGTCTGAGAAGTTTCGTATGAACTTAGGAATACATAGGTATCTGTTCTGTTTTATCATGTAAGACCACGTCTAGGACGTTGGCATTGATTTGAACTATACGTGTAAGACCATGTCTAGGACATCGGCATCGTATTAATTCGTATAAGACCCTGTCTGGGACAGTGGCATCGATATCTGATTACATTTAAGACCACGTCTGGGACGTTGGCATTGATATGAACTATACGTGTAAGACCATGTCTGGGACATCGGCATCGTATTAATTCGTATAAGACCGCATGCGGGAAATGGCATCGATATCGATTACATTTAAGACCACGTCTGGGACATTGGCATCGATATGAACTATACGTGTAAGACCATGTCTAGGACATCGACATCGTATTAATTCATATAAGACCCTGTCTGGGACAATGGCACCGATATCTGATTACATTGAAGACCACATCTGGGACGTTGGCATCGATATGAACTATACGTGTAAGACCATGTCTAGGACATCGGCATCGTATTAATTCATATAAGACCCTGTCTGGGATAGTGGCATCGATATCTGATTACATTTAAGACCACGCCTGGGACGTTGGCATCGATATGAACTATACGTGTAAGACCATGTCTGGGACATCGGCATCGTATTAATTCGTATAAGACCATGTCTGGGATAGTGGCACCGATATCTGATTACATTTAAGACCATATCTGGGACGTTGGCATCGATATGAACTATACGTGTAAGACCATGTCTGGGACATCGGCATCATATTAATTGTATAAGACCGCTCGCGGGACAAAGGCACCGATATCGATTACATTTAAAACCACGTCTGGGACGTTGGCATTGATATGAACTATACGTGTAAGACCATGTCTGGGACATCGGCATCGTATTAATTCGTAAAAGACCCTGTCTGGGATAGTGGCATCGATATCTGATTACATTTAAGACCACGTCTGGGACGTTGGCATCAATTTGAACTATACGTGTAAGACCATGTCTGGGACATCGGCATCGTATTAATTCGTATAAGACCCTGTCTGGGACAGTGGCATCGATATCTGATTACCTTTAAGACCACGTCTGGGACGTTGGCATTGTATAACTATTCCGGGCACTTTATGTGTTCTATAAGATTACAAATGGTTCAATGGTCAAGTTCAAGAAATGAATGAATATGTAAATTGTATATTTGTTTAAGGTATGTTCGATAAGTACACTTTGTGTGTATAAGAAGGTAAGTATTTTCTTAAACTTACCTACATGAATTATGTATTTGAATATGAGAATATAAGTGTGTTATATGGATTGAAATGCTATGAACTAATTAAGTATGTAGTGATATGCAAGTTTGAAAGATGAATGGTCTAAGTGAATGTATTAAGAAGAACTATGATGATGCAATTGAGCCATTAGTGAATTTAGATTGATTATATGTTTTGAATGTCTATATGATAAGTTTTTTTGTATATGGCTTACTAAGCTTTTGAAAGCTTACTTTGTGTGTGTGTTTTCTCTGTTTTATAGATCGTCAAAGCTACTGAAGGCTCGGAGACCATCGAGGATCGTCATCACACTACTAAACCTATTTTGGTACATATTGGAAATGTATAAAGCTAGATATGGCATGTATAGGCTAGCATTTGGTATAAGTTTGTTATATGAATTTAGCCATGTGATTTGGCTAGTTATGATGTTGGGAATTTGCTTGAAAGAATGTGATATATGAAGTATGTTTTGGCAAGATTAGTTGATTCATGAAATGGTCAAGCTTTTGAGTTAAGCAAATGAATGTATTATGCTTTGTTATATTGTTTGGGTCTTGGAAGTTGGCATTGTTGAAATGGTTATTGAATGTATAGATTGATTGGTTAATTGGTATGTTTTTGGTTGTCATATATGCATGAAATGGAATGGTAAATTTTGCTTGTAGGTATGACCCAAGTGGGTGGTATTTTGGCCTTGAAAATGGCCTATAATGTCACACGGTTGTGGCACACGGGCGTGCCTAGAGGCCATGGGCTAAGTTAAAAGTTAGCACAAGAGTACACGGCTTTGGCACACGGACGTGTCTGCTGCCTAGTAGCCATGTTGAATTCAACAGAATAGACCACGGCCAGGGTACACGGGCATGCTTGATGGCCGTGGAGCTTAAGTCAGATTCGACCACGGCCATGGCACACGGGCGTGCTTGGTGGCCGTAGATGTGAAGTCAGTATCGACCACGGGGAGGACACACGGGTGTGTCTAGCAGCCGTGGAAGACACACGGCCAACACTCACGGGCGTGTATCCCCTAAAACCAAGAAAAGTTTTAAATTTCTGAGAATTTTTGTATGTGTTTCGGTTTAGTCCCGACCTTATTTCTGATCATGCTTTAGGTCTCGATGACCTACCGAGGGGACAATATGATTGTAATTGACATATGATTGTATGAAATTTTTTGTAATTGTTTCTGATCTGTCAGGTAACGCTCTTAACCCTGATCCGGTGACGGACACGGGTTAGGGGTGTCACACTTGTGCAAGGGAGCCGCTAAGAGACTGCACATAAAAGTTTATGTGTACAAGAAATATCACAAATTGCTTGTTTAGTTTAGTGGCTAAGTGATTTAGAAAGAGTTGGTAGTGTTGGAGGAGTCCTTGGTTCAAACCAAGGCTCTAGCAAAAAAATTAGTTTTTCCCTTTAGGTGATATTGGCGTTAGTTTGAAGGCCTTATTAATATTTGAGGACTAAAATATGACACAAGGAGGCATGTGGTCTGGTGGCAATATGGCGCTAAGAGTATGCATGTGGTCTGAGGTTCAAGTCATGGGATGAGCATTGAGGAATTTATTTTGTACCTGTGTCGTGTAAGCAGTTGTAATTGTTTAGAACTCTACTTGGTGGGGGTTTGAATTGGTCTTGGAATTTAAATGTGTGGTGGGAGTCGGTTAAGGAGTGATTTATGGAGTAGCTTAGGGAGATAATCGTGGGATTTTTAAGGGGGAGGTGTTGTAACCGAGTTCGACTTTGTGAGTGTGGCAAATTCAGCATAGGGTAGGGTGAGTGCCGTTTATGGTCATTGATGGGTATAGCCGAATCTTGCTAAGAAGAGTTTATGTTTTTTCTTTTCACTCGTTTTGGTACCTTTGTTTTTGGTTTTCAAGATCCTGGTTATACTCTTTTCTAAGCCGAAATTGCATTACCATTTAGGCCACCTATTAGCCGATTTCTCCTCTTTTAGTCCTCTTCTTTTCTTTCTAATTCTTTCATCTTTCTCCTTTCTTCATCTCAAACTCTTGTGCCGATTTCTTCAATCTAGACTCTCATTCCTTCACTTCAACAATTGCCATTCGTGGTTCATTCCTCTATTTTGTCGGGTATTGTTCTTCTTCTTTTCTCTCTGCTCTACTAACTGCTTCTTCAATCGGTTTTAGGCCATAGCCGAACCTTCTTACTATATTTCTCACCCATTTTCTTTGGCTAGGCCGAATCTTTGTGTTTCTCTGCCAAATCGTTGTTGTTTCTTTGCCGAACTACTCTCATTGCGTTTAGTTTTCGGTGTGGTAAGGGTTCCTGATCAACCAGTAAGTGCACTCTTTTTCTCCTTGCTTTTAGTTGAGGCCGAATGCTCATTTATGTTGTTAAAGGTTATCAAGTGTGGTCGTAAACCACAACCTTATACAATCTTGGTTAATAAGATTCTTTGGGTAACGCAAATATCTATGAGAAGTTGATCATTGCTAACGATTAGTGAGGATTTAGGGAAGCTCGATCGAGTAGAGTTCGGTGCTAGGGATTTGTGGTGCGCTTCGTAATCAAGGTGTATACACACACACCACTCCTTCTGATCGTAGATCGACTAAATACCGAAAAGTCGAAATACCGTAGAATGATGCCACACGAGCGTGTGATCACACGTGTGGTGGATCGAGCCCACGAATTTGGGGCGTAAGATGGTTGAGGCCACCATGAGCGTTCTCATGGGCTTAGGTCATTTTGGGCCGCATTGGGGCCGAAATGGGCCGTGTGGGCCCAATGGACCTGTGGGCCCCACACGGATTAAATTTCCATATTATGGTAAATGTTAGACCGAGTCGTGTAGTCCACATGGCTAGGGTCGTTTTTGGCAATGGGCCGTGTGGGCCCACTAGGCTTGTGGGCCCCACACTGATAAAATGCTTGTTATATGGTTTCTATTGGTTTGGACTGTGCTGTTCGTATAGCGGAGGCTATCTCTAGGCTAATTGGGCCACACGAGTGTGTGGGCCCAGTTGGGCCGAGTAATGGGCCTTAGGCCCGTTTACACTATTGCGACTGTTTAGGTTATTTAAGTCGCTCGAGGCGACGGTGGACCTTCTGTTGGGTCGCTGGGACCCTGATTCGTAAAATCACAAAAATACCCTCGATTTGCAAAATTATCGAATACCCCCGGTTTGCAAAATTACCGAAATAATCCCAATTTGTGAAATTATCGAAATACCCCCAGTTTGTAAAATTACCGAAATACCTTCAATTTGTAAAATTACCGAAATACCCTCAATTTGTGAAATTACCTAAATACCCTCAATTTGTGAAATTACAGAAATACCCTCGATTTGTGAAAATTTCCAAAATACCCCCGATTTGTGAAAATTACCGAAATACCCCCATAGGGTTAAATGACCGAAATACCCTTATAGGGTAAAATGACTATTTTGCCCTTGTGGGTAAATGACTAACTTAGACTATGAATTTGACTGATTTGACTGTGATCGTATGATCGTGTTTTAAGCGACTTGGATCGTGGTCGTGTAACTGATATGCTTTTAATATGTGTGTAAATAACTTTACTGAGCATGGCCATTTTGCATACACGTGTAATGATTGAGCATGACATACACGACATATTGCATGGGGTTGGGACATTGATACGGAGGAAGTTCTGATAGGGTCGCACGGGTCGCATGAGACGACTGTGGATCCAGTATTGATCTGTTAAGGTCGCACGGGTCGCATGAAACGACTGTGGACCGACAGACAGCTTAAAGCCGCGTAATCTAATTATGGCTCTGTGCCAACCTAAATATGGCTCTGTGCCATCTTAATTATGGCTTTGTGCCAATCGTACTTATCCGTGGCTATGTGCCTAACTTATATATTGATGACTCTGTGTCGATCATGATTACCTGTGGCTGTGTGCCGATTATATTACCGTCGCTGATGGCTATGTGCCAAACTTATTACAGTTACCGATAGCCTTGTGCCATCCTGTTTATGGCTCTTGGCCATTCTATTTACTGGCAGCTTTGCTACGATTTTGGTTAGTGCCGCAACCGGTGCTAACATTGGGAGTGTAGGGATGACGTGGGTGATTTATTCCCCGCAGGTAGTGCAGGGTTGGACGGAGGCAAGTGCAGGGTTGGATGGGATGGGTTAGCATGCATCACACATTATGCATATGGAATTGATCTGATAAGGGCTGACGCCGAAGTGGAATTGTACTGGGCTTAGACCCACACACATTGTTCTCATTCTTCGTTTTGGGCTCCAAATTGGTCGATCTCAATTCGGTCTATTTTACTAATCTGTTTTGATTAGGAGGATTGCACACTGAGTTTTTGCAAACTCACCCCATTTTTAACTGTGCAGGTAATCCCCAACTTTAGGAGGATCGGTGCTGCGAGGGACTCAGAGATGGTCACACGACTGCCTTTGGACTTCATTTATGCTTTAGATTCCGTTTTGGGTTTTAAATTTTGTAATAAGCCCTCTTTAAGGTTTTGGGTTTTAACTTGGGGTTTTTATTTACCTTGAATTATATCCGTTAGAAGTAAATCACGGTTTTCCAAAATGTTAACTATTTTAAAACAACACTACATTTTCGTAACATTTTTGAAATGGTTTCTCGACTTAATCATTTTTGTAAATTGATTACTCTCAATATTAGCTTCCGCAACTAAAAAGATATTTAGGGAATAAAATTAATAATTTTTCAATGTACCACGTTTTAAAAATAAACTAACGTAACTGGGATTTTACTTAAACTTTTAAACAAGAAGGGTTTTCAATGAAAACATGGTTTTCGAAAAACACTTCAATGTGACACGCTAGGTTCGGGTCTAACTTCTAGGCCGAGTTTGGGGTGTTACACTATCTCTGAATAATAAAAAATCATCAGACCCAATCTAAAATTCTGAATCAGGAATCCATTCACACTGTATCTGTTTTGCTTGAAACTCACTATCATCTTTCTAAGCTTCACAGATTTGTTGCAGAAATGTTGGTTTAACTTTTAATTAAGCTATAATTTAACCATCATCAGATAAAGTCAACCGGGTATTCATCGTTCGCAAGGCAAATAAAGATTTTCTGCTCAAAGCATCTGCAACCACATTGGCTTTTCCCGAATGGTAGCCAATAACCAAATCATAATCTTTCAATAATTCAAGCCACCTGCGCTGTCTCAAGTTCAAATCTTTCTGTGACATCAAATACTTAAAACTTTTATGATCAGTAAAGATGTGGGATTTTTCACCAAACAGATAATGCTGCCAAATTTTCAGTGCAAATACAATGGCTGCCAATTCAAGATCATGTATCGGGTAGTTCTTCTCATGTGGTTTTAGTTTTCTTGAAGCATAGGCTATTACTTTACCTTCTTGCATCAATACACAACCTAAACCATTTAACGATGCATCACTGTAAATTACAAATTCCTTACCCGATTCAGGCTGAACTAACACAGGTGCTTCTATCAATAAGGCTTTCAATCTGTCAAAACTCTGCTGACATTTATCAGACCACTCAAACTTCATATCTTTTTGCAACAAACAAGTCATTGGAGAAGCTATAATTGAAAATCCTTTTACAAACCTCTAATAATATCTAGCCAATCCCAGAAAACTTCTGACTTCAGACACATTTTTCAGTGGCTTCCAATTAACAATGGCTGAAATTTTATTCGGATCCACCCGGATACCTTCTGCAGATACAATATGCCCGAGGAAACTAACTTCCCATAGTAAAAATTCACATTTACTGAATTTGGCATATATATGTTTCTCACGCAGTGTTTGCAGCACTATTATCAAATGTTCGGCATGCTCATTTTCATTTCGAGAATATACCAAAATATCATCAATAAATACCACCACAAACCTATCTCAATACGGTCTGAAGATTCTATTCATCATATCCATAAATACCGCAGGTGCATTTGTCAAACCAAATAGCATCACAAGAAACTCATAATGCCTGTACCTGGTTCTGAAAGCTGTCTTTGGAACATCTGATTCTTTCACACGTAGCTGATAATAGCCAGAACGGAGATCAATCTTTGAAAATACAATGGCATCTTTCAACCGGTTAAACAGGTCATCAAGATGAGGCAATGGATACTTGTTCTTAATTGTAACATTGTTCAATTGTCTGTAATCAATACATAACCTCAATGATCCATCTTTCTTCTTTAAAAACAGAACCGGTGTACCCCAAGGTGAAAAACTAGGTCGAGCAAAGCCTCTGTCAGTGAATTCTTGCAACTGTACTTTCAACTCTATCAATTCGGTAGGAGCCATTCTATAGGGTGCTATGGATATCGGTGTTGTCCCCGGAACAAGGTCTATAGAGAACTCCACTTCTCTAGCTGGTGGTTAACCAGGTAATTCCTCTGGAAATACATCAGAAAATTCACAAACAATCGGTACTGATTGAATTTTTGACTCAGATACTTTAGTATCTAACACATATGCAAGATAAGCATCATATCCCTTTCTGATATACTTCTATGCCAATATGGCTGAAATCACATTAGATAACCCATCCAGTTTATCAGATTCAACATGGAGTAATTCACCATTCTGACATTTCAACACAATGTATTTCTGTTTACAATTCACCACTCCATCATGTTGAGTTAGCAAATACATTCCCAAAATTACATCAAATTCATCAAAGGGCAGTAGCATCAAATCAGCCGAGAAATAATAACCCTTTACCATCAACGGACAATTTTTACAAACTTTATCAACCATAACATACTGGCCCAGGGGTTTGAAACTTTAACCACAAATTCAGTGAATTCAATAGGTAAATTTTTAACAGACACTAAATTCAGGCATATATATGAATGTGTGGAACCAGGATCAATCAAAGCAGTAATATCAGTGTCAAGAAGAGAAAATGTACTAGTAATAACATCAGGTGTAGAAGCATCCTCTCTTGCACGTATGGCATATGTCCTTGCCAGTTCTCTGGCTTTATATTTGTCTGTTGAATCTTTTGTCACACCTCGGCTACCACTAACATTGTCGGGGTGTCGAGGTGGTCTTCCTTTCGAAACAGGATTGCTCGGCCTAGAGGTCTGAACAGTATCCTTTACAGGCTTTTTTGGGCAGTCTCTAAGATAGTGGTCAAAAGAACCACATCTAAAACAAGCTCCACTTCTTATGCGGTATTCACCGAAATGCAATTTATTACAATATTTGCATATTGGTTTAGGACTTCCAACACTCCCTACACTTGTAACGGATGGAGACGGAGATCTCAGATTAGAGCGTTGGGAGCCTCGTTCTTTTCCAGAATACCCCACAGATGCAGTATAACGATCATGGTACTTCTTTGATTTCTTTGAGGTAGATGATTGTGACTTGCCCATAAATCTCTTACCAGAAATCCGGGCTTATTTCTCTACTTTCTTCTTTTCCTTACTTAATTCCTTGGCTTTGTGTGCTCGATCAGCCAACACCACAAATTCCCTTAGTTCTAGAAGTGTAACACCCCTAACCCGTATCCGTCGTCAAATTAGGGTTACGAGGCATTACTGTACATATCACAACTCGGCATTGTCAAACATATCATCAATCAACTTTTAGTACACTTGACTAACAAAAAGCCTTCCCTACTATTAACTCGTCTAGTATATAAATAAAACATGTTCATGGCATCAAACATATACTAGTCATTTGTTTAATCAACTTTGCCACCCAATTCACATGCATCGAATTAAACTACCATTCTTTAATAAGCATGACTTTAAACAAACAAACATGTATTACGAGCATGAACTTTCAAATTTACCAAGTTAATAAATAATCCTATATCATTTCTTAATCCAAGTATATAATTTATAACATCAATATATGTGTATATATATACTCATATAAATAAGCACTAAACATGAACTCATATCAACACGAAATTCAAAGTTTAGGCAAGACATATGCATATTACAAACAAGGTCATTTATGCATTAGCTTATTAGCACTTAAACTAAGCCATTTTCATATGGCCATTACTTACATCATCCAAATGCTATTAGGTAATAAACTAGCCTATACATGCCTTAAGTTCAAACCCAAACTTTTAAAAGTACCAAAACGAGTCGATAGTGTGGATGACTTTACTGACGATCCTCTGAGCTCGTAGCTTGATCAAGATCTATAAAACAGAACAATAATCACACAGAGTAAGCTAACTTAGCTTAGTAAGCCTTAAGCAAATATAACCATTTAAACATTTTAAACCAATCTTTTTATAACCTTAATATAAGTTCTTAGCACAATCGGGCCATCATGGCCGAATACCACCATCCTTACAAAGTAATTTAATTATCACTTATCAAATCCATATAATTAGGGATGTTTCCGTATAAAACAAATTAAATAAGTACCAAGTACATACTTACCACATATAACCGAATATACACATGTAATAATATCCTTTAATCTTCACATGTATACAATTATATCATCTATATAATATCCTTTTTTTTCCACATATATAAGGCCAAATATACAAAAGCATATTGTTAATTCACTAGTTCAATATACATTATATGTATATTTACCCTTTTGGCCGAAACTACATAACACATCCATGTTCACATCCAAATCAACTTTCAATATAACATACACATCATTTATAAGGCCGAATACCCTTAATAGAATTTTACAAATATGCCTCAATTGTATCACAAACCAGTAGTATCAATTGTAATGTACTAACTTACCTTATCCCGTACAACCAATAGGCTTTCATGTACCTGAACAATTAGCTCATTTATCGTACTCAAAATTTCACAACTATAACAATCCATTAAAACACATACTTATGAATAATCACCGACATAAAGCCTGCTAGGCATGAAGCCTGAAACACACTCACCGGCACTAAGCCTGCTAGACCCGAGGTCTAAAATTTATTCACCGGCATTTAGCCTGCTAGGCAATAAGCCCGATACACTTCACCGGCTCAAGGCCTGCTAGGGTCAAAGCCCGAGTATCAATATAATTAAACCATTTCATACACATTACATATTAACAATATCACATATATCACACATAATTCATATTACTATCTCACATCAAATTCAAATAAATTTAACTACATTTCATTATTAAAATCACTTATCACATTCGGCTTTGGCCAATTTCACAATTATAAATTCAAAATTCAGCATGTAATCAAGGTTATAACCGATATTAACGATATTAAATTGCTTAAAGACTTACCTCGACTATCGATGGACGACGAAGACCGGCTATTCAACTATTTTTGCTTTTCCCCGATCCAAGTCTGTTTTCTTTTATTCTTTATCTAAACATAATCAAATTAAGCTCATTCAAGCACATTTCATTTCAATTTAATCCAAAAACACCTAAATGGGCAAAATACCATTTTGCCCCTAATATTTCACACTTTTATAATTTAATCCTATTTGCACAAAACACAAAATATGCAAAATCTCACAACAATATAGCTAGGCCGAATCTTCCATATGATCATATAAGTCTCTACATTTCATTTATTTTTCATTTTAACCCTTCAAAAATTTATTTTCTCAATTTAGCCCAAAATACTCAAATTCACCAAAATTTCCAATTTAAAACATGTTAATTCAAAACATACTTGTAATATTTTTCCATCAAACATTACAAAGCATAAACAACCATCAATGGCAGAATATCAAACATGCTTAAATTCAAAAATTCTAACATGGGTCGACTTGTATTCGAAGCAACGATCTCAAAAACGTAAAAATTAACAAAAACCGAAAACTATACATACCTTATTCAAGCTAATTTGTTGCCAAAAATCAAAGCTTCCCTAATTCTTTTTCTTTACTTAGTTTCGGATTTCACTTTAGAAGATGAGCATGTCTTTATTTTTTTATGTTATAATGTATATTATAATGCCATATTATTATTTTACTAAATTATCCATTACTTAAAATGATTAAAACACTTTAACTAATGGGCATTCATGTCATATGCCGTGCACTACATCTTGAAATGGCTAAATTTCCACTTTAATGCTTCCTTTTAAAAAGACAACATCAATTCAGCTCTTGCACATTAAACTATCAAATTTATAAATTACGCAATGAAGCCATTTTTTCTAATTAAGCATGCAAATAATAAAATTTTTCTACGAAACTTTCACACATATTAATTCACATATAATAAACACAGAAAATAATATTTAAAAATTTTTCAGACTCGAATTCGTGGTCCCGAAACCATCGTTCCAATTAGGGTCAAATTCGGACTATTACAACTCTCCCCCTTAGGGATTTTCGTCCCCGAAAATCTTACCATTAAACAAAGTTGGATATTATTGCCTCATTGAATCCTCAGGCTCCCACGTAGCCTCTTCTACTCCATGTCGATTCCATGGTACTTTTACTAAGAGAATTTTCTTGTTTCTCAACTCCTTCACTTCACGAGCTAAAATACGGATCGGTTCCTCCTCGTACGTCATATCAGATCGGATTTCAATCTCAAACGGAGAAATCACATGTGACGGATCTGAACGATATCTACGGAGCATCGAAACATGAAATACGTTGTGTATCTTTTCTAATTTAGAAGGCAACTTCAATCTATAAGCAACAGGCCCGATACGTTCGATGATCTCATACGGTCCGATGAACCTCGGACTTAATTTTTCTTTACGACCAAATCGAAGTACTTTCTTCCACAGTAAAACTTTTAAAAATACCCAGTCTCCGACTTGAAACTCAATGTCTTTACATTTCATATCCGTATATGACTTTTGGTGATCTGATGCAACTTTCAAACTATCTCGGATTATCGCTACTTTTTGTTCAGTCTCTTTAATCAAATCAACCCCGTGTATCTTGTTTTCATTGAGCTCGGTCCAGTATAATGGTGTGCGACACTTGCGGCCGTACAAAGCTTCGTAAGGTGCCATTTTGATACTAGACTGAAAGCTATTATTGTAAGCAAATTCAATCAAAGGTAAGTATCGTTCCCACGTACCTTCAAACTCGAGGACGCAACATCTGAACATATCCTCAAGTATCTGAATGGTTCGTTCAGACTGACCATCTATCTGCAGATGAAAAGCCGTGCTAAAGTGTAGTTTGGTACCTAAAGCATCTTGCAATTTCTTCCAAAATCGCGACGTGAATCTCGGGTCTCTATCCGAAACAATGGAAATCGGCACACCATGTAATCTCATAATTTGAGATACATACAACTCAGCAAGCTTATCGAGCGAATAGTCTGTACGAACTGGAACAAAGTGAGCTGATTTGGTTAGTCTGTCCACTATAACCCAAATTGCATCTTTCTTGCTCGGTGTCGTAGGCAAACCGGATACAAAATCCATAGCAATTCTATCCCATTTCCATTCAGGTATCATGATCGCCTGAAGTAACCCAAAAGGCACCTGATGTTTGGCTTTTACTTGCTGACAAATTAAGCACTTCGAGACAAATTCAGATATGTCCCGTTTCATACCAGGCCACCAATAGAACTATTTCAAATCATTATACATTTTTGTGCTACCGGGATGTACAGACAATCGACTATTACGAGCCTCATTCAATATCATCTTAATCAAATCCACATTCCTCAGAACACATATTCAGCCTTTAAAGTTCAAACAGCCATTTTCATCAATTCGAAACTCTGACTCTGCATAACTTTCACACTGAACTCGTCTTGCCATCATATCTTTGTCAACTCTCTGAGCATCACAAATTTGTTGAATATACAATGGTCTTGCTTTCAATTCGGCTATTATCGAACCATCATCAGACATAACCAAATGTGCGTTCAACGCACGAGGAGCAAATAATGATTTCTGACTTAAGGCGTCCGCAACAACATTGGCTTTCCCCGGATGGTAGTCAATCACTAATTCGTAATCTTTCAATAGCTCTAACCATCTGCGTTGTCTCAAGTTCAAATCTTTCTGAGTCATCAAGTACTTTAAACTCTTGTGATCCGAATAAACATGACATTTCTCACCAAATAGATAATGGCGCCAAATCTTTAACGCGAATACAATGGTTGCTAACTCCAAATCATGTGTCGGATAATTTCTTTCATGTCGCTTCAACTGTCTCAAAGCATAGGCTACTACTTTGCCTTCCTGCATTAAAACGCAACCCAAACCATTCAAAGATGCATCACTATAAACAACAAATTCTTTACCCGATTCAGGTTTAACTAACACTGGAGCCTCGGTCAAAAGAGCTTTCAACTGATTGAAACTTTTCTGACATGATTCCGTCCATTTGAACTTGACATCTTTCTGTAATAGCTTTGTCAAAGGTGTGGCTATCATAGAAAAACCTTTCACGAATCATCTGTAATAACCAGTAAGTCCCAGAAAGCTTCGAATATCAAAAACATTTCTTGGTGGTTTCCAATCAAGTATAGCCGATATTTTATTCGGATCAACTCAATACTGGCGCCAAAAACAACGTGACCTTAAAAATCGACCTCATTCAACCAAAACTCACACTTACAAAACTTTGCGTATAACTGTTTATCTCGCAAAGTTTGTAGCACCAGTCTCAGATGCTCAGCATGCTCGCCATCTTTGGAGTAGATCAGAATATCATCTATAAACATTACTACAAATCGATCCAAATATCGTCTGAAAATCGATTCATCGATCCATAAAAACAAAGAGTGCATTAGTAAGCCCAAAAGGCATAACCGTAAACTCATAATGTCGTACCTCGTTCGGCGCCTTTGGCACATCGGAATCTCGACTCGCAAATCGATAATAGCCCGATCTCAAATCTATCTTTGAAAACACTGAAGCCCCTTTCAATTGATCAAACAAGTCGTCAATCCGTGGCAACGGATATTTATTCTTTATAGTTACCTTCTTGAGCTGTCGGTAATCGATGCACATTCGCATAGTCCCATCTTTCTTTTTCACAAATAAAACTGGTGCACCCGAAGGATTGAAACTCGGTCGTGCAAAGCCTCTATCTGTTAACTCTTGCAACTGTGCTTTCAACTCTTTTAATTCTGTAGGTGCCATCCGATACGGAGCTATTGAAATCAGAGTCGTCCCCGGTACTAATTTGATACCAAACTCTATTTCTCGAACAGGTGGTAAACTCGGTAGTTCTTCAGGAAACACATCTGTATACTCGCACACAACTGGTACGGATTCAATCTACTTTTCAGTCACTTTACTATCCAACACATAAGCCAAGTAAGCTTCACACCCCTTTCTCATATACTTACGAGCTAACATCGAGGATATTACTGCTGGTAACCCATTCAAGTCATTAGATTCAATTCGGATAATTTCACCGTTTTGACATCTCAAATCAATGGTCTTTCTTTTGCAATTAACAACAGCATCGTGCAAAGTTAACCAGTCCATTCCCAAAATTATATCAAACTCGTCGAAAGGCAACAACATTAAATCAGCTGGGAAGCATGAATCCCGAATCATCAACTGGCAACTTTTACACACTTTATCAATCAGAACACATCGACCCAAGGGGTTTGATACACGAATCACAAACTTAGTAGACTCAACATGTAGAGTCTTACTGGATAATAAAGTTTCACATACATATGAATGAGTTGAACCCGGATCAATCAATGCAATCACAGTAGTATCATAAAGAGTGAAAGTACCAGTGATAACATCTGGGGAAGAAGCATCCTCTCTGGCACGTACAGCATATGCTCTAGCAGGTGCACGAGCCTCTGATCGAACTGCAGTGTCTTTGGTTCCTTTCTGACTGCCACTTACATTTCCCGAATGCCTAGGTGGTCTGCCTCGCACTGATACATTACTCGATCTTGTATTCTGAGCCGTATTTTGCTCAGCTAGCATCGGGCACTCTCGAATAAAATGATCCAACGATCCACATTTAAAGCAGGACCGATCACGAAATCTACAACTCCCTAAATGCCATTTACCACAATGCTTTCATTCAACCCGATTCTGCTGGACAATACCAACATTGGCCATCGAAGTAGCTCGAGAACCCATAGGTGGTCGATCTCGTCTAGATAAGTCTGAAGTAACTCTATGTTGACCAGATTCATCTTTTAACTTCTTGGATACCGAATGAAATGTCTTACTCGATGATCTTTTACGAATGTCTCTAGCTTCCATTTCAGCCTTTCTTTTCTCTTTCCCAAGCTCTTCGACTTTGCAAGCTCGTTCGACAAGTACTACGAACTCTTTGATCTCGAGTATGCCGACTAGCAACTTAATATCTTCATTTAGACCGTCTTCGAACCTTTTACACATAATGGCTTCAGTTGACACACATTCTCGGGCATATCGGCTCAATTTGATAAACTTTCGTTCATACTCAGTCACGGTCATTCGACCCTGTTTCAATTCTAGAAATTCTTTTCGTTTCTGATCAATGAATCTCTGAATGATATAATTCTTACGGAACTCTGTCTGGAAGAAATCCCAACTCACTTTTTCTTTCGAAACCACCGATACTAGTGTATTCCACCAGTGATATGCAGTGCCCCGTAGTAAGGATATAGCACACTTCAAGCATTTGTCTGGAGTACATGACAGCTCATCGAGCACCCGGATAGTATTATCAAGCCATATCTCAGCTCGTTCCGCGTCGTCATCATCATTAGCTTTAAATTCTTCGGCCCCATATTTCCTGATTTTATCAACTGGAGGCCTGCTAGATCTCATCGGATCTATCATCGGAGGTGCTGAAGGTATCGGAGTTGGATTATTTGGGGGTGGAGGTTGTTGTACAGCCGAATTAGTTTGAATAAATTGGGTAAATCATTCATTCATCATCTGGTAGAAGGCTTGCTTAGCCTCCCCCTCATGGCTACCCGAGATAGGTCAAGAGTCTACCGGCACTGACCCATGTGCGAGATCAGGCGTTATGCTCTCTACATCATCAGCTACGGCTCTGTCGGGATCCATTTACTATATAAAACACAATTTAAATGTCAGAAGTCACCACACTATCGTATTATAAAATAAAGGCATGTATAGCTAAACTCACACGCGCTACGGTAGTCCTAGAATTGACTAAACCGTAAGCTCTGATACAAATCAAATGTAACACCCCTAACCCGTATCTGTCGTCGAATTAGGGTTACGAGGCATTACTGTACATATCACAACTCGGCATTGTCAAACATATCATCAATCAACTTTTAGTACACTTGACTAACAAAAAGCCTTCCCTACTATTAACTCGTCTAGTATATAAATAAAACCTGTTCATGGCATCAAACATATACTAGTCATTTGTTTAATCAACTTTGCCACCCAATTCACATGCATCGAATTAAACTACCATTCTTTAATAAGCATGACTTTAAACAAACAAACATGTATTACGAGCATGAACTTTCAAATTTACCAAGTTAATAAATAATCCTATATCATTTCTTAATCAAAGTATATAATTTATAACATCAATATATGTGTATATATATACTCATATAAATAAGCACTAAACATGAACTCATATCAACACGAAATTCAAAGTTCAAGCAAGACATATACATATCACAAACAAGGTCATTTATGCATTAGCTTATTAGCACTTAAACTAAGCCATTTTCGCATGGCCATTACTTACATCATCAAAATGCTATTAGGTAATAAACTAGCCTATACATGCCTTAAGTTCAAACCCAAACTTTTAAAAGTACCAAAACGAGTCGATAGTGTGGATGACTTTACTGACGATCCTCTGAGCTCATAGCTTGATCAAGATCTATAAAACAGAACAACACTCACAAAGAGTAAGCTAACATAGCTTAGTAAGCCTTAAGCAAATATAACCATTTAATCAAACATTTAAACATTTTAAACCAATTTTTTCATAACCTTAATATAAGTTCTTAGCACAATCGGGCCATCATGGCCGAATACCACCATCCTTACAAAGTAATTTAATTATCACTTATCAAATCCATATAATTAGGGATGTTTCCGTATAAAACAAATTAAATAAGTACCAAGTACATACTTACCACATATAACCGAATATACACATGTAATAATATCCTTTAATCTTCACATGTATACAGTTATATCATCTATATAATATCCTTTTTTTTCCACATATATAAGGCCGAATATACAAAAGCATATTGTTAATTCACTAGTTCAATATACATTATATGTATATTTACCCTTTTGGCCGAAACTACATAACACATCCATGTTCACATCCAAATCAACTTTCAATATAACATACACATCATTTATAAGGCCGAATACCCTTAATAGAATTTTACAAATATGCCTCAATTGTATCACAAACCAATAGTATCAATCGTAATGTACTAACTTACCTTATCCCGTACAACCAATAGGCTTTCATGTACCTGAACAATTAGCTCATTTATCGTACTCAAAATTTCACAACTATAACGATCCATTAACACATATACTTATGAATAATCACCGGCATAAAGCCTGCTAGGCATAAAGCTTGAAACACACTCACCGGCACTAAGCCTGCTAGACCCAAGGTCTAAAATTTATTCACCGGCATTTAGCCTGCTAGGCAATAAGCCCGATACACTTCACCGGCTCAAGGCCTGCTAGGCAATAAGCCCGATACACTTCACCGGCTCAAGGCCTACTAGGCTCGAAGCCCGAGTAACAAAATAATTAAACCATTTCATACACATTACATATTACCAATATCACATATATCACACATAATTCATATTACTATCTCACATCAAATTCAAATAAATTTAACTACATTTCATTATTAAAATCACTTATCACATTCGGCTTTGGCCAATTTCACAATTATAAATTCAAAATTCAGCATGTAATCAAGGTTATGACCGATATTAATGATATTAAATTGCTTAAAGACTTACCTCGACTATCGATGGACGATGAAGACCGGCTATTCAACTATTTTCGCTTTTCCCCGATCCAAGTCTGTTTTCTTTTGTTCTTTATCTAAACATAATCAAATTAAGCTCATTCAAGCACATTTCATTTCAATTTAATCCAAAAACACCTAAATGGGAAAATTACCATTTTGCCCCTAATATTTCACACTTTTACAATTTAATCCTATTTGCACAAAACACAAAATATGCAAAATCTCACAACAATATAGCTAGGCCGAATCTTCCATATGATCATATAAGTCTCTACATTTCATTTATTTTTCATTTTAACCCTTCAAAAATTTATTTTCTCAATTTAGCCCAAAATACTCAAATTCACCAAAATTTCCAATTTAAAACATGTTAATTCAAAACATACTTTTAATATTTTTCCATCAAACATTACAAAGCATAAACAACCATCAATGGCCGAATATCAAACATGCTTAAATTCAAAAATTCTAACATGGGTCGACTTGTATTCGAAGCAACGATCTCAAAAACGTAAAAATTAACAAAACCCGAAAACTATACATACCTTATTCAAGATAATTTGTTGCCGAAAATCAAAGCTTCCCTAATTCTTTTTCTTTACTTAGTTTCGGCTTTCACTTTAGAAGATGAGCATGTCTTTATTTTTTTATGTTATAATGTATATTATAATGCCATATTATTATTTTACTATATTATCCATTACTTAAAATGATTAAAACACTTTAACTAATGGGCATTCATGTCATATGCCATCCACTACATCTTGAAATGGCTAAATTTCCACTTTAATTCTTCCTTTTAAAAAGACAACATGAATTTAGCCCTTGCACATTAAACTATCAAATTTATAAATTACGCGATTAAGCCCTTTTTTTCTAATTAAGCATGCAAATAATAAAATTTTTCTATGAAACTTTCACACATATTAATTCACATATAATAAACACAGAAAATAATATTTAAAAATTTTTCAGACTCGAATTCGTGGTCCCGAAACCACCATTCCAATTAGGGTTAAATTCGGACTGTTACAAGAATTCCAATCAACAACTTGATATCTTCATTTAAACCCTCTTCGAAATGTTTACACATATCAACCCTAGTCAGAACCCATTCTCCAGCATATTTGCTCAATCTAATGAATTCTCATTCATATTCAGCTACTGCCATACTTCCCTGTTTAAGATCTAGAAGTTATTTCTTTTTCTGATCTAGAAATCTCTAAATAATGTACTTCTTTCTGAATTTCGTTTGGAAAAAATCCTATGTAACATTTTCTCTCGGTACAACAGAAGTTATGGTATTCCACCAATGGTAGGCTGTTTCTTTTAGTAAAGATACTGCACATTTCAAACATTTAGTCGGTGTACATGATAATTCATCTAGAACCTTGATTGTATTTTCCAACAAAAACTCAGCCCTCTCTGGATCATCTTCTGCAGTAGCCCTAAACTCTTCTGCCCCATATTTATAGATTTTATCTATCGGAGGCTTACCAGTTCTAATGGGTTCAGCACCTTGTGGCATCTCTGGAACCGGTTGAGGAACAAGAGGGGGAGGTTGTTGTACAGTAGGATTTGTTCTTATGAATTCTGTAAACCACTCATTCATCATTTGAAAGAAGGCTTCTTTTGCCACCTCTCCTCAGCCCTCAGATTCGGGCCTTCTACTACTAGATGTAGCTCTTTGAACTGAAGCTGGAGCATTACTCTCAGCTTCCTCAGATTCAACTCTAGCATGATTTGATGACATTGCTATATGAAAAATACATTTAAAAATTATCAAGAGATATCACACTATCACAATTTATATAATGGCATGTATAGCTAAACTCATACTTGCTACGTTAGTCCAAGAATCGGCTAAACCTTAGCTTTGATACCAATAAATGTAACACCCCTAACCCGTATCCGTTGCCAGAACAAAGTTACGGAGCATTAACGTAGTTTCCAAAAAAAAATTGTGTATTTCATGTCATTTATTGTTCATAACCGAAACTAATCATATTATCCCTTGAATAGACCCTCGAGGCCCAATTAAAACATTAAAATCAAGTCGGGACTAAAGCAGGATCTCAGAGAATTTTTTCACAAAATTTAAATTTTTTTCTTTAATATAGGGTTCACACGCCTGTGTAAGTAGGCCGTGTAGCTCACACGGCCAAGTGACATGCCCATGTCTCAGGCTATGTGGGCATTCGATGTGAGGCACACGGTCGTGTCCCAGCCCGTCTCCTTACCCGTGTAACTCTCTAACTTGTGCCACACGGCCAACCACAGACCCGTGTGCTAGGCTGTATGGTCAATTTAATTTTCACAAATCATGTGCAAGTTTCACACGGCCAAGACACACGCCTGTGTTCTAGGTCGTGTAGCACACGCGACTGAGACACACGCCCGTGTCTCTGCCCGTGTGCCCAATTCTAAGCATTCTGTTTCTAAATTTTATGATGCAGGGGACACACGGCAAAGCCACATGCCCATGTGCCAGGCCGTGTATCACACACGATCAAGACACACGCCCGTGTGTCTACCTGTGTGGACAAAATAAGGCCATTTCTTGGCCTTATTTCTCACCCAAATTTAACCTTCAACCTACAACAATATTTGCATATATTTTCCAACCAATTCAAGTCATATAAATCAAACAAACATCAATAACATGTATGAAATAACACCACATACATTCATATGATCAAACTTACCTTTTAGTAAAGACTTATATATTACCCTAATTCAATCTAACCAACCACATACATATATGTTAAGCATGACTTATATATAACCTCATAATAATATACCAAAACAAACCATTTTTAGTCATTCTAATGGCTAAATTACAACAACCATGTACTTGCCAACATTGGCCAAGTTAACCTATACATGCCATTATACCAAAATAAGGTTGCTTTTTATACCAAAATGAACTACTGGATAGTGTGATGATACTTCGACTGATCTCCAATCTTATGAGCTTTCGAGCACTATAAAACAGAGAAAACAAAGCCTAGTAAGCTTTTAATGCTTAGTAAGTTCGTATAACAGGAATTTAACTTACCATATATATACATTTAAGATAAACATACAATAATGCAACTAAGCAATTTGGCTTATAGCCTAAAACACAACTTCACCAATCATGTTAGTCAAGAAATTCACATAATACCAAGAACATGGGTGAGCTCATCATTTAATGTCATTCATATACATATGCTTTCCATATCACTGTTCCATATTACAAGTACATTTTAATGACAAATCATTTCAAGTTCAATTTAATCATGTCAGAACTTTATCCATTGAATTTATTTGAAATATCGATGGTACGCTCATGTAGTACACTTTAGTGTACACTACTATAATTCATTAATTCATTTTCGGGGGTAACCAATTAGGGCACATATTCGGGAAGCACACTCTCGAGCCTTCTAACGAGAAGCTCACAGAGAGCCATTTCGGGAAGCTCATAAAGAGCCTATTAGGAAGCTTATCTGGGCAATATAATGGGAAGCTCATAAGAGCCATAATCGGGAAGTTCACAAAGAACCATATCGGGAAGCATCGGATAGCCAATATCTGGAAGTTCAAGCGAGCACTATCGGGAAGCTCACAAAGAATGTAACATCTTGATTTAGGGCCTAGTCAGAATAATGGTGCGAGACCACAAATTTGAGGTTTATGAATGAGTTTTTGAGGTTTATGCTATGTATGCATTGTAACATCTCGGCTTAGGGCCTAGTTAGAATAGTGGTTCGAGACCACAAATCCGAGGGTCATGAATGAGTTTTTGAGGCTTATGATATGTATGCATGCTAGTGTGAAAGTTTCATGAAGCAATTTTGTGAAATTGTGGTTGAATTGTCCAAAAGGACTAAATTGCAAAAGTTGCAAAATGTGTGTTTCTAGAAGCTATATGTGTGAAATACATTTAGATTATTAATTAGAGGTCCTTAAATAGCAATTTATCCAAATTCTATTTTTTGGACAAAAATGGGCATGGATGAGTCAAAATTTGAAGTTTATCAAAAAGGGCATTTTGGTCATTTATCAAATAAGTGATTTAATAGGTGAAAAGATGATAAAAATTCACTCATCTTCTCCCCCAAGCTGTCGAAAATTAGAGAAGCCATTGTTAGGGCTCTTTCAATTTTTCAAGCTTGCTAGTAAGTGCTGTTAAGCCCGATTATTTATGTTCTTCGTATTTTTAAAGTCCCGGAAGCATGAGTAAGCTATTTATAGCTATTTGGTGAGCTATCATGGATGTTCAAAAATGTACATATGTATGACATGCATGTATTTTGATGTTTTATGGAAGAATATGAAGGCTTGATGTAGTAGAAACATATTTTACTAAGTGGTTTTCCATGAAAATGCATGTAGGGATTTAGTTGTGAAAATCTCAAGTTTGGTCATACATGGGTGATTTAGTGAGATTTGATGAATGATTTAGTTGAGTAAGTGGTTTGGCTAAGCATGAAAGAGTAGAAAGTTGAATAAAAATCACTTTACGAGCCTTTGGGACTAAAGTGTAAATATGAGAAAGTTTAGGGGCAAAATAGTAATTTTGCTAAAGTATGAGATGTGGGTCAATTTAGTCAATGTGTGTATTGAATAAGCTGATTTATTCATTATTGATCAAGAAAGACAAAGCCCGGATCGAAACCGAGGCAAAAACAAGGTGGTGGACTAAATTGCACATTTCAATACTTTTGAGTATCGAGGTAAGTCTATGCATAAACAATGCCTTCATACTTACAATTTGTAAATGCTAGCTAGGGTGTAGCATGAATGAGAACGAATGAGAATGATTGGGAACCTATGTGGTTCGAGTAGAATGAATGTAATATAGATGTGAATGGATGAATAATTGGGTAAATAGACTTGTGCATGTGTTGTGATAATGCTAGATGGTAGGCTAAGTGCGATACCATCCTAACGCATATTGTCGATGAGCTAGCTATGTGCGATGCTATCGTGAGGTATATCATCTAGTGAGCTATGTGCTGAATCACTACGAATACCATTGTGGTAGGCTAAGTGCGATACCACCTTATTAATCAAATGTGGTGTGCTAAGTGCGAAACCACCAAGATATTGACTGTATGGATTGACTGTGTGTATTAATTGTGTGGATGAGTAGTGTGGATTAGTTATGTGAACTAGCTGTGTGGATGAGCTGTGTGGATAAGTTATGTGGATTGACTGTGTTGTATATTACGTAAATGTGATATTGAATGCAGGGGTGCATTTCAATGGTTGTGAGTATGTGACTCATGATGTGTTGGAAATGTGGTAAGGGATAGAAAGAGTAAGCATAATTGTTAATTACCTGTTGGTATAATGCTAATAGTTGCTTAGCTTATACTATGTTGCTTATGTGTAAACTTACTAAGCTCAAAGCTTACTCTCTTTCTTTTCCCTTGTCTTATAGATTAAAGAGTTGAATCGAGATACGAGGATCATCAGAAGATAGCCCACATATCAGCACACTTTGGTACATGAAACTTAATGTTTTGTACATGGCATGTATAGGGGCTAGTTAAGTTAGTAAATTTTGTTGTAAATGGCTAAGAAGTGTTGGCCTATAGATGGATAGCTTATTTTGTATAATGCCATGGTTGTTGGCTATTACATTATAGGAAAGAAAGATGTAGTTTTCTATGTGAGAATGCACTTCAATTTGAGCTGATTATGATGGTGTTAGATGAGTATATGTTGTGTATGTTAGAAGGGTGAAAGGAACTTGACACTTAGTCTTGCTCTTGACCATGTGGGTAGACACACGGACGTGTGTCTAGACCATGTGTGACACACTGGCCACCCCACGCGTGTCTTTGTGGCCGTCGCGTCCTCTGCATGTTAATATTTGAAAATAGAATAGACCACGGACTAGTCACACGGGCGTGTGCCTAGAGCGTGTGGGATTCATCAGTGTTGGCCATGGGCTAGCCACACGGGCGTGTGTCTAGACTCTAGGCCGTGCGAGGGAAGTCAGTGCTCACCACGGTTGGAGAGCACAGGCGTGCCATGGCTGTGGGGCATTTGGCAGAATGCTTGGGTTTTTAGGCACGATCTGGGGACATGGGTGTGTGTACTCATGCACGGCGTGTCTAATCTTGCACGGGCGTGTGAGACCTGTATAAAAGAGAAAAATTTTAAGGATCGTAAAAGTTCCGGATCAGTCTCGAGATCCCTCGTGAGTGAGGCCTCGTAAGTCGAGAATGAGGTTATATCGAGTAATGACGTTGAGCCTAAGTGGCGATTAAGCGGTTTGAGTTCGGTAATGCCTCGGGCCCAGTTCCCGGCGTAAAACTCGGGTAAGGGGGTGTGATATTTAGTGGTATCAGAGCTATGGTTTTGTCAGTTCTAGGACTACCGTAGCGGGTGTAAGAGTCTAGCTATACATGCCATAAGTGTACGATGATAGTGTGGTGGTTTCTGATGATTTTAAATCTTGTTTTATATAGAATATGGATTTCGATCCATTGATCGCGATGAAGCGGACTAGTAATGCGCCGGCCTCGCAAGGAACTGTCTTAGGTGCAAAGTGTACCCGAGGCAAGGGGTCAAGGGGAAGAGGCACGAGAAGCCTTTCTCCATATGATGAGTGATTGGTACTCGGACTACGTTCGAGCGAACCCTAATGCTCAACCTCCTCCACCTCCTTATATAGCTCAGCCAAATCCTGTGGCTCCTCCAGGTATTGATGTAGTGAGGATATCGAAACCCCCAGTGGATAAGATTAGGAAACACGAGGCTGAGGAGTTTAGAGCTAAGGTAGATGATGACCCAGAGAGGGCGGAGTTCTGGTTGGAGAACTCTGTGAGGGTGTTCGATGAGCTCTCATGTACACCTGAGGAGAGTTTGAAGTGTGTCGATCGTTGTTTGAGAGATTCAAATGCACCACCGTGGAAGACGCCGACGTTAGTGGTCCCAAAAGAGCGGGTGATGTGGGACTTCTTTCTGGAAGAGTTTCGGAAGAAGTATATAAGCCAGAGGTTTACTGACCGAAAAAGGAAAGAATTCCTTGAGCTGAAGCAAGGAAGGATGACAGTAGCTTAGTACGAGCGTGAGTTTTTTAGGCTTAGCAAATACACTCAAGAATGTGTGTCGACAGAGACCATCTTGTGCAAGAGGTTCGAAGATGGGCTGAATGAGGATATCAAACTCCTAGTTGGCATTTTGGAGTTGAAAGAATTCGTGATATTAGTTGAGAGGGCAAGTAAGGCCGAAGAGTTGAGTTCAAATAAGAGGAGGGCTGTGAGTGAAGCCCGAGATGCGAGAAAGAGACCGATGGGCAAGTCGTATCAAGCCCAGTCGAAAAGATCCAAGGAAGTGAATCCTCAGATGTCAGCCTCAGTGGGGTATTCGCATCGAGACTTAGACAATACTCATCAGGGTTCGAGAGTCCGAGCTCCCTCGATGGAAAGTGTGGGCAATACAAAGAGTAAACCGGAGTGTCCTAGTTGTGGTAGGTATCACACCGGAGAGTGCTGGGGAAATAGTCAGAAATGTTACAAATGTGGTTCCCCTGAACACTTTATTTGTAACTGTCCCGAGAGGGATGATAAGGAAGAGAGGCAAGAAGTGAGACCTAGTGATGTGTCTACGAGGGGTAGACCACCAAGGAACCTAAGAGGTGGGGCTAGTGGTAGAGGTGCATCCAGGGATTCTGCTGTGAGACCAGAGGGTCAGGCACCTGCGAGGATGTACACCATTCGTATTCGCGAAGAGGCATCCTCCCCTGATGTGATAACGGGTACTTTTTCTCTCTTTGACACCTCTGTTATTGCTTTAATAGATCCAGGGTCTACTCACTCTTATATTCGCATGAGATTAGCATCTAGTTAGAGTATGACCGTTGAGTCTACATACATTGTGATTAAGGTGTCAAACCCGTTAGGAAAGCATGTGTTAGTGGACAAAGTATGTAAGAATTGTCCTTTGTTGATTGAGAATCATTGTTTTCCAACAAACCTGATGTTGTTATCGTTTGATGAGTTCGATTTAATCCTAGGCATGGATTGGTTGACTACCCATAGTGTTTTAGTGAACTATGGTAGTAAGTACATTGAACTGAAATGTGAGAGTGGAGATGTAGTTCGAATTGAATCAGGTGGATCGGACAGTCTACCCGTGATGATTTCTTCCTTAATGGCCGAGAAATGTTTAAGAAAAGGGTGTGAGTCCTATCTTGTGTTTGTGATGAATACTCAAGAGGTTGGAGTAGGGTTTGAAACAGTGCCAGTGGTATGTGAGTACCCAGATGTGTTTCCGGAAGAGTTACTCGGATTACCTCCAGTGACAGAGGTCGAGTTTGAAATTGAGTTGGTTCCGGGAGCTACACCTATTTTGATTGCCCCATACTGAATGGCACCTGTAGAGTTGAAAGAGCTGAAGGTTCAGTTATAAGAGTTGACAGATAAGGGTTTTGCAAGACCAAGCTACTCGCCGTGGGGTGCTCCGATATTGTTTGTGAAGAAGAAAGATGGGTCTATGAGGTTGTGTATAGACTATAGACAACTAAACAAGGTAACGGTTAAGAATAAGTATCCTTTACCAAGGATTGATGATCGTTTCGATCAACTGAAGGGAGTTACAGTGTTCTCCAAGATAGACTTGAGGTCTGGTTATTATCAGCTCAGAGTGAAAGAGTAAGATGTGTTAAAAACTGCGTTTCAGACAAGGTATGGCCATTATGAGTTTTTGGTTATGCCGTTTGGGTTGACGAATGCACCTACGATTTTTATGGATCTGATGAACCGTATTTTCAGACCATATGTGGACAAGTTTGTGGTTGTCTTTATTGACGACATATTGATCTATTCTCGGGATGAAAACGATCATGAAGAGCACTTGAGAATTGTCTTGCAAACTTTGAGAGACAAGCAGTTGTATGCTAAGTTTAGCAAGAGTGAGTTTTGGCTCCGAGAGGTCGGATTCCTAGGACACATGGGGTCAGGTGATGGTATCAGAGTTGACCCGAGTAAGATATCGGCTGTTATGGATTGGAAACCGTTGAGGAACATGTCAGAAATTAGAAGTTTCTTGGGGTTAGCGGGATATTACAGACGTTTTGTAAAAGGGTTCTCTGTGATTGCTACCCCGATGACGAAGCTATTGCATAAAGATGTCAAGTTTGAATAGAATGAGACATGTCAACAGAGCTTCGAGAGACTGAAAACAATGTTGACTGAGGCACCGGTCTTGGCTCAACCAGAATCGGGGAAGGAGTTCATGGTATATAGTGATGCGTCATTTAATGGTCTCGGTTGCATGTTGATGCAAGAGGGTAAGGTAGTCGCTTACGCCTCGAGGCAGTTAAAACCGCACGAGAAGAATTATTCGACTCACGATTTGGAGTTGGCTGCGATTGTGTTTGCGTTAAAGATTTGGCAACATTATTTGTATGGCGAAAAGTGCCGAATCTTTACGGATCACAAGAGTTTAAAGTATTTGATGGATCAGAAGGATCTGAATCTGAGACAGAGACGGTGGCTTGAATTGTTGAAAGACTATGAGTTAGTCAATGATTACCACCTGGGAAAAGCGAATGTGGTTGCGGATGCCTTGAGTAGGAAATCCCTGTACGCTCTAAGAGTTATGAGAGCGAGTTTAGCATTGTCTGATGATGGTGCTATTTTGTCAGAGTTGAGAGCTAAGCCACTATTTGTTCAACAAATATGTGAAGCTCGAGAGAAATGACAATGAGATGCAAGCTAAGATAGCTAAGTGCGGATCGGAAAGTGATTCTGATTTGCGAATGGATTTGAATGGTTGTCTGATGTACCGTGACAGAATTTGTGTTCCTAAAAATGAGGAGTTGATTCGAAAGGTTTTGTATGAGGCCCACAGTGGATGCTTGTCAGTAAATTTGGGCAGTAAAAAAATGTACAATGATTTGAGAAAGTTGTATTGGTGGCCGGGTATGAAAAGAGATATTTCAGAGTTTGTGACTAAGTGTCTGATTTGCCAACAAGTGAAAGCTGAGCATCAAGTGCCTTCGGGATTGCTTCAGCCAGTGATGGTTCCCGAATGGAAATGGGATCGGGTTACCATGGATTTTGTGACGGGGTTGCCGACGACTCCGAGAAAGAGAGATGCTGTGTGGGTTGTTGTGGATAGATTGACGAAGTCGGCTCACTTTATTCCAGTGCGTGTTGATTATTCACTGGATAAGTTAGCTGAGTTGTACGTGGCAGAGATAGTGAGATTGCATGGTGTACCTGGGTCTATTATATCGGATAGAGATCCGAGGTTTACTTCGAGACTTTGGAAGAAGTTGCAAGGAGCCAAGGGTACGAGATTGAATTTCAGTACTGCGTTCCATCCGCAATCCGATGGTCAGTCTGAAAGAGTGATTCAAGTTCTTGAGGATATGCTTCGATGCTGTGTGCTAGAATTTGAAGGTAGTTGGGAGAGATATCTACCTTTGGTCGAATTTTACCTATAACAATAGTTATCAATTGAGTATACAGATGGTACTGTATGAGGCTTTGTATGCCCGTAAGTGTCGGACTCCTTTGTATTGGACCGAGCTTAGTGAGAAAAAAATCCATGGGGTCGATCTAGTAAAAGAGACCAAAGAGAAAGTGAAAGTAATCTGCATTTAGTCCGAAAGTCGCCGACCGGCGTGAGTCGCATGCGGATTTGAAAAGAAAAGAAATAGAGTTTGAGGTAGGCGACAAAGCATTTTTGAAAGTATCACCGTGGAAGAAGATTATGAGATTTGGACAAAAAGGGAAATTGAGTCCAAGGTTCATAGGGCCGTATGAGATTACAGATAGAATTGGGCATGTAGCTTACCGGTTGGCTTTGCTGGTAGAGTTCGAAAAGATTCATAACGTGTTCCATGTGTCGATGTTGCGACGGTATCGCTCCGATCCTTCACATGTGATTCGTTCAACGGAAATAGAGATAAGACCGAATATGTCTTATGAAGAGGAGCCGATTAAGATCTTGGCTCGAGAAGTGAAACAGTTTAGAAATAAGAGCATGGCACTAGTGAAAGTGTTATGGCAGAAACATGGTGTGGAAGAGGCTACGTGGGAAACGGAAGAAGCTATGAGAGAGCAACATCCAAACCTCTTTACTGGTAAGATTTTCGGGGACGAATATCTCTAAAGAGGGGAGAGTTGTAACATCCTGGTTTAGGGCCTAGTCGGAATAGTGGCTCGAGACCACAAATCCGAGCGTCATGAATGAGTTTTTGAGGCTTATAATATATATGCATGCTAGTGTGAAAGTTTTATGAAACAATTTTGTGAAATTGTGGTTGAATTATCCAAAAGGACTAAATTGTAAATGTTGCAAAATGTGTGTTTCTAGAAGCTATATGTGTGAAATAGCTTTAGATTATTAATTAGAGGTCCTTAAATAGAAATTTAACCAAATTCTAATTTTTGGACGAAAATGGGCATGGATGAGTCAAATTTTGAAGTTTATCAAAAAGGGCATTTTGGTCATTTATCAAATAAGTGATTAAATAGGTGAAAAGATGATAAAATTCACTCATCTTCTCCCAAGTCACGAAAAATTAGAGAAGCCATTGTTAGGGCTCTTTCAATTTTTCAAGCTTGCTAGTAAGTGCTCTTAAGCCCGATTTTTGATGTTCTTCGTATTTTTGAAGTCCAGGTAGCATGAGTAAGCTATTTGGTGAGCTATCATGGATGTTCAAAAATGTACATATGTATGACATGCATGTATTTTGATGTTTTATTGAAGAATATGAAGGCTTGATGTAGTAGAAACATCTTTTGCTAAGTGGTTTTCCATGAAAATGCATGTAGGGACTTAGTTGTGAAAATCTCAAGTTTGGTCATACATGGGTGATTTAGTGAGATTTGATGAATGCTTTAGTTGAGTAAGTGGTTCGGCTAAGCATGAAAGAGTAGAAAGTTGAATAAAAATCACTTTACGAGCCTTTGGGATTAAAGTATAAATATGAGAAAGTTTAGGGGCAAAATAGTAATTTTGCTAAAGTATGAGATGTGGGTCAATTTAGACAATGTGTGTATTGAATAAGCTGATTTATTCATATTGATCAAGAAAGACGAAGCCCGGGTTGAAACTGAGGCAAAAGTAAGGTGGTGGACTAAATTGCACATTGCAATACTTTTGAGTATCGATGTAAGTCTATGCATAAACAATGCCTTCATACTTACAATTTGTAAATGCTAGCTAGGGTGTAGCATGAATGAGAACGAATGAGAATGATTGGGAACCTATGTGGTTCGAGTAGAATGAATGTAATATAGATGTGAATGGATGAATAATTGGGTAAATAGACTTGTGCATGTGTTGTGATAATGCTAAATGGTAGGCTAAGTGCGATACCATCCTAATGCATATTGACGATGAGCTAGCTATGTGCGATGCTATCATGAGGTATATCATCTAGTGAGCTATGTGCTGAATCACTACGAATACCATTGTGGTAGGCTAAGTGCGATACCACCTTATTAATCAAATGTGGTGTGCTAAGTGTGAAGCCACCGAGATATTGACTGTGTGGATTGACTGTGTGTATTAATTGTATGGATGAGTAGTGTGGATTAGTTATGTGAACTAGATGTGTGGATGAGCTGTGTGGATAAGTTATGCGGATTGACTGTGTTGTATATTACGTAAATGTGATATTGAATGCAGGGGTGCATTTCAATGGTTGTGAGTGTGTGACTCATGATGTGTTGGAAATGTGGTAAGGGATAGAAAGAGTAAGCATAGTTGTGAATTACTTGTTGGTATAATGCTAATAGTTGCTTAGCTTATACTATGTTGCTTATGTGTAAACTTACTAAGCTCAAAGCTTACTCTCTTTCTTTTCCCTTGTCTTATAGATTAAAGCGTTGAATCGAGATACGAGGATCATCGAAGATAGCCCACATATCAAAGACACTTTGGTACATAAAACTTAATGTTTTGTATATGGCATGTATAGGGGCTAGTTAAGTTAGTAAATTTTGTTGTAAATGGCTAAGATGTGTTGGCCTATAGATGGATAGCTTATTTTGTATAATGCCATGGTTGTTGGTTATTACATTATATGAAAGAAAGATTTAGTTTTCTATGTGAGAATGCACTACAATTTGAGCTGATTATGATGGTGTTAGATGAGTATATGTTGTGTATGTTAGACGGGTGAAAGGAACTTGACACTTAGTCTTGTTCTTGACCATGTGGGTAGACACACGGACGTGTGTCTAGACCATGTGTGACACACGGAGCCAGCCCACGGGCGTGTCTTTGTGGCCGTCGGCCCTCTCGTATGTTAATATTTGAAAATAGAATTAACCACGGACTAGTCACACGGGCATGTGCCTAGAGCGTGTGGGATTCATCAGTGTTGGCCATGGGCTAGCCACACAGCGCGCGTGTGTCTAGACTCTAGGCCGTCACGAGGAAGTCGCTGTTCACCACGGTTGGGGAGCACGGGCGTGCCATGGCCGTGGGGCATTTGGCAGAATGCTTGGGTTTTTAGGCACGGTCTGGGGACATGAGCATGTGTACTCATGCACGGGCGTGTCTAATCTTGCACGGGCGTGTGAGACCTGTATAAAAGAGAAAAAATTTAAGGATCGTAAAAGTTCCGGATCAGTCTCGAGAGCCCTCGTGGGTATGAGTGAGGCCTCGTAAGTCGAGAATGAGGTTATATCGAGTAAGGACGTTGAGCCTAAGTGGCGATTAAGCGGTTTGAGTTCGGTAACGCCTCGGGCTCGGTTCTCGGTGTAGAACCCAGGTAAGGGGGTGTGACATGCATGCTAGTGTGAAAGTTTCATGAAGCAATTATGTGAAATTGCGGTTGAATTGTCCAAAAGGACTAAATTGCAAAAGTTGCAAAATGTGAGATTCTAGAAGCTATTTGTGTGAAATAGCTTTAGAATAATAATTAGAGGTCCTTAAATAGCAATTTTCCCAATTTCTAATTTTTGGACAAATTTGGGCATGGATGAGTTAAAATAGAAAGTTTATCAAAAAGGGCATTTTGGTCATTTAACAATTAAGTGATTAAAATAGGAGAAAAGATGACAAAATTAATTCATCTTCTTCTCCAAGGCTGTCGAAAATTTGAGAGAGCCATTGTTAGGGTTCTTCAAAAATTTCAAGCTTGCTAGTAAGTGCATCTAGCCTCGTTTTTGATATTCTTTGTATTTGTTAAGTCCTTGTTGCATGAGTAAGCTATTTTTAGCTATTTGATGAGCTATGATGGATGTTCAAAAATGTGGCCATGTATGACATGCATGTATTTTGATGTTTTATGGAAGATTATGAAAGCTTGATGTAGTAGAAACATCTTTTGCTAAATGAGTTTCCATAGAAAATGCATGTAGGGACTAGTTTGTAAAAATCTTAAGTTTGGTCATACATGTGTGTTGTAATGAGAATTGATGATTGCTTTAGTTGAGTAAGTGATTCGGCTAAGCATGAAAGGCTAGGAAGTTGAATAAAAATCACTTTACGAGCCCTGGGGCAATAGTCTAATTATGAGAAAGATTTGGGGCAAAAGAGTAATTGTGCCAAAGTATGAGATGTGGGTCAATTTGGTCAATGTGTGTATTGAATAAGCTGATTTATTCGTTATAGATCAAGAAAGAAAAAGCCCGGATCGGTACCGAGGCAAGAGCAAAGTGGTGGACTAAATTACACGTTTCTATACTTTTGAGTATCGAGGTAAGTCTATGCATAAACAATGCATTCATACTTACAATTTGTCAATGCTAGCTAGTGTATAGCATGGTTGAGAATGATTGAGAACCTATGTGGATCAAGTGGAATGAATGTGATAGATTTTGTGAATGGATGAATGATTGAGTAAATAGATATGTGAATGTGTAATGATAATGCTAAAAGATGGGCTAAGTGCGATACCATCTTAATGCATAATGACGATGAGCTGGCTATGTGCGATGCTATCGTTGGGTATATTGTCTAGTGGGCTATGTGCGAAACCACTACGATTACCTTTGTGGTAGGCTAAGTGCGATACTACTTTATTAATTGATTGTGGTGGGCTAAGTGCGAAACCACCGAGACATTAGCTGTGTGGATTAGCTCTGTGGATGTATTATCGAGAAATAATGATGTGTTGTATATTGTGTAAATGTGATATTGAATGCAGGGGTGCGTGTCAATGGTTATGAGTAAGTGACTCATGATGTGTAGGAAATGTGGTAAGGGATAGAAAGAGTAAGCATAGTTGTACATTATATGTTAGTATAATGCTAATTGTTGTTTAGCTTATACTATAGTGCTTAATTGTTTATGTGTAAACTTACTAAGCTTAAAGCTTACTCTCTTTCTTTTCCCTTGTATTATAGAGCAAAAGTGTTGAATCGAGATACGAGGATCATTTGGAAGATCTCCCACACTATCAGCACACTCTGGTACATGAGACTCAATGTTTTGTATATGGCATGTATAGGGGCTAGACAAGTTAGTGAATTTTGTTGTTTATGGCTATGATGTGTTGGCCTTTATATGGATAATCTATTTTGTATAATGCCATAGTTGTTGGCACTTTATTATATGAAAAGATGTAGTTATCTAAGTGAGATTGTAAGATTTTGAGTTGACTATGGATGTGTTGAATGAGTGCATGTTGTGTATGCTAGAAGGGTGAAAAGAACTTGGCAAATAGCTTTGTTCTTGTCCATGTGGGTAGACACACGGGCGTGTGTCTAGGCCATGTGTGACACACAGTCAGCCCATGGGCATGTGACTTGGCCGTGTGTCCCTTGCATGTTAGTATTTTGAATCAGAATAGACCACGGACTAGTCACACGGGCGTGTGCCTAGAACGTGTGTGTTAATCAGTGTTGGCCACGGGCTAGCCACACGGGTGTGTGTCCAGACTCGAGGCCGTGTTAAGGTAGTCAGTGTGCACCACGGGTGGAGGGCACGGGCATGTTCCCTAACCATGGGGCATTGACGAATGCTTGAGTTTTCATGCACGGGTAGTGACCATGGGCGTGTGTGACCTCCACGGGCGTGCCAAATCTTACACGGCGCAGATCCTCGTGTATAGATGGAAAAGTTTTAAAAATTGTAGAAGTTTCGATATAGTCTCGAGAGCCCTCGTGTGTATGAGTAAGGCCTCGTAAGTCGAGAATGAGATGTTGAGGTGACTTAAGAGAGTAGTCACATTGAGCCTAAGTGGCGATCATGAGGTTTTAATACGGTAACGCCTCGGGCCCGGTTTCGGCGTTGAATACGGGTAAGGGGTGTTACAAAGAACTAATTTAACGGGAAGCTCTTGAAGAGCTTGTAATCGGGATGCTCATAAGAGCTAAGGTGTGTCCATAAAAAATGTAGAATCACAACCTATCGAGATGCTCCGAAGAGCTATAACGGGAAGCTCGAGAAGGCTTACAACGGGATGCTCTTTCGAGCTATGGTGTATCCGCAACATATGCTGGACTACAACCAATACGGGAAATCCTGTATCCATCGACTTTCATTTATTCAAACGGAATTTGATATTTATCGGGCATTATCAGATATTCAATCAAATTCACACACATGACAATTTTACAGTTCACATATACAACATTTAATTCAAACATATAAATGTACACAATTTAGTTACACGAACTTACCTCGATACTTGTTCATATACAAAATCTACTAATTCGAGACTTTTTGTTTTCCTCAATCTAACTCGGTATTAGGTCTTTCAGGATATATATATATATATATATATAAATTTAATCATCAATTTATCACATTTCATATTCAATTGGATTCAGTTTACATCCTAGGCAAAATTCCCATTTTGCCCCTATACTTTTTATAAATTCCAATTTCGTCCCTAAGCTCGGAAAATGAAATTCATGCAATTTAATCCGTATTCCAAGCCTTTCATATAAATTTTACAAAACATATATTTCACAAAATTCATAATTTTTCCATAACTTTTACATCTTTACAATTTAATCCCTAAATCATATTTTTATCAAAATTCACTTTGTAAAAGTTGTTTATCTATCAACAACCTTTCATTTTCTACCATAAATTTTAAAATTTCAGCATATTCATCCATGGAAAATGTAACGCCCCAAAAACCCTTATTTTATTTTTATTTTTATTTTTATTCTCGTATGTTTGTGACAAATATCTGTCTGCTTCAGTGGTTAAGTGTTTTGGGAGTGTCTGAGAAGTCTTAGGTTCAAGCCTTAGCTTGGGTAAAATTTTTTTTGTCTTTAATTTAATAAAACCTTATCTTTGGATAGTAGACTTATAAATAAATGTTGGTAAAACATGCTAGAATGGGCCTGCTGGTCTAGTGGTTAAGTGGAGTGTTAATGTTGCAAGGGGTCTGGAGTTCGAATCTCTGCGCGATCAAGAGGATTTATTTTTGTGCTTGTGTCGTGTAAGAGTTTGAGGTATAGTGTAATACTAAGTGGTTGAGGGATAGGGATATAGTAGCCGATTTTAAGGAGGAAAATGAGGGATTAGATTTTGTTTATTGTTTTTTTTTTTTAAAAAGAGTTTTGGTTTCCATACCTTCCTAAAATTATTTTGACGCTAGTTTTTCTTTTCCCGAAAGGCTGTCATTTTTTTTAATTTTTGTTTTCCCTTTTGGCCGAATATTGCTGTGAGGTTGCTGCTAATTTTTTTCTCCTCTCTAATCTTCTATTTGTTTTATCTGATCTCTTGGTTCCGCCGATTCCCTCCATCCCCTTGTGCTGCCGATTTTTCTGTTTCCTAATCCTCTTTTTATTGCCACGACTGGTCACCTTTGTGTAGTTCTTGCATTATTGGTAAGTTTCTTAAATATGGTGTAATGTAGTTATGGATTTTTGGTAATCAATCGACTGTGTCTTCAATGAAGGTTAAGAGTGGGGGTGTTCGGCTATCTTTGGGGTGTTGTGGTTCCGCTATTACTCGTTTGGTAGGTAAGGTGGTTGTGATTTGATGTAATTTAGGGAAAAGCTTTTCTTCTTTCTTGGTTGGGGTATAAATCGTTTTCATGTTGGTGGTTTTCTTTCAAAGTGGTCAGCGGCAAATATTAGGAGGGGTGATCCATCTAGTGGACTCGTAATTGGGGGGTGGTTCGATTTTTGAAGGTAAGTAACGATTGGATTGAACAATTTACTGTCAATACTTTAGTTTGAACTAACTGCGATTTAAGTTGACTGTGGGGTTTGGTTGTGGATCATAGGTGCTATTGGTTTTGGAAGTGGTTTTAAGTCACAAACGAACCAGGTGTGTAAACACAATCGCAACTATGGAAATCGGCAAAAGCCGGAATAAGTGAACGTCGACGCTACACGGGCGTGCGCTCGCCCGTGTGGTAGGCCGTGTGACAAAACATGGGTGTGTGATCGACGAGGCCGGCCATGTGCGATTTCATGGGCTGGGCCGAACTGGGCCGTGTGGGCCCTACGGGTGTGTGGGCCCCACACGAGCAAACTACACGGGCGTGTGGAAATTATTGGGCCAGGTCGTGCATTTCACACGGCCAATGCCATTATGGGCCGTGCGGGCCACACGGGTGTGTGGGCCCACATGGGCTAGCAACATGGGCTCATGGGCCCATTTTCACTGTTTGACTGCTAAGGTTGCACGGGTCGCCCGAGTCGACTGTGGACCTACTGTTGGGTCGGTAAGCTTACTTAGACCCCTAATTGACTAAATGACTGTTATGCCCCTGTGTGATATATTTATATATATGTACATGTAAGGCTATATTTTAGCATGCTATGTAGACTGTACTGAATACATACACGATACTAAGATATGACATGACATGATTGTATGATGGATTGCATGGGAATGGGCTGTTATTGATCGGAGGAAGTGTATTGAAATGCTTCGAGCCTAAATTGCTGGCAGCCCAGCTGCATATCACTGTATAGTGTCGCATTCAGTACTCTCTGGATTGTAGTGATGGGTGGGTTTATTATATCCCCACATGGAGTGTAGGGTTGGACGGAGATGGAGTGTAAAGGCTGGATGGGTAGGACTTGTATATTGTTTCATATGTTACTGCACTGATTAATGTTACTGTAATGGGCTAAGGCCCAAGCACATGACTGTTCTGTACTGTAATGGGCCAAAGCCCAAATTGAAATTTTCACTGATACTAAAAAGGGGCTTAGGCCCAGACTGTGTTTGTTTTCTGTCTGGTTTCTAATATGGGATTACACACTGGGTTTTCGTAAACTCACCCAACTGTTTTAACTATACAGGTAATCCCAAGTCATAGGAGGATCAGTGCAACGGAGGACTCAGCGGTGGCCACACGACACATCTAATTCAATTTAGTATTTTATGATTTCAACTTAATTTTTTGGGTATTTTATTGTAATAAGGGCCTTTGGATTTATATTTTTAATTTGGGATTTTATTATTGTTTTGGTTTATAACTGCTAGCAGTAGGAAAAGCCGCGAGTTTTTAGAAAGGCGAATGTTTTATCAAAAATTCCTCAAATACGCAATCGGTTTAAAAGCTTCCGCAATAAATGACACTTTGAAAATTTATAACATTTTTAAAAGTAAATAACTTTTCAATGAATCATGCTTTGAAAATGAACGACCTATTTTTTTACTCATCATTGAAGATTAAATAGAAATGAGGATTTCAACGAGAACATATTTTACGAAAAACACTTGAATATGACATCGCCAGATTCAGCCATAACGTCCAGCCCAGGTTTGGGGTGTTACATTTAGTGGTATCAGAGCCATGTTGCAAAACTCGGCTGTGGATTGGGTTTTAAAACTTGAAATTCTAATGAACTGCTTTCAAATGATTTAAAGTGTTTTGAAATGTTTTACTGAATGTGTGGCACATCGAGTCCTCGACCCCGATCCTGTAAGTTCTCTCTAAAAACTGCATTATGATTGTGACTAAAACTGTTATATGTTCTAAATTGAAACTGCTATAGGTAGTGTATCCTACGACTACTATAGATGTACTGTACTGAAAACACTTAAGATAGTGTATACTGAGACGGTAGCAAAACTGTTAGGCACTACGATTTATGAAAATGGACACTGAACTACTATACTGTCTTGCATAAAACTTAGATTAACAAGTACTGAAACTGTAAACTGATCTGCATAAAACTGTTAATACAAATAACACAAGATTAGACAATAAGCATTAGAGGTACTCACAGACGGGGTACAAGAGGCCGTGGTAGAGGCCGTAGAGGCACTCAAGCTGGGTCCTCGTCATCTGGCCATATACCTAATTTAGAAACCAGTGAGACACCGACTTTACCTGTGACTGAGACTGGTTCATATGATCGAACGGCTGGGGACAACGCATTGTCCCAAGCCATGTTAAGAATTCTAGAGAGGGTCGTTGGAACCAACACTGGTACTGTGTGCCGAGGGTCGGTTACGGAATGACTCCAGTCCAATAGAGCTGAGATTTTTAGGGGTATTGCTGGAGTTGCCCCTAATGTGGCTGAGTACTGGATAGAGGCCACGAGAGAATTATGGGCGACTGGATCGCACCAGAGCAAAAATTAAAGGGTGATGTATCACTGCTACGAGATGAAGCATATCAATGGTGGCTCACTGTAAAGGAGGGCACTCAGCCCGAACAACTGACCTGGGAATTCTTCAAATCTGCCTTCCAGGGAAAACAAATAGGTGCCAGTTATGTGGATGTCGGAGGAGAGAGTTTTTCAATCTGACTTAGGGGGACAAATCAGTGGCCGAATATGAGGCCGAGTTCTTAAGGCTGAGACGCTATGCGAGAGGTATGGTGGCGACTGAATACGAGCGATGTGTTCGCTTCGAGGACGGCCTCAGAGATAGCTTAAGAGTTCTAATAGCTCCACAGAGGGAGCGAGACTTTGCTGCACCAGTGGATAAGGCGAAGATCGCCGAAGAGGTTAAGCGCACTGAGCGCCAGAACCGTGAGAAAGAGAGAGGTAGGAATAGGAGGGATTCGGAGCCCTCGAGTTTCATTCAGATGCCTAAGAAAAAGGCTAGGGTGGATGGGCCAGTCAGAGTTGGGGCCCCTATGGTTGCTACTGGTCAACAGCCTTGTACCGATTGTGTGAGGCGCCATCGTATGAAAATTTGAAAAGAAGCGTGCCATGTTTGAGGTGCGATTCATTGGAGCACCATATCAGAGAGTGTCCACGGAGGCCTGATCAGATGCAAGCTCCTGGTCTGGGTACCGCATAGCCGCCGAGGGGTGTTCAGTAGCCACTGAGAGGCCGCGGTCAGGCTCGAGGTGGTAATCGGTTGGGCCGTGGGTAGAGAGGACCGGGCAGAGGTGCTAATCAGACTGAGGTGAGGCAGTCGGCTTTGGTATATGCTACACATCGTCGAGAGGAGGGAGATGCTCCGGATGTCATCACGGGTACTTTCTTAATTTTTAATGTACCTTATATTGCATTGATAGTTATAGGATCCACTCATTCCTATGTTGCCTGCTCTCTTACTGAAATCTTGGGGATTCCGGTTGAGAGTACTCCGAGTGAAATTACGGTATTAAGTCCATTGGGGCAGTCCGTCCGGGTTAATAAGTTATTTAGAGACATCCCTTTAGAGGTACAATGAGTTATTTTTCTGGCCGATCTAATGGAACTCCCTTTTGGAGAATTCGATCTGATACTGGGCATGGATTGGCTAGTTAAGCACTGAGTGAACCTGGATTGTGCCACTAAACGGGTGGTATTGAGAACGGAGGGGGACAACGAAGTAGTTGTAATTGGGGAACGTCAGAACTACTTGTCGAATGTGATTTCCACATTGAGGGCAGAAAAGTTGGTTCGTAAGGGATGTGAGGTGTATCTGGCCTACAACAGTGTTTCAGATTCTGGGGATTCTTTTGTTAGAGAAATCAGAACGGTTAAAGACTTTCCGGATGTCTTCCCTGAAGAGCTACCTGGGTTACCACCAAACCGTGAAGTTGAGTTTGGGATTGAGCTCCTTCTTTGTACAGCTCTGGTGTCCATCGCCCCTTATAGAATGGCACCAAAGGAGCTCGTTGAGCTTAAAGCTCAAATCCAAGAATTACTAGATCGTGGGTTCATCCGCCCTAGTGTGTCTCCGTGTGGAGCACCAGTTCTGTTCGTAAAAAAGAATGACGGATCCATGCATATGTGCATTGATTATCGGCAACTGAACAAGTTGACCATCAAGAATAAGTACCCCCTGCTAAGGATAGACGACTTGTTCGATCAGTTCCGAGGAGATTCGATTTTCTCTAAAATTGACCTCAGATCTGGGTACCATCAGTCGAGAGTTAAGGAGGCTGATATATACAAGACTGCGTTTAGGATATATGGCATGTATAGCTAGACTCTTACACGCTAGGTTAGTTCGAGAATCGACTAAATCGTAGCTCTGATACCAACTAAATGTAACACGCCTAACCCGTATCCGTCGCCGGAATAGGGTTAAGGGGCGTTACCAGAGGAACGGAGACTTTTACGGACAATTCATAACATAATTCATCATATCACATCAAAGTTCCCCTTAAATAGGTCATTGAGACCTTAAACATGCTTTAGAATAGGGTCAGGACTACACCAAACACATACAAAATTCTTGGAAATTTGAACATTTTTTCAAAACTGCAGAGGTCACACGCCCGTAGAGTCAGGCCGTGTGCCTCACACGGCTACCAGACACGCCCATGTGTCAAGACCGTGCCAAAACAGGGCATACATACTGACTTGTCCACACGGCCACCAGACACGCCCATGTGCCATGGCTGTGTGAAATTAAGCTAGCTACTGACTCGGTCACACGGCCACCAGGCACGCCCGTGTGCCACGACCGTGTAACCTGGCCAGGCACACTTTGAAGTGGCCATTGAGCCACACGGCAGAGACACACGCTCATGTCCCTTGGCCGTGTATGCAAAATAGGCCATTTACAAGGCCAAAATGCCACCCACTCTTGGGTCATTCCTACAGTCTCAAACAAACATTATTACATACACAATTGGCAACCAAAATCATGTCAAGTGAACAACATATCATCTCATTCAATATCATTTCTATTCATACCAACTTGTATACTAATTTGCACAACAAGTTCACATATAAAACTAATCATATTTCATCATCAATTTGCCACATTCATAGAACCATCTCATTGTTCAAACATATATACTCATATTGCATCAATATGCTTACCATAGCCTTGACCATTTCATAGGCATAAGATTATACCAAATCAAACTCATATAGCACAGCATCACATACAAAACAAAATCACTTATCTAGCCACATCACATGGCTACATATATACATGTCTCAACATACTCCACAACAACTAGCCTATACATGCCATATTTAGCTATTTACACATTCAAAAGTACCAAAATTGAGTTTGATAGTGTGGTGATGATCCTCGACGGTCCCCGAGCCTCTTGTAGCTTTAACGATCTATAAAACAGAACAAACACACACAAAGTAAGCTTTCAAAAGCTTAGTAAGCCATATACAAATAAACATAGCATAAAATGCACATAACCATCTTGTTACATTGACATTAATGTTTCTCAATGCATATTTATCACATATTCTTTGGCTCATTTACTTAGCCATAGCTTGCTACATTCTTCAACTCAAATATCACATATACACATAGCTCATTCAAGCATATATTCACTTATTATCTCATCATTTCTGTACACATATTCACCTTAGTAAGTTCATATGGACACTTACCTTTCATACACACATAGTATACTTTTCAAATGTACCTGAAACGAATATACAACCCACATAGTCGTTCATTTCTCGGACTTGCCCGTTGAACTGTTCAGAACCTAATAGGATACTCAGAGTGCTCGGAGTAGTCGCACAATGCCAACATTCCAGACGTTGTCTTACATGTACTCAGATATCGATGCCACTGTCCCAGACAGGGTCTTACACGAATTAAATACGATGCCAATGTCCCAGACATGGTCTTACACGTAAATCTCAAATTGATGCCAATGTCCCAGACGTGGTCTTACACAAAATCTCGAATCAATGCCAACGTACCAGACGTGGTCTTACATGATATCACATTTCGGACACCTATGTCATGACAGATGCTATCCTATCTATTCCTAGGTTCATACGGGACTTCTCAGACTTTAACAACTTGTCGATATATACGTAAGTTCAGATTTCCCATACATTCCATCTCAATGGATATTCATAGCAATTTGAGTCTCATATATACACAAATAATTCAATTCAAATACATTTATTTGTATATCGACTTACCTCAGATTCGATTAACGGAAACGGACATGGCTACTCGATTACTTTCGATTTCCCACGATCTAAGTTCGTTTTCTTCGGTTCTTGATCTATACATATTCAAATTTAACCCTTTTATTCATCAACTCATTCAATTCAATCCAAAAACATATATTTAGGGCAATTTGCAAATTAGCCCTCACATTTTTACATTTGGACAATTTAGTCCCTATTTCATAAAATCACAAAATACACATAATTTCAAGTTACCCATGCCTAGCCGAATTCTCATGTAGCTCATACAAGTCCTTACATTTAATTTATTTCACAATTTAGTCCTTCAAAATATTATTTTCTAAATTAATCTCAAAATACTCAAATTCATCAAAAACTCAAAGACAAACTATGTTAATCAACCACATATAATTCATATTTCACCATCAAACATCCAAAAACTCACATGTTCATCAAAGGCACTTTAAAAAATATTCATCAATTCACAAAATTGAGACATGGGTTTTGAAGAACACGAAGCAACGGATACAAAAACGTAGAAATCATTAAAAACCGAAGCAAAATATACCTTGAATCAAATAACATGGCTGAACCTAGCTTTGTTTATTTTCTTTCTTTCCTTTGATAGTTTCAGCTAACAAAGATGAACATATGACTTATTTTCATGTTATTTTTATTATAACATTACTTATTAATTCATTTACTATATTAACTTTATAATTAATCATATAAAACATATAAATACAAGGTCATTAATGACCTTTGCCGCCCACTTACTTAAATAGTGGTTAAATTGCCACATAAATCCTCCACAATTAAAAGCCACATAGATTTAGCCATTAATCAAATAGAAAGCCACTTTTACGATTTATGCGATTTAGTCCTTTGCTCAAATTACTCACACAAACAGACAAATTTAATCACGAAACTTACATACATGCTTAATCACATATCATAGACACAGAAAATAATATTAAAATATTTTTACTGACTCAGATTTATGGTCCCGAAACTACTGTTCCGACTAGTGTCTCAACCGGACTGTTACAAAATCTACCTAGAACAGAGGAAAAGATAAAACTTGGGGTTGTTGAAATTATCCTGAAAAAGAAAATGAAAGCAATTTAAAAAGAAGCAAAGGAGGAAACCCTAGGGCGTGAACCACGGGTAGAGAAACTGAAGCAAATTAGAATGTAGTGGTTGAATAGAGACTGAAAGAAAAATGAAGGTTGAGACCTTGAATAGAAACTAAAGCAAAAAAATGAAGGTTGAATAGAAACTACGCAACTGAAGTGTGAATTGGACAAACGAAGGTTGTCTTCCTAATGTTCTTCTATTGTTTCAATCTGTTCCTTCGTGAATTATAGTGATGAAAATGATGTTTGAGTTGAATTTTATTTGCCAACCTATGAGTGAAATCTCATAGGGTTAGGATTACTTTGATGAAATTTAACTGTCTTTAATGGCTGCAGTAAAAATCAGAGTTATTTTATTGTTTCATTCAATTATTTTATTCTTTAGAATGTATTTGAGCAATCCTTAGACGTAGTCGACTATGCAACACCCTTAAATTAATCTAAATTTTGAAACGGTTGGATTAGTTAGACCATGGGTGAATTATATGAGCAAGTATTCGATAGATACTTGCAGTAAAATCTAGACATAGAGCAGCGTTCACAGAGGGAAACATTGTAGGGTACCGTGTTAAAAGCCTATAGACACAAGCAAGGTAACTTGAGGTTTCTTCCTTCGAAAGAAGAAAGCCACTTAAGAACTTTTCTGAGCAGTAGGCTAATTCTGATTTTGCTGTAATTTTTTGGTAATGCTCTGTAACCCTATTCCAGCAACGGATACGGGTTAAGGGTGTTACAATGAATTCTGCCACTGCTCAACTGAACGCCATACATATGGCTAAAGACCATCTACGATGAAGGTTGTCTAGGAAGATGACAAATACCAACAATTATTGGACAAATACCAACAATTATTGGATAAAATCAACCGAATAGAGGCTGAAAAGGGTGCATCAGATATCTATGGAGGAGAGAAACTACTCTTCCACTATATTAATAATCCTACCAAGGATGTGAACTTGTAACACCCCAAACCCGGTCAACACGCTACGACCGATTCTAGCATGTCACAGGGAAAAACATTTTTAAAGAAGACAGGAGGTTGTTTTAATTTTGTAAAGAATCGTTATTGAAAACAAGTTGCCGTCTCTTATTTTAATAAAACCTTTGATTTTCATGAAAAGCCGAATTAGTTTAAGTAATATCGCTAAAACCGTCCAAATTTGGTCTTAAAGAAAAACTCAGTTAACTTGTTGTCACTACTTGTTTGCCGTTACCCGATGGTAAAGTTTTAGAAAAACCCGACGAGTTGTGAAAGTTTGGAAAACATTCTTTTTATGGGTTATTTAGGCATGCCGTTTCGTTTAACTTATACAAATTTCCGTGAGAAATAAAGCAGATAAATAAACCCCAAAATCAAAGTTAGTGGCCTTATTACAACCCGAAAACCAGATTTAAAGTAAAGTAAACCAAAATAGTAATTTAAAACAAAACCCGAAAGAGAATGTGCATGGCCACCTCGAGTCCGCCCCGGCTCCGCATCCGCGATCTACGAATCATCTGCAAAATGTAAAGGAAGGGGTGAGTCACCGAGACCCAGTGTATACTTCCCCAACCCGAAAATGTTAATGCCCTTACACAGTTTCATAAGCCAACATGCATGTCATGCAACCCAAAAACCTAACCATCCTAAACTCCAGATCTACCCGTGTGGTACCAAACCACCGTGGTCAAAACCGCTGGTGACCGTAGTCACAAATAATATACATATGTGGTCAAAACCACTAGTGACCGTAGTCACAAATAATGTGTGTGGGGCCAACCCACATTGTGGTCACAACCATTGGGGACAATCCCGTATATCGTCATGTGGGGCCAACCCACTGTGGTACCAAACCACTAGGACGAGTCACAAAGATAAATATATGTGGTACCAAACCACTGGTGGTCAAAACTACTGAGACTTAGTCACAATAATATAGAAAGCGGGGCCAACCCACGGTGTGGTCAAAACCACTGGTGACAGTCTAGAATCATGCCTTCCCCCTCCTCTCATCATACCCATTTTTATGAACATGCTTTTAATGGCATAATAATCATGCTTAACATACAAAAATCACATGGCATGGCATATACAGATTTACATAGGCATTTAATGTTAGCCAATCAAGTGGACTTACCCGGAGTCCTCGCTTTTACCCACAAGGGTAACATACCCATTTCAACGGTTATTCCGGCATTTGACAATATACATGATAAACATATTAACTAATGAAGTGTGTAAGAGTTACACACTGATTACCCGTGTACGACGCTTTCTCGCTCATGCATCGCTGTTAATCGACACTACCGCTATCCGTCTCATCGCTTTGCTCGGATGCCGCCACACACCCGGCACAATCGCGAATAGCCGACACTGCCCTCCTTTTGAACTTAGGGGCTGGGGTCTCAGATCTAACCCCACCTACCGCTTGGCTGACATTAGGGTCCATAATACCTTTGGTCACTAAATTAGATTAACACAGAGAATAACTAAGAATGGAGATTTAACCCGAAGGAACAGATCCCTTACCTAGATCGACAGATCTCAAGATCAAGATCCAAACTACAAACCGAGCAAGTCGAGAGAATCCAAACTTATGCGTCACCCCCTTCCTATATTTGGCCAAACACATCACTATTAAACAAATAGCCATTCGGCTTTGGTCATGAAATCCCGAAAGAGATAACGTGAGAAAATGATCGCCCCCTTACCTCAACACCTTACCATCACCAAGCCAAAGCCGAAGCAACGCGAAGATGAGCCCCCCTTCAATCGGCCAAGAACCAACAACATAGGATTAATGCCTTCGGCATCAGCAAGAAGAAAAGAAGATTTAAAACTAGAGGGAGACACTTACCACGATTGAACAGATATCCGATCAACAAGTTATGCCGCAAAATAAGAACGATCCGTAAGATGTGGGTTGAGATTCGGCTAGAGTAGATTCTTCAGGAAAGAGAAGCACATAGAATGCTCTTGGGATCCAAGAGGTTTCGGCTATGGTTCCAAAAGAAGAGAAAGAAATCGAAAGAGAAGGAGGGTAATGGTTTCGGCTCTTGCTTACACAAATAAAGGAAGAAAAAGAAGAGTGATATGGCTTTGGAGAGATTCAGCTACAAAGGGTTTCAAGAAGAAAGATGAAAACAAAAGTGAAAAGGAGATAGATATGGTGTTTTCAGCTTTTGAAGATGAGAAGGAAAGAATGCACCAAAGTGACCCTAATGGTCTTTTAATGTTTCGCCTAAGATAGAAAAATAAGAAGAACCGAAATTGCCTAGACAACTTTCGACAAAGAAGAAAATAGAGGGGTTTTTGAGAGAGAGTTCTAAGCACAACTCTACCTGCCGAAAAAAAAGAACCGAACCCACTTGCACCTTAAACAAATTTGGCACACTCACTCCCCGCCAACACAAAACCGATTCCCCCTTCCCTATGCAGAGTTTAGAATTCGGCCAACTCTAGCTCCCATGTCCATCTCCTCAATTTTCTCCTGGCCACTCATTCAAACCGATTTGAATGAGTCAAACTCCTACAATTTCTCTTCTCCACCCATTTGAATCTGTTGACTCTTTCAACATCTATCCATCGAGTCCATCTTGAGCACATCTCCTCCAAGTCCTGGCGTCAAAAGAATATGCGAGAAGGGATCTTCGCACTCGAACCAAAGCTCTCCCACTTGCATGTGGCGTCACTCTCCTTGTGCTTAAGTGGCACCTCCCTTGCCACTTTACCACTGGGATACTTGTGTCAAAACACTCCAATAATTTCCCTTAACACCTAACTCACCCAGCTCCCCCCTTCTTAGAAGCCCAAAACGAAACTTTTTGCTATGGCTCAGGCCTACCCCTGGCTCATGCCTGAACCCCAAAACACCCTAAACTAGCTCAACAACCATACCATCACATGCAAACACACATAAATTCAAAGACCCCGATTTAAGGATGTTACAGTTCTACCCCCCTTAAAAATAATTTCGGCCTCGAAATTACCTGGTCAAAAGAGTTGAGGGTATTGCTGCCGCATCACATCCTCTGGTTCCCACGTGGCCTCTTCCGCTCCATGATTTCGTCATAACACTTTCACCTAAGGAACCGATTTCCTACGTAAGACTTTGACATCCCGATCTAGTATCTGCACTGGTTCTTCCTTAAAAGACAAATCCGGGCTCACCTCGATCTCCTCCACTGGCACAACATGCGACGGATCTGATCGATAGCGCCTAAGCATGGAGACATGAAACACGTCGTGAATCTGACTCAATTCTGATGGTAACTTGAGCTGATAAGCTACTAGTCCTACCCACTTCAACACCGTATAAGGCCCGATAAACCTAGGGCTCAGCTTGCCCTTCCGACCAAACCTCAGCACCTTCTTCCATGGCGACACTTTTAGAAAGACCCTGTCACCCACTGCAAACTCTATATCCCTTCGCTTGAGATCAGCATAGGACTTCTCGCCGTCCAAGCTTCCTTCGATTTGAGCTCGAATCACCTTAACCTTATCCTCTGTTTTCAAAGAACCAACTCTGACCCAACATCCGACGCCACCCAACTCTATCCAACACGTAGGGGTACGACACTTTCGTCCATATAATGCTTCATACGGTGCCATCTGGATACTCGCCTGATAACTATTCTTGTACGCGAACTCTGCCAACGGTAAATATTCCTCCCAACTACCGCTGAAATCCAAAACACAACCCCTTAACATATCTTCCAAGATCTGAATCACCCTTTCTGATTGCCCATCTGACTGCGGATGAAATGTCGTGCTGAAGTCCAACCTTTAACCTAACGCATGATGTAACGCTTTCCAAAACCTTGACGTGAATCTGGGATCCCTATCTGAGATAATCGACACCGGCACTCCATGGAGTCTCACTATTTCCGCTACATACAACTTAGCCAACTTTTGGAGTGAGTAATCAACCCGAACCGGTATAAAATGACCTGATTTTGTCAGACGATCAACAATCACCCAGACCGAGTCTTTCTTACTGGGCGTAAGGGGTAGCCCACTGAGAAAATCCATTGTAATCCTTTCCCATTTCCATTGCGGAATCTTTACCGGCTGTAATAGACCCGATGGTAACTGATGTTCAGCTTTGACTTGTTGACACATTAGACACTTACTTACAAATTCGATTACTTCCTACTTCAGACTCGGCCACCAAAACTGTTCCCGCAAATCTCGGTACATCTTACTACCTCCAGGATGCATAGCGTATGGACTGCTATGAGCTTCCTGAAGAATGCTATACCTTAACTCAACGTCCTTCGGCATACAAACTTTCCCTTGAAAACACAACACTCCATCGCTGCTCAAGCTATAACCCTCCATTCCACCATTCTGCACTTGTAAACATCGAGCACTTAAGACTTCATCCACTAGTTTGTTTCTCCTTGCCGATTCACCCAAGTCGGCTTCACCGCACTTCGCTAGCGCTGCACTCCGTCATCATACAGGCTAAGGTAGGCAAACATTTCTCTCAGGTCTGCTACCACCTTGTAGCTCAACGCATCAGCCACTATGTTAGCCTTACCCGGATGGTATTCAATTGAGCAGTCGTAGTCCTTCAACAACTCGATGCACCTCCGCTGCCTCAAATTCAATTCCTTCTGAGTCAAGAGGTACTTCAAAATCTTGTGATCCGTGTAGACTATAGACTTCTCCCCATACAAGTAATGCCTCCAAATTTTTAGGGCGAAAACCACTGCAGCCAACTCCAGATCATGTGTCGGGTAGTTCGCTTCGTGGGGTCTCAACTGCCGAGACGCATACGCCACTACTTTCCCCTCTTGCATCAGCACACATCCTAATCCGATATGCGACGCATCACAATACACCGTAAACTCTTTCCCCGCTTCAGGCTTAATCAAAACCGGAGCTTCGGTCAAAATCCTTTTTAACTTGTCAAAACTTCCCTGTTGCTTATCTGACCACACAAATAGAACCCCTTTTCTCAGCAACTTGGTCAACGGCGCTACAATCAAGGAAAAACCTTCCACAAATATGACACAGCACTCGTGTTTCGTAGCCACGATACCTCGAGCATAATGACTTAACTGAAGAAACTCCACCTCATACTCCGACACTGACTTATTCCCCTGGACCAAATTCAAGAACGCCTTGCGCTGTGCATCAATGTAACTGGCCCTCGTACTTCCTCTGATAAGCTGCCTTAAAGAAATCCCAGGTGATGTCGTCGGCCATTGCTCCATCCCTGACCGTGAGCCACCACTGATAAGACTCATCCTGGAGAAGAGACACTATCCCCTTCAGCTTCTCCTCAGCCGACAAATCTAAATCATCCATTAGACATTCCATCACCTCCAGCCAATACTCAGCTATATTGGGAGCCACACCAGATACACCTCTGAATACCTTTGCTCCATTCTCCCGGAGTCATTCGGACACAGATTTCTGAGCTCCCCTTCCAACGCCTGCACCCGCGACTCTTTCCAGAACCCACAGCATCGCCCGCGACACTGCGTCGTCACCACCTGTCTGATCTTGAAACTCTGCGCCTACAGCTGGCGGCGGTGGTACCTCATTCTCTGACCCATGACCAGACCCTACCGGTTCCGACACAGTCATCCTACCTCTACCACGACCACGTGTATTACGCCCACGTCTTCGTGTGCTCATGACTACCGTTCACAAATTAATCTAATTTCAAAATTTTATGCATTAGATTCGTTCCACTGTTATTACAGCATAGTTTTATGAACAGTTTATTATAGGGATCATTCTCGTAAGTTCACGCAATCCTACAAGTTTCAGTATCTAAAGTAATTTCCTATTACTACCAGTCATATCACAATCATCACAATCATATAAACAAAGAGCTAGGGGTACTTACCGCATGGATCGGTCTTAGGAGACTCGGTGCCATGCTTTCCCAAATCAAGCATTTTTCATCAAGATCATTTCGTAACCCATTATTGAAAATATTTTGGGCCTCGAGCCCACAGTCGAGCTTTTAAACTTGGCTCGATACCAAAATTGTAACACCCCAAACCCGGTCAACACTTTATGCGACCAATCCAAAGATGTCACGAGGAAAAACATTTTTAAAGAAGACAGGAGGTTGTTTTAATTTTGTAAAGAATCGTTATTGAAAACAAGATGCCGTCTCTTATTTTTAGAAAACCTTTGATTTTCATGAAAAGCCGAATTAGTTTAAGTAATATCGCTAAAATCGTCCAAATTTGGTCTTAAAGAAAAACTCAGTTAACTTGTTGTTACTACTTGTTTACCGTTACCCGATAGTAAAGTTTTAGAAAAACCCGACGAGTTGTGAATGTTTAGAAAACATTCTTATTATAGGTTATTTAGGCATGCCGTTTCGTTTAACTTATACAAATTTCTGTGAGAAATAAAGCAGATAAATAAACCCCAAAATGAAAGTTAGTGGCCTTATTACAACCCGAAAACTAGATTTAAAGTAAAGTAAACCAAAATAGTAATTTAAAACAAAACCCGAAAGAGAATGCGCATGGCCACCTCGAGTCCGCCTCAGGCTCGCATCCGCGATCTAGGAATCATCTCGCAAAATGTAAAGGAAGGGGTGAGTCACCGAGACCCAGTGTATACTTCCCCAACCCGAAAATGTTAATGCCCTTACACAGTTTCATAAGCCAACATGCATGTCATGCAACCCCAAAACCTAACACTCCGAAACTCTTGAATCTACCCCGTGTGGTACCAAACCACTAGTGGTCAAAACCACTGGTGACCGTAGTCACAAATAATATACATATGTGGTCAAAACCACTGGTGACCGTAGTCACAAATAATGTGTGTGGGGCCAACCCACATTGTGGTCACAACCACTGGTGATAATCCCGTATATCGTCATGTGGGGCCAACCCACTATGGTACCAAACCACTGGGACGAGTCACAAAGATAAATATATGTGGTACCAAACCACTGGTGGTCAAAACCACTGAGACTTAGTCACAATAATATAGAAAGCGGGGCCAACCCACTGTGTGGTCAAAACCACTGGTGACAGTTTAGAATCATGCCTTCCCCCTCCTCTCATCATACCCATTTTTATGAACATGCTTTTAATGGCATAATAATCATGCTTAACATACAAAAATCACATGGCATGGCATATACAGATTTACATAGGCATTTAACGTTAGCCAATCAAGTGGACTTACCCGGAGTCCTCGCTTTTACCAGAAGGGTAACGTACCCATTTCAACGGTTATTCCGGCTTTTGACAATATACATGATAAACATATTAACTAATGAAGTGTGTAAGAGTTACACACCTGATTACCCATAATACGACGCTCTCTACGTCGGTACTATCGTTAATCGACACTATCGCTATTTGTCTACTGCTTTGCTCAGATGCCGGCCCACACCCCGGTAGCCAATCGTGAACAGCCGACACTGCCCTCCTTTTGAACTTAGGGGCTGAGGTCTCAGATCTAACCCCACCTACCGCTTTGCTGACATTAGGGTCCATAATACCTTTGGTCACGAAATCAGATTAACACAGAGAATAACTAAGAATGGAGATTTAACCCGAAGGAACAGATCCCTTACCTAGATCGATAGATCTCAAGATCAAGATCCAAACTACGAACCGAGCAAGTCCCGAGAATCCAAACTTATGCGTCACGCCCTTCCTATATTCAGCCAAACACATCACTATTAAACAAATAGCCATTCGGCTTTGGTCATGAAATCCCGAAAGAGATAACGTGAGAAAATGACCGCCCCCTTACCTCAACACCTTACCATCACCAAGCCAAAGCCAAAGCAATGCGAAGACGAGCCCCCCCGTCAATCGGCCAAGAACCAACAATATAGGATTAATGCCTTCGGTATCAGCAAGAAGAAAAGAAGATTTAAAACTAGAGGGAGACACTTACCACGATTGAACAGATATCCGATCAATAAGTTATGTCGCCAAATAAGAACGATCCGCAAGATGTGGGTTGAGATTCGGCTAGAGTAGATTCTTCGGGAAAGAGAAGCACATAGAATGCTCTTGGGATCCAAGAGGTTTCGGCTATGGTTCCAAAATAAGAGAAAGAAATCGAAAGAGAAGGAGGGTAATGGTTTCGGCTCTTGCTTACACAAATAAAGGAAGAAAAAGAAGAGTGATATGGCTTTGGAGAGATTCGGCTACAAAGGGTTTCAAGAAGAAAGATGAAAACAAAAGTGAAAAGGAGATAGATATGGTGTTTTCGACTTTTGAAGATGAGAAGGAAAGAATGCACCAAAGTGACCCTAGTGGTCTTTTAATGTTTCGGCTAAGATGGAAAAAGAAGAAGAACCGAAATTGCCTAGACAACTTTCGGCAAAGAAGAAAATAGAGGGGTTTTTGAGAGAGAGTTCTAAGCATAACTCTACCTGCCGAAAAAAAAAAGAACCGAACCCACTTGCACCTTAACCAAATTCGGCACACTCACTCCCTGCCAACACAAAACCGATTCCCCCTTCCCTATGCAGAGTTTAGAATTCGGCCAACTCTAGCTCCCATGTCCATCTCCTCAATTTTCTCCTGGCCACTCATTCAAACCGATTTGAATGAGTCAAACTCCTACAATTTCTCTTCTCCACCCATTTGAATCTGTTTACTCTTTCAACATCTATCCATCAGAGTCCATCTTGAGCACATCTCCTCCAGTCTGGCGTAAAAAGAATATGCGAAAGGGATCTTCGCATCAACCAAAGCTCTCCCACTTGCATGTGGCGTCACTCTCCTTGTGCTTAAGTGGCGCCTCCCTTGCCACTTTACCACTGGGATACTTGTGTCAAAACACTCCAATAATTTCCCTTAACACCTAACTCACCCAGCTCCCCCCTTCTTAGAAGCCCAAAATGAAAATTTTTTCTATGGCTCAGGCCTACCCCTGGCTCATGCCTGAACCCCAAAACACCCTAAACTAGCTCAACAACCATACCATCACATGCAAACACACATAAATTCAAAGACCTCGATTTAAGGATGTTACAGAACTACATCAAAAATAGGGGTAAAAATCCCTATTAAAATACATATAATCTCGGATGGAGAGATCGCCCGAACTTGAGATGGGGAGGAAAGCAAGGAAAAGGTAGTAGCTCGAATCAAGCTAAAAACACTAACTATCAACCTTTTTATTTTCAGAAACCTCCTAATAGGGCCAACCCAAGTGACCATATTGTATGTGGTTAACGTTTGGATAGAATCAAGGGGGAGATGTAGTAAATGAGAATGGATGTGAAGCAGGTGCAGTCTGAGTGCACCAACTCAACAAGAACATTGACTAAATTTGAAGATCAAATGTGTGAATTGATGAGCATGATGGGTGACATCAAAAGAAAAATAGGCACAAGTATTCCAAGCAATATGGAAAATAATCCTTGTAGGGAAGGGAAGGAGCACGTGAAAGCCAACTCAAGAGGTAAATATGGAGAATATTGATGATCTTCAAGAAAAACCCCTAGAAGCTGACATCGAATTTGAACCAGAGGTAGTAGAGGTAGTAGTTGCGTCGAAAGTTGAGCCAAAGATAGAAACAACCAAAGATTCTGCCATTACAAAAATACCATTCCCTTAAAGACTAGAGGAAAAGCAAAAGTAAGATGAAGATGAGTTTTTAAGTTTTCTGAACATGTTCAAAACTTTAAACATTAACCTGCCCTTGATTGAATTAATTGAGAAAGTTCCTAAGTATGCCAAGTTTTTAAAGGAAAGTGTCTAGGCGTAGGAAAATTAAGGTAGGTGAGCAAGTTAGTATAAGCGCTTCCTGTAGTGCTATTATCTCAAGATAGGTTCCCCAAAAATTGAAAGACCCGGGAAGTTTTACTATTCTCATAGAGATAGGGAGCACTCATTTTAATAGAGCTCTATGTGACTTAGGAGCTAGTATTAATTTAATGCCTCTATCTATTTTTGAAAAACTCGGGTTAGGAGACCTAAAAAATACCCAGATAACACTACAGTTGGCCGACAGATCCTCAGTACATCTAAAAGGAGTACTAGAAGATGTGTTAGTCAAAGTGCACAGCTTTATCATCCTGGCAGACTTTATGGTTCTAGATTTTGAAGAAGATTGAGAAATACCCATCCTGCTAGAGAGGAAAGTAGAAGGAAGTCAAGAGAGTATTGCAATAAATTATCTATTTCTGATAATCCCGAGCCAAGAGACATATTTCCTATAATGTGTGCAGGTTGAAAAAATAGGTTTAAGGAAAGGGACAAGCAGGCAAAGGTGGAGTGGCACAACAGACGATGGACTAATATTAATATAAATGAAGAATCATCCTTCTATGAAATAATAATACAATTGGGTGAATCTGGCAACAAAACTTAAATAATTTGAATTGATTTATTATATTTTGTAGCTTAGGTTTTAATTTTTATTAATTTTATTTTTTATATAAACCATAACACTCTAGAAATTGTAATTTTGGGTGAAAATAGAGCTAGTGTCGCGACATGGTACCCCATGTCGGAACACCAAAGGTAGATTTGATGGAATTAAGGAAACCACTTCAATGTCTCAACATGAAATTTGGGTGTCGCCACACGCCCGTGTGCCAGGCCATGTAACTCTTGAAATGGCCTCACACGCCCGTCTACCAGACCGTGTGCTAGGCTGTCTAACTGACTGACTTGTAACCTTTTAAAACCTACAGGGGACACACGGCCGTGTCGCATGGCCGTGTGTCACACTCGGTTGAGACACATGTCCGTGTCTTAGGCCGTGTTGACAAGAAATAGACTAATTTCAAGCACACACCTACAAGCCATTTGCACATACAATCAAGCTTTAAAACATACCTAAAACATGCATAATAAAACCAATTCAATAGGTCATTTATCCATTCAACCAATATGCCAAAAGGCACCTCAATCACAAATTATCAAATCAACCTAAATATAAAAATATTTATCCATGAATCAACCATACACAACTACCTATTGCCATACCAAGGCATTGACTATATACAAAGTTACAATCAAACATGCCAAATTGGTTATTCAAAATATACCTTCACTTGAGCTTATCAACCCTAACCATTTAAGCATCAAAATGCAAAAATTTCACCAACCATAATACCACAAATATTCATGCCAAACATAGCAACTAGATCATTAATACAAGTCCACCTATACATGCCATTATAATAATGACCAAAACATCAAAAGCTACCAATATATCCGTGGGATAGTGTGATAGGTGTCCAACGAGCCTCTCAACCGAACGAGCTTCCTATTTTCTAAAAAAACATAGGAAAGAAAACTATGTAAGCGTATAATGCTTAGTAAGTTCGTAGCATAAAACATAACTTACCATTTCATTCCATAGCATTAAAATTTAACATGATATAATCCAACCAATAGCTTGGCACAAGCCTAAGCACCAAAAAGAATACATTTTAGCATACTTGAACATAATTTAATTGGATTTATCATCTTTCATAACATAACATGCTTTCCATGTATATCACCATTTCAATCTTTTTCATAAATACATGTCTTGGTTCATATTGAACACTTACTATTTCCTTTCCATTTCATGCATGTTGGATCGTTTAGAATATCATCGAATACATGGGATAGCTCACATGAAGTGTGCTAAACATACAATCGTAACCTTTTCCTTTCTTTTACATCGTTGCTCACACAAACTGTGAAATTGGCCCGCTCAAAAGAGCTGTGGGTCAGAACGTAAGCTACTCAATGCTGCTCACACGAGCTGTGGAGTATTAGCAAAAAAGGTAGGACCTCAGCCATCGGTAGGACATTCAAGACCAACACCCGAAACATGAAAACCTTAATGACATGTCATTTGTATCCTATGAATTTCTAAGGTTCAAACGGGGCTCGATAGTCGTCGTAACATCGTTGGATTACATTAATTAATTACATAACTATCAACAATTTACATATAGCTCAAGAGATAGCATTAAAACATTACACAAATACACGAACTTACCTCGACGATAAAGGCGTAGAAACGAAGTCGACTAATCCGAAGCTTTATTTTTACCCCTATCTAAATCCGTACGAGGTCTACCTTGATCTAAATAGATAAATTCAATCTATTTAATATTCATTCTATTCAATTAAGTACAAAATTCATACATTTGCAAAATTATGCTTTTGCCCCTATTATTTTGATTTCTTTACAAATTAGTCCTTAAGCTCATAAATTGAAATTCATACAATTTCATCCACGTACTAAACTAGCCTAATTTAGTATAATCCCATAGCAACTCATACAAATCATTATTTTACAATTTGACCATTTATTTTACACATTTTACAAATAAATCCCTAATTGACATTTTGAACAAAAATCACTTTACAAAAGTTGTTTTTTTATCAACAAAGATTCATTTTCTTCCATCGAACATAAAAAATCACATGAATACATTCATGGAAAAACACTAACCCTGTAACAGTTTTGTAAATTAGTCCCTGGGCTAGCTAGATTAAGCTACAACGATCCCGAAAACATAAAAATCATTAAAAACAGGACAAAAATCACTTACATGCACACCAAAGCTTGTCGAAAGCTGAAGAACCCAAAAAGGTGTTATTTTCCTTTACAATTTCGGTAAAGAAGATGAATGAATAGAAAAATGGAATTGTTTTACTTAATTTTGACTTTATTTATTAAATTACCTATATAACCTTGTTATTAAACATTAAAATCACTTAATTCATGTCCAAGAATGTCCACTAACTTTATAAATGGTAAAATTACCATTTAAATCCCTTAACCATTTAATTTCATAGCCATTTGGTACCATTGTCTTATAGAGCTCTAATTTTTCACCTTTTTTGATTTATTCTTTGTCACCAAAATAAACATGGAAACGATAAAATTTCTTAACGAAATTTTTATATGACACTACTAACATACTATAGACATTAAAATAATAATAAAATAAATATTTCCATGTCAGATTTGTGGTCTCAAAATCACTATTTCGATTTCACTGAAAATAGGATGTTACATTCATTGTCATATTTTCTATTAGCTCGTACGCATCTTCACGCGTTCTATTCATCAAGGCTCCTCCTCTTGCTCCATCTAATTCGAACCTTGATTGCACATCCTTGGTAATCACTAAGGTAATCTGTGCTATGGGCACTTCTGAATCAACATCTTGAAATGCTCCCATGCTTCATGGAGGCTTTCTCCTTCTAATTGCTTGAACATCAAAATTTCCATTCTTAGCTGGACCGTTTTGCTAATGGGAAAGAACTTTTGTAGGAATTTTCCTGCGTGTTCATCCCATTTCGTGATCGATCCTGGTGCCTGTGAATTTAGCTAAGAAAAAACATTATCGATTAATGAAAAGGGGAACGACCGACGGCGAATAGTGTCATTAATGACCCTATTGTATTTGAAGGCAACATAAAGCTTGAGGAGCTATTTTAAATGCTGATTTGGATCCTCTGTCATCATTCAGCGAAACTACAAATTGTTTTGGATCATCTGGATCGTGGTTGGCTTAATCTCGAAACTATTGGTTGTGATAGCTAGCCTCGTTATGCTCCATTGAACCATATCTAGATTTGGTAGCGCATACTCTCTAAGAATCCTCTCATTATGTGCCATGTTTAAATTTCAGGAGGTACATTTCCCACAGTATGTAGTGGAATTTGCATCTATTGCTATTGTTGCTGGCGATGATTCCTTCAAATAATTATTCTTGGATCTGCGACTGGCTCAATAGGTGTTCCCCTACTTTGGGTTATACACTAAACGCAAGAAGATAAGATTACTAAAAAACAAGAAAATTAAATTCATAAATATAACCTAAAAATTTCTTAATTATTCTATTATTATGTAAAAATTAAAACTAATATAGTGACATTGCCTCCTCGGAAACAGTGCCAACAACTTGACCACCCCCAAACGTACAAATGTCCAGAGTAGAAATCTTGCACAAAAGATATGGAAAATGGTATCCGTAAGTATACGGGTCAGGTTGTAATATAGTTACAATGAATTAGATGAGTACTCCGAGGATCATACACAAGGGAGGCGAGCATTAAATTAATTCTAACTTACACATAAATAGATCTAACTAATACGCTAGTCGGATTATAGTATGAAAGATTAAAAGAAGGGTTTTTGGATAAAGGGTAATAAAATAATAAGAAAAGAAATAATAGAAAATAAAAAAGAAAGGAATCAAATAAGTGAATATATATCAAATCTCGGCATGGGTGATTAGCTCACTTTCATAATTGTGATCAACTATCATCTCGAGTTTTCTCATACAATCAACTAGTCAATACCCTAGTAGGATCTTCTGATACGTCCACTGAAATACTAAGTCGACAGGAACTACTTATCTTATGACCTCACAGTCTAGACTGATTCAGAGTTAAGGTGTTCACGGATATGCCATATCAATTTTGGGTTAATTCCCACATTGATGACATTGTAGGGTTTTTAGGCATAGGGTTTAGTTTCTTCCTTTCCTAAACAACTGGTCTGTTGAGAAATCCCTACAAAGCAATTAATTATTCATACCTCCACTTGCTAATCCCCCATAGGAGGATTAGTTCCTCACGGATCTAGTAAACCATAAAAACTTGAATGAAAGAATGAATATGAAAAATAATTTCAAGAGCAATAGCTTAGAAGAAGCCTGATTGTATTGACTTTAAATGCAGAATCCTCACAGAGTTTGAGAATAATTTCAGAATCTGATTTCTTCCCGTAAGAAAATAACTAGAATGGAAATGAAGTCTAAACCCTAAAAGAAAAGAAAAAATAAAGTGAAACTCAAAAGCACTTTTGAAAAAGGTGTCCATAACATGTGTTAGCTGAGCCTATATATAGGCTTAGAATGGCCGTCGTCCTTAACACCAGGTCAGCTGATGTTTTCAAGCTTAAAGTTGGATTGTACGGACAAAAATGCACGTGGCTCATATTAATTTATGATACAGAGGCGATGTCGATACATCGAAGGCAGTGTGCTCAACTCCAGGATGTCTTCAGCGGTATGTCGCGACATCATCTGGCTATGTCGGGACATTGAAGGCAATCTTGGGCTTCTTCAGTTCTACTTCCTATGTTGCGACATCTAATGCTCCGTGTTGTAACCTAGCAATCGGTATTGAGTTAATACGCCTTCTAACTGTCTCTTGTACACTCACAAAGTGCATTAGCTCGCCGTTAGGTCTCAGTTGGCCCGTAAGGTCAATAAAAGACTCGAATAACACATTTTATTACACTTAACTAAACTTACTGAAAAGTAATTAAAACATAACTAAAATGCTTATGTTCAAGGTCCTAAAGCGCGAAAACTAGTTTATTCTGCTACACTGAATTACAGCAGATCAATATCATTCAAAAAACCCATTTGTCTATATTGATTTAGCAACAGAAAAATTCAAAACTTAATTAATTCTCAAAAAATGGGAACCAGTTTTGGCTTAACAAAAGCAAATCATGCAAATTATTTAGTCTAGTTAGCTAAAACCATCAAATTCCAAAACCAAAAATGTAATTCCAAAAATTTATCCATCAGTTTAAAAAGTTCATAATATAATTGTGGATTCAAGTTAAACTATTTTATGTGATATTGACCAATCTGAGGTCTTGAACACTGCCCAATCCTAAGTCTATGAATTACCTAAAATGATAACATATTTGGGTGAACTAGAAGCCATGTGTTGGACTTGGCCCACATACATAACATATGGAAAAATCAATGAAAAAATTACATGATAACAGAGTAGATATAGATGGCATGGCATGTTTAGCAATGCAAAATGTCAAACAGATCTGATCCTACCCCCATCCGCTACACACCATCTCTGTCCCACCCAAAACTCTAATTAGGGTAATTAATGCCTTCCAACCCACACACCATATTAGTGGTCATGTGCCACTGTGTAATTATGTAGTTTAGCTACTCGATATAATGTGAACACACCACCTATAACAAATATTACAGTTTTGTAACACCCTACACCCGGTTCGGTCGCCCGTCCTGAGCTATAGGTATTACAATTATAAAACTTTGACATCGTTCAAAAAACTAGTAGAAATAATCAAATAATTCATTTACAATAATTATCCATGTTATTCAATCAAAATGAGACTTAAATCGAGCTTACAAAAAATTTAAAACAAATCAAGAACAATTCTGGATTAAAATGAAATTTCTAAAAAAGTTTGAGTAAAAAGTGAGCACAGGGGTCACACGACCGTTAGGCCGTGTGATAAAGCTCAGCCTGTGTAGCTCAAGAATATGGCTGTGTGGCAAAACTGTGTAACAAACTATGCCTTTGTAACTTAGGGTCACACGACTGTGTCGCCAGGGCGTGTAACTCTCTGTGGCAGTATGGACAAACCTACACCCAAAATCAAAGAGGCCACATGGTCATGTCATGCAACTATGTGGGACACATGTTCATTTGGAAGACTGTGTTACAGACTGTGTGTGCCCAAAATACCTTCAAGCACAAGCTAATTCACCAAGAATTTCTTAGGCACCAAGCCATGCATTTACGATCACATAAACCTATTCAATATATACCAAAACATGCCAATTCACATTCAACCTATATGCCTAGCCAATATGCCCTTATTGGCACCGTAATTCAAGTATAAACAACAACTATCCAAACCAAAACATAGTGAACATGTCAACCTCATTTAGTCATCAAATAGGTTCCAAACAATATGTACCAAAATCAAACATTTATACTAAAATTTCAAAAACAAGTATATACCAACCAAAGTTCATAAGTTACCAAAACAAAATAGCCATTTCAACAACAAGTCTTCAAGAAAGACAACAAATGACAATTTACCATTTCAAGATAACAAATACCAAAATCATATTGACATTACAAATAGCACAAGTCATCATCAAGATACCTATTAACATAAACATATCGAAACCCTATATACATGCCACTTGAAATTAGGCAAAAAAATCTACCGAAAGAGTTGTCAGATAGTGTGATCTCCAACGATATTCTGATTGACAGCAAAAGTTTGACAATCTACAATGAAAAAAAAACAAATAAAGTAAGTTGAAGTAAAGCTTAGTAAGTTTGTAAAACAAAACATCACATACCTGTCAATTTAATTTAAAAATCGTATATAACATAGAATTAACAATCATTTGTCTTGTTTCATCATTTGAACTATACGAAATGATTAAACCTGAATAGTTCAAATCACCGATACATAACATGTTAAGAACCACGTACCAAGGTATAATCAACCAAATATAATTCATCATATCATACCATCTCATTTCATTCCCATTTCGTTAATTAACTAATTTCCCAAATAACAGTAGTAAAGTTAACTTCGGATACGTGAGAAGGTAATGCTCACAGAAGCTGAAAAAAGGACATTAATTGATACACGATGTTTCTTACACAAGCTTTAGAGAATTTGTAGCACATGCAAAATCACAAGTCATCGACATTTACTAAGTTCATAGGGGCTTACCCTATTTTTCTGAGATCATCACATGTTCAAACTTTACATTTGAATCCATTACTGTTACATGTTATTACCATTCAATAGATCATAGCATCACTCATATTCGTATAAAAAAGCATATAAGTAATTAAGACATTTACATACATAATAAATGTAATACGAACTTACCAAAATATGGTAACTATCAACACTCGACAACGACTACTCAATGACCTTTCCTTTCCCACTATTATCAACCGACTGAATTGTTTCTTGATCTAAAGATAATAATTTATTTAATTAACCAATTCTAATACCATGAAATACTTAAATTCATATATTTGACCCTTAATGGCCATTTTACACTTTTACCCTAAAATTTTTCCTTTTATTCAATTTAGTCCCAAAACCCAAAACTTTCAATTAAATCATAAATTAACCCAAACAAGAGCAACCGAGTCTTTTCTAATTCAAATACAACCCATATTCAACATATTCTTACAAATATTTCATATAACATTGCTATTTTAACAACTTAGTCCTTAAACTTTAAAACTAACCAAAATCACTTCACAAAATATTCCTATTTAACTATCAAGCTTATAAATCTTTCATGAAACTTCAAAAACATCACCCATTCATCAATGGCATAACTTAAAACATTTATCAATTTTATGAATTAGTTATTGGGTTAGCTAGATTAAGCTAAAACGACCTAAAAAGCATAAAATTACTAAAAACAAGCTTCAATTTCATACCATGCAATGAAGAATAACCTGGACTGAAGCTTGGTGTAACAACCCTAACCCGTACCCATCGTTGAAACAGGGTTACGGAGTATTACTGGAGTTTACAGTACAAACAAACAAAATTTCAAACATTTCATAACATATAAATAAACACATTAAAACCAAATCAAATATACATATTGTCCCTTATACGAACCCTCGAGGCCCAAATACGTGTTAGAAACAAGTTAGGACTAAATCGAAAACTTAGAGAATTTTTCAGAAAATAGTAAAATTTTTCAACACTGTGGGGGTCATACGGTCAAGAGACATGCTCATGTGGGCATTCTAAATAGGGACACTCAGCCGTGTCCCAGCCCGTGTAACTCTCTGACTTGGTCACATGACCAAGCCACACGTCCGTGTGCTAGGCCGTGTATCCTTCGAAAAAACCTCACACGCCCATGTGCTAGGTCGTGTAACAACTTGACTTGCAACCCTTTTAAAGCTACAGGGGACACATGACCGTGTGACCTGGCCGTGTGTCACACACGGCTTAGACACATGCCCGTGTCTTTGCCCGTGTGGACAAAAATATGCCATTTTACATGCCCTTTTTCTCACCCAAACTAGCATGTACCTACAAGCACCTTTGCACATATGACCAAACCATAGTAAGGCATCCAAATCAAGCATAAACAAGATATATACATATGGTAAAGATTCATACAACCAATATGCCCTTAGGCACCTCAAATGAAAACATGTAAATATGTTCAATTATGCACTCTATTTGTCCAAAATACCCAACTAACTTATAGGCACAATAGTATCAATACATAATATTTGGTTACATATATGTCTTCTATATCAAAATACCAATTCACAACAAGTTATAAGACATATATAATATGTACATTCAACTATTATTTTCCTTTCATCATTCAAACATATTAAGCAAACTATGAACCATATTAAAGTTAATATTTACATGCCAAATCTAAACTCATAACATCATCAAGTGTCGAATCACAAACCAAACCAAACACAACCAAACATATAGGTCAACATTAGCCAAAATACCTATACGTGCCATTATAACAAAAATTAAACAACCGAATGTACCAAAAGAGCCGATGGATAGTGTGATATAGCTTCGACAAGCTTCCAATCCGAACGAGCTTTCGATTAACTATAAAACACAGAAAATAACAAAGCGTAAGCATTTAAGCTTAGTAAGTTCGATAACTTAGAATTTAGCTTACCATTTAATCAAAAGCAGTAGGTAAGTACAAAGCATATCCCAACACATTTTGGCCAAATGCTTAAGCGCATATACACCAACCATATTAGCCATGTAAATCCATATATATGAGCCAAATATCATGGATGAGCTCAAAGATTAAACAAGTTCCATATACATAAATCATCCATTTCATATATCTATATATCATGTAACATAATTTCCCTGTATTTCATATGTATACCTGTAATAGTTTATATCGAACTCATATAATTTTGTATAAGAACATTTCCCGTTAAACCATTTAGAATACCGTTAGATACCCGGGATAGCTTACACATAGTGTGCTAGCTCATTAATTTTAATCCATCAGTTCATGTACATGTATGCTCATACGAGCTGTGAATCGGTATGCTCATTTGAGGGGAAGATCTGTAACAGCCCGATTTTGGGCCTAGTCGGAACAGTGGTTTTGGGGCCACAAATCCGACGAGGAAAATCTTATTTTTATGGTCTACAATTTCATAGAAAGATTTCGTGAAAATTTCGATCGAAAATTTCGACGTTTGGGCACTCAATTTAGTCAAAATGACTAAATTGTAAAAAGTGCAAAAGTTGAGTTCTACATGTTAGAGGTGTCCAATTGTTATGAAATTTTAAAATTGAGGTCCTTAAATGATAATTAGACCATTGGTTAATTTTTTGGACAAAAATGGACATGCAATAGGTGAAATAGAATATTTTTAAGTTAGGGGCATTTTGGTCATTTAGTAATTAAAATGAATTAAAAAAATTAAAAGCCAATTTTTGTCCATCTTCAACCCCATGGCTGAGTTTCATAAGGGGAAACCATGGCTAGGGTTTTTCAAGCTTCCAAGCTCGATTGTAAGTCCGTTCTAGCCCTGTTTTTAATGATTTTTACGTTTTTGAAATCCTCGTAACAAGATCTATCTATTTCTACCACTAATTTGAGATATGGTTAAAGTCTAGGGTTTTGACCCATGATGAATATGTGTGTATTTTTGTGTTTAATGGTAGAAAATGCATGTTTATGGTTAGAGAAATGACTTTTACTAAGTGATTTTCGGTGAAAATGCTAAAAAGGACTAATTTGGAAAAGTTATAATATTTGTCATAAACGTGTGAATTGGTGGAAATTGTGGGCTATTGTAGTTATGAAAATGGTTCAGGTAGGCTTAAAATACAAATAAATTTAATGAAAATCGTTTTACGACCCTAGGGGCAAAATTGTAAATATGACAAAGTTTAGGGGCAAAAATGTAATTTTCCAAAATGTGAATTTTGGGTTAATTTGAGTAGCATGTTGAATAAATAAGTGAAATGTGTTGTTATAGATCACGAAAAATGAGATTCGAACTTAGAACGGGAGGAAAACAAAGAATATGACGAATAAGTCCTTTTCACCGATTGTGCTACCCAGGTAAGTTTGTATGTAAATAATACATCATTTTTTTATTTATGTGTTAATATTTTGTTTTATTATATGAGATATGGTTGAATATGGAGTAATTATTTGATGTAAATTATGAATTGTGATTGATTATGGATGAATTGGTAAAATGTTGAAAAGTGAGAATTCCCGGTTGAACTTTCAGAATAGAAAAGATACGAATGAGGTAGCTAGGTCACATGTCAGGTACTAAGTGTAGGCCACTATGTGTACAAGAGAGCTACGAGATGGTTTTAGGTCACGTGTGTAGTACTAAGTGCAGGCCACTATGTGTAAGTGATGATTTTGGTCACATGTGTAGTACTAAGTACAGGCTATTATGTGCACCAGATAGCTTCGGCTACAAGGGTGGTACTATGTGCAAGCCACCGTGTATATGTTATTATTCCGATGAGTTCAACGGGAAATTGACTAAGTGAAAATACATGTGATCATGTAACGACTAAGTGTAATTGAATATGACTATGTGATGAATAAGTGCAGGTATAAGTGTGAAAATTTATGAACAATGTGCTCGATATTTGATCGAATATTCGGTAAGATGAAATGGAGTAAGTGAAATTATGAAAGAGTAAATTTAGCAACAAAATAGTTTTGGACAGCAGTAGTTGTGTGACTTTGAAAAATCACCAAAAATTGTGAAAATCGAATTAGAGGTTGAATAAGATATGAAATTAAATCTTATTGAGTCTAATTTCATATAAAATAAACGGTGTAAGAAAAGAAATTTTACATTCTGAGATATTTGAATTTTTGTAAGATAGAGTCAGAATGATTTTGGAATCCCCTGTTCTGACTTGGTAAAATAGTTAAAAAATGTACAAAAATAATTATGAGTTATAATTTACATGTTAAAATTATTAATGAGTCTATTTTCAAAAGAAACAAACGAGAACATCATCCAAATCCCGTACGAGGAGATAATTAATTTTTAGTGAAGAGGGGTCGGAACTGTCGAACAGCAGAATAGGGATGAATTTAAAGAATAAACTGTGAGTCTAGTTTCAGAGGAATTTTACAAAACTTAATTTAGAGTTTCGTAACTCAAGATATAAATAATTTAGTGACTATGATTCGAGTAGACAGCTTGAGATTAACATGAATAAATAGTGGAACTATGTGCAATTATGATTGTATTATCTTCAGAACATATTGGGAAGATTTACAAAAAAGCCTGTTAATAAATCACTTATTATTTACATACCTACTTACTAAGATATATTGCTTACCCCCTTCCTTTCCTTTTTCCTATAGTGTCACAAATGCTAGCTCGAGTTGGAGGTCGTCGGAGATTCTATCACACTAAGAAGCTATGGATTGATATCGATGATTTTTATTCTAGCTTTTTAAGTCTATGGCATGTATAGGGAATTGGTCATTGGTGTACATGTTAGTATGAGTTGGCCTAGAATATTGGCCTATGCTAATTGAAGGTCATTGTTGTATAAGGCCATTTGATGTGGCCAATATTTGTTATGTTATAAGTCTATGATGAAGCATTACATGGATGTGCATGCTTGTTTGGGTTGGATGAGTGAATGTGTGATAATTATGTGTGGCAAATACTAAATGTGAATGGTTGAGTAAGTTATATGCTATGATTAGTTAAGTGTGTGTGTGGTTGTGCATGATGAATGTGATTTATAAATGGTGTGTGAATGCCATGATGTGGTTATTGGGATGCCTAAAAAATAAATGCCATGTGTGTGTTAACAAACTTGGTATAAGTGTGCAAGAGTTTTTGGATGGAAAAAGACTTGGTAAATAGCCTAACTTTCAACCACAAGGATGGCCACACGGCTTAGCACACGGGCATGTGACTTGGCCGTGCGGCCCTAAATGGTTGATGACGTCATAAACACAGAGTTAAATGGGTCGAGGACACGGGCGTGTCCCAAGCCACACGGGCGTGTGGCCTTGTTTTGTGGTAAAATTTTCTAAGTATTTTAAAGTTCTCGTTTTAGTCCCGGACCACTTCCAAAGTATGTTTTGGGCCTCGTAGGCCCGTAATAGGGACAATATGATTATGAATGAAAAGTTTTAAATTTGAATGGAAATTTGTGACTCGAAAATGATCGGTTATATGTGATTAATTCCGGTAATGGCTCGTACCCTATTCCGGTGATGGATACGGGTAAGGGGTGTTACATCAGTATGCTCTCACAAGCTATAAATCAGTATGCTCTCATGACCGGTGGAGTATCCGTAGCACAAGTAGGACCTCAACCAAATCGGTAACCCTAATGACATGTCATTTGTATCCTACGGTTCAAACGGGGCTCGGTAATTGTCGTACGTCGTTGGATATGCATTTGGTAATTTTATATGAAAAATCATAACATTTATATATTTCAATTAAAAACATATAAATACAATTTAATTACACGAACTTACCTCGACAAGTATACGTAGATATGGAGACGATTAATCCAAGACTTTCTCTTTGCCCCGATCTAACTCCGTAGAGGTCTAACTTGATCTAATTAAGCATACAAGCTTGGCTGAACGTTGAGCACAAAAATGGCTTCTTTCTCTTGTGAAAACCGGTTCAAGATGATAATGGTAGATGATGCTAAATTTTATTTTAATTAACCTATCATTTATTTACTTATTTACGTAATTAACCTTTAAAATTAATCAAAAATACACAAAATGCAAAGCCATCATATTCCACTAACACATTTATGGTCTAATTACCATATAAGGACTTCAATTTTAAAAGTTCTATAGCTATTTAATACCTTTATGTACTAGAACTAAACTTTTGCACTTTATGCGATTTAGTCCTTTTTATCAAATTGAACATGTAAATGGTAAAATTTCTTAACAAAATTTTTATACGGTATTACTATCATGCTGTAGGCAATATAATAATAATAAAATAAATTATTCAACTTTGGATTTGCGGTCCCAAAACCACTGTTCCAATTTCACTGAAAACAGGTTGTTACAACTCTCTCCCCTAAAGGGATTTTCGTCCCCGAAAATCTTACTAGAAAAGAGGCTCGGATATTGCTTTCTCATAGCTTCCTCGTGTTCCCAGGTGGCTTATTCTATTTCGTGTCGTTGCCAGAGAACTTTTACTAAAGCTATGTTTTTGTTTCTCAATTCTTTCACCTCTCGTGCCAGAATTCTGATCAGTTCCTCACTGTATGACATATCAGGGTGAATCTCGACATCCGTTGGTGAGATAGCATGTGAAGGGTCAAATCGGTAACGTCGTAACATAGACACATGGTAGACATTATGAATCTTTTCTAGTTCTATAGTTAAAGCTAAATGATATGCAACAGGTTCAATTTATTTCAGTACTCTCATACGGCCCGATAAATCGCGGATTTAGCTTTCCTTTACGACCAAACAGAAGAACTTTCTTCCAAGGCGAAACTTTCAAAAGTAATCTATCCCCGACTTGAAATTCTATAGCTTTACATTTAAGATCTACGTATGATTTCTGACGATCTCAAGCTACTTTCAAACTATCTCAAATCACTTTCACTTTTTCTTTAGTTTCGCGAATGAAATCAACCCTGTGTATCTTTCTCTCACTGAGCTCGGTCCAGTATAACGGAGTCGGCATTTACAGCCATACAGAGCCTCATACGGTGCCATCTTTATGCTCAATTGAAAACTGTTGTTATACGCAAATTCAACCAATAGTAAATATTTTCCCCAGTTGCTTTCAAACTCTAATACACAGCAACGAAATATATCCTCAAGAATCTAAATCACACGCTCGGATTGACCATCAGTCTGAGGGTGAAATGCAGTGCTAAAATACAACCACGTACCAAGAGCTTCCTGTAACTTTATCCAAAATCATGATGTAAACCACGGATCTCTATCTGAAATAATGGAGACTGGCACTTCGTGTAATCTAAAAATCTCAAAAACATATAACTCAGCTAATCTGTCTAGGGAGAAATCTGTATGTACCGGAATAAAATGTGTAGACTTCGTCAAATAGTCGACGATAACCTAGATGGCATCTTTCTTTCTTGGTGATAGGGGTAAACCCGATACAAAATCTATAGTAACTCTATCCCATTTCCACTCCGGTATCATCACTGGCTGTAATAGTCTTGAAGGTACCTGATGTTCAGCTTTAACTTGCTGACATATTAGGCATTTAGACACAAAATAAGAAATCTCACTTTTCATTCTCGGCCACCAGTACATCTGTCTAAAATCACTGTACATTTTATTACTTCTAGGATGAACAGATAAGCTACCACTATGTGCTTCATGTAAGATTTTCTGAATGAGTTCTAAATTCTTCGGTACACAAATTCTACCTCTGAATAATAAGCAAACATTAGATCCTATCTAAAATTCTGAATCAGAAGTCGACTCACACTGTACCCATTTAGCTAATAAATCATCATCACATTTCTGAGCTTCATAGATCTGTTGTAAAAACATAGGTCTAGCTTTCAACTCAGCTAAGATCGAACCATCACCAGACGATGTCAGTCGTGTATTCATCGCTCGCAAAAAAATAAAGATTATCTGCTCAGAGCGTCGACAACTACATTCGCTTTTCCTGGATGATAATCAATGATCAACTCATAATCTTTTAATAGTTCGAGCCATCTACGCTGTCTTAGGTTCAAATCTTTCTACGAATAGATACTTAAAACTCTTGTGATCGGTAAATATATGAAATTTTTTGCCGAACAAATGATTTCGCCAAATCTTCATTGCAAACACGATAGCTACCAACTCTAGGTCATGTGTCAGATAGTTCTTTTCGTGCGGCTTTAACTGTCTAGAAGCATAAGCTATTACTTTGCCTTCCTGCATCAAAACAGAACCCAAACCATTTAAAGATGCATAACTGAAAATTACAAATTCTTTACTCGATTCAAGTTGAACCAGAACTGGTGCTTCAGTCAACAATACTTTCAACTGATTGAAACTTTGCTGACATGTTTTGGACGATTCAAATTTCACATCTTTCTGTAAGAGTCGCGTCATTGGTGTAGCTATCATCAAGAACCCTTTAACGAACCTTCGGTAATAACTAGCTAATCCCAAAAAACTTTTGACTTCGGATACATTTTTTAGTGGTTTCTAGTCAACAACTGCTGAAATTTTACTCGGATCAACTCTGATGCCTTCAGCTGGTACTATATGTCCTAGAAAATCGACTTCTCGAAGCCAAAACTCTCATTTTCTAAATTTAGCAAACAGTTTTATCTCGCAGGGTTTGTAAAATAATTCTCAAATGTTCAGCATGCTCAGGCTCGTCTCGATAATAGATCAGAATGTCATCAATAAATACCACAATAAATCTATCTAAATATCGTCTGATGATTCTGTTCATCAAATCATAAATACTGCAGGTGCATTAGTTAAACCAAATGGTATCACAAGAAATTCGCAGTGCCCGTACCTAGTTTTAAAAGCAGTTTTCAGCACATTTGAATCTTTCACTCGTAGCTGATAATAACCAGAACAAAGATCAATCTTTGAGAATATTGTGGCACCTTTCAACTGATCAAACAGATCATCAATACGAGGCAGTAGATATTTATTCTTGATTGTAACTGTAACTGTTCGATTTAGACCCTAGTCAGAATAGTGGTTTCAGAACCACAAATCTGAGTCAAAAAAATATTTTAATATTATTTTTTGTGTCTGTAGTATATGATTAAGCATGTGTGAAATTTCTGTGAATTAATTTATCCGTTTGCGTGCTTAATTTGATAAAAGGATTAAATTGTGAAAGATGCTAAATTAGCATGCCATAAGTTAAAAGCACCTAAGTGTCATGTCTTTATAAAGGTGGTGGCCTTATGAAGTAATTAAACCATTAATATGGTTAATGGACAATAATGGCCTTGAATTATATATGTCTTATATGTTTATTAGAGGTTAATTTAGTAAATGAATAAGTTAAGTTATTATAATTAAAACAAAACATGAAAATGGTCATCATATTCATCCATTAGTGCCGAAAATACAAAGAAATAAAGAAATGAATAACAACTAGGTTTCGGCTAGCTTTAAGCTTGATTCAAGGTATGTTTTGATTCGATTTTTGATAATTTCTACGTTTTTGTAATAGTTGCTTCGTGTTCTTCAAAACCCATGCTTTAATTTTGTGAATTGATGATGATTTTGAAATGTGCCATTGATGATTTTGCAAGCTTTGTGATGTTTGAGGATGAAATATAAAAGATATGTGATAGGTTAACATAGTTTGTCTTTGAATTTTTGATGAATTTGAGTAATTTGGACATAATTGAGAAAATAATATTTTGAGGGACTAAAATGTGGAATAAATGAAAAATATGGGTTACTAAGGACCTATAGAGAATTTGGCTAAGCATGGGTGTATAGAGATTTTGTGTAATTTGTGATTTTATGAATTATGGACTAAAATGTCAAAATGTGAAAATAGGGGGCTAATTTGTAAATTGCCCTAAATATGTGTTTTTGGATTGAATTGAATGATTTGGTGAATAAATTAGTTAAATTTCAATATGTATAAATCAAGAACCGAAGAAAACAGACTTAGATCGTGGGAAATCAAAAGTAATTGAGTAGCCGAGTTCATTTCTGTTTATCCGAATCCGAGGTAAGTCTATATACAAATAAATGTATTTACATTGATATATGTATGTTCATATGAAAATTTATAATGATGAATGTATATGAGATAATGAGTACATGAAATCTGAGATAGTATCCACATGATGTCAACCTCAGAAAAAGTCCCGTACGAACCTAGGAATAGATAGGATTATATATGTCATGACATAAGTTTTTGTTTTGAGATATCGTGTAAGACCACGTCTGTGACGTTGGCATCGATATGAGACATCGTGTAAGACCACGTCTGGGACGTTGGCATCGATTTGATATTTACATGTAAGACCACGTCTGGGACGTTGGCATCAATTTGAGATTTACGTGTAAGACCATGCCTGGGACATTGGCATTTTATTTGATTCGAGTAAGACCCTATCTGGGATAGTGGCATCGATATCTGAGTACATGTAAGACCACGTCTGGGATGTTGTCTTTGTACGACTATTCCGAACATTCTGAGTATCCTATTAGATTCTAAACGGTTCAATGGGCAAGTCTGAGAAATGAATGATTATGTGAATTGTATAACTGAATCAGGTACGTTTGATATGTACACTATGTAAGTATATGATAGGTAAGTATATATATGAACTTACCTAGATGAGATATATGTATAGATTTGATGAAGTAAAATGTGGTATGTGAATGAATGAACTATAATCTAATGAAGTACATGGTGATGCATATATGTTGGTAAGTAAATGGTTAATCAAATGAGCCAAGGAGAATTATGAATGTGCAAATGAGCTATTAGTGATCTTATATTTGAGATGAATAATGAATGCTTATATGTTAAGTTTATTTGTATATGGCTTACTAAGCTTTTGAAAGCTTACTTTGTGTGTGTTTGTTCTGTTTTATAGATCGTTAAAGCTACGAAAGGCTCGAGGATTGTCGAGGATCGTCATCACACTACACAATCCTATTTTGGTACCTTTTGAAAGTGTATATACTAAGTATGGCATGTATAGGCTAGTTACTTTGAATTATGTTTGAGATATGTATATAGCCATGTGATATGGCTAGGTAAATGGTTGTGATGTCTATGAGTAGTCAAGCTATATGATGCTTAGTATGGTATGGTTTGTTGGCTAATGAAACGGTCAAGGTAATGGTAATCTTGTTGATGAAAAATTGGTATATATTTAATGAGTAGATGTCATTTTGTATTGGTAAGTTTATGGGTGAATATTACTTAGATAAACTTGTGATTTGGTTGAGCTAAATGGCATATAATATGTTGTGATAAAATGTACTTGAATGAGCTGTAAAGATGACCATTTGATATAATTTTTGTTGCCAATTGTGTATGGAATAATGCTTATATGTGATTTTAGGGATGACCCAAGTGTGGGTGGCATTTTGGCCTTGAAAATGGCCTATAATTGCCCACACGGTGGAGCACACGGTCGTGTGGATCGACCATGTCCCTCATGGTTGTATTTCAAAACAAGTCAGACTCGACCACGGGCTGGACACACGGCCGTGTGACTGGCCGTGTGGTGCAAGTCAGTGTCGACCACGGGTGAGGCACAAGGGCGTGTTCACGGCCGTATGGGCAAGTTAGTATGTATGCCCTGTTTTGACACGGCTTAGCCACACGGGCGTGTCTAAGGTCGTGGAAGGCACACGGCCTGCCCACACGGGTGTGTGACCTCTGTAACTTAGAAAAAATTTTGAATTTTCAAAAATTTCTATATGTGTTCGGTTTAGTCCCGGCCCCTTTCTAAAGCATGATTAAGGTCTTGTAGACATATTTAAGGGACACTTTAATGTGACTTGTTAAATTATGTTATGAAATGTCTATAAAAGTTTCCGATTGTCCAGTAATGCCTCTTAACCCTAAATCGGCGATGGTTACGGGTTAGGGTGTTACATTTGATTGGTATCAGAGCTACGGTTTAGTCGATTCTCTGACTAACGTAGCGTATGAGAGTCTAGCTTTACATGCCATATATATGAAATATGATAGTGTGATGAATCTTGACGTGTAAAATGTGTTTTCGTATAGTAATGGATCCCGAAAGAGCCGTAGCTGATGACGTTGAAAGCAATACGCCGACTCCCGCTCAAGGGACAGCGCCATCTGATTCGAGATCGGCTACTAGTGGTTAAAAGGGAGAGGCTAAACAAGCTTTCTTCCAAATGATGATCGAGTGGTTTACTCAATACGTAAGAACTAATCCGGCTGTTTCACAACCTCCATCCCCGCCTAATCCTCCTCAGACTTCTGCTATACCTCCGGTTATGAGCTTGAATTTGTTGAATAAACCTCCGGTCGACAAGATCCGTAAGTATGGGGCTGAAGAGTATAGGGCCACTAGTGATGATGATGCTGAGAGAGCAGAATTTTGGCTTGAGATCACTATCCGAGTATTTGATGAAATGTCATTGACTCCTGAAGAATGCATAAAATGTGTTGTTTCTTTGCTACGAGACGCAGCTTATAAATGGTGGAAGACTTTGATTTATGTGGTTCTAAACGAACGGGTTACTTGGGATTTCTTTCATCAGAATTACAAAGAAATACATCGATCGAGGTTTATTGATCGAAAGCGAAAAGAATTTCTTGAGTTGAAATAGGGTCGGATGACTGTGACCGAGTATGAACGAGAGTTCGTGAGACTAAGTCAATATGCTCGAGAATGTGTTTCAACTGAAGCGATAATGTGTAAGAGATTTGAAGATGGCTTAAATGAAGATATCCGTTTGCTTGTTGGGATTTTAGAAATAAAAGAGTTCGTTGTGCTTGTTGATCGAGCGTGCAAAGCTGAGGCACCCGGGAAAGGCAAAAGAAAAGCTGAGTCTGAAGTCAGAGATGCGAGAAAGAGATTTTCGAGCAAATCATTTCAGTCTACTTCAAAGAAATTCAGAGATGAGCATAGCCGTTCCAGAACTAATGTGGGACATTCGAATCCGAGAGATCGAGCTAGATCACAGACAAATTCTAAAGCTCCAGCTACATCGATAGCTAGTGTAGGAAATGTCTGATCCGAACGACCTGAATGTAAGCACTGTGGTAAAAGACATCCAAGTAGTTGTAGATTGAATGATCGAGCTTGTTTCACATGTGGATCGTTAGATCATTTCATCCGAGATTGCCTAGAGTCTATTGAGCAAGAGATTGTTTAGAATCCAAGATCTGATAATGTTTTAGCGAGAGGTAGACCTTTTCGAAATGCAAGAAATGTCAGTGGTAGTCAGAGAACTATGAAAGACACTGTTGAAAGATCTGAAGCTAGAGCGCCTGCCAGAGCATATGCCATCCGAGCTCATGAGGAAGCTTCATCTTCAGATGCTATAACGGGTACATTTACTCTTTATGATACTTCTGTGATTGCATTGATAGATCCATGTTCTACACATTCGTATATATGCATCAACTTAGTATCCAGTAAAACTTTGTCTGTAGAGTCTACTGAATTTGTCATTAAAGTATCGAACCCCTTAGGTAAAAGTGTCCTGGTTGACAAGGTATGCAAGAACTGTCCATTGATGATTTGAGATATCTGCTTTCCGGCTGATCTGATGCTATTACCTTTTGATGAGTTTGATATAATTTTGGGTATGGATTGGCTAACATTGCATGATGCTATTGTGAACTGCAAAAGAAAAACTATTGATTTGAGATGTCAGAATGATGAAATAGTTCGGATTGAGTCTAATGATATGAATGGACTACCAGCTGTGATGTCAGTGATGAAAGCTCAGAATTATGTGAAAAAGGGTTATGAAGCTTATTTTGCTTATGTAATTGACTCAAAAGTGACTGAAAAGAAAGTTGAATTAGTGCCAGTGGTTTGTGAATTCCCTGATGTATTTCCAGAAGAATTGTCGGGATTACCTCCGATACGTGAAGTTGAATTTGGTATTGATTTGTACCCAGGAACAACTCCTATTTCGATAGCTCCGTATAGAATGGCTCCAACAGAGTTGAAAGAGTTAAAGTCACAGTTGCAAGAGCTGACTGACAGAGGGTTTGCAAGACCGAGCTTCTCACCTTGGGGTGCTCCTGTTCTGTTTTTGAAAAAGAAAGATGGCACGATGAGAATGTGCATTGATTATCGTCAGTTGAACAAGGTGACTATAAAGAACAAATATCTTTTGCCCAGAATTGATGATTTATTTGATCAGCTTAAAGGAGCCGTTGTGTTTTCAAATATAGATTTGAGATCGGGATACTACCAGTTGCGAGTAAAAGATTCAGATATTTCGAAGACTGCTTTGATTTGAGATTTACGTGTAAGACCATGTCTGGGACATCAGCATCGTATATGTTTTCGTATAAGACCCTGTCTGGGACAGAGGCATGGATAATTAATTACATGTGAGACCACGTCTGGGACGTTGGCGTTGTACGAGCTTTACGAGCTATCTGAGTATCCTTATTGATTCCGAATGGTTCAACGGGCATTCTGAGAAATGAATGAGTATACGAATGTGCATCCAAATTCCAGTATGTATGTATGCATATGAAATTTGGCGATGAAAGGTATGTATGTATATGATCATTTGATATGTGAGCTATATTATATGATATGTGATTATGAGCAAGTGAATATGAACATTTGAGCTATAAAAGAAATATGACTTGTGATTGTGTTCTGCCGTGAACCATATGTATGGAATGGTTTATAATTGTTCTACGTGATAAGTTTTTTTGTATATGGCTTACTAAGCTTTTGAAAGCTTACTTTGTGTGTGTTTGCATTGTCTTATAGATTATCGAAGCTACTGGAAGCTCGGGGATCGTCAAGGATCATCACCACACTATCGAACTATATTTTGGTACCTTTTGAAAGTGTGCATATTAAAGTATGGCATGTATAGGCTAGAGAACTTTGATTATGTTTTGAAATGTATAAATATAGCCATGTGATATGGCTTGATAATGAATGTGATTATGGATGAATTTAGTGCATGATATGTGATGCAAAATTTAGTATGTATGGATGTGCTCATGAATGATCAAAAGAAATGGTCAATTTTGGTAAGTTTCATGTTGATTTGGGAAATTGATATGATGCTATTACAGAACAAATTGTGCATGATATGGTATGTTTTTGGCTGCCTTTGGGGAATGAATTGATGCTTGTTAGATGCTTGTAGGTATGACTCAAAATGGGTGGAAATTTGGCCTTGCAAATGGCCTATAATTGTCCACACGGTTGAGCACACGGGCGTGTGTCTCGACAGTGTCCTTCACTGCTCTAATTCGAAGCAAGTCAGACTTGCACACGGGCGTGTGACAGGCCGTGTGATTCAAGTCAGTTTGCCACCTGGGCAAGCAGCACGGGCGTGTTCCAAACCATGTGACCCAAGTAAGTGTTGCAGACGGGCTGAGACATGGTCCAAGGAACGGGCGTGTGCCCTGTTTTGAAAGAATTTTTTTTTAAGTTCCGCAAAGTTTCCGTATGAGATCGGTTTAGTCCCGAACCTTCTCTAAAGCATGTTTAAGGTCTTGTAGACCTTCTAAAGGGACTCTATGTGTATATTTCACTATGGAATGGTTGTGAATGTTTGATGTTAGTGAAATGTTTGTGATATGTTCCGATATGTCCGGTAATGCCTCTTAACCCTCGTCCGGCGACGGATATGGGTTAGGGGTGTTACAATTTTGGATTATGATTTGAGTAGTGAAATGGATGGATTTTAAATAGCATGATTTGTATATGAAATAGCATGTTTTGGTTGCCTATAAATGTGTTGAAGTGGTATTATACTGGTTGTTTAGGTGAGCATGAGAAAGAGTGGCAAAATTGGCCATGCAAATGGCCTATTCTTGTCCACACGGGCAGAGACATGGGCGTGTGTCTCAGCCATGTGTGACACACGGTCATGATACACAGCAGTGTGTCCCCTGGTGTTGAAATTAAATTGAATTCAGTTGCTCCACACGGCCTCACACACGGGCATGTGACAGGCCGTTTGTCAAAAGTTAGTATACCCCCCTAAATGGCACAAGGCCTAGCACACGGGCATGTGACTTGGCTGTGTTGCATAAGTCAGTATACCCTACAGGATTTGCACGGCCTAGCACATGGGCGTGTGTGGCCATTTCGAAGGGCACACGGGCTAGACACGCGGGCGTGTGGTCAGTCGTGTGACCCAAGTCAGTATGTATGCCCTGTTTCCACACGGCCAGGGACACGGGCATGTTTGGAGCCATGTGAGGCACACGGCCTGTTCACACGGGCGTGTGAACCCTGTATGCATGAAAATTTTATAAGTTTCCCTAAGGTTTCAAATGTTAGCGGTTTAGTTTTGAACCTCTTCCAAGCATGTTTTGAGGTCTCGTAGAACCTTATAAGAGACAATGTGTGTAACACCCCTAACCCGAAACTGTCGCCGGAATAGGGTTAAGAGGCATTACCGGACAATCAAAACATTTCACATCCATTTCACAACACAAAGTCAATAATCAATCAAACATAATCAAATATAATCATATAGACCCTTATTGAGGTTTACGAGACCTTAAACACGTGTTAGAAAGAGGTCGGGACTAAACCGGACAGTTACGAAAATTTTTAAAAATTTAAAGATTTTTTTTTCCAAACTGCAGAGGTTACACGCCAGTGCGGTCAGGCCGTGTGCCTCACACGGCTACCAGACACGCCCATGTGTCCAAGCCGTGCCAAAACAGGGCATACATACTGACTTTTCCACATGGCCACCAAACACGCCCATGTACCATGGCCGTGCGAAATTAAGCTAGCTATTGACTTGGTCACACGGCCACCAGGCACGCCCGTGTGCCACGGCCGTGTACCCTGCGCAGGCACACTTTGAAGTGGCCCTTGAGCCACACGGTAGAGACACACGTCCGTGTCCCTTAGCCGTGCATGGAAAATAGGCCATTTGCAAGGCCAAAATGCCACCCACACTTGGGTCAAACCTACAATTACATACAAGGCTATTTCCACACACAATTGGAAACCAAATACATGTCAAATGATCAACATATCATCCCATCCAATCTCATTTCTAGACATGTCAACTTATATGCTAAAAAGCTCAACCAATTCACATGTAAAACCAAGCATGATTGATCCACAATTTCACTAAATCACTATGGCATCAATCCATAAATAAATTTACCATTCTTAAGACCATTTCATTGCCATCAAACCATACCAAAACACACTTCATACACCATAATCATTCATGCATATTACCAACATTTATCTAGCCACATCATATGGTTATTTACACATCTCAAACATGTTTCAACACAACTAGCCTATACATGCCATATTCAAATATACACATCTTCAAAAGTACTGAAATAGATTACCGATAGTGTGATAGAGATGCTGACAATCCCCGAATCCGAGCTAGCTTTACTGACACTGCAAAACAGAGAAACAAATCACATAGTAAGCTTTCAAAAGCTTATTAAGTTCGTAATATAATACATATTACCCAATAATACCACATCAATACATAATTAAACCATCACATAGATAAATACACAATTAGGCTCATCATCAATCTCAACCATATGCTGAAGTATCTATTCATTTAACTTTTAAGGCTATCATCAACCACATAGGTTCAAACGTACCTTGATCACCAACCATTCATGCTACTCAACTTGCTTAATATTACCTATCGTTCAACCTTTGCTATTCCTTTGATTTATTCGCACACTTAGTGCTAATTTCATAACCAAAACATAATCGTCACCGCACACTTAGTGCCAATATGTTAAACCGAACTTATATCGGTATCACACACACAGTGCCAATTTGATAAGCTGAAGCTTCTATCTTTTCGCACACACAGTGCTAATCATCTCTGTCTCGTTTCTAATTTCGCACACTTAGTGCCCTCTAATTCAATTCCGCACATAGCATTTCTAATCTCATAGTTATATATATATATTCATTCAATTCACATCACATAGATATAGTTTACAACTAGTATTATATCCGAACTTACCTCGGACGTCGATATATCGAAACGGTCGATTAATCGAGCACTTTGTCTTTGCCTCGATCTCGATCCAAACCTCTCCTTTCTTGGTCTGTACAAATACAAATTTAACTCATTCAATCACCAATTCATTCAATTTAGTCCAAACACACATATTTAGGGCATTTTGCAAAATAGCCCTCACATTTTCACATTTCGACACTTTAGTCCCTAATTCACAAAATCACAAAATACACCAAATTTCTACTCACACAAGCTTAGCCGAATTCTTCCCATGCTAATACAAGCCCACACATTTCATTTATTTCACATTTTAGTCCTTCAATTTACACTTTTCTCAATTTAGCTCAAATTACTCAATTTCACTAAAAATTCAAAGACAAAACATGTTCATCCTTCACATATCTTTCATATTTCACTATCAACTAACACATAGCTCAAGCATTCATCAATGGCATATCTCAAAATCACCATTAATTTCTAAAATTTTAGCATGGGTTTGAAAGAACACGAAGCAAAGATCACAAAAACGTAGAAATTATCAAAAACCGATCAAAAACACATACCCGATTGAGCTATGATTGTGCCAAAATTGAAGAAGTCGGTGGAAGATAAAGATTATAGCCACCAATTTCATGTTTGTTTAATTAATATTAACTTATTTGGCATTTTACCATTTTACCCTTAATGAAAATTAATAATAACACCTTATGCCATGCTATCATCTTCCACTAACTATAAAATGGGCTAATTGCAACATAATTCCTCCAAATTATAAAGACAACAACAATTAAGCACTTAACAATCAGCACACAGCATTTTACTCTTTATGCGATTAAGTCCTTTATCACAATTCGACACACAGTGGATAAAATTTTTACACGAAACTTTCACACAAGCTCAATCACACATTATAAACATCAAAAATAATTTTAAAATATTTTTCTGACCTCAGATTTGTGGTCTAAAAATCACTGTTTCGACTAGGGTTTAAACCGGGCTGTTACAACTCTCCCCCCTTAGGGATTTTCGTCCCCGAAAATCTTCCCAGTGAATAGGTGTGGATATTGCTCTCTCATAGTATCTTCAGGCTCCCACGTAGCCTCTTCTACTCCGTGCTTGTGCCACAACACTTTCACTAAAGAAATTCTTTTGTTTCTCAACTCTTTGGTCTCTTGTGCCAAAATTCGAATCGGTTCTTCACTATATGAAAAATCTGTCTCAATTTCAACCTCAGTAGGAGCAATGACATGAGACAGATCAGATCTGTACTGTAACATCCCAAAATTTGAGTATTATTTGTGTTGGCTCGGGTATGAATTTTGTGTGTTAGCATAGTCTTGTGAAGGCTTGATTTTATTTAGGAAGCTAGAATAATTTTTAGTATGGTTTATTTAATGAAGTGGATTAAGTGAGCTTAGCACTTAAGTTAATTTAAGTGTTAAATTAAAGCATAAGAGGAGTAAGTGGCAAGTTGGTTAAGGAGCTTGAAAGGTGGCTTGAGGTTAGAGGTTCGAGTATCATGGAAAACATTTTTTTTGAAGACTTTATTTTTGTTCTAGCATTGATGGTCGGTCAACCTATGTTTATGATAGGTTGGACTATTTCTTTTGGTAAGTTGAATTTTGTTTAAGGAAAGCATGATGTTGGGGATAAGAATCTTGAAGTTATGGTATTAAGAGGGGACAAAAGGCATGGAATATGGAGGATGTTTTGGAAAGTAATCCTAGGCCTTTAGTGGATGAATGTGGGCGGCATGGGTGTCTAGGGGGTGGCCGAATTTTGTAAGTAGCTTTGGGGGAATAGTTGGTCAATTTTTTGCCTTTTGAACATCTTTTGCATTTTTGTTTTCCCTCTCCAAAAACACTCTCTTTGGCGAATGTTATTGTGCATTTTGGTGCAATTTTGGCTTTTGGTTTTAGCCTTATTTTATGTGAACCAAATACCATTTCTCTTCTTTCAATTGTCCTCTTGAAACCAAAACAACATTGGAACTTTTGTGAACTTTTCTTTTTGGCAAAATAGTGTTTGGCCAACCTCTCTCTCCCACATCTCTCTTTTCTTCATTTGACTTTTGTTTAATCACATTTTCTTTCATCCTCTCTTGGTGAATCTTTACCCATCTCAAATTCCATTTCTTTTCTTTCACTCAAAGTTTAAACATCCATTACCATTCTATTTCTCTTTTCTTTTCACTTCACCATAGCCGAATTTTTCTACTTCCTTTTAGTATTATTTTGGGCGAATATTCAAGGGTAGACTCTCTTTGATTTTTCTTCAATCGATTTTGGAAAAGGGTAAGTGTTCTTGGCCGTTTCTTCTTCAATTATTTTCTCGTCTCTATGTTATTTTCTTGTGGACTAAGGCCGAACCTATGGGCATTGGTTTGCAAGGTTCTAATCATTCTTATAAACCGATTTCTTTTCGGCTTTTCAGACGTTGGAAGCAATCAATCTAAGTCTCGATTCGTTGACAATCGTTTTGGGACAAGGTGATCTAGTGGTAGATCGGATCTTCGGACGTTAGGTATTGCTTTGGTGAAATGTGTGTATCTTACACACTTTATAACTTGGTTTATATATGTATATTTGTGTGTTATAACTAATCATATTATGAAAAGTGGGTAAATCGATGAGATCTGGATATGATACCATGATGGTATGAATGAGGATTCGGGTAAGTCCGTTTCAATATGTTGTTAATACATGTGGATTGAAATTATGATCTACGAATTACGATATATTCGTTATGAGATACATATCAAAGTTTATTGACATGATTTGTCTATTTATTGCATTGGTATGGGCAATATTAGAGGAGGAAGATTGATGATTCGTGTCTTGGACACCGGTGGTTTAGGCACCACCAGTGGTTTGGCACCACCAAAGATTTGGTATCACATTCGTGTCTTCGGACACGGAGGTTTGGCACCTCATAGCGACTTCGTCCTTGTGGTTAATTCCACCGTGGGTTGGCCCCACTTTTGAGATATGGGATCGTGCGCGGTGATTTGGTATCACACGTGGGTTGGCCCCACAACTTGATGATTCGTGTCTTCTGGACACGGTGGTTTGGCACCACCGGTGATTTGGTATCACATTCGTGTCTTCGGACACGGAGGTTTGGCACCTCATAGCGACTTGTCCCTGTGGTTAATTCCACTGTGGGTTTGCCCCACTTTTGAGATATGGGATCGTCTGCCAGTGATTTGGTATCACACGTGGGTTGGCCCCACAGATGGATTATTCGTGACTACGGTCACCAGTGATTTGGTATCACATTTGTGTCTTTGGACACCAGTGGTTTGGCACCACCAGTGGTTTGGTACCACACGGGGTAGAAAAGGAGTTATGGATGGCTAGGATGGGTGCATTATACATATATGTTGCTTTGTTATAATTTGTGTAAGTATGTGGTATTTACCCGGGAGAGGGAATATGCACTGAGTCTTGGTGACTCACCTTCTCCCTTATCTTTTCAGGTGATTCGTGAGATCGCGGATATGGAGCCGGATGAACTCGAGGAGGCCATGCAATAAAGTTGGTTTTACATGAACTTCCATTTGGGTACTTTATTTTAATTTGGTTTTCATATTTTATGGATTTGTAATAAGGCCTCTTTAATTATGGTTTTGAATTATTTATATGCTTTGGGATTTATTCTAGACATGTTTAAGTATATCACTTGATTAATTTAATAATTGAGCTCAAAGTTTTCTAAACTATAAACTCGCAATGGTTTTAAAAATCTTACCATCGGGTAATATGAATAGTTCGATAGAAAAATTACAAGTTAAGTGTTTTCAACAAATTAAGTGATTTCCAAAAATTCAAGTTTCTATACTCAGTTTTAAAGTGATATTTCAAATTTTCTTAAAAGATATAAATGTTTTCTATCCTATGATTTATTAACTAAGTTTTAAAGTTTTATGTAATTCAAAGTAAATCTCGGTTTTAACTTATTTTAATAAATAAAGAATTTCAAAGAGTTTTTCACAAAGTTTAATTGTTAATTCGATTCTTCAAAAATATTTTCCTTAGTGACATACCAGATTCGGTCGTGGCGTATTGACCGGGTTTGGGGTGTTACATGTACCTTTGAAGCATCGACACATGAAACAAATTATGAATTTTCTCTTATTCAGGTGGCAACATCAATCTATAAGCAACCGGCCCAACTCGTTCAATGATCTCATCTGTCTTATGAACCTCGGAGTCAACTTGCCCTTTCGGCCAAATCAAAGTATTTTCTTCCACGGAGACACTTTCAGAAACACTTTGTCACCAATCTCAAATTCGATATCCTTCCATTTCAAGTCTGCATAAGACTTCTGACGAACTGAGGCCGCTTTCAAACTGTCACGAATCACTTTCAATATCTGTTCAGTCTCTTTTATTAGATCAACCCTGTGAATCTTATTCTCACTCAGCTCAGTCCAATACAATGGAGTTCGGCATTTTCGACCGTAAAGAGCCTCATATGGTGCCATTTTGATACTAGTTTGAAAACTATTATTGTACGCAAACTCAATCAATGACAAATGTTTTTCCCACGTGCTTTCAAACTTAAGTATACAGCATCTCAACATATCTTCGAGAATCTGAATAATTCGCTCGGACTGACCATCCGTTTGCGGATGAAATGCAGTACTGAAATGCAATTTTGTGCCTAAAGCCTCTTGCAATTTATTCCAAAATCGCGAAGTAAATCTCGGATCTCTGTCAGATACAATAGATAGTGGCACCCCGTGCAATCTCACAATCTTAACAATATACAATTCGGCTAATTTGTCAAGTGAATAATCTGTTCTCACCGGAACAAAATGAGCTGATTTCGTCAATCTATCAACTATCACCCAGATTACATCTTTCCTTCCCGGAGATAAAGGCAAACCCGACACAAAGTCCATTGTGATTCTCTCCCATTTCAAATTGTAATTTTTTTAATTAAATAATCAAAAATAATTATATTATAGTGACTAATAATATAATTTACCTTATAAATTAATTTATAAATCTGGACGGAACCTGATGTTTAGCTTTAACTTGCTGACAAATTAAACATTTCGACACAAAGTCAGAGATGTCCCGTTTCATACCATGCCACCAATAAAACTGTTTCAAATCATTATACATTTTTGTACTCGGATGAGTAGTCAAACGGCTATTGTGAGCTTCATTCAGAATCATCTGAATCAACTCTGAATTCCTTGGAACACAAATCTAATCTCTGAATCTCAAACAATCATCACTATCAACTCGATATTCTGAATCAGAATTCAAATCACATTGAGCTCTTTTTGCTATCATTTCATCATCACTTTTCTGGGCATTACAAATCTGACGTACGAACATCGGCCTTGCTTTCAACTCGGCCAAAATTGAATCATCATCATATAGATCTATCTGAGTACTCATGGCTCGCAAAGCACATAAAGACTTTCGACTAAAGGCATTAGCAACCACATTAGGTTTGCCCGGATGGTAATCAATTACAAGTTCGTAATCTTTCAACAATTCTAACCATCTTCTCTGTCTCAAATTCAATTCTTTCTAAGTCATCAAATACTTCAAACTCTTATGATCGGTATAAATATGACATTTCTCACCAAATAGGTAGTGACGCCAAATCTTTAACGCAAACACAATCGTGGCTAATTCAAGATCATGCGTCGGATAGTTCTTTTCATGCGGCTTTAACTGCCTCGAAGCATAAGCAATGACTTTGCCTTCTTGCATCAACACACAGCCCAAACCATTCAACGATGCATCACTATAAACTATGAATTCTTTGCTCAATTTAGGTTGAACTAACACTGGAGCTTTCATCAACAACGCTTTCAACTGCTCAAAACTCTGATGGCACTTTTCTGACCACTTGAATTTAACATCTTTCTGTAGCAACTTCGTCAACAGAGTCGTAATTATCGAGAAGCCTTTCACAAACCGTCTATAATATCCCGCTAGTCCAAGAAAGCTACGGACTTCAGACACATTTCTTGGAGGTTTCCATTCTAGAATAGCTGAGATTTTACTCGGATCAACTTGTATTCCTGTAGCTGATACAATATGTCCCAGAAAACCAACCTCACACAACCAAAACTCACATTTGCTAAACTTTGCATACAATTGCTTCTCATGTAGGGTCTGTAACACAATTCTCAAATGCTCGGCATGTTGTGTCTCATCACATGAATAAATCAGAATGTCATCAATAAACACTACAACAAAATGATCCAAATACGGTCTGAATATCTGATTAATCAGATCCATAAACACTGAAGGAGCATTTGTTAGTCCAAAAGGCATAACTAAGAATTCATAATGTCTATATCTCATTCTGAAAGTAGTGTTCAGTACATCTGATTCTTTGACTCGTAGCTGGTAGTAGCCCGATCTCAAATCTATCATAGAAAAATTGTATCTCCTTTCAACTGATCAAACAAATCATCAATACGTGGCAGGGGATACTTATTCTTTATCGTCACTTTCTTCAACTATCGGTAGTCAATACACATCTTCATAGTGCCATCTTTCTTTTTCACAAACAAGACCGGAGCACCCCAGGGTGAGAAACTCGGTCGTTCAAATCCTCTATCAGTCAACTCTTGCAACTGAGACTTTAACTCTTTCAATTCCGTTGGTGCCATTCTATACGGAGCTATTGAGATAGGAGTAGTCCTCGGCACTAATTCAATTCCAAATTCAACTTCTCGTATTGGAGGTAACCTCGGTAACTCTTCGGGAAACACATCTGGAAACTCACAGACCACAGGTACTGATTCAACTTTCTTTTCAGTCACTTTTGTATCAATCACATATGCCAAATAAGCTTTGCAACCCTTTCTCACATAGTTCAAAGCTTTCATCGGAGATACAACAGCTGGTAACCCTTTCATATCACTAGATTCAATTCAAACTATCTCACCGTTCTGACTTCTCAATTCAATACTCTTTCTTTTATGATTCACAATGGCATTATGCAGAGTGAGCCAATCCATCCCCAGAATTATATCGAATTCATCGAATGGTAGTAACATCAAATTAGCCGGAAAGCATATATCTCGAAACATCAATGGGTAGTTCTTGCACACTTTATCCACCAAGACACACTTTCCTAAGGGGTTTGATACTCTAATCACAAATTCAGTAGACTCAACAGGTAGAGTCTTACTTGATACTAGATTCACAAACACATAGGAATGAGTAGAACCTGGATCTATTAATGCAATCACATCAGTATCAAATAGAGGAAAAGTACCAGTGATGACGTCTGGAGATGACGCTTCCTCTCGTGCGCGTATAGCATAGGCTAGAGCAGGTACTCTTGCCTCCAACCTCACAGCTGTATCGGTAGTCCCTCTTTGACTTCCGCTCACATTCCCGGTGTTTCTGGGTGGTCTACCCCTAGCCGTCACATTACTCGGTTTCACATTCTGAACATTTTCTTCCTCAGCTAACTTTGAGCATTCTCGAATAAAGTGATCTCGCGATCCACATTTGTAGCAAGTTCTATTATTGTACTTGCCCCAGCATTCTCCCACATGTCGTCTTCCACACTGTCTACACTCAGGCTTGTTGCTTTTAACACTTCCAATACTTGATTCAATTGGATCTTGAGTTCGTGGACCAACAGTTTGTCTTGCACGGTCTCTACTCGGATGTCCAAATGAAACATTTGAACGATTGGTTGCATCTCTAAATCTCTTCGTCGAAGGTATAGACAACTTACTCATCGATCTTTTTCTTTCATCTCGAGCTTCAGAATCGGCTTTCTTCTTTTCTTTACTGAGCTCCTTGGCTTTGCAAGCTCTTTCAACTAACACAATAAATTCATTAATGTCAAGTATCCCAACCAACAATTTAATGTCTTCATTTAGCCCTTCAATAAAGCGTTTACACATAGTAGCTTCAGTCGAAACACATTCCCGTGCATACTGACTCAATCTCACAAACTCCCGTTTATACTCAGTAACAGACATGCGGCCTTGTTTTAGCTCTAGAAACTCTTTACATTTCTGATCTATGAATCGTTGACTAATATACTTCTTTCAAAATTCGGCTTGAAAGAAATCCCAGGTGATTCTCTCTCTCGGAACCACGGATGTCAATGTTTTTCACCAATTATAAGTTGTATCTCTCAACAAAGAAACCGTACATTTAATACATTCATCAAGGTTCAAAGCCATCTCATCGAACACTCGAATTGTATTCTCGAGCCAAAACTCAGCTCACTCGACATCATCATCAGCTGTGGCTCTAAACTCTTCGGCCCCATACTTATGGATTTTATCCACAGGAGGCTTATTCAGTCGGATCGGATCTATCACTTGTGGTACCACAGGTACTTGTGGGGGTGGAGGTTGTGGAGCAGCTGAATTCGTTTGAACGAACTCTAAAAACAACTCACTCATCATTCAAAAGAAGGCTTGCTTAGCCTCTCCTCCCTCACTACTATCATTCGGCCTAGATGTGGCGTGCATCCCCTTTGAGCGGGGAGCGGTAGCGTTACTCTAAACATCACCAGCAACTACTCGATCGGGATCCATTACTATATGAAAACACATTTTCAACTGTCAAGATTTATCACACTATCACAATTATATATATGGCATGTATAGCTAGACTCACACACGCTACGTTAGTTCGAGAATCGACTAAACCGTAGCTCTGATACCAAAAAAATGTAACACCCCTAACCCGAAACCATCGTCGGAATAGGGTTAAGAGGCATTATAAGACAATTGAAACATTTCACATCCACTTCACAACAAAAAGTCAATAATAGTTCCTTATTGAGGTCTACGAGACCTTAAACACGTGTTAGAAAGAGGTCGGGACTAAACCGAACACTTACGAAAATTTTCAAAAATTTAAAGATTTTCTTTTCCAAACTGCAGAGGTCACACGCCCGTGCGGTTAGGCCGTGTGCCTCACACGGCTACCAGACACGCCCATGTGTCCAGGTCGTGCCAAAACAGGGCATACATACTGACTTGTCCACACGGCCAGCAAACACGCCCATGTGCCATGGCCGTGCGAAATTAAGCTAGCTACTGACTTGGTCACACGGCTACCAGGCACGCCCGTGTGCTACGGCCGTGTACCCTGCCCAGATACACTTCGAAGTGGCCCTTGAGCCACACGGCAGAGACACACGGGCGTGTCTCTTAGCCGTGTATGCAAAATAGGCCATTTGCAAGGCCAAAATGCCACCCACACTTGGGTCAAACCTACAACACATACAAGCCTATTTCCACACACAATTGGCAACCAAATACATGTCAAATGATCAACATATCATCCCATCCAATCTCATTTCTAGACATGTCAACTTATATGCTACAAGGCTCAACCAATTCACATGTAAATCCAAGCACGATTCATCCACAATTTCACTAAATCACTATGGCATCAATCCATCAATAAATTTACCATTCTTAAGACCATTTCATTGCCATCAAACCATACCAAAACACACTTCATACACCATAATCATTCATGCATATTACCAACATTTATCTAGCCACATCACATGGCTATTTACACATCTCAAACATGTTTCAACACAACTAGCCTATACATGCCATATTCAAATATACACATCTTCAAAAGTACCAAAATAAATTGCCGATAGTGTGATAGAGATGCTGACGATCCCCGGATCTGAGCTAGCTTTACTGACACTATAAAATAGAGAAACAAATCACACAGTAAGCTTTCAAAAGCTTAGTAAGTTTGTAATATAATACATATTACTCAATAATACCACATCAATACATAATTAAACCATCACATAGGTAAATACACAATTAGGCTCATCATCAATCTCAACCATATGCTCAACTATCTATTCATTCAAATTTTAAGGCTATCATCAACAACATAGGTTCAAACGTACCTTGATCAACACATAGTTACCCACCATTCATGCTACTCAAATTGCTCGCTATTACCTCTCGTTCAACCTTTGCTATTCCTTTGATTTATTCGCACACTTAGTGCCAATTTCATAACCGAAACATAATCGTCACCGCACACTTAGTGCCAATATGTTAAACCAAACTTATATCGGTATCGCACAGACAATGCCAATTCAATAAGCCGAAGCTTCTATCTTTTCGCACACACAGTGCTAATCATCTCTGTCTCATTTTTAATTTCGCACACTTAGTGCCCTCTAATTCAATTCCGCACATAGCATTTCTAATATCATAGTTATATATATATTCATTCAATTCACATCACATAGATATAGTTGACAACTAGTATTATATCCGAACTTACCTCGGACGTCAAAATACCGAAATGGTCGATTAATTGAGCACTTTGTCTTTGCCTCGATCTCGATCCAAACCTCTCCTTTCTTGGTCTATACACATACAAATTTAACTCATTCAATAACCAATTCATTCAATTTAGTCCAAACACACATATTTAGGGCATTTTGCAAAATAGCCCTCACATTTTCACATTTCGACACTTTAGTCCCTAATTCACAAAATCACAAAATACACCAAATTTCTACTCACACAAGCTTATTCGAATTCTTCCCATGCTAATACAAGCCCACACATTTCATTTATTTCACATTTTAGTCTTTCAATTTACACTTTTCTCAATTTAGCCCAAATTACTCAATTTCACTAAAAATTAAAGACAAAACATGTTCATCCTTCACATATCTTTCATATTTCACTATCAACTAACACATAGCTCAAGCATTCATCAATGGCATATCTCAAAATCACCATTAATTTCTAAAATTTAGTCATGGGTTTGAAAGCACACGAAGCAATGATCACAAAAACATAGTAATTATCAAAAACCGATCAAAAACACATACCAAATTGAGCTATGATTGTGCCGAAATTGAAGAAGCTTCAAACCCTATTTTTCTTTCTCCAATTCGGTGGAAGATGAACATTATAGCCACCAATTTCATGTTTGTTTAATTAATATTAACTTATTTGGCATTTTACCATTTTACCCTTAATGAAAATTAATAATAACACCTTATGCCATGCTAACATCTTCCACTAACTATAAAATGTGCTATTGCAACATATTTCCTCCAAATTATAAAGACAACAACAATTAAGCACTTAACAATCAGCACACGGCATTTTACTCTTTATGCGATTATGTCCTTTATCACAATTCGACACACAGTCGATAAAATTTTCACACGAAACTTTCACATAGGATCAATCACACATTATAAACATCAAAAATAATTTTAAAATATATTTTCGACCTCGAATTTGTGGTCTCAAAACCACTGTTCCGACTAGGGTCTAAATTGGGCTGTTACAATGTGATTATTTTGATTAAGGTTTATGTGATAATGGATTTTTGTTTGATAAATGTATATTGTATGTTGTGATCTGATCGTAATGCCTCGTAACCCTATTACAGCGACGGATATGGGTTAGGGGTGTTACAGAAGCACCCACCAATAAGCCTATAGAACTATCACGATTAATTAGGTAACTTATTTCCTTATCTTATTAGGGGCTACACATTGGGGACAATGTGTTATCTAAAGTGTTAGGGGTAACATAAAAATTTTTATTTAAATTTTTTATGCATTTCTTTGATTTTTCTTGTCATTTGTGTGCTTTGAGCTTGTAGAAATACAAGTGATTGGTTAGGAGCATGTACATAGGTTGCTTATATTTACAATAAATTTGGCATGATGATATGTTATTTTAATTTTTTTTATTATTAGAATACTAAGTTCTATATATTACATTGTAAAAAGGCATTAAAGCAATCAAATGTACCAAATGATATAGAGAATACAAGGAAATGAGCATGCTAGTATGAATGATAAACTGTGAATATGTGGTTGTTTAGTTTATTAGAGTTGTGAATATTGATATACCTAGGGATGACCTAAGGCATTGTCTGGAATACACCCAAAGCTAAAAAGCTAACCCTGTTATTTATCCTTAGTACCTATTTTTGAGCCATAAAACACTTCCTAATGAAACTTTATACAAAACCCAAGCCAAAATATAAATTTGTACTTATCCTTTTTCGTTAGTCCTGAACTGCATCACTATAGACGTTTGGCCGTACGTATTGAGGGTTAAGTAGATACACTATGGTGGATTTTTTTAAAAATGGAGTGAATTAGGAGGGATCAATGTGATATAATGATTATAAGTTAGCCAAAATGTGCAACAAAAGAAAAATTCCAAGACAAAACTAAAATGAGTGGAAAATGTGAGTGAGATGTGTTAGAAAAAGAAAATGTGACAAAGGCACAAAAGTAGAAAAGCTCATTCATTAGTGCAAAAAAACTCGTGAGCTAACCATAGTTGTTATTTTATTATGTGACTTCCTATGTGGAGAAATAAAGAAGGTGAGAGAATGAGATATAAGGCGGTGAGTGGGAAATGGTTACTACGAAGAAGAATATGGGACACTATGCTATCTTCATGCTTGAAACTTTTTGTTGCTTACTATTCTTGAAATCTATACCTGTCCTAAGCCTCAGAATGTTACAAGCCAAAAACCCCTATGTGATCTAGGTAGACTTATTCACAATTTGAAATCATATTGAACAATTGCTTTTATAATTGTTTGTATTCTGCTAGGATAATCAAATTATTTGTATAATTTATTAAAGGATTCCTACATTTGAGACCCTTAATGCTTGTATGCTTTGTAATATATTGAACTTAGGTGTTTGATACCCAAAAGTGGTGAGTTAGTTATATCTTATGCCAGGATTATATATGAATATGAAATGCCTATTCATGTGCTCCAAAGCTAACACTTGTACTATACTTCTTTAAGGGTCGTCTTTTTATTTATTATTTTTAGTGCTTGGGACAAGTAATTACTTAAGTGTGAGGGAGTTTGATCTATCGTAATTTAGTACAGAAGATTAAACTAGTTGTCGCACTTTGGGAGCTTGAACATAAGCATTTTAGTTGTGTTTTAATTACATTTTAGTAAATTTCGTTAAGTGTAATAAAATGTGTTATTCAAGTCTATTATTGTCCTTAGGGGCCGAATGAGGCCTAAAGGTGAGCTAATGCTTTGTGAGTCTGCAGAAGACCATTAGAAGGCACATTCGATATGATACTTTCTGCTAAGATGCAACATGGAGCATGCGATGTCGTAACATAGGGAGTAAAATAAGAAATGTCTAAGATTACCGTCGATGTCGTGACATACCCTTGAAGATACCTTGAAGCTGAGTATACTGCCCTCGATGTCACGAAATAGGACCTGATGTGTCGTGACATTGCCTCTGCACGAGAAATTAATATGAGCCAGGGGCATTTTGATCTGTACAATCCAACTTTAAGCTCGGGAACCTCAGCTAACCAAAGGTTAAGGACGATGGCCATCCTAAGTCTATAAATAGACTCAGCTAACACATGTTATGGACACCTTTCCCTTTGTATAATTTTCTCTTTAGTTTTAGATTTTAGCTTTTCTTTTTTTAGGGTTTAGACTTTATTTCAATTCATGTTATTTATGTTCGGGAAGAAATTAGATTTGGAAACTATTCTCAAACACTATGAGGATTTTGCACTTTAATTTAATATAATTAGGATTCTTCTAAATTCTATTCTTGAAATTATTATTTATGTTCATTCTCTTATACAAGTTTATACTGTTTATTAGATCCATGAGGAACTAATCCTCATGTGGGGGATTAGTGAGTGGAGATATGAATAATTAACTATTTTATAGGGATTTCTTAATGGATCAGCTATTCAGGAAAAGAAGAACCTAAACCATAGGCCTAAGAACCCTAGGAAGTCATCAAGGTGGGAATTAACAAAAAATTGGTACGACCTATCCATGAACACCTTAACCCTTAACCAATCTGGATTGTGAGGTTGGAAGATTAGTAGTTCTTATCGATTCAGCATTTCAGTGGACGTATCAGAAGATCTTGTTGGGGTACTGACTAGTTGATTGAACAAGAGAACCCGAGATGACAGTTGATTAAGATTATCTGATAAACTGAAATAGTAACAAATTTTAATCCCACATTTAGTATGCTTTTGGAAGAATTATCCCTTGATTTCTGTAAAAAGGTGCTCTTAATCCTTTCTTTTCATGTCATATACTCAGGAAAGCACCCAAGGATAAAAAGAACGAGAAACGGGCTCAAAACAGACCAAAACAAGCCAAAGAGGAAATCGACACGGCCTGGACTTACACCCACACGGTCGTGCCAAGCTAGTCATCTAGAACACGACCTTCTCCCGACTCACACGACCGTGTCTCATTAAAGAAATCTGAACACGGCCTGGCCATGATTCACACGGGTGTGCGCCATGGCCGTGCCTCTGCCATGGAGAAGAGCAATTTCATTCGGGAAAGGATACTTAGGGAGAAAGAAACGTATTTTAAAAGCCTATAAATACACCCTAAGTATGACCTAAGAGAGGGAGCCCAAAGCCATCGTCTAGGGGCGTCGTGCTAGGCCGAGAAGAAGGCGATTTGTGGGGATTCACTCGAGGATAGCCGCTTGATCCATCTCAAGAAGCCGAATTATACTCAAGACGGAGGATCTCTCCTTCAATTCCTTGAGGGGTTTTAGGGATTTCTTATGTTTTGTTTTATCTTTTCTCTTGAGATGTTTTCCTTTATTGTTATGAACTAAACCCTTCTGGATACAGAAGGGATGAAACCTATGATGAATCTTGTTATTGTTTTCATAATTATATGATAAATACTTAGTTTGTTCTTAATTATGTGAGCTTAATCCAAATTTAATGTGCTTAGGTGGAGGAGGAATAAACCCTGCCTAAGAGTAGATCCAACATAATTAAGCGGAGTTGATCGCACGCCTAGAGATAGGGTGACGAGATTTTACCGGATTAGGGTGAAACCTAATATGGGAATCCATAGATCGATTTACTGCTATTCTAGGGGGTTATTATAAGAGAATGAGAGTTCCACTAATTAACCTAGGGTTAGACGTTATTCGCCTAGAGAGAGGGTTTAATATACGTTAGGGAGTCTTATGGATCAAACTAAGTGAATAAATCGTATGGTTCAATGTTAGATAACAAGTGAAGTCTAGGTGGATTCTTCCTAGGGTATCATCTAAATCAACTGAGTTTTTCCCAAGTTATTTTCCAAATTCATTCTTCATTGTCTTAGAGTCTTTAGTTTAGTAGTTAGTTAATTTAGATTAGATAAACAATCTCTCTTTATTTGTAGGCTAGATAATAAGAAGAAAGTTAGTATTAGTACTTTTAGTTCCTTTGGGTTCGATAATCCGGTCTTGCCTAAGCTATACTACAGTTCGATAGGTGCACTTGCCTCAATCGTTGTCAGAGTTAGTTTCCAGGTTCGATCATTCTTTTTATAAATTTTAAAGCTCTGATTCACAGCGATCAAGTTTTTGGCGCCGTTGTCGGGGAGCTAAAATATTAAGAAAGCTCTATTTTTATTACTTTAGCCATTATTTTTATTTTCTGCAATTTATTTTTATTTTTATTGTTTTTAAATTTTGCTAAATTTTCTTTCTTTCTTTTACTAGCAGGTACCTCTAGTTTATGGCTAGAAGGAACCCGAGAGGACCTTTAGTATACGACAGTGATATTGACGCTACCGTTCGCAGGAATCGCAGAGAAATTAGGCGAGCCCTAAATTACACGGAAGAAGAGCGAGAAGACAGATCCAACCTAATTTGAAGGGATGGATTTAAAATAACCCACCACTACAAGATGTGGGAGAAAATAATGCTCCTCGTACTATGTTTGATTATGCTAAACCTCATTTAACGAGAGCCGAATCAAGTATTGTTAGGCTGCTATATAGTTGCTAATAATTTTGAATTAAAGCCTAACACTATACAAATGATTCAACAGTTTGTTCAATTTGATTGTTTGCGGGATTTAAGATCCAAATACTCATATAGCTAACTTTTTAAAGTTCTGTGATACCTTCAAAATAAATGGCGTTTCTGATGATGCCATACGACTTCAGTTATTTCCCTTTTCATTAAGGAATAAAGCTAAACAGTGGTTAAACTCGCTACCACAAGGGTCAATCACTACATGGGATCAAATGACCGAAAATTTTTTATTAAAATATTTCCCACCGGCCAAAACGGCCAAATTACAGAATGATATCTCTTCTTTTGTGTAGATGGATTTAGAGACATTATACGATGCATGGGACAGATATAAGGATCTCTTGAGAAGGTGTCCATACCATGGTTTACCTTTGTGGCTCCAAGTCCAAACTTTCTATAACGGTGTAAACCCCTCAACGAGGCAACTAATCGACTCAGCCACCGGTGGAACTCTGAATAATAAAACTCTGAGCGACCCTTTACGAATTTATAGAAGAGATGTCGCTGAATAACTATCAGTGGAAAGTTACAAGAACAAGGCTAACAAAAACGGCCGGAGTTTTCAACATAGATGCTGTAACCATGCTATCAACACATGTAGAGATGATGAATAAAAAGCTTGATAGTTTGTGTTCTTCGCAGGTACATCCAGTCATGCAGTGCGACGCAAGTGGAACTATGGCGAATCCTGAGTACCCACCCTACCAACCGAGCACGAGAGCGAATGTATGAACTATATAGGTAACAATTTCAGATCTAATAATAACCCATATAGTAATAATTATAATCCAGGTTGGAGGAACCACCCAAATTTTTCGTGAGGAGGACAAGAAAATCAAGGAAATCAAAGACAACAACCTCCTCAAAATTTCCAAAATCAGCCCTATCCACAGGAAAAGAAGCCGAATCTTGAAGAGACATTGAACAAATTCATAGCATCCACAGAAGCCCGTCTCCAAAAAACTGAGGTAACACTTGACACCCAACAAACATCGATCAAAATGATCGAGAAACAAGTTGGAGGACTTACAAAGGCAATCGGGGAAATTACCCAGTCAGTCAGACAAATTGCAAAGCTATTATCCGAACGACCGCAAGGGCGTCGGCCGAGTAATACTGAAATTAATCCAAAAGAGAAAATCCAAGCCATAACAGCTCAAGAAAGCGAAGAAGTAGACGAACCCAGTCCAACACAAGGAAACGAGGTAGAAAAAGGTAAAGTTGAGGTAACACAAGACAAGCCAAAATCGGTAATCAAGGAATACCAACCTCGCATACCATATCCCGAAGCGTTAACAAGAGACGATACAGAGGAACAGTTCGGTAAGTTTCTTAAACTTTTAAAGAAATTACATATTAACTTATCGCTACTTGAAGCTCTTTCACAGATGCCAGATTCGAGGAAATTTTTAAAACATCTCTTGACGAATAAGCGCAAATTAGATGAAGATCCACATGTGGAATTAAACGCAGTGTGCTCAGCAATGTTACAGAATAGACTACCTTAAAAGCAAAAAGTTCCAGGGAGTTTTACAATTCCATGTTTAATTGGTAGACTAACTGTTGATAATGCTTTAGCTGATTTAGGGGCAAGCATTAATGTCATGCCTTATAAATTATTTAAACAACTAGGTCTAGGGAAACCCAAGCAAACTAGGATGAGCATTCAATTAGCTGATAAAACTGTTAGAATTCCTAGGGGTATTATCGAAGATGTTCTTGTAAAAATTGATAGATTCGTTTTCCCAGTAGATTTTGTTGTCTTAGACATGGATGAGGATAATTCGATTCCCCTAATTTTAGGAAGACCTTTTTGGCGATCGCGAGACTAAAATTGATGTTGATGCAGAGAACTCATACTTTGTATAGGTAATGAGACTGGTCGCCCCTCAAGGCTCTCAACTCGGCTAGAACATCGAATAATCAAGGTGAGAACGTAAATTCTCTGATAACCATTCGGTTAACCCCTATTTTCGGAAAGCACCACCAAAGAATACAATCGAACCCGATCCTAAACCTCAAGCCAACAAGGAAGTAGTTCATGAAGATCGAGGGATTCAGTTCGATGATCTAGACGAGTGGAAGACACACTTCAAGGAGAAATTAGGGATACACGACGAAGAAACGGAACCACACAAGGTAAAACCGAAGGAGCCCCCAGATGAGCTCATAGGAATAACAAACCACTTCAAAATAGGAGATCAAGTATTGATAGAAAAAATTGACCCTCGAATATCTCATCCGGACCCTAGCACAAACAAAGAAATATCTTTTAGGGTAACCAGTGTTTTCCCACACGGAACAGTCGAGGTAAGTAATCCTATTTTTGGTACTTTTACTATAAACACATCTCGACTTAAATTTTTTCACGAAGACACAAATGATAGCATGAGGAAGGACTTCCAACTCCTCAAACCACCCTGAAGATACAAATGAGAGGTAAAGTCTAGCTTAAGACTATAAACGAGCGCTTCTCGGGAGGCAACCCGAGCACTAACCCCATTAACTTTTTATTTTATTTCTATATTATCCTTTCTTTATAATATCTAGCTTTAAACTAACAAGGGGTGCAGAATTCCAGGCCACACGGCCCTGCACACGGCCGTGGCCATGGCCGTGTGTACCTCAAGAATCTTGGTACTAACATGGCAGGATGGTACAAGTCAAAGCAACTAAATTTAGAACTCATGGATCCAACCACTAAACCACGGGCACCGAAAAAGGGGCACGGTCGTGCCCCATGACCGTGTGAAGCTACTAACTTTCCAACCACGGGCAGAACACGCCCGTGCCTTAAAACCGTGCCAACATACTGACTTGTCAAACACAGGCTAGACAGGAGCATGGGGAAACAACACGCCCTAGAACACGGTCGTGCGAGGCGGCCGTGTGAATCGACACACCCTCAACCCACGGGCGTGGGAAACTGCCAGACTTGAAATTTTATTTAAACACCATACCCCTCTCCTTTCTCTTCTTAACCCACTTTCCTTCTTTCTTCTCTCCTCCTTCTTTCTTTCTTTCTTTCTGTTCTCCCTCTTTCTTTTTCCTTTTCCTAATAAATCCTTAGACTCTTGAGCTACAACAACATCATATCCATGGCAAAGAAGCATAAAAGGCTAATCACAGTCTCCTCAAAGGAGACCGATTCACATGAGTTCATGCCGGCAGCTTCATCCAAACAACAAGCCAAGGGTCTTTGAGACCAATTATCTGTTCTTTTATTTTTATCTTCTCCTTTATTTTCCTTATCTTTACTTCTCTTCTGCTTAATATAGTTTATTTTATCTTAGTTTCTTAATTTTAGGTTCTAAAGGCTGCTAGGGAATCACGCCACGACAACCACCATATCCTCAGCCTTAGAAATCACATCCAACAATAAGGACTCTACAGTCCATCCATCTTTTCTTTTAATTTTAGTTTCATCTTTATTTTTCTCCACTTTAGCTTGCTTTTCCTCAAGTATTTAATTAGTATAGTTTTAATTATTATTAGTATATCCTGGCTAATCCTGTATGAGCTTTCCAATTTCTTCATCTAGTGCAGGATCGTCACCCAGACCGGCCCCTCCAACATATTTTCCACATCCTCCAAGGAGCTCATCCATAATTCAGGGAGTTTTACTTATCCCCATATCTTCTGATCTGAACATTACATTTATATTATCTAACTTTGTACATTGAGGGCAATGTACATCTTAAGTGTGGGGGGTGAACAACCTAAAAAGGTGGCCTAACTTTTTTCATTATTCTCAAATTTCTGAAATTAGGTTCCAAACTTTTTGCATTGTTCTCAAAATCCCTGAATTTAGTCTTGTTTGGAAGTAATTTACTCATATTACTAATTAGGATGAAATTTCTGATGATTTATGATTTTTATTGATATGTTTTAGATTAAGTCATTGATAATTGTGCATTGATAATTAAATTCTAAGAATACTAGAGAATCAAGCATAATAAGTCTATTTTTCTGAATTAAAAATTTTCTAGGTCGTCTACCTGAATTTAAATATTACCTTGAAATTTGATATTTATAAGGTTGATGTCAAAAATACCCATAATTTTTGTGAGTTTTTGAGCCTTTTAGAGCATAAATTCTTTTTCTTGGTCACTTTATTGATTATGAGTAAGTCAACATTGATTTGTTATTCTAGAACTTGCATCGATTATACATGTCGAGACCACACTTTTGATTTGATATACAGAGATGATAAAGGCACCTAGGTTTTAACCCACTAACTCCATTAAAAGCCTACCTTCACAAATTAACCCCTAGTGAACCCCTTTTAATCCTAACAACCCTATTTATTGACTCACCCACTAATATTAACCCAAAACCCTTTGTAATTGTTATCACCATTCTTTCTAACTACCCCTATATCGAGATTTGATCTGATTAGTTGCCTAATTATGAATTTTAGTAATTTATCCTTTATTATGTATTTATTATGTTCTTAAAAAAAAGAAAAAAATGACGAAGTATATTCATTATTAGTTATGTGATTAAATGAACTTATACATTTATTTAAATTCCAAATATCAAAGAAGAAGCTCGTATTATTAGTATTATTAGTTTTCAATTGATGTAATTATTATTATTAGTTCATTAGTTCTTAGTTAGGGAATTTGTCAATTCAATCTCGATTCTAACCCTCTAATTCAGCCTTTATCCACACCTTAACCCTAGCCCCGTTACAACCCTAACAAAGACCTTTTGATTTGTGTTTCATCTCATATTTCAGTGGTGGAGATTTGATTTTCATGCAAGCCTATGGGATTAACTCTTCATTTTTGACTTTTGAGTGCCTAAATTTTGAACCTTAAACACTTTGAGTGATTTGAGTGAATCTTTAGTGAGGATGTCAATCCTTGACAATTTCGAATCAGAGGTAATTATTTAGATGAAGGGAAACACCTATGTTTTGTGCTACAAAATATAAGGCTTATAGTGTTTGAATTTTTAGGACACTTTGAGTTGAATTATCTATGTATAAATTATCCCTGAATTATGATGAGACACTATCAATGACTATTATGAATTATAGGAAGTTCGTTTTAATTGTAAGTTGAGAATTTTGCTTGAGGACAAGCAAAAGCTTAAGTGTGGGGGTATTTGATAAATCGAAATAGTAACATATTTTAATCCCACATTTAGTATGCTTTTGGATGAATTATCCCTTGATTTATGTAAAAAGGTGCTCTTAATCCTTTCTTTTCATGTCTTATACTCAGGAAAGCACCCAAGGATAAAAAGAACGAGAAACGGGCTCAAAACGGACCAAAACGGGCCAAAGAGGATATCGACACGGCCTAGACTTGGACCCACACGGCCGTGCCAAGACAGTCATCTAGAACACGGCCATCTCCCAACTCACACGGCCGTGTCTCATTAAAGAAATCCGAACACGGCCTGGCCACGATTCACACGGGCGCGCGCCATGGCCGTGCCTCTGCCGTGGAGAAGAGCAATTTCATTCGGGAAAGGATACTTAGGGAGAAAGAAATGTATTTTAAAAGCCTATAAATACACCCTAATTATGACCTAAGAGTGGGAGCCCAAGGCCATCATCTAGGGGTGTCGTGCTAGGCCAGAGAAGGCAGATTTGTCACTCAGGGATAGCCAGTTGATCCATATCAAGAAGACAGAATTATACTCAAGACGGAGGATCTCTCCTTCAATTCCTTCAGGGGGTTTTAGGGATTTCTTATGTTTGTTTTATCTTTTCTCTTGAGATGTTTTCCTTTATTGTTATGAACTAAACCCTTCGGATACCCGAAGGGGATGAAACCTATGATGAATCTTGTTATTGTTTTCTGAATTAGATGATAAATACTTAGTTTGTTCTTAATTATGTGAGCTTAATCCAAATTTAATGTGCTTAGGTGGAGGAGGAATAAACCCTGCCTAAGAGTAGATCCAACATAATTAAGCAGAGTTGATCGCACGCCTAGAGATAGGGTGACGAGATTTTACCGGATTAGGGTGAAACCTAATATGGGAATCCATAGATCGATTTACTGCTATTCTAGGGGGTTATTATAAGAGAATGAGAGTTCCACTAATTAACCTAGGGTTAGACGTTATTCACCTCGAGAGGGGGTTTAATATACGTTAGGGAGTCTTACGGAGCAAACTAAGTGAATAAATCGTATGGTTCAGTGTTAGATAACAAGTGAAGTCCAGGTGGATTCTTCCTAGGGTATCATCTAAATCAACTGAGTTTTTCCCAAGTTATTTTCCAAATTCATTCTTCTTTGTCTTAGAGTCTTTAGTTTAGTAGTTAATTAATTTAGATTAGATAAACAATCTCTTTTTATTTCTAGGCTAGATAATAGGAAGAAAGTTAGTATTAGTACTTTTAGTTCCTTTGGGTTCGATAATCCGGTCTTGCCTAAGCTATACTACTGTTCGATAGGTGCACTTGCCTCAATCGTTGTCAGAGTTAGTTTCCAAGTTCGATCATTCTTTTTATAAATTTTAAAGCTCTAATTCACAGCGATCATTATCGAAGCTAGCTAATCACGCATGCCCAAATTTGATAAATATTTCTTTAATTGATTTCTTGCTCTTCATTCATTTAATTTTCCTTTATTTATTTTATTATTATAATCCAAAAACTCTTCTTTTAATTCTTTACACTATAATTTGATTAGAATATTAATTAGATGAATTTATGTTAAAATTAAAATTAATTTAGTGCTCGCATCCCTTGGGTACGATCCTCGTATTATTCACCTACTCTGTTGTAACTATATTGCAACCTATCCCATATACTTGCGGATACCATTTTCCATATCTTTTGTGCAGAATTTCTACTTTGGACGTTGGTACTTCTGGAGGCGGACAGCAAATTCGGCTAACGACAAGTGTTCCTCCCAACTGCCACTAAATTCAACGGCACAACCCCATACCATTTTCCAAAATTTGTTTAACTCGCTGTACTAAAGTTCAATCGAGTTTCTAAAGCCTCATGTAACATTTTCCAAAAATCGAAGATCCCGATTGGAAATGATGGACAACGATACACCATGAAGTCTCACAATCTCTAAAATGTACAACCTTGCCAACTTATATCACGAATAATTAGTACAAACAGGTAGAAAGTGTGTTGACTTAGTCAGTCGATCCACTATAACCTAGATTGAATCCTTCTTAGTAGGTGTCAAAGGCAACCCACTAACGAAATCCATTGTCACACGTTCCCACTTCCACTAAGGAATCTGAATAGGCTGTAATAAACCAGAGGGGAACTGATGCTTAACCAGAACTTGTTGGGATGTCAGACACTTACTCACATACTCAGTTACATCACGCTTTAGCCCTGGCCACCAATATAGTTCTCTCAAGTCTAGACACATCTTATTCCCTCAAGGATGCATAATGTAACACCCTTACCCATATTCGACGCCAGAATAGGGTACGAGGCATTCCCGGACTCACATCACAAACAATCACACAATTTCGAGTCATAAATTTTCGTCCAAATTCAAACCATTCGTATTCAATCATAAAGTCCCTTATACAAGCCTACGAGGCTCAAAACATGCTTTGGAGGTGGTTCGGGACTAAACCGAGAACTTCAAAAATTTTTACAAAACTTAGAAAATTTTTCATGTTGTAGGTGTAACACCCCAAACCCGGTAAACACAAGGAAACAGGTTACCGGTTTGTTTTCAGTGAAAAACTATTTGTTGTTTTATGTTTGTAGAAACCAGGTGCATGATTAGTAAAAAACCCATGATATACTTTGAAATCCCGGTAATAAATATTTAAAACTTAGTTGTCGATCCATAGGTTTAGAAAACGCTTAAGTCATTTTAAAACCCGATGTTCCTTCCTTAACTATTTAGAAATCAGTTAAGTTGATAGTGGAAAACTTAAGTTTGAAATCCAGTTGAGTTGTTGTTGTTATTAGTTGATTTGTTTTACCCAATGGTAAAGATTTGAAAACCATTGCGTTCTTGAGTTTAGAAAACCTTGGCTCAAATTATTAAGTTAACCATGTGGCCTACTTAGCTAAGTTTAACACAATTCCAAAGCATAAAAATAATCCAAACATAATCAAAAGGCCGTATTACAAACCCAAAGTAAAAGTGAAACCAAATTAAAATGAAATAAAGTACCCAACCAAAGTCCACGTAAAAATCGAGTTTATTTAATGCATGGCCACCTCGAGTCCGCCTGGCTCCTCATCCGCGATCTATGAATCACCTGAAAAGATAAGGGAGAATGTGAGTCACCACGACTCAGTGCATAATCCCCCTCCCGATTAATGCAACGTACTTACACAAATCATAACCAAGCAATATATATAAGGCACCCAAACCTAGCCATCCATAACTCCTTTTCTACCCCGTGTGGTACCAAACCACTGGTGGTGCCAAACCACTGGTGACCCAAAGTCACGATATCCAATAATAATGTGGTGCCAAACCACTGGTGACCCAAATTCACGAGTAATCCATCTGTGGGGCCAACCCACGTGTGATACCAAATCACTGGCGTCAATCCCGTTATATCAAATGTGGGGCCAACCCACTGTGGTGCTAAGCCATTGGGACGAGACGCTATGAGGTGCCAAACCTCTGATGACCCAAAGTCACGAAATATCAATAATCTGAGTGTGGGGCCAACCCACGTGTGATACCAAATCACTGGCGACGATCCCAAAATATCATCTGTGGGGACAACCCATGTCTTTGCTAAGCCACCGACAAGTCGCTATGAGGTGCCAAACCTCTGGTGACCCATAGTCACAAAATAATCTGTGGTACCAAACCACTGGAGGTGCCAAACCTCTGGTGACCCAGAGTCACGGATATCATCTTCCCCCTCCTCTCATATCACCCATACCAATGCATTACAAGTGCAATTCATGCCATCATGCTTTAACGTGCAACATAAAGCAAATATATCATAAATCATATTATTATGCACCATATCGCAAAAAGTCATATCGAAACGGACTTACCCGAATCCTTGCTCATACCCATAAGGTATCATATCAAGATCTACACATATTTCGGCTTTTAACACATTCAGGTTATTAACATATTTACTTAGTTATAAAGTGTGTAAGTTACACACCTGTCACTAACGTAAGCACTAAATCCTGAAGGACCGATCTATTGCACTAGATCTCCTTGATCCTCAATGCTTCTTTGAATACTAACCACGCTAAGTATGTGAGAATGATCCTTCCCCTACAATCAGCAATCATCATAACTTAGTCTTAATAGCCTTCGGCTTTTCCAAATAACTTAAAGAATGATTAAACCGAGATGGATCCTTACCACAGACTTACCAAATCCGATTGACAGAGAGTAGAGGGCTTAGATCGACTGCTTCCAAAATCTCGGAGAACCTAGGAGAAATCGGTTCCTATAGATGGTTAGCAAAACACCCACAAATGCCGAAGTTCGGCTTTTCCTACCATATGAGTGGACAGAGAAGAGAGAAAGTGAGAATGTAGTTTCGGTCAAGAACCCTTACCCCTTTTCAAAATCGATTGGAGAAAAACCAAAAGAGATCCACCCTTGTTGATATTCGGCCAACACAATATGAGAAAGAATGGAAGAAATTTCGACAAAGAGTTGAATGATGAAGGGAGTTTCGGCTATGGTTGATAGAAAACAAATAGATGGGATTCAGCTAGAGTGAAAAGAAGAAGATGGGAGAAAGATATTTAGTATTCGACTTAGGCTTAAAGAAAAGAGATTCAATAAGTTTCGGCAAAAGAAAGTAAAGAAGAAGATGTGGTTTTGAGCAGTTATGAAAAGAAGAAAAAGAAAGATAGAAGAGAGGGAGATTCGGCCAAACACTTGAGAAGAAGAGAAGATGAGGGGAAGAGGGTTGCTTTTCGGCTACAAAGAAAATAAAGGATGAGAGGGCTCCAAAGGAGGTTCGGCCAAATGCCTAAGAGAGAAATCGACACACACCTATGATCTTTCGGCTTTTGTTTCACTATGGTGCACTAGGGAGAAATCGGCAATGCTCAAAAAGGGGTTTTCGGCTTTTGATACACAAACAAAGGCTAGCCGAAAATGTCATCTAGCCACTAAAGAATTTCAAAGAACCCCCTCTTCCACTCTCCAAAACCGAACACTCCTCTAAGCGGGAGTTCAAAATTCGGCCACTTCCCCAAATTCCTCCTCGGTCACTAATTCAAATGAATTTGAATTCCACAAGTTCCTAAATTTTCTCCTTGCCACCCATTTAAATATTTTGACTTAGTCCAAGCTTATCTCGACGAGTTTGTGCTGAGCACAACTCCTCCCCCTTGGCGTCAAAATGCAAAGCGAGAAAATGAAATTTCTGTTTGCTCAAACTCGAGCTCTCCTTTCCCACGCATGTGGCGTCAATCACTAGGCTCTAAGTGGCGCCTCCTTGCCACTCTACCAAGCCAATTCTTGTGCTAAAATACCCCACGAATTTCACTTAACCCCTAGCTCCTTCCACTCCCTTTTCTTAAAACTTAAAAGCCAAAATTTTCCACACAGGCCTACTCTAGACTTATAACTAGCTCTTAAAACACCTCAAATAACAACACCACAGTCCATACTCATGCAAAACAATTCAATCACAACTAACCCCTATTTCAGATATTACGCTTCTACCCCCTTAAAAATAATTTCGGCCTCGAAATTACATGGTCAAAAGAGTTGAGGGTATTGCTGTCTCATCACATCCTCGGGTTCCCACGTAGCTTCTTCCACGCCATGGTTTTGCCATAATACTTTCACCAGTGGAACGGACTTCTTCCATGGTTCCTCTTCCATGGTCATATCTGGACTCACCTCTATTTCTTCCACTGCTACAACATGCGATGGATCTGAACGATAACGCCTAAGCATGGAGACATGGAACACATCGTGAATCTGACTCAGCTCTGCTGGCAACTCGAGCTGATAGGCTACTGGTCCCACTCGTCTTAGTACCTCATACGGCCCAATAATCCTTGGACTTAATTTGCCTTTCCTTCCAAACCTCAATACCTTCTTCCACGGCGAGACCTTTAGAAAGACCTTGTCGCCCACAGCAAACTCTATATCCCTCCGCTTGAGATCGGCATATGACTTTTGCCTGTCCGAAGCTTCCTTCAATCAAGCCTGAATCAACATAACCTTGTCCTTAGTCTCTGCAACCAACTCTGGTCCCAACATCTGACGTTCACCCAACTCCGTCCAACATGTAGGTGTGCGACACTTCCTACCATACAACGCCTCGTATGGTGCCATATTGATGCTTGCTTGGTAACTATTGTTGTATGCGAACTCAATTAATGGTAAAAACTCTTCCCAAACTACCATCAAGTCCAAAACACAACCTCTCGAATATCCTCCAAAATCAGTATAACCCTTTCCGATCGCCCCGATCGGTGTGGATGAAATGCCGTCTTCGAAATCCAACCGCGCACCCAAAGCCCGATGCAACGCTTTCCAAAACCTCGACGTAAATCGGGATCCCTATCCGAGATGATCGATCATCGGCACACCATGCAACCTCACTATCTCTCCGACATACAACTTAGCTAACTTCAAGGCGAGTAATCAACCCTTACGGTATGAAGTGAGTGACTTAGTCGAGCGATCCACAATTACCCGGACTGAGTCCTTCTTACTAGGCGTAAGGGGTAATCCACTGACAAAATCCATAGTGATCCTCTCCCACTTCCACTATGGAATCTTCACCGGCTGAAGCAAACCTGACGGCAACTGATGTTCATCCTTGACCTGCTGACACGTCAGACACTTTCCCACAAACTCCGTTACTTCCCGCTTTGGACTGCCACCAAAACTGCTCTCTTAAATCCCTGTACATCTTACTACCTCCAAGATGCATAGCTTATGGGCTGCTATGTGCGTCCTGAAGAATCCTCTGCCTTAACTCGACATCCTTCGGCATACAAGCTTTTCCTTGAAAACACAAGACTCCATCACCGGACAAGTCAGTAATCCTCTAAACCACCATTCGAAATTGCAACCTCCGCGTATTCAAACCCTCATCCACTAATTGTTTCTCCTTGATTTGCTCTACCTGTGTCGACTTAACACGCAATTCCGCCAAAAGACTCCCATCGTCATACAAGCTAAGACGCGAGCAAACATCGCTCTTAAAGTGCCGGTACAACCATACGGCTCAACGCGCGTGCGCCACCACGTTAGCCTTGCCTGGATGATACTCGATTGAACAGTCGTAGTCCTTCAACAACTCAATCCATCTGCGCTGTCTCAAGTTCAAATCCTTCTGAGTCAAAAGATACTTCAGACTCTTATGATCTGTGTAGACTATCGACCTTTCTCCATATAAGTAATGCCTCCAAATCTTCAAGGCAAAAACCACTGCTGCTAGTTCCAAGTCGTGCGTCGGATAATTAACCTCATGCGGTCTTAGCTGTCGAGATGCATAAGCCACTACCTTCCGTCTGCGCATCGGCACACATCCTAAGCGAGTATGTGATGCATCACAATATATCGTGAATTCTTTCCCGCCTCCATTGAATCAAACCGAGCTTGATCGAAATCCTTTTCAACTTGTCAAAACTTTCCTGCTGTTTCTCAGACCACACAAATGGAACCCCTTTTCTCAACAACTTGGTCATCGGTGCTGCGATCAAAGAAAATCCCTCTACAAATCTCCGATAATATCCTGCCAGACCTAGAAAACTCCGAATCTCTGCAACTGACTTAGGCGGCTTCCAATCCAAAACTGCCTCAATCTTTCGAGGATCCACTCTAATCCCCTCAGCTGATAATACGTGACCCAAGAAAGTCACCTCTCTATGCCGAACTCGCACTTACTAAATTTAGCAAATAATCGCTTTTCCTTAGAGTGCGCAGCGATTTCTACGCAAATGCGCATCATGATCATCCTCTGATTTTGAATACACCAATATGTCGTCTATAAACACCACGACAAACTGGTCCAAATACTGCTGAAACACCCGATTCATCATGTCCATGAATGCTGCCGGCGCGTTAGTCAACCCAAACGGTATCACTAGGAATTCGTAGTGCCCATAACGAGTTCAAAACACCGTCTTATGGATATCAACCTCTTTCACCTTTAGCTGATGGTACCCTGACCTTAGATCGATCTTCGAGAACACCGATGCACCCTTAAGTTGATCAAACAAGTCATCTATCCTGAGCAACGGATACTTGTTCTTGATCGTCAGCTTATTCAATTGGCGGTAGTCTATACACATCCGCATCGTACCGTCCTTTTTCTTGACAAAGAGTATCGGTGCTCCCCAAGGCGAAACACTTGGCTAGATGAAACCCCGGTCCAACAACTCCTGAATCTGAGCCTTTAGTTCCAATAACTCCTTCGGTGCCATCCTATACGGGGCAATAGACACTGGCGTAGTTCCGGGTAGCAAGTCTATGCCAAATTCAACCTCACGATCGGAGGCGATCCGGAAGTTCCTCTGAAATACGTCGGCCAAATTCCTTTCTCTGTTTCGGACATTCTCCACAAAGAGACTCCTTAGCCTCCGTGGCACACACATGAACCATAAATGCATCATAGCCCTTTCTCGACCATCTTCTCCGACTTTCAAGCGGATACCACGTTGGATAGATAATCTCTTCTATTACCTATCATAACCACGTCTTCACCCTCAGCCGTCTTCAAAACCATGCGCTTAGCCGCACAATCCAAACTTGTCTGGTACTTCACCAGCCAGTCCAACCCAAGAATCAGATCGAACTCCCCAAACGGCAGTTCCATCAGATCAGCTACAAACACTACCCGTGGAGTTCTAGGGGTACATCCCTATACTGACTTATTTACTTCTACAGAGTGACCTAGAGGGCTAATTCTGTCATCTCCTAGAAGTAGTCTCATAGTCTAGGTTCATGGACTCTACTATGCTACTAGCAACATACGAATGCATCGAACCCACATCAATCAAGGCAGTATATGGTAATCCAAAGATTAAGAACGTACCGGTTATGACATTCGGTCGTCACCCTCCTCTCGGCGCCTCGCGCATATACCAACCCAGTGTCTTGCCTCGGTGTTACTGCACCTCGCCGCCTCCTGCTCCGCGGCCCCGACCAGAACCATTACCTCCTCTACCATTACCACGACCCCTCTGCGGCGGCGGTCCCTCATTTCTGAACTGAGCACGACCCTGACCCTCAGGCTGAATCCTGGCTTGCTTACGTGGACAGTCCCTCACACGATGGTCCAACGAGCCACACTCAAAGCATCCTTTTCCACCGGTCCAACATCCTCCCCAATGAGATTTCCCACATCGCTTACATCGCCTCGGTCCACGATTGGCGACAGCAGACCTTCCAGGTCGATTCGGCCCACCATGTCTAGCCCTTTTCTGGGAATTACCGGCCGACCCAGATGATCCAAAACCTCTCTTATGTCTATTCCTATCCATATCCTGCCTCACCGACTCCTTAACCCCTTCGGCTACCTTAGCCTTTTCCACGAACACAAGAAACTCACGCTCCTGCTGTGGAGCAATCAGCAACCTCAGCTTATCTCTCAAACCGTCCTCAAACCTGACACACCGCTCATGTTCTGTAGCCACGATACCCCTAGCATACCGGCTCAACCTTAAGAATTTCGCCTCGTACTCCGATACGGACTTACTCCCCAGAACCAATCTCAGAAACGCCTTTTCAGTGCATCAATGTAGCTAGATCCAATATTTCTTTTGATACGCCGCCTTAAAATATTCCCAAGTGAGATCATCCGCTGCAGCACTATCCCAAACCGTGAGCCACCACTGGTATGACTCATCTCGCAGGAGCGATACTATCCCCTTTAGTTTCTCCTCAGCAGTCAAATCCAAATCGTCCATGATTCGCTCCATCGCCTCTAACCAATACTCAGCCGTACTGGGAACCACACCAGAAACACCTCGAAAAACCTCGGCTCCATTGGCTCGGAGTCGCTCAAATACAGACTTACGAGCTCCCGTGCCTCCACCTGCTCCAACCACCCTCTCAAGACCTCGCAGCATCGCCTGCGATACAACATCATCCCCATGCGATCCTCGAAACTCAACACCAAAGGCGGCTGGTGGTGGTGGCATCTCATTCTCCGACCCCTGACCAGATCCCACCGGTTCAGACACAGTCATCCTACCCCGACCGCATCCACGTGTATTATGACCACGACCTCGAGTGCTCATGTCTAATGTCTCGACTTATCTGATTTGCATGTTTTATGCGTCAGTCTTTATTCCACTGTTATTAAAGCACAGTCTTATGAATAGTTCTTATTAAAGAGTTTTGTTTTTCGAGAGTTCATACAATCCTATAGGTTTCAGTCTCTAGGGTAGTCCGCTATCACTAGTCATTCATAGCATATCATCATAATCAAATGCATACATTAGTTAGGGGTACTTACCTGGGGCGGATTGGTGTCGGAGACTCGGTGCCATGCGTTTCAACCCATGTATTTTCCAACAATACCATACTTTAAAACATTTTGGGCATCGGACCCACAGCCGAGCCTTTGAACTTGGCTCTGATACCAAAAATGTAACACCCCAAACCCGGTCAACACACCACAACCGAATATGGCATGTCACAGAGGAAATCATTTTGAAGGAAACAGGTTACCGATTTGTTTTCAGTGAAAAACTATTTGTTGTTTTATGTTTGTAGAAACCAGGTGCATGATTAGTAAAAAACCCATGATATACTTTGAAATCCCGGTAATAAATCCTTAAAACTTAGTTGTCGATCCATAGGTTTAGAAAACGCTTAAGTCATTTTAAAACCCAATGTTCCTTCCTTAACTAATTAGAAATCAGTTAAGTTGATAGTGAAAAACTTAAGTTTGAAATCCAGTTGAGTTGTTGTTGTTATCAGTTGATTTGTTTTACCCAATGGTAAAGATTTGAAAACCATTGCGTTCTTGAGTTTAGAAAACCTTGGCTCAAATTATTAAGTTAACCATGTGGCCTACTTAGCTAAGTTTAACACAATTCCAAAGCATAAAAATAATCCAAACATAATCAAAAGGCCGTATTACAAACCCAAAGTAAAAGTGAAACCAAATTAAAATGAAATAAAGTACCCAACCAAAGTCCACGTAAAAACCGAGTTTATTTAATGCATGGCCACCTCGAGTCCGCCCGGCTCCTCATCCGCGATCTATGAATCACCTGAAAAGATAAGGGAGAAGGTGAGTCACCACGACTCAGTGCATAATCCCCCTCCCGATTAATGCAACGTACTTACACAAATCATAACCAAGCAATATATATAAGGCACCCAAACCTAGCCATCCATAACTCCTTTTCTACCCCGTGTGGTACCAAACCACCGGTGGTGCCAAACCACCGTGACCCAAAGTCACGATATCCAATAATAATGTGGTGCCAAACCACTTTGGTGACCCAAATTCACGAGTAATCCATCTCAGGGGGCCAACCCACGTGTGATACCAAATCACCGCGGCGTCAATCCCGTTATATCAAATGTGGGGCCAACCCATCGTGGTGCTAAGCCATTGGGGCGAGGCGAGACGCTATGAGGTGCCAAACCTCGATGACCCAAAGTCACGAAATATCAATAATCTGAGTGTGGGGCCAACCCACGTGTGATACCAAATCACCGGCGGCGATCCCAAAATATCATCGTGGGGACAACCCACCATCTTTGCTAAGCCAAGCCACCGACAAGTCGCTATGAGGTGCCAAACCTCTCGTGACCCATAGTCACAAAATAATCGTGGTACCAAACCACCGGAGGTGCCAAACCTCTGGTGACCCAAAGTCACGGATATCATCTTCCCCCTCCTCTCATATCACCCATACCAATGCATTACAAGTGCAATTCATGCCATCATGCTTTAACGTGCAACATAAAGCAAATATATCATAAATCATATTATTATGCACCATATCACAAAAAGTCATATCGAAACGGACTTACCCGAATCCTTGCTCATACCCATAAGGTATCATATCAAGATCTACACATATTTCGGCTTTTAACACATTCAGGTTATTAACATATTTACTTAGTTATAAAGTGTGTAAGTTACACACCTGTCACTAACGTAAGCACTAAATCCTGAAGGACCGATCTATTGCACTAGATCTCCTTGATCCTCAATGCTTCTTTAAATACTAACCACGCTAAGTATGTGAGAATGATCCTTCCCCTACAATAAGCAATCATCATAACTTAGTCTTAATAGCCTTCGGCTTTTCCAAATAACTTAAAGAATGATTAAACCAAGATGGATCCTTGCCACAGACTTACAAAATCTGATTGACAGAGAGTAGAGGGCTTAGATCGACTGCTTCCAAAATCCCAGAGAACCTAGGAGAAATCGGTTCCTATAGATGGTTAGCAAAACACCCATAAATGCCGAAGTTCGGCTTTTCCTACCATATGAGACGACAGAGAAGAGAGAAAGTGAGAATGTAGTTTCGGTCAAGAACCCTTACCCCTTTTCAAAATCGATTGGAGAAAAACCAAAAGAGATCCACCCTTGTTGATATTCGGCCAACACAATATGAGAAAGAATGGAAGAAATTTAAATGAAAGAGTTTAATGATGAAGGAAGTTTCAGCTATGGTTGATAGAAAACAAATAGATGGGATTCTGGCTAGAGTGATAAGAAGAAGATGGGAGAAAGATATTTAGTATTCGGCTTAGGCTTAAAGAAAAGAGATTCAAAAGTTTCGGCAAAAGAAAGTAAAGAAGAAGATGTGGTTTTGAGCAGATTATGAAAAGAAGAAAAAGAAAGATGGAAGAGAGGGAGATTCGGCCAAACACTTGAGAAGAAGAGAAGATGAGGGGAAGAGGGTTGCTTTTCTACTACAAAGAAAATAAAGGATGAGAGAGGGGCTCCAAAAGAGGTTCGGCCAAATGCCTAAGAGAGAAATCGACACACACCTATGATCTTTCGGCTTTTGTTTCACTATGGTGCGCTAGGGAGAAATCGGCAATGCTCAAAAAGGGGTTTTCGGGTTTTGATACACAAACAAAGGCTAGCCAGAAAATGTCATCTAGCCACTAAAGAATTTCGCAACCCCCTTCCACTCTCCAAAACCGAACACTCCCCTAGCGGGAGTTCAAAATTCGGCCACTTCCCCAAATTCCTCCTGGTCACTAATTCAAATGAATTTGAATTCCACAAGTTCCTAAATTTTCTCCTTGCCACCCATTTAAATATTTTGACTTAGTCCAAGCTTATCTGACAGAGTTTGTGCTGAGCACAACTCCTCCCCCTTGGCGTCAAAATGCAAAGCAGAAAATGAAATTTCTGCTGCTCGAACCTGAGCTCTCCCTTCCCTGCATGTGGCGTCAATCACTAGGCTCTAAGTGGCGCCTCCTTGCCACTCTGCCAAGCCAATTCTTGTGCTAAAATACCCCACGAATTTCACTTAACCCCTAGATCCTTCAGCTCTCTTTTCTTAAAACTTAAAAGAAAAAATTTTCCGGCCACCTGGGCCTACTCTAGACTTATAACTAGCTCTTAAAACACCTCAAATAACAACACCACAGTCCATACTCATGCAAAACAATTCAATCACAACTAACCCCTATTTCAGGATATTACAGTAGGGCTCACATGCCCGTGTGGTCCAAGGGACACGCCCGTGCTATAGACCGTGTTCGAATTAGGGTGCTCTCTGACTTGTGCCAAAGGGCCGTGCCACACGCCCGTGTGCTAGGCCGTGTAGCACACATGGCTGAGACACACGCCCGTGTCTTTACCTGTGTGCTCAATTCTGGACATTCTATTTTTCAAAATTAAGGTTCAGGGGACACACGGCAGGAACACATGCTCGTGGGACAGACCGTGTGTCACACACGACCTAGACACACTCCCGTGTGTCTACCCGTTTGGACAATAATAAGGCTATTTACCAAGCCATTTGCCACCCTTATTCACATATACACTTACCCCAATTCAAAGGCACAAAACAACACATACTTAGGCAACCAAAACATCCACATTCATGGTTAAAACATATCCACTTTATATCTTTGTCTAACATATTCACGACATTTATTAAGCCCTAAATCAAATATACAAATTTCACATTTATTAGGCTTCATTCAACTACTTTCTAGTTACCAAATAATACTCAAATTTCTCATCTCATCAATAGGTCACATTTCCAAAAAAATCACACAATCATGCCATAAATCACAATTCCAAACATTTCACATTCACCAAGCATACCATGATCATATCACCATAGACATTGACACATATATGAATATATTTAGGCTTACAACCATGTTAGCCAATATAAGCCAATCTACATGGCCAAATATCAAAACAAGCCTTTGACAATCACAAGCCAACACATTGGCTACGATCACAATGACACATTTAACAAAATGACTAAGTCCATATACATGCCATAAACTTAAAATACTTGAATTCATCAATACCCAAAGTGATAGCTTGATAGTGTGATAGGATCTCTGGTGAACTCCAACCCGAGCTAGCTTAATAACCCTAAAAGACATGGGACAGGAAGGGGGTAAGCTATATAGCTTAGTAAGTTCATATGCAAATAATACAAAACATTATTCATACACTTGACATACAAATAACTTAACAAATATTAACATAAATGTCATTAAAAATTCATAAACACAACTTACTCCATCCCAATCTTACCAACAACTCATCATATAAATAACATAACATATTTCAACGTGAATGTCATTAAACTTCATGAGTTTAATTTACTCAATCACATTCTTGCCTATAGCTCATCATATGAATAACATAACATATTTCAACATGAATGTCATTAAAACTTCATAAATGTCATATGAACATAAATTTCATTTAATATCAACATAACACATATCAACATAATTGTCATATACTAATAGCTCATCGTGTAAATTACATAACACGTTTCAACATAAATGTCATTTAAGCTTCATAAGCACAACTTACTCAATCACAATCTCACCACTTGTTCATCATATACTGAGCTCATTTTCTTTGAGTTTTACATGCATACCTGTACCATCACATAACATATTCACATACTTTCTCATCTTTGACATACCCGTTGAATTTTCCCGTTGAACCACTTGGAATACTAAAGGATACTCAGGAATCTTGCACACACAATACTATACCAATGCCATATCCCAGATATGGTCTTTCATGGGATCTCTTATCGATGCCAATAGCCCAGCTATGGTCTTACACGAAGTCTCAAATTGATGCCATATCCCAGATATGGTCTTACACGAAATCTCAAATAACCCTAATGTCATGACATTCGTATCCTACATATTCCTAAGGTTCAACCGGGATTTCTCACTTGTCAAACTTTATCGATTACATCCAAGGAGTCAATCATAATTCATACAATATTAAAGCATTTAAAACATAAATAAAACAGTGCATTATTTACATACAAACTTACCTCGACATAAAAAAAATGGCGAAAAGGACTAAATTGTATAATACTCATTTTTCCCCCATTCTAGGTCCCAGCCTCATTTTTCTTGATGTAAAATATCAAATTTAACTTATTAAATCATTATACAATTCAAATTAGCCCAAAATCACATTATGGCAAAAATTACATTTTTGCCCCTAAAGTTTGACATTTTTACAATTTAGCCCCCAGGCTCGTAAAATGAAATGTACTCAATTCCTTCAATACCCATGCCTAGCCGAACCTTATACATGCTTATAACAGCCAATAATTTTCATTCATTCACATTTTTACACCATATTTTATAACTTTTACAAATAAGTCCTTTTAGGCATTTTTACCGAAAATCACTTAGCAAAAGTCGTTTATCATACACCAAACATGCATTTTCTACCATTAGACATCAAAATACACAAACAACCATCATGGGTAAAATTTTAGACTTTGACATCTCTTCAAATTGATGGTAGAAATAGAAAGATCGAGTTACAACGACTTCGAAAACGTAAAGAGCATTAAAAACGGGGCTACAACAGACTTACAATCGAGCTTGAAAGCTTGAAAAACCCTAGCCATGTCTTCTCCATGTAAAATTCGGCCAAGGAAGAAGAAGATGGACAAATTTTGCTTTATTTTGGCTTTTTAATTCATTTTAATTTCCAAATTACCAAAATGCCCGTAATGAAAAACTTTGAAAACATACCAAACCATGTCCATTTTTGTCCACTAACTTATCCAATGGTCTAATTACCAACTAAGGACCTATAATTTAAAATCTCTTGGACACCTTTAACAAGTAGAACTCAACTTTTGCACTTTTTACAATTTAGTCCTTTTGACTAAATTGAGTGCCCAAACGTCAAAATTTTCGAACGAAATTTTCACAAAATCGTTCCATAAAATCGTGGACCATAAAAATATAATAAAAATGAATTTTACTGCGTCGGATTTGTTGTCCCAAAATCACTGTTCTGACTAGACCCAAAATCGGGTTGTTACAACTCTCCCCCCTTTAGGGATTTTCGTCCTCGAAAATCTTACTGGAAAATAAGTTTGATTTCCACGTAGACTCCTCTCTCTCGTGACACTGCCAAAGAACTCTCACTAAGGTTATGCTTTTATTTCCCAACTTTTTAATCTCTCGTGTCAAAATTCCAATCGATTCTTTGTTATACAACACATCGACTGAATCATAATCCCTATGGGAGAATTCATACTCAAAAAGTCCAATCGATACCATCACAGCATAGATACACAAAACACATTTTGAATCTTTTTCCAAGGCAATACTTTCGGAAGCATGCTATCACTGAACGAGAATTTCATATCCTCATGTTTCAAATTCACATACGTTTTCTGATAATTTGAAGTGGATTCTAAACTGCCACGAATTACTTTTACTTTCTGTACGATTTCTAATCGAATAGTCTCTGAAACATATAACTCAATTAATCTATCATGTTACATAGTCGATCACCAGAACATCTATTTCAAATAACTGTACATTTTATTACTCCCTGAATGAATAAACGAGCTACTACTGAGCTTCGTACAATTTTTTCTGCATAAGCTCTGGATAATTCATTGCATGAATTCTATCTCGGAGTAATGATAACAGTCATCAGGTCTGACCTAAAATTCAAAATCAAAAGTCGTCTCACACTGTACTCGTTTAGTTTACCACTCACTATCACGTTCCTGTGGTTCTCAATATTGCAAAGAAAACATCGCTTTAGCTTTCTAATTTATCTAAATTCAGACTTCCATCAAATAAGATTAATCATGTATCCAGTACTCACAAAACAATCAAAGGTTTTCCATTCAAGCACTTGCAACTATATCTGCTTTCCCAAAGGTTAATCGATAACTGCTCACAATCTTTCAATAGTTCAAGCCATCTATGCTGTTTTAGATTCAGATTCGTTCTGTGACATTAGATACTTTAAACTCTTGGGATCAGAAAACATATGACATTTTTCGTCGGTCAACCGATGTCATCAATTTCTCAACACAGACATAAAAAAATGGCCGATTTTAAATCACCCATCGGACAGTTCCTTTCATGTTACTTTAACCGTCTGAAGACATAAACTATTACTTTACATTCTTGTATTAAAAAAATTCCAATCCGTTCGATAGTGCATCGCTGAAAAATTCACAAATTCTTTACTCAATTTAAACTGGACTCGGAATCAGTGCTTCGGTTAATATCATCTTCATCAGTTTTCAACTTTGCTAACATACGACAGACCATTCAAACTTTCCCAAATGTGATAACTTTATCAATCGAAACAATTTAACTCATAATAATATCATCCAATTAGATTTGATCTAATAGGTACGTCCTTGTATCACACCCTTTTTGAATATAAATTCTTTATTCATATTGTTCGTCAATTTACCCATGAAGGTACAAAATTTTATCTTCTTACATGAGGATAAACTTAAATGCATATAACTCAAATTACCTTTCAACTGACCAGCTCGCTCAGATAAAAACAACTGAGTCGATCTCGACTATCAAATAATATCATATCAAAATACTCCCTTCTTCATGCTATTAAAATAACTCAAACATACAATCTTTCAAAATTTCCTCACATGCTAGTCAAAGATCTTTACAATTGCACTAGATCAAGGAAACAAAATATCCTGACTGAACTCATTGACCTTAATCAAACTTACCTGAGAAAAGAAAACCATCATACAGTTTGAGCTTGAGCTTCCACTATCTATACATTTGCCGATGTCAATTCCTTTCACGAAAATTATAGAAATCCTGATACTAGAATCACTACGTTCCCATAATCAAACAAGGAATACACTCATAATAGACATAGTTATCACAAGCCACAGAACACACTTTAAAGATGAGCCATGATTGATAATTTACGAAATAAGGATGATAAGAAAACTGAGATAAAGAAATCCAAGATGCGATATCATACTGGGAGTCCGAAAATATAACTCATAAGAAATAATAAAGATCTTGATGATTCCTCAAAGAAAACTAGAAGAAAAACAATGCTTATACGTTCTGGAATCAATTGTAACAGAGATGATATGTTTTCCAAATATATATACAAAACAAAACAACATCCAGTAAAAAAAGAAGAATAGCCTCACATAAGTTTTCACCAACAACTTTTATTCCAAACATAATAGGATAGAATCCTAAAGAAAGAGATAAGAAATGCTGCTCATCAACCAACCAGATTAACAGCGCTTTTATCTATCATTATAAGCAGCTAGCATTCTCATACGATAAGAATTTCATCAGAAAACGAACAATCACATATACCTCTGAGGATAAATGAATACATAAAATACCCAAGAGAGATCATCATAATTTATCCAATCACAATTGTTACACTGAGACATCTTTACGATTAAAATATCATTTCTCTTACTAATTCTGTCATCACTAATCCCGTATTATTCCATTCACTAACGAAAATCAATCCAGAAGAAATACCAGCAAATACATGCTTTAGGCATCATACCTTAATCAGTCGATTAGCCGAGATTAACTTTTTCTTTAACCGTGACATTGCGAAATCTGAATGATCTTTAAAATAACCTGGCATCTTTTCCAGAACTGTATTCACTTGCCAAACGATTCTTAACTCTGACCACATTATTAGTTATTCCGCTACTGAACTCTTTAGTCTCTTACTGGTGAGCTCATTAAACTTAAATCTCGTGAAATTTTGTTATAAAATACCACATTGGTAAGGGGGTGAGGTCGTAAAGCCTCTAACTCGACTCTCATATATACACACATATAACTTAGCATTCATCATCAACATAATATCTTCACAATCATATAATTCATTTCAAGCTAATTAACATACCTAGTTATGTTACACGAACTTTTCAATTATCTTCATTCAAACAATTGTACTTAAACATACATTCCCTAAATTTTGTGTAAGTTTACTAATCGCATTCACTTAATCAAACAAGTTAGGCACATAACATCATCTAAATGCCAAACAATCATGGATGAGCTTATTACAATATAAACTTTCATTTCACTTCACCTTTCCATATTTCAAGAATAATTCCCATTGAACTATTGTAATTTCGATGGATACTCTAGTAGTATACTCAAGGTATACATTTCAACAATCCGTCAATTCATATTCAAAAGTGCCCTTTTGGCACATATTCATAGAGCACACTCTCAAGACACATATGACATAACAGGATTGCCAATTCAGGCTAAATCCTTTCGATAACGTATGCTTTAAAGGCTTACTCTGGATTACCCATCCGGGATTAATCCATTTCATAAAATATGCTCGAGAGGGCTTAATTCAGGTTTACCCTTCCGGGCTAAATCCTTTTTGTAACATTTCAAACATTTTGTCTGTTTCATAAAATCACTATAACCCATCGAAATACAACGCTCAACAAGAACAATGACATTTTATCCATATTTCTCAACTTATGGTTATTTCATTTTGTACATCATCACATACATATCATGAAATTTTATTCATACCTTTCCAAGTTTCAACTCATCACAAACACTGTAACACCCCAAACCCGGCCCATTCGTTACGACCGAATTTGAAATGCCACTGCGGAAAAACGTTTGAAGACTGATTTCACTTTTGGGAAAAAACATTAAAAATTTTGTCATTTGAAAACTGTAACATCCTGAAAAGGGCCTATGCATTTTTGGTTTAATTGTACGAAATGACATATCTTATGTGTTATGAATATATTTTGAACACTTTTGGAAACCTGAAAATGTATGGAAATGTTAAGTTTAAAAGAGGAAAGTGAACATTTTTAGAACCTTGGAAATGTAAGGAAATGTCTTGTAAGGAAATGTCATGGAAATGTAAGGAAATGTAAGGTTTACAGAGCCGATCAAAAATTTTTGGAAACTTAGAAATGACCTAGAAATGACGAGTTTTAAGGTTTAAAAGGGGAAATTAAGGCAAGGTGGCCTTAAAAGAAAAAGTTTGTGAAATTTGACACACAAACAGGCTTGGAAAAGTGGTCTGAAGATGCCACTTAGGGCCTATGGAAATGGCGCCACATGCAAGGTGTTGGGCCTAAGTTCGAGTCACATGGGAAGCAAATAAAAGAAATTTTATTTTGGTACAAGGAGCAGAGAGAAGGACGGCACATGGCTATAAATTAGGAGCTTTTATTATTTTATAAATAGTGGATAAATAAGGGATTTATTTATCATTATTTTCAAGAGATAATTGTTGTATTAAATTCTTTTAATTTGAATAAAGAGATAAAGAGGAAAATAAGGGAGAAGTGATGGCCAAGTAAGGGACTTTGAGTTTAATAATTTCGGCTAAGTAAGGATAGTTGCTGAATTATCTTTTATTTTAAGTGATAATTAAAGAGATAAAGCTATTAAAATAGAAGAGTGATGGCCAAGTAAGGGATTCTAAGTTAGTAATATCGGCTATAAAAGGAAAAGAGAGGCCATTCTGCATTATTTATCTGTTCTTTGAAAGCCTCTGCCGAATTCTCTTCACCAAATCTTCTTCTTCTTTTATTTTTGCCAAGCTGAAATACCTTGTGATCTAGCCGAATCCTCCATCTTTAATCTTCCTTTTCTTTTCTTCCTAATCCCTCCAAAAGCCGAAAGTTGTGAGATCATCATCTAGCCATAGCTGAATCTCTGAAGGTTGAAGTGAAGGTGCAATCGATTTCTTCAAGTAAGGGTAAGATCTCATTCGGTTTCATCCTTTTTCTTAAGATTTGCCAAATCTAGGACTAACCCCATTAATATCTTGTTGCCAAAACTTTGAAGAGATCTTTCGGGATTTACTAAGTGTTGACTACAAGGAAGGAGAAGTTCTTTTCCGAAGGTACACCATAGGCCACGTGTTCCCTAGTTATTCGGTGAGTTTCGGATTTAAAATCCACAAGGCAAGTGTCTATAGCATTCGGCCAAGGCCATGATTGGTAAATATATGTGTTCATTAATTATTCAAAAGTCAAAAACTAACCAAGTTAATTGATTCAATGCTTGGCCGAATGCAAGAAGAGTATAGCAGAGATTTCAAGACTTGATTCTTAAGTCAAACGGCAACAAGGTAAGTTTAAGTATACTAATCCTACTAGGATTTGGATTTATGGCCGAATGGCTTTTTATTAAAGTAGTAGGTGATTAATCAAATGTAGGGATTAAGGATCCAAGCATTAGATCAAGCTTTTCGGGATTTCAAGACCCTTTCGATAAGTATGATAAGTTGTGGATATTTGGTTAAGAATTCGTATATTGATGATTAAATCGATTGTTCTGATTAAGTGTGTTGATGGAGGCGAATACCATTCAAGAAGGGAAAGGGAAGGTCTCTATCCCCAAGTTTAAGAAGAGATTTGTTTTTGCAGTTACGGATTGGCCACTGCGGTGTGGACCAGCGTCAGAACAAGAGAGTAGGCAAATAGCCGTAGTATCGCCTAGTGATAGCATCAGTATCGAAAGCATAGTTCTCCAAGTGATCAGGTGTGTGATTAACCCACCGTTTTCCAGGTATATGATATGTATGTGAAATGTGTCTGTATTATGAATGTGCTAACTAGTACAATGGAAATTGTGATAAGGATACCCTCAAGGGGTATGTCGATAATTCGGTACGTACCAAACCTGATGATATGTGATTATTAATATGAATATGTGATAATATGCTTGATGAACATGCTCATGCATCATTACATTGTATCATTATTTTATGTGGCATGTGCATGCGTTGGGATATGAAAGAAGGTACGGGTGTACTTCGAGCACGTGGTTTGATGTTAGCCTTGAGCTACATCGTGGATTGACGTTGACTGAGGTCACGTTGTGGATTAATTACGATTTAGTTCGCGTGGCTTGATGAGTGGCTATGTGCCTCATCGTGGTTGATATCGGCTATGTGCCATATTGTGGTTGATGAGTGACTATGTGTCCCATCGTGGTTTTGATGTTAGCCTTGAGCTACATCGTGGATTGACGCGTTGATCGAGGTCACGCGTGTGGATTAATTGCGATTTAGTTCGCGTGGCTTGATGAGTGGCTATGTGCCTCATCGTGGTTGATATCGGCTATGTGCCATATCGTGGTTGATGAGTGACTATGTGTCCCATCGTGGTTTTGGTGTTAGCTACGGCTACATCGTGGATTGGCGCCGATCGAGGTCGCGTTGTGGACTATTGTGCTTAATTGCACGTGGGCGGCGATGATTGCCTTTGGAGTGAAAAGGAGAGGGTGATTTGATAATCCCCTGGTGTGTGGTAGGTTTGGATAAGGGGTGTGTAGCGGATGGACCCTAGGTTTGGGTTGGGCTTCATAATTGCATGATTTCGTATGTGAACATATGTGGAAATGGGCCAAGACCAATATGATATGTGGATTAATGTGGAAATGGGCAAAGCCCAGTATATGAATGTGGATCAGTGTGGAAATGGGCTAAGCCCAGTATGTGGAAATTATGTGGTTAACTACCCTATTAGATGAGTGTGATATGAATATGGGCCAAGCCCAGAATGTGTTAACATGTGAATATGATATTTGTTATCTGATATATGGGTTAATATGTGGTTAACATGTGGGTGGAATTCAGTGGATTAATTACACACTGAGTCTGTATGACTCACCCAATTTTTATTAAACATCGCAGATGATTCGTGGTGATTGGACCGGGTTGGAGTGGATACGAGGTGGCCCATGCAGAAGACATTTTATTTATTTAAAATAGTATATTATTAAGTATTTTTGTTAAATTATTTATTGTAATAAGGCCCATTAAAGTGATTGAACATTTTTATTATTTTTAAGCTAGACGACCATTAAATTATTATTTGGAAGTGCTTTTAATTTTGGCAACTTAAAAGCTTATAATAAAGTTTTAATTTGGATATTTCTATCAAGCTTATATTATTTAGAATTTTTAATTGGACATGGTTTTCAAATGACAAAATTTTAATGTTTTTCCCAAAAGTGAAATTAGTCTTCAAACGTTTTTCCGATGGCATCTCAAATTAATGGCGTAAACGAATGGGCCGGGTTTGGGGTGTTACAAATTGGTATCGAGCCCTGTTCAAAACTCGGCCTTGAGGGTTTTGGGTCCAAAATATTTTTTTTCCAAAGATGGGCTTTTCAAAAGTATGGGCTTTCATAAACTTTTCAGTTATTCTGCATGGCACTTGTATCTCGGCCAAAGTCCACTGTAAGTACTTCTAATTATTGAAGTGACTTGTTTATGTGAACTATTATGGGCTTATTTGGGCTCGTAGATTAGAATATTAGGGCTATTGAACCCTAGGGCTAGTGCACTCAAACACATGCATAAGACTTAAGGACTATTAAACAAACTCAGTGAAGTAAGTCGCCAGAGCTAGGGTGTGGCAACTGTTGTGCGCATGTCTAGGAGTGGATTCAGTAAGAGCTTGGTATTTAAGCAGTCCTAGTGACTCACCTCCTCTCTACTCGAATCCTACCTAGTGCGTAGCTACGGTTCACCCTAACCAAGAGGACTTATTCACGGGCTAAACCAATCATTAAAACCCGAAAGGGACTAGCCATGCAGTTTTATAAAATTCCTAGTTTTAAAATCCCTAAATTACCCTTTTAATTGTAGTAAAAGATTATTGTGAAAATTTTTCCAAAATATCTCCGATTTACAAAATTACAAAAATGCCGCTGTATTGTAAATTACTAAAATACCGTTAGTTCTTAAGATTTTCAAAAATACCCTCGACGTTTGCTACAATATTTCTACTTTACAAAGATATCAAAACTTCATTTTACAAATAACAAGATACCCTGATTTGGAAAATTTAATGAATCGCTTCGACTTCCAAAATTACAGAAATAACCTCGATTTCAAATTTTTGCAACACCTCTTATTTGGAAAACACAATAACCAGATTTTGTAAATTCTGAAATACCTTTAATTTGAAAAATATTTTCGAATTGACCCCGATTTATTACCAAAATACCCTGTGGGAAAAGAGGCAATTACCCACAGGTAGGGAAATGGATGGAATGGCCATAAAAGTGTAGTGAATGATGTTGTGAATGAATGTGACTTCGTGGAAAAATGAATGTGTCTCTCGCTTATGAATGTGAATGTGACTCCTGAGTTAGAGTAGTGAACTTGAACTAGAAACTTTGGTTGATCGAAAAGAACTACTTCAACATCTCTTTTCATAAAATTGTTCGCGAATAATCGGTGGAACAAAATTTACGATGCATAAACCTTTTAATCGATTAAATCGCGACGTTAGAAATGAGTTCTAGGGGACGTGAACTTAGAGACTGTGCCTAGAAAGTATGATGGTTCTATTAAGATCGAGTGCGCAGAGCATAAGCGTGGTGCGGTGAGTTAAGATGTACGATTATTCGTTAATAAGTAATTTCGAGGACGAAATTATTTTTAAGGAGGGTAGAACTTTAACATCCGAAAAGGGCCTATGCATTTTGGTTTAATTGCGAAATGACATATCTTATGTGTTATGAATATATTTTGAACACTTTTGGAAACCTGAAAATGTATGGAAATGTTAAGTTTAAAAGAGGAAAGTGAACATTTTTAGAACCTTGGAAATGTAAGGAAATGTCTTGTAAGGAAATGTAAGGAAATGTCTTGGAAATGTAAGGAAATGTCTTGTAAGGAAATGTCATGGAAATGTAAGGAAATGTTAAGTTTACAGAGCCGATCGAAAATTTTTGGAAACTTAGAAATGACCTAGAAATGACGAGTTTTAAGGTTTAAAAGGGGAAATTAAGGCAAGGTGGCCTTAAAAGAAAAAGTTTGTGAAATTTGACACACAAACAGGCTTGGAAAAGTGGTCTGAAGATGCCACTTAGGGCCTATGGAAATGGCGCCACATGCAAGGTGTTGGGCCTAAGTTCGAGTCACATGGGAAGCAAATAAAAGAAATTTTATTTTGCTACAAGGAGCAGAGAGAGAAGGACGGCACATGGCTATAAATTAGGAGCTTTTATTATTTTATAAATAGTGGATAAATAAGGGATTTATTTATCATTATTTTCAAGAGATAATTGTTGGATTAAATTCTTTTAATTTGAATAAAGAGATAAAGAGGAAAATATGGGAGAAGTGATGGCCAAGTAAGGGACTTTGAGTTTAATAATTTCGGCTAAGTAAGGATAGTTGCTTTGAATTATCTTTTATTTTAAGTGATAATTAAAGAGATAAAGCTATTAAAATAGAAGAGTGATGGCCAAGTAAGGGATTCTACGTTAGTAATATCGGCTATAAAAGGAAAAGAGAGGCCATTCTGCATTATTTATCTGTTCTTTGAAAGCCTCTGCCGAATTCTCTTCACCAAATCTTCTTCTTCTTTTATTTTTGCCAAGCCAAAAATACCTTGTGATCTAGCCGAATCCTCCATCTTTAATCTTCCTTTTCTTTTCTTCCTAATCCTCCAAAAGTCGAAAGTTGTGAGATCATCATCTAGCCATAGCCGAATCTCACTCAAGGTTGAAGTGAAGGTGCAATCGATTTCTTCAAGTAAGGGTAAGATCTCATTCGGTTTCATCCTTTTTCTTACGATTTGCCAAAATCTAGGACTAACCCCATTAATATCTTGTTGCCAAAACTTTGAAGAGATCCTTCGGGATTTACTAAGTGTTGACTACAAGGAAGGAGAAGTTCTTTTCCGAAGGTACACCATAGGCCACGTGTTCCCTAGTTATTCGGTGAGTTTCGGATTTAAAATCCACAAGGCAAGTGTCTATAGCATTCGCCAAGGCCATGATTGGTAAATATATGTGCTCATTAATTATTCAAAAGTCAAAACTAACCAAGTTAATCGATTCAATGCCCGGCCGAATGCAAGAAGAGTATAGCGAGAGATTTCAAGACTTGATTCTTAAGTCAAACGGCAACAAGGTAAGTTTAAGTATACTAATCCTACTAGGATTTGGATTTATGGCGAATGGCTTTTTATTAAAGTAGTAGGTGATTAATCAAATGTAGGGATTAAGGATCCAAGCATTAGATCAAGCTTTTCGGATTTCAAGACCCTTTCGGTAAGTATGATAAGTTGTGGATATTTGGTTAAGAATTCATATATTGATGATTAAATCGATTGTTCGATTAAGTGTGTTGATGGAGGCGAATACCATTCAAGAAGGGAAAGGGAAGGTCTCTATCCCCAAGTTTAAGAAGAGATCTGCTTTACTGCGATTAGGGATTGGCCACCGGGATGTGGACCAATATTAATAAGAGAGTAGGCAAATAGCCGTAGTATCGCCTAGTGATAGCATCGATGTCGAAAGCATAGTTCTCCAAGTGATCAGGTGTGTGATTAACCCACCATTTTTCGGTATATGATATGTATGTGAAATGTGTATGTATTATGAATGTGCTAACTAGTGCGGTGGAAATTGTGATAAGGATACCCTCAAGGGGTATGTCGATAATCCGTAAGTACCAAACCCGATGATATGTGATTATTAATATGAATATGTGATAATATGCTTGATGAACATGCTCATGTATCATTACATTGTATCATTATTTTATGTGGCATGTGCATGGGTTGGGATATGAAAGAAGGTGCGGGTGTACTTGAGTGCGTGGTTTGATGTTAGCCTTGAGCTACATCGTGGATTGACGTTGGATCGAGGTCACGTTGTGGATTAATTACGATTTAGTTCGCGCGTGGCTTGATGAGTGGCTATGTGCCTCATCGTGGTTGATATCGGCTATGTGCCATATCGTGGTTGATGAGTGACTATGTGTCCCATCGTGGTTTTGGTGTTAGCTACGGCTACATCATGGATTGGCGCCGATTGAGGTCGCGTTGTGGACTATTGTGCTTAATTGCACGTGGGCGGCAGTGATTGCATTTGGAGTGAAAAGGAGAGGGTGATTTGATAATCCCCGGTGTGTGGTAGGTTTGGATAAGGGGGTGTGTAGCGGATGGACCCTAGGTTTGGGTTGGGCTTCATAATTGCATGATTTCGTATGTGAACATATGTGGAAATGGGCCAAGCCCAATATGATATGTGGATTAATGTGGAAATGGGCAAAGCCCAGTATATAAATGTGGATCACAGTGTGAAAATGGGCTAAGCCCGGATGTGTGAAATTATGTGGTTAACTACCCTATTAGATGAATGTGATATGAATATGGGCCAAGCCTGTAATGTGTTAACATGTGAATATGATATTTGTTATCTGATATATGGGTTAATGTGTGGTTAACATGTGGGTGGAATTCAGTGGATTAATTACACACTGAGTCTGTATGACTCACCCAATTTTTATTAAACATCGCAGATGATTCGTGGTGATTGGACCGGGTTGGAGGGATACGAGGTGGCCCATGCAGAAGACGTTTTATTTATTTAAAACAAAGATATTATTAAGTATTTTTGTTAAATTATTTATTGTAATAAGGCCCATTAAAGTGATTGAACATTTTTATTATGTTTAAGCTAGACGACCATTAAATTCTTATTTGGAAGTGCTTTTAATTTTGGCAACTTAATAGCTTATAATAAAGTTTTAATTTGGATATTTCTATCAAGCTTATATTATTTAGAATTTTTAATTGGACATGGTTTTCAAATGACAAAATTTTAATGTTTTTCCCAAAAGTGAAATCGCCTCTTCAAACGTTTTTCATGCAGTGGCATCTCAAATTCGGTATTAGAATAACAATGGGCGGGTTTGGGGTGTTACAAATTGGTATCGAGCCCGGTTCAAAACTCGGCCTTGAGGGTTTTGGGTCCAAAAATAATTTATTTCCAAAGATGGGCTTTTCAAAAGTATGGGCTTTCATAAACTTTTCAGTTATTCGGCATGGCACTGTATCTCCTACCCAAGTCCACTGTAAGTACTTCTAATTATTTAAGTGACTTGTTTATGTGAACTGTTATGGGCTTATTTGGGCTCGTAGATTAGAATATTAGGGCTATTGAACCCTAGGGCTAGTGCACTCAAACACATGCATAAGACTTAAGGACTATTAAACAAACTCATGAAGTAAGTCGCCAGAGCTAGGTGTGGCAACTCACAGTGCGCATGTCTAGGAGTGGATTCATAAAGAGCTTGGTATTTAAGCGGTCCTAGTGACTCACCTCCTCTCTACTCGAATCCTACCTCGTGCGTAGCTACTGGTTCACCCTAACCAAGAGGACTTATTCACTGCTAAACCAATCATTAAAACCCGAAAGGGACTAGCCATGCGCTTTTATAAAATTCCTAGTTTTAAAATCCCTAAATTACCCTTTTAATTGTAGTAAAAGATTATTGTGAAAATTTTTCCAAAATATCTCCGATTTACAAAATTACAAAAATGCCCTCAGATTGTAAATTACTAAAATACCGTTAGTTCTTTAGATTTTCAAAAATACCCTCGATGTTTGCTACAATATTTCTACTTTACAAAGATATCAAAACTTCATTTTACAAATAACAAGATACCCCGATTTGGAAAATTTACTTTAATCGCTTCGACTTCCAAAATTACCAAATAACCTCGATTTCTCAAATTTTTGCAACACCTCTTATTTGGAAAACACAATAACCTGTAGATTTTGTAAATTCTGAAATACCTTTAATTTGAAAAATATTTTCGAATTGACCCGATTTATTACCAAAATACCCTGTAGGGGAAAAGACGAAATTACCCAGGTAGGGAAATGGATGGAATGGCCATAAAAGTGTAGTGAATGATGTTGTGAATGAATGTGACTTCGTGGAAAAATGAATGTGTCTCTCGCTTATGAATGTGAATGTGACTCGAAAGTTAGAGTAGTGAACTTGAACTAGAAACTTTGGTTGATCGAAAGAACTACTTCGAACATCTCTTTTCATAAAATTGTTCGCGAATAATCGATGGAACAAAATTTATGATGCATAAACCTTTTAATCAGATTAAATCGCGACGTTAGAAATGAGTTCTAGGGGACGTGAACTTAGAGACTCGTGCCTAGAAAGTATGATGGTTCTATTAAGATCAGAGTGCAGCATAAGCGTGGTGCGGTGAGTTAAGATGTACGATTATTCGTTAATAAGTAATTTCGAGGACAAAATTATTTTTAAGGAGGGTAGAACTGTAACATCCTGAAAAGGGCCTATGCATTTTTGGTTTAATTGTACGAAATGACATATCTTATGTGTTATGAATATATTTTGAACACTTTTGAAACTCGAAAATGTATGGAAATGTTAAGTTTAAAAGAGGAAAGTGAACATTTTTAGAACCTTGGAAATGTAAGGAAATGTCTTGTAAGGAAATGTCATGGAAATGTAAGGAAATGTCTTGGAAATGTAAGGAAATGTCTTGTAAGGAAATGTCATGGAAATGTAAGGAAATGTTAAGTTTACAGAGCCGATCGAAAATTTTTGGAAACTTAGAAATGACCTAGAAATGACGAGTTTTAAGGTTTAAAAGGGGAAATTAAGGCAAGGTGGCCTTAAAAGAAAAAGTTTGTGAAATTTGACACACAAACAGGCTTGGAAAAGTGGTCTGAAGATGCCACTTAGGGCCTATGGAAATGGCGCCACATGCAAGGTGTTGGGCCTAAGTTCGAGTCACATGGGAAGCAAATAAAAGAAAATTTATTTTGCTACAAGGAGCAGAGAGAAGGACGGCACATGGCTATAAATTAGGAGCTTTTATTATTTTATAAATAGTGGATAAATAAGGGATTTATTTATCATTATTTTCAAGAGAAAATTGTTGGATTAAATTCTTTTAATTTGAATAAAGAGATAAAGAGGAAAATATGGGAGAAGTGATGGCCAAGTAAGGGACTTTGAGTTTAATAATTTCGGCTAAGTAAGGATAGTTGCTGAATTATCTTTTATTTTAAGTGATAATTAAAGAGATAAAGCTATTAAAATAGAAGAGTGATGGCCAAGTAAGGGATTCTAAGTTAGTAATATCGGCTATAAAAGGAAAAGAGAGGCCATTCTGCATTATTTATCTGTTCTTTGAAAGCCTCTGCCGAATTCTCTTCACCAAATCTTCTTCTTCTTTTATTTTTGCCAAGCCGAAATACCTTGTGATCTAGCCGAATCCTCCATCTTTAATCTTCCTTTTCTTTTCTTCCTAATCCCTCCAAAAGCCGAAAGTTGTGAGATCATCATCTAGCCATAGCCGAATCTCTGAAGGTTGAAGTGAAGGTGCAATCGATTTCTTCAAGTAAGGGTAAGATCTCATTCGGTTTCATCCTTTTTTCTTAAGATTTGCCGAAATCTAGGACTAACCCCATTAATATCTTGTTGCCAAAACTTTGAAGAGATCTTTCGGGATTTACTAAGTGTTGACTACAAGGAAGGAGAAGTTCTTTTCCCGAAGGTACACCATAGGCAACGTGTTCCCTAGTTATTCGGTGAGTTTCGGGATTTAAAATCCACAAGGCAAGTGTCTATAGCATTCGGCCAAGGCCATGTTTGGTAAATATATGTGTTCATTAATTATTCAAAAGTCAAAAACTAACCAAGTTAATTGATTCAATGCTTGGCCGAATGCAAGAAGAGTATAGCAGAGATTTCAAGACTTGATTCTTAAGTCAAACGGCAACAAGGTAAGTTTAAGTATACTAATCCTACTAGGATTTGGATTTATGGTCGAATGGCTTTTTATTAAAGTAGTAGGTGATTAATCAAATGTAGGGATTAAGGATCCAAGCATTAGATCAAGCTTTTCGGGATTTCAAGACCCTTTCGGTAAGTATGATAAGTTGTGGATATTTGGTTAAGAATTCATATATTGATGATTAAATCGATTGTTCTGATTAAGTGTGTTGATGGAGGCGAATACCATTCAAGAAGGGAAAGGGAAGGTCTCTATCCCCAAGTTTAAGAAGAGATCTGCTTTCTGCGATTAGGGATTGGCCACCGAGGTGTGGACCAAATGTCGAGAAGAAGAGAGTAGGCAAATAGCCGTAGTATCGCCTAGTGATAGCATCGATGATCGAAAGCATAGTTCTCCAAGTGATCGTGTGTGTGATTAACCCACCGTTTTTCGGGTATATGATATGTATGTGAAATGTGTATGTATTATGAATGTGCTAACTAGTGCGATGGAAATTGTGATAAGGATACCCTCAAGGGGTATGTCGATAATCCGTAAGTACCAAACCCGATGATATGTGATTATTAATATGAATATGTGATAATATGCTTGATGAACATGCTCATGCATCATTACATTGTATCATTATTTTATGTGGCATGTGCATGGGTTGGGATATGAAAGAAGGTGCGGGTGTACTTGAGCACGTGGTTTGATGTTAGCCTTTAGCTACATCGTGGATTGACGTTGGACCGAGGTCACATTGTGGATTAATTGCGATTTAGTTCGCGTGGCTTGATGAGTGGCTATGTGCCTCATCGTGGTTGATATCGGCTATGTGCCATATCGTGGTTGATGAGTGACTATGTGTCCCATCGTGGTTTTTGATGTTAGCCTTGAGCTACATCGTGGATTGACGTTGGTCGAGGTCACATTGTGGATTAATTGCGATTTAGTTCGCGTGGCTTGATGAGTGGCTATGTGCCTCATCTCGGTTGATATCGGCTATGTGCCATATCGTGGTTGATGAGTGACTATGTGTCCCATCGTGGTTTTGGTGTTAGCTACACGGCTACATCGTGGATTGGCGCCGATCGAGGTCGCGTTGTGGACTATTGTGCTTAATTGCACGTGGACGGCAGTGATTGCCTTTGGAGTGAAAAGGAGAGGGTGATTTGATAATCCCCGGTGTGTGGTAGGTCGGATAAGGGGTGTGTAGCGGATGGACCCTAGGTTTGGGTTGGGCTTCATAATTGCATGATTTCGTATGTGAACATATGTGGAAATGGGCCAAGCCCAATATGATATGTGGATTAATGTGGAAATGGGCAAAGCCCAAGATATGTATGTGGATTAGTGTGGAAATGGGCTATGCCAGTATGTGGAAATTATGTGGTTAACTACCCTATTAGATGAATGTGATATGAATATGGGCCAAGCCTGAATGTGTTAACATGTGAATATGATATTTGTTATCGATATATGGGTTAATATGTGGTTAACATGTGGGTGGAATTCGGTGGATTAATTACACATCGAGTCCAGTATGACTCACCCAATTTTTATTAAACATCGCAGATGATTCGTGGTGATTGGACCGGGTTGGAGTGGATACGAGGTGGCCCATGCGAAGACGCTTTATTTTATTTAAAACAGTATATTATTAAGTATTTTTGTTAAATTATTTATTGTAATAAGGCCCATTAAAGTGATTGAACATTTTTATTATGTTTAAGCTAGACGACCATTAAATTCTTATTTGGAAGTGCTTTTAATTTTGGCAACTTAATAGCTTATAATAAAGTTTTAATTTGGATATTTCTATCAAGCTTATATTATTTAGAATTTTTAATTGGACATGGTTTTCAAATGACAAAATTTTAATGTTTTTCCCAAAAGTGAAATCAGTCTTCAAACGTTTTTCCGCAGTGGCATCTCAAATTCGATCGTAACGAATGGGCCGGGTTTGGGGTGTTACAAAAACCATGTCCAATTAAAAATTCTAAATAATATAAGCTTGATAAAAATATCCAAATTAAAACTTTATTATAAGCTTTTAAAATATAAGTTGCCAAAATTAAAAGCACTTCCCAATAATAATTTAATGGTCGTCTAGCTTAAACATAATAAAAATGTTCAATCACTTTAATGGGCCTTATTACAATAAACACTTAATCAAAATACTGAAAATATAACTACTTAATTAATTAAAATATCTTTCTCGCATGGAAATCGCTCGCATGGCCACCTTTGTATCCACTCCAACCCGGTCCAAAAATCACGATCACTGCGATGTTTAATAAAAATTGGGTGAGTCATACAGACTCGGTGTGTAATTAGTCCACCGAATTGCACCCACATGTTAACCACATATTAACTCATATATCGATATCAATTATCAAATTCACATGTTATCACATTCTGGCTTGGCCCATATTCATATCACATTCATCTAATAGGTAGTTAACCACATAATTTCCACATACTCGGCTTAGCCCATTTCCACACCGATCCACATTCATATACTGGGCTTTGCCCATTTCCACATTAATCCACATATCATATTGGGCTTGGCCCATTTCACATATGTTCACATACGAAATCATGCAATTATGAAGCCCAACCCAAACCTAGGGTCCATCCGCTACACACCCCTTATCCACCTTACCACACACCGGGATTATCAAATCACCCTCTCCTTTTCACTCCAAAGGCAATCACTCGCCGTCCCACGTGCAATTAAGCACAATAGTCCACAACGCGACCTCGGGCCACGCTAATCCATGATGTAGCCGTAGCTAACACCAAAACCACGATGGGACACATAGTCACTCATCAACCACGATATGGCACATAGCCGATATCAACCACGATGAGGCACATAGCCACTCATCAAGCCACGCGAACTAAATCGCAATTAATCCACAACGTGACCTCAGTCCAACGTCAATCCACGATGTAGCTCAAGGCTAACATCAAACCACGCATCTCGAAGTACACCCGCATCTTCTTTCATATCATATCCCTCCCATGCACATGCCACATAAAATAATGATACAATGTAATGATGCATGAGCATGTTCATCAAGCATATTATCACATATTCATATTAATAATCACATATCATCAGGTTTGGTACTTACCAGATTATCGACATACCCCTTGAGGGTATCCTTATCACAATTTCCACTGCACTAGTTAGCACATTCATAACACATACACATTTCACATACATATCATATACCCGGAAAATGGTGGGTTAATCACACACCTGTCTATTTAGCGAAATCCCGAACTACTCGAATCTAACACGATCTAGAATCCCGAAACTCTTCTTATTCCCGTCGATTTGCTCCTAAGAACCAAAGTCAGAAATCGATCATCACCTAAGCTCATAAAATGGCCTATGGCCGAATATCAATACTTCCTTACCTTGCTTACCAAATCCCGAAAACTACTCCTTGCTCTTGAACTGTCGAAATCCCTAAGTGAAACCACATCAAAATCGGCTTAAGCATAAATTCATAGAAAAATAACCCTTGGCCGAATACCATACTTGCTTACCTTAATCGCTTCAGATCCAAAAACTCCTCTAATACTCCTCTTGTCGGCTATATACAAAAGACACAATGGTAAGGCACTATGAATATTCGGCTATGCATAGAAATGAAGACCACCCTTGATTTCGGCATACCAAAGAGATAGAAGAACGGTTAGGAGAGAACTCTTACTTACTATAGAGAATCGATTGGAGCAACCTTCAACCAATGACACCTCCGGCTTCTATCACTTGCGACAGAGAAGAGAGAATATGGCCACTCAAGATTCGGCTAAGCCCTTAAAAGGTGATTCAATATTCGGTTATCTCTTAAAAGTAGATGTAGATGGAAGAAAAGAGGTATAAAAGTGGCTAAGAGATTTCGGCAATGGCTCTCAATGGAGATGAAACATTCGGCTAAGGTCTTGAATGATAAAGGGTCATTCGGCCATTCAAGCAAAGGTGTAAAATTGGGGTTGAAAGAAAATAAATATGAAGAAGAGTATGTAGAGGAATTTCTGGCACACACTAAAAGGAAGAAAAAGAACCCAAAAACACCTATAACCCCTTTAAATAGTTTCGCCCTATCTCCTCTTCATGGCCGAATTTGCTTACCCAAAAGAGCCCCATGCTTGGCCACCACGTCAACTCATTATCATATCCCAATTTAATCTCCTACTATGTCTCTTCAACACCCATTCAAATTAAATTGAATTTAATCTACAATTATCTTACCTATTTAAAATAATAAATCACATAATTATCCCTGTATCCACCAACTTAAAATAAAATAAACAATAATATCCCTTACTAATATCCCATTTAATCTCTTATCCTATCTCCTAAAATAAATAAAATAAAATCTCATTTGATCTAAATAAAGCCATAATTATCCTATATTAAAATAAATAAAACTACACTTATCCTACTCTTAGCCAGAAATTTAAGAGGAGAAACAAGCTTAATCCTCACCCAAGTAGAAGTCCATTTGCCGTCCAACCTCTCCCTTCCCCGCCTTGACGCGATCGTAAAAAAATAAAACCACCCTCCTTGCTGCTCACAAGCCTCAACCCAAGACCTCTTTGGAGCCCTTGGACGCAAGTGCAGATAACGCCTGTGCCACTTTTCCAAGGCGTTTTTGTGACATAAACTCGCCCCAATTCGTTTTAAGACCTCCTTGCCTAGCTCCCCTTGCCTTAACGCCGTAAAACAAAATAAAAACACGCCTCTCGCTTTTCAACAAGACTCGAACCTCGAGCCCTCTTGAAGCTCCCTTTGCCGCAAGCGTCCAAGCCACTTTACTGTGCTCACTTTCATGTCCAAAAGTCCTTACAATTATTCTTAAGGCCTCCTTAGCCCAACTCCCTTTTAACGCCAAAAATAAAAGTCCATTGCTTCCTACGTTGCTCGAACCCAAGACCAAAGACAAATAATATTTCCAGTTCCCTTAAGTGGCGCCTTGCGATTTTTTACTAAGGCCTGTTTTATGCCAAACACGCCTAAGATTTTTCCCTTAAGGCCACCTTGCCTTAATTTCCTCTTTTAAACTTTAAAACTCGACATTTTCTAGGTCATTTCCTTTCATTTCCAAGTTTCCAAAAATTTTCGTTTGGCTCTTTAAACTTGACATTTCCTTACATTTCCAAGTTTCCAGAAATGTTCGCTTTCCTCTTTCGAATCATTTCTAAATCATTTCCTTACATTTCCTAGTTTCCAAAAATGTTCGCTTTCCTTTTTTGAATCATTTCTAAATCATTTCCTTACATTTCCTAGTTTCCAAAAATATTCAGAATACATTCATAACACATAAGACATGTCATTTCGTAGAATTAAACCGAAAATGCATAGGCCCTTTTTAAGGATGTTACAAACACATTTTCAATACCTTAGTCTCACTTTTAGCGTTTTCGAAAATAGCTCAGTTGGAAAGCATCTCTACCTCACAAAACAATTTCATCAGAGTTGGGAGATATCACACTATCACAGGTAGTAATATGGCATGTATAGATAGACTCACATACGATATGTTAGTTTGAGAATCGACTAAACCATAGCTCTGATACCACTAAATGTAACACCTTTTACCCGTACTCGATGTCGGAACAGGGTACGAGGCATTATCGGACTCACATCACAAGCAATCACACAATTTCGAGTCATAAATTTTGTCCAAATTAAAACCATCCGTATTCAATCATAAAGTCCCTTATACGAGCCTACGAGGCTCAAAACATGCTTTGGAGGTGGTCCGGGACTAAACCGAGAACTTTAGAAAGTTTTACAAAACTTAGAAAAATTTTCATGTTGCAGGGCTCACACGCCCGTGTGGTCTAAGGGACATGCCCGTGTGACCTTAGACACGCTCGTGCTACAGACTGTGTTCGAATTAGGCTGCTCTCTGACTTGTGCCACACGCTCGTGCCACACGCCCGTGTGCTTGGCCGTGTAGTACACACGGTTGAGACACACGCCCGTGTCTTTGCCCGTGTGCTCAATTCTAGACATTCTATTTTTCAAAATTAAGGTGCAGGGGACACACGGTCGGAACACATGCCCGTGGGACAGACCGTGTGTCACACACGGCATAGACACACGCCCGTGTGTCTACCCATGTGGACAATAATAAGGCTATTTACCAGGCCATTTGCCACCCTTATTCATACATACACTTACCCCAATTCAAAGGTACAAAACAACTCATACTTAGGCTACATTCATTAGGCTTCATTCAACTACTTTCTAGTTACCAAATGATACTTAAATTCCTCATCTCATCAATAGGTCAAATTTCCAAAAAAATCACACAATTATGCCATAAATCACAATTCCAAACATTTCACACTCACCAAGCATACCATGATCATATCATCATCGACATTGACACATATATGAATATATTTAGGCTTACAACCATGTTAGCCAATATAAGCCAATCTACATGGCCAACTATCAAAACAAGCCTTTGACAATCACAAGCCAGCACATTGGCTACGATCACAATGACACATTTAACAAAATGACTAAGTCCCTATACATGCCATAAACTTAAAATACTTGAATTCATCAATACGCAAAGTGATAGCTTAGTAGTGTGATAGGATCTCCGGCGAACTCCAACCCGAGCTAGCTTAATAACCCTAAAAGACATGGGAAAGGAAGGGGGTAAGCTATATAGCTTAGTAAGTTCTTATGCAAATAATACAAAACATTATTCATACACTTGACATACAAATAACTTAACAAATATTAACATAAATGTCATTAAAAATTCATAAACGCAACTTACTCCATCCCAATCTTACCAACAGCTCATCATATAAATAACATAACATATTTCAACATGAATGTCATTAAACTCCATGAGTATAATTTACTCAATCACATTCTTGCCTATAACTCATCATATGAATAACATAACATATTTCAACATGAATGTCATTAAAACTTCATAAATGTCATATGAACATAAATGTCATTTAATATCAACATAACACATATCAACATAACACATTTCAACATAAATGTCATTTAAGCTTCATAAGCACAACTTACTGAATCACAATCTTACCACTTGTTCAGCATATACTGAGCTCATTTTCTTTGAGTTTTATGTACATACATGTACCATCACAAAACATATTCACATACTTTCTCATCTTTGACATACCCGTTGAATTTTCCTGTTGAACCACTTGGAATACTAAAGGATACTCGGGAATCTCGCATACAAAATACTATACCAATGTCATATCCCAGATATGGTCTTACATGGGATCTCTTATCGATGCCAATAGCCAAGCTATGGTCTTACAGGAAGTCTAACATCGATTCCATATCCCAGATATGGTCTTAAAGAAAATCTCAAATAACCCTAATGTCATGACATTCGTATCCTACCTATTCCTAATGTTCAACCGGGATTTCTCACTTGTCAAAATTTTTCGATTACATCTAAGGATTCAATCATAATTCATACAATATTAAAGCATTTAAAACATAAATAAAACAATGCATTATTTACATACGAACTTACCTCGACATAAAAAAATTACGAAAATGACTAAATCGTTGAATACTCGTTTTTCCCCTGTTCTAGGTCCAAACCTCATTTTTCTTGATCTATAATATCACATTTAACTTATTCAATCATTATACAATTCAAATTAGCCCAAAATCACATTATGGCAAAAATTACATTTTTGCCCCTAAAGATTGACATTTTTACAATTTAGTCCCTAGGCTCGTAAAATGAAATGTACTCGATTCCTTCAATACCCATGCCTAGCCGAACCTTATACATGCTTATAACAGCCCACAATTTTCATTCATTCACATTTTTACACCATATTTTATAACTTTTACAAATAAGTCCTTTTAGGTATTTTCACCGAAAATCACTTAGCAAAAGTCGTTTATCATACACCAAACATGCATTTTCTACCATTAGACATCAAAATACACAAACATCCATCATGGGTAAAATTTTAGACTTTGACATCTCTTCAAATTGATAGTAGAAACAGAAAGATCGAGTTACAACGACTTCGAAAACGTAAAGAGCATTAAAAACGGGGCTAGAACGGACTTACAATCGAGCTTGGAAGCTTTAAAAACCCTAGCCATGTCTTCTCCATGTAAAATTCTACCAAGAAAGAAAAAGATGGACAAATTTGGCTTTATTTTTGTCTTTTTAATTCATTTTAATTACCAAATTACCAAAATGCCATTAATGAAAATTTTGAAAACATACCAAACCATGTCCATTTTTTTCCACTAACTTATACAATGGTCTAATTATCAACTAAGGGCCTCTATTTTAAAATCTCATAGCAATTGGACACCTTTAACAAGTAGAACTCAACTTTTACACTTTTTAAAATTTAGTCCTTTTGACTAAATTGAGTGCCCAAACATCAAAATTTTCGAACAAATTTTCACGAAATCATTCCATAAAATTGTAGACCATAAAAATCTAATAAAAATTAATTTTACTGTTTCAAAATTGTTATCCCGAAACCACTGTTCCGACTAGACCCAAAATCGGGCTGTTACACATAACGTAAGGGCTACTATGGGCTTCTTGAAGTATAAATTGCCTAAACTCTTAATCATTGGGCACACAGTATCTCCAATGAAAGTACAGAAATCTAACAAAATTAAGGCCAAATATGGTAGTCTTACCTTCCTGAACTTGCCTGAATCGAGGTACGAAAGATGAATCAACAGATTGCTTTGATCGAATCTCATCCACTAGGGTAGGTCTCACTTGCAACTCTGTAAGTAAACTTTCATCATCAGTCAAGCTCAACTTCCCAAACATCACTCTCAAATTAGTCATCAACTTCCTACTCAGTGCATGTAACACCCCTCACCCGTATTCAATGCCGAAATAGGGTTACGGAGTATTACCGGACTTATAAAATAATTAAACATTCACTTAGCATACAATTTCACAATACATATATTCATCATTCAATATCAATCAATTCGTCCCTAATATGAGCCTACGAAGCCCTAAACATGCATTGGGAGTGGTTCGGGACTAAACCGATAACTTCATAAACTTTTTGAGCACTAATAAAATTTTTCCCAAAACAGGGGACACACGCCCATTTGGCCCGACCGTGTGTCTCAACGGCCAACAGACACGCTCGTGTCACAGGCCGTGTGGACATTCAAAATGGGAGCACATGGCTGTGTCCCAGCCCGTGTTCAACCCCGTGTAACTCTCTGACTAGGGTCACACAGCCAACACACACGCCCGTGTGGCTAGCCCGTGTGCCCTAAATATTGTCATACACGCCCGTATGCCAGGTCGTGCCAATCCTGTAAGGTACACTGACTTATGCCACACAGCCATGTCACACGGCCATGTGTGAGGCCGTGTGGAGCATAGTGACTTGGTTTTTAAGTCATCACTAGGGGACACACGGCCGTGTAACCTGACCGTGTGTCACACACAGGTGAGATGTAACGCCCAAAAGTTAGGGGTTAGTAGTTTTGCTTAAATTCATGTTGTACTTATTTGGCTTGCTATTTGAGTGTGTTTGGGGGGTCCTTTAGAGGCCTGGGTTCGAGGTTGAGCTTTGGAAATTTTTTTGGTTTTTGGCCCTTTAGTGGAGAGGGCAGTTGGAGGCAGGACTTAAGTAAATTTGGGTGTGTTTAGGAGGCACAAGTTGGCCATGTGGTAGGGAGGTTGTGGCCTTAATGGGATAGCAAGAGGGGAAGGGTTTCGAATCCCCTAAGTAGCAAAAAGGGGTAATTTTTATTTTATGGCTTGAAGGAGCAAGAAGTGGAGTTTGAATCAAATTCTACTAAGGGAGTTGGGGGACTTGGTCAAACTTTTCAAATGGATGAAGGAAAGGGTTTGTAGGAGGGATTCATGGAGAAAATCGTGGGATTGAAGTGGGGGAAGTGTTGGTCGAATATGGGGGTCTTGCTAAGGGGATTTCGGCTGAAGTGGGTGTTTTGTTAGCATATTCGGCTTTGAGAGGGGGGAGTGCCGTTTTGTTCTTTAGTTTTCTATTGGGGAGAGTCTTGCATTTTGGGGTCTTTCGACTATAGCATCTGGGGTCATTTTTTTTCTCCTCAATTCTTCTTTTGCCGATTTCTCAACTCCTTTTTTTCTCTTCTTCTCACTTTCAACATATTCTTCTTTGCTTGTTAGTAGCCTAAACTCTAGATAGGCCGAATCGCTACTTCCTTCCCATCTCTTTGCACACCTTGTTGTTTCTTTTTCCTTTACTCCTATACCGAAAGCTTATACTACTACTTCTTCTTTTGATTTTTTCGTTAGTCAAACATAGACTCTCTTAAACCTTGATTTTTCCTTGCTAGCCGAATACCCCATCACATTACAACCCATTCTTTTCCGTTTTGTCTTCAGTGGTTTCTTGTTGGTTAGGCCGAACACTCTTCATTGTCTAGACTAGCCATTTCTGATTTCACTTCTGGCAAGGGGGAAATAGTTGAACACCTTTCGGTCCTATCTTTCCTGGTAAGTTGATTTCCATAAGAGTTTGCTATCAATCGGTTTGGGTAGGTTGTGGTACCCTTCCTGCTTTGTTTTGGGAATTACTTTGTCTGAGATGGTGGCGGTTACTTTTGGCTAACAAATGTTGATTTCAATCCAGATCCTAGACAAGGCGTGGATTTGGGTCTGAGTTGCGATCGTTGATGGATTAGGGAACACTCTCACACAGGCAAGGTAAGGAGGATATATTGAAATGTATACTTTAAGAAGAGGATTACTTTAGCAATCAAAGGCTAACAAAAGGTTTATTGGTAATAGGTTGGTGTCCACAAATTCAAAAAGCAATTCAGTGATTAAGGCGTGTACTCACACCATTCCAACTGTAGATCGGTAAATGCCGAAAAGCCTAGGTAACGACAAATGATGCCACACGAGTGTGCGATCGTACGTGTGGTGGACTGAGCCCACAAATATGGGTGTAAGACGCTTGAGGCCACCACGAGCGCTCTCATGGGCTTAGGATGTTCTGGGCCTCGTTTGGCTGAAATGGGCCGAGTGAGCCCAACGGGCCCGTGGACCCTACGTGAGCAAATTTTGTGGTTGGATAGGAAATAAGGACCCAGCCATGGCGATCACATGGCCAAAGTAGTTTTGGGCCGAATGGGCCACACGAGAGTGTGGGCCCACCTGGGCCGAGTTTTGGGCTTTGGCCCAAATACACCGTTTTGATTAAATATGTTATCTTGTCGCTCGAGGGGACTGTAAACCCTTTGAGAGGACGTAAATTAACCGAAATACCCTTGAAGGGTAAGATGACCGTTATGCCCCTGAAGGGCAAAATGATGAAAATGCCCCAACATGTTTTATGATTACTTTTGTCTACGATTTATGGTTGTATGCATTCATGTGATATTATACTGCATGAGGGATGGGATTATTGATACGGAGGAAGTTCTTTTAGGATCGCATGGTCGCTTGATGACTGTGGATACACCGATGGCTTTAAGCCGATTATATGATTGGCAGCTCTGCTGCAATTTCGGTTAGTGCCGCAACCGGTGCTACATAAGGTGTGTAGGGATGGGTGGGTCGATTAAATCCCCACAGGAGTGCAGGGTTGGACAGGAGATGGAGTGCAGGGTTGGTATGGGCATTAATGCATTGCATTCACTTGTTCTTTATTGAGATGGGCTTAGGCCCAGATAGATGTGATCTGTGACTTTTGATATGGGCTAAGGCCCAATTGCCACCGTTATTGTGTTGGGCTTAGGCCCACATTAATTACTGTAACAGGCTTAGGCCCGGATTGATGTGAAACGTGCTTTATGATCGATGAGGGTTGTACACACTGAGTTTTCGTAAACTCATCCCTTCTTTTTGTTAAATGTTTTAGGAAATCCTCCGTAGGCGGTTCGACGTACTGGAGGACTCGGAGGTGGCCACACTACGAGCAGCATGAATTTTAGTATTCTGTTCTACTTTATTTAAACTGTTTCCATATTGGGTTGTAATAAGGCCTCTCTTAAACTCTAGTTTTAATTTGGGATTTTCAGTTTATTATGATTAAAATCTACTAAAAGTTGAACACGATTTTTTTTCAAAATGATAACTGTTTTCTAAACACTACGTTTTTGCACCTCAATTTTTGGATAACACGGCTTCGTACATCATAATTTTAAATTAAGCTTCCGTAACAACGAGGTTTTGAAAGTAATTACTTTTAATAAACGTCGATTAAAAATAAACAAACGCAAGCTGAGACTTTAGTTTTTTAAATATCAAGAAGGGTTTTTAATGAAATCACGGTTTTCGAAAAACACTTCAATTGTGACACGCCAGATTTGGGCCTAACGTCTAGACCGGGTTTGGGGTGTTACATTTAATGGTATCAGAGCCCGGTTGCAAAACTCAGGCTGTGAAATGGGCTTTAGTTTTTTATTTTAAAGATGTTTACAAATGATTTTGAAGTGGGTTTGGAAGATTTTTGTGTGGCACACTGAGTCACCGGCGTCGGACCAAGTAAGTTCTCCGATCATCAAATCGCTTTTAAATCATATACAATGAGATAGTTACTGGGTTTACTTTAGATGATAGACTATACTGAGACTCTTAGTTAGAGTAAAACTGAGGGCCGTAGGAGACTAAAACTGTAGTGAGTTTGCGATTGCAAAACAACTCTTAACTACTACTTCTATAAAACATTTGTTTAATTATTGAAACTATGAGCTAAATTCATAAAATTTCTAATTCAGATAATACGCGAAGTGATAATGAGCGCTAGTAGGGGTGCAAGAGGCCGCAGTAGAGGTCGTGGAAGTGCTAGGGCTGGGTCTTCGGCGTCAGACCACATGCCTAATGTCGAGGCGAGAGAAGCACCGGCTTCATCGGTAATCGAGACAGGGTCGTTCGACCGAGCTGCTGGGGATGACGCACTGTCTCAGGCAATGCTGCGTATTTTGGAAAGAGTTGCTGGGTCGTTTGAGCCTAATGCCGTTATTGGGGGCCGTGGGTCGGTTACGGAATGACTCCGGTCCAATGGAGCAGAGATCTTCAGGGGAGTTTCTAGGGTGGCCCCAAGTGTGGCGGAGTATTGGTTGGAGGCCACCGAAAGAATTATGAAGGACCTCGACTGCACGCCAGAACAAAAGTTGATGGGTGCTGTGTCCTTACTGAGGGATGAAGCCTACCAGTGGTGGCTTACGGTAAAAGAGGGTACCTCATCTAATCGATTGACTTGGGAATTCTTCAAGTCCACATTTCAAGGAAAGTATGTGGGCGCTAGTTATGTTGACGCTCGTAGTAAAGAATTTTTGAATCTGGTTCAAGGTGACAAGTCTGTGGCTAAGTACGAGGCAGAATTTTTGTGACTTAGCTGGTATGCTCAAGGAATTGTGGCAACAGAGTACGAACGTTGTGTTTGGTTTAAAGATGGCCTCAGGGACAGTCTCCGTGTAACATCCCGGTTTAGGGCCTAGTCAAAATGTTGGTGCAAGACCACAAATCCGAGGGTTATGAATGAGTTTTTGAGGCTTATATTATATATGCATGCTAGTGTGAAAATTTCATAAAGCAATTTTGTGAAATTGTGGTTGAATTGTCCAAAAGGACTAAATTGCAAAAGTTGCAAAATGTGTGTTTCTAGAAGCTATATGTGTGAAATAGCTTTAGATTATTAATTAGAGGTCCTTAAATAGTAATTTATCCAAATTCTAATTTTTGGACAAAAAGGGCATGGATGAGTCAAAATTTGAAGTTTATCAAAAAGGGCATTTTGGTCATTTATCAGATAAGTGATTAAATAGGTGAAAAGATGATAAAAATTCACTCATCTTCTCCCCCAAGCTGCCAAAAATTAGAGAAGCCATTGTTAGGGCTCTTCCAATTTTTCAAGCTTGCTAGTAAGTGCTCTTAAGCCCGGTTTTTGATATTCTTCGTATTTTTGAAGTCCTAGTAGCATGAGTAAGCTATTTTTAGCTATTTGGTGAGCTATTATGGATGTTCAAAAATGTACATATGTATGACATGCATGTATTTTGTTGTTTTATGGAAGATTATGAAAGCTTGATGTAGTAGAAACATCTTTTGTTAAGTGATTTTCCATGAAAATGCCTGTAGGGACTAGTTTGTGAAAAAATTTAGTTTGGTCATACATGTGTGATTTAGTGAGATTTGATGAATGCTTTAGTTGAGTAAGTGGTTCGGCTAAGCATGAAAGAGTAGAAAGTTGAATAAAAATCACTTTACGAGCCTTTGGGACTAAAGTGTAAATATGAGAAAGTTTAGGGGCAAAATAGTAATTTTGATAAAGTATGAGATGTGGGTCAATTTAGTCAATATGTGTATTGAATAAGATGATTTATTCATTATAGATCAAGAAAGATAAAGCCCGTATCGAAAATAAGGCAAAAGCAAGGTGGTGGACTAAATTGCACTTTTCAATACATTTGAGTATCGAGGTAAGTCTATGCATAAACAATGCATTCATACTTACAATTTGTTAATGCTAGCTAGGGTGTAGCATGAATGAGAATGAATGAGAATGATTGGGAACCTATGTGGTTCAAGTACAATGAATGTAATATAGATTTGAATGGATGAATAATTGAGTAAATAGACTTGTGCATGTGTTGTGATAATGCTAGATGGTGGGCTAAGTGCGATACCATCCAAGTCCATATTGACGATGAGCTGGCTATGTGCGATGCTATCATTAGGTATATCATTTAGTGGCTATGTACGAGATCACTATGATTACCTTTATGGTAGGCTAAGTGCGATACCACCTTATAAATTGATTGTGGTGTGCTAAGTGCGAAACCACCAAGATATTGGCTGTGTGGATTAGCTATGTGAGTTAGCTATGTGGATGTATTATTGAGGAAAAATGATGTGTTGTATATGCTGTAAATGTGATATTGAATGCAGGGTTGCATTTCAATAGTTATGAGCATGTGACTCATGATGTGTTGGTAATATGGTAAGGGATAGAAAGAGTAAGCATAGTTGTATATCATATGTTGGTATAATGCTAATTGTGGTTTGGCTTATACTATGATGCTTAATTTTTTATGTGTAAACTTACTAATCTCAAAGCTTACTGCCTTTCTTTTCCCTTGTCTTATAGATTAAAAGTGGTGAATCAAGATACGAGGATCATTGGAAGATAGCCCACATATCAGCACACTTTGGTACATGAAACTTAATATTTTGTATATGGCATGTATAGAGGCTAGACAAGTTAGTCAATTTTGTTGTAAATGGATAAGATGTGTTAGCCTTTTTATGGGAAGTGTATTTTGTATAATGCCATAGTTGTTGGCTATTACATTATATGAAAAAGATATAGTTTTCTGTGTGAGATTGTATTCAATTTGAGTTGATTATGATTGTATTGGATGAGTAGTTGTTGTGTATGCTAGAAGGGTGAAAAGAACTTGGCACTTAGCTTTGCCTTTGACCATGTGGTTAGACACACGGGCGTGTGTCTAGACCATGTGTGACACACTACAGCCACTCGCGCGTGTCTGTGTGGTACATCGTCCCTGCATGTTAATATTTTAAAACAGAATAGACCATGGACAAGTCACACGGGCGTGTGCCTAGGGCCTGTGGGATTAATCAGTGTTGGCCACGGGCTAGCCACACGGGCGTGTGTCTAGACTCTAGGCCCTGTGAGGGAAGTCAATGTTCACCACAGTTGGGGAGCACGGGCGTGCCATGGTCGTGGGGCAATTGGCAGAATGCTTGAGTTTTTAGCACAGCTAGGGAACATGGGCGTGTGTGTCCATGCACGGGCGTGTCTAATCTTGCACGAGCGTGTGAGACCTGTATAAAAGAGAAAAATTTTAAGGATCGTAAAAGTTCTGGATTAGTCTCAAGAGCCCTCGTGTGTATGAGTGAGGCCTCGTAAGTCGAGAATGAGGTTATAGTGAGTAATGAAGTTGAGCCTAAGTGGCGATTGAGTGGTTTGAGTTCGGTAACACCTCGGGCCCGGTTCCCGGCGTAGAACCTGGGTAAGGGGTGTTACATTTAGTGGTATCAAAGCTATGGTTTAGCCGTTTCTAGGACTACCGTAGCGGGTGTAAGAGTCTAGCTATACATGCCATAAGTGTACAATGATAATGTGGTGGTTTATGATGATTTAAAACTTGTTTTATATAGTATATGGATTCCGATCCATTGACTGCTGATGAAGCAGTGAGTAATGCGCCGACTCCTGCGCAAGGGGCCGCACCCGTTGAGAGTGGCCCCGAGGTCAGCGGTCAAGGGGAAGAGGCACGGGAAGCCTTTCTCCAAATGATGAGTAATTGGTACTCGGATTATGTTCGAGCGAACCCTAATGCTCAACCTCCTCCACCTCCTCCTCCTGTACCTCAGCCAAATCCAGTGGTTCCTCAAGGTATGGATGTAGTGAGGATATCGAAACCCCCGGTGGATAAGATTAGGAAGCACGGGGCTGAGGAGTTTAGGGCTAAGGTAGATGATGACCCTGAGAGGGCGGAGTTCTGGTTAGAGAACTCGATGAGGGTGTTCGATAAGCTCTCATGTGCACCTGAGGAGAGTTTGAAGTGTACCGTATCGTTGCTGAGAGATTCGGCATACCATTGGTGAAAGAAGCTGACGTTAGTGGTCCCAAAAGAGCGAGTGACGTGGGACTTCTTTCTGGAAGAGTTTTGGAAGAAGTATATAAGCCAGAGGTTTACTGACTGAAAAAGGAAAGAATTCCTTAAGCTGAAGCAAGGAAGGATGACAGTAGCTGAATACGAGCGTGAGTTTGTTAGGCTTAGCAAATACGCTCAAGAATGTGTGTCGACAGAGACCATCTTGTGCAAGAGGTTTGAAGATGGGCTGAATGAGGATATCAAACTCCTAGTTGGCATTTTGGAGTTGAAAAAATTCGTGGTATTAGTTGAGAGGGCAAGTAACGCTGAAGAGTTGAGTTCAGATAAGAGGAGGGCTGTGAGTGAAGCCCGAGATGCGAGAAAGAGACCGATGGGCAAGTCGTATCAAGCCCAGTTGAAAAGATCCAAGGAAGTGAATCCTCGGATGTCAGCCTCAGTGGGATATTCGCATCGAGACTTGGACAATACTCGCCAGGGTTCGAGAGTCCGAGCCCCCTCGATGGAAAGTGTGGGCAATACAAAGAGTAAACCAGAGTGTCCTAGTTGTGGTAGGTATCACACCGGAGAGTGTTGGGGAAACAGTCAGATATGTTACAAATGTGGTTCCCCTGACCACTTTATCCGTAGCTGTCCCGAGATGGATGATAAGTAAGAGAAACAAGAAGTGAGACCTAGTCATGTGTCTACGAGGGGTAGACCACCAAGGAACCCAAGAGGTGGGGCTAGTGGTAGAGGTGCGCCCAGAGATTCTGCTGTGAGACTAGAGGGTTGGGCACCTACGAGGACGTATGCCATTCGCGCTCGCGAAGAGGTATCCTCCCCTGATGTGATAACGGGTACTTTTTCTCTCTTTGACACCCTTATTATTGCTTTAATAGATCCAGGGTCTACTCACTCTTATATTTGCATGAGATTAGCATCTAGTTTGAGTATGACCGTTGAGTCTACGGACATTGTGATTAAGGTGTCAAACCCGTTAGGAAAGTATGTGTTAGTGAACAAAGTGTGTAAGAATTGTCCTTTGTTGATTGAGAATCATTATTTTCTGGCAAACCTTATGTTGTTACCGTTTGATGAGTTCGATTTAATCCTAGGCATGGATTGGTTGACTACCCATAGTGTTTTAGTGAACTGTGGTAGTAAGTACATTGAATTGAAATGTGAGAGTGGAGATGTGGTTCGGGTTGAATCAGGTGGATCGGACAGTCTACCCGTGATGATTTCTTCCTTAGTGGCTGAAAAATGTTTAAGAAAAGGGTGTGAGTACTATCTTGCGTTCGTGTTGAATACTCAAGAGGTTGGAGTAGAGTTTGAAACAGTGCCAGTGGTATGTGAGTACCGAGATGTATTTCCAGAAGAGTTACCCGGATTACCTCCAGTGAGAGAGATCGAGTTTGGAATTGAGTTGGTTCCGGGAATGACACCTATTTCGATTGCTCCGTATAGAATGGCACCTGTAGAGTTGAAAGAACTGAAGGTTCAGTTACAAGAGTTGACAGATAAGGGTTTTACAAGATCGAGCTACTCGTCGTGGGGAGCCCCGGTATTGTTTGTGAAGAAGAAAGATGGGTCTATGAGGTTGTGTATAGACTAGATAGCTTAACAAAGTGACGGTTAAGAATAAGTATCCTTTACCAAGGATTGATTATCTTTTCGATCAACTGAAGGGAGCTACAATGTTCTCAAGATAGACTTGAGTCTCAAGTTATTATCATTTCAGTGAAAGAGCAAGATGTGTTGAAAACTGCGTTTCGGACAAGGTATGGCCATTATGAGTTTTTGGTTATACCGTTTGGTTTGACGAATGCACCTGCGATTTTTATGGATCTGATGAACCGTATTTTCAGACCATATGTGGACAAGTTTGTGGTTGTCTTTATTGACGACATATTGATCTATTCTCGGGATGAGAACGATCATGAAGAGCACTTGAGAATTGTCTTGCAAACTTTGAGAGATAAGCAGTTGTATGCTAAGTTTAGCAAGAGTGAGTTTTGGCTCCGAGAGGTCGGATTCCTAGGACACATGGTGTCAGGTGATGGTGTCAGAGTTGACCCGAGTAAGATATCGGCTGTTATGGATTGGAAATCGCCGAGGAACATGTCAGAAATCAGAAGTTTCTTGGGATTTGCGGGATATTACAGACATTTCATAAGGGGGTTCTCTATGATTGCTACCCCGATGACGAAACTATTGCATAAAGATGTCAAGTTTGAATGGACTAAGACATGTCAATAGAGCTTCGAGAGACTGAAAACAATGTTGACTGAGGCACCAGTTTTGGTTCAACCAGAATCAGGGAAGGAGTTTGTGGTTTATAGTGATGCATCGTTTAATGGTCTCAGTTGTGTGTTGATGCAAGAGGGTAAGGTAATCGCTTACGCCTCGAGGCAGTTAAAACCGCACGAGAAGAATTATCCGACTCATGATTTGGAGTTAGCTGCGATTGTGTTTGCATTAAAGATTTGGAGACATTATTTGTATGGTGAAAAGTGCCGAATCTTTATGGATCACAAGAGTTTAAAGTATTTGATGGATCAGAAGGATCTGAATCTGAGACAGATACGGTGGCTTGAATTGTTGAATGACTATGAGTTAGTCATTGATTACCACCCGGGAAAAGTGAATGTGGTTGCGGATGCCTTAAGTAGAAAATCCCTGTATGCTCTAAGAGTTATGAGAGCGAGTTTAGCATTGTCTGATGATGGTGCTATTTTGGCAGAGTTGAGAGCTAGGCCACTATTTGTTCAACAAATATGTGAGGCTCAGAGAAATGACAGCGGGATGCAAGCTAAGATAGCTAAGTGCGTATCAGAAAGTGATTCTGATTTTTGAGTGGATTTGAATGGTTATTTGATGTGTCGTGATAGAATTTGTGTTCCTAAAAATGAGGAGTTGATTCGAAAGGTTTTGTATGAGGCCCACAGTGGATGCTTGTCCGTACATCCGGGCAGTACGAAAATGTACAACGATTTGAGGAAGTTGTATTGGTGGCGTGTATGAAAAGAGATATTTGAGTTTGTGGCAAAGTGTCCGATTTGCCAACAAGTGAAAGCCGAGCATCAAGCGCCTTTGGGATTGCTTCAGCCAGTGATGGTTCCCGAATGGAAGTGGGATCGGGTTACCATGGATTTTGTGATGGGGTTGCCGGCGACTCAGAAAGAGAGATGCGTTGTGGGTTGTGGTGGATAGATTGATTTGTCGGCTCACTTTATTCCAGTACGCGTTGATTATTCACTGGATAAGTTAGCTGAGTTGTACATGGCAGATATAGTGAGATTGCATGGTGTACCTGTGTCTATTATATCGGATAGAGATCTGAGGTTTATTTCTAGGTTTTGGAAGAAGTTGCAAGAAGCCATGGGTACGAGATTGAATTTCAGTACTGCGTTCCATCCGCAATCCGATGGTTAGTCTGAAAGAGTGATTCAAGTTCTTGAAGATATGCTTCGATGCTGTGTGCTAGAATTCGAAGGTAGTTGGGAGAGATATCTACCTTTGGTCGAATTCGCCTATAACAACAGTTATGAGTCGAGTATACAGATGGCACCGTATAAGGCTTTGTATGGCCATAAGTGTCGGACTCATTTGTATTGGACCGAGCTTAGTGAGAAGCGGATCCATAGGGTCGATCTAGTAAAAGAGACGAAAGAAAAAGTGAAAGTAATCCGTAATAGTCTAAAAGCTGCTTCAGACCGACCGAAGTCGTACACGGATTTGAAAAGAAAAGAGATTGAGTTTGAAGTGGGTGACAAAGTGTTTTTAAAAGTGTCCCCATGGAAGAAAATCATGAGATTTAGACGAAAAGGGAAATTGAGTCCAAGGTTCATAGGGCCATATGAGATTACAGATAGAATTGGGCCTGTAGCTTACCGATTGGCTTTGCTGGTAGAGTTGGAAAAGATTCATAATGTGTTCCATGTGTCGATGTTGCGACGGTATCGCTCCGATCCTTCACATGTGATTCCTCCAACGAAAATTGAGATAAGACTGGATATGTCTTATGAAGAGGAGCCGATTAAGATCTTGGCTCGAAAAGTGAAACAGTTGAGAAATAATAGCATAGCACTGGTGAAAGTGTTATGGCAGAAACATGGTGTGGAAGAGGCTACGTGGGAAACGGAAGAAGCTATGAGAGAGCAACATCCAAACCTCTTTACTGGTAAAATTTTTGGGGACGAAAATCTCTAAAGGGGGGAGAGTTGTAACATCCCGATTTAGGGCCTAGTCAGAATGGTGGTGCAAGACCACAAATCTGAGGGTTATGAATGAGTTTTTGAGGCTTATATTATATATGCATGCTAGTGTGAAAATTTTATGAAGCAATTTTGTGAAATTGTGGTTGAATTGTCCAAAAGGACTAAATTGCAAAAGTTGCAAAATGTGTGTTTCTAGAAGCTATATGTGTGAAATAGCTTTAGATTATTAATTAGAGGTCCTTAAATAGTAATTTATCCAAATTCTAATTTTTGGACAAAAATGGGCATGGATGAGTCAAAATTTGAAGTTTATCAAAAAGGGCATTTTGGTCATTTATCAAATAAGTGATTAAATAGGTGAAAAGATGATAAAAATTCACTCATCTTCTCCCCCAGGCTGCCGAAAATTAGAGAAGCCATTGTTAGGGCTCTTTCAATTTTTCAAGCTTGCTAGTAAGTGCTCTTAAGCCCGGTTTTTGATATTTTTCGTATTTTTGAAGTCCTAGTAGCATGAGTAAGCTATTTTTAGCTATTTGGTGAGCTATTATGAATGTTTAAAAATGTACATATGTATGAAATGCATGTATTTTGTTGTTTTATGGAAGATTATGAAAGTTTGATGTAGTAGAAACATCTTTTGTTAAGTGATTTTCCATGAAAATGCATGTAGGGACTAGTTTGTGAAAAACTTTAGTTTGGTCATACACGTGTGATTTAGTGAGATTTGATGAATGCTTTAGTTGAGTAAGTGGTTCGGCTAAGCATGAAAGAGTAGAAAGTTGAATAAAAATCACTTTACGAGCCTTTGGGACTAAAGTGTAAATATGAGAAAGTTTAAGGGCAAAATAGTAATTTTGATAAAGTATGAGATGTGGGTCAATTTAGTCAATGTGTGTATTGAATAAGCTGATTTATTCATTATAGATCAAGAAAGACAAAGCCCGGATCGAAACTGAGGCAAAAGCAAGGTGGTGGACTAAATTGCACATTTCAATACTTTTGAGTATCGAGGTAAGTCTATGCATAAACAATGCATTCATACTTACAATTTGTTAATGCTAGCTAGGGTGTAGCATGAATGAGAATGAATGAGAATGATTGGGAACCTATGTGGTTCAAGTACAATGAATGTAATATAGATTTGAATGGATGAATAATTGAGTAAATAGACTTGTGCATGTGTTGTGATAATGCTAGATGGTGGGCTAAGTGCGATACCATCCAAGTGCATATTGACGATGAGCTGGCTATGTGCGATGCTATCGTTAGGTATATCATTTAGTGGCTATGTGCGAGATCACTATGATTACCTTTGTGGTAGGCTAAGTGCGATACCACCTTATAAATTGATTGTGGTGTGCTAAGTGCGAAACCACCGACATATTGGCTGTGTGGATTAGCGATGTGAGTTAGCTATGTGGATGTATTATTGAGCAATAATGATGTGTTGTATATTCTGTAAATGTGATATTGAATGCAGGGGTGCATTTCAATAGTTATGAGCATGTGACTCATGATGTGTTTGTAATATGGTAAGGGATAGAAAGAGTAAGCATAGTTGTATATCATATGTTGGTATAATGCTAATTGTGGTTTGGCTTATACTATGATGCTTAATTGTTTATGTGTAAACTTACTAAGCTCAAAGCTTACTTCCTTTCTTTTCCCTTGTCTTATAGATTAAAAGTGGTGAATCGAGATACGAGGATCATTGGAAGATAGCCCACATATCAGCACACTTTGGTACATGAAACTTAATGTTTTGTATATAGCATGTATAGGGGCTAGACAAGTTAGTCAACTTTGTTGTCAATGGATAAGATGTGTTAGCCTTTTTAAGGGCAGTGTATTCTATAGAATGCCATAGTTGTTGGCTATTACATTATATGAAAAAGATATAGTTTTCTATGTGAGATTGTATTCAATTTGAGTTGATTATGATTGTGTTGGATGAGTATTTGTTGTGTATGCTAGAAGGGTGAAAAGAACTTGGCACTTAGCTTTGTCCTTGACCATGTGGTTAGACACATGGGAATGTGTCTAGGCCATGTGTGACACACGGTCAGCCCACGGGCGTTTGCTGTGGCCGTGTGTCCCCTGCATGTTAATATTTTAAAACAGAATAGACCACGGACTAGTCACACGGGCGTGTCCCTAGGGCCTGTGGGATTAATCAGTGTTGGCCACGGGCTAGCCACACGGGCGTGTGTCTAGACTTTAGGCCGTGCGAGGGAAGTCAGTGTTCACCACGGTTGGGGAGCACAGGCGTGCCATGGCCGTGGGGCAATTGGCAGAATGCTTGAGTTTTTAGCACAGCTAGGGAACATGGGCGTGTGTGTCCATGCACGGACGTGTCTAATCTTCCACGGGCGTGTGAGACCTGTATAAAAGAGAAAAATTTTAAGGATCGTAAAAGTTCCGGATTAGTCTCGAGAGCCCTCGTGTGTATGAGTGAGGCCTCGTAAGTCGAGAATGAGGTTATAGTGAGTAATGACGTTGAGCCTAATTGGCGATTAAGTGGTTTGAGTTTGGTAACGCCTCAAGCTCGGTTCTCGGTGTAGAACCCGGGTAAGGGGTGTTACACTCCGAGTGTTGATAGCTCCACAGAGGGAGTGGGACTTTGCTGCATTAGTAGAGAAATCTAAGATCGCTGAAGATGTGAAGTGCTCTGAGCGCCTAAATAGGGAAAGAGAAAGGGGCAGAAACAAGAGGGATTCTGAGCATTCCGATTCTGATCAGAGATTTAAGAGAAGGGCTAGAGTAGATGGGCCAGTCAGAGCTGGGGCCCTTGTTGCTACTACTAGGTTACCATCTTGTGCTACTTGTGGGAAAGGTCATGTGGGCGAGTGCTGGAGAAGGACAGGGGCTTGTCTGAGTTGTAGTTCCATGGAACATCGTCTCAGAGAGTGTCCCAGAAGACCGGATCAGAGGCAGGCTTTTGGTAGGGGTAATGTCTGACCAGCGATGGGTGGGCGGCCCGGCCGCCTAGAGGCCGTGGGCATGCCAGGGATGGAAACGGTTTGGGCCGTGGAACTCCAGGTAGAGGTGCTGGTCATACGGAGGCGAGACAGCCAGCATTGGTTTATGCAGCACGTCGTCGAGTGGTCGGAGACGCTCCAGATGCGAATACTGGTACGTACTTACCCATAGTGTACTATTTACCTAATTTGCAATTAGGACTAGAGTGCGCAGCAGAAGCGTAGTGGTATAACTGGTAGTGTACGGCTATTAGATAGTTAGAAATTTCGAGGATGAAATTTCTTTAAGGGGGGTAGAGTTGTAACGCCCCAAAAGTTAGGGGTTAGTAGTTTTGCTTAAATTCATGTTGTACTTATTTGGCTTACTATTTGAGTGTGTTTGGGTGTCCTTTAGAGGCCTGGGTTCGAGGTTGAGCTTTGGAAAAATTTTTGGTTTTTCGCCCTTTAGTGGAGAGGGCAGTTGGAGGCAGGACTTAAGTAAATTTGGGTGTGTTTAGGAGACACAAGTTGGCCATGTGGTAGGGAGGTTGTGGCGTTAATGGGAGAGCAAGGGGGGAAGGGGTTCGAATCCCCTGAGTAGCAAAAAGGGGTAATTTTTATTTTATGGCTTGAAGGAGCAAGAAGTGGAGTTTGAATCAAATTCTACTAAGGGAGTTGGGGGACTTGGTCAAAATTTTCAAATGGATGAAGGAGGGGGTATGTAGGAGGGATTCGTGGAGAAAATCGTGGGATTGAAGTTGGGGAAGTGTTGGCCGAATGTGGGGGTCTTGCTAAGGGGATTTCGGCTGAAGTGGGGTGTTTTGTTAGCATATTCGGCTTTGAGAGGGGGGAGTGCCGTTTTGTTCTTTAGTTTTCTGTTGGGGAGAGTCTTGCATTTTCGGGTCTTTCGACTATAGCATCTGGGGTCATTTTTTTTCTCCTCAATTCTTCTTTTACCGATTTCTCAACTCCTTTTTTCTCTTCTTCTCACTTTCAACATATTCTTTTTTGCTTGTTAGTAGCCTAAACTCTAGATAGGCCGAATCGCTACTTCCTTCCCATCTCTTTGCACACCTTGTTGTTTCTTTTTCCTTTACTCATATACCGGAAGCTTACACTACTACTTCTTCTTTTGATTTTTTTCGTTAGTCGAACATAGACTCTCTTAAACCTTGATTTTTCCTTGCTAGCCGAATACCCCATCACATTAAAACCCATTCTTTTCCATTTTGTCTTCAGTGGTTTCTTGTTGGTTAGGCCGAATACTCTTCATTGTCTAGACTAGCCATTTCCGATTTCACTTCTGGCAAGGGGGAAATAGTTGAACACCTTTCGGTCCTATCTTTCCTGGTAAGTTGATTTCCATAAGAGTTTGCTATCAATCGGTTTGGGTAGGTTGTGGCACCCTTCCTGCTTTGTTTTGGGAATTACTTTGTCTGAGATGATGGTGGTTACTTTTGGCTAACAAATGTTGATTTCAATCCAAATCCTAGACGAGGCGTGGATTTGGGTCTGAGTTGCGATCGTTGAGGGATTAGGGAACACTCTCACACAGGCAAGGTAAGGAGGATACATTGAAATGTATACTTTAAAAAGAGGATTATTTTAGCAATCAAAGGCTAACAAAAGGTTTATTGGTAATAGGTTGGTGTCCACAAATTCAAGAAGCAATTTAGTGATTAAGGTGTGTACTCACACCATTCCAACTGTAGATTGGCAAATGCCAAAAAGCCTAGGTAATGGCAAACGATTCCACACGAGCGTGCGATCGCACGTGTGGTGGACCGATCCCACGAATATGGGCGTAAGACGCTTGAGGCCACCACGAGCGTTCTCATCAGCTTAGGACGTTTTGGGCCTCGTTTGGCTGAAATGGGCCGAGTGGGCCCAACAGGCCCGTAGACCCTACGCGAGTAAATTTTGTGGTTGGATAGGAAATAAGGAGCCGGCCATGGCGATCACATGGCCAAAGGCAGTTTTGGGCCGAATGGGCCACACAAGAGTGTGGGCCCACTTGGGCCGAGTTTTGGGCTTTGGCCCAAATTTACCGTTTTGATTAAATATGTTATCTTGTCGCTCGGGGGGACTGTAAACCCTTTGAAAGGACGTAAATTGACCAAAATACCCTCGAAGGGTAAGATGACCGTTATGCCCCTGAAGGGCAAAATGACGAAAATGCCCCTACATGTTTTATGATTACTTTTGTATGCGATTTATGGTTGTATGCATTCATGTGATATTATGCTGCATGGGGGATGGGATTATTGATACGGAGGAAGTTCTGTTAGGATCTCATGGTCGCTTGACGACTGTGGATACACTGATGGCTTTAAGTCGATTATATGATTGGCAGCTGTGCTGCAATTTTGGTTAGTGTCGTAACCGGTGCTACATAAGGAGTGTAGGGATGGGTGGGTCGATTAAATCCCCACAGGAGTGCAGGGTTAGACAGGAGATGGAGTGCAGGGTTGGTATGGGCATTAATGCATTGCATTCACTTGTTCTTTATTGAGATGGGCTTAGGCCCAGATAGATGTGATATGTGACTTTTGATATGGGCTAAGGCCCAACTGAGGCTATTATGGGCTAAGGCCCAATTACCACCGTTATTGTGTTGGGATTAGGCCCACATTAATTACTGTAACGGGCTTAGGCCCGGATTGATGTGAAACGTGCTTTATGATCGATGAGGGTTGTACACACTGAGTTTTCGTAAACTCATCCCCTCTTTTTGTTAAATGTTTCAGGAAATCCTCAGTAGGCGGTTCGACGTACTGGAGGACTCGGAGGTGGCCACACTACGAGCAGCTTGAATTTTAGTATTCTGTTCTACTTTATTTAAACTGTTTTCATATTGGGTTTTAATAAGGCCTCTCTTAAAATCTGGTTTTAATTTGGGATTTTCAGTTTATTATGATTAAAATCTGCTAAAAGTTGAACACGATTTTTTTTCAAAACGATAACTATTTTCTAAACACTACGTTTTCGCAACTCAATTTTTGGATAACACGCCTTCGTAGATCATAATTTTAAATTAAGCTTCCGTAACAATGAGGTTTTGAAAGTAATTACTTTTAATAAACGTTGATTAAAAATAAACAAACGTAAGCTGAGACTTTAGTTTTTTAAATATCAAGAAGGGTTTTCAATGAAATCACGATTTTTGAAAAACACTTCAATTATGACACGCCAGATTCGGGCCTAACGTCTAGGCTGGGTTTGGGGTGTTACATGAGACACACGCCCGTGTCTCTGCCCGTGTGGACAAAAATAGGTTATTTACCAAGCCATCATGCCATCCCAAATTGCACACACCTACACAATTCAAATGGTACTCATTCATAGCATAAGTGTGCATCCAATTCAACCACAATCAAGGCTAAAACATACCATTTCAATACCAACAATTAACATGCGTATAATCTCGTGTTTTATTTATTCAAATCATACCAACTTCACATATTCAAATCATCTAATTAAACATTTCCAAACATGCATTATAATGCACCAATTCACAAGCACATAGCTTCTCAATTATCAACCATTTGACATTCAAATTACCTATTATCAATAAGCATCATGAATCCAACCTTAATCACATAACATAAACCATATGCACACATATATATAAATACATGACCACATCAACCAAAATAAGCCAACTCACATGGCAAAATATACAAATCAAACCTTAGACATTTACAAGCCAATTCAAATGGCTAATTTCATAAGCACCACATTTATCAAAATGACCAAAGTCCCTATACATGCCATATGACCCAAAACTTAATTTCAAAGGTACCAAGTGATAGCTGGATAGTGTGAAGCGATCTCTGACGGTCCCCGAATTCGAGCTAGCTGTAACAGCCCGGTTTTAGCTAAATCAAAAAAGTGGTTTCAGAACCACAAATCCGATGTTGAAAAATTATTTTAATATTATTTTATTTGATTACAACATGACAGCATGTATGTGTGAGAATTTCGTGAGCTAATTTTATCGTGTAATTGCTCAATTTGAGAAAAAGGACTAAATCGCGTAAAATGCAAAAGTTGCATTCTATTTGTTAAGGGTGTTTAATTGCTATGATTTATTAAACCAAAGGTCCTTATGATGATATTAGACCATTGGTAGTGTAAGTGGACAATTATGGCCATCCATTATATGTTTTTATATGTTATAATCTAAGGTTAAATTTGGTATTTGATTAATAAAGATAATATTAATAAAAAAATCAAAATTATGCTCCATTATCATCTTTTGAGCCAAAATTAAAAGAAGTACAAGAAGTACTAGGGTTCTTCATTCGGCTAGGAAAAATTCAAGCAAATAGGTATGTGTTTTGTTCCGTTTTTAATGATTTCTACGTTTCTGAGATCGTTCCTTCCTATTCTAGCTAGCTCGTACCTTAGATTTTGAAATTTTTAAAGGTTTAACAAGTTTCCATTGTTGAATGCTTGAGTAATTTGATGAATTATGATAGATTATGAAATTTTGGTAATAGTTAAACTAGTTTTGTAAAGTGATTTTTTGACAAAAATGTCAAAAAGAGATTAAATTGTGAAATATCCCAATTGAGTGGTTGTAATGTGAAATAAATGAAAGTTTTGGGCTGCTAGGGACTTATATGAAATTCATCCAAGCTTGGGTTTAATGAAATTATGTGAATTTTGTGTATTTGTGAAATATGGACTAAATTGATTAAATGTGAAAATTTAAGGGCTTATGTGTAAAAAGAGCCTAAATATGTGTTTTGGACTAAATTGAAAGAATATGAGATTGAATAAGTTAATTTTGATTATATTTAGATCAAGAAAAGAGGAATCCAGAAATAGATTAGGGGAAATGCAAGATTATCGAGTAATTGACTCATTTCGCCATTTTCGTACTCGAGGTAAGTTCGTATGTGACGATTTCTTTATAAATGTATGTTAAATGCTTTGATATTGCCTAAACTGTGATTATGAGAATTTTATTAATGTATGAATTGTAAATAAGATTCTACGGAAATATTAAAAGATGGAATCGACAAGCTAAAAGTTCTGGTTGAACCTTAGGAATAGATTTTGGATACTGATGATATGTTATAAGATGATATACTGATTTGGCTTCGGGCCATGCATATCGGATGTGTTGGCTTCAGGCCACGATATCGACACTACGAGTGCGAGTGATACCTTGATTTGGCTACGGGCCATGGTATTGGTATTTCGAAAAGGAGTTACTTTGATTTGGCTACGGGGCATGGTATAGGTACTCCGGGATAAGTTACCTTGATTTGGCTTCGGGCCATGGTATAGGTACTTATCGATTGAGATTCTTGAGTATCTGACTTCTATTCCAAATGGTTTAACGGGTAAACGAATGATGTGTATTGATCGGTAATACCTCGTAACCCTATTTTGACAGTGAATATGGGTGAGGGGTGTTACATTTATTGGTATCAGAGCTACGATTTAGTCGATTCTAGGACTAACGTAGCGTGTATGAGAGTCTAGCTATACATGTCATATATACTTTGCGATAGTGTAATGATTCCTGACAGCTTAAATTGTGTTTTGTATAGTAATGGATCCCAAACGAGCTGTAGCCGATGATGCAGAGAGTAATTCACCTGCTCCTGATCAAGGGGCAGCGCCATCAGATTCTAGGCCTATAACAAGTAGCCACGAGGGAGAGGCTAAACAAGCCTTTGTCCATATGATGAATGAGTGGTTCATGGAGATCGTTCGAACGAATCCAGCTGCTCAACAACCTCCACCCCACCTATTCCTCAACAAATCCATGTTGTTCCTTAAGTTGTAGAACTGATACGATTGAACAAGCCGCCAGTAGATAAAATTCATAAACATGGGGCTGAAGAGTTCCGGGCTACTATTGATGATGATGCTGAGAGAGCTGAGTTTTGGCTAGAAAATACGATTCGGGTATTTGATAAATTATCTTGTACTCCTGATGAATGTATTAAATGTGTTGTATCTTTGCTGAGAGACACAGCGTATCAATGGTGGAAAACACTGATATCTGTGGTTTCAAAAGAACGAGTTACTTGGGAGTTCTTTCAATCTGAATTTCGAAAGAAATACATCAGTCAAAGATTTCTTGATTAAAAGCATAAAGAGTTTCTGGAATTAAAACAGGGTCGCATGACTATTATTGAGTATGAAAGAGAATTTGTACGGTTAAGCAAGTATGCTCGAGAGTATGTGTCTACTGAGGAGATTATGTGTAAACGGTTCATTGACAGTTTGAACGAAGATATAAAACTACTAGTCAAAATTCTAGAGTTGAAAGAATTTGTTGTTTTGGTTGAAAGGGCTTGTAAAGTTGAGGATCTTAGCAAAGAAAAGAGAAAGGCGGATTCAGAAGCTAGAGATTCGAGAAAAAGATCGACGAGTAAGCCGTATCAATCTTCATCGAAGAAATCCAAAGATTCGTATACTCGCCCAAATGTTTCAAATGAATATTTGAACAAAGATCGTAGAAAATAATACTCCGATTCTAAAGCTCAAGCTACATCAGTGTCGAGTGTTGGCAATGTGCGAGATAATAAACCCGAGTGTCAGCATTGTGGGAGACGACACTTCAGAGAATGCTGGAATACAAGTACTAAAGCTTGATTCAAATGTGGCTCGCCGGATCATTTTATTGAAGACTGTCCTGATATGGGTGAGAAAGATAGACCTCAGAATGTGAGACCGAGTAATACGTCGGCTAGAGGAAGACCACCGAGAAATGCTGGGAATGTGAGTGCTAGTCGAGGGGTGACGAGAGACTCTACTGTGAGATCTGAGGCCAGAGCACCTGCCAGAGCCTACGCTATTTGCGCTCGCGAAGAAGCGTCATCTCCAGATGTTATCACCGGTACTTTCACTCTTTATGATACTAATGTGATTGGATTGATAGATCCAGGATCAACTCATTCTTATATATGCATGAATTTAGTATTTAGTAAGACTTTGCCTGTAGAGTCTACTGAATTTGTGATTAGAGTATCGAACCACTTAGGCAAATGTGTTTTGGTTGACAAAGTTTGCAAGAATTGTCCGTTAATGCATCGAGTTTTTTATTTTTTGGCTAATCTGATGTTGCTGCCATTTGATGAATTTGATATGATCCTGGGTATGGATTGGCTAACGATGCATGAGGCTATAGTGAATTATAGATGAAAGACAATTGAACTGAATTGCCAGAATAATGACACTATTAGAATTGAATCTGATTATTTGAATAGTTTGCCAGTTGTGATCTCGTCTATGTTAGCTCAGAGATTTTTGAGAAAGGGTTGTGAAGCTTATCTTGCATATGTACTTGATACGAAAGTGACAGAAACAAGGATTGAATCAGTACCAGTTGTATTTCCAGATGTATTTCCTGAAGAGTTACCGGGTTTACCACCTATCAGAGAAGTTGAGTTTGGTATTGAATTAGTACCGGGAACAACGCCGATATCGATAGCTCCGTACAGAATGGCCTCGACAGAGTTAAAAGAATTGAAAACTCAGTTGCAAGAATTGACGGATAGAGGTTTTTCTAGACCAAGTTTCTCTCGCTGGGGTGCACCGATGTTATTTGTGAAAAAGAAATATGGCACGATGAGAATGTGTATAGACTATCGACAGCTCAACAAAGTGACGATCAAGAATAAATACCCTTTGCCATGAATTGATGATTTGTTTGATCAGTTAAAAGGGGCAACGGTGTTTTCAAAAATTGATTTGAGATCGGGTTATTACCAGTTGCAAGTTAAAGACTCCGATGTGCAAAAGACTGCATTTAGAACAAGGTACGGACACTACGAATTTCTTGTTAAGCCTTTCAGACTAATAAATGCACCTCCTATTTTTATGGACTTGATGAACCGGATTTTCAGGCCGTATTTAGATCAATTTGTAGTTGTGTTTATTGATGACATTTTGATCTACTCTCATGATGAATCTGAGCATTGTAACACCCCTAACCCGTATCCGTCACCGGACTAAGGTTAAGAGGCATTACCGGACATATCGGATCATATCACCAACATTTCCCTAACATCAAGTAATCACAAACATTCCATAACAAAATATACACATAGAGTCCCTTTAGAAAGTCTATGTGACCTTAAACATACATTGGGAAGGGGTCTAGACCAAACCAATCTCATAAAGAAACTTTGCTGAACTCAGAAAATTTTTCTTTTTAAACAGGGCACACGCCCATATGGCTAGGCCGTGTGCCTCACACGGCCGTGCCTTTGACCATGTTTCAGCCCGTGTACAACTCTAACTTGAGTCACACGGTTTGGAACATGCCCGTGCTTCATGCCCATGTTGTAAACTGACTTGAATCACACGGTCTGTCACACGCCCGTGTGTCTGGCCTGTGTGCAAATCTGATTTGTTTCGAATTAAAGTAGTGAAAGACACTATCGAGACACACGCGCGTGTGCTCAACCGTGTGGGCAATTATAGGCCGTTTGCACGGCCAAATTACCACCCATTTTGAGTCATACCTACAAGTATATAATAAGCATTAGTCCATGACCCAAAGGCAACCAAAAACATACTAAATTGACCATTCATGAACACATCAAAACACACCAACATCACATAGCATGGACTAAATTCACCTATATTCACATTCATTATCAAGCCATATCACATAGCTATATTTACACATTTCACAACATAAACAAAGTTCTCTAGCCTATACATGCCATACTTCAATATGTATGTTTTCAAAAGATACCAAAGTATAGTTCGATAGTGTGGTGATGATCCTCGGCGATCCCCGAGCTTTCAGTAGCTTCGATAATCTATAAAACAATGTAAACACACACAAAGTAAGATTTCAAAAGCTTAGTAAGCCATATACAAATAAACTTATCATATAAAACAATTATAAACCATTTCATACATATGGTTCATGATATAACACAATCATAAGTCATATTTCTTTTATATCTCAATTAATCATGTTCACTTGCTCATAATCACATATATCATATAATGTAGCTCACACATCAAATGATCATATTCATACATACCTTTTAATACCAAATTTCATAAACATACATACGTACCGGATTTCGGATGTACCTTTGCATACACATTCATTACTCGGAATGCCCGTTGAACTATTCGAAACCAATAAGGATACTCGGATAACTCGAAATATAACACCACTCACTCGAGACCATTGCCGGAGTCGAGCACGAGGCATTATTTAACTTAACTTACTACTTTGGGTACAAAAATAATTTATTTCATCATTCACAATAAATCTGTCCTTCTACATAATAGTCATTAATTTAATTATAACTCGAGTTACGAAACTTGAAATTTAGATCCGTAAATTTTACCTGAAACTAGACTCATATATCTTCTCACCATAAAAGTTTCAGAATTATTGGTTCAGCCAATTAGTACAGTTTATTCATTAAATCCTCCCTTGTTTCACTGTCCAACGGTTCTGAACACTCTTCACTAAAAATAAATTTTATCATTGTACAATTTTTATATGTTGTTTCCAATTGTTTATATTGAAAGTAAACTCACTAAGGAATCTAGAAATATAAATTATAACTAATAATTATTTTTGTAAAATTTTAATTGATTTTCTAAAGTCTAAACAGGGGACTTCAAATACCATTCTGACCCTGTCTCACTAAAATTCAAATATCACAGAATATAAAATTCCTTTGCTTGTACTATTTCTTTCATATAAAAGTAGACACAATAAGATTTAATTCTATATCTTATTCACTTTCTAATTCCATTTATCCTATTTTTGGTAATATTTCAAAAATCATGTCACTGCTACTGTCCAAAAACTGTTTCATTGTAGATTTTTACTTTTTCATACTTTCTTTGTAGTAAATGTCAATTAGGTATCCATAAAAAATAATTCGATCCCTATACATGCCATAATTTAAAATATTTCAAAAGCATTTATATACCAAAGTAAAGGCTTGATAGTGTGATACGAGGCTCCGACGATCTCCAATCCAAGTAAGTTCTAACACTATAAAACAAAGGAAAGAAAAAGAACGAGTAAGCTACTAATAGCTTAGTAAGTTACACGTAAACAATAAGCACTCAATTAATAATTAACATTTTTACATATAACTAATCAATATCCTTCTTAGCAAATTCAATCACTTACACATGTACAATCTTACCAATTCACTTGCACATACATTTATATAGTTAACCTTTATCACATATGGTCATTCTTTCAATTATACCTACATACACACTCCATCTCATATTCACTTTAATTCATTATTAATCCCGTTGAACACTCGGAATATACACGGATACGTAGAGAATTAGCACATAAGTGCCACACTAATATGTAGCCGACGCTACCACTGATATGTAGCCGAAGCTACCACTGTAATGTAGCTATGTAGCTACCACTGAATTGTAGCCGAAGCCACCACTGTAATGTAGCCGCAGCTACCACTGAATTGTAGCCAAAGCTACCACTGATCAATAACACTGGAAATGTCCACGAGCCTGCTCACACAAGCTGTCAGGTGTCTGCAACACATGCTAGATCACCCAGCACCCGGGACTCACTGTAACACTGTAACACTGGTCTCTAGTGATATATCACTTGTATCCACTTCTATTCCTAAGTTCAACTGGGAATTTACTATTAACACTTATTTTAAACACTTTATGACTTGAATAATTCATAACAAAATTTCCTTCCACATTCAATATTAATTCACATATCAAATATAATTCACAATTTATAAAAATATATTGCTATTATTTACACATAACTTACCTCGGATGCAAAACGACTATTTTCGTAAATTAGTCGATAACCTTCTCTTTTCCCCGATCACTTTCACTATTCCTTCTTTCTTGATCTATATTAGCACAATTTAATACATTTTATCAACAATCCATTCAAATACAATTCATACACAATATATTGGCAAACTTAAATTTTTTTCCATAACTTTTCAAAAATTACACTTTTGTCCTAAAGCTCGTAAAAATAAAGTTCACTAAATTTCTTAAATTTCAAACCTCACTAAATCATATTTCATGCTCATAACAGCCCTCAATTTTCACAAAATCACAACTTTATGCACACTTTACTATCTTTCACCATTTAGTCCTTTTTCAACATTTTTATCGAAATTCATATAGTAAAACTCGTAATTAGCACTTCAAACATTCATTATCTATCATCACTCATCAAATTACAACTATATCATGAATGGGTCAATTTTTAAACTTTAATTTCATTTAAAATAAATGGTAGAAACATGAAATTCAAGCTTCAATAAGCATAAAAATACGAAAACAATTAAAAACGGGGCAAGAAATCACTTACAATTGAGCTTAGAAAAATCAAAACCCTAGCTATGGTGACATAAAATTTTTAATGACAAGGGGTCTAATTTGAAGAAGATGAACACTTGTTTTCATCTTATTTTGTCTTTTATTCAATTTTGACAAAAATGCCCTTGACCCACTTACTTAAATATTTTTCTAGAATTACCCTTATGTGTCCATAACACTAATTTATGGTCTATTTGCCACATAAACACTTCCAATTTCATGCAATAATTCAATTAAATCCTTTAATCACTAATTAGACACACTTTGCATTTTTCTCAATTTAGTCCTAAAAATTCAATTAGGCACTAAATCATTAAAATTTCCTATCCATATTATCACACAATATTTCAATCAATCAGTAATTAATAAAAATTTATAAAATTAAACTATTTCACTTTGGATTTGTGGTTACGAAACCACTGTTCCGATTAGGCCCTATTTCAGGCTATCACAATTCTCTCCCCTTTAAGGATTTTCGTCCCCGAAAATCTTACCATTGAATAAGTTGGGATACTGTTTCCTCATAGCCTCCTCAGTTTCCCATGTTGCCTCCTCCACTCCATGTCGTTGCCACAACACTTTCACTAAAGCAATTTCTTTGTTTCTCAACTGTTTCACTTCTCGTGCTAAGATTCAAATCGGCTCTTCTTCGTATGTCATATCCGATCGAATTTCCACTTCAGTCGGTGAAATCACATGCGATGGGTCCGATCGATATCGCCTCAACATAGAAACAAGAAACACATTATGAATTCTTTCTAATTCTGATGGTAAAGACAATCGATAAGCCACTGGACCGATTCTTTCTATCACTTCATACGGACCAATAAATCTTGGACTTAATTTACCTTTATGGCCAAATCTCAAAATTTTCTTCCATGGAGACACTTTCAAAAATACTTTATCACCCACTTGAAATTCAATCTCTTTTCTTTTCAAATCCGTATACGACTTCTGTCGATCCGATGTAGCTTTCAAACAATCATGAATTATCTTCACTTTTTCTTCGGTTTCTTTTACCAAATCAACTCCATGCAACCGATTTTCATTAAGTTCAGTCCAATATAATGGAGTCTGACACTTGCGTCCATACAACGCTTCATAAGGTGCCATTTTTATGCTCGATTGATAACTATTATTATATGCAAATTCCACCAAAGGTAGATATCTTTCCCAATTACCTTCAAATTCCAATACACAACATCTCAACATGTCTTGAGTACTTGAATTACTCTTTCGGTATCCATCGGTTTGGGGATGGAATCTTTGTACTAAAATTCAATTTAGTACCCAATGCCTCTTGTAACTTCTTCCAAAACCTTGAAGTAAACCGTGGATCTCGATCAGATATAATAGACAAAGGCACACCATGTAATCGGACTATTTCAGCAATATACAATTTGGCTAACTTTTCAAGTGAAAAATTCATTCGTACAGGAATGAAATGAGCCAACTTAGTCAATCGATCAACTATCACCCAAATTGAGTCTTTCTTTTTCGGTGACAATGGTAATCCCGACACAAAATCCATAGTAATTCTTTCCCATTTCCATTCTGGTATAGTAATTGGCTAGAGTAATCCCGAAGGTACCTGATGTTCTGCTTTGACCTGTTGACATATCAGACATCTTGATACAAACTCAGAAATATCACGTTTCATACCTGGCCACCAGTACATCTTCTTCAAATCATTATACATTTTATTACTTCCCAGATGTACGGACATAATGCTACTGTGTGCCTCATGTAAAATCTTTTGTACAAGCTCTGAATTCTTCGGTACACAAACTCTGCCTCTGAATAATAAACAACCATCAGGTCCCAATCAAAATTACGAATCATTACGACTCACATTGTACCCGTTTATCCTATAACTTCTCATCATTCTTCTGAGCTTCACATATTTGCTGTAGAAATGTCGGTTTAGCTCTCAATTCAGCTATGATTGAACCATCATCAGTCAGTGACAACCGAGTATTCATAGCTCGTAAAGCAAACAGAGATTTTCGACTCAAAGCATCAGCTACAACATTAGCCTTACCTGGATGGTAATCAATAATCAAATCATAGTCCTTTATCAGTTCAAGCCACCTGCGTTGTCTCAAATTCAAATCTTTCTGTGTCATCAAATATTTCAAGCTTTTATGATCAGTATAAATATATGGCATGTATAGCTACACTCATATACGCTACGTTAGTCCTAGAATCGACTAAACCGTAGCTCTGATACCAAAAAATTGTAACATCCCTAACCTGTATCCATCGCCAAAATAAGGTTAAGAGGCATTACCAGACATATCGGACCATATCACCAACATTTCCCTAACATCAGTAATGACAAACATTCCATAACAAAAATACACATAGTGTCCCTTTAGAAAGTCTACGTGACCTTAAACATACATTGGGAAGGGGTCGGGACCAAACTAATCCCATATAGAAACTTTGGTGAACTCAGAAAATTTTTCTTTTTAAACAGGGCACACGCCCATGTGGCTAGGCCGTGTGCCTCACACGGCCGTGCCTTGGACCATGTCTCAGCCCGTGTACAACTTTGACTTGAGTCACACGGTCTGGAACATGCCCGTGCTTCATGCCCATGTTGTAAACTGACTTGAATCACAGGGTCTGTCACACGCTCGTGTGTCTGGCCTATGTGCAAATCTGATTTGTTTCGAATTGAAGTAGTGAAAGACACTATCGAGACACACGCCCGTGTGCTCAACCTTGTGGGCAATTATAGGCCATTTGCAAGGCCAAATTACCACCCATTTTGAGTCATACCTACAAGTATCAAATAAGCATTAATCCATGACCCAAACGCAACCAAAAACATACTAAATTGACCATTCATGAACACATCAAAACACACCAACTTTTGCATCACATAGCATGGACTAAATTCACCTATATTCACATTCATTATCAATCCATATCACATAGCTATATTTACACATTTCACAACATAAACAAAGTTCTCTAGCCTATACATGCCATACTTCAATATGTATGTTTTCAAAAGATACCAAAGTATAGTTCGATAGTGTGGTGATGATCCTCGACGATCCCCGAGCTTTCAGTAGCTTCGATAATCCATAAAATAATGCAAACACACACAAAGTAAGCTTTCAAAAGCTTAGTAATCCATATACAAATAAACTTATCATATAAAACAATTATAAACCATTTCATACATATGGTTCATGACATAACACAATCATAAGTCATGTTTCTTTTATATCTCAATTAATCATGTTCACTTGCTCATAATCACATATATCATATAATGTAGCTCACAAATCAAATGATCATATTCATACATACCATTTAATACCAAATTTCATATACATACATACGTACCTGATTTCGGACGTACGTTTGTATACACATTTATTACTCGGAATGCCCGTTGAACCATTCGAAACCAATAAGGATACTCGTATAACTCGGAAAGTTCTTACAATGCCAACGTCCCAGACATGGTCTTACATGTAATTAAATATCGATGCCTCTGTCACAGACAATGTTTTACACGAAATCATATACGATGCCAATGTCCCAGACACGGTCTTACACGTAAATCTCAAATCGATGCCAACGCCCTAGACGTGGTCTTATACGATAACTCATATCGAAATCCTATGTCATGACATACATATCCTAATTACTTCCTAAGGTTAGTACGGGACTTCTCGGACGTCGTCACATTATCGGGACTTTTTCCAGATTTCACATATTCAGCTCAAATAGCCATATATCACAATTCATTCACATAAAAGTATTAATAATTCAATTTAAACACATTTATTTGTATATCGACTTACCTCGTACGGGAAAGAACGAAAATGAACGGCTATTCAACTACTTTCGATTTTCCCCGATCTAATTTCGTTTTCTTTGGTTCTTGATCTAATAAATCATGCAAAGGTCGAACTTAATGAAGCTTCAATGGCTATTTATTTTCTCTATATTCGGTGGTGGAATATGATGATAAAAGTAATTTTATGATTTATTTTATCTAATATAACTTATTAACTAGTTTACATAATTAACCTTTAATAAAAACATATCATAACATTTAATGGATGGTCATTTATGTCCACTCATAAATTCAATGGTCAAATTGAGTTATAAGGACTTCCCATATAATAAACCATATCAATTCGGCACACATATCAAGTAGCACACAACTTTTACATTTTTTGTAATTTAGTCCTTTTATCAAAATCGGGCACTCAAATGATTAAATTAAATCACAGAAATTTCACACATGTCAATTCACATACTTTAAGCATAGAAAATAATATTAAAATATTCTTCAAACTCGGATTTGTGGTCCCAAAACCATTATTTCGACTACGATTGTAACATCCTGATTCGGGGCCTAGTCGGAATAGTGGTGCGAGACCACAAATCTGAGTTAGTAAATTGAGTTCTTAAGGTTTATGACATGTTTGCATGATAGTATTAAAGTTCCATGTAGAAATTTTGTGAAATTGACATGGAATGATCAAATAGGACTAAATTGCAAAAGATGCAAAATATGAGTTTCTAGAAGCTTTTTGTATGAAATTGCTTTAGAATAATAATTAGAAGTCCTTAAATAGCAATTTTCCCAAAATATAATTTTTGGACAAAATTGGTCATGAGTTGGTAAAATGGAAAATTTTTAAGAGAAGGGCATTTTGGTCATTTGTCTAATAAATGATTAAAATAGGAAAAAGATGATAAAAATCTATTCATCTTCTTCCTCCCATTGCCAAAAATTTGGAGACTCCATAGCAAGGGTTCTTCATTTTTTTCAAGCTTGCTAGTAAGTTCATTTTAGCCCGGTTTTTAATATTCTTCGTATTTTTGAAGTTCTCGTATTATGAATTAGCTATTTTTAGCTATAAAATGAGCTAAGATGCATGTTCAAAATCTACCCATGAATGACATGCATGTTAAATGATGTTTTATGGAAGTTTATGAGAGTTTGATGTTAGATAAACATATTTTTGTAAGAGAATTTCATGAAAAATGATAGTATGGACCATTTTGTAATAGTTATGAAAATTGGTCATACATACTAGAAATAGTGTGAATTGATGATTGTTATAGTAGAGAAAATGAATCAGCTAAGCATGAAGTTTAAGAAAGTTGAATGAAAATCATTTTACGAGCCTAGGGGCAAAAGTGTAAATATGAGAAAGTATAGGGGCAAAATAATAATTTTGCTAAAGTATGAGTAATGAGTCAATTTAGTCAATGTGAGTATTAAATGATCTATTTATGATAATAGATCAAGAAAAACGAAGCCCGGATCAAAATCGAGGCAAGAACAAAGTCGAAGACTAAATTACATATCTACATACATTTTGTATATCGAGGTAAGTTTGTATGATTTCTAATCTTTATGATTTCTATCATTGAATTGCTTAGTATAATGTACATTATTATCATGGAATGCTTAATGTTTTGCTAAACAAAGAAATCAATAAGATTAAGTATGAGCAAGTCGCGATTGAAGATGAATTTCCCAGGATACTCGATCTACCACATGAGATAAGAAAGTCCGTATAAGACCAAGCCAAGGCATGGCATCGGCAATCAAGCAGAGATATCATGTAAGTCCAAGGCAAGCTTAGCATTGAACAAGTTATCATGTAAGTCCAAGGCAAGCTTGGCATTGAACAAGTTATCATGTAAGTCCAAGGCAAGCTTGGCATTGAACAGATATCATGTAAGTCCAAGGCAAGCTTGGCATTGAACAAGTTATCATGTAAGTCCAACGCAAGCTTGGCATTGAACAGATACCATGTAAGTCCAAGGCAAGCTTGGCATTGAACAAGTTATCATGTAAGTCCAAGGCAAGCTTGGCATTGAACAGATATCATGTAAGTCCAAGGCAAGCTTGGCATTGAAAAGCTATCAAGAGAAAGAGATCCCATGTAAGTCCAAGCCAAGGCATGGCATTGGTGAGAACAAGAAAGACTTCGTATAAGTCCATGTCAAGACATGGCCTCGAAACCAAGATGAGATATTCCCTGTAAGACCGTATCTAGGATATGGCTTTGGCATCAAGTTCGTGGGAAGAGATTTAGTATCCTCGGTTATTCGCAGAAATTCATCGGGCAAATGAGTAAAGTTAAAATGAGATAGCAAGAGAGTTGAGTAAACAAAGTTATTATCAAGTTGAAAATGAGTATTATTCATGTTATGAATGATGAATAAGAGATTATGATTATTATGTTAAAGTATGCTGATCAATGTGATCAAGTGATACAGGTACCTTGTTTACCTCTCAAGTATGAGACTAGTAAGTTTCATGAGATATGTAAGAATCAAGTATGAGTAAGTAAGCTTTATAGCTGAAATTTATGATACCATTGTTGATGTCAAATGGTTTATATTAAGCAAGTATGTTGCTATGAGCATTATGCAAACTTACTAAGCTAAATCCTTACGTCTTTTATTCTTTCTTTCTATGTAGTCCCGCTAAGCTAACTTGTGGATCGTTGAAGTCGGAGCTCGAAGCACACTATCAATCCTTATTTTGGTATAGCCAAGTTGAAATTATATTAAGTATGGCATGTATAGGAAACATTTCATTTTGAGTATATGTCTTAGAAAGGGCAAAAGTATGGGCTATCAAGTTTATTATTCTTTTGTAAATGGCTAAGTGATTGGCCAAGATTGACTAAGTATGTATGTTATTGATATCAATGAAGCATGTTGTATTGTTCATGAAAGATGTAATACTTGAGTTGCTGAATTGAGCTTGAGTTTGGTCCTAATTTCAGGGTGGCAATTGGCTTGGTAAATAGCTTCTAAGTGCCCACACGGATGGACACACGGGGCGTGTGTCTGGCCGTGTGCACCTGCACCATTGTATCTTAAGTCGAATAGACCACGGACTAGTCACACGGGCGTGTGTCTAGACTCTAGGCCGTGTTAAGGTAGTCGGTGCACACCACGGTGGTAAGCACGGGCGTGTGCCTTGGCCGTGGGGCATTGGCGAGAATCTTTGGGGTTTTAGGCACGGTTTGGGGCCACGGGCGTGTCCAGGCCGTGTGTATTTTGCCAGTATCCACCACGGGTGAAAGACACAAGCATGTTTTAGGGGTGCACGGGCGTGTCCCATACAACATGGGCGTGTGACCCCTGCTCTAAAGAAAAGTTTCTGATTAAGTTTCGAAAGTTTTTAGATAAGTGTTTAAGGCCTCGTAGGCTCATGAAAGGTATGAATAGACTGAGAAAGAGAAGTCTTTAATTCGAAACAAAATTTTATAGCCTGTAAGTACATGTTTAAGTGAGTTCAAGCATGGTAATGTCTCGTATCTAGTCTTGGTCTCAGACTCGGGTATGGGGTGTTACAAGGGTATAAAATGGACTGTTACAAGCATGCCGAGCATTTGAGAATCGTGTTACAAACTTTGAGAGATAAATAGTTGTTTGCAAAGTTCAACAAATGTGATTTTTGGCTACGAGAGGTTGGTTTTCTGGGACATATAGTTTCAGCCGAGGTTATCCGAGTTGAACCGAGCAAAGTTTCTTTAATTATAGATTGGAAACCTCCAAGAAATGTAACTGAAGTCTGTAGTTTTCTTGGACTAGCCGGCTATTATAGACGATTTATGAAAGTTTTCTCAATGATTGCGACTCCGATGACAAGATTGCTTCAAAATGATGTTAAATTTGAATGGTCAGAAAAGTGTCGATGAGAGCTTGAAAGCGATTGAAAGAATTATTAATCAAAGCACCGGTGTTAGTGCAAAGCTGAGTCGGAGTAAAGAATTAAGTAGTTTACTGATGATGCATCGTTAAATGGCCTGGGTTGTGTTTTGATGCAGGAAGGCAAAGTTGTAGCTTATGCCTCGAGACAGTTGAAGCCACATGAAAAGATTTATCCGACGCACGATCTTGAATTAGCCGCGATAGTGTTCGCATTGAAAATTTGGCGCCATTACTTGTTTGGTGAGAAATGCCATATTTATACCGACTACAAAAGCTTGACATATCTGATGACTCAGAAAGACTTGAATTTGCGACAACGGAGATGGTTAGAATTGCTAAAAGACTATGAATTAGTGATTGACTATCATCCAGGAAAAGTGAATGTAGTTGCTGATGCTTTGAGTCGAAAGTCCTTATTTGCTCTACATGCTTTGAACACACAGTTAGCTATGCCTCATGACGGTTCGATAGTAGCCGAGTTGAAAGCGAGACTGTTATTTCTACAACAGATTTGTGAGGGTCAAAAATTTGATAATGAATTGCAAGCAAAATGAACTCAGTGTGAGTCGACTTCTGATGCAAAGTTTCGAATAGGGCCTGATGAATGTTTGACGTTCCGAGGAAGAATTTGTGTACCGAGAAATCCTGAGCTTATTCAAAAAATTCTAAACGAATCACACAGTAGTTGTCTATCAGTACATCCAGGAAGCACGAAAATGTATAACGATTTGAAACAGCTTTATTGGTGGCACGGCATGAAACGAGATATCTTAGAATTTGTTTTAAAATGTTTGATTTGTCAGCAAGTCAAAGCTGAGCATCAAGTGCCGTCAGGTTTACTACAGCCTATTATGGTTCCCGAGTGGAAGTGGGATAAAGTAACAATGGATTTCGTATCGGGTTTGCCCTTATCTCTGAAAAAGAAAGATGCGATCTGGGTTGTTGTTGATAGATTGACGAAGTCAACTCATTTTATTCCGGTAGGAACAGATTTCTCGCTAGATAAACTAGCTGAGTTGTATATCTCAGAGACTGTTCGATTGCACGGAGTGCCAATATCTATTGTTTCGGATAGAGATCCGAGATTCACTTCACGATTTTAGAAGAAATTGTAAGAAGCTTTAGGTACAAAGCTACATTTTAGCACTGCGTTTCATCCGCAAACGGATGGTCAGTCAGAACGAGTTATTCAAATACTTGAGAATATGTTTCGATGTTACATTCTTGAGTTTGAAGGTAGCTAGGAGAAATATCTACTGCTGATTGAATTTTCTTATAATAATAGCTTTCAATCGAGTATAAAGATGGCACCGTACGAAGCTCTATACAGGCGTAAATGTCGAACACCGTTGTATCGGACTGAACTTAGTGAGAATAAGGTTCACGGAGTTGATCTGATCAGAGAAATAGAAGAAAAAGTGAAAGTGATTCGTGATAGTTTAAAAGTAGCTTCGGATCAGCAGAAATCGTACGTAGACTTGAAATGGAAAGATTTTGAGTTTCAGATCGGGGATAAAGTGTTCTTAAAAGTCTCACCGTGAAAGCAAATACTTAGATTCGGCAGAAAAGGGAAATTGAGTCTGCGATTCATCGGACCGTATGAAATTATCAAGCGAGTTGGGCCAGTGGCGTATCAACTATCTTTACCGTCTGAGTTAGAGAAAATACATAATGTATTTCATGTGTCGATGCTTCGAAGATACCAATTCGACCCTTCACATGTCATTTCCCCAACCGAAGTTGAAATTTAGTCTGATATGTCATATGCTGAAGAACTGATTAGAATTTTAGCTCGTGAGATCAAAGAGCTTAGAAATAAGAAAATCGCATTAGTGAGAGTATTATGGCATCGACACGGGGTTGAAGAAGCTATATGGGAACCCGAGAATGCTTTGAGAAAACAATACCCGAACCTATTCACTGGTAAGATTTTCGGGGACAAAATTCCTAAGGGGGGAGAGTTGTAACAGCCCGGTTTTAGCTAAATCAGAATAGTGGTTTTGAAACCACAAATCTTATGTCAAAAAATTATTTTAATATTATTTTATGTGATTACAGCATGACAGCATGTATGTGTGAAAATTTCATGAACTAATTTTATCGTTTAATTGTTCAATTTGAGAAAAAGGACTAAATCGCGTAAAATGCAAAAGTTGCATTCTATTTGTTAAGGGTGTTTAATTGCTATGATTTATTAAACCAAAGGTCCTTATGATGATATTAGACCATTGGTAGTGTAAGTGGACAATTATGGCCATCCATTATATGTTTTTATATGTTATAATTTAAGGTTAAATTTTGTATTTGATTAATAAAGTTAATATTAATAAATCAAAATCAAAATTATGCTCCATTATCATCTTTTGAGCTGAAATTAAAAGAAGAACAAGAAGAACTAGGGTTCTTCATTCGGCTAGGACAAATTCAAGCAAATAGGTATGTGTTTTGTCTCGTTTTTAATGATTTCTATGTTTTTGAGATCGTTGCTTCGTATTCTAGCTAGCCCGTACCTTAGATTTTGAAATTGCTAAAGGTTTAACAAGTTTCCATTGTTGAATGCTTGAGTAATTTGATGAATTATGATAGATTATGAAAGTTTGTTAATAGTTAAACTAGTTTTGTAAAGTGATTTTTGACAAAAATGTCAAAAAGGGATTAAATTGTGAAATATCCAAATTGAGTGGTTGTAATGTGAAATAAATGAAAGTTTTGGGCTGCTAGGGACTTATATGAAATTTTTCCAAGCTTGGGTTTAATGAAATTATGCGAATGTTGTGTATTTGTGAAATAGGGACTAAATTGATTAAATTTTAAAATTTAGGGGCTAATGTGTAAAAAGAGCCTAAATATGTGTTTTGGACTAAATTGAAAGAATATGAGATTGAATAAGTTAATTTTCATTATATTTAGATAAAGAAAAGAGGAATCCAGAAATAGATCGAGGGAAAGGCAAGATTATCGAGTAATTGACTCATTTCGTCGTTTTCGTACTCGAGGTAAGTTCGTATGTGACGATTTCTTTATAAATGTATGTTAAATGCTTTGATATTGTCTAAACTGTGATTATGAGATTTTTATTAATGTATGAATTGTAAATACGATTCTACGGAAATATTCAAAGATGGAATCGACAAGCTAAAAGTTCTAGTTGAACATTAGGAATAGATTTTGGATACTGATGATATGTTATAAGATGATATACTGATTTGGCTTCGGGCCATGCATATCAGATGTGTTGGCTTCAGGCCACGATATCGGCACTACGGGTGCGAGTGATTCCTTGATTTGGCTATGGGCCATGGTATAGGTATTTCGGAAAGGAGTTACCTTGATTTGGCTACGAGCCATGGTATAGGTACTCCGGGATAAGTTACCTTGATTTGGCTTTGGGCCATGGTATAGGTACTTATCGATTGAGATTCTTGAGTATCCAACTTCTATTCCGAATGGTTCAACGTGTAACATCCTTAAATAGGGGCTATTGTGTTTGAACTGTTTGCATGTGTATGGCTTGGTTGTGATGTTAATTGGGATGTTTTAGGGTCTATGTATGAGCCAAGGGTAGGCCCGAACTATGGGAAAATTTTTATTTTTAAGCTTTGGTTAAGGGGAGCTGAAGGAGCTAGGGGTTAAGTGTTTTCTGTGGTAAACTTTAGCACAAATAACCCAGTGGTAAAGTGGCAGAAGGTGCCACTTAGGGCCTTGAGAAGTGACGCCACAAGCAAAGGAAGGGAGCTGAGGTTCGAGCTGTAGGATTCCCTCTGTGGGAATTTCTTTTTGACGCCAGAGAGGGAAGAGTTGTGCTCAGCTCAAACTCTGATGGATAACTGTTGAACAGGTCAACAAATTCAAACGGGTGGAGAAGAGAGAATTTAGGAGTTTGAGAAATTCAAACTCGTTTGAACGAGTGGCCGGAGAAGTTTGAGTAGTTGGCCGATTTTTGAATTGTGTGAGGTGGAGTGTTGGTTGAAAGACTTAGAAGTCTTAAAAATTCCTTAGTCGAGCTAGGTAGACATTTTCGGCTAGGCATGCTCTAGTGCATTCGGTTGTGAACCAAAAGCTGAAATCATTTAGCCTTGTCGATTTTCCCTTAGTGCACATTGTTGAAGCAAAAGCCAAAAGCACTTTAGGCTCTTGTCGATTTCTCTCTTAGGCATTGAGCCGAATCCCCATTTGAACTCCTCTCTTATTTTATTTGAAGCCAAAACACTATTCTCCCTAAACCCCATTTCACTTTTCTCTCTACTCTTATTTGGTTTGGCCGAATCTTCTTCTTTCTCAAGCCATAGCCGAATCCATCTTGATCACCTTACCCCATTGCCGAAACCTTAAGAGCCGAAAACCTCATAGATCATTCTTCTTCTTGTTCTCTACTTTCATTTTATTGATTAGCCGAACCCCCTTGGTAGCTTATTCTCTTGCCGAAACCTCTCTACTCTTCTCTCCTTGTTCTAACATTTTGGCCGAACATCAAACAAGGGTAGATCTCTCTTGTCTTCTTCTCTAATCGGTTTTGGAGTAGGTAAGTTATCATGGCCGAATCTCTTCTATCTTCTTTTCTTTCTCTATTCACTCATATGGAACAAAAGCTGAATTTCGGCATTTGTCATGATTCTTAATCACCTATGGAATCGGTTTCTCCTAGGTTCTTCGGGATTTTGAATCAGTGAATCGTGGTCATCTACTCTCTACCAATCGGTTTTTTAAAAGACCGTGGTAAGGTTACATGTCGATTTAACCATTCCCTTTTTCATTTGAAAAGCTGAAGGCTATTAAGTTTATGTTGTTTAGTGTTGGCCGATTGTAGGGGAAGGCTTAATCTCGCATACCTAGGGTTGTGACTAGTGCTCGAAAGGCGTTAAGGTAAGGATTATGGTTCTGTGCGTTAACTCTTCGGGATTTACAAGTGAAGCCGAATGGCTTTTTGCTAATAGTGTGATATTGGCCGAATGTAGGAAGGGGGAACTTGTGCGTTAGATCGTGATCTACGGGGTTCAGTAGTCTCATTAGTAACCAGGTGTGTATCTTACACACTTTATAATCTATGTAAATGTGCTGATAACCTAAACTATGTTAAAAGCCGAGAACTGCGTAGATTTCGATATGGTACCATTCGGGGTATGAGCAAGGATTTCGGGTAAGTCCGTTTTTGAGGAGATTATGATTCATGATTCCTGATGTTATTATCTACGTTATGTTTGATATATGTTTAATGATAAAGTATGTTGCAATAATCGGGAAGGGGATTATGCACTGAGTCTTAGTGACTCACCTTCTCCCTTATCTTTTTTAGGTGACACGTAGGTCGCGGATGAGGAGCTGGGTGGACTCGAGGTGGCCTTACGAAATTGTTTTGGTTTTATAGTGACTTTTGACTTGGGTACTTTATTTTAAATTTTGGTTTTATTTGGGTTTGTAATAAGGCCCTTAAACTATATTTTGCGATTACTTTGACTGCTTAGATTGGATTTCAAATATTGCTAAGTAAACTACTTGACATGTTTTAATAACCTGAAAATCGAAGTTTTCTAAATTATATTACGCAATGGGTTTTCTAAACATTACCATCGGGTAACAACATTCACAAGATGATTACAAAGTTAACTTAAATGATTTTTCAAACATAAGTTTTCCAAGCTCAAGTACAAACGGTTTTGAATTAACTATGTTCAATTCACTCGGGATTTTAACGGACTTGAAAAGTTAAGAACGACAAATGAGTTTTTTAAAAAAAGAATTGTATCGGGTTTTTAAGCAACACAACAACGATTTCAACAACACTCAACACGGGTTTCTTCTAAACTCATATTTTCGCTAGAAATAAACTGTCAAACTGTTTTCTTCAAAATGTTTTCACTCTGTAACATGCCAGATTCAGTCGTGGTGTGTTGACCGGGTTTGGGGTGTTACAATATGGTATCAGAGCCAAGTTCAAAAGCTTGGCTGTGGGCCCGAGGCCCAAAATGTTTTAAGATAAGGTTTCAAAGAGTTTTACTGGAGAATGTATGGTCTATAACGCATGGCACCGAGTCTCCGGCACACAATCCGCCCGTAAAGTACCCCTACTGATGTTTGCATATGATTATGATTTTTGATAATATATGCTATGAACGGCTAGTGATAGTGGACTACCCTAGAGACTGGAACCTATATGACTCTGTGACTCGTGAAAACAAAACTCTGTAATAGAAACTGTTCATAAGACTGTGCCTTAATAATAGTGGAATAAAGACTGACGCATAAAAATTTTAAATCAGATAAGTCGAGACGTTAGACATGAGCACTCGAGGTCGGGGTCATAATACGCATGGACGCGGTCAGGGTATGATGATCGTGGTGCGAACCGATGGGATCTGGTCGAAGTCGAGAAGAATGAGATGCCACCACCACCACCAGCTGCTGGTGTTGAGTATCAGGATCAGACATGGGATGATGCAGTATCCCAGGCGATGCTGCGAGTTCTTGAGAGGGTGGCTGGAGCAGTGGAGGCACGGGAGCTTCTAAGTCTGTATCTAAGTGACTCCGAGCCAATGGAGCCGAGGTTTTTCGAGGTGTTTCTGGTGTGGCACCCAATACGGCTGAGTATTGGTTGGAGGCGACGGAGCGTATCATGGACGACTTGGATCTGACTGCTAAGGAGAAACTGAAAGGGATAGTGTCGCTTCTTTGGGATGAGTCATACCAGTGGTGGCTCACGGTTCGGGATGGTCTTTGCGGCCGGATGATCTCACGTGGGACTATTTTAAGGCAAAGCGTACCGGAAAAGAAGTATATTGGGTCCATTACATTGATGCGCAATGGCGTTTTGAGGCTGGTTCGGGGAGTAAGTCCGTGTCGGAGTCTGCAGGCGAAATTCTTAAGGTTGAGCCAGTATGCTCGAGGTATCGTGGCTACAGAGCACGAGCGATGTGTCAGGTTCGAGGACGAATTGAGGGATGAGCTGAGACTGTTGATTGCTCCACAGCAGGAGCGAGAGTTTGCCGTGTAAGTAGAAAAGGCTAAGATAGCCGAAGGGGTAAAGGAATCTGTGAGGCAGAATCAGGACAGAAATAGACATAAGAGAGGTTTTGGATCATCTGGGTCGGTCGGTAATTCTCAGAAAAGGGCTAGGCATGGTGGGCCAAATCAATTCGGGAGGCTATTATCGCTAATCGGGGTCCAAAGACGATTATAATCGGTGTGGGAAATCTCATTGGGGAGAATGTTGGATTGGTGGAAAAGGATGCTTTGAATGTGGCCCGTTGGATCATCGTGTGAGGGATTGTCCACGGAAGTTAGCCAGGATTCGGTCCGAGGCCGTGGTCGTGCTCAGTTCAGGAATGAGGACCGCAATCGCAGAGGGTCGTGGCTCTGCAGAGGAGGTAATGGTTTTGGTCGGGCGCGCGAGCACCGGGGCGAGAGGTGCGAGCAACACCGAGGCGAGACGGCTGGATTGGTATATGCAGCGAGGCGTCGAGAGGAAGACGACGCACCAGACGTCATAACCGGTACGTTCTTAATCTTTGGATTACCATATACTACTTTGATAGATGTAGGTTCGACGCATTCCTATGTTTCTAGTAGCATAATGGAAACCATGAACCTAGACTTTGAGACTACTTCTAGGGAGATGACAGTAATTAGCCCTCTAGGTCACTCTATAGAAGTAAATAAGCTGTATAGGGGTGTACCCCTAGAACTCCAAGGGGTAGTGTTTGTGGCTGATCTGATGGAACTGCCATTTGGGGAGTTTGACCTAATTCTTGGGATGGACTGGCTGGTGAAGTACCAAGCGAGTTTAGACTGCGCGGCTAAGCGCATGGTTTTAAAAACGGTTGAAGGTGAAGAAGTGGTGATCATAGGTAATAGAAGAGATTATGTATCCAATGTGGTATCCGCTTTGAAAGCTGAGAAAATGGTCAGAAAGGGTTATGAGGCGTTTATGGTCCATGTGTGTGCCTTGGAGGCCAAGGAGTTAGCTGTAGAGAATGTCCGAACGGTGAAAGAATTTGTCGACGTATTTCCAGAAGAACTTCTGGGTCTGCCTTCGGATCGGGAAGTTGAATTTGGTATAGATCTGTTACCCGGAACTGCGCCAGTGTCTATCGCCCCGTATAGGATGGCGCCGAAGGAATTGGTAGAGTTGAAGGCTCAGATTCAGGAGTTGTTGGACCGGGGTTTTATCCGGCCAAGTGTTTCGCCTTGGGGAGCACCTGTGCTCTTTGTTAAGAAGAAGGATGGTACAATGCGGATGTGTATAGACTACCGCTAATTGAATAAGCTGACGATCAAAAACAAGTATCCATTGCCCAGGATAGATGACTTGTTTGACCAGCTTAAAGGTGCATCAGTTTTCTCAAAGATCGATCTAAGGTTAGGGTATCATCAGCTAAAGGTGAAAGAGGATGATATTCACAAGACGACGTTTCGCACTCGGTATGGGAACTACGAGTTTCTGATAATGCTGTTTGGGTTGACTAACGCGCCGGCAGCATTCATGGACATGATGAATTGGGTGTTCCAGCAGTTTTTGGACCAGTTTGTCGTGGTGTTTATAGACGACATTTTGGTGTATTCAAGGTCTGAAGAGGATCATGATGCGCATTTGCGGATAGTTTTGCGGTTCCGAGGAGAAGCGATTATTTGCCAAGTTTAGTAAGTGCGAATTACGGCTTAGGAGGTGACTTTCTTGGGTCACGTGGTATCACCGTGAGGATTAGAGTGGACCCTCGCAAGATTGAGGCGATATTGGACCGAAACCGCCTAAGTCGATGTGGCGAAGTTCGAGTTTTCTAGGTCCGCGGGTATTACCGAAGGTTTGTAGAGGATTTTCTTTGATCGCAGCACCGCTGACCAAGTTGCTTTGAGAAAGGAGTTCCATTTGTGTGGTCTGAGAAGCAACAGGAAAGTTTCGACAAGTTGAAGAAGATTCTGACTGAAGCTCCGGTTTTGATTCAGCCTGAGGTAGGAAAGGAATTCACGGTCTACTGTGATGCATCACATACTGGCTTGGGATGTGTGCTAATGCAGGAAGGGAAGGTAGTGGCTTATGCATCTCGACAGCTGAGACCGCATGAGGTTAACTATCTGACGCATGACTTGGAATTGGTGCAGTGGTTTTCGCCCTGAAAGTATGGAGGCACTATTTGTATGGAGAGAAGTCGATAGTCTACACGGATCACAAGAGTCTGAAATACCTTTTGACTCAGAAGGATTTGAACTTGAGACAGCGTAGATGGATTGAGCTGTTGAAGGACTACGACTGTTCAATTGAGTATCATCCGGGCAAGGCTAACGTGGTGGCAGACGCGTTGAGACGTAAGGTAGTATCGGACTTGAGAGCGATGTTTGCTCATCTTAGCTTGTATGACGACGGAGTCTATTGGCGAGTGCGGTAAAGCCGACTTGAGTAGAGCGATTAAGGAAAAACGATTATGTGGATGATGGTTTGAATGCTCGGAGGTTGCAAGTTCGAGAATGGTGGGTTAGAAGGTTACGACTTGTCCGATGGACGAGTCTTGTGTTTTCAAGGGAAAGCTTGTATGCGCAAAGGACGTCGAGTTAAGGCGCGAGGATTCTTCAGATGCACATAGCGATCCATACGCTATGCATCCCGGAGGTAGCAAGATGTACCGGGATTTGCGAGGCGCTTTTGTGGCCAGTGCAAAACGGAAGCAAGCGAGTTTGTGGGTAAATGTCCGACGTGTCGCCAAGTCAAGGCTAAACATCGATTGCCGTCGGGTTTACCAGTGGTGAAGATTCCACGATGGAAGTGGGAAAGGATTACCATGGACTTTGTCAGTGGGCTACCCCTTACGCCTAGTAAGAAGGACTCAGTCTGGGTAATTGTGGACCGTTTGATGAAATCAGCTCATTTCATATCGGTGAGGGTTGATTACTCGCTTCAGAAGTTAGCTAAGCTATATGTGGCAGAGATAGTGAGGTTGCACGGTGTGCCAGTGTCGATTATCTCGGATAGGGATCCCAGATTCACGTCAAGGTTCTGGAAAGCGTTGCATCAGGCATTGGGTACGTGGTTGGATTTTAGTACGGCATTTCATCCGCAGACAGACGGGCAGTCGGAAAGGGTTATATAGATTTTGGAAGATATGTTGAGAGGCTGTGTTTTGGATTTTAGAGGCAGCTGGGAAGAATTTCTACCGTTAGCTGAATTTGCGTACAATAATAGTTACCAGGCAAGCATTAAGATGGCACCGTGTGAGGCGTTGTATGGTAGGAAGTGTCGTACACCTACATGCTGGACAGAGTTGGGTGAGCGTCAGATGTTGGGTCCAGAGTTGGTTACGGAAACTGAGGATAAGGTCAAGTTGATTCAGGCTCGTCTAAAGGAAGCTTCGGACCGGCAGAAGTCCTACGTTGATCTTAAGCGGAGAGATATAGAGTTTGTCGTGGGAGACAAGGTCTTTTTGAAGGTCTCGCCGTGGAAGAAAGTGCTGAGATTTGGAAGAAAAGGAAAGCTAAGTCCAAGGTTCATTGGGCCATATAAGGTGTTGAGACGAGTGGGACCAGTAGCTTATCAGCTCGAGTTACCAGCAAAGCTGAGTCAGATACATGATGTGTTCCACGTCTCCATGCTTAGGCGCTACCGTTCAGATCCATCGCATGTTGTATCGGTGGAGGAAATTGAGGTGAGCCCAGATTTGACTGTGGAAGAGGAACCAGTGCAGATTCTAGATCGGGATGTGAAGGTTCTGCGCAAGAAGTCAGTTCCTTTGGTAAAGGTGATGTGGCAAAACCATGGCGTGGAAGAAGCTACGTGGGAACTAGAGGATGTGATGAGACAGCAATACCCTCAACTCTTTTGACCAGGTAATTTCGAGGCCGAAATTATTTTTAAGGGGGGTAGAACTGTAACATCCTTAAATAGGGGCTATTGTGTGTGAACTGTTTGCATGTGTATGGCTTGGTTGTGATGTTAATTGGGATGTTTTAGGGTCTAGGTATGAGCCAAGGGTAGGCCCGAACTATGGGAAAATTTTTATTTTTAAGCTTTGGTTAAGGGGAGCTGAAGGAGCTAGGGGTTAAGTGTTTTTTGTGGTAAACTTTAGCACAAATAACACATGTCAGTAAAAGGGCGTGATAGCGCCACTTAGGGCCTTGAGAAGTGACGCCACAAGCAAAGGAAGGAAGGGAGCCGAGGTTCGAGCTGCAGGATTCCCTCTCGTGGGAATTTCTTTTGACGCTTGAGAGGGAAGAGTTGTGCTCACTCAAACTCTGATGGATAACTGTTGAACAGGTCAACAGATTCAAACGGGTGGAGAAGAGAGAATTTAGGAGTTTGAGAAATTCAAACTCGTTTGAACGAGTGGCCAGGAGAAGTTTGAGTAGTTGTCCAGATTTTGAATTGTGTGAGGTGGAGTGTTCAGCTGAAAGACTTAGGGGGAGTGCCGAAATTCCTTAGTCAGGCTAGGTAGACATTTTCGGCTAGGCATGCTCTAATGCATTCGGTTGTGAACCAAAAGCCGAAATCCTTTAGCCTTGTCGATTTTCCCTTAGTGCACATTGTTGAAGCAAAAGCCGAAAGCACTTTAGGCTCTTATCGATTTCTCTTTTAGGCATTGAGCCGAATCCCCATTTGAACTCCTCTCTTATTTTATTTGAAGCCAAAACACTATTCTCCCTAAACCCCATTTCATTTTGCTCTCTACTCTTATTTGGTTTGGCCGAATCTTCTTCTTTCTCAAGCCATAGCTGAATCCATCTTGATCACCTTACCCCATTGCCGAAACCTTAAGAGCCGAAAACCTCATAGATCATTCTTCTTCTTGTTCTCTACTTTCATTTTATTGATTAGCCGAACCCCCTTGGTAGCTTATTCTCTTGTCGAAACCTCTCTACTCTTCTCTCCGTGTTCTAACGTTTTGGCCGAACATCAATCAAGGGTAGATCTCTCTTGTCTTCTTCTCTAATCGGTTTTGGAGTAGGTAAGTTATCATGGCCGAATCTCTTCTATCTTCTTTTCTTTCTCTATTCACTCATATGGAACAAAAGTCGAATTTCGACATTTGTCATGATTCTTAATCACCTATGGAATCGGTTTCTCCTAGGTTCTTCGGGATTTTGAAGCAGTGAATCGTGGTAATCTACTCTCTACCAATCGGTTTCGTTAAAGACCGTGGTAAGGCTACATGTTGATTTAACCATTCCCTTATTCATTTGAAAAGCTGAAGGCTATTAAGTTTATGTTGTTTAGTGTTGCCCGATTGTAGGGGAAGGCTTAATCTCGCATACCTAGGGTTGTGACTAGTGCTCGAAAGGCATTAAGGTAAGGATTGTGGTTCTGTGGTTAACTCTTCGGGATTTACAAGTGAAACCGAATGGCTTTTTGCTAATAGTGCGATATTTTGGCCGAATGTAGGAAGGGGAAACTTGTGCATTAGATCGTGATCTACGGGGTTCGGTAGTCTCATTAGTAACCAGGTGTGTATCTTACACACTTCATAATCTATGTAAATGTGCTGATAACCTAAACTATGTTAAAAGCCGAGAACTGCGTAGATTTCGATATGGTACCCTTAGGGGTATGAGCAAGGATTTCGGGTAAGTCCGTTTTTGAGGAGATTATGATACATGATTCCTGATGCTATTATCTACGTTATGTTTGATATATGTTTAATGATAAAGTATGTTGCAATAATCGGGAGGGGGATTATGCACTGAGTCTTGGTGACTCACCTTCTCCCTTATCTTTTTCAGGTGACTCGTAGGTCGCGGATGAGGAGCTGGGTGGACTCGAGGTAGCCATGCGAAATTGTTTTGGTTTCACAGTGACTTTCGACTTGGGTACTTTATTTTAAATTTTGGTTTTATTTGGGTTTGTAATATGGCCCTTAAACTATATTTTGCGATTATTTTGACTGCTTAGATTGGATTTCAAATATTTCTAAGTAAACTACTTGACATGTTTTAATAACCTGAAAATCGAAGTTTTCTAAATTATATTACGCAATGGGTTTTCTAAACATTACCATCGGGTAACAACATTCACAAGATGATTACAAAGTTAACTTAAATGATTTTTCAAACATAAGTTTTCCAAGCTCAAGTACAAACGGTTTTGAATTAACTATGTTCAATTCACTCAGGATTTTAACGGACTTGAAAAGTTAAGAACGACAAACGAGTTTTTTTAAAAAAAAGAATTGTATCGGGTTTTTAAGCAACACAACAACGATTTCAACAACACTCAACACGGGTTTCTTCTAAACTCATATTTTCACTAGAAATAAACTGTCAAATTGTTTTCTTCAAAACGTTTTCACTCTGTAACATGCCAGATTCGGTCGTGGTGTGTTGACCGGGTTTGGGGTGTTACACAACGGGTAAATGAATGATGTGTATTGATCAGTAATACCTCGTAACCCTATTCTGATGGTGAATATGGGTGAGGGGTGTTACACTAGCTTTGAAATCACTATAAAATACAGAGAAATACATAAAGTAAGCTTTATAGCTTAGTAAGTTCGTATAGCATTTAAAATCAACTTACCAAATGTGCAAAATTTAAACAAATAAAACATAATATACAATTCACATATGGAATCATCATCCTATCACAATTTCATTCACAAGATTAGTTATCACTTTCATAATCTCCTTATTTCAATGCTTGTATGGTTCACGTACATATCTGTACCATTCTGTATCAAACTATACTCATTCACATCTTTGATGTACTCATTGAACCATTCAAAATATTATTGGATACTCGGGAAACTCGCACAATAAATGCCAAATAAATAGCCGAAGCTATATTGATCTCGCACACTAAGTGCCAATATATATATAGCCGAAGCTATCTCAATCATGCATACTAAGTGCCAACATATAAATAGCCAAAGCTATCCCGGTCTCGCACACTAAGTGCCAATACATATCTGAAGCTATCTCGATCTCGCACACCAAGTGCCGATACATAGCCGATGTAACAGTCCGGTTTGTACCCTAGTCGGAACAGTGGTTTTGGGACCACAAATCTGAGTCCGTATAATATTTTAATATTATTTTTTGTGCCTCTGATAAGTGACTAAGTATGTGCTAAATTTTTGTGAGTTAATTCGACCGTTTGTGTGCTTAATTTGATAAAAGGATTAAATCGCATAATGTTTAAAAGTGACTTTTCATTTGATTAATGATCAAATTGATGTGGCTTTATTATTGTGAAGTCCTTAAGGGGGAAATAGCCCATGTAACATCCCGAATTAGGGCCTGTTCAAAACAGTGGTTCCGAGACCACAAATCTGAAATAGAAATAATCATTTTATGATTATTATAAGGTCTATGATATGTTTATATGCTTGTGTAAAAAATTCATGAAGAAATTATATGTCTAAGGTGCTCGATTAGACTTTAAGGACTAAATTGAATAAATTAAAAAATATGTGTTCTAGTTCATAAAGTACATAATTGAAATGGGGGTTTAAAGTAGATGTCCTTAAATAGTAATTAGACCATTAAAGTTTGATGGACAAAAATAGACATGGTTAGTAAGTAAGGTATTTAATGGCATTTTGGTAAAATGCCTTAATTAATGAATAAAGACAAAATAACATGAAATAAGCTATCATCTTCTTCATTTTTTTTCTCCATGGCCGAATGTAGCAAGGGAACACCATGGCTAGGGTTTGTTCATCTTCCAAGCTTCATAGTAAGTCCGTTCTAGTCCCGTTTTTCATGTTCTTTACGTTTTTGGAATCCCGGTAACTCGATTAAGCTAATTCTACCGTTAATTCGAGCTAGGGTTTATATTTGGAAAATTACCCATAGGTGAAAAGTGTGTATTTTGATGTTTTATGACAGAATATGAAGCTTAGAATTATGTTAAACGACTTTTGATAAGCGATTTTCAGTAAAAACGAGTGAAACGGCATAATCGGTAAAAATTATTATTGTTCATAAGTGTATGTTAGAGTAACAATTTGATGTTGCCATAGAAGGGAAAAATGATCAGCATGTTATAAAACATAAGAATAAGGGCTGAAGTTTAATTTTCGAGTATTGGGGCAAAAGTGCAAATATGTGGAAGTTTAGGGGTCAAAGTGCAAATTGTAAAATATATGATTTTTGGGTCACATTGAATAATGTGACTAATAAATGAGCTAATTGTTATATTATAGATCATGGAAAATGAGGTTCGGTCTTAGATCGAGGTTGTGGACCGAATTGGGAAATTTGTCATTTTCGTGTCCGAGGTAAGTTCGTGTGTTAATAATAATGCAGCATCATGCTTGAATTGTAATTCTCTATTGATATGGCATAAATTGTATGATTTAATATGTTTAGGAGAAGTTGATGGATGGTATGTATGGTATGGAAAATGTGATGTTTGTTGTGTTATGAGAAATTGAATGGCAAATTAATGTTACATGAATTGAATGTTAAATTAATATTACATGGGTTGTATAAGTTGCTACACGGTTGTACTTGACAAGATTTCGACAAGTAAGTTCGAATAACCTAAAGTAAACCCATAACATGCCTAAATGCATGTTTTATGAATGTATGATAGTTGTATAAAATGATGGCATGAAAATTTATGAATTGGTAAAATGTTGAAAAGTGAGAATTCTCAGTTGAACCTTCGGAATAGAAAAGATACGAATGAGGTAGCAGGCCACTATGTGTACAAGAGAGCTACGAGATGGTTTTAGGTCACGTGTGTAGTACTAATCTGCAGGCTACTACGTGTACCGCAGACGGATAGGTCGCATGTGTAGTACTAAGTGCAGGCTACTATGCGTACCCGATAGTTTCGATCACATGTGTGGTACTAAGTGCAGGCCACTATGTGTAAGTGATGGTTTTGGTCACATGTGTAGTACTAAGTGCAGGCTACTATGTGCACTAAATAGCTTCGGCTACAAAGGTGGTACTATGTGCAAGCCACACGTGTATCATTATTATTCCGATGAGTTCAATGGGAAATTGACTAAGTGAAAATACACGTGATTGTGTAACGACTAAGTGTAATTGAATACGATCATGTTATGAATAAGTGCAAGTGTGAATGTGACCAATTGAGAAATGTGGCAAATGTACGTATGAACAATATGCTCGATATGTAATCGGAAAGTGGAAAGATTGGTATAGGCAAGTGATGAACACAACTAAAGTGAGAGAGAGCAAAAATTTACAATAGAACTGCTTTGGACAGTAGCAGTGACGTGAATTTGAAAAATCACCAAAAATAGTAGAAATTTAATTATAAGTTGGATGAGATATTTATTTAAATATTATTGAGTCTATTTTCATATAAAAGAAACAAACCAAGCAAAGTAAGTCTACATATTGAGATATTTGAATTTATGTGAGACTGGTTCAGAATGATTACGCGATCCCCTGTTCTGCCTTGAAAAAATCATTAAAAATTGTAAAAAAATAATTATGGGATATAATTTATATGCCTGAAATCCTGAATGAGTCTATTTTCAAATTAACTAAATAATAAGGTCATATGAACTCTGTACAAGGAGAAAATTGATTCGTAGTGAAGAGAGGTTAGAATAGTCGAACAGTAAAACAGGGGAAACTTTAATGAATAAAATGTACTAAGTGGCTAAGTAAAAAATTTTGGAAATTTTATGGTAAAAAGATAAATGAGTCTAGTTTCAGGAAAAATTAACAGATCTTAATTTGGAGTTCCATAGCTCCATATAAACAATTTAATGACTGTGACTCAAGAAAACAGCTTAACTAGAATTTGAATAAATAGAAAGAATATGAAAATAGCATGTTATCGCATTGCATATTATTTTCATGCGAGCTTACTAAGCGTAAAGCTTACTCCCTCCTTTCCATTTCTTTTACCTTTGTTAGGTCAGCTCAGGGTTGGAGATCGTCGGAGGCAGCATCACACTATCGAGCCATTATCCTTGGAGTATTGACATGTGTATGTTAACTGTTTTCAAGTGAGTGGCATGTATAGGGACTTAGTTTTTCTATGATGGATGTTTTTGTGATTAGTCAAATGTATTGGCTTATATTGATTTGTTGATTATAGCCATGAGATGTGGCTTATGATAATTTTGGCTTATAAGCATATTTGTCCATGGTATGTGTTAATGTCTTGTTATGTGGTATAAGTGATTAAATAGATGACAAGGTCAAATGCATGTGTTTGAAAAGTTTTAATTTTGGGCGAAATTTGGTAACCCGATTTGTACGATTGTGAATGTTTAAGTCCGGTAACACCTCGAACCCTGTCCCGGAGTTAGACACGGGTGAGGGGTGTTACAGCCCATTTTTACTTATAGTGGACGGCAACATGCAAAGTTATATTATGCTTTTATATGTTTATTTTATAAATTAGTGTTATATGATATTTTATATTATAATAAAAGAAAATGCATTAAACAAGGCCATTTCTCATCATCTTGGCCGAAAATATCAAAGAAAAGAAAGAAGAAAACCTAAGTTAGGTTTGGCCTTTGTTCTTCTTAATTAAGGTATGTTTTGGCTTTATAATTTGATGATTTTTATGTTTTAGAGATTGTTGCTTAGTCTACTATCAAGCCCATGTATTAATTTTGTGTATTGGTAATGTTCATGAGATATGCCATTGTTGATATGTTGAGCTTTGTGATGAACTTAGTTGTTAAATGAAAGATTTGAGCTAGATGAACATACTTTGTTCTTGAATTTTTGATGAAATTAGCTAATTAGGGCTAAATTGAGAAAATAGTAATTTGAAGGGCTAAATTGCAAATTGATGAAAAATATGGGATTGTATGAGATTTATGAACATTCGGCTAAGCATGAGTATGTGATGATTTTGTGAATTTGATGTTTTGAGAAAAATGGACTAAATTGATAAATTATGCAAATGTGAGGGTTAATTTATAAATAGCCCTAAATGTATGTCCTTGCATTGAATTGAATGAATTAGTGAATAAAAGAGTTAATTCTGAATATGTATAGATCAAGAACCGACAAAAATGGACTTAGATCACAGAAAAGCGAAAGTAATCGAGTAGTTGTTTCCGTTTCAGTAAATCGAATCTGAGGTAAGTCATATTGCAAATAAATGTAATTGTATTGAGTTGAGCATATTCATATGCCTATTGTTGATAATGAATGCTTATGAAGTGTTATGCAAATGAATTCTGAGATAAGATCGACTTAGCGACAATGTCCGAGAAGTCCCGTACGAACCTAGGAATACATAGGTATCTATTCTGTTTTATCATGTAAGACCACGTCTGGGACGTTGGCATCGATATTATCTTTACGTGTAAGACCACGTCTGGGATGTTGGCATCGACATTATCTTTACGTGTAAGACCACGTCTGGGACGTTGGCATTGATATGAGCTTTACGTGTAAGACCACGTCTGGGACGTTGGCATCGATATTATCTTTATGTGAAAGACCATGTCTGGGACATCGGCATCGTATTGATTTGTGTAAGACCCTGTCTGGGACAGTGACATCAATATCTGAGTGCATGTAAGACCTCGTCTGGGACGTTGGCATTATATAACTATTCCGAGCTTTCTGAGTATCTGATTAGGTTCCTATTGGTTCAACGGGCAAGTCTGTGATACGAATGATTAAGTGAATTGTATATCCGTTTCAGGTACGTTGATTTATACACTAAGTGTGTATATAAGGTAAGTACTTATGTGATCTTGCTATGATGATTATGTATATTGGAATAACAATATGATATGCGAAAGTAAGCATGAATGAGCTATGTTTATATAAGACTTTTGAATTGATGAATGTGACAAATATGGCCAAGTATATGGACCAAAGCATATATGTGATAGTTTGCTAAGTCATTAAGATGTGCCAATGTACCTATGTGCATATATGTCTTTTATACTAAGTTTGTTTGTATTATGACTTACTAAGCTTTTGGAAAGCTTACTCTGTGTGTGTGTTTTCTCTGTTTTATAGGTCGTCAAAGCTACTGAAGGCTCGAGACCGTCAAGGATCGTCATCACACTACTAAACTCATTTTGGTACACTTTGGAAATGTATATAGCTAGATATGGCATGTATAGGCTAGTATTTGATATAAGTTTGTTATATGAACTTAGCCATGTGATTTGGCTAGTTATGAGTTGAGAATTTGCTTGAATGAATGTGATATGTGAAGTATGTTTTGGCAAGGTTATTTGATACATGAAATGGTCAAGTTTTGATTAAGCAAATGAATGAATTATGCTTGTGATGAGATGAGTTTTAGTCTTGTAACTTGGATGGTTATTTTGGTATGTTCTTGGTTGCCATATAGGCATGAGATGTCTTGATGATTTTGCTTGTAATTAAGACCCATTGGGTGGCATTTTGGCCTTGCAAATGGCCTATAATGTTACACGGTTGTGGCACACGGGCGTGACTAGTGACCGTGGGGCTAAGTCAGTAGCTAGCCTAGGAGCACACGTCCAAGGCACATGGGCGTATCTAGTAGCCGTGTGAAAAAGTCAGTATATGGCCTAAGAGTACACGGCCTTAGCACACGGGGTGCTGGGTGGCCGTGGGTGTAAAGTCAGATTCGACCACGGCCAAGGTACACGAGCGTGCTTGGTGGCTGTGGATGTAAAATCAGATTCGACCACGGCCAAGGTATACGGGCGTGCTTGGTGGCCGTGGAGAAAAGCCAGTTTCAACCACGGGGAGGACACACGGGTGTGTCTTGCAGCCGTGGGAGGCACACGGCCTGCTTACACGGGCGTGTAACCCCTGTATCTTTGAAAAGTTTTAAATTTTTGAGAATGTTTGTATGTGTTTCGGTTTAGTCCCGACCCTGTTTCTAAACATGTTTTAGGTCTCGATGACCTACCAAGGGGACACTATGTTTGAGGTTGATATGCAATTGTATGACATTTCTGTAAATGTTTTCGATCTGTCCGGTAATGCCGTTAACCCTAGTCCGGCGACGGATACGGGTTAGGGGTGTTACATTTGGTTGGTATCAGAGCTACGGTTTAGTCGATTCTCAGACTAACGTAGCGTGTCAGAGTCTAGCTATACATGCCATATTTCTGAATTGTGATAGTGTGATGAATCCTGACGTATAAATGTGATTTCTGTATAGTAATGGATCCCAAAAGACCCGTAGCTGACGACGTAGAAAGTAATACGCCTACTCCCGCGCAAGGGACAGCGCCCTCTGATCCGAGACCGGCTACGAGCGGTCATGAGGGAGAAGCTAAACAAGCTTTCTTCCAGATGATATGCAATTGTATGACATTTCTGTAAATGTTTTTGATCTGTCCGGTAATACCGTTAACCCTAGTCCGGCGACGGATACGGGTTAGGGGTGTTACAACCAAAGTTTCGTCAAATATTTCCGTAGAATTATATTCATCAACAATTCAATATAAAGCATCAAATCTCAATTATAATAATGCTTATTAACATACGAACTTACCTCGGATGTAAAAACGACGAAACAAGTCGATTAGTCGCTAACTTTATTTTTCCCCCAATCTAGATCTTAGTTTCACTTTTCTTGATATATATAATATCAAATTCAGCTTATTTAATCATCTCCCTATTCGATTTAATCCAAAACACTCATTAAAGCATATTTACACTTTTGCCCCTAATATTTCAACAATTTTACAATTTACTCCTTATGCTCGTAAAAAAAATTCATCCAATTTCATCAGAACCCAAGCCTAGCCGAATTTCTCTAATACTCATATCAGCCTATAATTCTGATTTATTTCACATTTTAACCACAAAGTTTTCATATTTCACAATTTAATCCCTAATTTGCATTTTCACTAAAAATCACTTTATAAAACTTATATATTTCATAACCAACATTCATAATCTATCATCAAACATCAAAAAACACATGTATTCATCAATTTCATCAGTCAAAATATTTAACAGTTTTGCAAAATAATCCCTTGGCTAGCTAGACCTAGCTGCAACGATATCAAAAACGTAGAAATCATTAAAAACGGGACAAAAACGGACTTACAATTGAGTTAGGAAGCTTGGCCGAATGAAAAAGCTGAACAATGGCTTCCAAAAAACCTATTTTTGGTTGAATATTGAGAAATAAAGATGATAATTGGCTTTATTTTATTTATTTTATGTTTATTAACTAAATTACTAATTTAACTTTGATTAAAAACCATCAAATTTCTTGATAATATGTCCATATATGTCCACTCATGTTTTAAATGGTCTAATTACAACATAAGGACCTCTAAATTAAGATTCCATAGCTATTAGATACCTTTAGCTAATGGAACTCCACTTTTACACTTTACGTGATTTAGTCCTTTTTCTCAAATTAACTAATCAAACGATAAAATTTCTTAACAAAAATTTCACAAAAACATATTATCATGCTAAAAACATTAAAATAATAATAAAATAATTATTTCGACTTCAGATTTGTGGTTTCGAAACCACTGTTTCTATTTAACTAAAAACGGGCTGTTACAACTCTCCCCCTTTAGGGATTTTCGTCCTCGAAAATCTTACCAGTGAATAGATTAGGGTAATGTTTTCTCATAGCTTCCTCGGGTTCCCACGTAGCTTCTTCAACCCCGTGATGTTGCCAAAGTACTTTTACTAAATCTATGCTTTTGTTTCTCAACTGTTTAACCTCTCGAGCTAATATTCTAATCGATTCTTCGTTGTATGTCATGTCGGGTTGAATTTCAATCTCTACCGGAGAAATTACATGTGATGGATCCGATCTATATCGATGCAACATCGACACATGAAATACATTATGGATCTTTTCTAATTCCGACGGTAGAGCTAGCCGATATGCCACTGGCACTATTCTTTCAATGATCTCATACGGCCTGATGAAACGCGAACTTGATTTGCCTTTACGACCAAATCGAAGTATTTTCTTCCACGGAGAAACTTTCAGAAATACTTTATCACCGATCTGAAATTCAATGTCTTTTCGTTTCAAATTCGCGTATAATTTCTGTCGATATGAAGCTGCTTTCAAACTGTCGCGAATTACTTTCACTTTTTCTTTAGTCTCTCGGATCAAATCAATCCCGTGAATCTTTTTATCACTAAGCTCAGTCCAATACAATGGAGTTCGGCATTTGTGACCATACAAAGCTTCGTACGGTGTCATCTTTATACTCGATTGAAAACTATTGTTATGCGCAAATTCAACCAACGGTAAAAATCTCTCCTAGTTGCCTTCGAACTCCAACACACAAAAATGAAGCATATCTTCGAGAATTTGTATTACTCTCTCAGACTGACCGTCGGTTTGCGGATGAAAAGCTGTACTAAAATTCAACCTCGTACCAAGAGCTTCTTGTAGTTTCTTCCAAAACCGCGATGTAAACCTTGGATCTCTATCCGAAATAATCGGAACTAGCACCACGTGCAATCTAACGATCTCCGATATGTACAATTTAGCTAATTTATCAAGTGAATAATCTGTACGTACCAGAATGAAATGTGAAGACTTTGTTAGTCGATCAACGTCAACCCAAATAGCATCTTTCTTTTTGGGAGACAGATGCAATCTCGATACAAAATCCATTGTAACTCTATCCCATTTCCACTCTAGTATCATCACTGGCTGTAGCAATCGTGAAGGCACTTGGTGTTCGGCTTTAACTTGCTGACACACTAAACATTTCGATACAAATTCTAAAATGTCTCTTTTCATACCCGACCACCAATACAATTGTTTCAAATCATTATACATTTTGGTACTCCCCGGGTGAACAGATAGACAACCACTGTGTGCTTCGTGCAAAATTTTCTGAATGAGTTTGAAATTCTTTAGTACGCAGATTCTATTTCGGAAAATTAAACAATCATCGGCTCCTATCTGATAATCTGAATCACTAGTCAACTCACATCGCATTCTTTTGGCTTGCAACTCAGTATCACAGTTTTGAGCTTTATAAATTTGCTAAAGAAAAACGGGTTTAGGTTTCAACTCTGCTAGAATTGAACCATTATCAGATAAGGTTAACTGAATATTCATTGCTCTCAAAGAAAATGGAGATTTTCTATTCAAAGCATCTGCAACTACATTTGCTTTTCCCGGATGATAATCAATCACTAACTCATAGTCTTTAAGCAACTCTAGCCATCTTCGTTCCCGCAAATTCAGATCTTTCTGAGTCATTAAATACTTCAAGCTTTTGTGATCGGTAAAGATGTGACATTTTTCACCATACAAATGATGTCGCCAAATCTTCAATGCAAATACAATAGCGGCCAATTCTAAATCATGCGTCGGATAATTCTTTTCATGCGGTTTTAACTGTCTAGAAGCATAAGCTATAACTTTTCCTTCTTGCATCAAAACGCAACCCAAACCATTCAATGACGCGTCGCTATATATCACAAACTCTTTACCCGATTCAGGTTGAACTAAAACTGGTGTCTCAATTAACAATGCTTTCAACTGATCAAAACTCTGTTGACATTTCTCTGACCACTCGAACTTCACATCTTTCTGTAGTAATCTGGTCATCGGTGTAGCAATCATCGATAATCCTTTAACAAAATGTCGATAATAACCAGCTAACCCCAGAAAACTTCTAACTTCAGATACATTTGTCGGTGGTTTCCAGTCAACAACAGCTGAAATCTTGCTCGGATCAACTCTTATACCTTCAGCTGAAACAATATGTCCCAAAAAATCCGACTTCTCGGAGCCAAACCTCACATTTACTGAATTTAGTGAACAGTTGCTTATCTCTCAAAGTTTGTAACAGAATCCTCAAATGCTCGGCGTGTTCAGACTCATCTCGTGAATAGATCATAATGTCGTCAATGAACACAACAACGAATCTGTCTAAATACGGTCTAAAAATTCGATTCATCAAATCCATAAAGACTGCAGGAGCATTAGTTAATCCAAAAGGCATAACAAGGAATTCATAATGTCCGTACCTCGTTCTGAAAGCAGTTTTCGGCACATCTGAATCTTTAACTCACAACTGATAATAGCTAGATCTTAAATCAATCTTCGAAAACACTGTTGCACCTTTCAACTGATCAAATAAATCATCTATTCTCGACAACGGATACTTGTTCTTTATCGTAACCTTATTGAGTTGTTGATAGTCAATACACATTCTCATTGGCCCATCTTTCTTCTTTACAAACAATACTGGCGCACCCCAGGGTGAAAAACTAGGTCGTGCAAAACCTTTATCTATTAATTCTTGTAACTAAGCTTTCAACTTTTTCAACTCTGTTGGAGACATTCTGTACGGAGCTATCGATATTAGTGAAGTTCCCGATACTAACTCAATAGCAAATTCAACCTCTCTTATCGGTGGAAACCCCGGTAATTCTTCTGGAAACACATTCGGATATTCACAAACAACTGGCACTGATTCAATCTTAGATTTAGACACTTTTTTATCTAAAACATAAGCAAGATAAGCTTCACACCCTTTTCTTACACATTTTTGAGCCGACATAAATGAAATCACTACAGGCAATTCACTCGATTCATCTGATTCAATTCGAATGATTTCACTGTTCTGACATTTTAATTCAATAATCTTTCGTCTACAATTTACCACAGCACCATGCAGAGTCAACCAATCCATACCCAGAATTACATCAAACTCATCAAACGGTAATAGTATCAAATCAGTCAAAAAACAGTAACCCCGAGTCATTAAAGGACGGTTCTTGCAATCTTTATCAACTAGAACATACTTGCCTAAGGGGTTCGATACTTTAATCATAAACTCAGTAGATCCGACAGGCAATTTCTTACTAGACACTAAATTCTCACAAACATACGAATGAGTTGATCCAGGATCAATCAATGCAATAACGTTAGTGTCGTAAAAGGAAAATGTACCAATAATAACATCTAGTGATGACGCGTCTTCGCGAGCGCGAATAGCGTAAGCTCTAGCAGGTGCTCTGGCCTCAGATCTTACTGTAGAATCTCTCGTAGTACCACGGTTACCACTCGCATTTCCCGCATTTCTTGATGGCTTCCCTCTAGTGGTTGTGTTATTTGTTCTTGCATTTTGAACATTATCTCTCCCAGCTAGCTCAGGACAATCCCGAATAAAATGATCTCGTGAACCACATTCGTAACAAACTCTATTATTATATTTCACCCAACATTCTCCAAAATGTCGTCTTCCACACTGTTGACACTCGGGTTTATTGTTTTTCACGTTTCCAACACTCGATTCTAATGTAACTTGAGCTTTAGGACTTGAGAATTGTTTTCCACGATCTCTGTCTGAATACCCGACTGAAACATTTGGACGATTGAACGAATCTCTAGATTTCTTTGACAAAGACTGATATGACTTATTCATCGGTCTTTTTCTTGAATCTCTAACCTCTGAATCTGTTTTTCTCTTTTCTTTACTAAGCTCATTGGCTTTGCAAGCTCTATCAACCAGGACAACAAATTCTTTTAATTCTAGAATTCCAACTAGAAGTTTAATACCCTCGTTCAACCCGTCAACAAACCACTTGTGTAACACCCCTTACCCGTATTCAATGTCGGAATAGGGTACGAGGCATTACCAGAACACATACACTTAACCATTCACATGCAAGCATACACATCCTTGAAATGCATCATCATAGACTTATAACATAACAAAAATTTGCCATATTAAATGGCCTTATACAACAATAACCATCAAATAGCATAGGCCAACATTCTAGGCCAACTCATAATAACATATACACATAATACAGTCTCTATACATGCCATAGACTTAAAAATACTTGAAGATCATTGATACAATACCAATCAATAACTTGTTAGTGTGATAGAATCTCCGACGACCTCCAACTTGAGCTAGCATCTGTGACACTATAGGGAAAAGGAAAGGAAGGGGGTAAGCATTATAGCTTAGTAAGTATGTATGTAAATAATAAGTGATTTTTTAATAGGATTTTATAAATCTTCACAATATGTTCTCAAGATAATACAATCATAATTGCACATAGTTCCACTATTTTTTTATGTTCATCTCAAGCTGTCTACTCGAGTCATAGTCACTAAATTATTTATATCTTGAACTACGAAACTCCAAATTAAGATCCGCTAATTTTCACTAAAACTAGACTCACATATATTTTTACCATAAATTTTAAGAATTTTTGGTTTAGCCAATGAGTACAGTTTATTCTTTAAAGTCTCCCCTATTTTGCTGTTTGACAGTTTCGACCCTTCTTCACTAAAAATTAATTATCTCTTCATACGGGATTCGGATGTTGTTCTCATTTGTTTCTATTGAAAATAGACTCATTCAGGATTGTAAAAATATAAATTCTAACCCATAATTATTTTTTTACAATTTTTAATAATTTTCTAAAGTCAGAATAGGGGATTCCGAAATCATTCTAACTCTGTCTCAAAAAAATACAAATATCTCATAATATGAAATTCTTTTACTTACACCATTTCTTTTATGCGAAAACAGACTCAATAAGATTTAATTTCATATCTTATTCAACTTCTATTTCAATTTCCACCATTTTTGGTGATTTTTCAAAGACACATAACTGCTGCTGTCAAAAACTGTTTTATTTCTAAATTTCACTCTTTCATGTTTTCTTTATAGTAACTTTCATTGTAACACTTACTCCGTATCAATCTTACCAAAGTTCGATCACATATCGAGCACATTGCTCATAAGTTTACACACACATACCTGCACTTATTCATCACATAGTCATATTCGTTTGCACTTAGTCATTTCCCGTTGAACGCATCAGAATAATAACGGATATACGGAAATTTGCACATAAGTGCCACACTTGTAGCTAGAGATACTTCATATCACACTTTTCACATAGGCTCGCTCTCGAGCTATTCACATTCACGGGTCTGCTCACACAAGCTATCGATCATACGTAACTACTCAATGCTACTCACAAAAGCTGTCAGGTATCCGCAACACATGCCGAATTACCCAGCCACTGGTAGAACTTATAAGACCAGCACCCGTTCGACATAGTCACATTCTCGGGTATGCTTACACAAGCTGTCGGTCATGACGAAACTACACGGTGCTGCTTACACAAGCTGTCGAGTATCCGTAACACATGCCGGATAACTCAGCCACCGATAAAATGTACGGACTAGCACCCGGATCACTTATTTCACTTAGATTTCACATAGGTTTCTAGTGAACATGTCACTCGTATCCATTTTTATTCATAAGGTTCAACCGGGAAATTTCTCACTTGTCGATATTTTGTCAATTACATCAAATATTCAGCCACAACTCATACCATTTATTAAAATATGAAAAAGTAAGTAAAAATAATGCATTATTTACATACAAACTTACCTCGGTAGCACAATCGGTGAAAAGGACTTATTCATCAATTTCTCGTTTTTCCCTCGTTCTAATTCCAAAACTCGTTTTCCTTGATCTAAAATATCACATTTAGCTTATTTATTAATCACACTATTCATTGTGACCCAAAAATCATATTATGGAAAAATTATGTTTTTGCCCCTAAACTGTCATATTTACACTTTTGCCCCTAGGCTCGTAAAATGATTTTCATTCAATTTTTTGTTCTTTAAGCCTAGCCGAAAAAATTTCATAACTACATCAGCCCTCAATTTCCACTAATTCACACTTTTATGATAAATTTTATAACTTTTACAAATTAGTCCTTTATAGCGTTTTCACCAAAAATCACTTAGTAAAAGTCATTTCTCTAACCATAAACATGCATTTTCTACCATTAAACACAAAAATACACACATATTCATAATGGGTCAAAACCCTAGACTTTAACCATATCTCAAAATATTGGTAGAAATAGATAGATCAAGTGATAACGACTTAAAAAACATAAAAATCATTAAAAACAGGGCTAGAACGGACTTACAATCGAGCTTGGAAGCTTGAAAAACCCTAGCCATGGTTTCCCCTTGTGAAATACGGCCACGGGGTTGAAGATGGACAAAAACTGGCTTTTAATTTTGTTTATTTAATCATTTAATCACTAAATGACTAAAATTCCTTTAACTTAAAAATATTCTATTTCACCTATTTCATGTCCATTTTTGTCCAACAAATTAACCATTGGTATAATTACCATTTAAGGACCCCCAATTTAAAATTTCATAACAATTGGACACCTCTAACATGTAGAACTCAAGTTTTGCACTTTTTACAATTTAGTCCTTTTGACTAAATTGAGTGCCCAAACGTCGAAATTTTCGAACGAAATTTTCACGAAATCATTCCATGAAATTGTAGACCATAAAAATATAATAAAAATATTTTTTTTCCTCATCAGATTTGGGGTCCCGAAACCACTGTTCCGACTAGGCCCAAGTTCAGGCTGTTACAGCTTGCACATGATTTCCTCAGTAGAAACATACTCCCAGGCATACTTTCTAAACCGTACAAATTCTCTTTCCTACTCAGTTACAGTCATTTAGCCCTGTTTCAATTCTAGAAACTTTTTGTGCTTTTGATCAAGAAATCTCTGACTTATGTATTTCTTCTAGAACTCAGTCTTAAAGAATTCCCAAGTAACTCTTTCTTCCGGTACCATAGACACTAAGCTATTCCACCACTGATACGTTGTATCTCTCAAAAGTGAAACAACACGCATAACACATTCCGCTGTCGTACAAGACAACTCATTAAATACTCGGACTGTATTCTTATAACATCCCGAAATAGGGCCTAAATGGAACAGTGGTTGCGAAACCACGAATCTGAGATAGAAAAGTTTATTTCGATTAATTATTATGATTTACCGAGTGATTAAATACATGTGTTAGAGTATCGATAAGAAATTTTATTGATTGCATGCTTAAATTGCCTATTAGAACTTGTTTGCAAAAGTTGCTAAATAGGGGTTCTAATTCATAAAGTACTTGATTGAAATGGGGGTTTGAAGTAGGAGTCCTTAAATGGTAATTAGACCATTATATTTTCCATCGACAAAAATGGACATACATAGAGGAAAAAAACTAAAGTTTTAATGAAGGGCATTTTAGTCATTTGGAATTAAAAAAGGAATTAAAAGGGAAAAAGATGGCAAAATGTTGTCCATCTTCTTCATTTGGCCAAAATTTCAAAGGGGACACCATACCTAGGGTTTCTTCAACTTCTCAAGCTCATAGTAAGTGCATCTAAGCCCCGTTTTTAATGTTTTTAATGTTTTTGGAGTCCCGGTAACTTGATTTAGCTTAATCTAGCAATAATTTAACCTAGGGTTCATATTTGGAAAAATACCCATAGGTGAAATGTGTTTATTTTGATGTTTTATGATAGAATATGAAGTCTGAAATTAAGTTAAACAACTTTTGCTAAGCGATTTTAAGTGAAAATGAGTAAAACGCTTTAATCTCCAGAAAATACCTAATGTTCATAAGTACATGTTAGAGTGCGAATTTGATATTGTCATAGAAGGGAAAAATGATCAGCATGTCATAAAACATAAGAATAAGGGATAAAGTTTAATTTCTGAGCTTTGGGGAAATGTGTAAATATGTAAAAGTTTAGGGGCAAAAATCGTAATTTTTCCAAAGTTAGAGTCAAGGACTGTTTTAATAAATGTGAGTATTAAATAAGCTAAATTGGCTATTATAGATCAAGAGCAATGAAATCCGGAGTTAGACCGGGGAAAGAAAAAGATAGTGGACTAAATCAATATAGTTGATCGTATTTTGTTCTGAGGTAAGTTTGCGGTAAATAAATGCAATATTCTATTATTTTACATTTAATACTATTAAATTCCAACATTTATATATTTATTCTGTAAATTTATCATTTAAAGACTCAAGCATGAATTGACGGAGAAGCAACTTCAGAAAGTCCCGGTTGAACCTTAGGAATGTGTAGGATACAAATGTCATGACATTAGGGTTTAAGGAAATCATGTAAGACCATGTCAAGACATGGCATTGATAAGTTACTATAAGGCAAAGATCCCATGTAAGACCATGCCAAGGCATGACATTGGTGAGTTCATAAGGCAAGGATACCACGTAAGACCATGTCAAGACATGGCAATGGTAAGTTTCAAAAGGAAAGGTACCTGTGTATCCTTAGTATTCCAAGTGGTTCAACGGAAAATTCAAAGAGTATACCAAAGGAAAGTTAAGACAAGTTCATGCTAAAATGGTACAGGTAAGAATTCAAAACTTAAGCATATTGAGTTAAAGGCTTAAATGATCTTGATAAGAAAAGAATAAGATAATTCATTAAGAATGTTGTTATTCATTTACATGCAAACTTACTAAGCTTTATGCTTACTCCCATTCCTTTCTCTCTTTTTATAGTATCGCAAGCCAACTCGGGGATTGCAAGAACGTCGGAGATCGTTTCACACTATTAAAGGATTATCTCGGTATTTTGTGACTCGAAACGTTTTAAGTTATGGCATGTATAGGGACTTAGCCATTTTGTGTGTATGTCCTTATGATATGGCTAAATAATGGCTTGTAAATACTTGATAACTATTAACCATTAAAATGGCTAAATAAGAACATGTTTTGGGTGTTATGTATGCCTAAATGATAGTTATTACAAAGAAATTATGAAAGAGTAAAATTTGCAAAGGAACAGTTTTTGGACAGCAACAGCGACGTGATTTTGAAAAATCACTAAGGATAGTAGAAATGGAATTAGGGTGTGAATGAGGTATAGAAGTAAATCTTATTGAGTCTATTTTTATATGAAAGAAACGGTGTAGGCAAAAGAATAGTATATTATGAGATAATTAATTTTTAGTGAAGAGGGGTCAGAACCGTCGGACAGTGTAACAGGGGATATTTTAACTAATAAACTGTACTAACACCAAAAATTCTGGAAAATTATAGTAAGAAGATATATGAGTCTAGTTTCATGGAAAATTTACGGATCTAAATTTAGAGTTTCTTAACTTGAGTTATAGTCAATTTAGTGACTATGACGCAACTGGACAGTTTTATTATGAATAGGGAAATAAATTGTTTTGATTTGTTTAAGAAATCAGAAAATTTTTAATGTTTCAAGTTTGGTCCCGAACCGTTTCAATTGCATTTTTTAGGGCCTCGAAGGCCCTTTTTAGGAACATATTGGATGTATGTGAGTGAATTAATTTTAAAAGCAATTTTTTATGCCCCGAACTAGTAAGTTAAGTCTGGTAATGCCTCGTGCTCGACTCTGGCGACGGTCTCGGGTAAGGAGTGTTACATTTATTGGTATCAGAGTGAGAGTTTAGTCGGTTCTCGGAATATTCAGTATGAGTAAGAGTCTAGCTATACATGCCATACTTATATTTTGATGGTGTGACGACTCCTGACGATTTTAAAAATATGTTTTTCTTTTATAGTTATGGATCCCGAACGAGCTGGTGTAGATGATGTAGAGAGTAATGCGCCCGCTCCCGCAGAAGGGATGGTGCCACCAGATAGTATTGAAAGGCCCGCTACAATTAGTCAGGGAGTGTAACACCCCTAACCCGTATCTGTCGCCGGATTAGGGTTAAAGGCATTACCGGACAGATCGGAAACATTTTCAGAAGTTCATACAACCGTTCATCTATTTCAATCATAGTGTCCCTTAAGTAGGTCATCGAGACCCTAAGCATGCTTAGAAACAGGGTCACGACTAAACCGAAACACATACAAACATTCTTGAAATTTTAAAACTTTTCGAAGATACAGGGGTTACACGCCTGTGCAAGTAGGCCCTGTGCCTCCCACGGCTGCTGGACACACCCATGTGTCCTTCCCGTGGTCGAAACTGACTTTGCTCCACGGTCACCAAGCACGCCCATGTACCTTGGCCGTGGTCGAATCTGGCTTCACATCCACGGCCACCAAGCATGCCCAAGTGCCTTGGCCGTGGTCAAATCTGACTTTACACCCACAGCCACCCAGCACCCGTGTGCTAAGGCCGTGTACTCATAGGTCATATACTGACTTTCTCACACGGTTACTAGACACGCCCGTGTGTCTTGGCCGTGTGCTATTAGGCTAGCTACTGACTTAGCCCCACGGTCACTAGGCACGCCCATGTGCCACAACCGTGTGACATTATAGGCCGTTTGCAAGGCCAAAATGCCACCCAACAAGGGTTATATCCTACAAGCAAAAACCAATACAATCCATATACATTTAACAACCATGGACTTGCCAAAATAACTATTAAATCTTCTCATTCAATACCGATTTCATTCATACTAATTTACAAGATTAAATCTCATATAAACACAAGCATAGTTCATCCATTTACTTACCTTAAACTTAACCATTTCTTATGCTCTCAAACCATACCAAAACATACATAATATAACACATTCATCAAAACATATTACCAACATATATCTAGCCAAATCACATGGCTAAGTTCACATATCATACTTATCCAAATAACTAGCCTATACATGCCATATCTAGCTATATACATTTCCAAAATGTTCCAAAATAAGTTGAGTAGTGTGATGATGATCCTCGACGATCCCCGAGCCTTCAGTAGCTTTGACTATCTATAAAACAGAGAAAACACACACACAGAGTAAGCTTTCAAAAGCTTAGTAAGTTATATACAAATAAACTTAATATTTAAGCATTCAAGACATATAATCAATATGAAATCACTAATAGCTCAATTGCATAGCCATAATTCTTCTTGGCACTTTTATTTATCCATTCATCATTCAAACTTGCCTATCATCATATACTTGTTAGCTCATAGCTTTTCCATTCTTGTATCACATTACAAATGTCTCATTCAAGCATATCTTCACATATTATCTCATCATTTCAATGCACATATTCATCATAGTAAGTTTATATAGACACTTACCTTTCATACACACATAGTGTACTTTTTAAACGCACCTGAAACAAATATACAATTTACATAGTCGTTCATTTCTCGGACTTGCCTATTGAACCGTTCGGAATCTAATAGGATACTCAGAATGCTCAGAATAGTCGTACAATGCCAATGTCCCAGACGTGGTCTTACATGTAGTCAGATGTTGATGCCACTGTCCCAGACAGGGTCTTACATGTAATCGGATAACGATGCCACTGTCCCAGACAGGGCCTTACTCGAATTAATACGATGCCACTGTCCCAGACATGGTCTTACACGTAATCAGATATCGATGCCACTGTCCCAGACAGGGTCTTACTCGAATTAATATGATGCCACTGTCCAAGACATAGTCTTACACGTAATCAGATATTGATGCCACTGTCCTAGACAGGGTCTTACTCGAATTAAAATGATGCCAATGTCCCAGACATGGTTTTACACATAATGAGATATCGATGCCACTGTCCCAGACAGGGTCTTACTTGAATTAATTCGATGCCAATGTCTCAGACATGGTCTTACACGTAATCGGATATCGATGCCACTGTCCCAGACAGGGTCTTACTCGAATTAATATGATGCCAATGTCCCAGACATGGTCTTACACGTAATCAGATATCGATCACCTATGTCATAATATAGTTAATTCTATCTATTTCTATGTTCGAACGAAACTTCTCGAATGTTAACACTATGTCAATCTTATCTTAGAATCCATATATATACAACATCTCATGTGCATTCAACATTATCCATAGTCATATAAACATATATAATTCAATAGAAATACATTTATTTATACATTGACTTACCTCGGATTCGATTTAACGAAAATGGAAACGGCTACTCGGTTACTTTCGCTTTCCCGCGATCTAAGTTCGTTTTCCTCGTTTCTTGATCTATACATATTCAGAATTAACCCTTTTATTCACTAATTCATTCAATTCAGTCCAAACACATTTATTTTGGGCTATTTGCAAATTAACCCTCACATTTGCACAATTTATCAATTTAGTCCATTTTTCTCAAAACATCAAATTCACAAAATTATCACATACTCATGCTTAGCCGAATGTTCATACATCTCATACAAGTCCATATTTTCCATCAAATTTGCAATTTAGTCCCTCAAGTTACTATTTTCTCAATTTAGCCTTAATTAGCTAAATTCATCAAAAATTCAAGAACAAAGTATGTTCATCTAGCTCAAATCTTTCATTTAACAACTAAACTCATCACAAAGCTCAACATATCATCAATAGCATACCTCATGAACATTATCAATACACAAAATTGAGACATGGGCTTGATAGTAGACTAAGCAACAATCTCAAAAACATAAAAATCATCAAAATCAAAATCAAAATCAAAATCATACCTTAATTTGAGCTTACAATGGCCGAAACCCTTAATGTTTTGTTCTTTCTTTTTCTTTTGTTTTTTGACAAAACATATGATAATAATGGCATTTCTATCTTTTATTATAATGTTTTCATTATAATAATATAACTTATGGTATATAATATAAATTTTATCTAAATATCTAAACATATAAATACACATGGCCATACTCAGTGCCGTCCACTATAATAGTTTTGGCTTAATTGCCACATAAGTCCATTACAAACAAAAGCCACATCAATTTGATCATTAATCAAATGAAAAGCCACTTTTAAACTTTATGCGATTTAGTCCTTTTATCAAATTAAGCACTCAGATGGGCGAATTAACTTACGAAACTTTAGAACATGCATAATCACTTATCAAAGATACAGAAAATAATATTAAAATATTATACAGACTCGGATTTATGGTCCCGAAACCATTGTTTCGACTAGGGTATAAACCAGACTGTTACAGGGAGGAGGGGATCGAGAAGCCTTCTTCCAAGTTATGAATGAATGGTTTGCTGCGTTCGTTCGTACAAACCGGGCCATTAGACCTCCACCCCCTCATGATCCTCAGACCACCCATGTAGCTTCCCCAGTCACAAATATAGTCAAAAGAGAGAAGCCACCCGTTGACAAGATTAGAAAACAAGAGGCCGAAGAGTTTCGGGCTACCAAAGATGATGATACAGAGAAAGCTAAATTTTGGCTCGAGAATACTATCAGAGTCTTTGACGAGTTATCCTGCACACCGGAAGAGTGTATTAAGTGTGTGGTGTCACTTCTTAGAGATTCGGCCTACCAGTGGTGGAAGACACTTGTGTCAGTAGTACTGAAAGAAAGAGTTACCTGGGAATTCTTTTAAGAGGAGTTTCGTAAGAAATAAATCAGTCAGAGGTTCATTGACCAGAAAAGTAAAGAGTTCCTTGAGTTAAAATAGGGTAAGATGATTGTGAGCGAGTATGAACGTGAATTTGTCAGACTTAGCAATTATGCATGAGAGTGTGTGTCTACAAAGGCTATCATGTGCAAAAGATTTGAGGATGGGCTCAATGATGATATCCGACTGTCAGTTGGTGTTCTAGAGATAAAAGAGTTTGTTGTTTTAGTTGAACGAGCCTGTAAGGCAGAGGAGTTGTTGAAAGGAAAGGGTAAAGCTAAAATTAAGATGCAAGATACGAAGAAAAGACAGATGAGCAAGTCGTTTCAGTCTACATCCAAGAGGCCTAGAGAGTTCTCTACGAGATCTAATTTTTCAGTCGGGTATTCTAGCCGAAACAGAGGTAGAAGATTTATGGGTCTGAAAGCTCAAACCACTTCAATTGCGAGTGTTGGCAGTACTCAGCCTGATAGACCCGAGTGTCCTCAATGTGGTCGACGTCATCCAGGTCAATGTCAAGCAATTGAGACTGGTTGTTTCCGATGTGGTGCACCGGATCATTTCATTCAGGAGTGTCCTGAGATGGTTAAAAGAGAAGTAATACCGAGTGTAAGATCAGGCAATGCCCTCGTTAGAGGCAGACCTCAGAGAAATCTGGGAATAGGGGCAGGTAGAGGTACATTTAGAGATTCAGCAATGAGATCAGATGTTAGAGCACCCGCAAGGACTTATGTTATTCGTGCTCATGAAAAGGCATCTTCCCCTGACGTAATTACGTGTAACACCCCAAATCTGGCCCAGACGTTATGGTCGAATCTGGCGTGCCACATTGAAGTGTTTTTCGAAAACCATGTTTTCACTGAAAACCCTTCTTGAAATTTAAAACTTCTTGCCATTCAAAAATTTTATAAAACCTCAATTTGCGTTTGTTTATTTTCAATCGTGGTTTATTAAAAAGTGATTCTCTTTTAAAAACGCTATTACCTTTAAAACCTTATTTGTTGCGGAAGCTTAATTTAAAACAAATGATTTACGAAAACGTGATATTTAAGAATTGAGTTGCGGAAACGTAGCATTTGAAAATAGTTATTGTTTTGGAAAATAGGTTCTACTTTTAGCAGATATACATCACCATCAATAAAATCCCAAATTAAAAATCCAGAAATTATAGAGGCCTTATTACAAAATCAATAGTCCACTATAAAAGAAATATATAAGTCTAAAACAACCATCAGCGATCGTGTGGCCACCTCCGAGTCCCTTGCGTCTCCAAATCGTCTAAGGCTGGGGATAACCTGAAAGGTTAAAAACGGGGTGAGTTTACGAAAACTCAGTGTGTAATCTCCTCATTAAAGAAACAGTCAATATACATAAACAAAACCACCAGGCCTCGAGCCCAATATCGATGCTGATGACAGATTCGATTAAGAGTATATGTGGGCCAAATCCCAAAATAATATCATTTGGGTCACAGCCCATAACAGAATCAATTGGGCTCAGCCCATTACAGTAAAGGTGGCAATTGGGCCTTAGCCCCCATCAGCCTCGGTTGGGCCTTAGCCCATATCAAATGTCACATATCAGAATTAGTATATGCAATGCATAAATACCCAAACCAACCCTGCACTACGTCTTCTGTCCAACCCTACGCTCCTGTGGGGATAAAATCGACCAACCCAGCCAACACACCAAGCTTAGCACCGGTTGCGGCACTAAGTCAACAGAACGGCTCGGCGCCGTAGACAGAACGACTAAAGCCATAAATATCGTAGCACCGCTACCGGTTAACAGAATGGCTAAAAGCCATAAATATCGCAGAAAGACTGAAAGCCTTGTACAGAATGATAACGGTCGTACACTTCCTCCGTAACAATGTCCCAACCCCATGCAATATGTTGTGTATGTCATGCTCAATCATCACAGGTGTATGCAGAATGGCCATGCTCAGTAATAATCATTTAAACATATATTAAAAGCATATCAGTCACACGACCACAGTCAAGTCAGTTAAAACACAGTCATACGATCACAGTCAAATCAGTCAAATTCATAATCTAAGTCAGTCATTTACCCACAAGGGCAAAACAGTCGTTTACCCTTCATGGGCATTACGGTCATTTTACCTTACAGGGGCATTACGGTCATTTTACCCTATGGGGTATTACCGTCATTTTACCCTACAAGGGCATTACGGTCATTCTACCCTACCAGGGTATTTCGGTAATTCTACCCTACAGGGGTATTTCGGTAATTCTACCCTACAGAGGTATTTCGGTAATTCTACCCTACAGGGGTATTTCGGTAGTTCTACCCTACAGGGGTATTTCGGTAATTCTACCCTACAGGGGTATTTCGATAATTCTACCCTACAAGGGTATTTCAGTAATTCTACCCTACAAGGGCATTTCGGTAATTCTACCCTACAAGGGTATTTCGGTAATTCTACCCTTGTAACATCCGAGATTTAGGGGCTCTGCATTTACCTTGCTTCTGTGTGTTTGATATACTTTTTGTGTTGTTTGAGTGTGTTTGGGGTCTCTGGGAAGGCCCGGGGTTAAGTCGGAACCTTGGCCAAAATTTTAATTTTGGGCACTTTAGGAGGGAAGCTGGTTGGGGACAGGACTTAAGGTTTATTGTTTGTGCTTGTTGACAAAAGAACTAAGATGGTAAAGTGGAAAGGAGGCACCACTTAAGGAGCAGGTAAGTGATGCCTCAGGGGGAGCAGAGGGGAGCAGGTTCGATTCACGTTGCCAGCAAGGTGGCTTTTATTTTTGCTCATGCGTCAAAGGGCTGGATGATGGAATCGGTTGGGAGCCTTGAAGAGTGGAGGTGACTTGGTCAAACTTTTTGAATGGTTGGACAAGAGTAAAAAGGGGGATTTGGAAACTTTCAAACTATTTTGAATGTTTCAAACTATTTCAAATGAGTGTTCAAGAGTGTTTCAAGGAGAAAGCTTGGGGATTGAGGTTGTGTAGGGTGCTAGCCGAATTTTAAAGGGTTAGCTTTAGGTAGTGAGCTCTCTTTTTTGGCATTTGAGTGTGTTGCACTTTGGGCAATTTTGGTTCTTTTCTTTGTGTAGCCGAAAGTCCCTAAGAGCCTTATTCATTCTTCTTTAGCCTAAACCGAAACCAATTCTCCCCCTCTTTTCCATTTTTGCAACTTGAGTTCTTTCCCTCACCATCAAAGCCGAAACAAGTCTCTCATATTTCTTTTGACGAAAAGTGTCCTCTTTTGATAACATCTTGGCCGAACCTTCTATACACCACCATTTCATCTTCTTCTTTCATATAGCATTTTGGTAACAAGTGAGCATTTCTTCTTCACCTAAAGCCGAACCTCAACCCTCCCTCTCTTCTTCTCTTTATTCTTCTTTGGTTCATATTTTCTGTTTGTCTCTTGATCACCTTGAACTGAAATCATCTATAGGTCCCTATCTTAATATTCATCTTCTGGAACTAGAAGCCAAAATCTATTTTCTTTTCTTTCTCTGGTTGATTCTCATTTGTTTCCTTTTTCAATCGGATTCGATCAATCAGGGTAAGTGGTTCATACCATTCGTTTGGCCGAAGGCCACTTTCTTTAACCCATATCTTGGTAGGCCAAATCTAATATGGAGTTATGTAGGGACATCGGTGTGATCTATTAATTCAAGTGTAGAAACCTCCGGGTTCTCACACAATTTTGGGTAAGGACTTCTTCGCTCCAAAGCAATTAATTTCGCTATTATCTTATTCAACGATTTAACTCGGTCTTCTGACCAAGATCATTTTGATGGAATCAAATACCAATCAGGCAAAGGAAGGGGATGGACCCATAAACCCAGCCCCTAAGTTTAAGAGACGTGCGGTGTCTGCCGTTCGAGATTGGCCACCGGGTTGTGGGCTGGCTTCTGAAAGGGATAAATAGATCGCTGTGATCCCTGCAAGTGAGGACGTTAGCGAGATTGATAGTGTAGTCTTGCGTGTTCACAGGTGTGTAATTATCACACTATTCCTTTTTGTTGTAATAATCGTGTATGTGTTATGAAAGCCGAAAATCCCGGCGATGGTGATTGAGTTACCCCTGTTGGGTAAAACCAAAAAATTAGGTTAGTGTATCTTGGTTAAACCTTAAAATTTTTATTGCATGATTGTGTGTGTGTGACATCATATATAACCTGTTTATTACACTATGTTGCATATGCATGGGATATTGGGATGTTATGATATGAAGGGGAAGTGCTTATGGGTGACAATGTCACACCTAATGATGGTACATTATTGTATCGGTGATTTGGTCACATAGTGATCGGTGGCTAGGCCACGCTTTATTGTCTTTGAGCAAAGGTGTGCACAAGATGACTGCCAAAGTGGAGTGTAGAGGATGGAGGGTTGATTGTAGAAATCCCCAGGTGTGTTGAGGTTGGACGCATGAAGTGGAGTGTAGAGGATGGAAAAACTAGGCTGGGTTGGGCTATCATGTTGATTGTTTGCTATACTCAGTATGATTGGGCTTCTACCGATGGTGTATTGGGGCTCGTGCCCACCTGTGGATAATGTGAACTAATTGCACATCGAGTCTCGTGACTCACACATTTGTTTAAACAATTGCGGTGATTCTTAGCTTTACTGATCAATGGAAAGAGCTCGAGGTGGCTACGCATGGGTTTACTAGTAAACTTTATTTTATTTATCGTTTATACCTTTTGGGTATTTTTCTTTGATTTGTAATAAGGACACTACGAAATTTGGAATTTTCTTTTGGGTTTTAAATTTGGGACATATTAATTACAGACTAAAGTTTTCTTATAACCTGCCCAACAACATTTCTTATAATAAAAGGCATTTTCATTGAAAACCTGATAATCGAATAATTGGTAAGTGTTTCCAAATGTCTCCTAATCGCAAGGCACAACTAATTAAATTTCAAAGTTAACTAGACAACGGGTTTTCAACTGAACCACGAGATTCGAGATTTTAAAATGACTTAGAATTTTTCGAAACCAATCAAACTTCCTAAACTTCTTCCTAGTGACATACCAGATCCGGTCGTAGTGTTTGGGCCGGGTTTGGGGTGTTACAACCCTATAGGGGTATTTCGGTACAGTTAATGACCTTTCCTAAGGCCTATAGTCACCTCGAGCGACACAGATAATCCATTTGGGCGAGACAGTGTAAATGGGCTCAAAGCCCAATATTCGGCCCAAATGGGCCCACTCGCTCGTGTGGCCCATTTTTCCCAAATTCAATCACGGCTATGTGATCTACATAGCCCAATCCAGTTTCTGCCACTTGTCGTGAATTTTACCCATGTGGGGCCCACGAGCCCACTGGGACCACACGGCCCATTTCAACCCATCGAGGCCCATAACGGCCCCAGTCCACGAAAACGCACGTGGTGGCCTCTGCAGTCAAATGCCCATGTTTTGGGGGCTCGGTTTACCACACGAGCGATTGCACGCTCGTGAGGCCTCAAATGTCGAAGTTCTGGCTTTTCGACATTTTGCCGATCTACAGTCATAGCAGTGTAAACAATACATACTTTCAGCTTTTCAGTCGATCATCGAATACCGCATACAAATACACACCTAATTATAACAACGAAGAGTGCGAATAATCTGGAGCACAAAACCTATAACCAACACAACAGAAGATTAACGCTTACTCTTAATCCATAAACTTTATTTACTAAACCACAAACGCTCACCTTGCTAGAACTAAAAGATACTAGCGCCTCACTGCTGATCAAGGGCGATTCCCCCCTCCTAACATGATTCGGCAGATCAAAAGTTGTTAGAAGACAACCATACATTCGGCCTCCAAGAGAAAGAAAAGGGAAAACCGAAGCTTGTTAATAGAGCCGAAAGAAATTTGACTAAGAACAAAATAATAAAGTGGTTGTAACACCCCCTTACCAATAAATCAAACGTATTTCGGCAATAATCAGTCAAGAAGATTTGGCCCGAAAGAAGAAGAAAGAGATTTGAGAGGGAGAGAGAGTATGAGAATTCGGCCTAACAGAGAAAGGAAAAACGAAATTGGAAAAGAAGTAGAGATGAAAGTAAAAGAGAGGGTCGACTATAGCAGAAAATGATTAAAGAAGAGATGAGTAGGAAGTTTCAAGAAGAGAAGAAACAGTATTCGGTTTCTTTTAGAGAAAAGAAGCAAAACTAAAGCTGAAAAGGAGAGACCAATTGACAACATACACAAGAGCAAAACTCCGGCACTTCAGATATACCTAACAAAAGCCCCTAGCTGAATTTCAAAGAGCACAAAACTTATTTCGGCACAACTTCTCAAGCCTTCAAACTCCTTGAAAATCTCCACAATTCACTCCCCTTATCCCTCCTTGATATCCTCCATAACAACCTCCAAGACCCATTCAAACTCTCACCCAACAGAGTTCGAAACCACCTCAAACTCCTGCCGCCTCATGCTAGCAAAATAAATATCCTTTTTGCTTGCAATGGGATTCGAACCCAAGCCCCCCTGAATAGCCCAACACGCCACTTGCCTCCTTGCCACAAGCTCTTTTGTGTCACATTTTATCTTCAATTAACTAAAAGGTCTAAAGGCAAAAGTCCAGGTTCCTTTAAAAGAGAAAACCAAAATAAATTGCAAGGGCCAAGACTTGAACTCGGGCTCCCTTGCAACCTTAATGACGCCACAACCACTAGACCACATGCTCCCTTGTGTCATTTTTTTAACACAATAATTTAAAAGGCCTACATCCAAGCATCCAGGGTTTTATCCACTTAAAACCAAAATTTTTATAAAGCCTGTTTTGAACCAGGACTTTTCCAACTCCTCTCAGGACCCTTAACCACTTGAGCAGACATTTAATTGTGTCATTTCCTAGCTCACATAAACTTTTATGCACTGTTTCCTAATCGTTCCCTTGCTCAAGGCCCAATACTTCTAGGCCCAAATTCCGGGGTATTACAATTCTACCCCCTTAAAGAATTTTCGTCCTCGAAATTTCCAACTATCTGAACAACCGCTTAGCTAAATCTACACCAATACGCTCTCGCTGCGCACTCTGATCCTAATAATACAAGTACGCACCACACCATCTATCCATTGGAGCGGATGGATATCACACGCATATCATTTCTAGAATACACAGAAAATAAATACGAACTCTAACTTTAAGTGTAGCAATACAGTCTAATATCTATCTACTGCTTTTCAACGAAAACAAACAACAGTTTCAGAAACTTACAGATTCGGCGCCGGAGACTCGGTGTACCACACTTTCAGAAAAAAATGGTTAATACAACATTTCAGAACTTCAAATCTTTTCAAGCCTTTTTGAAACAATACTTACAGAAATTCAATTTTAAAGACCCACTCCACAGCCGAGTTTTGTAACTAGGCTCTGATACCACTAAATGTAACACCCCAAACCCGGCCCAGACGTTATAGCCGAATCTGGCGTGCCACATTGAAGTGTTTTTAGAAAACCATGTTTTCATTGAAAACCCTTCTTGAAATTTAAAACTTCTTGCCATTCAAAACTTGTACAAAACATTTGCGTTTGTTTATTTTCAATCATGGTTTATTAAAAAGCGATTCTCTTTTAAAAACGCTATTACCTTTAAAACCTTATTTTTTGCGGAAGCTTAATTTAAAACAAATGATTTACGAAAACGTGATATTTAAAAATTGAGTTACGGAAATGTAGCGTTTGAAATTTGTTATTGTTCTGGAAAACCGGTTCTACTTGTAGCAGACATACATCACCATTAATAAAATCCCAAATTTAAAATCCAAAAATTATAGAGGCCTTATTACAGAATCAATAGCCCACTATAAAAGAAATATAAGTCTAAAACAACCATCAGCGATCGTGTGGCCACCTCCGAGTCCCTCGCGGCTCCAAATCATCTAAGGCTGGGGATAACCTGAAAGGTTAAAAACGGAGTGAGTTTACGATAACTCAGTGTGTAATCCCCTCATTAAAGAAACATTCAATTATACGTAAACAGACCGATGCGGGCCTAAGCCCGTGTGACGATAATGAAAGTTCGGTTCAGAGTATATGTGGGCCAAAGCCCAAAACAATATCATTTGGGTCACACCATATATGAGAATCAATTGGGCTCACCCATTACAAGATGCTGTGGTAATTGGGCCTTAGCCCCCATCAGCCTCGGTTGGGCCTTAGCCCATATCAAATGTCACATATCAGAATCAGTATATGCAATGCATAAATACCCAAACCAATCCTGCACTCCGTCTCCTATCCAACCCTACACTCCTGTGGGGATAAAATCAACCCACCCAGCCAACACACCAAGCTTAGCACCGGTTGCGGCACTAAGTCAACAGAACGGCTCGGCGCCAGGCCAGATGTAATGGCTAAAAGCCATAAATATCGCAAAGACCACGCCCGCCGCTAATGAACGGCTAAAAGCCATAAATATCGCAGAAAGGCTGAAAGCCTTGTAAAGAACAGCAACGGCCGTACATTTCCTCCATAACAATGTCCCAACCCCATGCAATGTAACACCCCATACCCGAATCTGAGACCAAGACTGGATACGAGACATTACCATGCTTGACCTCACTTAAACATGTACTTACGGGCTATAAAATTTTGTTCCGAATTAAAAACTTCTCTTTCTCAGTCTATTCATACCTTTCATGGGCCTACGAGGCCTTAAACACTTGTCTAAAAACTTTCGGAACATATTCAGAAACTTTTCTTTAGAGCAGGGGTCACATGCCCATGTTGTATGGGACACGCCCGTGCACACCTAAAACATGCCTATATCTTTCACCCATGGTGGATACTGGCAAAATACACACAGCCTGGACACACCCGTGGCCCCAAACCGTGCCTAAAACCCCAGCATTCTGCCAATGCCCCACGGATAAGGCACACGCCCGTGCTTACCACCCGTGGTGCACACTGACTACCTTAACACAACCTAGAGTCTAAACACACGCCCGTGTGACTGGTCCGTGGTCTATTCTGACTTAAGATACAACGGTGCAGGGTGCACACGGCCTAGACACACGCCCGCAAGGCCCATCCGTGTGGGCACTTGAGGCTATTTACCAAGCCAATTGCCACCCTGAAATCAAGACTAAACTCAAGCTCAATTCAGCAACTCAAGTATTACATCATTTATGAACAATACAACATGCTTCATTGATATTAATAACATACATACTTAGTCAATCTTGGCCAATCACTTAGCCATTTACAAAAGAATAATAAACTTGATAGCCCATACTTTTGCCCTTTCCATGACATATACTCAAAATGAAACGTTTCCTATACATGCCATACTTAATATAATTTCAACTTAGCTATACCAAAATAAGGATTGAGAGTGTGCTTCGAGCTCCGACTTCAACGATCCACAAGTTAGTTTGGCGGGACTACATAGAAAGAAAAGATAAAAGACGTAAGCATTTAGCTTAGTAAGTTTGCATAATATTCATAGCAACATACTTGCTTAATATAAACCATTTGACATCAACAATGGTATCATAAATTTCAGCTATAAAGCTTACTTACTCATGCTTGATTTTTTCATATCTAATGAAACTTACTAGTCTCATACTTGGGAGGTAAACAAGGTACCTGTATCACTTGATCACATTGACCAGCATACTTTAACATAATAATCATAATCTCCGATTCATCATTCATAACATGAATTATACTCATTTTCAACTTGATAATAACTTTGCTTACTCAACTTTCTTGCTATCTCACTTTAACTTTACTCATTTGCCCGATGAATTTCTGCGAATAACCGAGGATACTAATTCTCTTCACATGAACTTGATGCCAAAGCCATATCCTAGATACGGTCTTACATGGAATATCTCATCTTGGTTTCGAGGCCATGTCTTGACGTGGACTTATACGAAGTCTTTCTTGTTCTCACCAATGCCATGCCTTGGCTTGGACTTACATGATTACTTGTTCAATGCCAAGCTTGCCTTGGACTTACATGATTACTTGTTCAATGCCAAGCTTGCCTTGGACTTACATGATAACTTGTTCAATGCCAAGCCTGCCTTGGACTTACATGATAACTTGCTCAATGCCAAGCTTGCCTTGGACTTACATGATAACTTGTTCAATGCCAAGCTTGCCTTGGACTTACATGATAACTTGCTTGATTGCCGATGCCATGCCTTGGCTTGGTCTTATATGGACTTTCTAATCTCATGTGGTAGATCGAGTATCCTGGGAAATTCCATCTTCAATCGGGACATGCTCATATTTAATCTCATTGATTTCTTTGTTTAGCAGAACATTAAGCATTCCATGATAATAATGTACATTATACTAAGCAATTCAATGATAGATATCATAAAGCTTAGAAATCACACAAACTTACCTCAATATGAAAAATGTATGTAGATATGCAATTTAGTCCTCGACTTTGTTCTTGCCTCGGTTTCGATCCGGGCTTCGTTTTTCTTGATTAGCAAGCTTGAAAAAAAAATGAAGAACCCTAGCTACAGAGTCTCCAAATTTTCGGCAATGAGAGGAAGAAGATGAATAGATTTTTATCATCTTTTTCCTATTTTAATCATTTATTAACCAAATTACCAAAATGCCCTTCTCTTTAAAATTTTCATAAATACTAACTCATGTCCAATTTTGTCCAAAAATTATATTTTGGGCAAATTGTTAATTAAGGACTTCTAATTGATATTCTAAAGCTATTTCATACAAAAAGCTTCTAAAAACTCATATTTTGCAACTCTTGCAATCTAGTCCTTTTTGGACCAAACAACTTCAATTTAATGAAATTGCTTCATGAAACTTTCACACTAGCATGCAAATATGGCATAAACCTTAAAACTCATGAATTCACCTCGGACTCGTGGCCTCGCACCACTATTCCGACTATGCCCTAAATCGAGCTATTATAATTCTCCCCCCTTAGGGATTTTCGTCCTCGAAAATCTTACCAGCAAACAGATTTGGATACTGGTTTCTCATGATTTCTTCTGGTTCCCACGTCGCTTACTCTACTCCATGTCTTTGCCACAATACTTTCACTAGGGCAATACTTTTATTTCTTAGCTGTTTGACTTCCCGAGCCAAAATCTTAACTGGTTCTTCACCATAAGTTATGTCGGGATGAATCTCTATCTCTGACGAGGTAATTACTTGTGAAGGATCTGATCGGTAGCGTCTCAACATTGACACGTGAAGCATATCATGTATCTTTTCTAACTCTGATGGCAGAGCCAATCTGTAAGCTACCAGTCCAACTTTCTCGGTAATCTCATACGATCCAATAAAACGTGGACTCAACTTGTCTTTCCGGCCAAATCTGAGAACTTTTCTCCATGGTGACACTTTCAAGAAAACTTTATCTCCGACTTGATACTCCATCTCTTTTCTTTTTAAGTTCGAATATGACTTCTGTATGTCTGATGCAGCTTTTAAACATTCTCGTATCACTTTCACTTTCTTTTCAGCTTCTCTAACCAAATCAACCCCATGAATTTGGTTTTCCTTGAGTTCAGTCCAAAATAAAGGCGTTCTGCACTTTCGCCCATTTAGAGCCTCATAAGGTGCCATCTTTAAGCTCGATTGAAAACTATTATTGTAGGCAAACTCTACCAATGGGAGAAACTATTCCCAACTGCCTCGAAATTCAAGAATACAACATCTGAGCATATCCTCGAGTACTTGAATTAACCTCTCCGACTGACCGTCAGTTTGAGGATGAAAAACGGTACTAAAGTTCAACTTTTTACCCAAGGCCTCTTGTAACTTCTTCCAAATTTTGGATGTAAACCTCGAATCTCTATCCGAGATGATTGACAACGGAACACCGTGAAGCCTTACTATTTCTGAAACGTACAAGTTTGCTAACTTGTCGAGTGAGTAATCAACTTGTACAGGTACAAAATGGGCTGACTTCGTGAGTCTATCCACTACGACCCATATAGCATCCTTCTTGCTGGGTGACAACGGTAAACCCGTTACAAAATCCATGGTGATACGGTCCCATTTCCACTCGGGAACCAAGATGGGCTGAAGTAAACCCGAAGGTACTTGGTGTTCAAATTTTGCTTTGACAAATTATGCACTTGGAAACAAACTCTGAAATATCTTTCTTCATTTTCGGCCACCAATACTGTTGCTTCAAATCATTATACATCTTTGTACTTCCCAGATGTACAAACAAACATCCATTGTGTGCTTCATACAAAATTTTTTGAATAAGCTCCTCTTTTCTCAGTACACAAACTCTATCTTTAAACATCAAATATCCATCGGAATTAATCCGAAAGTTAGATCCAACATCGAATTTGGACTGAGCTCTCTTGGCTTGTAATTCGCTATCTTCTTTCTAAGCTTCCAAGATCTCGTGAAGAAACATTGGTCTAGCTCTCAGCTCAGCTAAAATAGAACCATCATAGGATAAAGATATCCTTGAATTCAATGCTCTTAATGCAAATTGGGGCTTTCTGCTTAAAGCATCGGCGACCACATTCGCATTTCCTGGATGGTAGTCAATGACCAATTCATAGTCTTTTAACGATTCTAACCATCTTCGTTGCCTTAAGTTCAACTCTTTCTGCGTCATCAAGTACTTCGACTTTTGTGATCGTGTAAAAATCGACATTTTTCACCATATAAATGGTGTCTCCAAATCTTCAAAGCGAAGACTATGGCAGCCAACTCTAAATCATGCGTCGGATAATTCTTCTAATGAGGCTTCAACTGTCTTGAGGCATGAGCAATCACCTTACCTTCTTGCATAAGTACACAGCCTAATCCATTTAAGGATGCATCGCTGTAAATTATAAACTCTTTCCCTGACTCGGGTTGTACTAAAACTAGAGCTTCTGTCAACATTGCTTTCAACTTCTCGAAACTTTGTTGGCATCGTTCTGTCTATTCAAACTTCACATTTTTCTGTAACAATTTAGTCATCGGGGTTGCAATCATGGAAAACCACTTGACGAATCATCTGTAATAGCCGGCTAGGCCTAGAAAACTTCTAATCTCAGGGATGTTCTTCGGTGGCTTCCAGTCCATTATGGCTGAGATCTTACTTGGATCTACTCGGACTCCATCTCTCGAGACAATATGTCCAATAAATCCTACTTCCTTGAGCAAAAATTTACTTTTACTGAATTTGGCATACAACTGACTTTCTCGAAAAGTCTGTAAAACTATCCGTAGATGTTCAGCATGTTCATTCTCATCTCGGGAATAAATCAGTATGTCGTCAATAAAAATGACTACAAACTTGCCGAGGTATGGTCTAAAGATGCGGTTCATTAAGTCCATGAATACCGCAGGAGCATTGGTCAGACCAAAAGGCATGACTAAAAATTCATAATGCCCATACCTTGTTCAAAAAGCTATCTTGGACACATCTGATTCTCTTACTCTCAGCTAGTAGTACCCTGATCTCAAGTCTATTTTGGAGAACACAGTGGCTCCTTTCAATTGATCGAACAAATCATCGATCCTTGGCAATGGGTATTTGTTCTTTACTGTCACTTTATTAAGTTGACGGTAATCTATGCACAATCTCATGGTGCCATCTTTCTTTTTCACAAATAAAATCGGAGCACCCCATGGAGAACAACTTGATCTCGCAAAACAATTATCTGTCAACTCTTGCAACTGTGACTTCAACTCTCTCAACTCAGTTGGAGCCATTCTATAAGGAGTAATAGATATCGGTACAGTACCGGGAGCTAGCTCAATGCTGAACTCAACCTCTCTAACTGGTGGTAGTCTTGGTAATTCTTCGGGAAAAACATCCACGTACTCACATACTATTGGTACTGTCTCAATCTTTAACTTTGTTTCTTTATCATTCATCACAAAGGCCAAATATGCTTTATACCCTTTTCTTATGTATCTCTGTGCCGTCATATTAGAAATCATGACTGGTAATTTACCTTGCTCATCTGATTCTACATGAAGAGTATCCCCATTCTCGCATTTCATCTCAATGTATTTCTTCCCACAATTAACTATTACATCATGGGCAGTCAACCAGTCCATACCAAGAATGAGGTCGAACTCATCGAATGGTAGCAACATAAGATTTGCTTTAAAGCAATGACCTCTAATCATTAATGGGCAATCTTTACATACTTTATCGACTAACACACTCTTCCCTAAAGGATTAGACACTTTAATCATAAATTCTGTAGAATCCATAGGCATACTCAAACCGGACACTAATTTCATGCAAATATAAGAGTGTGTGGATCCGGGATCTATTAAAGCAATAACTTTGATATCAAAAAGAAAAAAGGTACCCATAATAACATCATGAGAAGATGCCTCTTCGCGAGCGTGAATGGCATAAGTCCTTGCAGGTGCTCTACCCTCATGTCTCGCGGCCTGCTCTCGAGGGTTACCTCTTCCACTTACCCCACTTCCCGGGTTTCTCTGTGGTCTTCCTCAGACCATACTCCCGGATCTCGGGTTCTGAGTTCTCTCTTATTTCATCATCTCTAGACAATCTTTTATATGGTGGTCTTGGGAACCACATCTAAAGCATGCATTTTCATGTGCTTGGCATTCTCCAAGATGACGTTCGCCACATTGTGGGCATTCGGGTCTGTCAAATCTAATATTCCTAACACTTGCAACTGAAGTAGTCCGTGCTTTATTCCCTGAATATTGCTTACTCTTGTCTTTCCTTGAAAACCCAATGGAAGTAGCCGATCGGGTAGGGAAATCTCTTAACTTCTTGGATGAAGATTGGAATGACTTATTCCACTGTCTCTTCCTAGAGTCACGAGACTCCATTTTAGACTTTCTTTTCTCTTTTACTAATTCCTCGGCTTTACAAGCCCTCTCTACTAGCACAACAAATTCATTTAGTTCTAGGACAGTAACAAATAGTTTGATGTCCTCATTCAACCCGTCTTCAAATCTTTTACTCATGATGGCCTCGGTGGACACGCGTTCGCGAGCGCATTTTCATCGAGTCGTACAAACTCACGTTCATAGTCAGTCACTGACATCTTGCCTTGCTTCAGTTCTAAGAATTCCTTCCTTTTCTGGTCCACAAACCTTTGACTGACATACTTTTTCTTGAATTCTTCTTGGAAAAATTCCCATGTGATCCTTTCCCTCGGTACCACCGACGCAAAGGTGTTCCACCATTGGTAAGTAGAATCTCTTAAAAGAGAGACTACACACTTCATGCATTCCTCAGGTGTGCATAACAACTCATTAAATAACATGAGAGTATTTTCTATCCAGAACTCAGCTTTTTCTGGATCATCATCTTTTCTAGCCAAGAATTCTTCTGCCCCATGTTTCCAAATCCTATCAACCGGAGGCTTCTCTCCTCTTACCACCTCTACTACTTGAGGGGCTACTGGGATAGGTTGAGGAATAGGTGGGGGTGGAGGGGGTTGCGCATTCGGGTTCGTACGAACGAACTCCGTATACCATGTATTCATCATGTGGAGGAAGGCTTCTCTAGCCTCTTCTCCTCCTTCTTGACTCACCGTAGTGGGTCTATTCACATGCTCGTTCGGCACCGTCCCTTTAGCGGGAGCCGGTGCATTACTTTCTACGTCATCCGCCACAGATCTATCGGAATCCATTTACTAAAAATATAAACATGATTTAAGTCGTTAGGAGTCGTCACACTATCATTATAAAAACATTCTTACGTATGGCATGTATAGCTAGACTCGTGCTTGTGCTACGTTAGTCCTAGAACTGACTAAACCGTAGCTCTGATACCACTAAATGTAACACTCCATACCCGAATCCAAGACCAAGACAGGATACGAGACATTACCATGCTTGAACTCACTTAAACATGTACTTACGGGCTATAAAATTTTGTTCCGAATTAAAAACTTCTCTTTATCAGTCTATTCATACCTTTCATGGGCCTACGAGGCCTTAAACACATGTCTAAAAACTTTCGGAACATATTCAGAAACTTTTCTTTAGACCAGGGGTCACACGCCCATGTTGTATGGGACACGCCCGTGCACCCATAAAACATGCCCGTGTCTTTCACCTGTGGTGGATACTGGCAAAATACACACGGCCTGGACACATCCGTGGCCCCAAACCGTGCCTAAAACCCCAGCATTCTGCCAATGCCCCACGGCCAAGGCACACGCCCGTGCTTACCACCCGTGGTGCACACTGACTACCTTAACACGGCCTAGAATCTAAACACACGCCCGTGTGACTGGTCCGTGGTCTATTCTGACTTAAGATACAACGGTGCAGGGTGCACACGGCCTAGACACACGCTTGTGTGTCCATCCGTATGGGCACTTAAAGGCTATTTACCAAGCCAATTGCCACCCTGAAATCAAGACTAAACTCAAGCTCAATTCAGTAACTCAAGTATTACATCTTTCATGAACAATACAACATGCTTCATTGATATCACTAACATACATACTTAGTCAATCTTGGCCAATCACTTAGCCATTTACAAAGAATAATAAACTAGATAGCCCATACTTTTGCCCTTTCTACGACATATACTCAAAATGTAACGTTTCCTATACATGCCATACTTAATATAATTTCAACTTAGCTATACCAAAATAAGGATTGATAGTGTGCTTCGAGCTCCAACTTTAACAATCCACAAGTTAGTTTGGCGTAACTACATAGAAAGAAAAGATAAAAGACGTAAGCATTTAGCTTAGTAAGTTTGCATAATATTCATAGCAACATACTTGCTTAATATAAACCATTTGACATCAACAATTGTATCATAAATTTCAGCTATAAAGCTTACTTACTCATGCTTGATTTTTTCATATCTCATGAAACTTACTAGTCTCATACTTGGGAGGTAAACAAGGTACCTATATCACTTGATCACATTGACCAGCATACTTTAACATAATAATCATAATCTCTGATTCATCATTCATAACATGAATTATACTCATTTTCAACTTGATAATAACTTTGCTTACTCAACTTTCTTGCTATCTCACTTTAACTTTACTCATTTGCCCAATGAATTTCTGCGAATAACCGAGGATACTAATTCTCTTCACATGAACTTGATGCCAAAGCCATATCCTAGATACAGTCTTACATGGAATATCTCATCTTGGTTTCGAGGCCATGTCTTGACGTGGACTTATACGAAAGTCTTTCCTATTCTCACCAATGCCAGCCCTTGGCTGGACTTACATGGGATCTCTTTCTCTTGATAGCTTTTCAATGCCAAGCTTGCCTTGGACTTACATGATAACTTGTTCAATGCCAAGCTTGCCTTGGACTTACATGATAACTTGTTCAATGCCAAGCTTGCCTTGGACTTACATGATAACTTGTTCAATGCCAAGCTTGCCTTGGACTTACATGATAACTTGCTCAATGCCAAGCTTGCCTTGGACTTACATGATAACTTGTTCAATGCCAAGCTTGCCTTGGACTTACATGATAACTTTCTTGATTTCCAATGCCATGCCTTGGCTTGGTCTTATACGGACTTTCTAATCTCATGTGGTAGATCAAGTATCCTGGGAAATTCCATCTTCAATCGGGACATGCTCGTATTTAATCTCATTGATTTCTTTGTTAGCAAAACATTAAGCATTCCATGATAATAATGTACATTATACTAAGAAATTCAATGATAGAAATCATAAAGCTTAGAAATCACACAAACAGACCTCAATATGCAAAATGTATGCAGATATGTAATTTAGTCCTCGACTTTGTAACAGCCCGATTTAGGGCCTAGTCAAAATAGTGGTGCGAGACCACGAATCCAAGGTGAATTTATGAGTTCTTAAGGTTCATGCCATGTTTGCATGTTAGTGTGAAAGTTTCATGAAGCAATTTTGCTAAATAGAAGTTGAATGGTAAAAAAGGACCAAATTGCAAAAGTTGTAAAATGTGAGTTTCTAGAATCATTTTGTATGAAATAGCTCTAGAAGAGCAATTATAAGTCCTTAAATAGCAATTTGCCCAAATTATAAATTTTGGACAAAAATGGACATGAGTTAGTAAAATAGAAATTTTTAAAGAGAATGGCATTTTGGTCATTTGTCTAATAAGTGATTAAAATAGGAAAAGGACGATAAAAATTTCATTCATCTTCTTCCTTCCCTTGCCGAAAATTTGAAGACTCCATAGCTAGGGTTCTTCATTTATTTCAAGCTTGCTAGTAAGTTCATCTTATCCTCGTTTTTAATATTCTTCGTGTTTTTGAAGTCCTCGTATTATGAATTAGCTATTTTTAGCTATAAAATAAGCTAAGATGCATGTTCAAAAATTCATGTATGAATGACATGCTTGTTAAATGATGTTTTATGGAAGATTAAGAGAGTTTGATGTTAGATAAACATCTTTTCCTTAATGAATTTCATGAAATATGATAGTATGGACTAGTTTGTAAAAGTTTTGAAATTAGTCATACCTATTAGAAATAACGAGAATTGATAATGGCTATAGTAGAGAAAATGAATCAGCTAAGCATGTAGTCTAAGAAAGTTGAATGAAAATTAACGAGCCTTGGGGCAAAAGTGTAAATATGAGAAATTATAGGGGCAAAATAGTAATTTTGCCCAAGTATGAGTAAAGGGTCAATTTAGTCAATGTGAATATTAAATGATCTATTTATGACTATAGATCAAGAAAAACGAAGCCCGGATCGAAACTGAGGCAAGAACAAGGTCGAGGGCTAAATTCCATACCTAGCTACATTTTGTATATTGAGGTAAGTTTGTATGATTTCTAACCTTTATGATTTATATCATTGAATTGATTAGCATAATATATAATGTTATTATGAAAATGTTTAATGTTATGTTAAACAAAGAAATTAATGAGATCAAGTATGAGAAAGTCCGTATAAGACCAAGCCGAGGCATGGCATCGACAATCAAGCAAGTTTATCATGTAAGTCCAAGGACCCAAGCTTGGCATTGAACAAGTTATCAGGAAAGTCCAAGGACCTAAGCTTGGCATTGAACAAGTTATCAAGAGGAAGATTTCATATAAGTCCATGTCAAGACATGGCCTTGAAACCAAGATGAGATATCCCATGTAAGACCATATCCAAAATATGGCTTTAGCATCAAGTTCATGGTAAGAGATTTGGTATTCTCGGTTATTCATAGGAATTCATCGGGAAAATGAGATAAGCTCACAAGAGATAACAAGAAATTTTAGTAAGCAAAATCATTATCAAGTGGGGACAAATATTAGTCATATGATGAATGATAAAATAGAGATTATGATTACTATGTTAAAGTATGCTGATCAAGTGATACAAGTATCTTGTTTACTTCACAGGTATGAGACTAGTAAGTATTACAAGGCATGTAAGAACCAAGTATGAGCAAATAAGCTTTATAGTTGAAATTATGATACCATTGATTATGTCAAATGGTTTTATTTAAGCAAGTATGTTGATATGTGTTTTATATGCAAACTTACTAAACTAAATGCTTACGTCTTTAATTCCTTCTTTTCATGTAGTCCCGCCAAGCTAAATTGTGGATCATTGAAGTCAGAGCTCGTGGCACACTATCAATCACCATTTTGGTATAGCCAAGTTGATTTTAAGTATGGCATGTATAGGAAACATTTCATTTTGAGTATATGTCTTAGAAAGGGGCAAAAGTATGGGCTGTCAAGTTTATTATTCTTTTGTAAATGGCTAAGTGATTGGCCAAGTTTGACTAAGAACGTATGTTATTAATATCAATGAAGCATGTTATATTGTTCATGAAAGATGTAATAATTGAGTTGCTGAATTGAGCTTGAGTTTGGTCTTAATTTCAGGATGGCAATTGGCTTGGTAAATAGCCCCTAAGTGCCTGCATAGTTAGACACACGGGCGTGTGTCTAGGCCAAGTATAAACTACACCTTAGTCTTATAAGTCAAAATAGGCCATGGACCAATCCCACGGCCGTGTGTTAAGGTCGTGCATGACACACGGTTAGAACTTGGGCGTGTGCCCAGTGGTGTGAAATAAGTCAGTATATCAAGATGTAGTACACGTTCTAAGTCCACGGGCGTGCCATGGCCGTGTGTTATAAGTCAGAATGCTAAGGTTTTTCACACGGCTAGGACCACGGGCGTGCTATGGCCGTGTGGAAATTGGCGAATCACGAGTTTTAAGGGCACACCGATCGAGGACATGGGTGTGTATGCCTATGCACGGGCGTGTCTTATATTACACGGCGTGTAACCCTATTTCAAAGAAAAGTTTTTGAATAAGTTTCAAAAATTTAACCAGATAAGTTTAAGGCCTCGTAGGCCCATGAAATGTACCGAATTGTTTAAGAATAAGAAGTTTTAATTTCAGAACGAAATTTTATAGCCCGTAATGTCATGATTAAGCAAGTTCAAGCATAGTAATGTCTCGTATCCGGTCTGAGCCTCGAACTCGGGTATGGGGTGTTACATTTAGTGGTATCAGAGCTACGGTTTAGTCAGTTCTACGACTAACGTAGCACGAGCACGAGTCTAGCTATACATGCCATACGTAAGAATGTTTTTATAATGATAGTGTGACGACTCCTGATGACTTAAATTATGTTTATATATAGTAAATGGATCCTGAAAGAGATATGGCAGATGACGTGGAAAGTAATGCGCCAGCTCCCGTTGAAGGGACGGTGCTGAATGAGAATGAGTTTAGACCCACTACGGTGAGTCAAGGAGGAGGAGAAGAGGCTAGAGAAGCCTTCCTCCATATGCTGAACACATGGTACACGGAGTTCGTTCGTACGAACCCAAATGCACAACCCCCTCCACCCCCACCCATTCCACAACCTATTCCAGTAGCCCCTCAAGTAGTAGAGGTGGCAAGAGGAGTTAAGCCTCCAGTTGATAGGATCAGGAAACATGGGGCAGAAGAATTTCGGGCTAGAAAAGATGACGATCCAGAAAGAGCTGAGTTCTGGTTAGAAAATACCATCAGGGTATTTAATGAATTATCATGCACACCTGAGGAAAGCATGAAGTGTGTAGTCTCCCTTTTAAGAGATTCTGCCTATCAATGGTGGAACACCCTTGTATCAGTGGTACCAAGGGAGAAGATCACATGGGAATTCTTCCAAAAAGAGTTCAAGAAAAAGTATATCACCAAAGGTTTGTGGACCGTAAAAGGAAAGAATTCCTAGAATCAAGCAAGGCAAGATGTCGTGGATGACTATGAGCGTGAGTTTGTAAGACTCAGCAAAATACGCTCGAGAATGTGTGTCCACCAAAGCCATCATGAGTAAAAGATTTGAAGATGGACTGAATGAGGACATCAAACTTTTTGTTGCTGCCTAGAACTGAAGGAATTTGTGGTGCTAGTCGAAAGGGCTTGTAAGGTAGAAGAACTAGTAAAGAGAAGAAGAAATCTGAAAAGCGAGTCTCGTGACTCTAGAAAGAGACAATGGAAATAAGTCATTCCAATCTTCATCCAAGAAGTCAAGAGATTTCCCTACCCGATCGACTACTTCCATTGGGTTTTCAAAGAAAGACAAGAGCAAGCAATATTCAGGGAATAAAGCACAGACTACTTCTGTTACAAGTGTTGGGAACATTAGATTCGATAGACCCGAATGCCCACATTGTGACAAACGCCATTTAGGGGAATACCGAGCACACGAAAATGCATGCTTTAGATTTGGTTCTCAAGACCACTATATAAAAGATTGTCTAGAGATGATGAAAGAAGAAAGAACTCAGAACCTGAGATCCAGGGGTATGGTCTGAGGAAGACCGCAGAGTAACCCAGGAAGTGGGGCAAGGGAAGAGGTAACCCTAGAGAGCAGGCTGAAAGACCCGAGGGTAGAGCACCTGCAAGGACTTATGCCATTCGCGCTCGCGAAGAGGCATCTTCCCATGATGTTATTACGGGTACCTTTTCTCTTCATGATATCAAAGTTATTGCTTTAATAGATCCCAGATCCACACACTCTTACATTTGCATGAAATTAGTATCCGATTTGAGTATGCCTATAGACTCTACAGAATTTATGATTATGGTGTCTAATCCTTTAGGCAAGAGTGTGTTAGTTGATGAAGTATGTAAAGATTGTCCATTAATGATTAGAGGTCATTGTTTTAAAGCAAACCTTATGTTGTTACCATTTGATGAGTTTGACCTCATTCTCGGTATGGACTGGTTGACTGCCCATAATGTAATAGTTAATTGTAGGAAGAAATACATTGAGATGAGATGTGAGAATGGGGACACCCTTCACATAGAATCAGATGAACAGAGTAGGTTGCCGGTTATGATTTCCCATATGACGGCACAGAAATACATGAGAAAAGGGTATGAGGCATATCTGGCCTTTGTGATGAATGATAAAGAAACCGGGTCAAAGATTGAGTCAGTGCCGATAGTATGGGAGTACTTGGATGTCTTTCCTGAAGAATTACCGGGATTACCTCCAATCAAAGAAGTTGAGTTCAATATTGAGCTAGCTCCCGGTACTGTACCAATATCTATTACTCCTTACAGAATGGCTCCAACAGAGTTGAAAGAGTTGAAGACACAGTTGCAAGAGTTAACAGACAAAGGCTTTGCAAGGTCAAGTTGTTCTCCCTGGGGTGCCCCAGTTTTATTTGTAAAAAAGAAGGATGGCACTATGAGATTGTGCATAGATTACCGTCAGCTTAATAAAGTGACAGTAAAGAACAAGTACCCATTGCCAAGGATCGATGATTTTTTCGATCAATTGAAAGGAGCCACCGTGTTCTCTAAGATAGACTTGAGATCGGGGTACTACCAGTTGAGAGTAAAGTATTCAGACGTGTCCAAGACAGGTTTCCGAACAAGGTATGGGCATTATGAATTCTTAGTCATGCCCTTTGGTTTGACCAATGCTCCTGCAGTATTCATGGACTTAATGAACTGCATTTTTAGACCATACCTCAACAAGTTTGTAGTCGTTTTTATTGACGACATACTGATTTATTCCCAAGATGAGAATGAGCATGTTGAGCATCTACGGACAGTTTTACAGACTCTTCGAGAAAATCAGTTATATGCCAAGTTCAGTAAAAGTGAATTTTGGCTCAGGGAAGTAGAATTTTTGGGACATATTGTCTCAGGAGAAGGGGTTTGAGTAGACCCAAGTAAGATCTCGGCCATTATGGACTGGAAACCACCAAAGAATGTCACTGAGATTAGAAGTTTCCTAGGCTTAGCCAATTATTACAGACGATTCGTCAATGGGTTTTCTATGATTGCAACCCCGATGACGAAATTGTTACAGAAAAACATGAAGTTTGAGTGGACAGAACGATGCCAACAAAGTTTCAAGAAGTTGAAGGCAATGTTGACAGAAGCCCCAGTTTTAGTACAACCTGAGACAGGGAAAGAATTTGTGATTTACAGCGATGCATCCTTAAATGGATTAGGCTGTGTACTTATGCAAGAAGGCAAAGTTATTACTTATGCCTCCAGACAGTTGAAGCCTCATGAGAAGAATTATCCGACGCATGATTTAGAATTGGCCGCCATAGTCTTCGCATTGAAGATATAGAGACATCACCCATATGGTGAGAAATGTCAGATTTTCACTGATTATAAAAGTTTGAAGTACTTGATGACGCAGAAAGAGTTGAAATTAAGACAACGGAGATGGTTAGAGTTGATAAAAGATTATGAGATGGTCATTGATTACCATCTCGGGAAGGCGAACGTGGTCACCGATGCTTTGAGCAGAAAATCCTTATTTGCATTAAGGGCAATGAATTCACGGATGACCTTGTCTGACGATGGTTCTATTCTAGCTGAGTTGAGAGCTAGACCAATTTTCCTCCAAGAGATCATTGAAGCCCAAAAAGAGGATAGTAAATTGCAAGTTAATAGAGCTCAGTGTGAGACAAATGTTGAGTCTGACTTCCGGATTAGTCCAAATGGAAGTCTAACGTTCAAAGACAGAGTTTGTGTACCGAGAAAAGAAGAGCTTATTAAGATTATTTTGCATGAGGCCCATAATGAATGTTTATCTGTACATCCGGGTAGTACCAAGATGTATAATGACTTGAAGCAACAGTATTGGTGGCCGAGAATGAAGAAAGATATTTCAGAATTTGTTTCCAAATGCTTGATTTGTCAGCAAGTAAAGGCTGAACACCAAGTACCTTCGGGTTTGCTTCAACCCATTTTAGTTCCGGAGTGGAAATGGGACCGTATTACTATGGATTTTGTAACGGGTTTACCATTGTCTCCGAGCAAGAAAGATGCTGTATGGGTTGTGGTTGATAGACTTACAAAATCGGCCCATTTTATACCTGTACGAGTTGATTACTCACTAGACAAGTTGGCAAACTTGTATGTTTCAGAAATAGTAAGACTTCATGGAGTTCCCTTGTCAATCATATCGGATAGAGATCTGAGATTCACATCCAGATTTTGGAAGAAGTTACAAGAGGCCTTGGGTACAAAGTTGAACTTTAGTACCGCTTTTCATCCTCAAACTGACGGTCAATCAGAGAGGTTAATTCAAGTACTCGAGGATATGCTCAGATGTTGTATTCTTGAATTCCGAGGCAATTGGGAAAAATTTCTCCCATTAGTAGAGTTTGCCTACAATAATAGCTTTCAGTCGAGCTTAAAGATGGCGCCTTATGAGGCTTTATATGGGCGTAAGTGTAGAACGGCTTTATATTGGACTGAACTTAAAGAAAACAAAATTCACGGGGTTGATTTGGTTAGAAAAGTTGAAGAGAAAGTGAAAGTGATACGAGAAATTTTAAAAGTTGCATCAGATAGACAGAAGTCTTATTCAGACTTAAAGAGAAAAGAGATAGAGTATCAAGTCGAAGATAAAATTTTCTTGAAAGTGTCACCTTGGAGAAAAGTTCTCATATTTGGCCGAAAAGGCAAGTTAAGTCCAAGTTTTATTGAACCGTATGAGATTACCGAGAAAGTTGGGCCTGTAGCTTACAGATTGGCTTTGCCATCAGAGTTAGAAAAGATACATGATGTGTTTCACGTGTCAATGTTAAGACGCTACCGATCGGACCCTTCGCATGTAATTCCCAATCAGAGTAGAGATTCATCCCGACATGACTTATGGTGAAGAACCAGTCAAGATATTAGCTCGGGAAGTGAAGCAGCTAAGAAAGAAAAGTATTGCCTTAGTGAAAGTATTGTGGCAAAGACATGGAATGGAAGAAGCCATGTGGGAACCAGAAGAGAGTATGAGAAGCCAGTATCCAAACCTTTTTGCTGGTAAGATTTTCAAGGACGAAAATCCCTAAGGGGGAGAATTGTAACAGCCCGATTTAGGGCCTAGTCGAAATAGTGGTGCGAGACCACGAATCCGAGGTGAATTTATGAGTTCTTAAGGTTCATGCCATGTTTGCATGTTAGAGTGAAAGTTTCATGAAGCAATTTTGCTAAATTGAAGTTGAATGGTCAAAAATGACCAAATTGCAAAAGTTGTAAAATGTGAGTTTCTAGAAGCATTTTTTATGAAATAGCTCTAGAATAGCAATTATAAGTCCTTAAATAGCAATTTTCCCAAATTATAAATTTTGGACAAAAATGGACATGAGTTAGTAAAATAGAAATTTTTAAAGAGAAGGGCATTTTGGTCATTTGTCTAATAAGTGATTAAAATAGGAAAAAGATGATAAAAATTTCATTCATCTTCTTCCTTCCCTTGCCGAAAATTTGAAGACTCCATAGCTAGGGTTCTTCATTTTTTTCAAGCTTGCTAGTAAGTTCATCTTAGCCCCGTTTTTAATATTCTTCGTGTTTTTGAAGTCCTCGTATTATGAATTAGCTATTTTTAGCTATAAAATAAGCTAAGATGCATGTTCAAAAATTCATCTATGAATGACATTCTTGTTAAATGATGTTTTATGGAAGATTAAGAGAGTTTGGTGTTAGATAAACATCTTTTCCTTAATGAATTTCATGAAATATGATAGTATGGACTAATTTGTAAAAGTTTTGAAATTAGTCATACCTATTAGAAATAACGAGAATTGATAATGGCTATAGTAGAGAAAATGAATCAGCTAAGCATGTAGTCTAAAAAAGTTGAATGAAAATTAATTTACGAGCCTTGGGGCAAAAGTGCAAATATGAGAAATTATAGGGGCAAAATAGTAATTTTTCCCAAGTATGAGTAAAGGGTCAATTTAGTCAATGTGAATATTAAATGATCTATTTATGACTATAGATCAAGAAAAACGAAGCCCGGATTGAAACCGAGGCAAGAACAAGGTCGAGGGCTAAATTGTATACCTAGCTACATTTTGTATATTGAGGTAAGTTTGTATGATTTCTAAGCTTTATGATTTATATCATTGAATTGCTTAGCATAATAGATAATGTTATTATGAAAATGTTTAATGTTATGTTAAACAAAGAAATTAATGAGATCAAGTATGAGAAAGTCCGTATAAGACCAAGCCAAGGCATGGCATCGGCAATCAAGCAAGTTTATCATGTAAGTCCAAGGACCCAAGCTTGGCATTGAACAAGTTATCATGTAAGTCCAAGGACCCAAGCTTGGCATTGAACAAGTTATCATGAAAGTCCAAGGAACCAAGCTTGGCATTGAACAAGTTATCAAGAGGAAGATTTCATATAAGTCCATGTCAAGACATGGCCTTGAAACCATGATGAGATATCCCATGTAAGACCATATCCAAAATATGGCTTTAGCATCAAGTTCATGGTAAGAGATTTGGTATTCTCGGTTATTCATAGGAATTCATCGGGCAAATGAGATAAGCTCACAAGAGATAACAAGAAAGTTTAGTAAGCAAAATCATTATCAAGTGGGGACAAATATTATTCATATGATGAATGATAAAATAGAGATTATGATTACTATGTTAAAGTATGTTTGATCAAGTGATACAAGTATCTTGTTTACTTCACGGTATGAGACTAGTAAGTATTACAAGGCATGTAAGAACCAAGTATGAGCAAATAAGATTTATAGTTGAAATTATGATACCATTGATTATGTCAAATGGTTTATTTAAGCAAGTATGTTGATATGTGTTTTATATGCAAACTTACTAAGCTAAATGCTTACGTCTTTAATTCTTTCTTTTCATGTAGTCCCGCCAAGCTAAATTGTGGATCATTGAAGTCGGAGCTCGTGGCACACTATCAATCGCCATTTTGGTATAGCCAAGTTGATTTTAAGTATGGCATGTATAGGAAACATTTCATTTAGAGTATATGTCTTAGAAAGGGGCAAAAGTATGGGCTGTCAAGTTTATTATTCTTTTGTAAATGGCTAAGTGATTGGCCAAGTTTGACTAAGAATGTATGTTATTAATATCAATGAAGCATGTTATATTGTTCATGAAAGATGTAATAATTGAGTTGCTGAATTGAGCTTGAGTTTGGTCTTAATTTCAGGATGGCAATTGGCTTGGTAAATAGCCCCTAAGTGCCTGCACGGTTAGACACACTGCACCTTAGTCTTATAAGTCAGAATAGGCCACGGACCAATCCCACGGCCGTGTATAAACTGCACCTTAGTCTTATAAGTCAGAATAGGCCACGGACCAATCCCACGGTCGTGTGTTAAGGCCATGCATGACACAAGGTTAGAACTTGGGCGTGTGCCCGGTCGTGTGAAATAAGTCAGTATATCAAGATGTAGTACACGGTCTAAGTCCACGGGCATGCCATGGCCGTGTGTTATAAGTCAGAATGCTAAGGTTTTTGACACGGGCTAGGACCACGCGGCGTGCTGGGCTTTGTGGAAATTGGCGAATCATCGAGTTTTAAGGGCACGGTCTGAGGACATGGGCGTGTATGCCTATGCATGGGCGTGTCTTATATTACACGGGCGTGTAACCCCTATTTCAAAGAAAATTTTTTCGATAAGGTTCCGAAAGTTTACCAGTACAAGTTTAAGGCCTCGTAGGCCCATAAAATGTACGAATTGTTTAAGAATAAGAAGTTTTAATTTCAGAACAAAATTTTATAGCCCGTAATGTCATGATTAAGCAAGTTCAAGCATAGTAATGTCTCGTATCCGGTCTGAGCCTCGTACTCGGGTATGGGGTGTTACAGACTTTGTTCTTGCCTCAGTTTCGATCCGGGCTTCGTTTTTCTTGATTAGCAAGCTTGAAAAAAAAATGAAGAACCCTAGCTATGGAGTCTCCAAATTTTCGGCAATGAGAGGAAGAAGATGAATAGATTTTTATCATCTTTTTCCTATTTTAATTATTTATTAACCAAATGACTAAAATGCCCTTCTCTTTAAAATTTTCATAAATACTAACTCATGTCCAATTTTGTCCAAAAATTATATTTTGGGAAAATTGCTAATTAAGGACTTCTAATTGATATTCTAAAGCTATTTCATACAAAAAGCTTCTAGAAACTTATATTTTGCAACTCTTGCAATTTAGTCCTTTTTAGACCGAACAACTTCAATTTAACGAAATTGCTTCATGAAACTTTCACACTAGCATGCAAACATGGCATAAACCTTAAAACTCATGAATTCACCTCGGACTCGTGGCCTCGCACCACTATTCTGACTAGTTCCTAAATCGGGCTGTTACATGCAATATGTCGTGTATGTCATGCTCAATCATCAAAGGAGTATGCAGAATGGCCATGCTCAGTAACAGTCATTTAAACATATATTAAAAGCATATCAGTCACACGACCACAGTCAAGCCAGTTAAAACACAGTCATATGATCACAGTCAAATCTGTCAAATTCATAATCTAAGTCAGTCATTTACCCACAAGGGCAAAATAGTCGTTTACCCTCCAGGGGCATTAGGTCATTTTACCCTACAGGGGCATTACGGTCATTTTACCCTATGGGGTATTACGGTCATTTTACCCTACAGGGGCATTACGATCATTCTACCCTACCCGGGTATTTCGATAATTCTACCCTAAAGGGGTATTTCAGTAATTCTTCCCTACAGAGGTATTTTGGTAATTCTACCCTACAAAGGTATTTCGATAATTCTACCCTACAAGGGTATTTCGATAATTCTACCCTACAAGGGTATTTCAGTAATTCTACCCTACAGGGGTATTTCGGTACAGTTAACGACCTTTCCGAAGGCCTACAGTCGCCTCGAGCGACATAGATAATCCATTTGGTCAAGACAGTGTAAATGGGCTCAAATCCCAATATTCGGCCCAAATGGGCCCACTCGCTCGTGTGGCCCATTTGGCCCAAATTCAATCACGGCTATGTGGTCTACATAGCTCATTCCAGTTTTTGCCACTTGTCGTGAATTTTACCCATGTGGGGCCCACGAGTCCACTGGGCCCACACGGCCCATTTCGACCCATCGAGGCTATAACGGCCCTTGTCCACGAAAATGCACGTGGTGGCCTCTACAGTCAAAGGCCCATGTTTATGGGCTCAATTTACCACACGAGCGATCGCACGCTCGTGAGGCCTCAAATGCCGAAGTTCTGGCTTTTCGGCATTTTTCTGATCTACAGTCATAGCAGTGTAAACAACACATACTTTCGGCTTTTCAGCCGATCATCGAATACTGCATACCAATACACACCTGATTGCAACAACGAAGAGTGCGAATAATCTGGAACACAAAACCTATAACCAACACAACACAAGATTAACGCATACTCTTAATCCATAAACTTTATTTACTAAACCACAAACGCACACTTTGCTAGAACTAACAGATACTAGCGCCTCACTGCTGATCAAGGGCGATTCCCCCCTCCTAACATGATTCGGCAGATCAAAAGTTGTTAAAAGACAACCATACATTCGGCCCCCAAGAGAAAGAAAAGTGAAAACCGAAGCTTGTTAATAGAGCCAAAAGAAATTTGACTAAGAACAAAATAATAAAGTGGTTGTAACACCCCCTTACCAATAAAACAAACGTATTTCAGCAATAATCAGTCAAGAAGATTCGGCCCGAAACAAGAAGAACAAAGAGATTTGAGAGGGAGAGAGAGTATGAGAATTCGGCCTAACAAAGAAAGGAAAAACAAAATTGGAAAAGAAGTAGAGATGAAAGTAAAAGAGAGGGTCGGCTATAGCAGAAAATGATTAAAGAAGAGATGAGTAGGAAGTATCAAGCAGAGAAGAAATAATATTCGGTTTTTTTTAGAGAAAAGAAGCAAAACTAAAGTTGAAAAGGAGAGACCAATTGACAATATACACAAGAGCAAGCAATGAAAACAACTCCGGCACTTCGGATATACCTAAGAAAAGCCCCTAGCCGAACTTCCAAGAGCACAAAACCTATTTCGGCACAACTTATCAAGCCTTCAACTCCTTGAAAATCTCCACAATTCACTCCCCTTATCCCTCATTCAGAGTTGAAAATTGAATCAGTGCCTATGGTAAGTGAGTTTCCTGATGTGTTTCCGGAAGAACTACCAGGTTTGCCTCCTATCAGAGAAGTTGAGTTTGGTATTGAATTGATTACACACCTATTTATATTGCTCCTTATAGAGTGGCTTCAATAGAATTGAAAGAATTGAAAGCTCAGCTACAGGAATTAACTGATAAAGGCTTTGCAAGACCTAGTTGTTCACCATGGGGTGCACCAGTGTTATTTGTGAAAAAGAAGGACGGTTCCATGAGATTGTGCATAGACTATCGGTAGCTTAACAAGGTAACCATTAAGAACAAATATCCACTGCCTAGAATAGATGATTTGTTTGATCAATTGAAGGGAGCCACTGTGTTCTCTAAGATAGATTTGAGATCTGGATACTATCAGTTGCGAGTTAAAGAGTCGATGTTCCAAGATCGCTTTACAACTAGGTATGGTCACTATGAGTTTCTTGTGATGCCATTTGGCTTAACTAATGCTCCCTCCATTTTCATGGATTTAATGAACCGAATTTTCAGACCTTACTTGGACAAGTTTGTAGTTGTGTTTATTGATGGCATCTTGATTTATTCTCATGATAAGACTAAGCATGCAGAGCATTTGAGAACAGTTTTACAGACTTTGAAAGATAATCAGCTTTATGCCAAGTTCAGCAAAAGTGAGTTCTGGTTACGGAAAGTCTATTTTCTTGGACATATTATCTCAGGTGAAGGTATTAGAGTTGATCCGAGCAAGATTTCAACCATTGTTGATTGGAAGCCTCCCAGGAATGTATCAAAGGTCAGAAGTTTTCTTGGTCTTGCCGGTTATTATGGACGATTTGTAAAGGGATTTTCCATGATAGCTACTCCATTGACAAGATTGCTACAGAAAGCTGTCAAGTTTGAATGGACTGAGAAGTGTCAGTGAGTTTCAACAATTTAAAGGCATTGTTGATCAAGCTCTGCCTTAGTACAACCTGAACCAGGGTAAAGAGTTTGTGATTTACAAAGATGCATCCTTGAATGGACTAGGTCAGTGTACTTATGCAGGGGAAGGAAGGGTAATTGCTTATGCCTCTAGAAAGTTAAAGCCACATGAGAAAAATTATCCGACACATGATTTAGAGCTAGCTGCTATTGTATTTGCATTCAAAATCTAGAGACATCACTTGTATGGTGAGAAATGTCGAATATTCACTGATCATAAAAGTTTGAAATACTTGATGACTCAGAAAGAACTGAACTTGAGGCAAAGAAGATGGCTAGAGTTGATTAAAGATTATGAGCTAGTGATCGATTATCACCCGGGTAAGGCAAATGTTGTTGCTGATGCTTTGAGTAGAAAATATTTATTTGCATTAAGAGCTTTGCACACTAGTTTGGCCTTATCAGATGATGGTTCTATCTTAGCTGAGTTGAGAGCTAAATCGATGTTTCTTGAAGAAGTTTGTGAAGCTCAGAAGGATGACAGTGAGTTGCAAGCCAAAAGAGTTCAGTGCGAGTCAGGTGTAGAATCTGATTTTCAGATCGGTTCTGACGGTTGTTTGATGTTCAGAGACAGGGTATGTGTACCAAATAATGATGAGCTTATTCAAAAATCTTACAGAAGCACATAGCGCTTCTTTGTCTATTCACCTGTGTAGTACAAAGATGTATAATGATTTGAAGAAAATGTATTGGTGGGCAGGAATGAAAAGAGATATTTCAGAGTTTGTTTCTAGATGCTTGATCTGTCAGCAAGTAAAAGCCGAACATCAGGTACCTTCAGGTTTATTGTAGCCTGTATTAGTTCCCGAGTGGAAATGGGACCGAGTTACTATGGATTTTTTGACAGGATTGCCTTTGACATCGAGAAAGAAAGATGCAGTATGGGTTGTGATTGATAAGCTAACGAAGTCGGCTCATTTTATCCCAGTTCGTATGGATTATTCACTTGACAAGTTGGCCAAGTTGTATATTTCAGAGATAGTCAGACTACATGGAGTACCGTTATCGATTATCTCAGATAGAGATCCGAGATTTACTTCACGATTTTGGAAGAAATTGCAGGAAGCTTTAGGTACAAAGTTGAGTTTTAGTAGTGTAACACCCCTTAACCCGTATCCATTGCTGAACTACGGTTATGAGGCGTTACCGAACTAGACACAGTTTAGCACAGTCATTTATGGAATAAACCCAATACGCATATTTAAATTTTTCCATATCAACAAATAATGTTCAAGACTTACGTTACAAACCAGGTTTCATAATGCAACACATCATTATTCATAATCCATACAAGTTTCAATCAAGCTTCCACATAACAACACCAAATTTCAGTATGTCCAACATATATATAATTACATCTATTTCATTAGCCGAATATCAACATATCATTTTATACATTCTACAATTATGCATATTAAAACGGATAGGTCCATGATACTCTATTAACCTTTCATTCACACATGTGACACTCGAATATTATAGCATTACTAAATATACACATCATGCTATCATGACATGCGCAATGTCCCTAAAACAAAAGCCATGTCCAACCATAATCATCAATTCATCCTACCTTATTAATTAATGGACACAAAGATCATTGAATAACCTACCAAACACACATGATATGTGACTAATCCAAAATATATATATATTCAACTAATCCATTGACCATATATTCGGTCTTCAATTTAAAACTTCAATGATCAACACAAAGCATTAGTATATACAATTTCATAATCATCTCTGAATTATAACCAAACACATAATAATTTAAGAAGAGATATTCGCACGACATAATATGCATACTTATACATATATATGATCATTTTTATATAACTACATTTAACTTTCAAGCCTAATATGCGTATGTCTAATACCAAAGATTAAAATAGACCGTTATATCAAACATTCAAACGATGCTTAACACAAAAAATAACAGCCTTATTCGCAAGGCCATATATATACATTTACAAAACCGAACATCATTCATTACTTATCAAAATTCAGCCTATACATGCCTTTGATTCGAAAAGTAAACATATATACCAAAGAGAGTGATAGTGTGGTCGACTTTCTTGATGATCCCCAGCCCGTAGTTGAATCAACGATCTATAAAACAGAAATACAAACACATACAGAGTAAGCTCACTAGCTTAGTAAGTTTTAAGCAAAAGATAATTCACTAATCAAGCACTTAAACACTTTTAATCAATAATTATAGGACATTTTATATGTACATTTCGATATGAAATTGATACAAAGCCAATACTAGTAATATATTAACTCAATTACTTATGCTTCACTACCATCAACCTGCAACTCATTAAAGCACAAAGTACATATATTACATGAATCGCATGTTTATAATCATATAAATTCAACATTCATATCAACTACATTATCACCCTAAAAATTCTGTTATATATATATTCATACACGTCGATTATAAGCTCAAAATCACATAACACCGTTCTTAACATAATATTTCAACTCGAGTAACATTAATCACAACTTACCTTACTTCTAATGAATTCAGATGGGACTTATGCTTACCTGAGTTTTTAACTCAATAGATTAACTATGTTACACCTCGAGCAATTTATAGTTCCTTCGCTTTAACGTATCACCGGCATTAAGCTCGCTAGGCACGAAGCTGAATATATCACCGCACTAAGCTCGCTGAGGCACGAAGCCCGAATATATCACGGCACTAAGCTCGCTAGGCAAGAAGCCCGAACATGTCATCGGCACTAAGCACGCTGAGCACGGCCCGAATATGTCACCGGCACTAAAGCTCAAGCTAGGCACGAAGCCCGAATATGTCACCGGCACTAAGCCTGCTAGGCACAAAGCCCGAATATCAACACATTCAACCATGCGATACACATTACTTAGTACTAAACTATCAACCATCTCATATTCTTCATTTTACTTTCACCTATTAATCCAAACATACATATTCACATTGCACTAACCAAATTAATTTCACTACAAACTCATACTCCACATTCGGCCAACATGTATAATTATGCTTTAAATTTTCAAACATCATCATATACTATGTTCATAAATAATTCTTTGATGTATACTTGCTTAAGGACTTACCTCATCGTCGATTTTATCACAGAAACCTGGCTACTCGAGAACCTTTGTTTTCCCTCGATCCAAATCCATTTTTCTTTGTTCTTGATCTAAACACATTAAAATTTAGCTCATTCAAGTACATTTCATCTCAATTTAGTCCCTAAGCATATAATTAGGCAATTTACCATTTTACCCCTACTATTTCACATTTTCACAATTTAGTCCTATTTGCATAAAACACAAAATACACAAAATTTCTCAACACTACTTAAGGGCCGAATATGTATAGGGACTATACAAGTCCATTTGTTTCATTTATTTCGCAAATAAGCCCCTCTAAAAATTTATTTTTGCAATTTAGTCCAAAATACTCAAATTCACTAAAATTTCCAATACAAAATATACTAATCTTTAACATATCTTTAAAATAAAATTATCAAACATCAAAAACTACATGAACACATTAATGGCCGAATATCAAACATGCTTAGATTAAAAAATTTCAACATGGGTAAGCTACCGTTCGAAGCAACGATCTCAAAAATGTAAAAATTATCAAAAACCGAAAATCACACATACCTTAATCAAGCAATTTGATTGCTGAAATTCAAAGTTCCCTAACCCTTATTCTTTTCTCCATATTCGGCCAAGGAAGAAATGAAAGATAATGGCTTATTTTTTTTATGATGTTTTTAACTAATAGTATGTTATTTAACTAATTACTAACCTAACCTTATAATATAAAATTCCATAATATATAACTTAAGGTTATTCTTGACATAAGCCACCCACTAACTCAAAAATGGGTTATTTACCTTTTTAATACTCCACTTTAAAAAGCCATCATCAAATAGGCACTTTTCACTATAGCTTGAGACTTTTAAAATTTACGCGATTAAATCCTTTTCATCAAATTAAGCACCCAAACGATGAAATTTTCTACGAAACTTTCACACATATTAATTCACATATAATAAACACAAAATATAATACTAAAATATTTCTCGGACTCGGATTCGTGGTCCCAAAATCACCATTCTGATTAGGGTCAAATTCGGTCTGTTACAACTCTCCCCCCTTAAGGATTTTCGTCCCCGAAAATCTTACCGTTAAACAACATCGGATATTGTTGCCTCATTGAGTCCTCAGGCTCCCATGTAGCCTCTTCAACTCCGTGCCGATCCCATAGTACTTTCACTAATGGAATCCTTTTGTTTCTTAACTCTTTTATTTCCCGAGCTAAGATACGGATCGGTTCTTCCTCATACGTCATGTCGTTCGGATTTCAATCTCGCACGGGTTATCACATGTGATGGATCTGATCTGTATCTACGAAGCATCAAACGCGTGAAATACATCGTGTATCTTTTCTAACTCCGAAGGTAACTTCAATCTATAGGCAACAGCGCCCAATACGTTCGATGATTTCATACGGTCCAATAAATCTCGGACTCGGTTGCCTTTCCGACCAAAACGGCGTACTTTCTTCCACAGAGATACTTTCAAGAATACCCGATCTCCTACTTGAAATTCTATATCTTTACGTTTCAAATCAGCGTAAGACTTTTGACGATCTGATGCAGCTTTCAAACTATTTTTGATTATAGCCACTTTATGTTCAGTCTCTTTAATCAAATCGACCCTAATATCTTATTCTCACCGAGCTCGGTCAATACAAAGGCGTTTACACTTGTGGCCATATAGAGCTTCATAGGGTGCCATTTTGATACTTGATTGAAAATCTGTTATTATAAGCAAATTCAATCAAAGGTAAGCACCTTTCCCACGTACCTTCAAACTCGAGAACACAACATCTCAACATGTCCTCAAGTGTTTGAATAGTTCGCTCAGATCGACCGCCATGCAGGTGAAAAGCGGTGCTAAAATAGAGTTTAGTACCTAAAGCATCCTGCGCAACTTCTTCCACAATCGCGATGTGAATCTCTGGTCTCATGCGAGATAATAGAACTCGATACACCATGTAATCTCACAATTTGAGATATATACAACTCAGCAAGTTTATCGAGTGAATAATCTGTGCGAACCGGTACAAAATGAGCTGATTTGGTCAGTCTATCTACTATAACCCAAACTGCATCTTTCTTGCTCGGTGTCATAGGCAACCCAGATACAAAATCCATAGTGATTCTATCCCATTTCCATTCAGGTATCATGATCGGCTGAAGCAACCCCGAAGGCACTTGATGCTCGGCTTTTACTTGCTGACAAATTAAGCACTTTGACACAAATTCAGATATATCCCATTTCATGCCAGGCCACCAATAAAACTGCTTCAAATCATTATACATTTTCGCTACCGGATGTATCGATAATCGACCACTATGAGCCTCACTCGAATCATCTCAATCAAATCCGAGTTCTTTGGAACACACATTCGCTTTTAAAGTTCAAATATCATTTGCATCAATTTGAAACTCGATTCCGCACCTTTTTCACACCGAATTCGTCTAGCAATCAAATCTTTGTCAACTTTCTGTGCATCACAAATTTGCTGAATAAACATCGGTCTCGCTTGTAACTCGCTTATGATCGAACCATCACTAGACATAACCATCTCGTGCGCTCATCACACGAAGAGCAAATAATGATTTCGACTTAACGATGCATGCAACAACATTAGCTTTTCCCGGATGGTAGTCAATCACCAACTCATAGTCTTTCAACAGTTCTAACCATCCATATTGTCTCAAGTTCGAGATCTTTCGAGTCATCAAATACTTTAGACTTTTATGATCCGAATAAACGTGACATTTCTCGTAGAATAAGTAATGACGCCAAATTTTCAATGCGAAAACAATGGTCGCTAATTCCGGATCGTGAGTCGGATAGTTTCTTTCGTGCGGCTTCAATCGCCTCGAAGCGTAGGCTATAACTTTGCCTTCCTGCATCAAAACGCAACCCAACCCATTCAAAGAAGCATCACTAAAAACAACAAATTCTTTACCCGATTCGATCGAGCTAACACCGGAGCTTCGGTCAAAAGGGCTTTCAGCTGCTCGAAACTTTCCTGACACTTTTCTGACCACTCAAACTTGACATCTTTCTGTAGTAGCCTTGTCAAAGGTGTAACTATCATGGAAAAGCCTTTGACGAATCGTCTGTAGTATCCCGCAAGTCCCAAAAAGCTCCGAATTTCAGAGACATTCTTCGGTGGTTTCCAATCAAGTATAGTCGATATTTTGTTCGGATCAACCCGAATACCTGAAGCTGAAACAACATGACCCAAAAAGTTGACTTCCTTTATCTAGAACTCACACTTATCGAACTTTGCATACAATCACGATCCGTAAAGTCTGTAATACTAATCTCAAGTGTTCAAAGCGTATTCGGTTTCATCTTTAGAGTAGATCAAGATATCATCAATAAACACTACTACAAACCGATCCAAAAACTGCTCAAAACTCGATTCATTAAGTCCATAAACACAAGCAGTGCATTAGTGAGTCCAAAAGGCATAACCAGAAACTCAAAATGTCCGTACCTCGCTCGAATGCGCTCTTTGGCATCTCAGATCCCCGACTTGCAAATCGATAATAACCCGATCTCAAATCTATTTTCAAAATACCAAGCCCCTTTCAACCGATCAAACAAATCATCAATCCGAGGTAGCGGGTACTTATTCTTTATAGTTACCTTATTCATTTGCCGATAATCAATGCACATTCGCATCGCTCCATCTTTCTTTTTCACAAAAGAACAGTGCACCCAAGGAGAGAAACTTCGGTCGTGCAAAGCCCCTATCTGTTAACTCTTGCAATCGTGCTTTCAACTCTTTTAACTCATTAGAAGTGCCATCCTATACGGGGCTATCAAAATAGGAGTCGCTCCCGATTACTAATTCAATGCCGAACTCAATCTCTCGTCTTCGGTGGTAAACCCAAAGTAGCTCTTCAGAAACACATCCGGGTATTCACACACAACCGCATGCATTCAATCTGCTTTTTCAGACACTTTATTATCCAATACATAGGCCAAATAAGCTTCGCACCCTTTTCTCACATACTTCGGTACTAACATCGAGGATATTATCAGAGGAAACCCACTTAAATCATCGGATTCAATTCGATGATTTCACCGCTCGACATCTCAAATCAATAAGCTTTCTTTTGTAATTCACCACTACATCGTGCGGTTAACCAATCCATTCCCAAAATTATATCGAACTCATCAAAGGGCAACAACATTAAATCGGTGGAAACAAGAATCTCAAATCATCAACGGGCAACCTTTACACACTTTATTAACAAGTACACATCTACCCAAAGGGTTGGACACACGAATCACAAACTCAGTAGACTCAACTGGCAGAGTCTTACTGAATACTAGAGTTTCACACACATATAAATGAGTCGAACCAGGATCAATCAATGTAATCACAGTAGTATCATAAAGGGTGAAAGTACCGGTAATGACATCGGGGAGGAAGCATCCTCTCCGCTCGTAGCATAAGCTCTAGCTGGAGCTCTAGCCTCGATCGTGATTGCGATGCCCTTCGACCCTCTCCGGCTGCCACCTACGTTGCCTGAATGTCTGAGTGGCCTACCCCGTGCTGGCACACTGCTTGGTCTAGTGTTCTGAGTCACATTTTGCTCTGCTAACATCGGACCCTCTCGAAAAAAATGATCTGACGATCCACATTTAAAGCAGGACCTATCACGAACTGTGGAACATTACCAACGCTAGCTACCGAAGTGGCTCGGGAACTCACTGGAGGTCGATCACGTCTAGGCAAGTCTGAAGTGGCTTTATGTCGACTGGGGTCATCTCTAAACTTCTTGTGCACGAAATGGAAAGTTTTACTCGATGATCTTTTCCGAGTGTCTCTAGCTTCTACTTCAGCTTTTCTTTTCTCCTTTCCGAGCTCTTCGGCTTTACAAGCTCGCTCGACTAATGTCACAAACTCTTTGATTTCAAGAATGCCAACAAGTAACTTTATGTCTTCATTCAGGCCGTCTTCGAATCTTTTACACATAATGGCTTCGGTAGATATACACTCCCGAGCGTAACGGCTCAATCTCACAAACTTTTGCTCATATTCGGTCACAGTCATGCGACCCTGTTTTAATTCCAAAAATTCTTTTCATTTTTGATCGATGAATCTCTGACTGATATATTTCTTACGGAACTCAATTTGAAAGAAGTCCCAAGTTACTTTTTCTTTCGAACCACGATACCAAAGATGTTCCACCGGTGATAGGCGGTGTCACGAAGTAGAGATATAGCACACTTTAGGCATTCATCTGGTGTACAGGATAGCTCATCAAGTACCCGAATAGTGTTATCAAGCCACATCTCGACTCGCTCTGCGTCATTATCATCATTGGCCTTGAATTCCTCGGCCCCATATTTTCTGATTTTATCAACGGGAGGGCTGCTAGACCTCATCGGATCTATCATCGGGGGTGCTGAAGGTACCGGAGTTGGATTATTCGGGGGTGGAGGTTGTTGTACAAATGATTAGTCTCGAATAAACTGGGTAAACCATTCATTCATCATCCGATAGAAGGCTTGTTTAGCCTCCCCATGGCTACCCGAAACCGGTCGAGAGTCTAATGGCACCGATCCACTTGCGAGACCAGCGCAATACTCTCCACATCATCGACTACGGCTTTATCGGGATCGGGATCCATTTACTATATAAAATACAATTGAAATTGTCAGAAGTCACCACACTATCATATATACACTTCAAAGGCATGTATAGCTAGACTCATACACACTACGGTAGTCCTAGAATCGACTAAATCGTAGCTCTCGATACCAATTAAATGTAACACCCCTTAACCCGTATCCATTCTTTGAACTACTAAGTATGAGGCGTTACGAACTAGACACAGATTTAGCACAGTCATTTATGGAATAAACCCAATACGCATATTTAAATTTTTCCATATCAACAAATAATGTTCAAGAATTACGTTACAAACCAGTTTCATAATGCAACACATCATTATTCATAATCCATACAAGTTTCGAATCAAGCTTCCACATAACAACACCAAATTTTGTATGTCCAACATATATATAATTACATCTATTTCATTAGCCGAATATCAACATATCATTTTATACATTCTACAATTATGCATATTAAAACGGATAGGTCCATGATACTCTATTAACCTTTCATTCACACATGTGACACTCGAATATTATAGCATTACTAAATATACACATCATGCTATCATGAGATGTGCAATGTCCCTAAAATAAAAGCCATGTCCAACCATAATCATCAATTCATCCTACCTTATTAATTAATGGACACAGAGATCATTGAATAACCTACCAAACACACATGATATGTGACTAATCTAAAATATATATATTCAACTAATCCATTGACCATATATTCGGTCTTCAATTTAAAACTTCAATGATCAACACAAAGCATTAGTATATACAATTTCATAATCATCTCTGAATTATAACCAAACACATAATAATTTAAGAAGAGATATTCGCACGACATAATATGCATACTTATACATATATATGATCATTTCTATATAACTACATTTAACTTTCAAGCCTAATATGCGTATGTCTTATACCAAAGATTAAAACAGATCAGTTATATCAAACATTCAAACGATGCTTAACACAAAAAATAACAACCTTATTCGCAAGGCCATATATATACATTTACAAAACCGAACATCATTCATTACTTATCAAAATTCAGCCTATACATGCCTTTGATTCAAAAGTAAACATATATACCAAAGAGAGTTATAGTGTGGTCGACTTTCTTGATGATCCCCGAGCCCGTAGTTGAATCAACGATCTATAAAACAGAAATACAAACACATACAGAGTAAGCTCACTAGCTTAGTAAGTTTTAAGCAAAAGATAATTCACTAATCAAGCACTTAAACACTTTTAACCAATAATTATAGGACATTTTATATGTACATTTCGATATGAAATTGATACAAAGCCGAATACTAGTAATATATTAACTCAATTACTTATGCTTCACTACCATCAACCTGCAACTCATTAAAGCACAAAGTACATATATTACATGAATCACATGTTTATAATCATATAAATTCAACATTCATATCAACTACATTATCACCCTAAAAATTCTGTTATATATATATTCATACACGTCGATTATAAGCTCAAAATCACATAACACCATTCTTAACATAATATTTCAACTCGAGTAACATTAATCACAACTTACCTTACTTCTAATGAATTCAGATGGGACTTATGCTTACCTGAGTTTTTAACTCAATAGATTAACTATGTTACACCTAGAGCAATTTATAGTTCCTTCGTTTTAATGTATCACCAGCATTAAGCCTGCTAGGCACGAAGCCCGAATATATCACCGGCACTAAGCCTGCTAGGCACGAAGCTCGAATATATCACCGCACTAAGCCCGCTGGGCAAGAAGCCCGAATATGTCACCGGCACTAAGCACGCTAGGCACGAAGCCCGAATATGTCACGGCACTAAGCTCGATAGGCACGAAGCCCGAATATGTCACCGGCACTAAGCTCACGCTAGGCACGGCTTGAATATCAACACATTCAACCATGCGATACACATTACTTAGTACTAAACTATCAACCATCTCATATTCTTCATTTTACTTTCACCTATTAATCCAAACATACATATTCACATTGTACTAACCAAATTAATTTCACTACAAACTCATACTCCACATTCGGCCAACATGTATATTTATGCTTTAAATTTTAAAACATCATCATATACTATGTTCATAAATAATTCTTTGATGTATACTTGCTTAAAGACTTACCTCGACTGTCGACGGACCGCGAAACCTGCTACTCGAGAACCTTTGTTTTCCCTCGATCCAAACTCCTTTTTCTTTTTCTTGATCTAAACACATTAAAATTTAGCTCATTCAAGTACATTTCATCTCAATTTAGTCCCTAAGCATATAATTAGGCAATTTACCATTTTACCCCTACTATTTCACATTTTCATAATTTAGTCCTATTTGCATAAAACACAAAATACACAAAATTTCTCAACACTACTTAAGGGCCGAATATGTATAGGGACTATACAAGTCCATTTCTTTCATTTATTTCACAAATAAGCCCATCTAAAAATTTATTTTTGCAATTTAGTCCAAAATACTCAAATTCACTAAAATTTCCAATACAAAATATACTAATCTTTAACATATCTTTAAAATAAAATTATCAAACATCAAAAGCTACATGAACACATTAATGGCCGAATATCAAACATGCTTAGATTCAAAAATTTCAACATGGGTAAGCTACCGTTCGAAGCAACGATCTCAAAAACGTAAAAATTATCAAAAACTAAAAATCACACATACCTTAATCAAGCAATTTGATTGCCGAAATTCAAAGTTCCCTAACCCTTATTCTTTTCTCCATATTCGGCCAAGGAAGAAATGAAAGATAATGGCTTATTTTTTTATGATATTTTTAACTAATAGTATGTTATTTAACTAATTACTAACCTAACCTTATAATATAAAATTCCATAATATATAACTTAAGGTTATTCTTGACATAAGCCACCCACTAACTCAAAAATGGGTTATTTACCTTTTTAATACTCCACTTTAAAAAGCCATCATCAAATAGGCACTTTTCACTATAGCTTGAGACTTTTAAAATTTACGCGATTAAATCCTTTTTATCAAATTAAGCACCCAAACGATGAAATTTTTCTACGAAACTTTCACACATATTAATTCACATATAATAAACACAAAATATAATATTAAAATATTTCTCGGACTCGGATTCATGGTCCCGAAACCACCATTCCGATTAGGGTCAAATTCAGTCTGTTACAAGTAGAGCTTTCCATCCTCAGACTGACGGTCAGTCAGAGAGAGTTATCAAGTACTTGAAGATATTCTTAGATGTTGTGTATTGGAATTTTAAGGTAGTTGGGAGAAATACTTGTCGTTAATAGAGTTTGCCTATAATAATAGTTATCAATCGAGTTTGAAGATGGCACCTTATGAAGCTTTGTATGGACGTAAATGTCGCACACCTTGTATTGGACAGAGCTTAAGGAAAATCAGATTTACGGGGTTGATCTAGTCAAAGAAACAGAAGAGAAAGTAAATGTCATCAGATATTGCTTGAAAGCAGCTTCAGATAGACAGAAATCCTATGCAGATTTGAAAAGAAAAGAAATTGAGTTTCAAGTTGGTGATAGGGTATTCTTGAAAGTATCCCCGTGGAAGAAAGTTCTCAGATTTTGCAAGAAAGGCAAACTAAGTCCACGTTTTATTGGACCATTTGAGGTGATTGAGAGAGTTGGGCCATTGGCATATCGGTTAGCTTTGCCGACTGAGTTAGAGAAGATTCATGATGTGTTTCATGTGTCTATGCTACGTCTTTATGGTTCAGATTCATCGCATGTGATTTCGCAGACAGAGGTTGAGATTCAGCCAGATAAGACTTACGGTGAAGAACCGGTAAAAATTCTAGCTCGAGAGGTTAAGCAATTAAGGAACAAAAGTATTGCACTTGTGAAAGTATTATGGAATAGGCATGGGGTAGATGAGGCTACATGGGAGCCCGAAGAGATTTTGCGAAAACAGTACCCAAATCTCTTCACAGGTAAGATTTTCGGGGACGAAAATCCCTAAAGGGGGGAGAAATGTAACATCCCGAAATAGGGCCTAAATGGAACAGTAGTTGCGAAACCACGAACCTGAGATGGAAAAGTTTATTTCAATTAATTATTATGATTTACCGAGTGATTAAATACATGTGTTAGAGTATCGATAAGAAATTTTATTGATTGCATGCTTAAATTGCCTATTAGGACTTGTTTGCAAAAGTTGCTAAATAGGGGTTCTAATTCATAGAGTACTTGATTGAACTGGGGGTTTGAAGTAGGAGTCCTTAAATGGTAATTAGACCATTATATTTTCCATGGACAAAAATGGACATACATAGATAAAAATAACTAAAGTTTTAATGAAGGGCATTTTAGTCATTTGGAATTAAAAAGGAATTAAAAGGGAAAAAGATGGCAAAATGTTGTCCATCTTCATCATTTGGCCGAAATTTCAAAGGGGACACCATAGCTAGGGTTTCTTCAACTTCTCAAGCTCATAGTAAGTGCATCTAAGCCCTGCTTTTAATGTTCTTTACGTTTTGGAGTCCCAAAGAATTTGATTTAGCTTAATCTAGCAATAATTTAACCTAGGGTTCATTTTTGGAAAAATACCCATTGGTGAAATGTGTTTATTTTGATGTTTTATGATAGTATATGAAGTCTGAAATTATGTTAAACAACTTTTGCTAAGCGATTTTAAGTGAAAACGAGTAAAACGGCTTAATCGGTAAAAATACCTAATGTTCATAAGTACATGTTAGAGTGAGAATTTGATGTTGCCATAGAAGGGAAAAATGATCAGCATGTCATAAAACATAAGAATAAGGGACAAAGTTTAATTTCTAAGCTTTGGAGCAAATGTGTAAATATGTAAAAGTTTAGGGGAAAAATTGTAATTTTGCCAAAGTTAGAGTCAAGGACTGTTTTAATAAATGTGAGTATTAAATAAGCTAAATTGGCTATTATAGATCAAGAGGAACGAAATCCAGAGTTAGACCGGGGAAAGAAAAAGATAGTGGACTAAATCAATATAGTTGATCGTATTTTGTTCCGAGGTAAGTTTGCGGTAAATAAATGTAATATTCTATTATTTTACATTTAATACAATCAAATTACAGCATTTACATATTTATTCTATAAATTTATCATTTAAAGACTCAAGCATGAATTGACGGAGAAGCAATCTCAGAAAGTCCTTGTTGAACCCTAGGAATGTGTAGGATACAAATGTCATGACATTAGGGTTTAAGGAAATCATGTAAGACCATGTCAAGATATGGAATTGATAAGTTACTATAAGGCAAAGATCCCATGTAAGACCATGCCAAGGCATGGAATTGGTGAGTTCATAAGGCAAGGATACCACGTAAGACCATGTCAAGACATGGCAATGGTAAGTTTCAAAAGGAAAGGTACCCGTGTATCCTTAGTATTCCAAGTGGTTCAACGGAAAATTCAAAGAGTATACCAAAGGAAAGGTAAGACAAGTTCATGCTAAAAAGGTACAGGTAAGAATTCAAAACTTAAGCATATTGAGTTAGAGGCTTAAATGATCTTGATAAGAAAAGAATAAGATAATTCATTAAGAATGTTGTTATTCATTTACATGCAAACTTACTAAGCTTTATGCTTACTCCCATTCCTTTCTCTCTTTTTATATTATCGCAAGCCAACTCGGGGATCTCAAGGACGTCGGAGATCGTTTCACACTATCAAAGGATTATCTCAGTATTTTGTGACTCGAAACGTTTTAAGTTATGGCATGTATAGGGACTTAGCCATTTTGTGTGTATGTCCTTATGATATGGCTAAATAATGGATTGTAAATACTTTATAATGATTAACCATTAAAATGGCTAAATAAGAACATGTTTTGGGTGTTATGTATGCCTAAATGATTGTTATTACAAAGAAATTATGAAACAGTAAAATTTGCAAAGGAACAGTTTTTGGACAGAAACAGTGACGTGATTTTGAAAAATCACTAAGGATATTAGAAATGGAATTAAGGTGTGAATGAGGTATATAATTAAATCTTATTGAGTCTATTTTTATATCAAAAGAAACGGTGTAGGCAAAAGAATAGTATATTATGAGATAATTGATTTTTAGTGAAGAGGGGTCAGAACCGTCGGACAGTGTAACAGGGGAGACTTTAACTAATAAACTGTACTAATTGGCCACACCAAAAATTCTGGAAAAATTATATTAAGAAGATATATGAGTTTAGTTTCAAGGAAAATTTACGGATCTAAATTTCAAGTTTTTTAACTCGAGTTATAGTCAATTTAGTGACTATGACGCAAATGGACAGTTTTATTATGAATAGGGAAATAAATTGTTTTGATTTGTTTAAGAAATCAGAAAATTTTTAATGTTTCCGGTTAGGTCCCGAACCGTTTCAATTGCATGTTTTAGGGCCTTGAAGGCCCTTTTTAGGAACATACTGGATGTATGTGAATGAATTAATTTAAAAGAAAATTTTTATGCCTTGAACTAGTAAGTTAAGTCTGGTAATGCCTCGTGCTCGACTCTGGCGACAGTCTCGGGTAAGGGGTGTTACAATTATCTAGCCAAAACTCGGCTCTCTCTGGATCATCATCAACTGTAGCTTTAAACTCTTCAGCTCCGTATTTTTGAATCTTATCAACTGGAGGCTTATTCAGTCGTTAAAATTCAATAACTTGAAGAGCTACGGGAACCGGCTGGGGATTAAGTGGGGGTGGAGGTTGTTGAGCAGCCGGATTTGTTCGAACAAACTCCTTAAACCACTCGTTCATCATTTGGAAGAAGGTTTCTCTAGCCTCTCCTCCCTGGCTACCGGATACGGGTCTAGATTCAAATGGCGCTGTCCCTTAAATGGGAGCTGGCGCATTACTTTCAACATCATCAGCTATAGCTCGATTGGGATCCATTTACTATATAAAAACGTAATTTAAATTGTCAGGAGATATCACACTATCACAGGTTATATATGGCATGTATAGCTAGACTCTCACACACGCTACGTTTGTCCTAGAATCGACTAAACTGTAGCTCTGATACCAATAAATGTAACACTCCTCACCCGTATTCTACGTCAGAATAGGGTTACGGAGTATTACCGGACTTATAAAGCAATTAAACATTCACTTAGCAAACATTTTCACAATACATGCATTTATCATTCAATATCAATCAATTCGTCCCTAATACGAGCCTACAAAGCCCTAAACATGCATTGGGAGTGGTTCAGGACTAAACCGATAACTTCAGAAACTTTTTGAGCGCTTATTATTTTTTTCTCAAAACAAGAGACATACGCCCGTGTGGCCCGACCGTGTGTTTCACACGGCCAACAGACACGCCCATGCCACAGGTCGTGTGGACATTCAAAATGGGAGCACATGGCCATGTCCCAGCCCGTGTTCGACCCCCTGTAACTCTCTGACTTGGGTCACACGGCCAACACACATGCCCGTGTGGCTAGCCCGTGTGCCCTAAATATGGCCATACACGCCCGTGTGCCAGGCGGTGTGCTAGGTCGTGCCAATCCTGTAGGGTATACTGACTTATGCCACACGGCCATGTCACACGCTCGTGTGTGAGGCCATGTGGACCATACTGACTTGGTTTTTAAGTCATCACCAGGGGACACACGGCCGTGTAACCTAATCGTGTGTCACACACGGCTGAGACACATGCCCGTGTCTCTACCAATGTGGACAAAAATAGGCTATTTACCAAGCCATCAAGCCACCCCAAATTGCACACACCTACATAATTCAAATGGTACTCATTCATAGCATAAGTGTGCATCCAATTCAACCACAATCAAGGCTAAAACATACCATTTCATTACCAACAACTAACATGCTTATAATCTCATTTTTTACTTATTCAAACCATACTAACTTCACATATTCAAATCATCTAATTAAACCTTTCCAAACATGCATCATAATGCACCAATTCACAAGAACATAGCTTCTCAATTATCAACTATTTGACATTCAAATTACCTATTATCAATAAGCATCATGAATCCAACCTTAATCACATAACATAAACCATATGCACACATATATATAAATACATAACCACATCAACCAAAATAAGCCAACTCACATGGCCAAATATACAAATCAAACCTTAGACATTTACAAGCCAATTAAAATGGCTAATTTCATAAACACCACATTTATCAAAATAACCAAAGTCCCTATACATGCCATATAACCCAAAACTTATTTTCAAAGGTACCAAGTGATAGTTGGATAGTGTGAAGCGATCTCTGACGGTCCCCGAGTTCGAGCTAGCTTTGAAATCACTATAAAATACAGAGAAATACATAAAGTAAGCTTTATAGCTTAGTAAGTTCATATAGCATTTAAAATCAACTTACCAAATGAGCACAATTTAAACAAATAAAACATAATATACAATTCACATATAGAATCATCATCCTATCACAATTTCATTCACAAGATTAGTTATCACTTTCATAATCTCCTTATTTCAATGCTTGTACGGTTCACGTACAAACCTAAACCATTCTGTACCAAACTCATACTCATTCACATCTTTGATGTACCCGTTGAACCATTCAAAATATTATTGGATACTCGGGAAACTCGCACAATAAGTGCCAAATAAATAGCTTGTAATAGCCCGGTTTAGACCCTAGTCCGAACAGTGGTTTTGAGACCACAAATCTGATGATAGAAAAATATTTTAATATTATTTTTGGTGTTTATAATATGTGATTGAGCATGTGTGAAAGTTCTGTGTGAAAATTTTATCGATTGTGTGCTTAATTAGCAAAAAGAACTTAATCGCATAAAATGTAAAAGATGTGTTTTGAATGTTAAAATGCTTAATAGGCATGGCTTATTAAATGAGAAGTCCTTATGTTGATATTAGACCATTGATAGATGGGATGGACAAAAATGGGCTTATATTAGTGGAATTTTAATGTTTTAATTAAAGGTTAAAATGGTAATTGAGTTATTAAGTTATTATTAAATAAAACAAATAATTAAATGGCCATTTTATCATCTTATTTGTGCCAAAACTTGAAAGAAAAAGAAAGAAATAGGGCTTTGAAGCATTCTGCCATAGTTGCTCAAAATCAAGGTATGTTTTGAGCTCGATTTTTGATGATTTCTATGTTTTTGTGATCGTTGCTTAGTGTTCTCTCAAGCCCATGCTCTAATTTTAGAATTTGTTGGTGATTTTGAGATATTCCATTGATGAATGTTTGAGCTTTATGATAGTTGGTGATGAAATATAAAAGATATGTGATAGATTAACATATTTTGTCTTTGAAATTTTGGTGGATTTGAGTAATTTGGGCTAAATTGAGAAAAGTGTAAATTGAAGGATTAAAATGTGAAATAAATGAAATATGTTGGCTTGTATGGATATAAGGAGAATTCGGCTAGGCATGGGTGAAATGAAATTATGTGTATTTGATGATTTTATGAAATAGGGACTTAAGTGTCGAAATGTGAAAATGTGAGGGCTATTTAGTAAAATGCCCTAAATATATGTATTTGGATTAAATTGAATGATTTTTTGATTGAATGAGATAAATTTGAATATATATATAGATTAAGAAAAGAGAGATTTGGATCGAGATCGAGGCAAAGACAAGGTGCTCGATTAACTGACTAGTCTCGGTATTTCTACGTCCGAGGTAAGTTCGGATATAATACATGTTATTGAGTTTATGTTTAAGTGCTATGAAATGAAGAATTATGTGACTATTGGATTGGAAATGTTATATGTGAAATTGAGAAATGTGGTACTAAGTGTGCGTAATTAGAATTGAGACGGAGGTGATTAGCACTGTGTGTGCGAAATAATAGAAGCTTCGACTATATTGATTGCCACTGTGTGTACGATACCGAGTTAGAATCGGTTTAAAGTAAAGGCACTAAGTGTACGATAATATTTGAGCTTCGGCTATAAATTTGGCACTAAGTGTGCGAATAAATTGAACAAATAAAAAGGTTGATCGAAATGAAGTATTAAGCATTGAGTAGCATGAATGGTCAATAACTAAGTGTTGGCTAAGGTACGTACGGAACCTATGTGGTTGATGAAATTGTAAATGGATATATGGATGGTTGAGTGAACATATTAGTTATGGAAGATATGGTATATATATTTATGTGTTGATCTATGTGATAAATTAATTTGTATATTGTAATTGAATCATTGAGTTAAATGTATTATATTACGAACTTACTAAGCTCTAAAGCTTACTGTGTGAAGTGTTTCTCTGTTTTTCAGTGTCATTTAAAGCTAGCTCAAATTCGAGGATCGTCAGCGACTCAATCACACTATCGGCTATCTATTTTTGGTACTTTTGGAAAGATGTATAAATTTGAATATGGCATGTATAGGCTAGTTGATATGGCATGTTTTGAAGTGTATGAACTTAGACATGTGATTTGGCTTGGTAGCAAATGACTTTGGTATATGTTTAGATTGGTTAATATGTGAATGTTTGTTCTAGTGAATGACTTTATGGTGTGTTTTGGTAACATGGAGATAGTGATTTCATGCTATGATGTGGTTGAGATTATATGGTGCATGAATTACAAGTTTTTATCATGTAATTGGTACTTCGGATTGATAGGTATAGATGGATTTGTTTGGAATAATGAATGATGATGTTAAGAGATTAAACTGAGTTTGTTTTGGTATGTTTGAATGCTATTTGAGGTGTGATATTGAATTGGTTTATGCCTGTAGGTGAGACCCTAAGTGTGGGTGCCAATTTGGCCTTGGAAATGGCCTATAATTGCCCACACAGTTGAGCACACAGGCGTATGGCTCGACCGTGTCATTTGAGTTTGCAAATTGGAACAAGTCAGGCTTGACCACGGGCTGGACACACGAGCGTGTCCAAGGCCGTGTGATGCAAGTTAGGCTCGACCACAGGTGAGGCACACGGGCTTGTCTCAGGCCGTGTGGTCAAGTCAGTATGTATGCCCTGTTTTTCCACGGCTCGGACACATGGGCGTGTCTGAGGCCGTGTAAGGCACACGGTCTGCCCACACGGGCGTGTGACCTCTGTAGTTTGGAAAAATGTTTGATTTTCGAAAAAATTTCGTATGATCCTGGTTCAGTCCCGACCTATTTCTAATGCATGTTTAAGGTCTCGTAGACCTCATTAAGGGACTATATGTTTGTATTCTGATATGATTAGACAATGTTATATTTTGTGATACAAAATGATTGTAAAAGTTTTCCGATTGTCCGGTAATGCCTCTTAACCCTAGTCAGGCGATGGATACGGGTTAGGGGTGTTACATTTGATTGGTATCAGAGCTACGATTTAGTCGATTCTAGGACTAACGTAGTGCGTGTGAGTTTAGCTATACATGCCATATATATAATTGTGATAGTGTGATGAATCCTGATTGGTATCAGAGCTACGGTTTAGTCGATTCTAGGACTAACGTAAAATGTGTTTTTACATAGCAAATGGATCCCGATCGAGCAGTTGTTGATGATGTAGAGAGCAATGCACCTGCTCCCGCTCAATGGACAGTGCCAACTGAATCTAAGCCAATTGCTAGTAGCCAAGAGGGAGAGGCTAGACAAGCCTTCTTTTGAATGATGAGTGAGTGGTTTTCAGAGTTCGTTCGAACGAATCTGCCTGCTCCACAACCTCCACCCCATAAGTACCCGTTGGGCCACAAGTTGTAGATTTGATCCGATTGAATAAACCTCCTGTAGATAAAATCTGAAAGTACGAGGCCAAAGAGTTTAGGGCCACAGTTAATGATGATGCCGAGCGAGCTGAGTTTTTGCTCGAGAATACAGTCTAAGTGTTTGATGAGATGTCATTGACTCCCGATGAATGATTGAAATGTGCTATTTTATTATTGAGAGATACGGCATATAATTAGTTGAAAACGTTGATATCCGTGGTACAGAGAGAGAGAATCACCTGGGATTTCTTTCAAGTTAAATTTCGAAAGAAGTATATCAGTCAACGATTCATATATTAGAAACGTAAAGAGTTTTTAGAGCTGAAACAAGGCCACATGTCTGTTACTGAGTATGAACGAGAGTTTGTGAGATTGAGCCAATACGCACGGGAATGTGTTTCAACCGAAGCTACTATGTGTAAACGTTTCATTGAAGGGCTGAATGAAGACATTAAATTGCTGGTTGGAATACTTGACTTGAATGAATTTGTTGTGTTAGTTGAAAGAGCCTGCAAAGCCAAGGAACTTAACAAAGAAAAGAAGAAAGCCGATTCTGAAGCTAGAGATGAAAGAAAAAGATCGATGAGCAAGTCGTATCAACCTCCATCAAAGAGATTCAGGGATGCAGCTAATCACTCAAATGTTTCGATTGGACATTCAAGTAGAGATCAAATTAAACAGAATGTTAGTTCTAAAACACAAGTTCCAATTGAATCGAGTGTTGGAAGTGTTATAAATGTGGATCACGAGACCATTTCATTCGTGATTGCCCAGAATTAGCTAAGAAAGACAATGTACAGAATGCGAGACCGAGTAACATGACAGCTAGAGGTAGACCATCCAGAAACACTGGGAATATGAGTGGTAGCCAGAGAGGGACAATAGATACAGCTGTGAGATCTGAGGCGAGAGCACCTACCCGAGCCTATGCTATTCGTGCTCGAGAAGAAGCATCATCTTCAGACGTCATTACTGGTACTTTTACTCTATTTGATACTGATGTGGTTACATTGATAGATCAAGGATCTACTCATTCCTATGTGTGTGTAAATCTAGTATCTAGTAAGACTCTGCCTGTTGAGTCTACTAAATTTGTAATTAGAGTATCGAACCCCTTAGGCAAGTGTGTTCTGGTTGATAAAGTATGGAAGAACTGTCCATTGATGTTTCGAGATGTTTGTTTTCCGGCTAATTTGATGCTGCTACCATTTTATGAATTTGATATAATTCTGGGTATGGATTGGCTCACTTTGCATAATGCTGTTGTGAATTGTAAACTAAAAAGTATTCATTTGAGAAGTCAGAATGGTGAGATAGTTCGAATTGAATCCAGTGATTTGAATGGGTTACCGGCTATGATCTAAGTGATGAAAGCTCAGAGTTATGTAAAAAGGGGTTGCGAAGCTTATCTTGCGTATGTGATAGATACAAAAGTGAATGAAAAGAAAGTTGAATCTGTACCTGTAGTTTGCCAGTTCCCAGATGTGTTTCCTAAAGAACTACCAGGATTAACTCCGATACGAGAAGTTGAGTTTGGCATTGAATTAGTGCCGGGGACTACTCCTATATCATTAGCTCCGTATAGAATGGCACCAACAGAATTGAAAGAGTTGAAGTCTCTGTTACAAGAGTTGACCGATAGAGGATTTGCCCGACAGAGTTTCTCGCCTTGGGGTGCTCCTGTGTTGTTTGTGAAAAAGAAAGATGGCACTATGAGGATGTGTATTGATTACTGACAGTTGAACAAAGTGACGATAAAGAATAAATATGCTTTGCCTCGTAATGATGATTTGTTTGATCAGCTGAAATGAGCTACAGTGTTTTCTAAGATAGATTTGAGATCGGGCTATTATCAGCTATAAGTCAAAGAATCGGATGTGCTAAAAAATGCTTTCAGAATGAGGTACGGACATTATGAATTTTTAGTAATGCCTTTCGGACTAACGAATGCTCCTGCAGTGTTTATGGATTTAATGAATCGGATATTCAGACCATATTTGGATCGATTCGTTGTTGTGTTTATTGATGACATTCTGATTTATTCTTGTGATGAGACGCAACATGCCAAGCATTTGAGAATTGTGTTACAGACTCTGCGTGAGAAGCAATTGTATGCAAAGTTTAGAAAATGTGAGTTTTGGTTGCATGAAGTTGGTTTTCTGGGACATATTGTGTCAACATCAGGTATACGAGTTGATCCGAGCAAAATTTCTGCTATTTTGGAGTGGAAGCCTCCGAGAAATGTGTCTAAAGTTTGTAGTTTTTTAGGACTAGTGGGATATTATAGACGGTTTGTGAAAGGCTTCTCGATGATTGCGATTCTATTAACGAAATTGGTACAGAAAGATGTTAGATTCGAGTGGTCAGAAAGATGCCATCAGAGTTTTGATCAGTTGAAAGTATTGTTGACGGAAGCACCAGTGTTAGTTCAACCTGAATCGAGTAAAGAATTTATAGTTTACAGTGATGCATCGTTGAATGGTTTGGGCTGTGTGCTGATACAAGAGGGCAGAGTTGTAGCTTATGCTTCGAGACAATTAAAGCCGCATGAAAAGAACTACATGACGCACGATCTTGAATTAGCCGCGATTGTATTTGCATTAAAGATTTGGCGTCATTACCTATTTGGTGAGAAATGTCACATTTACACGGATCACAAGAGTTTAAAGTATCTGATGACTAAAAAAGAATTGAATTTGAGACAGCGAAGATGGTTAGAATTACTAAAAGATTATGAACTAGTGATTGATTATCATCCGGGTAAAGCTAATGTTGTTGCTGATGCTTTAAGCCGGAAGTCTTTATTTTCTTTGCGAGCAATGAGTACTCAGATAAATCTGTGTGATGATGGTTTGGTTTCAGCAGAATTGAAAGTGAGGTCAATGTTTATACGTCAGATTTGTGATGCTCAGAAAAAGTGATGCTGAGATAATGGCAAAACGAGTTCAATGTGATTTAAATTCTGATTCAGAATTTCGAGTTGATAATGATGACTGTTTGAGATTCAGAGATTGGATTTGTGTTCCGAATAATTCAGAGTTGATTCAGTTGATTTTAAACGAAGCTCATAATAGTCGTATGGCTATTCATTCGGGAAGCTCAAAAATGTATAATGATCTGAAACAGTTTTATTGGTGGCATGGTATGAAACGAGACATCTCAGAGTTTGTTTCGAGATGTATAGTTTGTCAGCAAGTTAAAGCTGAACATCAGGTTCCATCTGGTTTGTTACAACCGATTATGATCCCTGAGTGGAAATGGGAGAGAATCATGATGGACTTTGTGTCGGGACTACCTTTATCTCCGAGAAAGAAAGATGCAATCTGGGTGATAGTTGACAGATTGACGAAATCAGCTCATTTTGTTCTGGTGAGAAAAGATTATTCACTTGATAAATTAGCTGAATTGTATATTTCTGAGATTGTAAGATTGCACGGGGTGCTACTATCCATTGTAACTGATATAGATCCAAGATTTACTTCGCGATTTTGGAAGAAATTACAAGAGGCTTTAGGCACGAAGTTGTATTTCAGTACTGCATTTCATCTTCAAACGGATGGTCAATCCGAGCGGATTATTCAAATTCTGGAAGATATGTTGAGATACTGCATTCTTGAATTTGACAGCACGTGGGAAAAGCATTTGCCGTTGATCGAATTTGCATACAATAATAGTTTTCAATCTAGCATCAAAATGGCACCATACGAGGCTCTTTATGGTCGTAAATGCCGAACTCCATTGTATTGGACTGAGCTGAGTGAGAATATGATTCACGGGGTTGATTTGATTAAAGAGACTGAGTAGAAAGTGAAAGTGATACGTGACAGCTTGAAAGCAGCGTCAGATGGTCAGAAATCTTATGCAGATTTGAAACGAAAAGATATTGAGTTTCAGATCGGTGATAAAGTGTTTTTGAAAGTATCTCTGTGGAAGAAAATATTTCGATTTGGCCGAAAAGGCAAGCTGAGTCCGAGGTTCATCGGGCCGTATGAGATCATTGAACGAATTGGGCCAGTTGCTTATAGATTGTTGTTGCCACCTGAGCTAGAAAAGATTCATAATGTGTTTCATGTATCGATGCTTCGACAATACAGATCTGATCCATCGCATGTGATTGCTCCTACTGAGGTTGACATTCAGTCAGATTTATCGTATAATAAAGAACCGATCTGAATTTTTGTACGAGAGATTAAAGAGTTGAGAAACAAGAAAATTTCTTTAGTGAAAGTGTTGTGGCACAAACACGGGGTGGAAGAGGCTACGTGGGAGCCTGAAGATGTTACGAGAGATCAATATCTGAACCTATTCACTAGTAAGATTTTTGGGGACGAAAATCCATAAGGGGGGACAGTTGTAACAGCCCGGTTTAGACCCTAGTCAGAATAGTGGTTTCAAGACCACAAATTCGAGGTCAGAAAAATATTTTAATCTTTTTTTTGGTGTTTATAATATGTGATTGCGCATGTGTGAAAGTTCTGTGTGAAAATTTTATCGATTGTGTGCTTAATTAGCAAAAAGGACTTAATCGCACAAAATGTAAAAGCTGTATGCTGAATGTTAAAGTGCTTAATAGGCATGGCTTATTAAATGAGAAGTCCTTATGTTGATATTAGACCATTGATAGATGGGATGGACAAAAATGGGCTTATATTAGTGGAATTTTAATGTTTTAATTAAAGGTTAAAATGGTAATTGAGTTATTAAGTTATTATTAAATAAAATAAACAATTAAATGGCCATTTTATCATCTTCTTTGTGCCGAAACTTGAAAGAAAAAGAAAGAAATAGGGCTTTGAAGCATTCGGCCATAGTTGCTCAAAATCAAGGTAAGTTTTGAGCTCGGTTTTTTATGATTTATATGTTTTTGTGATCGTTGCTTAGTGTTCTCTCAAGCCCATGCTCTAATTTTAGAATTTTTTGGTGATTTTGAGATATGCCATTGATGAATGTTTGAGCTTTATGATAGTTGGTGATGAAATATGAAAGATATGTGATAGATTATCATATTTTGTCTTTGAATTTTTGGTGGATTTGAGTAATTTGGGCTAAATTGAGAAAAGTGTAAATTGAAGGATTAAAATGTGAAATAAATGAAATATGTGGGCTTGTATGGATATAAGGAGAATTCGGCTAGGCATGGGTGAAATGAAATTATGTGTATTTGATGATTTTATGAAATAGGGACTTAAGTGTCGAAATGTGAAAATGTGAGGGCTATTTAGTAAAATGCCCTAAATATATGTATTTGGATTAAATTGAATGATTTGGTGATTGAATAAGCTAAATTTGAATATATATATATATATATCAAGAAAGAGAGATTTGGATCGAGATTGAGGCAAAGACAAGGTGCTCGATTAACTGACTAGTCTCGGTATTTCTACGTCCCAGGTAAGTTCGGATATAATACGTGTTATTGAGTTTATGTTTAAGTGCTATTAAATGAAGAATTATGTGACTATTGGATTGGAAATGTTATATGTGAAATTGAGAAATGTGGTACTAAGTGTGCGTAACTGGAATTGAGACAAAGGTGATTAGAACTGTGTGTGCGAAATAATAGAAGCTTCGGCTATATTGATTGCCACTGTGTGTGTGATACCGAGTTAGAATCGGTGTAAAGTAAAGGCACTAAGTGTGCGATAATATTTGAGCTTCGGCTATAAATTTGGTACTAAGTGTGCGAATAAATTGAACAAATAACAAAGGTTGATCGAAATGAAGTATTGAGCATTGAGTAGCATGAATGGTCAATAACTAAGTGTTGGCTAAGGTACGTACGGAACCTATGTGGTTGATGAAATTGTAAATGGATATATGGATGGTTGAGTGAGCATATTAGTTATGGAAGATATGGTATATATATTTATGTGTTGATCTATGTGATAGATTAATTTGTGTATTGTAATTGAATCATTGAGTTAAATGTATTATATTACAAACTTACTAAGCTCTAAAGCTTACTGTGTGAAGTGTTTCTCTATTTTACAGTGTCTATTTTTGGTACTTTTGGAAAGATGTATAAATTTGAATATGGCATGTATAGGCTAGTTGATATGGCATGTTTTGAAGTGTATGAACTTAGCCATGTGATTTGGCTTGGTAGCAAATGACTTTGGTATATGTTTAGATTGGTTAATATGTGAATGTTTGTTCTAGTGAATGACCTTATGGTGTGTTTTGGTAACATGGAGATAGTGATTTCATGCTATGATGTGGTTGAGATTATATGGTGCATGAATTACAAGTTTTTATCATGTAATTGGTACTTTGGATTGATAGGTATAGATGGATTTGTTTGGAATAATGAATGATGATGTTAAGAGATTAAACTGAGTATGTTTTGGTATGTTTGAATGCTATTTGAGGTGTGATACTGAATTGGTTTATGCCTGTAGGTGAGACCCTAAGTGTGGGTGGTAATTTGGCCTTAGAAATGGCCTATAATTGCCCATACGGTTGAGCACACAGGTGTGTGGCTCGATCGTGTCATTTGAGTTTGCAAATTGGAACAAGTCAGGCTTGACCACGGGCTGGACACACGGGCGTGTCTCAGGCCGTGTGATACAAGTTAGGCTCGACCACAGGTGAGGCACACGGGCTTGTCTCAGGCCGTGTGGTCAAGTCAGTATGTATGCCCTGTTTTGCCACGGGTCGGACACATGGGCGTGTCTGAGGCCGTGTAAGGCACACGGCCTGCCCACACGGGCGTGTGACCTCTGTAGTTTGGAAAAATGTTTGATTTTCGAAAAAATTTCGTATGATCCCGATTTAGTCCCGACCCATTTCTAATGCATGTTTAAGGTCTCGTAGACATTATTAAGGGACTATATGTTTGTATTCTGATATGATTAGACAATGTTATATTTTGTGATACAAAATGATTGTAAAAGTTTTCCGATTGTCCGGTAATGTCTCTTAACCCTAGTCAAGCGACGGATACGGGTTAGGGGTGTTACATAGCCGAAGTTATATTGATCTCGCACACTAAGTGCCAATATATATATATATAGTCGAAGCTATCTATATCACGCTCACTAAGTCGCAATATATATATAGCCGAAGCTATCTCGGTCTCGCACACTAAGTGCCAATACATGTCCGAAGCTATCTCGATCTCGCACACCAAGTGCCGATACATAGCTGAAGTTTCATCAAATATTTCCGTACAATTATATTCATCAACAATTCAATATAAAGCATTAAATCTCAATTATAATAATGCTTATTAACATGCGAACCTACCTCGGATGTAAAAACGACGAAACATGTCGATTAGTCGATAACTTTATTTTTCCCCCGATCTATATCCGAGTTTCGCTCTTCTTAATCTATATAATATCAAATTCAGCTTATTTAATTATCTCCCTATTCAATTTAATCCAAAACACTCATTAAATCATATTTACACTTTTTCCCTTAATATTTCAACATTTTTATAATTTAGTCCCTAGGCTCGTAAAACAAAATTCATTCAATTTCATCACAACCCAAGCCTAGCTGAATTTCTCTAATACTCATATCAGCCCATATTTCTCATTTATTTCACATTTTAACCACAAAGTTTTCATATTTCACAATGTAATCCCTAATTTGCATTTTCACTAAAAATCACTTTATAAAACTTGTATAATTCACAACCAACATTCATAATCTATCATAAAACATCAGAACACACATGTATTCATCATTGGCATCATTCAAAATATTTAACAATTTTGCAAAATAGTCCCTGGGCTGGATAGACCTAGCTGCAACAATCTCAAAAACGTAGAAATCATTAAAAACGGGACAAAAACGGACTTACAATTGAGTTAGGAAGCTTGGCTGAATGAAAAAGCTCAACAATGGCTTCCAAAAAAAACCTATTTTCGGTTGAAGATGTAGAAATAAAGATGATAATTGGCTTTGTTTTATTCATTTTATGTTTATTAACTAATTTACTAATTTTACCTTGATTAAAAACCATCAAAATTCATGATAATATGTCCATATATGTCCACTCATGTTTCAAATGGTCTAATTACAACATAAGGACCTCTAAATTAAGATTCCATAGCTATTAGATACCTTTAGCTAATGGAACTCCACTTTTACACTTTACGTGATTTAGTCTTTTTTTCTCAAAATAACTAATCAAACGATAAAATTTCTTAACAAAAAATTTACACAAACATATTATCATGCTTTAAACATTAAAATAATAATAAAATAATTATTTTGACTTCAAATTTGTGGTCCCAAAACCACTGTTCTGATTTAACTAAAAACGGGCTGTTACACTGCATCGGCAACAACATTCGCCTTTCCCAGATGGTACTTAATGGTACAATAGTAATCTTTAGTAACCCAATCCATCTCCTTTGCGTCAAGTTTAACTTTTTTTGGGTGAGGATATACTTAAGGCTCTTGTGATCCGTGTAGATAATACATTTCTCACCATAAAGATAGTGCCTCCAAATCTTGAGGGCAAAAATAATAGCTAAAAGTTTGAAATCATGGGTTGGATAATTACGCTCATGAGGTTTAAGTTGTCTCAAGGCGTAGGCCACAACCTTACCGTATTGCATCAAAACACAACCAAGAGTGATATGAGACACATCACTGTATACCACATAATCCCTCTTAGACTCTGGTTGAATCAGAACAGGTGCTTGAGTCAACAATAACTTAAGCTTTTCAAAACTCTCTTGCTACTCTTCAATCCACTTGAAAGGTGCACTTTTCCTCAACAACTTGGTCATCAGAGTTGCAATCAAGGAAAACCCTTCCACAAACCTCCTATAGTAGCTCACCAGTCTTAAGAAACTTTGGATTTCACTAACATTCTTAGGTTGCTTCCAGTCCAAGATAGCCTAAACTTTCTTTGGGTCGACATGGGTACCCTCAGTTGATACTACGTGTCCAAGAAACTCGCTTCATGGAGCCAGAACTCACACTTATTCAATTTAGCATATAGTTGTTTCTCTTGGAGAATCTGTATGACGACTCTCAAGTGCTCATCATGTTCTTTTTCAAATTTGGACTAGATCAAGATGTCGTCGATGAAGGCTGTTAGAGCATTCGTGAGACCAAAGGGCATAACAAGGAACTCGTAGTGACCATACCGAGTCTTAAAAGTAGTCTTAGGAATGTTCATCTCTTTCGCTTTCAACATATAGTATCCGGACCTAGTGGCCCACCTCCTCTTTTCTGGAATCCTACCTGGTGCATAGTGTCGGTTCACTTTAGCCGCAAGGACTTGTTTATGGGCCAAAGTTCATAACTAAAACCCGAGATGGACCAAATACCTCTGATTTGAAATTACCAAAATACCCTTAGTTTGAAAATTACCAAAATATCCTTAGATTTGTTAAATTACTAAAATACCCCTGATTGTAAAATTACCAGAATGCCCTTGATTTGTAGAGTCACCAAAATATCCCTAACTTACAAAATTACCAAAATACCCCTATTTTGCAAAATCACCTAAATACCCCTGTAGAGTAGATTTACGAAAATACCCTTAGGTAGTGAAATGACTAAAATACCCCTAAGTGTCGAATGTGTGAAAATGTGTATGTTGCATTCATGCGATATTTTGTTTAGGATGCATATGGGTGGGAATTATGGTACGGGGGAAGAATTTGAGGATCGCATAGTCGCTTGACGATCGTGGATCCACCGGTGGCTTTAAGCCCATTTTATGATTAGCAGCTTTGCTGCAACGTTGAGTAGTGTCGCTGATGGTGCTACCTTTGGTGTGTAGGGATGGGCGGGTTAATACTTATATCCCCACAGGTGTGTAGGGTTGGAAGGGAAATGGTGTGTAGCGGATGGATTTTTGGAGAGGGTTTGCATAATCTTCTTTCTGTGTGATATGACATAATATGATATGATATGATATGAGGTCATTGTGGGCTAAGGCCCAAGACCACTGATTTTGATAGGGCTTAGGCCCAATGTGATAATTGTATATTGAATTGAATGCCAAGGGTTGTAGGCACTGAGTTTCGAAACTCATACCCTTTATTTAATGTTTCAGGTGATCCTCAGTGAATCGCTCGACATGGGAGAGGACTCGGAGATGGCCACACTACAAGATGTTTAAATTTTTATTTATTTGTTTCAAAAGACATGGTTTTAATTTCTTTATTTTCGTTGGATGTAATAAGGCCTTGTACTCCGATTTGACTTTAGAAATTTTGGGTTTTATTGTTCCAACTATTTACTTAATTACTAAACCTAAAAAAATTTCTTATGTTTAAACTTGGGTTCTGAAATACTTAAAATATTATAATGGGCTTATATCACTACTTAACAAGACTTAAGGATTTTGGGCTTTTGGGTCTTAAATTTTCACTTAGCAAAATCGGTTGAATTGTGCCTTTAATGTGACATTCCCGGATTCGGTCATAACATCTGGGTCGGGTTTGGGCGTGTTACATTTAGTGGTATCAGAGCCTGGTTGCAAAGCTCGGGCTGTGAAATGGGCCTTAGATTTTTTTTTAAACAAGTAGATTAAGAAGTTTTTACAGGATTCTTGAAGTGTGGTTCACCGAGCCCTCGACGTCGAGCCAAGTAAGTTTTCTGTACTACATTTTTTTAAATTACGGAACTGTATAGATAATGGGCTACCTAAAAATAGGCTTTTAGAGACTAAAGCCCGTAGGAAACTTAAGCCTGTAGTGGATTCTCGACCGCATAATAACTTTAAAAAAATTGTTACTCGCATAAGACATGTGCCCTAAACTAGTGGAACTATGTACTAATTTCATAAAATTTTTAATTCAGAAATACGCAACGATGAGCGCTAGAAGAGGTGTAAGAGGCCGCGACAGAGGCCGTGGAAGTGTTAGGGCAGGATCGTCAGAGTCGGGCCATATGCCCAACGCTGGAGTAGGGGAGGCTCCGGCCTCACTAGTAGCTGAAAGGGGCCCATATGAACGGGCTGCCTCTACAGAAGATGCAGTATCGCAGGCCATGTTAAGAATCTTAGAAAGGGTCGTTGGGCCCAATAATGGTACGAGAAGTCGTGGGTCAATCGCGGAATGACTCCGAGCTAATGGGGCAGAGATTTTCAAAGGAGTAGCGGGGGTGGCCCCGAATATGGTGGAGTATTGGTTGGAAGCTACTAAAAGATCAATAGATGGCCTGGATTGCACGGCTGAACAAAAGTTAAAAGGGGCGATATCCTTACTTAGGTAGGAAGCCTATCAGTGGTGGTTGATCGTAAAGGACGGGAACCAACCGGAGCAGATCACTTGGGAGTTCTTTAAATTGACATTCCAGGGGAAGTACATTGGAGCGGCATATGTGGATGCCCGAAGGAAGGAGTTTTTGAATCTAACTTAGGGAGATAAGTCGGTAACAGAATACGAGGCTGAGTTTCTGCGCCTTAGTCGATATACCAAAGGGATAGTCACAACAGAGTATGAAAGATGCGTACAATTCGAGGATGGATTAAGGGATAACCTTAGGGTACTTATAGCTCCACAGAGGGAGCGAGATTTTGTGGTTTTGGTGGAGAAGGCAAAGATAGCAAAGGAGGTAAAGAGCACGGAGCGCCGCAACTGAGAGAAAGAGAAGGGCAAGAACAAGCAAAATATGGAACCTATGGGAGCCGGACAGAGGCCTATAAGGAGGGCTAGAGTGAATAGGTCGGTTAGAGCTGCGGCCCTTATTGTTGCTGCTAATAACGAAATACCACTTTCTGCTGGGTGTGGAAGAAGGCATCTGAGCGAATGTTAGAGAAGGATGGGAGCGTGTTTGGGCTGTGGATCTATGGAGCATAGGATTAGGGAGTGCCCGAGAAGGCTAGATCAGGAGCAAGCTGATGGTAGAGTAATTTTTAGCCACAGAGGGGTGGGCAATAACCACCAAGGGGCCGTGGTCAAGCCAGAGGGGGCAATGGCACAGGACGAGGACGTGGAGCACCGGGCAGAGGTGTAGGTTAGGTAGAGGCGAGACAGCCAGCGTTGGTGTATGCTGCTCGTCACAGAGAGGAAGGTGATGCACCAGATGTGATAACAGGTACGTTCCTTATTTGTGAGCTACCTTATATTGCGCTAATTCATGTGGGGTTGACACATTTGTACATTACATGCAATAGGACTGAAACTGTAGGGGTTGAGTTTGAAACAATTAAGAATGAAATGACTGTGTTAAGTCCTTTAGGGCAGTCAGTGAAAGTTAGTAAGCTGTTTAGGAATGTACCATTGGTAGTTCAAGGAGTTATTTTCTTAGCGGACTTGATGGAATTGCCATTTGATGAGTTTGACCTCATCTTAGGCATGGATTGGTTGACGAGGCACCAAGCAACTCTAGATTGTACTATGAAGCAGATGGTGTTAAGGACTGTGGAAGGTGATGAAGTGGCAGTGATCGGGGAACGACGTGATTACTTGTCGAACGTGATTTCAACTTTAAGGGCAGAAAAGTTGGTGAGGAAGGGCTGTGAAGCTTATTTAGCTTATATCAGTGATTTGGAATCTAAGAGTTTTACTTTCCAGGAACTGAAAACAGTAAAAGAATTCCCTGATGCTTTTCCGGAGGAATTGCCGGGGTTACCTCCCAATAGAGAGGTGGAGTTTGGAATAGATTTGTTACTTGGTACGGATCCAGTGTCCATCACACCCTATAGGATTGCACCGAAGGAGCTAGTGGAGTTGAAGGCTCAAATTCAAGAGTTGTTGGATCGTGGATTTACTAGACCAAGTGTGTCTCCATGGGGAGCACCGGTATTATTCGTGAAGAAGAAGGATGGGTCCATGAGGATGTGCATCGATTAAAGGCAGTTGAACAAGTTAACCATTAAGAATAAGTACCCTCTGCCTAGGATAGATGACCTTTTCGATCAACTTAGGGGAGCTTCAGTTTTCTCGAAGATTGATTTGCGTTCGGGGTACCATCAACTGAGGGTTAAGGAAGCAGATGTGTATAAGACAGCTTTCAGAACTCGTTATGGATATTACGAGTTTTTGGTAATGCCGTTTGGGCTAACAAACACACCTGCTGCTTTTATGGATCTCATGAACCGTGTTTTTCAACCGTACCTAGACCAGTTCGTAGTAGTCTTCATAGATGACATCGTATACTCAAGAACGGAGGTTGATCATGATGCACACTTAAGGATTGTGTTGCAGATTCTAAGGGGGAAGCAACTTTATGCTAAGTTTAGCAAGTGCGAATTATGGCTAAGGGAAGTCACTTTCTTAGGACATGTGGTCTCCGCTGAGGGAATTAGAGTTTACCCCCGGAAGGTGGAAGCAGTGTTGGATTGGAAACGACCTAAGATGGTGTCAGAAATTCGGAGTTTTCTAGGCCTGGCAGGGTACTATAGGCGGTTTGTTGAAGGGTTTTCCCTAATCACGGCACCCTTGACCAAGTTATTACGGAAGGGGGTGTCGTTTGTGTAGACGGATAAACAGCAAGAAAGCTTCGAAAAGCTTAAGAAGGTTTTAACTAAGCTCCTGCTTACGATTCAAAGGAGCACGGGGAAGGAGTTTACTGTTTATAGCGATGCGTCACACGTGGGTTTGGGCTCTGTTTTGATGCAGGAAGGGAAGGTGGTTGCATATGCGTCACGCCAACTTAAGACTCGTGAAAGAAATTACCCAACCCACAATTTGGAATTGGAGGCAGTGGTGTTCGCACTTAAGATTTGAAGGCACTATTTGTATGGAGAGAAGTGCACCATCTACACGGATCACAAGAGTCTGAAGTACCTCTTAACTCAGAAGGATTTGAACTTGAGGCAGCGCAGATGGATTGAACTGTTAAAGGATTATAATTACACGATTGAATATCACCCGGGCAAAGCGAATGTGGTGGCTGATGCGCTAAGCCGTAGGTCTATGTTGGACTTGAGGGCAATGTTTTCTCAGTTGAGTTTGTATGACGACGGGAGTTTGTTAGCCGAGTTGCAAGTGAAGCCACTGTGGGTTGAGCAGATTAAAGAGAAACAATCATTAGATGAGACTTTGGATTCTCGATTCAAGCAAATTGAGAAGGGGAAACGTCAGATTTTGGGATAAATAGTGATGGGTTGTTGTGTTTCCGTGGTAGAATTTGTGTGCCAAGGGACGAAGAGCTAAGGAAGTCTATACTATGGGAAGCGCATAGTAATTCCTATGCTATGCACCCCGGAGGTAACAAGATGTATCGAGATTTACGAGAGCTTTATTGGTGGCTGGGATTGAAACGCGAGGTTACGGAGTTTGTGAGCAAATGTTTAGTATGTCAGCAAGTGAAAGCAGAGCATCAATTGCCATTAGGATTACTTCAGCCGATTAAGAATCCACTATGGAAGTGGGAGCGGGTCACTATGGATTTCGTTAGTGGGCTACCCTTGACGCTTGCTAAGAAGGACTCTATGTGGGTTATTGTGGATCGGTTAACCAAGTCTGCCCATTTTATACCGGTCCGCACCGACTACTCATTACAGAAATTGGCAAGGCTGTACGTGGCAGAGATTGTGAGGTTGCATGGGGTTCCGGTCTCTATTATATCTGATAGAGACCCTCATTTTACGTCTCGCTTTTGGAAGAAGCTACATGAAGCGCTAGGTACGAGGTTGGATTTTAGTACAGCACTTCACCCCCAGACTGATGGTCAGTCGGAGAGGGTCATTCAAGTTTTGGAGGATATGCTGAGAGGGTGTATAATTGAGTTTCGAGGTAGTTGGGAGGACTACTTGTCGTTAGCTGAATTTGCGTATAACAATAGTTATCAGGAAAGTATTAGAATGGTACCATATGAAGCACTGTATGGACGAAGATGTCGTACTCCAACTTGTTGGACTGAGTTGGGTGAACGACGAGTTTTGGGTCCGGAGTTGGTAGCAGACACTAAAGATAAGGTAAAATTGATTCGGGATCAGTTGAAAGAGGCGGCGGATAGGCAAAAGTCGTATGCTGACCTTAAACGAAGAGAGATCGAATATGCGGAGGGGGACATGGTTTTTCTCAAGGTTTCCCCTTGGAAGAAGGTGTTGAGATTTGGTCGGAAGGGCAAGTTAAGCCCAAGGTTCATTGGGCCTTACCGAGTGTTGAAGCGAATTGGGTCAGTTGCCTATCAGCTCGAATTGCCTTCTGAATTGAGCCAATTACACGATGTGTTCCATGTGTCAATGCTAAGATGTTATCGCTCAGACCCTTCTCACATCGTGTCAGTCGAGGAGATCGAGGTTAGACCAGACCTAACCTTTGAAGAGGAGCCGGTTCAGATAATTGATCAAGATGTCAAGGTACTAAGAAGGAAGTCTGTCCCTTTAGTCAAAGTGCTTTGGCGTAACCATAATGCCGAGGAGGCTACTTGGGAACCTGATGAGGCAATGCGTCAACAATACCCTCACTTGTTTCAACCAGGTAAATTTCGAGGCCGAATTTTTTTTTAGAGGGGTAGAATTGTAACGCCCTAAAAATCTCGAAACCCTAATTTCAGTGCATTGAAGTTAGTATGTATGTGTAGCACTTAGAATATTAATGTTAAGGTATTATCGGGATTATTTGAAGCCTTAGAGATAGGGGAGACCATAGGGAAAAATTTATTTTTCTTGCTTTAGTGGACCCTAGTCTCAGGCATTAGGCCTCTTAAGCAGATTAAAAGAAAATAGGACACAAATGTGCTTGTTGTCCAGTGGTAAGTGGCGTCACTTGGGAGCTATAAGGTGGCGTGTTTGTAAGCTGAAGAGGTCCAAGGTTCGAGGCTTAGGAGTGGCATTTTGTGGAGTGTTTATTTTACAGTATGGACGGCCAGAGTTGTGTTGGTTTTGAACTCTTGCCATGGAGAGTTTGAAGTAAGCAGGTATGTTGGATGTGGAGGAAATATCGGATAAGATTGAGGTGTTATCAGGGAGAAAAGTTAGGAGATGATGAGAGGGAGGAGTTGGTGCCGAATGGGGCTGTGGGGAAAGGAGTGTTCGGCTGGTGGCTATAAAAGGAGGGGGTCGAATGCTTGAAAGGTTTTTTGAGCTCTCTTTAGTTTTTCTTTTCCCCCTCTTAATCGGTTTTCCTATAGCCGAATTCTCCCTATTGCCGAAATCTCCTAAAGCCAAATTTCTTTTTTTCGAATTCTCTCTTAGCCAAACCCTTCTACTGCCGAATTGCCATCATCTTCTCTTGCCGAAATTCCTATTTGTGCCAAACCCTTGTTGTTTCCTCCATCACAAACCGATTGTTATTCACTATCAGTCAAGGTTAAAAAGCCGAATTTAGGCCGCAAGTTCGAAAATGGATTTGGTAAGTATTCGATTAACCTCTCTTGTACATCTTGTTAAAAGCTAAAAGACTATCTAACTGTCTTGTCGTTAATTCTGTGATAACAAGGATACGGTTCCAAGATCGCAAGCGTGGTAGGATCGTTAGCAAGGGTAAGTGTACTCAACTCGATTATGGTTGAAGTGAATGACCGAATGTGTGGATTACAAGTCACCCAAATTTTTGATGGTGTATGTGTGAGTGCAGATCTAGGGAACACTTGTGATTAGTAGCTAAGGAAGGGCTATTAGAATCTGGTGGCACACGGTAAGGTTACGGTAAGGTTTCGGCTTTTGAGTAAATATTTTTGATTAAGTATGAGTGGTTGACTGAAGGTTGGTTGGTTGTAGGATCGAGGCTAAGGATAGGATAGCACATCGCAGTGATCAGGTGTGTACAAACACTGCACACACGATATCGACAATGCCGGAAAGTCGAAAAGTCGAAAGTGGCTAAACGGGCCCGGTGGGCCCTGAGGCTAAGTTTGATGAAACGGAATGATTTGATTATATGAACTGAGTTAGGCACGCATATTACATGATCTGTAATTATTTTGGGCCTAGTAGGCCATATGAATGAGATTTGGGCCTAATGGGCCGTAAGGATGTGATTTGGGCATGATGGGCTTTATGGGGACGTAGACAAGTATGCTAGGGCTTAATGGACTTTAGGCGTAGTTCTGAATAACTCTTAAACCACATAAGACTTAATCTAATAATTAAACATGTCCGTGGACAAGTCGCTGGGTTAGAGTGTGGCAACGGACATATGCATGTCTAGGAGTGGATCTAGGGAGAGCTTGGTACTTAAGCGGTCCTAGTGGCCCACCTCCTCTTTTCTGAAATCCTACCTGGTGCATAGTGTCGGTTCACTTTAGCCGCAAGGACTTGTTTATGGGCCAAAGTTCATAACTAAAACCCGAGAGGGACCAAATACCCCTGATTTGAAATTACCAAAATACCCTTAGTTTGAAAATTACCAAAATATCCTTAGATTTGTTAAATTACTAAAATACCCCTAATTGTAAAATTACCAGAATGCCCTTGATTTGCAGAATCACCAAAATATCCCTGACTTACAAAATTATCAAAATACCCCTGTTTTGCAAAATCACCTAAATCCCCTGTAGAGTAGATTTACAGAAATACCCTTGGGTAGTGAAATGACTAAAATACCCCTAAGTGCCGAATGTGTGAAAATGTGTATGTTGCATTCATGTGATATTCTGTTTAGGATCTATATGGGTGGGAATTATGGTACGAAGGAAGAATTTGAGGATCGCATAGTCGTTTGACGACCGTGGATCCACCGGTGGCTTTAAGCCCATTTTATGATTAGCAGCTTTGCTGCAACGTTGAGTAGTGCCGCTGATGGTGCTACCTTTGGTGTGTAGGGATGGGTAGGTTGATACTTATATCCCCACATGTGTGTAGGGTTGGAAGGGAAATGGTGTGTAGCGGATGGATTTTTGGGGAGGGTTTGCATAATCTTCTTTCTGTGTGATATGACATAATATGATATGATATGATATGAGGTCATTGTGGGCTAAGGCCCAAGACCACTAATTTTGATAGGGCTTAGGCCCAATGTGATAATTGTATATTGAATTGAATGCCAAGGGTTGTACGCACTGAGTTTCAAAACTCACACCCTTTATTTAATGTTTCAGGTGATCCTCAGTGAATCGCTCGACATGGGAGAGGACTCGGAGATGGCCACACTACAAGATGTTTAAATTTTTATTTATTTGTTTCAAAAGACATGGTTTTAATTGCTTTATTTTCGTTGGATGTAATAAGGCCTTGTACTCCGATTTGACTTTAGAAATTTTGGGTTTTATTGTTCCAACTGTTTACTTAATTACTAAACCTAAGCAAATTTCTTATGTTTAAACTTGGGTTCCGAAATACTTAAAATATTATAATGGGCTTATATCATTACTTAACAAGACTTAAGGATTTTGGGCTTTTGGGTCTTAAATTTTCACTTAGCAAAATCGGTTGAATTGTACCTTTAATGTGACATTCCCAGATTCGGCCATAACTTCTTGGCCGGGTTTGGGGGTTTTACAACCCTGTACTCGATAGTCGGCAAGAAAGCTGATAGAGTGTGTGTAACTATATGCTATGACTGTAGATCGGCAAAATGCCGAAAAGCCGAAAATATGGCGTATGATGCCACACGAGCGTGCGATCGTGCGTGTGGTGAACCGAGCCCACGAATATGCGCGTTAGTCTGTAGAGGCCAACACGAGCGCTATCGTGGTCTTAGGTTGTTCTGGGCCTCGTTGGGCCGAAATGGGTTGTGTGGGCCCACACAGATAAAATGTATGTGGTGTGGTAAGTGTTGTTTGACCGTATAACGTTTGCATAATCGTGGTCATTTACAGGCTAAATGGGCCACACGAGTGTGTGGGCCCACTTAGGCCGAATAATAGGCCTTAGGCCCATTTACACCGTTGTGTCTGTTTAGGTTCCTTAAGTCGCTGGAGGCGACGGTGGACCTTCTGTTGGGTCGTTAAGCCTTGATTTGTAAAATTACCGAAATACCCCTGATTTGTGAAATTACCACAATACACTCGATTTGTGAAATTACCGAAATACCCTTGATTTGTGAAATTACTGAAATACCCTCGAATTGTGAAATTACTGAAATACCCTCGATTTGTGAAATTATCAAAATACCCTCAATTTGTGAAATTACCAAAATACCCTCAATTTATGAAATTACCGAAATACCCCTAATTTGTGAAATTACCGCAATACCCTCGATTTGTGAAATTACCAAAATACCCTTTATTTGTAAAATTACCGAAATACCCTCGATTTGTGAAATACCAAAATACCCTCGAATTGTGAAATTACCGAAATACCCTCGATTTGTGAAATTACCGAAATACCCCTGATTTGTGAAATTATCAAAATACCATTGAATTGTGAAATTACTAAAATACCCTCGAATTGTGAAATTACTGAAATACCCTCGATTTGTAAAATTACCGAAATACCCTCGATTTGTGAAATTATTGAAATACCCCCAGTTTATAAAATTACCAAAATACCCTTATAGGGTAAAATGACTATTTTGCCCTTGTGGGTAAATGACTGACTTGTGCTATGATTTGACTAATTTGATTGGGATTGTATGACTGTGTTTTAACTGACTTGACGGCGGTTGTGTGACTGATATGCTTTTAATATGTGTTTAAATGACGTTACTGAGCATGGCCATTTTGCATACACGTGTAATGATTGAGCATGACATACACGACATATTGCGTAGGGTTGGGACATTGATACGGAGGAAGTTTTGATAGGGTCGCACGGGTCGCATGAGACGACTGTGGATCCAGTATTGATTTGTTAAGGTCAAACGGGTCGCATGAGACGACTGTGGACCGACGGACATCTTAAAGCCGCGTAATCTGATTATAGCTCTGTGCCAACCTAAATATGGCTCTGTGCCATCTTGATTATGGCTTTGTGCCAATCGTATTTACTTGTGGCTATGTGCCTAACATATATATTGATGACTCTGTGTCGATCATAATTACCCGTGGCTGTGTGCCGATTATATTACCGTCGTTGATGGCTATGTGCTAAACTTATTACAGTTACCGATAGCTTTGTGCCATCCTGATTATGGCTCTGTGCCATCCTGATTATGGTTTATAACCATCCTGTTTATAGCTTTTAGCCGTTCTGTTAACTGGTAGCGTTGGTGCGATATTTATGGCTTTTAGCCGTTCTGTCCACGACACCGAGCCGTTCTGTTGACTTAGTGCCACAACCGGTGCTAAGCTTGGTATGTTGGCTGGGTGGGTTGATTTTATCCCCACGTAAGTGTAGGGTTGGTACGGGTGGTGTGTTCGCTGGATCGGGGTGGGATGCATCCTTCTACTGTTGCATATCTATTTATGAGAACTGTCACTATACTGGGCTTAGGCCCACATGTTCTGTTATTGGTTTGGGCTAGGCCCAATTGATTCTGTTATGGGCTGTGACCCAAATGATATTTTAGTGGACTTTGGCCCACGTATGTTCCTGAATCGGACTGCATCATTCTTCGTTAAAGGGCTTTGGCCCAGCATCGCTTTTTTTTTTTTCAGATCTTGATCGTTACTCTAGTAAGGGGATTACACAATCGAGTTTCGTAAACTCACCCCATTTTTAATCGTGCGGTAATCCCCAGCGTTAGGAGGATCGGTGCTGCGAGGGACTCGGAGGTGACCACACGACTGCGACTGTTATGCTTTGGACTTTACATATGGTTTAAATTCTGTTTTGGGTTTTAATTTCTATAATAAGGCCTCTCTTGATTTAATTCTGAACTTGGGATTTTGATACGTTTTATATATGTTAGGCGTAGACGAGTTTTCAACCCAATTACTATTTTTTTTTAAAACATACATTTTAAACTTCTTTACCTTAAATTAGCTTCCGCAACTAAAAGAGATTTTTAACGAAGTTAATAACGTTTTTAAAAGTGATTAACTTTTCAATGAAACACGTTTTGAAATTGAACGAACACAAACTGAGACTTTAGTTTTTAAATATTAAGGACGGTTTTCAATGAAAACATGGTTTTCGAAAAATACTTCAATGTGACACGCCAGATTCGAGCCTAACTTCTGGGCCGGGTTTGGGGTGTTACAATCATTGAGTTCAATTTGGCATTATTATGAAAAATCTAGTTTTAATTATCAATGTCATAAGTCGTCTTAGGTGATAGTTTAAAAATTCAAATCATGCGAAACAATCCAAAAACAAAAATCCCAAAGAAAGTCCCAAGCCATAGTCCACATAAATAAAAACAAATCCAAAAATATCAAGTACCAAAATATAATAGTTTTCTGAAAATTTTCGAGTGCACTTTCGTAAGCTAAGCCCATCTTAACCTCGATTATTATCTAGAAAGTCAAAAAATTAAAGGGGTGAGCTTTTTAAAGCCCAGTGTGGTTACGGATTATATCAACAGAAATTAATACATAACATCATCAATTTAACAAATCACATGTATACATAAATATAGAACCATAGAATCACATTTATTAGAATGCATAATGATGATGTCAATGCAACACTTTTTTAGAAATAGTGTAGATTTTTCAGAAAACAATTCTTACCCATCTCCGCTACACACCATAATGAGTTCCCTAGAACTCGTCCATCCAATAACACACCAATAATGTGGACAAGCCACCAGATATTGCAATCGAGCTGCTAGAAACAAAATATTGTGGTCGAGCCACCAGATAATGCAGATATACTGCCAGATACAAAATATTGTGGTCAAGCCACCAGAAATTGCAGATTATTAAACTGCCGTAATCTTCCTCGGTACAACATTATCCCAACCTCATGTATGTGATATGGCATACAGAACAGAACTTTAGTAGGCATGCTTTACATACGAATCAAATCTTATTACGGTTTATCACAGTGGCATGTTTAACATGCGAATCAAAATCAGAATAATGGCATGCTTAGCATGCGAATCATAATTAGAATAATAACATGCTCAACATGCGAATCAGAATATCAATAAATCAATGTCTTGTTTATAATACATGCATAACCAATATTGTCATATATCACATATCATGAGTATTAGGAAAACATAAAATATCACATTTATCAAAAAATCACATAATCACATACAAACATCACAAATCTGAAGTTTCAGAATCACTTACTTGGAATCCTCCTTTTTATCGGATCTTATCAATCCATATGAATACTTAGCATATTCGCCCATTTTCACTTTTCAAAAAATTTATTAAACAATTATTTAATCCTTCATATATATATTTATCTCGAATAAAAACAATATTATATATTTTATCAAGGAAAATCCCCGCATCTAATTTCGTAAATCTGATGACAATAACTCTATTTCCAACTTCTAAAGGAAGAGATCAAATCTTAAATCTTTACGTATAAACAATTCATACCATATTAGAAAAAGTTATTTTAATGAATAACCCTCAATTTACGATTTGGTGAAATACTTGCGTAATCTATTGTACAATCGCACACTTCCAAAAGTGGGGGTACAAATTCAAGATTTTTGAATAACACTTCATAATATCCAATAAACTGAATGGTTAGCATTGTCCTTATCGAATATATATAAATAAACGAAAGAATATCGTAGATAAAGGATCATCCAAACGTACATAATATCAAAGGGATAGGGGCTCAACAACTTCCCACGGAGAGTTGATTAAAAAGGAGGATTCGCAACTAGATAGAAAATAACATAATATAAAAAAAGAATTAGAAATAGGATGTGATATACTCTTTTTTTATGAACAAAATATCAAAATTTAGGGATTAGAGAAATTTATTATGAAAAGAAGAGGAGAAAATAATTTAGGTTTGGTCGACAGTGGTAGCATGGCAAGGGTGTGACAGTGTGGCGGTGCGACGACGGTGGTGAGGTGGTGGTTTAGTGGCCTTTAGAGGTGATGGAATGGAGGAGAAATGTGGAGAAGGGGTGGTGAAAACAAAAGAAAATAAGAGAAAAATGAGGAACATGGGGGAGGGGTGTGCGACCAAGGTATGGTAAATGAGGGAAAAAGGTAGTAAGAGGGACAAAGGCACCAAAAGTGGATCATGGGAGTGAAAAGGGGGCTATGTAAGGTAAGTTGACTAGAAAGAAAAGGAAAGGAATCCTTGCCCACAAGGCAAGTGAAGTGGACGGCTAAGGGAGTTTGACCCACTTGGAATTGTCAAAAATTAATTAAAAAATATAGGAGTGTGGGGGCTTAAACATGGGACATTTTTGAAATATTCAGTCACTTAACCACTAGGCCATTTAATTCATTGTGTCACAAACTAAAGCAATAAAATAAATAAAATATGGGGCGTGACAATCACTCCAAGGACTAATTTCTTTATTTTTATCCTATCTTTTCATTTATTGTCTTCTTTTTGTATAACATCCATTTTATCAATGAAACGATCCTTTCTCTCTCTTTTTAACACATTCTTTTCCTTTATACTATCTCATTTATCCTTTCTTTACATTATACACAAATCAAACTGTGTACGCATACCTGAGAGACTCCGCCAGGCTTGACACATTATGCATACAAGGCTTCTTCATCTTTCATTGTCTGAGAATGAACTAAACCTAGACTCTGATACAAAACCTATAATGCCCTAAACCAGATCTAATTCACTAAATTTGGATATCGGGTGTTACAATACATATACAGACTTTTCTTTACTTGCTTATGTCTGTTTAACAACTCGGTTGAGAATAATCTTTCAACTAAACTTCATTTGATTGCGTTAGACTTTACAATACGAGGACTTACAAGTGAATATCATGGCGTAATTATATAGTTCTATAAGTTTTACCTCTAAGAGATATTATTGACCACAATTGTGCTATCCACGTATTCAGTATACATTACAAGGCCTTACAAACGAATCTCTAGACATATTTACAGTACTTCTATAGACTCAATCATGCCAACTCATACTCGCTCTGTATGCATAACAACCCATCTTGTCATTTTTTGGGTTTAACCTTGGCGTCGTCTGTAACAACCCTAACCCGTATCCATCACCGGATTAGGGTTAAAGGTATTACCGGACGGATCGAAAACGTTTACAGACATTTTATATTGCAAGTCAGCAATTTCAATCACTGTGTCCCTTAGATAGGTTACCGAGACCTTAAGCATGCTTTAGAGGAGGGTCGGGACTAAACCGAACACATACAGAAATTCTCGGAAATTTAAAACTTTTTTGAACACTGCAGAGGTCACATGCCCGTGCAGTCAGGCCGTGTGCCTCTCACGACAACTAGACACACCCATGTGTCCTGGCCGTGCCAAAATAGGGCATGTACACTGACTTATCACCACGGCAACCAGGCACACCCGTGTACCATGGTTGTGTACTCTTATGCTATATACTGACTTAATCCCACGGTCACTAGTCACGCTTGTGTGCCACAACCGTGTGTGCATAACAGGCCCTTTGCAAGGACAATATGCCACCCACACTTGGGTTTACCATACAAGCAATATACCAATTCATTTTATGCAAAATTGATACCCCAAAACATATCAACTAATCAAAAAATCTTTGTATCTAATCTCATTTTCAAACATGCCAATTTGCACAACTAAAACACTTATACATCCAAGCATGATTCAACCACATTCATCTTCCATGTAACCATTCCATTGATCAAACATACATACTCATAATGCATTCATAAGTTTACCATAACCTTGGCCATTTCAATAGCTAATTTTCCATATCAAACATGCATCATATACCATATTCACTCATGCATATAACCAACATTAACTAGCCAAATCACATGGCTATTTACATCTCAAACATATACCAAATAACTAGCCTATACATGCCATACTTAGTATATACATTTCCAAAAGGTACCAAAATAAGTTTGAGTAGTGTGATGATGATCCTCGACGGTCCCGAGCCTTCAGTAGCATTGACGATCTATGAAACAGAGCAAACACACACAGAGTAAGCTTTCAAAAGCTTAGTAAGCCATATACAAATAAACTTAGCATAATATGCACATAACCAAATTGATATAATAACATTATTGGTTCTCATAGAAAATTCATCTCATATATTCTTTGGCTCATTTTCTTAGCCATATCTTACCATATTCCTCAACTCAAATATCACATATACATATAGCTCCTTCAAGCATATATTCTCATATAATCGCATCATTTCATATACATAATCATCTTAGTAAGTTCTTATAGATACTTACCTTTTGTACACACTTAGTGTTCATACCAAGTGTACCTGAAACGGATGTACAATTCACATAGTCATTCGTATCTCGGATTTGCCCGTTGAACCGTTTGGAATCTAATAGGATAGTTAGAGTGCTCAGAATAGTCGTACAATGCCAATGTCCCAGACGTGGTCTTACATGTAATTAGATATCGATGCCACTGTCCCAGACAGGGTCTTACACGAATCAAATACGATGCCGATTTCCCAGACATGGTCTTACATGTAAATCTCATATCGATGCCAACTTCCCAGACGTGGTCTTACACGAAATCAGATATCGATGCCACTGTCCCAGACAGGGTCTTACACGAAATCAGATATCGATGCCACTGTCCCAAACAGGGTCTTACAAGAAATCTCGAATCAACGCCAACGTCCCAGACATGGTCTAACATGATATCATATAACAGACACCTATGTCATGACATACGTAATTCCTATATATTCCTAGGTTCGCACGGGACTTCACGGACTTTATCAGTTTATCGACTTATTAGCCAACTCAAATTTCACATACATTCCATCTCAATGGATAACCATAGTATTTCACATATCATATACATTCAAATAATTCAATGCAATTACATTTATTTGTATATCGACTTACCTCGAATTCGGATATTCGTTCGGATTCGATTATTCGACTACTTTCGCTTTCCCGCGATCTAAGTCTGATTTCTTCAATTCTTGATCTATACATATTCAAATTTAACCCTTTTATTCACTAACTCATTCATTTCAATCAAAGAACACATATTTAGGGCAATTTGCAAATTAACCCTCATATTTTCACATTTGGACAATTTAGTCCTTATATCACAAAATCACAAAATATACTAAATTTCATGTTACTCATGCTTAGCCGAATGTCACCCATGCTCAATCAAGTCCACACATTTCATTTATTTCATAATTTAGTCCCTTAAAATACTATTTTCATAATTTAGCCCTAATTAGCTAAATTCATCAAAAAATCAAGAACAACACATGTTAACACATATATTTCATTTAACACTAATATTCATCACAAAGCTCACCATTTCATCCATGGCACATCTCATGAACATCATCAATTCTCAAACTTAAGGCATGGGTTACAAAGTATACGAAGCAACGATTACAAAAACATAAAAATTATCGAAAACCGATTAAAAACATACCTTGAATTTACATCAAAAGCTAGTCGAAACCTAGCTTCTTTTTCTTTTCTTCTTATTTGATACTTTCGGCCAAAAGATGATAGAAAATGTCTTAATTTCATGCTTTTATTTTATCATAATTTCTTTAATAAACAATTTCCAATTTTAACCTTATATAATAAAATTATAAAACATAATTTCCAAGGTCATTATAGACCATAACCGTCCACTATCAATAATAATAGGCAAATTTCCTTTCAAGGACTTCACATAATAAAGACATCAACAATTTGATACTTTCATAATTAATCATCAAACTTTCATTTTATGCGATTAAACCCTTTTCTCAAATTGAGCATACAAACGGACAAATTAACACACAGAAATTTATCACATGCTTAATCACATATCATAGGCACAGAAAATAATATTAAAATAATTTACTGACCCGGATTTGTGGTCCCGAAACCACTGTTTGTAACAGCCAGATTTTGACTCTAGTCAGAATAGTGGTTTCGGGACCACGAATCCGAGTCAGAAAAAATTTTTAATATTATTTTCTATGCTCATTATGTGTGAATTGATGTGTGTGAAAATTTCATATTAAAATTTGATTGTTTTGGTGCTTAATTTTAAAGAAATGGCTTAATCGCATAAAAAGAAAATTTGGGGGTTAAATGCCTAAGTGTCAAATTGATGATGGTTTCTTAAATTGAGGTATAAATAGTGTAAATTGACCAAAATTCATCATAGTGACCGGTCATGATTTGCTTGTAATAGTGATTGGAAATTTTTATTATATTTTATGTTATAATGTATTAATTTAATATATGTTAATATGTATAATTGAATAAAAGAAAAGAAATAAAAGAGAAAGTGTTCATCTTTCTCTATTGACCGAAACTAATAGAAAAGTAAAAGAAGAAAAGCTTCATGAGGTTCGGCACTTTGGAGGCTTAATTGGGTAAATGATTTTGTTCGGTTTTTGATAATTTTTACGTTTTTGAGATTGTTGCTATGTTATTTAGCTAGCCCATGCTTGAATTTTTGAATTGGTTGTGTATTTTGTGAATTGCCATTGAAGAAAGCTAGTTGTTTTTGTGAGTTGATGATGAAATATTGATTATATGTGTTAGATTAACAAGTTTTGCCTTTGAATTTTTGATGAAATTGAGTAGTTAGGATTAAATTGCAAAAATAAATTTTTTAGGGACTAAAATGTGAAATAAATGAATTGTATGAGCTTGTAATAAGATGATGAAGATTCGGCCCTAAAGAAGTGTGGTCAAATTTTGAGTATTTTGTGTTTTGTGTAATAGGGACTAAATTGTAAAAATTGTAAATGTCAGGGGTAAAATAGTAATTTTCCCATTTATGTGTTTTTTGGATTAAATTGAATGAAAATATGTTTGAATGAGCTAAATTTGAAATTTATTAGATCAAGAACAAAAAGGATCGGGATTGGATCGGGGAAAGGAGAAGTTAATTGAATAGTCGGAAAACGAAGTCCGTCGATACTTGAGGTAAGTTTTTAAGCAATTGAGTTGCATTGAATTTATTTATAATGATGTAAATGAATTTAAATGGAAGTATATATATATATAAGGGATATTTCCGAATGTGGTAATGGCTTATGAAATGAATTAGTTGATTAGAAAATGAATATATATGGTTGGAGTTAAGTTTATATGTATATGTATGAATAACGAACAAGTTTGGGAGATGCACTAATGTGCAAATTTAACTTTCGAGCACTAAGTGTGCGGAATCGGATAATGAGCACTAAGTGTGCGAATCTAATTTTCGAGCACTAAGTGTGCGAAATCGGAAAAGGAGCATTAAGTGTGCGATTAATTTTTAAATCTTGGATTGAATTTTGGTAAGTTGATATTATGAGATGATATTAATTGAAATCAAGAAAGAGTGGCAAATTAGTTTGGATGGAATGTATCAATTAATTTTATAGTTCAATTGATATAGGTTGACATGGAGTAATGCTTACAAAATCTCATTGATTTCTACATGAATTTTATATATTGTATTCGGTCATGTGGAAGTTTGTATAAAGAGTTCATTTGATTAGTTTTAAATCTTGAATATGTGATTTATATGGGTTTGAAGTGCAAGTATAAGTTCGGTAAGTAATATATATATGCATGAAAAATCTATTATCGAAGGCATGGAAGTTCGGCTTTTGGGCTGTGAAATGAGAAAGTTTTCGAAAGGTGATATAAACTAAAGTCATGGTTATAAACCTTGGTTGTGATTATATTATTTTGACTTTGCTAGTATAGTGTTATAATGAATTGTTGTTGTGAAATTGCTTATAACTTACTAAGCTATAATAGCTTACTGTGTGTTTATTTGTATGGTTTTATAGATTCTGAAGTCTAGTTACGAGCTCGGGGATCATCGTCAAAGTCTATCACACTATCAACTAACTTTGGTATTTTATAAGTAGTACTTCTTTTGAAACTATGGCATGTATAGGCTATGTCACTTTTGAGTTGATTTTGAATGGTGTATATATATGTATAAATGCCATGCGAAAATGGCTAAATCGTGGCATTATGGTTTTTATATAGATTTGGTTATATTATTGTCTTAAATTGGAGTATAAATTCTAATGTGTTTATGCTTGGTGATTGGTTAAATGGCTTGATTTCTATGCTTGAGTTCGATTAAGTTTGATCATATTGCTTAAATTTAGGTATATTTAATTATGATATAACTTTGTTTGGTAATCATGTTTCATAACATGTATGTTGGGTATTTTGGTTAAATGTCTTGATTGGTTATGATATAAATCACTTATAAATTAGTTCATGATAATAAGTCTAATACATAGTATATATATATTATTATGTTTGGTTAAATATATATATATGAATCGAAAATGGTAAATGGTAAGCATAGTGTATCATTCGGCTTAAGCAATGAAGTAAATGATGGATGCTTGTTTAAGTTATGGTATGTATTATATATTAGTTAAGTAATGTTATATCTTATGTGTATAGATTTGCTTTGATCTTTTCGTGTGATAAAAATTAGGTTATACTATGCATGTTTACATTCGGCCCATCTTAAATGTAGTAAATGTATTTGCCAAATATGCTAAAGAACAAATAGCAATGTGATGTGGATTATTAAGTTTAAAATACTCATGTATTAGTAAAATGCGTGGTAATTAGCTTATGAAAAATTTGTTTATTTATATACTCGATATATGTTATGCAATGATATATGATTGGATTAAATTTTAATATATCAATGAGATAAATATAGGTGTATTAAGGTTCAAAATTTGAATAGGTATAGTGTATTGTTGTGGTTAATTTATAAAGCATGAGAGAAATGAATATCTGTTCTAAGCTGTGATTTGTTCGGTAACGCTTCTAATCCTAATTCGGTGACGGATACGGGTTAGGGGTGTTACATTTGATTGGTATCAGAGCTACGGTTTAGTCGGTTCTTAGACTAACGCAGCGCGTGTGAGTTTAGCTATACATGCCATAATTTTTATTGTGATAGTGTGATGACTTCTGACAAGGAAATATGTTTTTCTTCTATCTTATAGTAAATGGATCCTGATCCCAAACAAGCCGTAGCCGATGATGTCGAGAGTGTGGCGCCTGCTCCCGCGCAAGGGATCTCGCCGGTTGAATCTCGACCAGCTACGAGTAATCAAGATGAGGGGGCTAAGCAAGCCTTCTTTAGTATAATGAATGATTGGTTTAACGAATATATCAGACCAATCCGGCTGTTCAACAACCCCCGAACCCTAATAATCCACCTGTAGTACATGTGGTACCTTCGATCATTAATCCTGATAGGTTAAATAAGCTTCCTGTTGATAAAATCAAAAAGTGCAGAGCTGAAGAGTTTAGAGCCACAACTACTGATGACACTGAGCGGGCTAAATTTTGTCTCGACAATACTATTCGTGTCTTTGATGAACTATCTTGTACACCCAAAGAGTGCTTGAAATGTGCTATATCTTTATTACGGGATTCTGCCTACTATTGGTGGAACACTTTGGTTTCGGTTGTCCCGAAAGAACGGGTCACTTGGGATTTCTTTCAGACGAAGTTTCGTAAAAAGTATATCAGTCAGTGATTTATTGATTAGAAACACAAAGAATTTCTCGAGTTAAAATAGGGTCGTATGACCGTATCTGATTATGAGCGTGAGTTTGTGAGACTCAGCCGTTATGCCCGAGAGTGTGTTGCAACCGAGGATGCCATGTGTAAAAGATTCGAGGAGGGACTGAACGAAGACATAAAATTGCTTGTCGGTATACTTGAAATAAAAGAGTTCGTAGTACTTGTCGAGCGAGCTTGCAAGGCTGAAGAGCTCAGAAAAGAGAAAAGAAAAGCTGAATTCGAAGCTAGAGATTTTTGCAAGAGATCAGCAGGTAAAACTTCTCAGATGGCATCAAAGAAGTTTCGAAATGACAGTAACCGATCTAAGACTAATGCTGGGATTTCCATACGAGAGCGACCACTAGTGAGTTCACGAGCTACCTCATTTGCTAGTGTTGACAATACTCGACCGAATAAACCCGAGTGTCAACAGTGTGGTAGGCGACATTTTGGTGAATGTTGGGGCAAGTCCAACAACCGAGCTTGCAGCAAGTGTGGTTCGCAGGATCACTTCATTCGGGATTGCTCGGAGTTAACTGAGAAGGATAATGCTCAGAGTGCAAGACCGAGCGGTACCACAGCTAGAGGTAGACCACCCCGAAATGCGGGAGGTAGGAGCGGCACTCAGAGTGCATATAACATCCTGAAAAGGGCCTATGCATTTTTGGTTTAATTATACAAAATGACATATCTTATGTGTTATGAATATATTTTGAACACTTTTGGAAACCTGGAAAAGTATGGAAATGTTAAGTTTAAAAGAGGAAAGTGAACATTTTTAGAACCTTGGAAATGTAAGGAAATGTCATGGAAATGTAAGGAAATGTCTTGGAAATGTAAGGAAATGTCTTGTAAGGAAATGTCATGGAAATGTAAGGAAATGTCAAGTTTACAGAGCCGAACGAAAATTTTTGGAAACTTAGAAATGACCTAGAAATGACGAGTTTTAAGGTTTAAAAGGGGAAATTAAGGCAAGGTGGCCTTAAAAGAAAAAGTTTGTGAAATTTGACACCCAAACAGGCTTGGAAAAGTGGCCTGAAGATGCCACTTAGGGCCTATGGAAATGGCGCCATATGCAAGAGGAATGGGCCTGAGTTCGAGTCACTTGGGAAGCAAATAAAGGAGGTTTTATTTTTGCTTCCAAGATTGAGGTGGACTGGCACATGGCTATAAATTAGGAGCTTTTATTATTTTATAAATAGTGGATAAATAAGGGATTTATTTATCATTATTGTCAAGAGATAATTGTTGGATTAAATTCTTTTAATTTGAATAAAGAGATAAAGAGGAAAATAAGGGAGAAGTGATGGCCAAGTAAGGGGCTTTGAGTTTAATAATTTCGGCTAAGTAAGGATAGTTGCTGAATTATCTTTTATTTTAAGTGATAATTAAAGGATAAAGTTATCGATAGAGGAGTGGTGGCCAAGTAAGGGACTCCTTAGATGATAATTTCGGCTATAAAAGGAAGGAAGGAGGGCTACTCATCAATTTGTGCTTCCTCCTTTCTCTCTGCCGAATTCTTAGTGCTCTCTTCTCTTCTTTTCTTTCTTTTCTTTTGTCAAGTCGAGATTAAGTAATTGTTGGAACCTAGCCGAATATTTTCCTCTCCATTAGAAGCCATAGCCAGATCCTCCATCTTTATTCTTCCTTCTCTTTTCTTTCCAATCCATCGAAAGCCGAATCTTTGAGGGGCTTCAAGCATAGGTGCTGTTGATTTCTTCAAGAAAGGGATTCTTTCGGGATTTTTGCCATAGTCGACTATAAAGGAAAAGATCTTCGGATTTGACCATCAAGGTAAGTCATATTCGACATTCGGCCAAGGGCCATTGATTGTGATTAAAGGTTAGAAGTTGATCTAACATGTGGTTTTAGGATTTCGACGAAGCTATAACCAAATGGATAATTTCGATTTAAGATCCTTAAGGTAAGTGACTATGAATATTCGGCCAAGGCCTATTTTAGTAGTTAGATCTATTTTTATGTGTTTTAAGCCGAAAACTAACCAATTCAAGGGATCTAGTGATTAGCCGATTTCAAAGGGGAAGAATACAAGTTTCCGAGATTTGATTAAATATCAAATCGGCGGCAAGGTAAGAAAGTGGATACGATAATCCTTCGGGATTTGATTAAATTAGCCGAATAGGCTTTTTCCTAAAATACTAAATGTGGCCAAATGTAGGGATTTAGGATCTAAAGCGATAGATCGGTTTTTCGGGATTTAAGTGAACCGCTAAGTGTATCAGGTGTGTACCCCACACTAATTCTTAATATGTTTTATGGCTGTGTTTAATTAAAATATGTGATATTAAGAATATGAAAGTGGCTAAGGTACCATGTTATGGTACTAAATACTCAGGTATGTTTCCTACTTCTACTAGGAATATGAAAAATGTTATTTGTAAGAATGTGAACTCTGGCATATTATGCATATTATTATATGGGGCATATGGTTTTGTTTTGAAAGGGGAAGTGAATGTGGTGACCTAAGACCACGAACACGGTGATCTAAGACCGTGATATCTCAAAAGTGGTGACCTAAGACCACAAGTAATCTAAAAGTGGTGACCTAAGACCACGTGATCACGGTGACCTAAGACCGCAGATTTGGAGTGTAGCGGAAGGAGGGTCGACTTAGTAGTCCCACGGTGTGACCGGGCAGTGCGGGGGTGTGTAGCGTATGGACAACTAGGTTTGGGTTTGGGAATGCATCATAACCTCAGTATTCTATGTTTTGAATGTGTAATATGTGATATGCCTGATTCTATTATGATTTAGTGTCGTGTACACATTGAGTCTGTTTGACTCACTCTGCTGGGGGAACATTTTTAGGTGATGAACAAAGTGATGGACCGGGACGACGAACTTGTGGTGGCCATGCTCAACATGAAGTTTATATTTTTGAGGACTCTTGAATTTATTTTAGTACTTTGAATTATTTTGGGAATTATTTGATTTAATAAGGCCATAAGGCCATAGTTGAATTACTTTACACTTATTTTTATTTATTATGATTATGAATTTTATCTATTAAAATTTAATTAAAATTTCTTTTAAACTAAACCCTAAATATTTTGTCACTTAAGATAAAAGGGATTTCAATATAAAACGAACCTGTTTTCAAAACAAGCCCAACCCAAAACAATATTTTTCTTAAAATCACACAAGTTTTCCTAAGAACAAAAGAATTTTGAACCGGTTTACTTGAGGAACATACCAAATCTGGTCAAAGCTCGTGGGCCGGGTTTGGGGTGTTTCAGTGCAAGACCGAGCGGTACCGCAGCTAGAGGTAGACCACCCCGAAATACGGGAGGTAGGAGCGGCACTCAGGGAGGGATTTCAGATACAGCTATTCGATCAGAGGCTCGTGTGCCACCTAGAGCCTATGCCATTCGTGCCCGAGAGGAGGCTTCATCTCCAGATGTCATCACCGGCATATTTAATCTCTTTAATACTAGTGTAATTGCTCTGATTGACCCCGGTTCAACTCATTCCTATGTGTGTGAAACATTAGTATTCAGTAAGACTTTACATGTTGAGTCTACTGAATTTGTTATTCGGGTTTCGAACCCCCTGGGCCGGTGTGTGCTAGTTGACAAGATGTGCAAGAATTGCCCTTTGATGATTCGAGATTCATGTTTTCTGGCTGATTTGATGTTACTACCATTTGATGAGTTCGATGTCATCCTCAGTATGGATTGGTTAATTGTGCATGATGCCGTAGTCAATTGCAGACGAAAGACTATTGATCTGCAGTGCTAGAATAATGAGATAATTCGAATTGAATCTGCGGATTTAAATGGGATACCAGTAGTGATATCTTTGATGTTGACTCGAAAGTATATGAGAAAGGGTTGCGAAGCTTACCTTGCTTATGTGATTGATAATAAAGTGACCGAAAAGAAGGTTGAAGCTGTACCTATTGTATGTGAGTATCCAGATGTGTTTCCGGAAGAATTGCCGAGATTGCCACCTGTTCGGGAGGTAGAGTTTGGTATTGAGTTGGTACCAGGGACGACTCCGATCTCGATAGCTCTGTATAGAATGGAACCGACAGAATTAAAAGAGTTGAAAGCTCAGTTGCAAGAATTTACAGATAGAGGTTTTGCTCGACCGAGTTTTCCCCCTAGGGTGCACCAGTGTTATTTGTGAAGAAGAAAGACGGAACTTTGAGAATGTGCATCGACTATCGACAACTTAATAAAGTGACTATAAAGAATAAATACCCGTTACAGCGCATTGATGATCTATTCGATCAGTTAAAGAGGGCCTCAGTATTTTCGAAGATTTATTTAGGATCGGGTTATTATCAGTTGTGAGTTAGAGATTCTGATGTGCCTAAGATTGCTTTCCAAACGAGATACGGCCATTACAATTTTTTTGTGATGCCGTTCGGACTCACTAATGCCCCTACTGTTTTCATGGATTTGATGAATCGGGTATTTAGATAGTATCTGGATTGGCTTGTAGTTGTGTTTATAGATGACATTCTGATCTATTCGCACGACGAAACCGAGCATGCTAAACACTTGAGACTTGTGTTACAGATTTTACGTGATAAGCAGTTGTACGCAAAATTCAGTAAGTGTGAGTTCTGGTTACGCGAAGTGAGCTTCTTGGGACATGTTATTTCAGCATCAGGTATTCGGGTTGATCCGAGTAAGGTTTCGGCTATACTTGATTGGAAACCCCCGCGAAATGTTTCGAAGTTCAGAGTTTTCTGGGACTTTCCGGTTATTATAGACGCTTCGTGAAAGGTTTCTCAATGATTGCAACTCCGATGACAAAGCTACTTCAAAAAGATGTTAGATTCGAGTGGACGGAGAAGTGCCAGAAGAGTTTTGATCAGTTGAAAACCTTGTTGACTGAAGCCCCAGTGCTTGTTCAGCCAGAGTCGGGTAAAGAGTTCGTTATTTTCAGTGATGCATCCTTGAATGGTTTGGGTTGTGTTTTGATGTAGGAGGGTAAGGTTGTAGCCTATGCCTCGAGACAGTTAAAGCCGCACGAAAAGAACTATCCGATGCACGATCTTGAATTAGTCGCTATAGTTTTTGCTCTGAAGATATGGCGCCACTATCTATTCGGTGGTTGGAATTTGAATCTGAGACAACGACGGTGGTTGGAATTATTAAAAGATTACGAGCTTGTGATTGATTATCACCCGGGAAAAGCTAATGTGGTTGCTGATGCCTTAAGCCGAAAATCACTGTTTGTTTTACATACAATGAATGCGGATATGGCAATGACTGACGATGGTGCGATTATAGCAGAATTGAAAGTGAGACCGTTATTTGTATAACAGATTTGTGAAGCTCAAAGGGTTGATGATAATTTGATGGCAAAAAGGAATCAATGTGGCTCGAATGCTGACTCAGAATTTCAGATTGATGCTGAGGGATGTTTGCGGTTCAGAAACTGATTATGTGTACCGAAGGATCCTGAATTGATTCGGATGATTTGTAATGAAGCTCATAATAGTAAATTGTCTATTCACCCGGGTAGCACGAAAATGTATAATGATTTGAGACAGCATTATTGGTGGCACGGTATGAAACGGGATATTTCAGATTTTATGTCGAAATGTTTGATATGTCAGCAAGTAAAAGCTGAACATCAGGTGCCATCTGGATTGCTTCAGCCGATTATGATACCCAAATGGAAATGGGATCGAGTCACGATGGATTTCAGATCCGCAGTTCTCATTGACACCGAGCAAGAAAGATGCAATGCGGTTATTGTTGATAGATTGACGAAGTCGGCTCACTTTATTCTGGTCCGTACAGATTACTCGCTCGATAAGCTAGCTGAATTGTACATTTCTCAAATTGTACGATTACATGGTGTACCTAATTCTATTGTTTCGAATAGAGATCCGAGGTTTACATCGCGGTTTTGGAAGAAACTGCAAGATGCATTGGGTACTAAATTGCATTTTAGCACCGCTTTCCACCCTCAAACGGATGGTCAATCCGAGAGAATTATTCAAATACTTGAGGATATGTTGAGATGTTGTGTTCTCGAGTTTGAGGGTACGTGGGAACGATACTTGCCTTTGATTGAATTTGCGTACAATAAAAGCTTTCAATTGAGTATCAAAATTGCACCTTACGAGGCTTTGTACGGTAGTAAATATCGTACACCTTTGTATTGGACCGAGCTAAGTGAAAGCAAGATACACGGGGTTGATCTAATCAAAGAGTCTGAACAGAAAGTAAAAGTGATCCGCGAAAGTTTGAAAGCAGCATCGGACCGTCAGAAATCTTATGCGGATTTAAAACGTAAAGATATAGAGTTTCAGATTGGTGACCGAGTATTTTTAAAAGTCTCGCCGTGGAAGAAAATATTTAGATTTGGTCGCAAGGGAAAGCTGAGTCTGAGATTTATTTGGCCGTACGAGATTATTGAGCGTATCGGGCCGGTTGCGTACAGGTTGATGTTGCCACCTGAGTTAGAAAAGATCCACAATGTTTTCCATGTTTCAATGCTTCGACGTTATAGATCCGATCCTTCTCATGTGATTAATCCGTCAGAGATTGAGATTTATTCTGATTTGACCTATGAGGAAGAACCGATTCGTATTTTGGCTCGCGAAGTGAAAGAGTTGCGTAATAAGAAAATCTCGTTGGTGAAAGTGCTGTGGCATAAGCACGGGGTCGAGGAAGCAACTTGGGAGCTTGAGGATTCAATGAAAGAACGTTATCCTAACCTATTCACCAGTAAGATTTTCGGGGACGAAAATCCCTTAAGGGGGGAGAGTTGTAACAGCCTGATTTTGACTCTAGTCGAAATAGTGGCTTCGGGACCACGAATCCGAGTCAAAAAAAATTTTTAATATTATTTTCTATGCTCATTATGTGTGAATTGATGTGTGTGAAAATTTCGTATTAAAATTTGATTGTTTTGGTGCTTAATTTTAAAGAAAGGGCTTAATCACATAAAAAGAAAATTTGTGGGTTAAATGCCTAAGTGTCAAATTGATGATGGTTTCTTAAATTGAGGTATAAATAGTGTAAATTGACCAAAATTCATCATAGTGACCGGTCATGATTTGCTTGTAATAGTGATTGGAAATTTTTATTATATTTTATGTTATAATGTATTAATTTAATATGTGTTAATATGTATAATTGAATAAAAGAAAAGAAATGAAAGAGAAAGTGTTCATCTTTCTCTATTGACCGAAACTAAGAGAAAAATAAAAGAAGAAAAGCTTCATGAGGTTCGGCACTTTGGAGGCTTAATTGGGTAAATGATTTTGTTCTGTTTTTGATAATTTTTACGTTTTTGAGATTGTTGCTATGTGATTTAGCTAGCCCATGCTTGATTTTTTGAATTGGTTGTGTATTTTGTGAATTGCCATTGAAGAAAGCTAGTTGTTTTTGTGAGTTGATGATGAAATATTGATTATATGTGTCAGATTAACAAGTTTTGTCTTTGAATTTTTGATGAAATTGAGTAGTTAGGATTAAATTGCAAAAATAATTTTTTTAGGGACTAAAATGTGAAATAAATGAATTGTATGAGCTTGTAATAAGATGATGAAGATTCGGCCCTAAAGAAGTGTGGTCAAATTTTGAGTATTTTGTGTTTTGTGCAAAGGGACTAAATTGTAAAAATTGTAAATGTCAGGGGTAAAATAGTAATTTGCCCATTTATGTGTTTTTGGATTAAATTGAATGAAAATATGTTTGAATGAGCTAAATTTGAAATTTATTAGATCAAGAACAAAAAGGATCGGGATTGGATCGGGGAAAGGAGAAGTTAATTGAATAATCGGAAAACGAAGTCCGTCGATACTCGAGGTAAGTTTTTAAGCAATTGAGTTGCATTGAATTTATTTATAATGATGTAAATGAATTTAAATGGAAGTATATATATATATATAAGGGATATTTCCGAATGTGGTAATGGTTTATGAAATGAATTAGTTCATTAGAAAATGAATATATATGGTTGGAGTTAAGTTTATATGTATATGTATGAATAAAGAACAAGTTTGGGAGATGCACTAATGTGCAAATTTAACTTCCGAGCACTGAGTGTGCGGAATCGGATAATGAGCACTAAGTGTGCGAATTTTAAAATACCGAGCACTAAGTGTGCAAAATCGATCGTTATGCACTAAGTGTGCGAATCTAATTTCCGAGCACTAAGTGTGCGAAATCGGACAATGAGCACTAAGTGTGCGATTAATTTTTAAATCTTGGATTGGATTTTGGTAAGTTGATATTATGAGATGATATTAATTGAAATCAAGTAAGAGTGACAAATTAGTTTGGATGGAATGTATCAATTAATTTTATAGTTCAATTGATATAGGTTGACATGGAGTAATGCTTACAAAATCTCATTGATTTCTACATGAATTTTATATATTGTATTCGGTCATGTGGAAGTTTGTATAAAGAGTTCATTTGATTAGTTTTAAATCTTGAATATGTGATTTATATGGGTTTGAAGTGCAAGTATAAGTTCAGTAAGTAATATATATATGCATGAAAAATCTATTATCGAAGGCATGGAAGTTCGGCTTTTGGGCTGTGAAATGAGAAAGTTTTTGAAAGGTGATATAAACTAAAGTCATGGTTATAAACCTTGGTTGTGATTATATTATTTTGACTTTGCTAGTATAGTGTTATAATGAATTGTTGTTGTGAAATTGCTTATAACTTACTAAGCTATAATAGCTTACTGTGTGTGTTTATTTGTATGGTTTTATAGATTCTGAAGTCTAGTTACGAGCTCGGAGATCATCGTCAAAGTCTATCACACTATCAACTAACTTTGGTATTTTATAAGTAGTACTTCTTTTGAAACTATGGCATGTATAGGCTATGTCACTTTTGAGTTGATTTTGAATGGTGTATATATATGTATAAATGCCATGCGAAAATGGCTGAATCGTGGTATTATGGTTTTTATATAGATTCGGTTATATTATTGTCTTAAATTGGAGTATAAATTCTAATGTGTTTATGCTTGGTGATTGGTTAAATGGCTTGAGTTCGATTAAGTTTGATCATAATGCTTAAATTTGGGTATATTTAATTATGATATAACTTTGTTTGGTAATCATGTTTCATAGCATGTATGTTGGGTATTTTGGTTAAATGTCTTGATTGGTTATGATATAAATCACTTATAAATTAGTTCATGATAATAAGTCTAATACATAGTATATATATATTATGATGTTTGGTTAAATATATATATGAATCAGAAATGGTAAATGGTAAGCATAGTGTATCATTCGGCTTAAGCAATGAAGTAAATGATGGATGCTTGTTTAAGTCATGGTATGTATTATATATTTGTTAAGTAATGTTATATCTTATGTGTATGGATTTGCTTTGATCTTTTCGTGTGATAAAAATCAGGTTATACTATGCATGTTTACATTCGACCCATCTTAAATGTAGTAAATGTATTTGCCAAATATGCTAAAGAACAAATAGCAATGTGATGTGGATTATTAAGTTTAAAATACTCATGTATTAGTAATATGCGTGGTAATTAGCTTATGAAAAATTTGTTTATTTATATACTCGATATATGTTATGCAATGATATATGATTGGATTAAATTTTAATATATCAGTGAGATGAATATAGGTGTATTAAGGTTCGAAATTTGAATATGTATAGTGTATTGATGTGGTTAATTTATAAAGCATGAGAGAAATGAATATTTGTTCTAAGCTGTGATTTGTTCGGTAATGCTTCTAATCCTAATCCGACGACGGATACGGGTTAGGGGTGTTACACTGTTCCGACTAGGGTCTAAACCGGACTGTTACATCGCCCTTTCTGGCGTAGTCTCACGACATCATACTTGTGACATGAAACATGAAGGTAAGTTCATGAGAACTTAATGAGTAAACCCTCCATTACCTAAGTCGTATTCAATATCTCCATTATCTATCTCCTTGTTTTTGTCCTTGCTTAGGCAAATATGTCGTTACGCTCCATTATTTATGATATAGAAGCCATACCTTGCCCTAAGATCATAACTTACCTTTCACACCTTTGTTACCTCTTTCACATCCTTCACCTTACCCCTTACCAATTTTTTACCCATTCCTACTACAGAGAACCCACAGACAAATATTGTTGATCAATTTGTTTTTTAAGTCCATTTGGCTCATACCCTAGATTTGCCACATACTCCAGCGCATTCTAGCTTCTCTATCACACTTTAAGATTATGCAGGATTTACTATAACATCTCATATGAAGCCTTTCTTTCATAGTTCGATGTACACATTATTCCTTCAGAGTTCACCATACTTACTGCACCTACAAAGTTCGGCAGGAATACTATTTCTCTCTTTTATAGTCTGCCACATAGGCATTCCTGTCATTATTAGCCACAAAGGCATCCCTTTCCATAGACCGCCACAAAGACATCCCTTTCCATAGATCGCCACAAAGGCTTCAATTTCATATATGCCAGAAAGGATTCTATTTCAGATACGCCACAAAGGCTTCCATTTCAAATACACCACAAAGGCTTCCATTTTCATACGTTTCATGATAGGGATTCACATATACTCACATTGTAACACCCCTAACCCGTATCCGTCGCCGGACTAGGGTTAACGGCGTTACCAGACAGATCGAAAACATTTACAGAAATGTCATACAATTTCATATCAACCTCAAACATAATGTCCCAATAGTAGGTCATCGAGACCTAAAACATACTTATAAACCGAGTCGGGACTAAACCGGGACACATACAAAATTTCACGGAAATTTAAAACTTTTCTAAGTTTCAGGGGTTACACGCCCGTGTAGGCAGGCCGTGTGCCTCCCACGGCTATTAGACACCCCCGTGTGTCCTCCCCGTGGTCGAATCTGACCTCACATCCACGGCCACCAAGCACGCCCGTGTTCCTTTGTCGTGGTCGAATCTGACCTCACATCTACGGCCACCAAGCACGCCCGTGTGCCTTGGCCGTGGTCGAATCTGACCTCACGTCCACGGCCACCCAGCACCCCGTGTGCTAAGGCAGTGTACTCTTAGGCCATATACTGACTTTCTCACACGGCTACTAGACACGCCCGTGTGTCTTGGCCATGTGCTATTAGGCTAGCTACTGACTTAGCCCCACGGTCACTAGGCACGCCCATGTGCCATAACCGTGTGATAAAATAGACCATTTACAAGGCCAATTTGCCACCCACACAAGGGTCAAACCTACAAGCACATTTAAGAATACTTCCACACACAAATTGGCAACCAATTTTCATGTCAAATGATCAACATATCATCTCATTTCTAACATGTCAACTTAGGAACTAAATTACACAACTTGAATACATTCAATATCAATCATGATTCATCCCAAAATTTACTAAATCATACTAGCATCATACCATCACTAAGATTACCATTCATAAGACATTTTCTTTACTCACAAGCTATACCAAAATATGCACCATATATCAAGCCACACATGCATTTTACCAACATTTATCTAGCCACATCACATGGCTATTTACACATCTTAAACATGTCTTACAAAACTAGCATATACATGCCATATTTCAACTATGTACATCTTTCCCAAAAGTACCAAAATAGATTGCCGATAGTGTGATAGAGAATGCTGACGATCCCCGGATCTGAGCTAGCTTTACTGACACTACAAAGCAGAGAAACAAATCACACAGTAAGCTTTCCAAATCTTAGTAAGTTCGTACCATAACACATTTAAATCAAACAAACCACTACATAGATTATTTCACATATACATATATATCATACCATCCAACACGAAATTTCTCATTTAACATTTCGTAATCTCATTCATAGATTCATCAACCACTTAGGTTCCGAGCGTACCTTAGCCAACACCTAGTAGTTAATTATATTTGCTACTCAATACTCACTTTTCTCTTTCGATCAACTTCCGTCTCTTCTTTGATTCAATCGCACACTTAGTGCCCCGATATTTAGCCAAAGCTTAATTATCATCGCACACATAGTGCATTTACATCAAACCATTCTTCAATCGGTATCGCACACACAGTGCCAACCACGAAGTCGAAGCTTATAATATTTCGCGCACACAGTGTTGATCATTTCGATCGTGTTTCTGAATACGCACACTTAGTGCCACATAACTCAAACTCAACTCTCAAATAGCATCCACATTTCAATATCATTATAACATTCATTTCATAGCATTTAACATAACTAGATGTTCGTATTATGTCTGAACTTACCTCGGACGTTGAACTATCGCAACGGTCAGTCAATCGAGCACTTTATCTTTGCCTCGATCTCGATCCGGACCTCTCCTTTCTTGGTCTATACACATTCAAATTCAATCCATTCAATCATCAAATCATTCATTTTAGTCCAAACACACATATTTAGGGCATTTTACAAAATAGGCCTCACATTTTCACATTTCGACACTTTAGTCCTTAATTCATAAAATCATCAAATTCACATAATTTCTCCTCACACAAGCCTAGCCGAATTTTCCTTGTGTTCATACAAGCCCACACATTTCATTTATTTCACATTTTTGTCCTTAAATTTATCATTTTCACAATTTAACCCAAATTACTCAATTTCATCAAAAATCCAAACATAAACTATGTTAACCCAACACTAAGTTTTCATTTTCCACCATCAAACATTCAAGAACTCACATGTCCATCAATGGCACATTTCAAAGACATCATCAATTCACAAAATTTAAACATGGGTTTGGAAGAGCACAAAGCAACGATTACGAAAAGTAGAAATTATCAAAAACCGAGCTTAAAGCATACCTCAACCAAGGACAACAATGGCTGAACCCTAGAGTAGTCTTCTTCTTTTCTTTTTCTTATGATTTTCGGCAAAGATGGATAAAAGATGAGAAAAAAATTGGTTTTGTTTTATTTAATTCATATATTAATGCCTATTTACTATTTTACCCATCATTTAAAACATTATAACATACATTATAATTGGCTATAAATGTCCATCCACCACCCACTAACTATAAAATGGGCTAATTGCCACATAAGGCCTCCCCATTATAAAGACAATAACAATTAAGCACTTAACAATCAAAGACACAAATTTTTCACTTTATGCGATTAAGTCCTTTTCTCACAATTTGACACACAGTCGATAAAATTACCACAGAAAATTTTCACACAGGCTATATCACATATAATCAACACCAAAAATAACATTAAAATATTATTCTGACCTCAAATTTGTGGTCCCGAAACCACTGTTTCGACTAGGGTCTAATTCGGGCTATTACACACATTACATGAGATTTACCTCTCATCGCCTTGGGATCATGCAAAAACCCCCATTCGATAATAACCTTCCTTTAGTTCTTCCCATATGATGCCATAACCCACCAGTTATGGTCTTATATGGTATGGTGTTTCCATATGATGCCATAACCCACCAGTTACGGTCTTACACAATATGGTCCTTTCATTTGAAATGTCATGGCCATAGGCTTTTCCTTTAAGAGATTCGTGTTTAAAGTCTTGATGGACCCCTTTAGACGACTCCGGAGATAGGCACAGGCTCACCATACATAGAACCATCATACAATGACTTGCTCATAACAAACATATTCATGCTTTCAAACTCATATACACACCATAATCCTTCAGATTCATGCTTTGTACTTAGACCATCAAACTTCATACTTTACTAGTTTCAATTTCACGATTTGGTCACTTAACAGAGAAGTTTCCGAAATGCATAATACACATGCAAGAGTCAATTTAGGGACTCACTTGACTAGACTGTGCAGTAGCCTCAGCTCTAGACCCAAGGTCCTTTCGAGAGTCACAGCAACCATTGCCTCTTAAAATAGAATAACACCATAAAAATCCATTCGGATAACCTTTCCCTCTTCTTAAATGCAAATAACTCATAAATAAGGCCTTACTTCTTCAAGAATTCCTATAGATCTACTTTTCAGAGTCATAAAACTCACCTTGACATGGATAAATTTCTTGAAGAATCCAAAGTTTTCAATCCTGCTTAAAGAAAAATGTTCTTTCTTTTCCCTCAGCCTTAGATCTCAATATTTTTCTAGGAGAGAAGCAAAGAACTTTCTTTATTTCAACTTGAAGACCAATTAAAATAGTCAAACTTTTTATTAGAACTTGACAAATTCACATCACTATTGACTTATCTTATCAAGGGTCTACAACTTCATAGGAAAATTAATTGAGTACTTCTTATTTCTCTTTTAACTATTCGAGTTCACGTTTGGTTAGTGCCTAACCAACTTACCTTATAACTTAACATGTAGAATATCATGGGGAAAGGGGTGTACTACTACTGACGTGGGTTCATTCCTTCAATATATATTTACCTAACCATATCCTTCTTCCAACGAATCAAAGTGACATGGCGTGGAGTCCTCAAAGAGCACTTGGGTGATTACCCATTCACCAATCGTACTTTTCAAAGACTACGCCATACCTTGTGCCCGCCAGAACTAGGGCGTTATCGGCTCGTTCAAATAATTTTTATACTTAATCAAATTCTTATACTTTACACTTGCTCAAAACTTACTCTTTACGCCTTACTTCCTTTGACATCATTCGAACAACAGGGTTTCATCGGGCGGGATGTTACAGGTTTTCATAGATGGATAAAAAATATCTCCAATAAAATAGCACATAACCAAGTCCAAAGATTTTCTTCATTAAATTGTCAAACCAAATAAGACAAATTTTTAAACCACTTTAGTGACAGTCTACATTGACGCTATCGAGTATCATTCAACAACTCTTAACTCATTTTTTTTCAATATATAATATATATGGAGACCTAAGGAAGACAAATTTCAATCTATTATACCATGCGTATCAACACAAGATTAACATTTATTCAATGTCAAAAAGCATCGTTATGAACATGCACAAAATAACTTCAAAACCCACAAGAAGTTACGATCAAAATCAAACTAGTTAAATCTGTCTTTTTAATTCCTTGGCTGAGTAAATCTCCTTTCCTTTTGTTTGTGTGTTCTGCGACTCGTATATATCCTTTCGACCCTTAGTTGTTTTGTATTGGTCTTCCCCTTGTTCCTTTCGCCGTTGTGTCTCTTATCATTCACTATTAATAACCCTTTTTTCTTTCTTTTTTTCCTTTTCCTTTTTTTTTCCTTTTCTTTTATTTTTGAAATAATGTTAATTAATAAATAAATAAAAACATTTAATAAAATAAAAAATATGAAATAATAATATATTTTAAAAACATAAAATTTAAATTAAATCTGACTTGATCCAGCCAAAATATGAGTTAAGTTCATGTTAATTAACTCAATTCATAAAAATTAGTACAAACTTTTGAATGGGTTTAGTCGAAGATATATTTTAGAATTTAAATGTTTAGGTAATTGGTAATTAAGTTGAGAAGGTAAATTAACAAAATTCTCATTACCCTTGTAATTGTCCATAACGTGTTTCTTAGTGAATTATACACTCCACTGCATAGGAAGAAAATGTGATTGTTATGATTTTTATTCCTTCAAAATCCATTTTTTAGTCATTAGGAAATTTTGATTTGAACTCAAATTCAATTTTGATATGATTCAAATTTAAATTTTATATTAAAATTTGAAATCATTTCAAACTTAAATGATTCAAATAAGTAATTTAAAATGACTCAAAACTTGAATTGCATAAAATCCAAAATAATTTAATTGATTATGATAAAAATAAACTTAATTTCATATTCGAATGACTCTAACTCAAAATTATTTCAACCAAAACAAGTCAAACTCGGAAATGATGACAAACCTAAAACGTTTGATCCGAACAGAAATAACTTGAAAATTGCAAAATCATAATTGGCCGTACTCATTGAATTGATGACATCTCTAGCTGAAAGGATGATTAGGCAAAGATAGAACCAACTTGCAGGTATTGAGGAATGTATTGTCAATTTTGTATTCAAATGTAGGGAAAAGAGAGATTTCCAAAACCCTCCCAAACTCTCTCACCTTAATCTCAGCTTATAAAACATCCCTATTGGAGTCAATGTACAAAATAGCGAGTCAAAATTCTTCAAAAAGACAAAGGCTGGAAATCTGCAGCCATAGGATCAGGGCCATGATTGTGTTGATGTTCGTCTTGATGTCATCAATGGTGTCAATTACCATATCTGCAATATGATTGAGAGATGGCATTGAAGGTGCCCCTGATAAAGAATATTACGACTTTGTAAGTTTTGTAAGTCTGCCGGGACAAGTGCTGATTTGGATGCCATTGCTCAGGAAACGAAAGCCAACTTCAACAGAATATTTGCCTCATCCTACAAGAAAAGAGAGAGAGAGATAATGAAACAAATGAGAGATCTGTTAATCTTTAATTTGATATTGTTGGTAAGCCATAGAGAAAATAAATGAACGAGAGCAAAAAGTTCAGTCTATTGTCAGGCAAAGTTCGGGATGGAAGCATGAACACGACTGAGTTCTCATCAATGTATAAAACCACAAAAAAAAAAGCCTAAACTTTTCTTGTTTTGTAGCAAAGACTAAATGAAAAGCTTCTAAAACATGAAATGCAACACCATAACTTACAGTTTGAGAACTATGTGACCCCCATCCTCATCGCATTCAAGCAATCTTCAACAGCAGAGCTACCATTCAAAGATAAATCTGAAGATTTTGTCTTACTTTCATGCCTCTTTATCGAATGTTAACTCAAGTTGTCTTTCCACAGACTTCAAAACAGCAGTTCTGTTAGATCTTAACTGGTACGGAGGAGATGCATTAAACACTGTAGAATTAGGCAGCGTTGGGCTATCGCCTTGACAAGCAGGACTCTCACAGGGATCTCCATCACAAAATTGAGCCTGTTCCAAACTGTTTTCAGTTCTTTCCTGTTCGCCAGATAATTGAATCCCATTCTTACCTATTTCCTCATTCAGTTTTCCTTTCTTGTTAGGAAGTGTAAGCACTTGGGCTCCCATCTTTCTCTTTCGAAATATGGAAGGTGTATTCAGGAAGCTTTTAGCGGCAATTCTAAGAATATACTCAGGACTGTGTGTGCTTAAACCACTGCCCTTCACACAAGGCGGAGTGAAGAAACTAATCGGTGATGTAATAGGAGTAGAAGTCCATTCATGCTGTGATCTAGGTGATTCATCACAACATAGAGAACAATAAGTTGGAGTATCAAGCCCTACTTGTTCCTTGAGAACTTTGTCTTCGACAATTTGAGAACTGATTCTGTGACTCCCAAACTTCCCCCCTGACTCAGAGGTACAGAAGCAGGGATTTATATCAACTGACAGCAGCTTGCACTCTGTACTCTCAGTATCAGTAGGCTCTTCTGGAATAACATTTGTAGAAGCAGTCATATCTTGAACTGGAGCAGAGGACTCCAACTGATCTTTTCCATCTTCCTCCAGCTTACAAGTATCTGCAGTTCCTGACGAAGTTTGAGCAGTTGAACCTGATTCTTTTTTCAAACAAACTAGAAAATTTTGGGTAGTAGGTGTTCTTATATCCTTGATCCCATTTTGGAGACCATTCTTCGAAACTGGTGGAAGCTTTCCTGTAGCCAAATAGAAATCTAACTTCTTCTTCAAAGAACTATTCCAGTGATTCTTTATTGCATTATCAGTTCTGTATAAAGAAAGTTCACTATAAGCTAAGGCCATCATGCTACTACAACTTCAAAAGGAACTTATAAATGATTTACCACCATCTCCTTGATCAACTATGCTGGCTAAGCTTTACAATACGAACTACGTAATGTGTCACAAACTAAAAAGAATGATACCTTCCAGGTAAAACTTTTGCAATTTCAGCCCACTTGTTCCCATATGTCCGGTGTGCATTCATAAGGGCCAATTCCTCCTCCATCGTCCAAGCATCCTTCTTTATATCAGGATTCAGATGATTGTGCCATCTGCAGAACGTTGATTAAGCATGGAATAATCAACAGTAATTTGCTTTACATGAGTAGATTAGGACAGCAATATGAATAAGCCTCATTATATGAAACTAAATTAATAGATCTTAGTACATAATTCACTTATTAATACAAATAAAACAAAAGGCAGACAATCACTTTAAGAGTGGGAAAATCATATCAACATTTGAATATTAGGCACTTTCAGGACTCTCAGGAAATGCAAAGGAAATAAAATTTTAGAAATTACCTCTCACGGCATTGTTTCCCTATTCGTCCAGGCAAAGATTTTGCAATAACAGACCATTTTGTTGGCCCATATTTTGATACAAGCTCAATAATTTTATCATCCTCCTGTGAAAAAGCAATAGATAGTTTAGCGCTTGTTTTATGAACAGCAATAATAAAGATAGCATAAAAGAGCCTACAATGCCTACCTTTTGAGTCCAAGGTCCTTTAACAAGATCGGGGTTTAGGACTTTCTGCCATCTATGAAGACATTGCACTTCTGATCTATCTGGAAAAAATTCAGCTGCACCATATGCAAATGCTAAGGCTGGTTAGAGGAAAGCTGATAATACCAAAACTACAACAACAGAAAAAATTGAGATCATGATATTATTTATAACCTTAAGTTTACTTTCTTTCAGATAACAAAGGTAGGATGTAATAACCTTCTAACTAAAAAACAGAAACTTATCACATCGGAAAGAGCAGCAAAAGTAAACAATCGTAGCATAAATAACAAATAAGAAAATTCTGAGGCATGAAGAAAACCTATTTTTTTCCAACTCTTCCCCTTAAAAGCACCAACAGCATTTCTTAACGTCTCATCCTGCAATCAATAAAAAACCAAAAACAATTTAAGAAAACAGGCAGCACACACAAAGAATGAATGCAAGTAAACACTGAAGGCAACTTTAATTGTTCTACAATCTATAAAACAACACCTGGACTGACTCAATGTTTTCTAACCATATCATAGGAAAAAAAGCATTTTACCTCGACCGTAATTCATAAAAATAATGCAAATACAAAAGGGGAAAAAAATGCATTACCTCTTCCGGTGTCCAGCCACCTTTTGCTCGCCTAATAGGGCCAGTAGTCCTCCTGCAAATTCAGTATAACAATACAATTGCTCTTGGACGGAAACATTATTGAAAACAATAAAACTCTTAAGTAATTGATTAACAGCAAGTTTGAGCACTAGAAAGAAACGCTCAACAATATCGCTGGTGAATCCATATCTAATGTAATCAGCAATCACAAACACCTCCACAGAACACAAATGCGAAAAAATAAAAGCAAAATAAGCAGAATCCAAACAAGTACAGCAATGAAACAAAGCTAAAGAAGTTATTCCCGGACAATACCGATGATTTGGTGATGTTGGTGCTGGACTAGATACGCCTGGGGACTTTACAACTGCATTGCCACTGCCTTCGGATACAGAAGAACTTGAAGCGGTAGTTAATTGCTTCTTGTAAAGACAACGTTCCTCCAGCCTCAGTTCAGCCATCACTTTCTAATCAATCTCAAAAAAGAAGGAAAACGCTTTAATAACTTATTCATGGCCGTTTCAAATACTTGAGAATCCTCCTTTTTTACCAAAATCCCAAATCCCAGCACAACCGAACACAGAAAAAGACAAAACTCAGATCTTAATTCACTAATCAGATAAAAAAAAAAAAACAAGAAAGAAAATACCACATCGGTTAAACATAATTCTAGGGTTTAACACCCCGTCCCCCCAAAAAAAGTAAAAACCCAACGAAAATTTTCACGAATCAAAGTTGCTTGAGGTTCAAGAAACATGACGATAACGGTAAATAGAAATTTTAAAAAAAAAAAATCAAAAACCAGAGAATTCTGATTCAAGAAGATAAACCCACCTGAGTGGCGGGAATCAAGCTCCAGCTGCTTCAAGAAAAATCCTATTCGAGCCAAAAAAAAAAGGTTTCGTTGTTTTGGTTAAAAGGAATTCTAACGTTGCTTCCTTTGTTTTAGTAAAATCCTCGACCGTTGAATCTAAAGAGAGGAAAAAAATATAAATATTTATATATAAAAAGCAAAGGATTATTACAACGAATATATGACCACCGACGTCTCCGCTAACTGCCGTTATGGAGAACTAACGTGTTTTTTTTTTTCGCGGCATTTCAGAGCAGTATAGGTTAACGACTCTAAGTTAACGTTAGGGGTGAGGTGGTGGAAAGGTTTGAACCTCAAACGGCACACATAGCGTGGTTAAACCTCGAACTAGTTTGGAAGTGGGCGATCCGCCGTTTGGTTTCGCGGGTGTTTTTGGAGCGTTGACTGGGAAATAATGTTCGAGGTTTAAAATGGGACGAGAATAGAAAGATACGTTGTAACTGAATTTACTATTTGACTCGTGATAATGGAAGATCAATGGTTTGTAATTGATTACAAGCTTTTCTATATTTTAGGTTTAAACTGGACCGTTGGATTGTAAAAACAAACACCTAATTATTAATCCTCGTGCAAATATATTTTTTTGAGCAGTGTACAAAATTATTTACACTTAAGTTTTACATAATATTTCCGTCACCCCGCCTAATTTCATTTTACCGAATAAGCCCCACATAATTAAAATTATAAACAAACTAGTTTTCTTATTGCAGGCTAGATCGTGTGTATTAATTTATTCTTTTAATTTTTATAACATTATTATAAGTTTCTTTGTGCACAATGTAATAGATAAAACTAATCCATATATTAATAGATTATTATACAAAATTTAACAATGTACAAATATACATAACTTCATAAAATGTTTAATTGACAAAACTAATCCGTATATTAAATAGATTATTTACATATATTGATATTGTTTCAAAAACTAATTCTTATATTAAAGTGATTATTTGTATACATAACTTTAGAATGTAAAATAAAAGAAGTTGAAATAATTATTACTAATGAAAGCCATGTGAAAATTAAAATAAAAAAAAAGGAAAACGTATTAAAAACTAAAAAGTATAACTTTTATTTGCATGCTTAATATTTTTTTGTAATTATGGATAAATTCATAAAATATAAAATATCATCTATTTGAAAAATAATAAATATAATCATTTTGATGAATTAAATAAAATAAAGTAACAAATATTGAATGTAATGGTAAAAAATATTATATAATTTTAAAAATATATTTTACCAAATACATGTTTATAACTTTTTTATTTGTATTAACAATAATATAATTTACACAAAAACCAAACCATTTTTTGTGTATTTAAACAATTATTTAGGTAATCTCTAAATTATTTTATTTGTGTATTAGATATTTTTCAATTAACAAAAAAGTATTAAATCAAATAGTAATTATGAAAAAAAAAAGGTTTGTAACTATTGAATGACAAATATTTAACCTGTAAAAACTATTGGTTCAAATATTATTTTAAAAAAATTGAATGTAATGAGGTGTTAATCATTCAAGATGGCATTTGTCAAATATTGAAGTATGACGCTTACAATAATCTTTCTATTTTTTGCTTAAAAATCTTGCTATACAATGTATATTAGTTTTTTTCTCGTGTAGAAGCTAGAGGTGTCTAATTGCTATGAAACTTTAAAATAGAGGTCCTTATATGGTAATTAGACCATTGGATAATTTGTTGGACAAAAATAGACATGGTTAGGTGAAGTTTGAAATAAAGGCATTAAGGGCATTTTAGTCATTTGGTAAATAAAAGATTAAAAAGGGAAAATAAAAGCCAAAATTATGCTCATCTTCTACCTCTAGCCGAAAATTAGAAGAGAAGCCATGGCTAGGGTTTGGCCAAGCTTTCCAAGCTCCATAGTAAGTGCATCCTAGCCCCGTTTTTAATGTTCTTTGCATTTTTGAAGTCCTCGTAACCCGATTTACCTATTTCTACCATTATTTTGAAGTAGGGTTCATGATTAAAAATTTACGCATGTGTGACATGCATGTGTTTTGATGTTTAATGGTAGAAAATGGATGTTTATGGTTAGAGAAACGACTTTTACTAAGTGATTTTCGGTAAAAATGTCAAAAAGGATCTATTTGTAAAAGTTAATAAATATGTGTTAAAAATATGATTTTATGGAAAATGTGGGCTGCTATAAGTATGAAAATGATTCGGCTATGCATGGGTAGTAAAAAAAATTGAACACATTTCATTTTATGAGCCTAGGGGAAAAAGTGTAAATATGACAAAGTTTAGGGGCAAAAACGTAGTTTTGCCATAGTATGATTTTTGGGTCACAATGAATAATGTGACTAATAAGTAAGCTAAATGTGATGTTATAGATCAAAGAAAACAAGGTTCGGACCTAGAAGGGGAGAAAAACGAGTAATTGACGGTTAGGTCCCTTTTTGCCATTTTGGTATCGAGGGTATCGAGGTAAGTTCGTGTGTAAATAATACAACCCTATGTTATGTATTTAATATTTCGATATTACATAAATTGTATATTGTCTCTATGAAATTGATTAATGACGATTTTGGTGAAATGTCGAGGAATGAAAATCCCCGATTGAACCTTAGGAATGGATAGAATACAAATGTCATGACACTAAGGCAACTGAGGTTCCGTATAAGACCATATCTGGGATATGGCCTCGATATGTGATTTCGTATAAGACCATGTCAGGGACATGGCGTCGATATGATATTTCATGTAAGACCATATCGGGGATATGACGTCGATACGGCATTATATGTATGAGATTCTCGAGTATCTTTTTGCATTCCGAGTGGTTCAACGGGTATGTTAAAAAAGAGAAAGTAAGTGAGTATGTTACGAGTGGTACAGGTATGTACATAGAACTCAAGTGAAGTAAATTCGGTACATGATGAATTCTTGGGAAGAATGTACACGAATAAGTTATACTTGTGAAATATTGATAACCTTGTGATTAATGACCTACATTCATGATGAATGGATACATGATAAGATTTGATAATGATCATGTGATAGGTTTATGAACCAAATTGAATTGTGATATAGTACGGTTTATTTATTTAAATTTGTATTTCATTAGATATGAGAGAAAGGAAAGACAGGTATAATTTTTGAATAAAGACACTATGAGAATATAGTATGATACGAGCTTTGACAAATGAAAGATGGTTAAACCATATGTTGAAACTATGATTACTCATAAATGATGTGCATGTGATTAAGTGGATGGAAATAACTTGTAAAATAATGTGATAAGTTATAATGGAGAGACTATGGTGGTTAGGCTAATGCCAAGGCACGTAAATGGTATTTATAAGATAAAACAGTAAGCATTATGAATGATTAAGTGGCAATCATGAGATTAAATTCAAATTGTATTGTAATATCTTTATGGTTGGGTAAAATAAATGAATGTCAATAGTTGTTTATTATTTGCATATGAACTTACTAAGCTTTATTGCTTACCCCCCTCCCTTTCCTATCTCTTATAGGTTAATTTAGCTAGCTCGGGTTGGAGATCGTCGGAGATGCTATCACACTATCAAGCTGACACTTTGGGTATAAGTATTCAATCCTTCTTGAGATATGGCATGTATAGGGACTTTGTATTTTGATTAATTAAGTCATTGTTAATGTAGCCAAATGTGTTGGCCTAAAATGGTTTATGGTTCCATTTAAAGATAGCCATGAATGATGGCTTATGTTGATTATATGTTTATGCATGTGTTAATGCCCTCTTGTGAATGTGAAGCTAGTATGGTTATCATGGGCTAAATGTGATGATTAAGTATGACAAATGATGATATGAGAATGACATGTGACGTTGTGTGAATATGTGCAAGTGAAGGTGGCAAAATGGCTTGGAAAACAACCTTGTATTTGTCCACACGGGTAGACACGTTGGCATGTGTCTAGGCCGTGTGTGACACACGGTCTGCCCCCATGGGCGTGTGATCTGGCTGGGTGTCCCCTGCACCCTAATTAATGCAAAATAGAATGCCCAGTAGTAAACACATGGGAAGAGACACGGCCCTATGTCTCAACCGTGTGAAGGACACGGCCTCAGGACATGGGCGTGTGCCCAGGCCGTGTGAAGTTTGCACATTAATTGCGAGAATTAAATTCGCCACACGGCCTAGCACACGGGCGTGTGACTTGGCCGTGTGACCCTAAATATCTGCTAACATCATAAACAGAATGTCAAGGTTTTCACACATAGGCTAAGACACAGGCTTGTTCCTTTCCACACAAACGTGTGGTCTTGTTTTAAGAAAAAAATTTCTAAGTGTTCGTAAGCTTCCGGTTCAGTCCCGAACCACCCTATATGTATGAGTCAGGTCTCGTAGGCCCATAATAGGGACGATATGAATGCAAATGAATGGTTTTAAATTTGAGTGGAATTTCATGTCTCAGTTTTGTATGAATGCGTGTATTTATGTCCGGTAATGCCTCGTACCCTATTTCGACGTCGAATACGGGTAAGGGGTATTACATTTAGTGGTATCAGAGCTATGGTTTAGTCGATTCTTGGACTAACCTAGCGTATATGAGTCTAGCTATACATGCCATATTACTACTCGTGATAGTGTGATGCCTCTCGACTCTAACGAAATTATTTTGTTAAGACACAGACGACTTCCGACCGAGCTATTTTCGATAATACTGAAAATGGTATAGAGATGATTGAAATATGCTTACGATGTGTTGAAATTTGGAGAGGTATAAATAGAAATTATGACACGCATGTGTTAATGTACGAAATGAGATAACCATAAGTTGAGAAATGTGAAAAAGTGAAATGAAACGAAAGTTTAGGTTGTGATAAGCTCATCCATGTATGTTAGTATTCATATGATATTATGTGCCCGACCTATTTGATTAAGTGAATATGATAAGTAAACTTACCCAATGGACGGAATATGTGTGTATGTACACTTGTTTGAATAATGTATAATCAGTATGTCCACATAGTTGAATCACATGTTTAATTGTTAAATTAGAGAATATATAATGTTTTGTTTTATGACTCTGTTATGAAACCACAAATATTATAATAGTATGGGAGTTGAACTGGAAGATTAAATTAAGTAGAACGCAGGAGATGAGTACGATCGTTCAATGATGAATTGACGGATAAGACCATGGTTAGACCATGGCAGTACATGTGATCCCATATAAGACCATGTCTGGGACATGGCATTGGCATCGATATGTGATCCCATGTAAGACCATGTCTGGGACATGGCATTGGCATCGATATGTGATCCCATGTAAGACCATGCCTGGGACGTGGCATTGGCATCGATATATGATCCCATGTAAGACCATGTCCGGGACATGGCATTGGCATCGATACGTGATCCCATATAAGACCATGTTTGGGACATGGCATTGGCATCGATATGAGACTTTGTGTAAGACCATAGTTGGACTATGGCATCGAGTAAACAAAGTACTCAAACCCGTAAGGCGTTCACTAATTTGACAAATGTTGGTAAGTAAAATCGAAGCTAAGTGCTGGAAATTAATTAGATATTAATATTGAGCTCGAGTAAGTAAATTCATTGTTTGAAATTATGGATGACAGAAAACATTTGTAAAATAAATAAGTGTGTAATTTCCTTGGAATGAACTATGTGATTATGATGATATCACATTAGTGATGGATGCTAAGTCATATGTGTGTATTTATGAGAGTCAAGTTAGAGGCTTTACGACCTCACCCCCTTACCAGTGTTGCTTCATGACGAAATTTTACGAGAATCGAGTTGGATAAGTTCATAAGTGTGAAACTAAAGAGTTCAGAGATGAAACAATTAGTAACGTATGCAGAGATGAGAATAGTTTGGTAAGTGAAAACAACTTTAGAAGAAAAATCAGAATGTTTTAAAGATTACATAGATTATGCAATGTCAAGAATAAAGAAGAAGCTAGTCTCGGCTATTCGACTTAATTGAGTATGAAGTCTAAAGTATGTATTTACCGAAATTCTCTCAAATTGATGTTCATTAGTGAATGGAATAATATGGGGTTTATGATGATAGAATTAGTCAGAGAAATGATATTTGAGCTGTAAAGATGTCTGCGTGTGACAGTTATAGTTGAATGAACTACGATGACCTCTTCTGGGTATTCTATATATTCTTTTATCCTCAGAGATATCTATGTGATTGTCTGTATTCTGATGAAATTCTTATCGAGTGAGAATGTTAGCTAACTCTAATGTTGGATGAAAGCACTGATGATCTGTTTAATTTATGATTGGCATTACCTTATCTCTTCGGGATTCTACTCTAATATGTTAGAATAAAGACGATGGTAAAAATTTATGTAAGGTTATCTTTCTGTTTTCACTGGATACTATTCTGTCTTATATATAAGTATTTGGAAAGTGTATTATCTCTGATACAAAGGAAGTCCAGAGCTGGTAAGCAATGATTTTCTTCTGGTTTTCTCTGGGGGATCATCCTGATCTTTATAATTATTCCCTTATGAGTCATGCTTTCGGATTTCTGTTATGATATCATAGTTGGATTTTCTTATCGCCCTTATTGTGTAAATTATTCGGGCATAGCTCATATTAGTAAGTTCTTTAGTCTGTGATGGCTATGTTTATTATGATTGTATTTCTGGATTCGATAATTGGAATGTGGCGATTCTGGTATCTGGATTTCTCTGACTTTCGTGTAAGGAATGGTCATCGGCAAAGGTATAAATGATGAGAGCATAAGCTCAAAATTATATGATGGATCTCTTCCTCAGGTAAGTTTGATTAAAGTTAATGAGTTCAATCAGGATATCTGTTTCCTCGAGCTAATACGGTTTAAAAGATCTGTGATTTGCATGCTAAAAGAATTTTGAAAGATTGTGTGTTTGAACTGTATCCTCAGCATGAAGAAATGAGTATATTGATATGTTATTATTCGATAGTTGAAATCAACTCAGTTGTTTTTATTTGAGTGAATTGATTTGTTGAGATATGATTCGTGTTATATATATTTAAGCATGCCTAAACTAAGAGAATAAATTCTGTGTTTTTACGAGTATGAAGACAAATAGTCTGAATGAAGAAATTATATTCTAGAAAGCACAATACAGAGATATGCCTATTGGATTATTCTAACCAGATGATGTTGTTATAAGTCAAAGTTATTCTGATTGGAAAAGTTATCACATTTGTGAAAGTTTGAATGCTCTGTTGCATGTGAGCAAAGTTGAAAACAATTGAAGGTATTATTAATCGAAAGTTCTAGTTCTGAGTTCAGTTTGAATTGAGTAAGGAATTTATGATTTTCAGCGATGCGCTATTGAACGAATTAGAATGTGTCTTAATACAAGAATGTAAAGAGGTAGTTTGTACTTGTAGATGGTTGAAGTTATGTCAAAATAAAAAAGAACTGTTCGACTGGTGATTTAGAGACGACCAGTTTTATGTTAGTGTTGTGAGTTCGATAATATCGTGTAACATCCCTAAAATGGGGCCTTTGCATTTTATCTGTTTGCATGTAGAGAGCATGGATGTCATGGTAGGTTGGGCTATTTTAGGGTCTTGGCATAAGCCGGGGATAGGCCAGAGCTATAGCAAAAATTTTCTTTTTGAGCACTTAGAAGGGGGAGACGATTGGGGCAGGAGTTAAGGGAAATTAGTGGTATGATTTGACATAAGAATCCAAGTGGTAAGTGGCAAGGGAGGTGCCACTTAAGGCACAAGGGAGTGACACCTCATACAAGCTGGAGGGCCTTGGTTCGAGCTGCAAGAATCCCCTTTTTGCTTATTCTTTTTAACGCCAAGACCAGGAGGAGTTGTGCTCAGGAAGGACTTTGGTGGATAAGGGTTGAAGGAGTCAACAGATTTGGATGGGTGGAAGAGAGAAAAACTAGGAGTTTGAAGTATTCAAATTTGTTTGAATGGGTGGTCAGGAGAAAAGTGAGGAGGAAATAAAGGGATTGAGTTGGGGTGAGTGTTAGCCGGATCTTGTAGTGGCTAAGAGGTGTTGGAGCATTCGGTTCTTGTGTGTTAGGAGTTTGCCGAAAATTTAGGGTGTGGGTTCCTTCCATTTTCGGTTTTGGGTGCTAATCTAAGGGGGGTTGGCCGAATGTGGGTGTAGGCCTTGGTGGAGTGTGTAAATTCGGCTAGTTAGGGAACCTTAGAGTTTTTTCTTTCCATTTTTTTTGTTGCCGAAATTAAACTCCTCTCAATTGGCATTTTTGCATTTTCTTCTTTTCTCTCATCTACTCTAAAACCGAATACTCTCCTAGGCCTCTTTTTTTTTTCTATTTTGTTGTTGGCCGAATCTACCTTGTTTCCATTCATCAATTGTGTCCCAATTGCCATCTTCTTCAAAAGCCAAAAACCCTCTATAGCCTGTCGAAACATCATTCTTCATTTTCTTCTCTCTCAAAAGCCATAGCCGAAATCACATATTTCATTCTTTCTCGTTATTTTCTCATTCCACAGTTGCCAAAACCTCTGTCACTTTCTTTCTTCTTTTTTCAAGCACTTAGGCCGAATATCACCTGTTAAAGTGTACCTTTCTTTTCCATCTTTTTCTTTGCGTAGGGAACACTTTCGGCATTTGGGTAAGATCTTGGAACTTTGGCCGAATCTCCTTGACTCTCTCTCGTTCTCTTATCTCTTCTCTCTATTGTTTTCTTTGAAAGGGGAAGCCGAAATCTCTTGGAACTAAAACTCTCTTGTTTGACTCTTGTTGCAGTAGATCACTATCGTTGGGTTGCCATCACTTCCAATCGGTTCTGCTAGTGTGAGGGTGTTAAGGAAGGCTTGGTGTTTGTCGATTTAGGTAAGGGCTTTCGCTCTACGAGTTATGTTAACCCCTTAGATTCAATTTCGTTGCTTTAATCTGAGTTAGTGACTAAGGTGTGTTCATGGACTCGAAGGCTATCCAAGCATTAAGAGAGGGTGGTTCTGAGACCCCAGCCCCTAAGTTCAAGAAGAGGGCGGTGCCGGCTGTTCGCGATTGGCCACCGGGGTGTGGGCCGACATCTGAGCAAAGCAATAGGCAGATAACGGTAGTGTCAGTTAGCGACAGTGTCGGCATAGAGAGTGTCGTATTACGGGTAATCAGGTGTGTAACTCTTACACACTTCATTAGTTAATATGTTTATCATGTATGTTGTCAAAAGCCGGATTTACCGTAGAAACTGTTATGTTACTCTTGTGGGTAAGAGCGAGGACTCCAGGTAAGTCCACTATTGATTGATTAACGATAAATGCCTCTACAATATTTGCATATGCCATGCCATGTGATGTTAGTGTGTTAAGCATGTTTGTTATGCCATGAAAAGTATGTTCATAAAGTTGGGTATGATGAGAGGAGGGGGAAGGCATGATTCTAGACTGTCACTAGTGGTTTTGACCACAATGTGGGTTGGCCCCACACATATTATCTGTGACTACGGTCACCAGTGGTTTTGACCACATATATTTATATATTATTTGTGACTACGGTCACCAGTGGTTTTGACCACCAGTGGTTTGGTACCACACGGGGTAGGTAGAGGAGTTCGGATGGTTAGGTTGTGGGTTGCATGACTTGCATATTGGCTTATGAAATTGCATAAGGGCACTGATATTATCGGGATGGGGATTTATACATTGAGTCTCGGTGACTCACCCCTTCCTTTACATTTTGCAGATGATTCGTAGATCGCGGATGCGGAGCCGGGGCGGACTCGAGGTGGCCATGCGCATTTTTTTCGGGTTTTGTTTTAAATTTCTATCTTGGTTTTACTTTGCTATACATTTGGTTTTCGGGTTGTAATAAGGCCACTAGGTTTTGATTTCGGAATTATTTGTCTGCTTTGAATTTCCATTATATCCTGCTTAAGTTAAACAAAATGGCATGCCTAATAAATCTATTAATGAATGTTTTCTAAACTTTTTACAAAGTATTAGGTTTTCTAAACTTTACCATCGGGTAACAACAAACAAGTGGTGACAACAAGCTAACTCAATTTCTTTCAAGACTAAGTTTTACTTTAAGACCAAGTGCGAAACGGCCTTTAGCTTTATTACTTAAACTAATTCGGGTTTTCATGAAAATCAATAGTTTTCCTAAAATAAGAGACGTCAACTTGTTTTCAATAACGATTCTTTACAAAATTAGAACAACCTCCTGTCTTCTTTAAAAACATTTTTCCTGTGACATGTCGGATTCAGTTGTAGCGTATTGACCGGGTTTGGGGTGTTACAATTTTGGTATCAGAGCCAAGTTTAAAAGCTCAGTTGTGGGCCCGAGGCCCAAAATGTTTTAATAAAGGGGTTCTGGAATGATTTTGATGGAAAATACATGATTTGGGGAAGCATGGCACCGAGTCTCCGGCACCGATCCACACAGGTAAGTATCCCTAACTGCTGTTTATATGATTGTGATGATGGTGATATGACTAATAGTAACAGGAAAATACTTTAGAGACTGAAACCTGCAGGATTCAGTGAACTTGCGAAAACAATCCCTATAATAACCTGTTCATAAGACTGTGCTGTAATAACAATGGAATAAGTCTAACGCATAAAATTCTTAAATCAGATTAAATCGTGAACGGTAGTCATGAGCGCTCGAGGACGTGGGCGTGATACGCGTGGTCGTGGTAGAGGTAGGATGACTATGTCAGAACCGGTAGGGTCTGGCCATGGGTCGAAAAATGAGGTACCACCGCCGCCAGCTGTGGGTGCGGAATTTCAGGATCAGACAGGTGGTGATGACGCAGTGTCGCAGGCAATGCTGAGGGTTCTAGAGAGAGTCGTGGGTGCAGGCGTCGGAATGGGAGCTCAAAAATCTGTGTTCGAACGACTCCGGGCTAATGGCGCGAGGTATTCGAGGGTGTATCCGTGTGGCTCCCAATACAAAATTGCCGAGTATTGGCCGGGCGACGAACGTATAATGGACGAATTGGATTTTACGGCTGAGGAGAAGCTGAAGGGGATAGTGTCTCTTCTCCGAGATGAGTCTTATCAGTGGTGGCTCACGGTCAGAGAAGGAGCAATGGCCGATGACATCACCAAGGATTTCTTTAAGGCAGCTTATCAGAAGAAGTACGTCGGGGCTAGTTATGTTGATGTGCAGCGCAAGGCGTTCCTGAATTTGGTCCAGGAGAGTAAGACAGTATCGGAATATGAGGCAGAGTTTCTTCAGTTAAGTCGCTATGCTCGGGGTATTGTGGCTACGAAACACGAGCGCTGTGTCAGGTTTGAGGATAGGTTGAGAGATGAGCTGCGGATGTTGATTGCTCCATAGTAGGAGAGAGAATTTGCGGTCTTGGTAGAGAAGGCCAAGATTACTGAGGAAGTGAAACAGTCGGTGAGACAGAACCAGGATAGGAATTAGACTAAGAGGAGTTCTGGGTTATCAGGGTCTACCGGGAATTCGCAGAAAAGGGCTAGATATGGTGGGCCGACTCAAGCTACAAGGCCTGCTGCTACTACTTAGTGGCCGCCACGGTGTGCTCGATGTGGGAAGTTTCATTCGGGGGAGTGTTGGACCGGGAACAGAGGGTGCTTCGAGTGTGGGTCAATGGGGCACCGGGTAAGGGATTGTCCACGAGGTCGGCCGGGATCCGGTCGAGGAGTCAAGGCCGTACCACGATTCGGAGGATGGTGGTCTACCACCACAGAGGGGTCGCGGTTCGGCCAGGGGTGGTAATGGTTCTGGAGGAGGCCGCGGAGCACGGGGTAGAGGTGCTGGGAGCACAGAGGCAAGACAGCCTGGGTTGGTCTATGCAGCGAGGCGTCGGGAGGAGGGTGATGCACCGGATGTCATAACCAGTACGTTCTTAATTTTTGGACTGCCTTATACTGCTTTGATAGATGTTGGTTCGACGCACTCTTATGTTGCCAGTAGCATAGTGGGAACTATGAACTTAGCCTTTGATATTTCTTCTAGGGAGATGATAGCAATTAGCCCTCTAGGTCACTCTATAGAAGTAAACAAACTGTATAGGGATGTACCCCTAGAACTTCAAGGGGTAGAGTTTTTGGCCGATCTGATGGAACTGCCATTCGGGGAGTTCGATTTGATCCTTGGGATGGACTGGCTAGTGAAGTACCAAGCAAGTTTGGATTGTGCAGCCAATCGCGTGGTGTTGAGGTCTGTTGGGGGTGAAGAGGTGGTGATGATAGGTAATAGAATGGATTATCTATCCAACGTAGTATCTGCTCTGAAGGCCGAGAAAATGGTGAGGAAGGGTTGTGAGGCATTCATGGTTCATGTTTGTGCATTGGAGGCCAAGGAATCAAGCTAGGGGAATGTCCGAGCAGGTGAAGGAATTTACCGATGTATTCCCGTAAGAACTTCTCGGTCCGCCTCCGGACCGTGAAGTTGAGTTTGGTATAGACACATTACACGGAACCGCGCCGGTGTCTATTGCTCCATATAGGATGGCACCGAAGGAGCCGGTGGAACCAAAGCACGATTCGGGAATTGTTGGACTGGGGTTTTATCCGTGAGTGTATCACCTTGGGGCGCCTTTGTGCTTTTGTTAAGAAGAAAGATGGTACAATACGGATGTGTATAGATTACCGACAGCTGAATAAGTTGACGATCAAGAACAAGTACCCGTTGCCGAGGATAGATGATCTGTTTGATCAACTTAAGGGTGTATCAGTCTTCTCTAAGATTGATTTAAGGTCGGGGTATCACCAGCTTAAGGTAAAGGAGGCTGATATTCATAAGACGGCGTTTCGCACTCGTTATGGGCTCTACGAGTTCTTGGTAATGCCGTTTGGGTTGACCAATGCGCTGGCAGCGTTCATGGACATGATGAATCGGGTGTTTCAGTCGTACTTGGACCGGTTCGTCGTAGTGTTTATAGACGACATTTTGGTGTACTCGAAATCTGAGGAGGAACATGATGCGCATCTACGTGTGGTTTTGCAGATTCTGAGGGAGAAGCAACTGTTCGCAAAGTTTAGTAAGTGCGAGTTCTGGCTTAAGGAAGTGACCTTCTTGGGTCATGTGGTGTCAGCTGAGGGGATTAGAGTGGACCCTCGGAAGATTGAGGCGGTATTGGACTAGAAACCACCTAAGTCAGTAGCAGAGATTCGGAGTTTTCTGGGTTTGGCAGGATATTACAGAAGATTTGTGGAAGGGTTTTCCTTGATTGTAGCGCCGTTGACCAAATTGCTGAGAAAAAGGGTTCCATTTGTGTGGTCAGATAAGCAACAGGAAAGTTTTGACAAGTTAAAAAGGATTCTGACAGAAGATGAAACACCCCAAACCTGGCCCACGAGCCTTGATCGGATCTGGTATGTTCCTCGAGTAAAACGTTTCAATTTCATGTTTATTACTTTGGAAAATTTGGGGTGGTTTTATAAAAATACCGAGTTGTTTTGGGGTTAATCTTTAATTCGAAAATCGTTTGTGTTTAGGTGTCTAAACATTTAAACTTTATTTTTAAGAAAGGTTGCTTAAACTTTAAATTGATAAAATTCGTATCATACTAAATAATTAAAATGCATGCATAAACAGTTTCATACTATAGCCTTATTACATCAAAATAAAAACCGAATAAATTCAAAATACTTATAAGAAAATGGAGAGTCCAAATTGAAAATAATCTTTGTGCTGAGCATGGCCACCACTAAGCTCCTGCCGACCCGGTTCATTACTGAGTGTCACCTGAAAAATATCCCACAACGGGGTGAGTCAAACAGACTCAGTGTGTATAACCAGCACTAATTCCCAATGATTTAGGCATATCATATCATACATATAAATAACAGATAGAGATAATGATGCAAACCCGAACCCATACCTAGATAACCATCCGCTACACATCACCCGTACCAACCATCACACCGTGGGGATTACTAAATCGACCCACCCATCCGCTACACATCATCGAAGCGATCAGCTGCGACGACTAGCACATCGCCCTTATAAATTCGTGGCATAGCCACGGATAATATATTTTGTGACATAAGTCACCACATTCGATTATGTGACCAAGTCACCACATTCGGATTATGTGACCGAAGTCACCACATTCGAGATATTGTGGTATAAACCACCAGATCACTTCCCCTTTCCATATAACCCATATGCCCCATGTCATACAATCACGCAAATATCATGGCTTAGGCCTTATTTCACATTCTTATCAATATTCACATACATGCCATATTCCACATGTTCATAACATTTATTAACATGATGTTAAGATTACGTACCTGAGTACTTTGTACCATTGCATGGTACCTTAGCCCACTTTTCATATTATTATTAACACATATATTAAAATAATACCGTAAATCAATCAAGATTCAGTGTGGGATACACACCTGGTTACTATCGTATTCACTGAATCCTGAAAGTTTGCCGAAACAGCTTATACTACTCCCTAAAGATCATAGTTAGAATCGGCCAACATTAACACTTAATATGGCCTTGGCCGAATATCAACACTCCCTTACCTTGTGGATCTAAATCCCGAAATTACTACTTGTCCTTGGTACCTATCGAAACTCCCTTCAGGGTATATGTTAGACTCGATTCTAACATTTGATGAGCAAAATAGATGGCCTTTGGCCGAATACCACACTACTTTTACCTTAGATAATCAAATCCCGGATGATCTCCCTTACAAGCGGCTACAGTAGAAATCCCGAAACTCACCTTCAAGGTTTCGGCCAAAGAGCATAAATGGGATTAGAATCTTGATTTCGACAGACCAAAATAGAGAAAAGAGCTTTTTAAACCCAAGAGAGATCTCTTACCAAATAGAAAGATCAAGACGCAATTGGTTCACCCACTCTATGTATCGACAAGAGGAAAGAGATGTTGGGTTTTCGGCTTTTGATTGAATAGTAAGGAGTTATGGATTCGGTTTGATGGACAGTAGGGAGATTCGGCTTCAACAAGAATTAAAAGGAAGAGTATGGGACTTAGGGAGAATCGGTTATGATGAGTTTTGAGAGAGAGATATTTGGCCCCTAATGAAAAGAAAAAGAGAATGTAATTTGAGAAGTTTCAGCTTATGGAAGTGAGTAGCAGAAAGGAAGGAAAAAAAACGAACACAAGTAGATTTCTTTGGGATTTTTGGCACACATGAAAAGATGAAAAAAAGAATGAATTTCGGCACACCCTTCCTACTATACCAAAGCCGAAAATACCATCCTCCAATGCCCCATATTAGGCCAACTCTTCCTCCCCTATCAACTCCTTCTTTTTCTCCTAAAATTTCTCTTCTTTACCCATTCAAAAAAATAATTTGAATAATCAACAATTATCCTTTGCCCCTAGCCGAAATTTAAAAAGAATTTAATCACATCTAAAGCTCCTCCCTCGGTCTCCCAATGCCGTCCATTACTGCTCCCTATTGCCGCAAAATAAAAGCCCCTTTTTTGCTTCCCTTGTGATTCGAACCTAGGCCCTTTTAACTGCTTGTGGCGTCACTTACTAAGGCTTTAAGTGGCGCCTTCATGCCACTTTACCAAGGCACTTTTTGTGTCTAATTTCTCCTACTATTTCTCTTAAGGCCTCTTTTGATCAATTCCCCTTCAATACTTAAAATTTAATATTTTCTAAGGCATTCACCTACACTCTTAAGGTTCTAAAAATTCATAAAACATATCTACAACACACACAAGCATACTACTTCACATAATTACGCAATAATGCACAAGCCATAAATCCCGGATATTACAGTTCTACCCCCTTAAAATAATTTCGTCCTCGAAATTACCTGGCTGAAATAGGTGAGGGTATTGCTGTCGCATTGCTTCTTCCGGCTCCCAAGAAGCTTCTTCCGATCCATGATTACACCATAACACTTTGACTAAAGGAACTGATTTCCTTCGTAATACCTTCACATCTCGTTCCAAGATCAGGATCGGCTCCTCCTCGTAGGACAAATCTGGCCTTAGCTCCACCTCCTCAACCGGCACTACATGAGATGGATCCGATCGGTAACGACGTAGCATAGAAACATGGAACACATCGTGCATCTGCTTCAACTCCGAGGCAACTCTAACCCCAGTATGCCACTGGTCCAACTCGCTTCAATACCCGATAAGGTCCTATAAACTCAGGACTTAATTTCCTTTGTGACCAAATCTCATCACCTTCTTCCAAGGCGAAACCTTAAGAAACACTCGATCTCCCACAAAGAAATTCTATTTCCTTCCGTTTAAGATCTGCATACGACTTACGCCTGTCGGATGCTTCCTTCAACCGCGTGCGAATTACCTCAACCTTCTCCTCGAATTCAGCCACGATCTACGCCCCAAAACTCGACGTTCCCTAATTCCATCCAACACGTAGGAGTGCGACACTTCCATCCATACAATGCTTCATATGGTGCCATCCGAATGCTGGCTTGATAGCTGTTATTATATGCAAATTCTGCCAAAGTCAAGTATTCTTCCCAACTTCCTCTAAAGTCTATTACACAACCCCTCAACATATCTTCTAACACTTGGATCACTCGCTCAGACTGGCCGTCTGACTGTGGATGAAATGTCGTACTGAAGTCTAATCTGGTGCCCAAAGCTTGATGTAGTGCTTTCCAGAACCGAGACGTAAACCTTGGATCCCTATCTGAGATAATCGACATTGGCACTCCATGCAACCTCACAATCTCTGCCACATACAACTTCGCCAACTTCTGCAAAGAATAATCAACCCGCACTGGAATGAAATGTGCGGACTTTGTCAACTGATCCATTATCACCCATACCGAGTCCTTCTTAGTAGGCGTAAGGGGAAGCCCACTAACGAAGTCCATGGTGATTCTCTCCCACTTCCACTGCGAAACCTTTATCGGTGAAGCAATCTGACGAACTTGGTGTTCAAATTTTAACTTGTGACACATCAAGCATTTCCTACAAATTTGGTAACTTCCTCTTAAGACCAGGCCACCAAAATTGTTCCCTTAGATTTCTGTACAACTTAGTACCTCCAGGATGCATAGCATAGGGGCTACCATGCGATTCCTGAAGAATTCTCTGCCTTTAAGTCCTCATTCTTGACATACTGGACCTTGCCCTTGAAACATAATACTCCTCGTCATTAATACCGTAATCTTCCAACTCTCCACTCTGCACTTGCCGCAACTTAGCACTAAGTCCTCATCCACTAACCGACTTTCCTCCACCTCATTCACCCATGTCGACAACTCGCAACTCATGCCAAGAGACTTCCATCGTTATACAAGCTCAGATGTGCAAACATTGCCCTCAGATTCGACACCACTTTTCGACTTAAGGCATCTGCCACTACATTTGCCTTGCCCGGGTGATACTCTATAGAACAATTGTAGTCTTTCAATAACTCCACCCACCTTCGCTGTCTCAAGTTCAGCTCCTTCTGAGTCAACAGATACTTAAGACTCTTGTGGTCCGTGTAGATCACTGACTTTTCTCCATATAAATAATGCCTCCATACCTTAAGAGCAAAGACCACCACCGCCAATTTCACGTCGTGCGTCGGATAGTTAACCTCGTGTGGCCTTATTTGTCGAGATGCATAAGCAACAACCTTCCCGTCTTGCATCAGAACACATCCTAATCCCGTGTGAGAAGCGTCACAGTACACCACAAAGTCCTTTCCTGCCTCTGGTTGAATCAAGACCAGAGCTTCACTCAAAACCCTCTTAAGCTTCTCAAAGCTCTCCTGTTTATATCGACTGCATTTAAAGGTACTTCCTTTCTCAACAACTTCGTCAAAGGTGCGGCTATTGATGAAAATCCTTCCACAAACCTTCAGTAGTAGCTTTGCCAATCCCAAGAAATCTGCGAACCTCGACCACGGACTTAGGTGGTTTCCAATCTATCTTGCCTCAATCTTTCGAGGATCCACCCTTATTCCTTCAAAGCAGACACCACATGCCCTAAGAACGCAACTTCCTTCAGCCAAAATTCACACTTGCTGAATTTGGCATAGAGCTTCTTCTCCCTCAACACTTGTAACACTATCCGGAGATGCTCATCATGTTCTTCCTCAGACTTGGAGTATACTAGGATATCGTCGATGAACACAACGACGAACCTATCCAAGTAAGGTTGAAAAACCCAATTCATCATATCCATGAACGCGGCTGGGGCGTTCGTCAACCCAAACGGCATTACTACGAACTCATAATGCCCGTACCTTGTCCGGAAAGCTGTCTTATGGATATCTGCTTCCTTCACCTTAAGCTGATGATATCCAGACCTTAGGTCTATCTTTGAGAATACCGCTGCCCCCTTAAGCTGATCGAACAAGTCGTCTATCCTTGGCAACGGGTACTTGTTCTTGATGGTCAGCTTATTCAGCTGACGATAATCTATGCACATACGCATAGTTCCATCCTTCTTCTTCACGAACAAGACCGGTGCTCCCCATGGAGACACACTGGGTCGAATAAACCCACGATCAAGCAACTCTTGAATATGAGCCTTGAGCTCAACCAATTCCTTCGGTGCCATTCTATACTGAGCGATAGATACTGGCGCCATTCCAGGCAGCAAGTCAATTCCAAACTCCACCTCCCTATCCGGGGGTATTCCAGGTAATTCCTCTGGAAAGACATCCACAAATTCCCTTACCGTTCTAACCCCTTCCACACTTGTTTCCTTAGTGTCCAAGGCACTGACCCACATCAGAAAAACCGGACATCCTTTCCTTACCATCTTCTCCGCCTTATGGGCGGATACTACATTCGACAAATAGTTCCGTCTTTCGCCCATCACCACAACTTCCTTATCATCGGGAGTTCTCAACGACATGCGTTTAGCGGCACAATCCACATTCGCACGGTACTTCACTAACCAATCCATGCCTAAGATTAGATCAAATTCCCCAAATGGTAGTTCCACTAAGTCACCGAGAACCTGCGTCCCGAACTTCTAAAGGCACTTCCTTAAAGAGTTTATCTACTATCACGATGCATACTAAAGGACTAAATGCAGTCATCTTCCTAGATGCAGTCTCAAAGTTCACATGCAAAGTTTCGAATACTTTACTAGCAACATAGGAATGAGTTGACCCTATGTATATCAAAGCAATAAAGGGTAACTCCGATATAAGGAACGTACCCGTTATAACATCAGGTGCATCGCTGTCTTCCCTTCGACGAACCGCATATACCAGTCCTGGCTGTCTAGCCTCAGCATTACCAACACCTCTGCCTGGTGTTCCACGTCTTCTTCCAGCACCGTTTCCTCTGCCAATCGGACCACGACTCGCCGAGGTGCTTTCCCCCCCTTCCGGCTGATTAGAACCCTGACCTGTTGGTTGACTCCCGTCTATCTTAATAGGATAGTCCTTAATCATGTGTTCCTTAGACCCACACTTAACGCATCCTCCCGTCTTCTTCCAACACTCTCCTAGGTGCCTCTTCCCACACTGATCACAAGTACGATACTGCCCTCCTGTCATAACTTGCTGACCCCGCGGCCCATCAACTCTAGGCCTCTTTTGCGCATTCCCAGATGACCACGACGACCCAAAACCTCTCTTTTGCCCTTCCCGGTCCGTGATTCGCCTTACAGATTCCTTAACTCCTTCGGCTACCTTAGCCTTTTCCACCAACATCGCAAACTCTACGCTCCTGGCTGTGGAGCTATCAACAACCTCGAGATCATCCTCGGTCCCGTCCTCAAATCGAACATATCGCTCATGCTCCGTAGCCACGATACCTCGAGCATACCGCTCAACCTTAAGAATTCACCCTCGTATGCGCTACGGACTTGTTCCCTTGAACCACTTCCAAATGCCTTCCTCTGTGTATCGGTATAACTAGTTCCAACATACTTCTTACGGTATGCCGCCTTAACATAGTCCCAAGTGAGTTCTCACCGTAGTAGCATCATCCCGCGTGAGCCACCATTGATATGCCTCATCGCTGAAGTAGCGACACCATTCCTTCACTTCTCTTCTTAGTCGGATCCAAACTCATCCATAATTCGTTCCGCTTCCATCCAATATTCACCGTCATCGGGTGCCACACCGGATCGCCACGGAATACTTCACTCTATTTGCTCGGAGTCGCTCGGTGCATGATTTCCGAGCTCCCCACCTCCACCGCTCCACCCACCATCTCAGAACCCGCGACGCCGCTGCGATCGCATCATCCCCGTCCCGATCTTGCCGCTCAACACCAACGGTGGTGGTGGTGGGGTGGTGGTACCTCATTTTCGGACCCTTGTCCGGACCTCCAATGGTTCCGATCTGGTCATTCTGCCTCTACCACGTCCTCGCACATTACGACCACGTCCCCTAGAGCTCATTTCTACGATCGCGCTTTAATCTGATTATAAAGTTTTATGTAATTGTTGGGGTATACTAGTCCTAGGGTTCAAGAACTTACAATATACTAGTCTACGTTCCTGATATACCCATATACGAATCATACATTAATTCACACAACGGTTAGGGGTACTTACCTGGTGGACTTCGGGTCAGAGATTTAGGTGCCATGCCAGAAAACCTGCTCATTTCACAAAAATTTTCACAAAATTCATTTGGGCCAAATCTTGAAAATATTATGGGCTTCAAACCCAAGGCCGAGAGTTTTAAAACTGGGCTCTGATACAAAGCTGAAACACCCCAAACCTGGCCCACGAGCCTTGACCGGATCTGGTATGTTCCTCGAGTAAAACGTTTCAATTTCATGTTTATTACTTTGGAAAATTTGGGGTGGTTTTATAAAAATACCGAGTTGTTTCGGGGTTAATCTTTAATTCAAAAATCGTTTGTGTTTAGGTGTCTAAACATTTAAACTTTATTTTTAAGAAAGGTTGCTTAAACTTTAAATTGATAAAATTCGTATCATACTAAATAATTAAAATGCATGCATAAACAGTTTCATACTATAGCCTTATTACATCAAAATAAAAACCGAATAAATTCAAAATACTTATAAGAAAATGGAGAGTCCAAATTGAAAATAATCTTTGTCTTTGAGCATGGCCACCACTAAGCTCCTGCCGACTGGTCCATTCTTGAGTGTCACTGAAAAATATCCCACAACGGGGTGAGTCAAACAGACTCGGTGTGTATAACAAAGACACTAATTCCCAATGATTCGGGCATATCATATCATACATATAAATAACGATTAGAGATAATGATGCAAACCCGAACCCATACCTAGATAACCATCCGCTACACATCACCCGTACCAACCATCACACCGTGGGGATTACTAAATCGACCCACCCATCCGCTACACATCATCGAAGGCGATCCACTGCGAGACGAATAGCACATCGCCCTTATAAATTCGTGGCATAGCCACCAGATAATATATTTTGTGACATAAGTCACCACATTCAGATTATGTGACCAAAGTCACCACATTCAGATTATGTGACCGAAGTCACCACATTCGAATTATGTGACCGAAGTCACCACATTCAGATATTGTGGTATAAACCACCAGATCACTTCCCCTTTCCATATAACCCATATGCCCCATGTCATACAATCACGCAAATATCATGGCTTAGGCCTTATTTCACATTCTTATCAATATTCACATACATGCCATATTCCACATGTTCATAACATTTATTAACATGATGTTAAGATTACGTACCTGAGTACTTTGTACCATTGCATGGTACCTTAGCCCACTTTTCATATTATTATTAACACATATATTAAAATAATACCGTAAATCAATCAAGATTCGATGTGGGATACACAGACACAGTTACTATCGTATTCACTTGAATCCAGAAAGTTTGCGAAATAGGTTATACTCCTCCCTAAAGATCATAGTTAGAATCAGCCAACATTAACACTTAATATGGCCTTGGCTGAATATCAACACTCCCTTACCTTACGGATCTAAATCCCGAAATTACTACTTGTCCTTGGTACCTGTCGAAACTCCCTTCAGGGTATATGTTAGACTCGATTCTAACATTTGATGAACAAAATAGATGGCCTTTGGCCGAATACCACACTGCTCTTACCTTAGATAATCAAATCCCGGATGATCTCCCTTACAAGCGGCTACAGTAGAAATCCCGAAACTCACCTTCAAGGTTTCGGCCAAAGAGCATAAATGGGATTAGAATCTTGATTTCGACAGACCAAAATAGAGAAAAGAGCTTTTTAAACCCAAGAGAGATCTCTTACCAAATAGAAAGATCAAGACGCAATTGGTTCACCCACTCTATGTATCGACAAGAGGAAAGAGATGTTGGGTTTTCGGCTTTTGATTGAATAGTAAGGAGTTATAGATTCGATTTGATGGACAGTAGGGAGATTCGGCTTCAACAAGAATTAAAAGGAAGAGTATGGGACTTAGGGAGAATCGGTTATGATGAGTTTTGAGAGAGAGATATTCGGCCCCTAATGAAAAGAAAAAGAGAATGTAATTTGAGAAGTTTCGGCTTATGGAAGTGAGTAGCAGAAAGGAAGAAAAGAAAACGAACACAAGTAGATTTCTTTGGGATTTTTAGCACACATGAAAAGATGAGAAAAAGAATGAATTTTGACACACCCTTCCTACTATACCAAAGCCGAAAATACCATCCTCCAATGCCCCATATTCTGCCAACTCTTCCTCCCCTATCAACTCCTTCTTTTTCTTCTAAAATTTCTCTTCTTTACCCATTCAATAAAATAATTTGAATAATCAACAATTATCCTTTGCCCCTAGCCGAAATTTAAAAAGAATTTAATCACATCTAAAGCTCCTCCCTCAGTCTCCCAATGCCGTCCATTACCGCTCTCTATTGCCGCAAAATAAAAGCCCCTTTTTTGCTTCCCTTGTGATTCGAACCTAGGCCCTTTTAACTGCTTGTGGCGTCACTTACTAAGGCTTTAAGTGGCGCCTTCATGCCACTTTACCAAGGCACTTTTTGTGTCTAATTTCCCCTACTATTTCTCTTAAGGCCTGTTTTGATCAATTCCCCTTCAATACTTAAAATTTAATATTTTATAAGGCATTCACCTACACTCTTAAGGTTCTAAAAATTCATAAAACATATTTACAACACACACATGCATACTACTTCACATAATTACGCAATAATGCACAAGCCATAAATCCTGGATATTACAGAAGCTCCGGTTTTGATTCAGCCTGAAGCAGGGAAGGAGTTTACGGTGTATTGTGATGCGTCGCATACCAGAGTGGGATGTGTGCTGATGCAAGAAGGGAAAGTAGTGGCGTATGTGTCTCGACAGTTGAGACCTCACGAAGCGAACTACCCGACACATGATCTGGAGTTGGCTGCAGTGGTTTTCGCCCTAAAAATTTGGAGGCATTATTTGTATGGGGAGAAGTCTATAGTCTACACGGATCACAAGAGTTTGAAGTATCTCTTGACTCAGAAGGAATTGAATTTGAGGCAGCGGAGGTGGATCGAGTTGTTGAAGGACTACGACTGCTCGATTGAATACCATCCGGGTAAGGCTAACGTAGTGGCTGACGCGTTGAGCCGCAGGGTGGTAGCGGACTTAAGAGCAATGTTTGCCCATCTTAGTCTGTATGATGACGGGAGCCTGTTAGCGGAATTGCAAGTGAAGCCGTCTTGGGTAAACCAGGTTAAGGAGAAGCAGTTAGTGGATGAAGTTTTAAGTGCTCGGTGTTTGCAAGTGTAGAATGGTGGATTGAAGGGTTATGGTTTGAGCAGCGATGGAGTGTTATGTTACCAAGGGAAATTTTATATGCCAAAGGACGTTGAGTTAAGGCAGAGGATTCTTCAGGAAGCTCATAGCAGCCCATACGCCATGCATCCTGGAGGTAGTAAGATGTACCGGGATTTGCGGAAACAGTATTGGTGGCCGGGTTTGAAGCGGGAGGTAACAGAATTGGTAAGTAAGTGCCTGACGTGTTAGCAAGTCAAAGCTGAACATCAGTTACCTTCGGGTCTGTTGCAGCCGGTGAAGATTCCGCAGTGGAAATGGGAAAGGATCACGATGGATTTCGTCAATGGGCTATCCCTTACGCCTAGCAAGAAGGATTCGGTCTGGGTGATTGTTGATCGTCTGATAAAGCCTGCTCATTTTATACCGGTTCGGGTTGATTACTCACTTCAAAGGTTGGCTAAGTTGTATGTGGCAGAAATCATGAGACTACATGGAGTGCCAGTGTCGATCATCTCAGATAGGGATCCTAGATTCACGTCAAGGTTTTGGAAAGCGTTGCATCAGGCGTTAGGTACAAGGTTGGATTTCAGCACGGCATTTCATCCGCAGTCAGATGGGCAGTCAGAAAGGGTGATCCAGATTTTAGAAGATATGTTGAGGGGTTGCGTTTTGGATTTCAGAGGTAGTTGGGAAGAATTTCTACCATTGGCGGAGTTCGCGTACAATAAAAGTTATCAGGCAAGTATTCATATGGCACCATATGAAGCATTGTATGGACGGAAGTGTCGTACCCCTACGTGTTGGATGGAGTTGGGCGAGCGTCAATTGTTGGGCCCAGAGTTGGTTGCTAAAACAGAAGATAAAGTTAAGCTGATTCGAGCTCGTCTGAAGGAAGCTACAGACAGGCAGAAATCTTATGCTGATCTTAAGTGGAAGGATATAAAGTTTGCAATGGGTGACAAGGTCTTTTTGAAGGTGTCGCCATGGAAGGAAGTGCTGAGATTTGGTCGGAAGGGCAAGCTGAGCCTTAGGTTTACCGGGCCTTATCGGGTATTGAAGCGGGTAGGACCAATAGCTTACCAGCTTGAGTTACCATCAAAATTGAGCCAGATTCACAACGTATTTCATGTTTCCATGCTTAGACGCTATCGTTCGGATCCGTCTCATGTTGTCCCAGTAGAGGAGATTGAAGTGAGTCCGGATTTGTCTTTTGAGGAAGAACCAGTGTAGATTCTGGATCAGGATGTCAAAGTCTTATGTAGGAAATCAGTTCCTTTGGTGAAGGTGCTATGGCGGAATCATGGAACAGAGGAGGCCACGTGGGAGCCAGAGGATGTGATGCGGCAGCAATACCCTCAACTCTTTTGACCAGGTAATTTCGAGGCCGAAATTATTTTTAAGGGGGGTAGAACTGTAACATCCCTAAAACGGGCCCTTTGCATTTTATCTGTTTGCATGTAGATAGCATGGATGTCATGGTAGGTTGGGCTATTTTAGGGTCTTGGCATAAGCCGGGGGTAGGCCAGAGCTATAGCAAAAATTTTCTTTTTGAACACTTAGAAGGGGGAGACGATTGGGGCAGGAGTTAAGGGAAATTAGTGGTATGATTTGACACAAGAATCCAAGTGGTAAGTGGCAAGGGAGGCGCCACTTAAGGCACAAGGGAGTGACTCCTCATACAAGCTTGAGGGACTTGGTTCGAGCTGCAAGAATCCCCTTTTTCCTTATTCTTTTTGACGCCAAGACCAGGAGGAGTTGTGCTCAGGAAGGACTTTGGTGGATAAGGGTTGAAGGAGTCAACAGATTTGGATGGGTGGAAGAGAGAAAAACTAGGAGTTTGAAGTATTCAAATTTGTTTGAATGGGTGGTCAGGAGAAAAGTGAGGAGGAAATAAAGGGATTGAGTTGGGGTGAGTGTTAGCCGAATCTTGTAGTGGCTAAGAGGTGTTGGAGCATTCGGTTCTTGTGTGTTAGGAGTGTGCCGAAAATTTGGGGTGTGGGTTCCTTCCATTTTCGGTTTTGGGTGCTAATCTAAGGGGGGTTGGCCGAATGTGGGTGTAGGCCTTGGTGGAGTGTGTAAATTCGGCTAGTTAGGGAACCTTAGAGTTCTTTCTTTCCATTTCTTTTTGTTGCCGAAATTAAACTCCTCTCAATTGGCATTTTTGCATTTTCTTCTTTTCTCTCATCTACTCTAAAATCGAATACTCTCCTAGGCCTCTTTTTCTTTTCTATTTTGTTATTGGCCGAATCTACCTTGTTTCCATTCATCAATTGTGTCCCAATTGCCATCTTCTTCAAAAGCCGAAAACCCTCTGTAGCCTGCCGAAACATCATTCTTCATTTTATTCTCTCTCAAAAGCCATAGCCGAAATCATATATATCATTCTTTCTCGTTATTTTCTCATTCCCTGGTTACCGAAACCTCTGTCACTTTCTCTTCTTCTTTTCAAGCACTTAGGCCGAATATCACCTGTTAAAGTGTACCTTTCTTTTCCATCTTTTTCTTTGCGTAGGGAACACTTTCGGCATTTGGGTAAGATCTTGGAACTTTGGCCGAATCTCCTTGACTCTCTCTCGTTCTCTTATCTCTTCTCTCTATCGTTTTCTTTGAAAGGGGAAGCCGAAATCTCTTGGAACTCAAACTCTCTTGTTTGACTCTTGTTGCAGTAGATCACTATCGTTGGGTTGCCATCACTTCCAATCGGTTCTGCTAGTGTGAGGGTGTTAAGGAAGGCTTGGTGTTTGTCGATTTAGGTAAGGGCTTTCGCTCTACGAGTTATGTTAACCCCTTAGATTCAATTTCGTTGCTTTAATCTGAGTTAGTGACTAAGGTGTGTTCATGGACTCGAAGGCTAGCCAAGCATTAGGAGAGGGTGGTTCTGAGACCCCAGCCCCTAAGTTCAAGAAGAGGGCGGTGCCAGCTATTCGCGATTGGCCACCGGGGTGTGGGCCGGCATCTGAGCAAAGTAAGAGGCAGATAACGGTAGTGTCGGTTAGCGACAGTGTCGGTGTAGAGAGTGTCATATTACGGGTAATCAGGTGTGTAACTCTTACACACTTCATTAGTTAATATGTTTCTCATGTATGTTGTCAAAAGCCGGATTTACCATAGAAACTATTATGTTACTCTTGTGGGTAAGAGCGAGGACTCCAGGTAAGTCCACTATTGATTGATTAACGATAAATGCCTCTACAATATTTGCATATGCCATACCATGTGATGTTAGTGTGTTAAGCATGTTTGTTATGCCATGAAAGGTATGTTCATAAAGTTGGGTATGATGAGAGGAGGGGGAAGGCATGATTCTAGACTGTCACCAGTGGTTTTGACCACAATGTGGGTTGGCCCCACACATATTATCTGTGACTACGGTCACCAGTGGTTTTGACCACATATATTTATATATTATTTGTGACTACGGTCACGGTGGTTTTGACCACGGTGGTTTGGTACCACACGGGGTAGATGCAGGAGTTCGGATGGTTAGGTTGTGGGTTGCATGACTTGCATATTGGCTTATGAAATTGCGTAAGGCAACGCGATATTATCGGGATGGGGATTTATACACTGAGTCTCGGTGACTCACCCCTTCCTTTACATTTTGCAGATGATTCGTAGATCGCGGATGCGGAGCCGGGGCGGACTCGAGGTGGCCATGCGCATTCTTTTTCGGGTTTTGTTTTAAATTTCTATCTTGGTTTTACTTTGCTATACATTTGGTTTTCGGGTTGTAATAAGGCCACTAGGTTTTGATTTCAGAATTATTTGTCTGCTTTGAATTTCCATTATATCCTGCTTAAGTTAAACAAAACGGCATGCCTAATAAATCTATTAATGAATGTTTTCTAAACTTTTTACAAAGTATCGGGTTTTCTAAACTTTACCATCGGGTAACAACAAACAAGTGGTGACAACAAGCTAACTCAATTTCTTTCAAGACTAAGTTTTACTTTAAGACCAAGTGCGAAACGACCTTTAGCTTTATTACTTAAACTAATTCGGGTTTTCATGAAAATCAATAGTTTTCCTAATATAAGAGACGGCAACTTGTTTTCAATAACGATTCTTTACAAAATTAGAACAACCTCCTGTCTTCTTTAAAAATGTTTTTCCTGTGACATGCCAGATTCGGTTGTAGCGTATTGACCGGGTTTGGGGTGTTACATATCGTATGTTCGACGAAAAATGTCATATGCTTCCTGATCCTAATAGTTTAAAGTGTCTAATGTTACAAAAAAAGACCTGAAGTTTAAGACATTGTCAATGGATTTAGATATTGAAAGATTTCGAGAAAATTTTCGATCAATCTCTAAGAAAGCAGTTATAGTTACAGATGTCTGGATGGAAATCTTTATTTATTTTTATGAGTACTGGTTACTTGATTGATCTTATTTGATTATGGTCTAATTCTAGCTATATTAAATGCTAAAGCAAGGTTTTCTTTGCGAAACTGAGAAGCTCAGAAATGTGATAGTGAATGGTAATCTAAATGAGTTCAGAGTGAGTTTACTTCTGATGCCGAATATCAGGTCGGACATGATTCCTCTTATTATTGTTACTTCGAGATAGAATTTACGTATTGATGAATCCATAACTTATGAAGAAGTTTTTGGTACGAGGCTCAGTAGTAGCACGTCTGTTCATCCAAGAATAATAATGTGCAGTTATATGAGTAGATGTTTTGGTGATTGAGTATGTATCACGATATTTTTGAGTTTATGTTTAGATGTCTATTTGTTAGCAAGTAGCCGAAATCAAGAGTATTCAGGACTAATACAGTCAGTGATGGTACGGGAGTGATGATGAGATAGAGTTACCATAAGTTTCGTATCGGGATTGTCATAATCTCCGAAATGGAAGATGTTATTAGATTGTGGTTGATTGTTTGGAAAAGATCCGTATGGTCATTCCAGTATGTGCAGAGTTCTTATTTGACAGATTACTGAGTATATGTGTTCCTGAGAGAGTAATTTAGATCTTGGATGATATACTCCGGCTCTGTATGCTAAAGTTCAAAGGTTATTAGAAAGAGATATACGAGGTTAAATCGATCTGTGATTTTGGAAAGTTAGTGAAAGTGTATCATGAGAGTTGAAAGCAACTTCTTCTGGTAAGATTTTCGGGGACGAAAATCCCTAAAGGGAGGGAGTTGTAAGAGCCCGATTTTGGGCCTAGTCGAAATAATGGTTTCGGGACCACAAATCCGACGTAAGAAAATTTATTCATATATAATTTTATGGTCCACGATTTCACGGAAAGGTTTTGTGAAAATCTCGTTCAAAAATTTTGACGTTTGAACACTCAATTTAGTCGAAAGGACTAAATTGTAAAAAGTGCAAAACTAGAGTTCTAGAAGTTAGAGGTGTCTAATTGCTATGAAACTTTAAAGTAGAGGTCCTTATATGGTAATTAGACCATTGGATAATTTTTTGGACAAAAATAGACATGGTTAGGTGAAATTTGAAATAAAGGCATTAAGGGCATTTTAGTCATTTGGTAAATAAAAGATTAAAAAGGGAAAATAAAAGCCAAAATTATGCTCATCTTCTACCTCTAGTCGAAAATTAGAAGAGAAGCCATGGCTAGGGTTTGGCCAAGCTTTCCAAGCTCCATAGTAAGTGCATCCTAGCCCCGTTTTTAATGTTCTTTGCATTTTTGAAGTCCTCGTAACCCGATTTACCTGTTTCTACCATTACTTTGAAGTAGGGTTCATGATTAAAAATTTACGCATGTGTGACATGCATGTGTTTTGATGTTTAATGGTAGAAAATGGATGTTTATGGTTAGAGAAACGACTTTTACTAAGTGATTTTCGGTAAAAATGTCAAAAAGAACCTATTTGTAAAAGTTAATAAATATGTGTCAAAAATCTGATTTTATGGAAAATGTGGGCTGCTATAAGCATGAAAATGATTTGGCTATGCATGGGTAGTAAAAAAATTGAACACATTTCATTTTATGAGCCTAGGGTCAAAAGTGTAAATATGACAAAGTTTAGGGGCAAAAACGTAGTTTTGCCATAGTATGATTTTTGGGTCACAATGAATAATGTGACTAATAAGTAAGCTAATTGTGATGTTATAGATCAAAGAAAACAAGGTTCGGACCCAGAAGGGGAGAAAAACGAGTAATTGACGGTTAAGTCCCTTTTTGCCATTTTGGTATTGAGGGTATCGAGGTAAGTTCGTGTGTAAATAATACAACCCTATGTTATGTATTTAATATTTCGATATTACATGAATTGTATATTATCTCTACGAAATTGATTAATGACGATTTTGACGAAATGTCGAGGAATGAAAATCCCCGATTGAACCTTAAGAATGGATAGAATACAAATTTCATGACACTAAGGTTACTGAGGTTCCGTATAAGACCGTATCTAGGATATGGCCTCGGTATGTGATTTCGTATAAGACCATGTCAGGGACATGGCGTCGATATGATATTTCATGTAAGACCATATCGGGGATATGGTGTTGATACGGTACTATATGTATGAGATTCCCGAGTATCTTTTAGCATTCCGAGTGGTTCAACGGGTATGTTAAAAACGAGAAAGTGACTATGTTACGAGTGGTACAGGTATGTACATAGAACTCAAGTGAATTAAATTCGGTATATGATGAATTCTTGGGAAGAATGTACACGAATAAGTTATACTTGTGAAATATTGATAACCTTGTGATTAATGATCTACATTCATGATGAATGGATACATGATAAGATTTGATAATGATCGTGTGATAGGTTTATGAACCAAATTGAATTGTGATATAGTACGGTTTATTTATTTAAATTTGTATTTCGTTGGATATGAGAGAAAGGAAAGACAGGCATAATTGTCGAATAAAGTCACTATGAGAATATAGTATGATAAAGGAAAGACAGACATAATTGTCGAATAAAGTCACTATGAGAATATAGTATGATATGAGCTTTGACAAATGAAAGATGGTTAAACCATAAGTTAAAACTATGATTACTCATAAATGATGTGCATGTGATTAAGAGGATGGAAATAACTTGTAAAATAATGTGATAAGTTATAATGGAGAGACTATGGTAGTTAGGCTAATGCCAAGGCACGTAAATGGTATTTATAAGATAAAAGAGTAAGCATTATGAATGATTAAGTGGCAATCATGAGATTAAATGCAAATTGTATTGTAATATCTTTATGGTTGGGTAAAATAAATGAATGTCAATAGTTTTTTATTATTTGCATATGAACTTACTAAGCTTTATTGCTTACCCCCTCCCTTTCCTATCTCTTATAGGTTAATTTAGCTAGCTTGGGTTAGAGATCACCGGAGATGCTATCACACTATCAAGCTGACACTTTGGGTATAAATATTCAAGCCTTCTTGAGATATGGCATGTATAGGGACTTTGTCTTTTAATTAATTAAGCCATTGTTAGTGTAGCCAAATGTGTTGGCCTAAAATGGTTTATGGTTCCATTTAAATATAGCCATGAATGATGGCTTATGTTGATTATTTGTTTATGCATGTGTTAATGTCCTCTTGTGAATGTGAAGCTAGTATGGTTATCATGAGCTAAATGTGATGATTAAGTATGACAAATGATGATATGAGAATGACATGTGATGTTGTGTGAATATGTACAAGTGAGGGTGACAAAATGGCTTGGAAAATAGCCTTGTATTTGTCTACATGGGTCGACACACGGGCGTGTGTCTAGGCCGTGTGTGACACACGGTCTGCCCCCATGGGCGTGTGATCTAGCCGGGTGTCCCCTGCACCCTAATTAATGCAAAACAGAATACCCAGTAGTAAACACACGAGAAGAGACATGGGCGTGTGTCTCAAATGTGTGAAGGACACGGCCTCAGGACATGGGCGTGTGCCCAGGCCGTGTGAAGTCTGCACATTAATTGCGAGAATTAAATTCGCCACACGGCCTAGCACACGGGCGTGTGACTTGGCCGTGTGACCCTAAATATCTGCTGACGTCATAAACAAAATGTCAAGGTTTTCACACACAGGTTAAGACACGGGCGTGTGGTCTTGTTTTGTGCAAAAAGTTTCTAAGTATTCGTAAGCTTCCGATTCATTCCCGAACCACCCTATATGTATGATTCGGGTCTCGTAGGCCCATAATAGGGACGATATGAATGCAAATGAAAGGTTTTAAATTTGAGCGGAATTTCATGTCTCATTTTTGTATGAATGCGTGAATTTATGACTGGTAATGCCTCGTACCCTGTTCCGGCGTCAAATACTGGTAAGGGGTGTTGCAGCAACATTCGACCAAGGCATTATTGTCCATTTAGGTAGGATTTTTGTCCCGTTTTTAACAATTTCTATGTTTTTTATATCGTTGTAGCTTAGTCTAGCTAGCCCAGGGACTAATTTGCAAAACTATTAAAGGTTTAGGGTTTTGCCATTGATGAATATAGGTGTATTTTGATGTTTGATGATAGAAAATGTATGCTTTTTGTTAGATAAACAACATTTATAAAGTGATTTTAGATAAAATTATCAATTAGGGATTAAATTGAGAAATGTGGAAATTTTGTGGTAGAAATGTGAAATAAAAGAAAATTTTGGCTACTATGGGTCTATATGAAATTCGGCTAGCATGGGTAGAGACTTAAGTTCATGAATTTGCATTTTTATGAAATAAAGACTAAATTGTAAAAATGTTGAAATAGTGGGGGAAAAAGTTTAAAGTTACCTTAATGTGTATTTTGGACTAAATTGAATAGAATGATAATTAAATAAGTTAATTTTGATTATATTTAGATCAAGAAAAGCGAAATTCAGATTTAGATCAGGGGAAAAACAAAGTGTTGGACTAATTGACTCATTTCATCGTTTTTGCATTCGAGGTAAGTTCGTATGTTAATAAGAAATTGTTATATTTGTGTTTTAAATGCTTTAATATTGCATAAATTGTGAATACAACCTTGCGGATATATTCGACGATGATTCAACAAATTTGAAATCCCGGTTGAACCTTAGGAATAGATTAGGATACGAATGACATGTCATTAGGGTTTATGTGATTTGGGTGCTGGTCCATACGTCCTACCAGTGGCTGAGTTATTCGGCATGTGTTGTGGATTCTTGTCAGCTTGTGTGAGCAGACCCATTGGTAGCTCGAGAGTGAGTATTATATGTGATATGAGATTGAGATAGCTTCGGCTATGTATGTGGCACTTAAGGTGCGAGATTCCCGAGTATCCGATAGGATTCCAAATGGTTCAACGGGTATATCAAAGATGTGAATGAATATGAGATCGGTACGAGCTTGTACAGGTATGTATGTAAATTATACAATCATCGAATTGAAGAAGTTGGTGGAAATTGAGCTTAATATTTGGATTGAATACATATGTTAAGTTATGATTCAATTTTAATTGCATTATATGATGTCTATGCTATTGAATTATTGGTTGGAAAGTTTTACTTATTTAGCATACGAGCTTACTAAGCTTTATAGCTTACTTTGTTTATTTTCCGTGTTTTATAGTGTTTCGAAGCTAGCTCAGATTTGGGCACCGTCGGAGACCTCATCACACTATCAAGCTATCACTTTGGTACTTTTGAGTTTATATTTCGGTTATATGGCAAGTATAGGAATTATGGTCAATATGATCTTTATGCTGGTAGTGAATTTAGCCATTTGAATTGGCTTGTAAATGTTAAATGTTTGGTTGTGTGTATAGCCATGTGAGTTGGCTTATTTTGATATATTTGGAGATGTATATATTGGTGTAAATGGCCTTTGGTTGTGTGGTTGATAATTGCCATTTATATGCTTGTTGTGAATTGGTATTATGAGTGTCAAATGGTTGCAGTTAGAAGTTAATATGCTTATGGTTTTATGGCATTATAATGTATGCATAAAGTAAATCATTTAGGTAAAATTTTGTATGTGATTGGCATGTTTTGCATAAGCAATTTATGATGTTATGAGCATTATAGTTTTTGGTATGGAAATAGCATGAGATAGGCTTGGTTGAAGTTGGTTTGAATGCCTATTTATGCCATGTTTTTGTGCCATTTGGTTTTATGTAGGTGTATGCAAATTTGGGTGGCAAGATGGCTTGGTAAATAGCCTATTTTTGTCCACACGAGCAGAGACACGGGCATGTGTCTCAGCCGTGTGTGACACACGGTCAGGTTACACGGCCGTGTGTCCCTTAGTATTAAATTAGAAATCAAGTCTGTATGCTCTAGACAACCCATCACATGGGCGTGTGACTTGGCCGCGTGGCATAAGTCAGTATACCCTATAGGTTTGGCACGGCCTAGCACACGGCCTAGCATACGGGCGTGTGAGGCCATTTCGAAGGGCACACGGGCATGTGTGTTGGCCGTGTGACCCAAGTTAGAGAGTTACACAGGGTCGGACATAGGCTGGGACACGACCATGTGATCCCATTTCGAATGTCCACACGTCCTGTAACACGGGCGTTTCTTTGGCCGTGTGAGACACACGGTCGGGCCACACGGGCGTGTGTCCCCTGTAATTTGAAATTTTTTCTAAGTTTTCTAAAAGTTTTTTAAGTTATCAGTTTAGTCCCTAACTACTCCCAATGCATGTTTTGGGCCTCGTAGGCTCGTATTAGGGACAATGTGAATTATTTTGAATGATGTTTACATGAAATATGAATATGTATGTGAAATGTATGGTTATTTGCGAAATAAGTTCGGTAATGCCTATTCTGGTGTTGAATACGGGTGAGGGGTGTTACACTTACGGCTAGGTAACTTGAGGTATTATTCTCGATAGAAGTAGACCATTTTAGAAATCTTCTGAGTAGTAGGTTGAGTATGGTTTTGCTGAGGCATTACTATCAGTAATGGTAGATTTTTAGTAACCTCGACCTTCCAAAATCAACATCGTAGACCCTCTATCCTTTTCCCATAGTATCTTCACCATAGGATATTAGTTATTTATATGTTCCTTTGCATATTATTCACATAATTATTCTCGAATTTGCCATTGCATTCTTGCTCTTGTTTTGCATAGCATTTTCCATTATTTATCAGTTACACATATTGCACTCATCATTTTTCCTTCAAATTTCCACTACATTCTTATCATTATTTTGGTCATAACATTAATCATACCTCACTCTAATAACTTGACCAATTTATACAGTTCTACTCCCTGTGGAGACGATCTAACTTATCACTTTATTACTTGATTCGACGTGTATACTTGCACAATTTACATATCTTTTCACACGTGACAATATGCATAAGCTTGAGATCATCTGTTTATAGGTAACTAGATATGTAACACCTCATACCTGGCTTGGTTGTCGAACTCGAATATTAGGATGTCACACCACTGTCACACATCATACTCATAGTAAATTGTTACATTATTAAGAAATCATCCTCTTTATCAGTGATCTTATGAACTTTCAGTCAAACATATATTAATCATCATTAGAACATGCCAAACATAATTTAAATAAACTTATAATAATAATTAAACATGCATTAGGACCACTGAGCAAAATTTCCAAGAAAATCACGTAGGTATCGATACTAGGACAAGGGTATCGATATTTTTCTGGTACAGTATGTATACCGTTTGCAAAATCAGTACCAAACCAGTATGTTGTTTCTCATCTAAAATCAAAACATAAGAAAATATTGGTACCTTTTGAAAAGTATCGGTAATTTTTCCCTAAGTACCGATACTCATGGTATGGTATCGATGCCAAATTATGATTTTGACTTCCTGCACATTTAAAAATCACAGAGGTATCATTTTTAAAGCACGAATATCGATACCTCTACTTTAGACAGTAAAAATTCAGCATATTTAAACATATAAACCATTCCAACACGAATCTATTCAACATGCATCTTTTACCATATCAAATAAATGTCAAAACGACTATAATCACATTTTCAAACATCAAAAATAAGTTCAAATGATAATCGGCATAATACGATTCAATTTTCAAAATCCTAAGATGTAACAGCCTGATTTTGGGTCTAGTCGAAACAGTGGTTTTGGGACCACAAATTCGACAAAGAAAAAATTATTATTATTATTATTATTTTATGGTCTACAATTTTATGGAATAATTTCGTGAAATTTTGATCCAGAAATTTTGACGTTTGAGCACTCAATTTAGCTAGAAGGACTAAATTGTAATAAATGTGAAATGTGTGTTCTAGAAGCTAGTGGCATTTAAATGCTATGAGATTCAAATTGGAGGTCCTTAAATGGTAATTAGACCATTATACTTTAGTATGGACAAAAATGGACATGGTTAGGTGAAATTTTGAAGTTAGGCATTAAGGGCATTTTAGTCATTTGGTTAATAAAGACAAAATTTAACAAATAAAAGATGTTCATCTTTCTATTTTCATCCCCCCATGGCCGAATGTCCCAAACGAAACTATAGCTAAGGTTTGCCAAGCTTTCAAGCTCGATTGTAAGTCCATTCTTGTCCCGTTTTTAACGATTTTTATTTTTTTTTGATATCGTTGTAGCTTGATTTAGCTATTTCAAGGACTAATTTGAAAGAAAGGTGAAGTTTAAAATTTTACCCATGTTATATATTTGTGTATTTTGATGTTTGATGGTAGAAAATGCATGTTTGTTGTGTATTAAACAACTTTTGCTGAGTGATTTTTGGTAAAAATGTCAAAAAGGACTTATTTGTAAAAGTTATAAAATTAGTAGTAAAAGTGTGATTAAATGGGAAATGTGGGCTGTTATTGTAACATCCCGATTTAGGGCCTAATCAGAATAGTGGTGCGAGACCACAAATCCGAGGCATAAGTATGAGTTTTTGAGGTCTATGCCATGTTTGCATACTAGTGTGAAAGTTTCATGAAGCAATTTTGTTAAATTACGGTTGAACTGTCCAAAAGGACTAAATTGCAAAAGTTGCAAAATGTGAGATTCTAGAAGCTATTTGTGTGAAATTGCTTTAGAATATCAATTAGAAGTCCTTAATGAGTAATTTTCACAATTTCTAATTTTTGGACAAATTTGGGCATGGATGAGTTAAATTAGGAAGTTTGTCAAAAAGGGTATTTTGGTCATTTGACAATTAAATGATTAAAATAGGAGAAAAGATGACAAAATTCATTCATCTTCTTCTCCAAGGCTGCCGAAAATTTGAGAGAAGCCATTGTTAGGGCTCTTCAACTTTTCAAGCTAGCTAGTAAGTGTATTCTAGCCCGTTTTTGATATTCTTCGTATTTTTGAAGTCCTAGTAGCATGAGTAAGCTATTTTTAGCTATATGATGAGCTAAAATGGATGTTCAAAAATGTACCCATGTATGACATGCATGTATTTTGATGTTTTATGGAAGATTATGAAAGCTTGATGTTGTAGAAACATCTTTTACTAAGTGAATTCCATGAAAAATGCATGTAGGGACTAGTTTGTGAAAGTCTTGAGTTTGGTCATACATGTGAGAATTAGTGAGAATTGATGATAGCTTTAATTGAGTAAGTGATTCGGCTAAGCATGAAAGGCTAGAAAGTTGAATAAAAATCACTTTACGGGCCTTGGGGCAAAAGTGTAAATATGAGAAAGATTAAGGGCAAAATGGGGATTTTGCTAAAGTATGAGATAAAGGTCAATTTAGTCGATGTGTGTATTGAATGTGTTGATTTTTCATTACAAATCAAGAAAGACGAAGCCCGGATCGAAATCGAGGCAAGGGCAAGGTCGTGGACTAAATTGCACATCTCCATACTTTTTAAGTACCGAGGTAAGTTTACGTATAAATGATGCATTATGCGTATACTTTGTAAATGCTAGCTAGAGTATAGCATGGTTGAGAACCTATATGGTTCATGTGGAATGAATGAGTTAGTTATAGTGAACAAATGAATGAATGAACTACAAAGTAGATATGTGAATGTGTAGTGATAATGCTTGATGGTAAGCTAAGTGCGATGCTACCCCAATACTTAGCAACGATGAGTTGGGCTATGTGCGATGCTATTGCTAAGTATATTGTTTAGTGGGTTAAGTGCGAGACCACTATGATTACCTTATTGGTAGGCTAAGTGTGATACTACCTTATTGTATCGATTGTGGTAGGCTAAGTGCGAAACCACCGAGAGAGTAGCTGTGTGGATGTATTAGTGAGTAGTGTAGATGTGTGGATGTGTTATTGTGAAATAATGATTTGTTGTATATTTTGTAAATGCGATATTGAATGCAGGGGTTCATGTCAATGGTTATGAGTATGTGACTCATGATGTGTTGAAAATATGGTAAGGGATAGAAAGAGTAAGCATAGTTGTGAATTACTTATGTTAGTATAATGCTAATTGTTGTTTATCTTATATTTTGATGCTTAATTCTTTATGTGTAAACTCACTAAGCTCAAAGCTTACTCCCTTTCTTTTCCCTTGTCTTATAGAGTAATAGAGTTGAATCGAGATACGTGGATCAATTTGAAGATCGCCCACACTATCAGCACACTCTGGTACATTGGATTAAATGTTTTGTATATGGCATGTATATGGGCTAGACAAGTTAGTGATTTTTGGTTGTAAATGGCTAAGTTATGTTGGCCTTTAGATGGATAATCTATTTTGTATAATGCCATAGTTGTTAGCTATTTTATTATATGAAAAGATGTAGTTATCCATGTAAGATTGTGTTTCAAATTGAGTTGATTATGGATGTGTTGAATGAGTGCATGTTGTGTATGCTAGAGGGGTGAGAAGGGGCATGACAAATAGCTTTGTTCTTGTCCATGTGGGTAGACACACGGGCGTGTGTCTAGACGATGTGTGACACACGGTCAGCCCATGGGCGTGTGACTTGGCCGTGTGTCCCCTGCATGTTAGTATTTTAAGTCAAAATAGACCACGGACTAGTCACACGGGCGTGTGCCTAGGACGTGTGAGTTATTCAGTGTTGGCTACGGGCTAGCCACACGGGCGTATGTCTAGACTTTAAGGCCGTGTGAAGTAGTCAGTGTGCACCACGGGTGGTGAACACGGGCGTGTGACCTAGCTGTGGGACTTTGACAGAATGGTTGAGTTTTATGCACGGGTTGTGGACATGGGGTGTGTGACTACACATGGGTGTGTATCATCTAGCACGGACGTGTAGTCCCTGTCTAGATGGAGAAAATTTTTAAGATAGTAAGAGTTTCTGATATGGTCTCGAGAGCCCTCATGTGTTTGAGTAAGGCCTCGTAACTCGAAAATGAGGTTGTCGTGGTGACTTAAGGAGAGTAGTCACGTTGAGCCTAAGTGGCGATCAAGTAGTTTTAATCCGGTAACGCCTCAGACCCGGGTCCGACGGGGATTACGGGTAAGGGGTGTTACATTTAGTGGTATCAGAGCTATGGTTTAGTCGGTTCTAGGACTACCGTAGCGGGTGTAAGAGTCTAGCTATACATGCCATAAGTGTACAATGATAGTGTGGTGGTTTCTGATGATTTTAAACCTTGTTTTATATAGTATATGGATCCCGATCAATCGACTGCTGATGAAGCAGCTAGTAATGCGCCGGCTCCTGCGCAAGGAACCGCGCCTGTAGAGAGTGGACCAAAGGTTAGGGGTCAAGGGGAAGAGGCTCGGGAAGCCTTTCTCCAAATGATGAATAATTGATACTCGGATTATGATCGAGGGAACCCTAATGCTCAACCTCCTCCACCTCCTCCTATGCCGCAGCCAAATCTAGTGCCTCCTCAAGGTAATGATGTAATGAGGATATCGAAACCCCCGGTGGATAAGATTAGGAAACACGGGGCTGAGGAGTTTAGAGCTAAGGTAGATGATGACCCTGAAAGGGTGGAGTTCTGGCTAGAGAACTCAATGAGAGTGTTTGATGAACTCCCATGTACACCTGAAGAGAGCTTGAAGTGTGTTATGTCTTTGATGAGGGACTCGACATACCATTGGTGGAAGACGTTGACGTCAGTAGTCCCGAGAGAACGGGTGACGTGGGACTTCTTTCTGGAAGAGTTCCTAAGAAGTACATAAGCCAACGATTTCTTGATCGAAAAGGAAGGAATTCCTTGAGTTGAAGCAAGGAAGAATGTCGAGAGCGTAATATGAGCATGAGTTTGTTAGGCTTAGCAAATACGCCCAAGAATGTGTGTCGACGGAGACCATTCTGTGTAAGAGGTTCGAAGATGGGCTGAATGAGGATATCAAACTCCTAGTTGGTGTTTTAGAGTTGAAAGAGTTTGTTGTGTTGGTCGAGAGGGCAAGTAAGGCCGAAGAGTTGGGTAAAGAAAAGAGAAGGGCTGTGAGTGAAGCCCGAGTTGCGAGAAAGAGGCCAATGGGTAAGTCGTACCAAGCCAAGTCGAAAAGATCCAGGGAAGTGAATCCTCGGACGACAGCATCAGTGGGATATTCACATCGAGACTTGGACCACACTCGTCTGAGTTCGAGAGTCCAAGCTACCTCGATAGAAAGTGTGGGCAATACAAAAAACAAACCAGAGTGTCCAAATTGTGGTGGATATCACACTGGAGGGTGTTGGGGAAATAACCGAAAATGTTATAAGTGTGGTTCCCCTGACCATTATATCCGAAATTGCCCTGAGAGGGATGATAAGGAAGAGAAACAAGAGATGAGTCCTAGTGATGTGTCTGCAAGGGGTAGACCACCAAGGAACCCGAGAGGTGGGAATAGTGGTATAGGTGCGTCCAGAGACTCTGCTGTGAGACCGGAGGGTTGGGCACCTGCGAGGACTTATGCCATTCGCGTCCGCGAAGAGGCATCATCCCCAGATGTCACAATGGGTACTTTTTCTCTCTATGACACCTTTGTTATTGCTTTAATTGATCCAGGGTCTACTCACTCTTATATTTGCATGAGGTTAGCATCTAGTTTGAGTATGACCGTTGAGTCTACAGACATTGTGGTTAAGGTGTCAAACCCGTTAGGAAAATACGTGTTTGTGGACAAGGTGTGTAAGATTTGTCCTTTGTTGATTAAGAGTCATTGCTTTCCGGCAAACCTTATGTTGTTACCGTTTGATGAGTTTGACTTAATCCTTGGCATGGATTGGTTGACTACCCATAGTGTCTTAGTGAACTGTGGTAGTAAGTTTATCGAATTGAAATGTGAGAGTGGAGATGTTGTTCGGGTTGAATCGTGGATCGGATAGTCTACTGGTGATGATTTCTCCACTAGTGGTACGAGAAAATGTTTGAGAAAAGGGTGTGAGTCCTATCTCGCCTTTACTTTGAATACTCAAGAGGTTGGAGTAAAGTTTGATACAGTGCCGGTGGTATATGAGTATCCGGATGTATTTCCGAAAGAGTTACCCGGATTACCTCCAGAGAGAGAGGTCGAGTTTGGGATTGAGTTAGTTCTGGGAACGGCACCTTTTTCAATTACTCCGTATAGAATGGCACTTTTAGAGTTGAAAGAACTAAAGGTTCAGTTGCAAGAGTTGACAGATAAGGGTTTTGCACGACCGAGCTACTCACTGTGGGGTGCTCCAGTACTATTTGTGAAAAAGAAAGATGGGTCTATGAGGTTGTGTATAGACTATAGGCAACTTAACAAAGTGACGGTGAAGAATAAGTATCCTTTACCAAGGATAGATGATCTTTTTGATCAACTGAAAGGAGCTACAGTGTTCTCCAAGATCGACCTGAGGTCTGGTTATTACCAGTTAAGAGTGAAAGAGCAAGATGTGTTGAAAATTGCATTTCGAACAAGGTATGGCCATTATGAGTTTTTGGTCATGTCGTTTGGTTTAACGAATGCACCTGCAATTTTTATGGATTTGATGAACTGTGTCTTTCGACCGTATGTGGATAAGTTTGTGGTTGTCTTCATTGATGACATATTGATCTATTCTCGGGATGAGAACGATCGTGAGGAACATTTGAGAATTGTCTTGCAAACTTTAAGAGATGAGCTGTTGTATGCTAAGTTTATTAAGAGTGAGTTTTGGCTCCGAGCGGTTGGATTTTTAGGACACGTTGTGTCAGGTGATGGTATTCGAGTCGACCCGAGTAAGATTTTGGCTATTGTGGATTTGAAACAGCCGAGGAATGTGTCGAAAGTTAGAAGCTTCTTGGGACTAGCGGGATATTATAGACATTTCGTAAAGGGGTTCTCAGTGATTGCTACCCCGATGACGAAATTGTTGCATAAGGATGTCAAGTATGATTGGACGGAGGCATGTCAACAGAGTTTTGAGAGATTGAAAACATTGTTGACTGAGGCGCTGGTTTTAGTTCAACCAGAATCGGGGAAAGAGTTTGTGGTTTTCAGTGATGCGTCGTTTAATGGTCTCGGTTGCATGTTGATGCAAGAGGGTAAGGTAGTCGCTTACGCCTCGAGACAACTAAAACCGCACGGGAAGAATTATCCGACTCATGATTTGGAGTTGGCTGCGATTGTTTTCGCATTAAAGATTTGGCGACATTACTTATACGGTGAGAAGTATCGAATCTTTACGGATCACAAGAGTTTGAAGTATTTGATGGATCAAAAGGATTTAAATTTGCGACAGAGGCGGTGGCTCGAGTTATTGAAAGACTATGAGTTAGTCATTGATTACCATCCCGGAAAAGCAAATATGGTTGCGGATGCCCTGAGTAGGAAATCCTTGTATGCTCTAAGAGTTATGAGCACGAGTTTAGCATTGTCCGATGATGGTGCTATATTGCCGAGTTGAGAGCTAAGCCACCGCTTTGTTCAATGATATGTGAGGCTCAAGAAAATGATAGTGAGATGCAAGCTAAGAGAGCTAAGTGTGGATCAAAGTGACTCGATTTTCGAGTGGGTTCGGATGGTTGTTTGTTATACCATGACAGAATTTGTGTACCTAGAGATGAAGAATTGATTCGAAAGGTTTTGCATGAGGCACATAGTGGTTATTTATCAGTACACTCGGGCAGTATGAAAATGTACAATGACTTGAGGAAATTTTATTGGTGGTTGGGTATGAAGAGAGATATCTCTGAGTTCGTGACAAAGTGTCTGATTTGTCAACAAGTGAAAGCTGAACATCAAGTGCCTTCGAGATTGCTTCAGCTAGTGATGGTTCCCGAGTGGAAATGGGATCGGATTACCATGGATTTTGTAACATCTTGATTTAGGGCCTAGTCGAAACAATGGTCCGAGACCACAAATCCGAAGTAGTAAAATGATTTTTGAGGTTTAAGATATGTTTGCATGATAGTATGAAAGTTTCATGTAGAAATTTTATGAAATTGTCATTGAATGGTCCATTAGGACTAAATTGCAAAAGTTGCAAAATTTGAGATTCTAGAAGCTTTTAGTATGAAATAGCTTTGGAATATTAATTAGAAGTCCTTAAATAGCAATTTGCCCAAATTATAATTTTTGGACAAAAATGGACATGAGTTAGAAATTTTGAAAGTTTAGTGAGAAGGGCATTTTGGTCATTTATCAATTAAATGATTAAAATGGGAAAAAGATGACAAAAATCTTATTCATCTTCTTCCCCTTGTGCCGAAAATTTGAGAGACTCCATAGCTAGGGTTCTTCAATTTTTTGAAGCTCGCTAGTAAGTGCATCCTAGCCCCGTTTTTAATATTCTTCGTATTTTTTGAGTCCTCATATTATGAATTAGCTATTTATAGCTATAAGTTGAGCTAGAATTCATGTTCATAAATCTACCCATGTATGAAATGCTTGTAAAATGATGTTTTATGAAATATTATGAGAGTTTGATATTAGATAAACATCTTTTTCTAAATGAATTTCATGAAAAATGCTAGTAAGGACTAGTTTGTAAAAGTTGTGAAATTTGTCATACATGATAGAAATAGTGAGAATTGATTGTTGATATAGTTAAGAGAATGAATCAACTAAGCATGAAGTTCACAAAGGTTGAATAAAAATCACTTTACGAGCCTTGGGGCAAAAGTGTAATTATGAGCAAGTTTAGGGGCAAAATGGTAATTTTGCCGAAGTAGGTGTTAAGAGTCAATTTAGTCAATGCGTGTATTAAATGAGCTAAATTATTATTATAGATCAAGAAAAATGAAGCCCGGATCGAAATTGAGGTAAGAACAAAGTCGAGGACTAAATTGCATTTCTACATACATTTTGTACATTGAGGTAAGTTTGTATGAATTCTAAGCTTTAGGATTAATATCATTGAATTGCTTAGTAGGATGTAGAATATATCTTAATTCCATGAGATTTTTGATGCTATGCTAAACAAAGAAATCAATGAGATTAAGTATGAGAAAGTCCCGATTGAAGTTGAATTACTTAGGATAATCGATCTATCACATGAGACAAGGAAGTCCGTATAAGACCAAGCCAAGGCATGGCATCGGCAATCAAGAAAGTTATCATGTAAGACCAAGAAAAGTCTTGGCATTGAAGAGTTATTATGAGATAATGACCAATATAAGCCCAAGCCAAGCATGGCATTGGCGAGTCTCCATGTAAAGATTTCATGTAAGTCCAAGACAAGTCTTGGCATTGAAAAGCTATCATGAGATAGAGATCCCATGTAAGTCCAAGCTAAGGCATGGCATTGGTGAGTAACAAGGAAGATTTCATGTAATTCTGAGCCAAGGCTCAGCATTAACCCGTTCATGAGTAAAGATACCAAGTAAGACCATGTCAAGACATGGCAATGGTAAGTTCCCAATGGAACACACAAGGAAGACTTCGTGTAAGTCCATGTCAAGACATGGCATCGATACCAATTGAGAGATCCCATGTAAGACCATATCTATAGTATGGCTTTGGCATCGAGATATTTGTGAGGTGAGATTCAGTATCCTCGGTTATTTATAGTAATTCATCGGGCAAAAGAGTAAAGAATAAATGAGAAAGCAAGAAAGTTAAGCAAGTAAAGCTATCATCAAAGTATGCTAGTCATAGTGCACTAAGAGTATTATTCATGTTATGAATGATGAAGTTAAGATTATGCTTACCTTAACAAAGTATGCTAATCTATATGATTAAGTGATACAAGTACCTTGTTTACCTTACAAGCACGAGACTAGTAAGTACCATGATAAGTGTAAGAATCATTAAGAGTAAGTAAGCTCAAGCATGTGAACTTAGCAATGCCTTTGCTTATGATGAATGAGTTTGTTAAGCATATATATATTTATATACGTTGTTATATGCATTACATGCAAACTTACTAAGTGAAATTCTTACGTCTTTAATTCTTTCTTTCTATGTAGTCCCGCCAAGCTAATCTTGTGGATCATCGTCATCGGAGCTCGGAGCACACTATCAATCGCTATTTTGGTATAGTCAAGTTGTTTATATTAAGTATGGAATGTATGGAAGCATTTCATTTTGAGTTATGTTTTAGAATTAGCCAAAGTGTTGGCTATCAAGCTTAGTATTGTTTTTGTATATGGCCAAAGAGATGGGTCATGAATGATTAAGTATGTATGTTTTTATCTATCAATGAAGAATGCATCCTTGTTCATGTTAGATGTAATACTTGAGTTATTGAATTGAGTATTGGATTGATCTTGATATTAGGGTGGCAATTGGCTTGGAAGATAGCCTCTAGGTGCCCACACAGATAGACACACGGGTGTGTGTCTAAGCCGTGTGTCCCCTGCACATTAGTGTTTTAAGTGAGAATAGACCACGGGCTAATCACACGGCCGTATGTTTAGGCTGTGTGTGACACACGGTTAGCACATGGGCATGTGCCCTGGCCGTGTGAAGTCTGCACCTTGCACTTGTAAATTTAATTACCACACGGCTGAAGTACACGAGCGTGTGTATGGACCGTGTGGATAAGTCAGAATTCCAGAGTTTAGCACACGGGCCAAAGCCATGGGCATGTCAAGGCCGTGTGAAATTAGTTAGTGTCGACCACGGGTGGAAGACACGGGCATGTCTTAGGGGTACACGGGCGTGTCCCAAGTCACATGGGCGTGTGACCCCTATTTCGAGGAAAAGTACCCGATTGAGTTCCGAAAGTTTCTGGATAGGTGTTTAAGGCCTCGTAGGCCCATGAAACGTATGTATTGAGTAAGAAAGAGGAATTTTTTTTCGAAACAAAATTTTATAGCCCGTAAGTACATGTTTCTTTAAGTTCAAGAATGGTAATGTCTCGTATCCAGTCTCAGTCTCGGCCTTGGGTATGGGGTGTTACATTTAGTGGTATCAGAGCTACGATTTAGTCGGTTCTAGGACTAACATAGCACGAGCACGAGTCTAGCTATACATGCCGTACGTAAGAATGTTTTTTATAATTATAGTGTGACGACTCCTGATGACTTAAATTATGTTTATACATATAGTAAATGGATCCCGAAAGAGCTGTAGCGGATGACATGGAAAGTAACGCGCCAACTCCCGTTGAAGGGACGGTGCCTAACGAGAATGAGAATAGACCCACTACGGTGAGTCAGAGAGGAGGAGAAGAGGCTAGAGAAGCCTTCCTCCATATGATGAACACGTGGTATACGGAGTTCGTTCGTACGAACCCAAATGCTCAAACCCCTCCACCCCCGCCTATTCCTCAACCTATCCCAGTAGCCCCTCAAGTAGTAGAGGTGGTAAGAGGAGAGAAGCCTCCGGTTTATAGAATCAGGAAGCATGGGGCAGAAGAATTTCGAGCTAAAAAGGATGATGATCCGGAAAAGGCCGAGTTCTGGTTAGAGAATACCATCAGGGTATTCAATGAGTTGTCATGCACGTCTGAGGAATGCATGAAGTGTGTAGTCTCTCTTTTAAGAGATTCTTCTTACCAATGGTGGAACACCTTAGTATTAGTGGTACCACAAGAAAAGATCACGTGGGAGTTCTTTCAAGAAGAGTTCAGAAAGAAGTATGTCAGTCAAAGATTTGTCGATCATAAGAGAAAGGAATTTCTAGAACTGAAGCAAGGCAAGATGTCCGCAACTGATTATGAGCGTGAGTTTGTACGACTCAGTAAATACGCTCGAGAGTGTGTATCTACCGAGGCCATCATGAGCAAGAGATTCGAAGATGGACTAAATGAGGACATTAAGTTGTTTGTTGCTGTCCTAGAATTAAAAGATTTTGTTGTGTTAGTGGAGCGGGCTTGTAAAGCCGAAGAGCTAGTAAAAGAGAAGAGAAATCTGAAATGGAGTCTCGCGACTCGAGAAAGAGACAGTGGAATAAGTCATTCCAACCCTCTTCCAAGAAGTCAAGAGATTTCTCCACCCGATCAGCTTCATCCACAGGGTTTTCAAGTAAAAACAAGGGTAAACAATATTCAGGAAATAAGGCACAGACTACTTCAGTCGCTAGTGTGGGGAACATTCGATCTGATAGATCGGAATGCCCACAGTGCGGTAGACATCATCTTGGTGAGTGCCGAGCGCATGAAAATGCTTGTTTCAGATGTGGTTCCCAAGACCACTTTATAAAAGATTGCCCTGAGGCGATGAAGGAAGAGAGAGCACAGAACCCGAGATCTGGGAGTATGGTCAGAGGAAGACCGCAGAAGAACCCGGGTAGTGGAGCAAGTGGTAGAGGTAACCCTAAAGAGCAAGTTGCGAGACCCGAGGGTAGGGCACTGCAAGGACGTATGCACTGCGCTCGCGCGAAGAGGCATCTTCTCCTGATGTTATTACGGGTACCGTTTCTCTTCATGATATTAAAGTTATTGCTTTAATAGATCCCGGATCCACACACTCTTACATTTGCATGAAACTAGTATCTAGTATGAGTATGCCTATAGAGTCTACAAAATTCGTGATTAAAGTGTCTAATCCATTGGGCCAAAGTGTGCTGGTCGATAAAGTATGTAATGATTGCCCATTGATGATTAGAGGTCATTATATTAAAGCAAACCTTATGTTGTTACCATTTGATGAGTTTGACATCATTCTTGGTATGGACTGGTTGACCACTCATGATGTAATAGTAAATTGTGGGAAGAAATATTTTGAGGTGAGATGTGAGAATGGGGACATTCTCCATGTAGAATCAAACGAACAAGGTAGATCACCGGCAATGATTTCTTATATGACGGCACAGAAATACATATGAAAAGGGTATGAGGCATATTTGGCCTTTGTGATGAATGATAGAGAAACAAAATTAAAGATTGAGTCAGTACCGATAGTATGTGAGTACTTGGATGTTTTTCCCGAGGAATTACCAGGACTACCACCAGTTAGAGAGGTTGAGTTCAGCATTGAGCTAGCTCCTGGTACTGTACCAATATCTATTACTCCTTACAAAATGGCTCCAACGGAGTTGAGAGATTTGAAGTCACAAAATTTGCAAGACTTGGATGATAAAGGTTTTGCAAGATCAAGTTGTTCTCCATGGGGTGCTCCAGTTTTATTTGTGAAAAAGAAAGATGGCACCATGAGATTGTGCATAGATTACCGTTAGCTTAATAAAGTGACAGTAAAGAACAAGTACCCATTGCCAAGGATCGATGATTTGTTCGATCAATTGAAGGGGGCCACTGTGTTCTCTAAGATAGACTTGAGATCTGGGTATTACCAGTTGAGAGTAAAGGATTCAGATGTATCCAAGGCCGCTTTTCGAACGAGGTATGGGCATTATGAATTTTTAGTCTTGCCCTTTGGATTGACCAATGCTCCTGCGATATTCATGGACTTAATGAACCGCATCTTTAGGCCATACCTCGACAAGTTTGTTGCTGTTTTTATCGACGACATATTGATTTATTCCCAAGATGAGAATGAGCATTCTGAGCATCTACGAACGGTCTTGTAGACTCTACGAGAAAATCAGCTTTATGCAAAGTTCAGTAAAAGTGAATTTTGCTCAAGGAAGTAGGATTTCTGGGACATATTGTCTAGGGAGATGGAGTCTGAGTAGATCCAAGTAAGATTTTGGCCATAATGGACTGGAATCCACCGAGGAATGTCTCTGAGATTAGAAGTTTTCTAGGCCTAGCTGGCTATTATAGACGATTCGTCAAGGGGTTTTCCATGATTGCAACTCCGATGATGAAATTGTTATAGAAAAATGTGAGGTTTGAGTGGACAGAAAGATGCCAACAAAGTTTTGAGAAACTAAAGGCATTATTGACAGAAGCTCCAGTTTTAGTACAACCCGAGACAGGGAATGAGTTCGTGATATACAGCGATGCATCCTTAAACGGATTAGGCTGTGTACTTATGCAAGAGGGCAAAGTGATTGCTTATGCCTCAAGACAGCTAAAGCCCCATGAGAAGAATTATCCGACGCATGATTTAGAGTTGGCTGCCATAGTCTTCGCATTAAAGATTTGGAGACACCATTTATATGGTGAAAGATGTCGGATTTTCACCGATCACAAAAGTTTGAAGTACTTGATGACGCAGAAAGAGTTGAACTTAAGGCAACGGAGATGGTTAGAGTTGATAAAAGACTATGAGTTGGTCATTGACTACCATCCCGGAAAGGCGAATGTGGTCGTTGATGCTTTGAGTAGAAAGTCCCTATTTGCATTAAGGGCAATGAATCCCCGGATGACTTTATCCGATGATAGTTCTATTCTAGCTGAGTTGAGAGCTAGACCAAAGTTTCTCCAAGAGATCATTGAAGCTCAAAAAGAAGATAGTGAATTGCAAGTCAAGAGAGCTCAGTGCGAGACATATGTTGAGTCCGATTTCCAGATTAGTCCCAATGCAAGTTTGATGTTCAAAGATAGAACTTGTGTACCGAGAAAGGAGGAGCTTATTCCGAAAATTTTGCATGAGGCACATAACGGATGTTTATCTGTACACCCGGGTAGTACCAAGATGTATAATGACTTGAAGCAACTGTATTGGTGGCCAAGAATGAAGAATGATATTTCAGAGTTTGTTTCCAAATGCATGATTTGTCAGCAAGTAAAGGCTGAACACCAAGTACCTTCGGGTTTACTTCAACCCATTTCGATTCCCGAGTGGAAATGGGGTCGTATCACCATGGATTTTGTAACGGGTTTACCATTGTCACCAAGCAAGAAAGATGCTGTATGGGTTGTGGTTGATAGACTTACGAAGTCGGCCCATTTCATACCTGTACAAGTGGATTACTCACTCGACAAGTTGGCAAACTTGTATGTTTCAGAAATAGTAAGGCTACATGGAGTTCCTCTGTCAATCATATCGGATAGAGATCCGAGATTCTCCTCCAAATTTTTGAAGAAGTTACAAAAGGCCTTAGGTACAAAATTGAGTTTTAGTACAGCTTTTCATCCTCAAACTGACGGTTAGCCAGAGAGGTTAATACAAGTACTCGAAGATATGCTCCGGTGTTGTATTCTTGAATTCCAAGGCAGTTGGGAAAAGTTTCTCCCATTAGTAGAATTTTCCTACAATAATAGTTTTCAGTCGAGGTTAAAGATGGCGCCCTATGAGGCCTTATATGGGCGTAAGTGTCGAATGCCTTTATATTGGACTGAACTCAAGGAAAACCAGATTCACGGGGTTGATTTGGTTAGAGAAACCGAACAGAAGGTGAAAGTAATTCGAAAGAGTTTAAAGGCTGCTTCTGACAGACAAAAATCCTACTCAGATTTAAAAAGAAGCGAGATAGAGTATCAGGTCGGGGATAAAGTTTTCTTGAAAGTGTCACCATGGAGAAAGGTTCTCAGATTTGGCCGTAAAGGCAAGTTGAGTCCACGTTTTATCGGACCATACGAGATTACCGAGGGAGTTGGGCCGATAGCTTATCGATTAGCTTTGCCATCAGTGTTAGAAAAGATACATGATGTGTTTCACGTTTCCATGTTGCGACGCTACCGATCAGACCCTTCACAAATAATTGCCCCGTCAGAGATAGAGATTCATCCCGACATGAGTTATGGTGAAGATCCAGTTAAGATTTTAGCTCGCGAAGTCAAACAGCTAAGAAATAAAAGTATTGCCTTAGTGAAAGTGTTGCGGCAAAGACATGGGATAGTGGAAGCTACGTGGGAACCAGAAGAGAGCATAAGAAACCAGTACCCAAACCTATTTGCTGGTAAGATTTTCGAGGACGAAAATTCCTAAGAGGGGGAGAATTGTAACATCCCGATTTAGGGCCTAGTCGGAACAGTGGTGCGAGACCACAAATCCAAAGTAGTAAAATAAGTTTTGAGGTTTAAGATATGTTTGCATGATAGTATGAAAGTTTCATGTAGAAATTTTATGAAATTGTCATTGAATGGTCCATTAGGACTAAATTGCAAAAGTTGTAAAATTTGAGATTCTAGAAGCTTTTAGTATGAAATAGCTTTGGAATATTAATTAGAAGTCCTTAAATAGCAATTTGCCCAAATTATAATTTTTGGACAAAAATGGACATGAGTTAGAAATTTTGAAAGTTTAGTGAGAAGGGCATTTTGGTCATTTATCAATTAAATGATTAAAATGGGAAAAAGATGACAAAAATCTTATTCATCTTCTTCCCCTTGTGCCGAAAATTTGAGAGACTCCATAGCTAGGGTTCTTCAATTTTTTGAAGCTTGCAAGTAAGTGCATCCTAGCCCCGTTTTTAATATTTTTCGTATTTTTGGAGTCCTCGTACTATGAATTAGCTATTTATAGCTATAAGTTGAGCTAGAAATCATGTTTATAAATCTACCCATGTATGACATACTTGTAAAATGATGTTTTATGAAAGATTATGAGATTTTGATGTTAGATAAACATCTTTTTCTAAATGAATTTCATGAAAAATGCTAGTAAGGACTAGTTTGTAAAAGTTGTGAAATTTGTCATACATGATAGAAATAGTGAGAATTGATTGTTGATATAGTTAAGAGAATGAATCAGCTAAGCATGAAGTCCACAAAGGTTGAATAAAAATCACTTTACGAGCCTTGGGGCAAAAGTGTAATTATGAGGAAATTTAGGGGCCAAATGGTAATTTTGTCAAAGTATGTGTTAAGAGTCAATTTAGTCAATGTGTGTATTAAATGAGCTAAATTATTATTATAGATCAAGAAAAATGAAGCCCGGATCGAAACCGAGGCAAGAACAAAGTCGAGGACTAAATTGCATTTCTACATACATTTTGTACATTGAGGTAAGTTTGTATGAATTCTAAGCTTTATGATTAATATCATTGAATTGCTTAGTAGGATGTAGAATATATCTTAATTCCATGAGATTTTTGATGTTATGCTAAACAAAGAAATCAATGAGATTAAGTATGAGAAAGTCCCGATTAAAGTTGAATTACTTAGGATACTCGATCTATCACATGAGACAATGAAGTCCGTATAAGACCAAGCCAAGGCATGGCATCGACAATCAAGCAAGTTATCATGTAAGACCAAGACAAGTCTTGGCATTGAAGAGCTATTATGAGATGAAGACCCATATAAGCCCAAGCCAAGGCATGGCATTGGCGAGTCTCCATGTAAAGATTTCATGTAAGTCTAAGACAAGTCTTGGCATTGAAAAGCTATCATGAGATAGAGATCCCATGTAAGTCCAAGCCAAGGCATGGCATTGGTGTGTAACAAGGAAGATTTCATGTAAGTTCGAGCCAAGGCTCGGCATTAACCCGTTCATGAGTAAAGATACTAAGTAAGACCATGTCAAGACATGGCAATGGTAAGTTCCCAATGGAACACACAAGGAAGACTTCGTGTAAGTCCATGTCAAGACATGGCATCGATACCAGTTGAGAGATCCCATGTAAGACCATATCGATAGTATGGCTTTGGCATCGAGATATTTGTGAGATGAGATTCAGTATCCTCGGTTATTCATAGTAATTCATCGGGCAAAAGAGTAAAGAATAAATGAGAAAGCAAGAAAGTTAAGCAAGTAAAGCTATCATCAAAGTATGCTAGTCATAGTGAACTAAGAGTATTATTCATGTTATGAATGATGAAATTAAGATTATGCTTACCTTAACAAAGTATGCTAATCTATATGATTAAGTGATACAGGTACCTTGTTTACCTTACAAGCACGAGACTAGTAAGTACCATGATAAGTGTAAGAATCATTTAGAGTAAGTAAGCTCAAGCATGTGAACTTAGCAATGCCTTTGCTTATGATGAATGAGTTTGTTAAGTATATATATTTATATACGTTGTTATATGCATTACATGTAAACTTACTAAGTGAAATGCTTACGTCTTTAATTCTTTCTTTCCATGTAATCCCGCCAAGCTAATCTTGTAGATCATCTTCATCGGAGCTCAGAGCATACTATCAATTGCGATTTTGGTATAGCCAAGTTGTTTATATTATGTATGGCATGTATAGGAAGCATTTCATTTTGAGTTATGTTTTAGAATTAGCCAAAGTGTTGGCTATCAAGCTTAGTATTGTTTTTGTATATGGCCAAAGAGATGGGTCATGAATGATTAAGTATGTATGTTTTTATATATCAATGAAGAATGCATCCTTGTTCATGTTAGATGTAATACTTGAGTTATTGAATTGAGCATTGGATTGATCTTGATATTAGGGTGGCAGTTGGCTTTGAAGATAGCCTCTAGGTGCCCACACGGATAGACACACGGGCATGTGTCTAAGCCGTGTGTCCCCTGCACATTAGTGTTTTAAGTCAGAATAGACCACGGACTAATCACACAGCCGTATGTTTAGGCCGTGTGTGACACACGGTTAGCACATGGATGTGTGCCCTGGTCGTGTGAAGTCTACACCTTGCACTTTTAAATTTAATTACCACACGGCTGAAATACACGGGTGTGTGTATGGACCGTGTGGATAAGTTAGAATACCTGAGTTTAGCACACGGGCCAAAGCCATGGGCATGTCAAGGCCGCGTGAAATTAGTCAGTGTCGACCACGGGTGGAAGACACGGGCATGTCTTAGGGGTACACGGGCGTGTCCCAAGTCATATGGGCGTGTGACCCCTGTTTCGAGGAAAAGTTCCCGATTGAGTTACGAAAGTTTCTAGATAGGTGTTTAAGGCCTCGTAGGCCCATGAAACGCATGTATTGATTAAGAAAGAGAAGTTTCTGTTTCGAAACAAAATTTTATAGCCCGTAAGTACATGTTTCTTTAAGTTCAAGAATGGTAATGTCTCGTATCTAGTCTCAGTCTCAGACTTGGGTATGGGGTGTTACAGATTTTGTGACGGGGTTGCCTATGACTCCGAAAAAGAAAGTCGGCTCATTTTATTCCAGTACGTGTTGCTTATTCACTGGACAAGTTAGCCGAATTGTATGTTGCAGAGATTGTGAGGTTACATAGTGTGCCTGTGTCTATAATATCGGATAGAGATCCGAGGTTTACTTGAGGTTTTGGAAGAAGTTGCAAGGGGCCATGGAGTGCGAGGTTAAATTTTAGTCTTGCGTTCCATCCAAAAACTGATGGTCAGTCTGAAAGAGTGATTCAATTTCTTGAAGATATGTTTTGATCTTTGTGTGTTAGAATTCGAAGGTAGTTGGGAAAGATATCTACCTTTGGTCGAATTTGCTTACAACAACGATTATCGATCCGCGATATCTGAGATGGCTCCGTATGAGGCCTTGTATGGTCGTAAGTGTCGGACTCTATTGTATTGGACCGAGATTAGTGAAAAGCGAATCCATGGGGTCGATCTAGTGAAAGAAACTGAAGAGAAAGTGAAAGTAATCTGTAATAGTTTGAAAGTCGCTTGGACCGACGTGTAGTCGTGATGCAAAATTTGAAAAGAAAAGATTTTGAGTTTGAAGTGGGTGACAAAGTGTTTTTAAAAGTGTCCCCATGGAAGAAAATCATGAGAATTGGACGAAAAGGAAATTGAGTCCAAGGTTCATAGGGCCATATGAGATTACAGATAGAGAGTTGGGCGATGAGCATACCGGTTGGCTTTGCTGTAGAATTGAAAAGATTCATAATGTGTTCCATGTGTCGATGTTGCGACGGTATCGCTTCGATCCTTCACATGTGATTCCTTCGATGAAAATTGAGATAAGACCAGATATGTCTTATGAAGAGGAGGTGAAACAGTTGAGGAATAAGAGCATAGCACTAGTGAAAGTGTTATGGCAAAAACATGGTGTGGAAGAAGCTACGTGGGAAATGGAAGAGGCTATGAGAGACCAACATCCAAACCTCTTTACTAGTAAGATTTTCGGGGGTAAAAATCTCTAAAAGGGGGGAGAGTTGTAACATCCCGATTTAGGGCCTAGTCAGAATAGTGGTGCAAGACCACAAATCTGAGGCATAAGTATGAGTTTTTTGAGGTCTATGCCATGTTTGCATGCTAGTGTGAAAGTTTCATGAAGCAATTTTGTTAAATTGCGGTTGAACTGTCCAAAAGGACTAAATTGCAAAAGTTGCAAAATGTGAGATTCTAGAAGCTATTTGTGTGAAATTGCTTTAGAATATCAATTAGAAGTCCTTAATGAGTAATTTTCACAATTTCTAATTTTTTGGACAAATTTGGGCATGGATGAGTTAAATTAAGAAGTTTGTCAAAATGGTATTTTGGTCATTTGACAATTAAATGATTAAAATAGGAGAAAAGATGACAAAATTCATTCATCTTCTTCTCCAAGGTCACTAAAAATTATAGAGAAGCCATTGTTAGGGCTCTTCAACTTTTCAAGCTAGCTAGTAAGTGTATTCTAGCCCGTTTTGATATTCTTCGTATTTTTGAAGTCCTAGTAGCATGAGTAAGCTATTTTTAGCTATATGATGAGCTAAAATGGATGTTCAAAATGTACCCATGTATGACATGCATGTATTTTGATGTTTTATGGAAGATTATGAAAGCTTGATGTTGTAGAAACATCTTTTACTAAGTGAATTCCATGAAAAATGCATGTAGGGACTAGTTTGTGAAAGTCTTGAGTTTGGTCATACATGTGAGAATTAGTGAGAATTGATGATAGCTTTAATTGAGTAAGTGATTCGGCTAAGCATGAAAGGCTAGAAAGTTGAATAAAAATCACTTTACTGCCTTGAAGCAAAAGTGTAAATATGAGAAAGATTAGGGCAAAATGGGGATTTCGCTAAAGTATGAGATAAAGGTCAATTTAGTCAATGTGTGTATTGAATGTGTTGATTTGTCATTACAAATCAAGAAAGACGGCTTAGGATCGAAATCGAGGCAAGGGCAAGGTCGTGGACTAAATTGCACATCTCCATACTTTTTAAATCGAGGTAAGTTTACGATATACGATGCATTATCACGTATACTTTGTAAATGCTAGCTAGAGTATAGCATGGTTGAGAACCTATATGGTTCATGTGGAATGAATGAGTTAGTTATAGTGAACGAATGAATGAATGAACTACAAAGTAGATATGTGAATGTGTAGTGATAATGCTTGATGGTAAGCTAAGTGCGATGCTACCCCAATACTTAGCAACGATGAGCTGGGCTATATGCGATGCTATCGCTAAGTATATTGTTTAGTGGGTTAAGTTCGAGACCACTATGGTTACCTTATTGGTAGGCTAAGTGTGATACTACCTTATTGTATCGATTGTGGTAGGCTAAGTGCGAAACCACCGAGAGAGTAGCTGTGTGGATGTGTTAGTGAGTAGTGTAGATGTGTGGATGTGTTATTGTGAAATAATGATTTGTTGTATATTTTGTAAATGCGATATTGAATGCAGGGGTTCATGTCAATGGTTATGAGTATGTGACTCATGATGTGTTGGAAATGTGGCAAGGGATAGAAAGAGTAAGCATAGTTGTGAATTACTTATGTTAGTATAATGCTAATTGTTGTTTATCTTATATTTTGATGCTTAATTCTTTATGTGTAAACTCACTAAGCTCAAAGCTTACTCCCTTTCTTTTCCCTTGTCTTATAGAGTAATAGAGTTGAATCGAGATACGTGGATCAATTTGAAGATCGCCCACATTATCAGCACACTCTGGTACATTGGATTAAACGTTTTGTATATGGCATGTATATGGGCTAGACAAGTTAGTGATTTTTGGTTGTAAATGGCTAAGTTATGTTGGCCTTTAGATGGATAATCTATTTTGTATAATGCCATAGTTGTTAGCTATTTTATTATATGAAAAGATGTAGTTATCCATTTAAGATTGTGTTTCAAATTGAGTTGACTATGGATGTGTTGAATTAGTGCATGTTGTGTATGCTAGAGGGGTGAGAAGGGGCATGACAAATAGCTTTGTTCTTGTCCATGTGGGTAGACACACGGGTGTGTGTCTAGACCATGTGTGACACACGGTCAGCCCATGAGCGTGTGACTTGGCCGTGTGTCCCCTACATGTTAGTATTTTAAGTCAAAATAGACCACGGACTAGTCACACGGGCGTGTGCCTAGGACATGTGAGTTATTCAGTGTTGGCCACGGGTTAGCCACACGAGCGTATGTCTAGACTTTAAGGCCGTGTAAAGTAGTCAGTGTGCACCACGGGTGGTGAACACGGGCGTGTGACCTAGCCGTGGGACTTTGGCAGAATGGTTGAGTTTTATGCACGGGTTGTGGACATAGGCGTGTGTGACTACACATGGGCGTGTATCATCTAGCACGGGCGTGTAGTCCCTGTCTAGATGGAGAAAATATTTAAGATAGTAAGAGTTTTCGATATGGTCTCGAGAGCCCTCGTGTGTTTGAGTAAGGCCTCGTAACTCGAAAATGAGGTTGTCGTGGTGACTTAAGGAGAGTAGTCACGTTGAGCCTAAGTGGCGGTCAAGTAGTTTTAATCCGGTAATGCCTCGGACCCGGTTTCGACAGGGATTACGGGTAAGGGGTGTTACATTTAGTGGTATCAGAGCTATGGTTTAGTCGGTTCTAGGACTACCGTAGTGGGTGTAAGAGTCTAGCTATACATGCCATAAGTGTACAATGATAGTGTGGTGGTTTCTGATGATTTTAAACCTTGTTTTATATAGTATATGGATCCCGATCAATCGATCAATGATGAAGCGACTAGTAATCTCGCCGGCTCTGCGCAAGGAATCGCGCTTTGTAGAGAGTGGACCCGAGGTTAGGGTCAAGGGGAAGAGGCTCGGGAAGCCTTTCTCCAAATGATGAGTAATTGATACTCGGATTATGATCGAGGAACCCTAATGCTCAACCTCCTCCACCTCCTCCTATGCCTCACCCAAATCCAAAGGCCTCCTCAAGGTAATGATGTAGTGAGGATATCAAAACCCCAGTGGATAAGATTAGGAAACACGGGTGAGGAGTTTAGAGCTAAGGTAGATGATGACCACGAAGGGCGGAGTTCGCTAGAGAACTCAATGAGAGTGTTTGATGAACTCCCATGTACACACAAAGAGAGCTTGAAGTGTGTTGTGTCTTTGATGAGGACTCGGCATACCATTGGTGGAAGACGTTGACGTCAGTAGTCTCGAGAGAGTGGGTGACGTGGGACTTCTTTCTGGAAGAGTTCCGGAAGAAGTGCATAAGCCAACGATTTCTTGATCGAAAAGGAAGGAATTCCTTGAGTTGAAGCAAGGAAGAATGTCGATGCGTAAATATGAGCGTGAGTTTGTTAGGCTTAGCAAATACGCCCAAGAATGTGTGTCGACGGAGACCATTCTGTGTAAGAGGTTCGAAGATGGGCTCAATGAGGATATCAAACTCCTAGTTGGTGTTTTGGAGTTGAAAGAGTTTGTTGTGTTGGTCGAGAGGGTAAGTAGGGCCGAAGAGTTGGGTAAAGAAAAGAGAAGGGCTGTGAGTGAAGCCCGAGATGCGAGAAAGAGGCCAATGGGAAGTCATACCAAGCCAAGTCGAAAATATCCAGGGAAGTGAATCCTCGGACGACAGCATCAGTGGGATATTCACTTCGAGACTTGGACCATACTCGTCTGAGTTTGAGAGTCCAAGCTACCTCGATGGAAAGTGTGGGCAATACAAAAAACAAACCGGAGTGTCCAAATTGTGGTGGATATCACACTGGAGGGTGTTGAATGAGTGCATGTTGTGTATGCTAGAGGGGTGAGAAGGGGCATGACAAATAGCTTTGTTCTTGTCCATGTGGGTAGACACACGAGCGTGTGTCTAGACCATGTGTAACACACAGTCAGCCCATGGGCGTGTGACTTGGCCGTGTGTCCCCTGTATGTTAGTATTTTAAGTCAGAATAGACCACGGACTAGTCACACGGGCGTGTGCCTAGGACGTGTGAGTTATTCAGTGTTGGCCACGGGCTAGCCACACGGACGTATGTCTAGACTTTAAGGCCGTTGAAGTAGTCAGTGTGCACCACGGGTGGTGAACACGGGCGTGTGACCTAGCTGTGGGACTTTGGTAGAATGGTTGAGTTTTGTGCACGGGTTGTGGACATGGGCGTATGTGACTACACACGGGCGTGTATCATCTAGCACGGGCGTGTAGTCCCTATCTAGATGGAGAGAATTTTTAAGATAGTAAGAGTTTCCGATATGGTCTCGAGAGCCCTCGAGTGTTAGAGTGAGGCCTCGTAACTCGAAAATAAGGTTGTCGTGGTGACTTAAAGAGAGTAGTCACGTTGAGCCTAAGTGGCGATCAAGTAGTTTTAATCCGGTAATGCCTCGGACCCGATTTCGGCGGGGATTACAGGTAAGGGGTGTTACATTCATGAGTATGGAAATGGTTCGGCTAGGCTTGGGTTTTTAAGAAATTGAATGAAATTCATTTTACAAGCCTAGGGACTAAAGTGTAATATGTTATAAATTTAGGGGTAAAAATGTAATTTTTCTATAATGTGACTTTTGGGCTGAAATGAATAATGTGATGATTAAATGAGAGGAATTTGGTATTATAGATCAAGAAAAACGAAGTTCGGGTCTAGATTGGGGGAAAACCAAAGTGTTTGACGATTAGGTCCATTTCCACTATTTTTGTATTGAGGTAAGTTTTTATGTAAATAATGCATTATATTATTTATGTTTTAAATGCTTTAATATTGTATGAAGTGTGATTGACTCTTTGGACGTATTCGACAAAGTTTCAACAAGCGAGAAATCTCGGTTGAACCTTAGGAATAGAATAGGATACGAGTGACATGTCACTAAGAAACCATGTGTTTATGTGATCCGGGTGCTGGTACGTCCGACCAGTGGTTGGGTATTCCGGCATATGTTGCAGATACCTGACAGCTTGTGTGAGCAGCACTGTGTAGCTACGTCTGGACTGACAGCTTTTGTGAGCAGGCCCGTGAATAGCTCGAAAGCGAGCATATATGTATTATGAGATAATATGTAGTTTTGGCTACATATTTGGCACTTATGTGCAAGATTTCTGAGTATCCGTTAATATTTAGAGTGTTCAACGAGAGTGTCAAGGTTGTAAAAGGATATGGTTATGTTGCGAGTTGGTACAAGTTTGTACGAAAAACTTAAAGAAAATGGATTCGGTATATGATGAACTATTGGTAAGAATGTGATTGAGTAACTTATGCTCATGAAGTTTAATGACATTTATATTGATGTATGTTATGTTATTCACATGATGAGCTATTGGTAAGAATGTGATTGAGTAAGTAATGCTCATGATGTTTAATGACATTTATATTGATATATGTTATGTTATTCATATGATGAACTATTGGTAAATATGTGATTGAATGAGTTTAATAACATTTATGTTGATATATGTTTTGTTATTCATATAATGAGTTATTGGTAAGAATGTGATTGAGTAAGTTGTGTTTATAAAGGTTTAATGACATTTATGTTAATATATGTTAAGTTACTTATATGTCAGATGTATGAATAATTTTTTGTATTATTTGCATATGAACTTACTAACCTATATAGCTTACCCCCTTTCTTTCCCTTATCTTATAGTGTCACCAAGCTAGCTCGGGATCGGAGATTGCATCACACTATTAAACCCTCTCATTTTGGGTATTGATGACCTTAGTATTTTGAAAGTATAGCATGTATAGGGACTTAGACATTTTGTTATAAGTGTCATTATGATTGTAGCCAATGTGTTGGCTTGTAATGGTCAAAGGCTTGTTTTGATATTCGGTCATGTAGATTGGCTTAATTGGGCTAACATGGTTGTAAGCCTAAGTATATATATATGTGCCAATGTCTTTGGTGATATGGTCATGGTATGCTTGGTGAATGAGGAAATGTGATTTATGACGTGAATGTGAAATGTTTTGCAATGTGGTCTATTGAAGAGATGATAATGTTGTGTACAATTAGGTATCTTGAAAGCAGTCAATTGTGGCTTAAAAATTGTTGTGAGTATGATAGATGTTGATATTGTGTTGGCATGTGTGGGTCATAATTGTGGATATTTTGGTTGCCTAAGTATGTTATGTTTTGTGCCTTTGAATTGGTGTAAGTGTGTGTGTGAATAAAGGTGGCAAATGGCTTGGTAAATAGCCTTTATTTTGTCCATACAGGTAGACACACGAGCGTGTGTCTAGGCCGTGTGTGACACACGGTCTGCCCCACGGGCATGTGTTCCGGCCGTGTGTCCCTTACACCTTAAATTTGAGAAACAGAATGTCCAGAATTGAGCACATGGGCAAAGACACGAGAGTGTGTCTCAACCGTGTGTGCTACACAGTCTAGCACACGGGTGTGTGGCACGACCGTGTGGCACAAGTTAGAGAGCACCCTAAATTGAACACGGCCTGTAGCACGGGCATGTCTCAGGGTCACACGGGCGTGTCCCTTGAACCACACGGGCGTGTGACCCCTGTAATGTGAAAAATTTTCTAAGTTTTGTAAAATTTCCTAAAGTTCTCGATTTAGTCTCGAACCACTTCCAAAGCATGGTTTGGGCCTCGTAGGCTCGTGTAAGGGACTTTATGATTGAATATGAATGGTTTTAATTTGGACGCAAAATTTATGACTCGGAATTATACGATCGCTTGTGTTGTGAGTCCGGTAATGCCTCATACCCTGTTCTGGCGTTGAATACGGGTAAGGGGTGTTACATTTAGTGATATCAGAGCTACGATTTTATCGATTCTCGGACTAACGTACCGTGTGTGAGAGTCTAGCTATACATGCCATATACAATTTGTGATAGTGTGACGACTCCTGAAAACTTTAAATTGTGTTTTCATTTAGTAAATCGATCCCAACTGAGCTAATTCCGATAGTATTGGAAATGATACTCAAGTATCTGAGTAAAGATATGTTTATGATGAGTTGAAATTCATAAAGGTATGGATAAGAGTTCATAATGTTGTGTTGATGATAAATATTATGTTATATGTGTGTATACATGAGAGTCAAATTTAAAAGCTTTACAATCTTCACCCCCTTACCAGTATAGTATGGTACAATGAAACCCACAAGATTTAGAATTAATAAGCTCAAAAGTGTGAAACCAAAGAGTTCAGTGGCCGAATGATTAATAATGCGATCAGAGCAGAGAATGGGTTATCGAGTAAGGACAGATCTAGAAGGGATATCAGGTTTTTTAGAATATCATTCGGATTTCGTATTGTTGCTTTTAAAGAAGAAATTAATCTCGACTAATTTTATTCAGGTATGATATCTATTGAATGTGTTAATCAAAACTTCTACTAAATTGATTTTCGTTAGTAAATGAAATATTGTTGAAGTAGGGATGACTGTAATAATCAGTGGAATGATATTTGGGTTGTAAAGATATCTGAGTACAGTAGTTATAGTTGAATAGATTATGACGATCTCTTTCGGGTATTCTATGTGTTCATTTATTTTTAGAGGTATATGTAATTGTTCGTTTTTAGATGAAATTCTTATCGTATGATAATGCTAGCTAACTATAATGTTAGATGAAAGCACTGTTGGCCTTGTTGGTTTATGATCAGCATTTCTATATCTTTCTTTGGGGATTCTATTCTATTATGTTTGAAATAAAAGTTGACGGTGAAATTTATATGAGGCTATTATTCTGTTTCTACTGGTTGTTGTTTTGCTTTATATATATATGGAAAATATATTGTCTCTGTTACAACTAATTTCTGTGTGTATGAGCAGTGTTTTTCTCCTGTTTTTTCTTTGAGGAATCATTAAGATCTTTATTAGTCAATATGGGTTGAGTTCTCGAAAAATCAATATGGTCTCACATCTTGGATTTTATTATCTCAGTTTTCTTATCGTTCTTACTGTTTAATTTATCAAACATGGCTCATCTGTAAAGTTTCCGTGAAAGGGATTGACGTCGGCAAAAGTATAGACGGTGGAAGCTCAAAGCTCAAACTTGTATAATGGTTTTCCTTTCCCAGGTAAAGTTGATTAAGGTTAATGAGTTAAATTGGGATATTATGTTTCGTTGAGCAAATGCAGTCTATAAAGATCTTTGACTAGCATGTTAAAGGAATTATGGAGGATTGTATGTTGAGTTGCTCCAACAACATGAAGAAAAGATTACTTTAGAATATTATTGTTTGATAGTTGAGATCGACTTAATTGTTTCGAATAGAGCGGTTATTTAGTTGAAAAGTATTTTGAGTTATATGCATTTAAGTTTATCTTCAGATATGGAAATAAATTTCGTACGTTCATCGGTAAATAGATGAATGGTTTGAATAAAGAATTCATGTTCTAGGAGACATGATATAGAAACATATGTCCATTAGATTATTCTAATTGAAAGACGTTATTATGAGTTAAAGTTGTTCTGATTAATGAAGTTATCGCATTTGTGAAGTTTGAATGGTCTGATACATGTTAGTAAAGTTTTAGACAGCGAAAGTATTGTTAACTGAAGCACTAGCTCTGGTTCGGTCTGAATCGGGTAAAGAATTCGTGGTTTTCAGCAATGCGTTATTGAACAGATTGGGATTATGTTTTAGTACAAGAATGTAAAGTAATAGTTTATGTTTCCAGATGGTTAAAATCATTTTAAAATAATTATCCGACATGCAACTTAGTGTGGGCCGCTATTGTTTTTGCATTGAGAATCTAGCGACATCTTTTGTTCGGTGAAATGTGTCACATGATTAATGATCATAAGAGTTTAAAATATCTGATGTCACAGAGAGATATGAATCTGATACAGCGGAGATGCCTTGAACTATTGAAAGATTATGAGTAGTTATTGATTAACCTTTAGGAAAAGCAAATATGGTTGCAGAGGCTTGAGTGGAAAATTTTGTTTACCTTGTGAACGAGAGTTACACGATTGATCTTGTCTGATGATAGTTTGATCCTAGCTGAGATAAAAGCTAAATCGATGTTTTATTGCAAATCTATGAAGCTCGGAAATGTGATATGGAATTGCAAGCTAAACGAGTACAGTGTGAGTCGACTTCTGATTCTAAATTTCAGGTCAGACTTGATGACTGTTTATTATTCCGAGGTAGAAATTGTGTACCGAAGAATCCAGAACTTATACGGAAATTTTTTGCACAAAGCTCCAGAGGTAACTTGTTTGTTTATTGGGAAAAAAATAAAATGTATAATGATTTGAGACAAATGTATTGATGGTCAGGTATGAAATGTGAGATTTCTGATTTTATATCCAGATGTTTGATTTGTCCACAGGTTAAAACCGAACATCAAATACCTTTAGAATTGTTACAACTAGTGATGATGTTGGAACAGAAATGAGATATAAGTTCTTGAAATTGTCAAGCTATTTGGAATGTTAGTCTTTAATATATTCCTTAGAAATCTACAATTTACGGTTCACTTCTTGATTCCGGAATAAATGATAAGAAGTTTTGGGTAAGCAGTTACAAATCTTTGATACCGCATTTTGCTCTCCGACTGATGGTCAGTTTGACTGTGTTACTCAGATTCTTGAAGATATGTTTTGATGTTGTAATTTAGAATTTGAAGGCAAATGGAAAAGAAGTAATTGTGGTTAGTCAAAACTGCATGTCTCAACAATTTTCAGCTAAGTATTAAAGTAGCACAATATGAGATTCTATATAGCTACAAATGTAAAATTTCATATTATTAGATTAAGTTTGATAAGAAAGGCTACATGGAGTTGCTATGATCAGTGAAACAGAAGGATATGTAAAAGAGATCCGAGATAGGTTTGAAGCAGCTTCTGAAGACTTTATGTGAATTTCTAAGTGGAAATAAATAGAGTTTCAAAATGGTGACAAAGTGCTTCTGAAAAATTTGCCATGGAAGAAAGTTTTTCGACTTGATTGTAAAGAAAACTTGAGTCCGCGATTTATCGGACCGTACGAGATTATAAGGAAATTTGGGCCAGTGACTCATCGATTTGAATTACCGTCAAAACTTGAGAAGATTTGTATGTGTTTCATGTGTTATGTTACGATGGTACCGGTTGGATCCTCCACGTAAAAAATTGTCATACAAATGTTGAGATTTAGTCGACTTGTTAGATAACGAAGAATTGATCTGAATTATGACACATTGGATTAAAGAGATAAGAAACAAAAGCATAGCTTTAGAGAAGATTCTATGGAATCGTCATGAGATAGAGGAAACTATGAGAAAACAATACCCAAACCTCTTTTCTGGTAAGATTTTCGGGGACAAAAATCCCTAAAGGGGGGAGAGTTGTAACAACCCGATTTTGAGTCTAGTCAAAACAGTAGTTTCGAGACCACAAATCCGACGAAGAAAAAAATATTTTTATTATTATTTTATGGTCTACAGTTTTATGGAATAATTTCATGAAATTTTCGTCCAGAAATTTTGACGTTTAAGCACTCAATTTAGCTAGAAGGACTAAATTGTAATAAATACAAAATGTGTGTTCTAGAAGCTAGAGGTGTTTAAATGCTATGAGATTCAAATTGGAGGTCCTTAAACGGTAATTAGACCATTATACTTAGTATAGACAAAAATGGACATGGTTAGGTGATATTTTGAAGTTAGGCATTAAGGGTATTTTAGTCATTTGGTAAATAAAGACAAAATTTAACAAATAAAAGATGTTCATCTTTCTATTTTCATCTCCCCAAGGCCGAATGTCCCAAACGAAACCATAGCTAAGGTTTGCCAAGCTTCCAAGCTCGATTTTAAGTCCATTCTTGTCCCGTTTTTAACGATTTTTGTATTCTTTGAGATCATTGTAGCTTGATTTAGCTATTTCAAGGACTAATTTGAAAGAAAGGTGAAGTTTAAAATTTTACCCATGTTATATATTTGTGTATTTTGATGTTTGATGGTAGAAAATGCATGTTTGTTGTGTGTTAAACGACTTTTGCTAAGTGATTTTTGTTAAAAATGTCAAAAAGGACTTATTTGTAAAAGTTATAAAATGAGTAGTAAAAGTGTGATTAAATGGAAAATGTGGGCTGTAATGAGTATGGAAATGGTTCAGCTAGGCTTGGGTTTTTATGAAATTGAATGAAATTCATTTTACGAGCCTAGGGACTAAAGTGTAATATGTTAAAAGTTTAGGGGCAAAAATGTAATTTTTCCATAATGTGACTTTTGGGCTGAAATGAATAATGTAATGATTAAATGAGATGAATTTGGTATTAAAGATCAAGAAAAATGAAGTTCGGGTCTAGATCGGGGGAAAACCAAAGTGTTTGACGATTAGGTCCATCTCCGCTATTTTTGTATTGAGGTAAATTCGTATGTAAATAATGCATTATTATATTTATGTTTTAAATGCTTTAATATTGTATGAAGTGTGATTGACTCTTTGGACATATTCGACAAATTTTCGACAAGCGAGAAATCCCTGTTGAACCTTAGGAATAGAATAGGATACGAGTGACATGCCACTAGGAACCCATGTGTTTATGAGATCCGGGTGCTGGTCTTGTACATCCTACCAGTGGCTGGGTATTGTGGCATATGTTACGGATACCTGATAGCTTGTGTGAGCAGCACTGTGTAGCTACGTCCGGACTGACAGCTTGTGTGAACAGGCCCGTGAATAGCTCGAAAGCGAGCATATATGTATTATGAGATATGAGGTAGTTTTGGCTACACATATGGCACTTATATGCAAGATTTCCGAGCATCCGTTAATATTCCGAGTGTTCAACGGAAATGTCAAGGTTGTAAAAGGATATGGTTATGTTGCGAGTTGGTACAGGTATGTACAAAAAACTCAATGAAAATGGATTCGGTATATGATGAACTATTGGTAAGAATGTGATTGAGTAAGTTATGCTCATGAAGTTTAATGACATTTATATTGATGTATGTTATGTTATTCAGATGATGAGTTATTGGTAATAATGCGATTGAGTAAGTTATGCTCATGAAGTTTAATGACATTTATATTGATATATGTTATGTTATTCATATGATGAACTATTGGTGAAGATGTGATTGAATGAGTTATACTTATGAATTTTAATAACATTTATGTTGATATATGTTTTGTTATTCATATGATGAGTTATTGGTAAGAATGTGATTGAGTAAGTTGTGTTTATAAAGTTTTAATGACATTTATGTTAATATATGTTAAGTTACTTATATGTCAGATGTATGAATAATGTTTTGTATTGTTTGTATATGAACTTACTAAGCTATATAGCTTACCCCCTTGTTTTCCCTTATCTTATAGTGTCACCAAGCTAGCTCGGGATCGGAGATCGTCAGAGTTCTCATCACACTATCAAACCCTCTCATTTTGGGTATTGATGACCTTAGTATTTTGAAAGTATGGCATGTATAGGGACTTAGACATTTTGTTATATGTGTCATTATGATTGTAGCCAATGTGTTGGCTTGTAATGGTCAAAGGCTTGTTTTGATATTTGGTCATTTAGATTGTCTTAATTGGGCTAACATGGTTGTAAGCCTAAGTATATATATATGTGGCAATGTCTTTGGTGATATGGTCATGGTATGCTTGGTGAATGAGGAAAATGTGATTTATGACGTGAATGTGAAATGTTTGGCAATGTGGTCTATTGAAGAGATGATAAAGTGGTGTAAAGTTCGGTATCTTGAAAGCAGTTAATTGTGGCTTAAAAATTGTTGTGAGTATGATAGATTTTGATATTGTGTTGGCATGTGTGGGTCATAATTGAGGATATTTTGGTTGCCTAAGTATTTATGTTTTGTGCCTTTGAATTGGTGTAAGTGTGTGTGTGAATAAGGGTGGCAAATGGCTTGGTAAATAGCCTTTATTTCGTCCATACGGGTAGACACATGGGCGTGTGTCTAGGCCGTGTGTGACACACGGTCTGCCCCATGGGCATGTGTTCCGGTCGTGTGTCCCCTGCACCTTAAATTTGAGAAACAAAATTTCCAGAATTGAGCACACGGGTAGAGACACGGGCGTGTGTCTCAGCCGTGTGCGCTACACGATCTAGCACACGGGCGTGTGGCACGACCGTGTGGCACAAGTCAGAGAGCAGCCTAAATTGAACACGGCCTGTAGCACGAGCGTGTCTTAGGGTCACACGGGCATGTCCCTTGAACCACACGGGCGTGTGACCCCTATAACATGAAAAATTTTCTTAGTTTTGTAAAATTTCCTAAAGTTCTCGGTTTAGTCCCGAACCACTTCCAAAGCATGTTTTGGGCCTCGTAGGCTCGTGTAAGGGACTTTATGATTGAATATGAATGGTTTTAATTTGGACGCAAAATTTATGACTCGAAATTGTACGATTGCTTGTGTTGTGAGTCCGGTAATGCCTCGTACCCTGTTCTGGCATGGAATTCGGGTAAGGGGTGTTACATAATAGCAATTAAATTATGAAACTTCCAAAACATCATGACAAATATCATTAAAATTCTACCACATTGCCTTTTTCCCAAAATATAAACAAATAACAATAACACCTACGAAATCACGGAAATGGACTTGCTTGGATCACCCCATGGAAACACATCGCTCACACCGTCACTTAACTACTCTACAAGGGTTTTAAGATAGGAATGGATGAGCTTAGCAAGCTTAGTGAATTCTTAGAATAACCACAATGTACACACAATATCAAAGGTTAAACAAGAGCATACTACAACACGTTCACAACCATATTCTAATCAAGCCAAAATAACATATTCCCGTTTCATTAAGTCATAAAACTAATATATACTCCTACATGCAATTACACTCAACTCACTTATATATAATTCATTTAACAATAATTCATGAAGACTAAATGACGTATACATGCTTTAATAATCCACAAGTCTAGCTGATATATTCACATGCATTCACAAGTTAAATAGAAACGATCCAAACAACAATTACATACGCAGTTTACTATGAGAACATACTAACATTTTCATGAAACTTAAATAAACTCATTTAGCATATTATTCACATGTTTAAGCATCCATCTCACATCGTATTACCACAACAAATAATATCACATTTAAACAATAATTTGCGTAGCAACCATATACTCATTCAGGCATACATCACATTACACATATATACATTTTAAGATAATTTGGTACTTGAGGCTATGAAAAATAAAACTGGGCTCTATCACCACACATCGAATACACGAATCTCCAACACACTAAATGACTCATAAAGTGAAACATATCCCAAAAGTAAAGCATAAAGCTAACACTCTCCAACACACCAAATATGTCCCATTGAATGGAGCTTAGCTCACATTTCCTTATCTCTCCAACATGTTCCAGAGCCTCAACGCCCAAATCACAAAACATGTATAGGTGAATACTCACAATCCTATGGCATGCCGACTATATCTAACGGTCTCATAAGGCCACAAGGCCGAAAAGCCGAAAGCTTAAACTAGCTTTTCCTTACCTTTCATCTTGCTTGAAGAAGGTTCCAACGGTTCTGGTGCTTTACACATAATAACCACACAATATACACAATCAATATTCAGCCAAAGACTCACTTAAACCAACCAAAAATGCAAGTCTAAGCTATATTCCTCATGAAACTAAAATTTCGACTAACAAACTTGAAATTCAAATATCTTCCTCTATACTTAATCTTTTTTCCTACAATCGATTTTGTTCATCTAATTATTCACCTACGACTATTTCTCAACCTTTAAACTATACAAAACTACTCAATTCATGGTATCAAAATTTTTGACATGTTTATGGAAATTTTTAAGAAAATTTATTAAATCCTTATAAATCCTTATCAAAATTTTAAAGTAAGTTTAGAAACCTTCATGTTAAAATAAGTTCAAAAACACATTGAAACCACGTTTTTACCCGAAATCCTAAAATCCACCACTAATGACCCAATGTTCAACTTTTATTTAAAACATGCAATTTAATTGGTAAAAATTCCGTTTAAAAGACCAGATATCAATTAAAACTAATTAGGAATTGAATCATTATCTTAGTTGACGAAAAACTGAGCGTTTGATCAAAAACTCGAAAAAGCCACAAGCTTGACAATAGAGGAATCGATGTTGTTTTCGGGTGTTTCTCTTAACTTCTATGGAGGTTTATGACTAGAAGGATGATAGGAATTAAAATGAATAGAGTTTGGGAATCAAAACTTGAATTAGAAGAGCTTGTGAAAGCAAGGGATGGTAACCACAAAGGATGGGAGAAATCAAACGTGGGTTTTATAAACATGAAGGGAGAAAATAGGTTAATTTTAAAAATTGGTAAAACTGCAACATAAATGCTCAAAAATTTGACTCTATTTCAAGTTAGTCCTTTTTCTAAATTTAAATGTATTTAAACTCATTTTTAGAAATCAAAACTATTTTCTAAAAACCATAGTAAAAACATTACAGATTAACCATGTCACAAAACTCCGAACACTCTAATGCTAAAATTCCTAAAATACTCCTAAAACTCCTAGGCCTTATTTTGGGGTGTTTCAAGATAAGCCAAGGATGGTATTTGATGCTTATTTTTAATGCGAATAATGTAAAGAAATGAACTTTTGGGTCACTTTTGTAACAGACCGTTTTTAGTGGTGTTGGAAACAGTGGTTTCGGGGCCACCAAATCCAACGAGTAAGTTTGTAAATATTATTATTTAATATTTACAAGTCAAATTTGATTTTAAAAAGGTTTTTGATTTGATAATTTATGTTATTGAAGCGATTTATTAAGTTCAAGTGGTAAGACCCTAAGGTCAAGTGGTTTTAGAAAATGAAGTATCGTGACCTCTTTTCTATAAATCGAGCCGTAAATATTTTTACAAATATTTAAGGAGTGTCATTAAGATGGTATTAAAGTTTCGTTAAGAAATTTAATGTTTCGATTGTTAATTAAGCAAAAAGTACTAAATCGTAAAAAGTGTAAAAATTGAATTCTGCTAAATAATGATGTTTAATTGCTATGGAAAATTAAATTCATGGACTAATATGGTAAATATACCATATTTTATATGAGTGGATGGTTGTCTTTGTCTTATTATGAATATAAATGTTTTATTAATTAAAATAAATCAAATTATAAGTTAAAAAAAATAAAACAAAAGAAATCATCTTTCTCCTTTTAATGTTTTGTCGAAATTTAGAAAGAATAAAACTCCATGGAAGCTTCAAGCTTTTTGCCGAAATTGAGAAAGAAGAAAACTCCATGGAAGCTTCAAGCTTTGGCCATGTTTCATTTGATGCATGTAAGTCTGTTTTAGCTCCGTTTCTAATAACTTTTATGGTTTTGAAATCGTTGCAACTAGGTCCAGCTAGCCCGTACGTTTGATTTTGAAACTATTAAATATTTTGAATGTTTCCTTTGATGAATCTAGTGATTTGTGATGTTAAATGATGAATTTGAAATATTAGTTGTTATATAAAAGTATTTTGTTAAGTGATTTTTGATAAATTTATCGATTAGGGACTAAATTGTTAAAATAATAAAAGTACAAGGATTTGATGTGAAATTATTGCAAAAATGGGCTGAAATGGCGGCTAAGAATATTCGGCAAGTGTAAAATTTCAATAAACATGGTTAATTTGCATGTTTTAAGCTCAGGGACCAAATTGAATAAAAGTAAAATTTTAGGGGCAATTTTGTAAAAATGACAAAATTGACTAAACTGCATAAAATACATTGTTTTACTGTCTAAATTAATATATTGAATAAAATTATTATTTTAGATCAAGATAGAGTGTAAAGTCGAGGAGAATGGAAAATTACCAAAAAGATCCTGTACTTTGTCATTTCTGCAATTTAGGCAGGTCAGTTCGTACGTTTAAATAGTGTTTTAAATTGTTATTTTAAATGCTATCATGTTATATTGTCATATCATGCCTCAACAGAAAAATCCAACGATGTAGCGACGAGCATCGATTAATGAAAAGGGATGGTTCTTAAAACACTTCAGCCTCTCATCAGTCTACTCAAAGGCAGTGTTCTTCTGAAGCAACTTTGTCAAAGGAATAGCAATGCTCGAAAACCCCTCGACAAAAAGACGATAATAACCTGCTAACCCCAAGAAACTTTTGACCTTAGAAACAGTCCTCGGCAGCTTCCAATCCAAAATCACCTCAACCTTCTTCGGGTCAACCCGAATACCCTCAATCGATACGACATGACCTAGAAAAACCACCTCATGAAGCCAAAACTCACACTTGCTTAGCTTCGCATACAACTGATTCCCCCACAAAACTTGCAGAACCACTCTCAACTGATCATCGTGCTCATCTTCTGATCGAGAATACACCAATATATCATCTATGAAAACCACTACGAACTGAGAGGTAGGAATGGAATACTCAATTCATCATGTCCATAAATGCGGCAGGTGCATTCGTCAACCAAAATGGCATGACCAGAAACTTGTCATGGCCATACCGAGTCCTGAAAGCAGCCTTCATCTTATCCGAATCATTAACCTTTAATGATAATACCCATACCTCGGATCAATCTTTGATAAAATAGAAGCTCCCCGAAACTGGTCAAACAAATCATCAATCCTCGGAAGTGGATATTTATTCTTGATGGTCAACTTATTCAGCTAGCGATAATCGATGTACAACCTCAAAGTCCCATCCTTCTTCTGCACAAACAACACTGATGCTCCCCACAAAGACACACTCAAAAGAATGAACCCATGATCTAACAACTCTTGTAACTGCAGTTTTAACTCTTTCAATTCCTTAGGTACCATGCGATAGGGCGCAACAGACACCAGAGCAGTACCGAGATAGAGCTCAGTACCGAACTCAACTTCTCTATTTGGCAGTAAACCAAACAACTCCTTAAGAAACACATTGATCGTTATGTCAGAGTCTTAAAAATTTATATAATGAATGATCTAGCCTAGAAACTAACTGTGACAACGATTGAGGCAAGCACACCTATCAAACAGTAGTATAGTTTAGGGGCAAGACCGGAATGTCGAACCCAAAGGAACCAAAAGTACTAATACTAACTTTCTTTCTACTATTTAGCCTAATAATTGAAGTGAATTATTGTTTAATCTAAAATTAACTAACGACTAAGCTAAAGACGCTAAGACAAAGAGGATGAATTGGGGAAATACTTGTGGGAAAAACCAATTGATTAAGACAATACCCAAGGAAGAATCCACCTAGACTTCACTTGTTATCTAACTCTGAACCAGACAATTTATTCACTTGACTTGATCCGTAGGATTCCCTAATGTATATTAATACCTCCGTCGACGCTACTAACGTCTAACCCTAGGTTGATTAATTGAAATCTCTTTCTAATTAAAACCCCTAGAATTGCATTAACTCGATCTATGGACTCCCATATTAGGTTTGACCCTAATCCGACAGATTTTCGTTATCCTATGTCTAGGGTTGCGATCAACTCTGCTTAATTATGCTAGATCTACTCTTAGACAGGGACTTTTGCTCCACTGCCTAAGCACATCACTACTTGAATCAATATCCTGAAATATCAAAGCAAGAATTAAGAACATATAATTAAGAACAAATCAAGTATTTATCATATAGTTCAGAAAACAATAACAAGATCCGTCTTAGGTTTCATCCACCTCAGGTATTTAAGGGTTTAGTTCATAATTATAAAAGAATACATCTCAAAGGAAAAAATAAAACAAAACATAAGAAAACCCTAAAACCCCCTGAAGGAATTGATTGAGAGATCCGCCGTCTTGAGTATGATTTCGGCTTCTTGGGATGAATCAACTGGCTTTTTTCGAGTAAATCCCACGATTCTGACCTCTCTGGCTCAGCTCTTTGGCCTAGCTGGACGCCCCCTGACTAAAGCACTCTAGGGTGTTTATATAGGCTTTTGGAATGGCTTTCTTTGCCTCTAAGTACCCTATTCCGAGTGAAATTCTTCTTTGTCACGGCAGGGACACGCCCGTGTGAATCGAATTCAGGCCGTGTTCGAGCCTACTAAAGGGGCATGGCCGTGTACTTTGGGCCCAGGCCGTGTTGATTTCCTACTTTTGCCCATTTGGCCCGTTTTAAGCCCATTTTCCGTTCTTTTCATCCTCCTATACTCTCCTGAGTATAAAACATGAAATTAAAGGATTAAGAGTACCAAATTCCATAATTCAAGGGATAAATCATCCAAAAGCATGCAAAATGTGGAGATAAAATATGTTACTATTACGATTTATCAAATACCCCCACACTTAAGCTTTTGCTTGTCCTCAAGCAAAATTCTCAACTCACAATTAAAATGAACTTCCTCAATTCATAACCTTTATCAACAGTGCTTCATCATAATTCATAGGTAATTCATACATTGATAATTTAACCGGAAGGTTCCTAAAGATTTAAACAATCAAAGTCATAGTTTTTATAGTACGAAAAATAGGTGTTTCCCCTTACCTAAATAATTACCTTTAATTTAAAATCGACAAAAATTGACATCCTCACTAAAGGTTCACTCAAATCACTCAAAGTGTTTAAGGTTCAAAATTAAGCACTCAGAAGTCGAACATGAAAAGATAATCCCATAGGCTTGCATGAAAATCAAATCTCCACCACTGTAAAATGATATGATACACAAATCAAAGGGTCTTTTATGGGTTGTAACGGGGCTTGGGTTAAATGTGTGGATAAAGGCTGAATTAGAGGGTTAGAATCGAGACTGGATTGACAAATTACCTAACTAAAAAGTTGTACTAATACTAAATAATTACATCACAGAAACTCAATACTAATAAAATGAGCTTCTTCTAAAGATAATGAAATTAACAGTTTGGGCTCAAATAACATAGAGCTAATAATGAATATACTTTTTTTTAAAGAAAAAATCATACAATAATAAAGAAATTAACAACTAAAATGGAAAGCATAGTTTAGCTAAGTAATCTGTTCAAATTAGACCTCGACTTAATGTGGGTCAAATTAATTAAAGGGATTTCAACAATAATGGTTTTTTTGGTTAATGTTGAGGGTGAGTCAATAAAAGGGTTATTAGGATCAAAGGGGTTCACTAGGGGTTAATTGTGAGGGTAGGCTTTTAGTGGAGTAAGTGGGTTAAATCCTAGGTGCCTTTATCATCTCAGTATAGCAAATCAAAGGTGTGGTCTCGATATGTATAATCGATGCAAGTTCTAGAATAACAAATTAATGTTGACACACTCATAATGTAACACCCTGGTTCTAGGGGTTAGGCGTTTGGTGCTTAGCTCGGGTGTTGGCACACTCTAGGGTGTGGATGGGTAAGTTTTAGGGGTCCTGAGAACCCTAGGTAGTGGTGGAATGATTTGGAAAATTTTTAGTTTTAGGGGCTAAAAGGGAGAGCTTGGATAGAGGGGGTCTTAAGAGAAGTTTTGGTGGAAGTAAGGCACTAAGATTGGTGTGGCAAAGTGGCAAGGAGGCGCCACATAAGGCATGTGAAGTGACGCCTCAAGGGGGGAGCTGGAAGGGTCTCATGTTCGATTCGCAAGAGCAGCAGATGGGCATTGTTTTTGCGTCATCTTGGTGGGGTGGTGGACGGTTTTTGGATGCTAAAAAGGTGGATGAAGACTTGGTCTTCTTTTTTTGAATTTGGCTAGATAGGTTTGACTTTTTCAAAGCTTTTGAATGGATGGAAGGAGGTATTTTAGGAGAGATTTGAGGATTTTTGTGGGAGGTTGGAGCTTGGCCGAATGTTATAAATAGGGGAGGTGCTCATTTCTTTGCATTCACCATTTTGGCTTTCTCTCCCTTGCCCGAATTTTAGCCTTTCCTTTTAGCCTCCATTTTCATTTCCTCCTCATACCTCAACCACACCAAAACGCCTCTCTCTCTCACTTATTCATCCGAGCAAAACTTCAAGTCCCTTTCTCCTTCCATTTTTCTTATCCATTTCACTCGTTGCTAGACCATAAACTCTCCTCACTTCTCTGATTGCCGCAACACCTTTTGAAGCACCATAGCATCCACTTCTTTGTCTTCTAGTTTTGCAAAGCCAGAACCTACACCTTACCTCTGTGCCAAAATCCCTTTCTATTATTTAAACTTAACGTTGCCAAATATTGGAAGTAGATCTCTTCGGGCCTTGGTGTGCAATCGGTTAGTGAAGGCACTTTGGGGATTTGTAGTATTCATCAAGCTTTATAACCGAACTCGGTAAGGAGGAGGTGGTGTTTAGCGAGAGAGAGTTAGTCAAGCGACACTTGGGATTGGATCGTTTGTGCTATTAAGGTGCGTAATCACCGCACCGATTCTCCTGTTAGTTATTTTTGATGTGTATTCGGATGTGTTGTGTGTGGTAGCCAGTTATGTTGGCTTGAATGGTGGATACCATAATTATGGGTAATCAGACATCAGGTGAGTAACACTTGGATATTATGTTAATGTGATGTATGTGTAAATATATGGTAATGTTGTGATATATACAGATATATACTCATGTTATATGATGACTTCACATGTAGCATCTGCATAATTGCATGAGGTTGGGTTTGATTCGATGAAGGAGGAAGAGTACACAAGTTGTACGCGGTCTAATGATAGCTCCGGCTACATTAGCGCTTGGGGGTTAGCTGAGTGCTACCTCAAGGGAGATGTTGGCTAGGTGCCCATCTCGGCGGTTGATGGCTATGTGCATCACCATATACGGATTTTGATATCGGGATCATGATGGGTTGATCGGTGGCTCAGCCACGGCCTTGAGCAGTGAGTTGCCAAGGTAAGGATGTTGGATCACGATGTGATCAGTGGTGGTTTATCCACGGCCTTAGGCAGGGAGTCTGCTAAGGTTGGTGTTCGGTTGGACAATGGGTTGGGCTGAGATACATATGGGCATGACTTGCTATGTGAATTGTTTGGTATGGGGCCAAGCCCATACGCGGGAAATCTGTGTTTTGATTATGCACTGAGTCATTATGACTCACCCCATTATTTTTCTAACATTTCAGGTGATGCGTAGTTTGGACCGGGATCGGAGAGGACACATGGTGGCCCATGCAGAAGAAGAGATTAAACATTTTAGGCTTACTTTAAGTATTTGTTTTAAAATAGAATATGTAATAAAGGCCTTTTGACTCTTATTTATTTTTTGTTATTATTTTATTAGTATTTATTATGGTTTGAAGAATTTGAAACACTATGTGAAGATGATTATGTTTTTCCAACCTACTTATTCAATTTGGCTTGTATATATTAATCTTTTAGTATGAGTATATTTTAATAACAAAGTTTTACTCATAAGTTTAAATAAACATAGATTTTTCAAAAGGTAGCAAGTTTTACTAAATTTTTCTAAGTTAAATAGATTTTTCCACCTCTTTTCCGCTTTAACATAACCAGATTCGGTCGTAGTGAATGGGCCGGGTTTGGGGATGTTACAGTTTGGTATCAAAGCCCGATTCAAAACTCGGCTTTGAGGGTTTTGGGCCCGAAACAGTTTTTGAAAATGGGCTTTTAGAAAAAATGGGCTTTTACAAAAAGTTTTTCAGGTAATCTGGCATGGCACCTGTACCTCCGACCCGAAGTCCACCAGGTAAGTACTTCAGACTTGTGAAGTAGTTTGTTATGTGAACTGTTATGGGCTTTGTTGGGCTCGTAGAATAGAATGATAGGGCTATTGGACCCTAGGACTAGTCTACCCAAACACGTGCATAAGATTTAAAGTGCCTAATAAACAAACCTATGAAGTAAGTCGCCGAGTTAAGGTGTGGCAACTTTGTGTGCGCATGTCTAGGATTGGTATTCGGTGGGAGCTTGGTACTTAAGCAAATCAGCGTGACTCACCTCCTCTCCCTCGAATCCTACAGTGCGTAGCTACGGTTCACCTTAACCAAGAGGACTTGTTTATAGGCTAAACCGAATATTAAAACCCGAAAGGGAATTAGCCTTGCTATTTTTTTTAAAAAAAAAAACCTTCTGTTTTAAAATTATTTTGTCAAATTTACCCCTTTGGTTTGTAAAACTCTAAATCAGATTTTGAAAGATGTTTTCTCAATTTATAAAATTACCAAAATACCCTAGTGGCAAAATTACAAAAATGCCCCTGTGTTATAAAATTATCGTTTTACCCTCAATTTTTGATAAAATGCTTTTTACTTGGTAAAATACCAAAATCTCGAGTTTTCAAAATTAAGATACTTTGGTTGCTGAAATTTACGAAAATACCCCTGGTTGATAAAATTACCGAAATGCCCTCGGTACTAAGTTTTCAAATTTCTCTCGATCTTTACTGAAATATTCCTATTTTACTAAATATCAAAAAATTTTATTTTGTGAAATATTGTGATATCTCGATTTTGAGAATTTAAGAAAATGCCCATGATTTCAAAAAAAAAAATTACAAAAATAACCCTGATTTCTGAAATTTTTGCGATACCTCCGGTCTGAACAAAATTTTCAAGATGACCCTGAGATTTTGTGAATTTTGAAATATTTTTGAGTTGGAAAACTAATTTCAAAAATTGACCCAGAGTTATTACCGATATACCCCTATAGGAAAAAGACGAAATTACCCCTGGGTAGGAAGGAAACTTGATTGATCGAAAGAACTACTCTTGGGAACTTTATTGCATAAAATTGCTCGTGGATAAACAGTGAAACAAGAATTTCTAATGCATAAAACTTTCTAAACAGACTAAATCGAGGCGCTAGATATGAGTTCTAGGGGCGTGGTCGCAATACTCGTGGACGTGGTAGAGCGGGATGTCGATGTCGGAACCGGTTGGGTCACGCCATGGGTCGAGAGCGAGCGATACTCGCCACCAGTGTTGAGGTTGAACAGCGGGATCGGTGGAGAGACAACGCGATGTCACAAGTCGTCTTTGCGAGTGCTCGAGCAGTGGCGAGGAGCCAATGGAGGCAACAGACTCGGAAGTCGGTGCGAAAGGCTTAGGGCGAATGGGGCCGAGGTCTTGAGGAGTGTGCAGGGTAGCTCCGAACGTGGCGAGAATCGGCTTGAGGTCATTGAAAGGATTATGGACGACTTAGACTTGACTCGCGAGGAGAAGCTTAAGGGTGTTGTTTCGTTGTTTGCGGGATGAAGCCTACCAGTGGTGGCTCACTATTAAGGAAAGTACCCCTGTGGATCGAGTGGACTGAGGTTATTTTAAGATCAAGTTTGAAGGAAGTATGTCGGAGCAAGCTATGTTGATGCTCGAGAGGAAGGAGTTCCTTAACTTGGTGCAAGGAAACAAGTCGATAGCGGAGTCTGGTGAGTTTCTACGTTTGAGCCGGTATGCTCGGGGGCATCATGGCAGCGGATTATGAGAGATGCGTCGGTTGAAGATGGTGCATGGATGAGTTGCGAGTTTTGATTGCTCCGCATCGGGAAAGAGACTTCGCCGTTTTAGTGGAGAAAGCTCGAATAGCTGAGGAGGTCAAGAAGGCTGGGAGGCTCAATAGGGAAAGGAACCGTGATAAGAGAAGTGTTGGATCGCCGAAGTGGTTGAGAGGGTCGAGAAGAGACCGAGGGTTGAGACTCTGTTCATATTGTTAAGACAAGCGAGAGGAATCCGGATCGTCCGTGTGCGCAGATGTGGAAAGGTACCATGTTGGTGAATCTTTGGAATCGTGTTCGAGAGTGCTTGGATGCAAGTCCAAGTCTCATCTGATTAAGATTGTCCCAGAATCTGAATGGGACTCGAGCGAAAGGCCAAGGTTATGTGCAACCAGCGCGAGGTGGTCGGCAAGCGGCGACAAAGGGTCGTGGTTCGAACCATAGAGGAAATGGTTTCGCCGAGGTCGTGTGGCGATGAACCGCGCATAATGGTGGCAGCGAGGCAAAGCGGCCAGTCCAGTTTATGCGGTTCGTCGAGAGAGGATAATGATGTGCTGATGGGTCAACTGGTAAGTTCCTTAAGTCCGGAATACTCTTTGTTGTTTTGTTCGCTTTGGTGATTGTTTGATCTGTTGCTCGTAAAGTAGTTGGAACCTTGAGTATGAACTTAGAAAGCGGTGCCTAGAAGGTATGTTAGCTCTTTAAGATCAGATAACGCGACTATAGCGTAGTGGGAGGAATTGGGTATTAGTTTAGACAAGTAATTTCGAGGACGAAATTATTTTAAGGAGGGTAGAATTGTAACACCACAGTTTCTAGGGGTTAGGCGTTTGGTGCTTAGCTCGGTGTTGGCACACTCTAGGGTGTGGATGGGTAAGTTTTAGGGGTCCCGAGAACCCTAGGTAGTGGTGGAATGATTTGGAAAATTTTTAGTTTTAGGGGCTAAAAGGGAGAGCTTGGATAGAGGGGGTCTTAAGAGAAGTTTTGGTGGAAGTAAGGCACTAAGATTGGTGTGGCAAAGTGGCAGGAGGCGCCACATAAGGCATGGGAAGTGACGCCTCAAGGGGGAGCTGGAAGGGTCTCATGTTCGATTCGCAAGAGCAGTGGATGGGCATTGTTTTTGCGTCATCTTGGTGGGGTGGTGGACGGTTTTGGATGCTAAAAGGTGGATGAAGACTTGGTCTTCTTTTTTTTTGAATTTGGCTAGATAGGTTTGACTTTTTCAAAGCTTTTGAATGGATGGAAGGGAGGTATTTTAGGAGAGATTTGAGGGATTTTTGTGGGAGGTTGGAGCTTGGCCGATGTTATAAATAGGGGAGGTGCTCATTTCTTTGCATTCACCATTTTGGCTTTCTCTCCCTTGCCGAATTTTAGCCTTTCCTTTTAGCCTCCATTTTCATTTCCTCCTCATACCTCAACCACACCAAAACGCCTCTCTCTCTCACTTATTCATCGAGCCAAACTTCAAGTCCCTTTCTCCTTCCATTTTTCTTATCCATTTCACTCGTTGCTAGACCATAAACTCTCCTCACTTCTCTGATTGCATGCAACACCTTTTGAAGCACCCTAGCATCCACTTCTTTGTCTTCTAGTTTTGCAAAGCCAGAACCTACACCTTACCTCTGTGCCAAAATCCCTTTCTATTATTTAAACTTAACGTTGCCAAATATTGGAAGTAGATCTCTTCGGCCTTGGTGTGCAATCGGTTAGTGAAGGCACTTTGGGGATTTGTAGTATTCAAATCAAGCTTCCGCAACCGAACTCGGTAAGGAGGAGGTGGTGTTTGGCAGAGAGTTAGTCAAGCGACGACTTCGGGATTGGATCGTTTGTGCTATTAAGGTGCGTAATCACCGCACCGATTCTCCGTTAGTTATTTTTGATGTGTATTCGGATGTGTTGTGTGTGGTAGCCGCTATGTTGGCTTGAATGGTGGATACCATAATTATGGGTAATCGGACATCGGTGAGTAACACTTGGATATTATGTTAATGTGATGTATGTGTAAATATATGGTAATGTTGTGATATATACGAGATATATACTCATGTTATATGATGACTTCACATGTAGCATCTGCATAATTGCATGAGGTTGGGTTTGATTCGATGAAGGAGGAAGAGTACACAAGTTGTGCGTGGTCTAATGATAGCTCAGGCTACATTAGCGCTTGGGGTTAGCCGAGTGCTACCTCAAGGAGATGTTGGCTAGGTGCCCATCTCGGCGGTTGATGGCTATGTGCATCACCGTAGAGCGGATTTTGATATCGGGATCATGATGGGTTGATCGGTGGCTCAGCCACGGCCTTGGCGATGAGTTGCCAAGGTAAGGATGTTGGATCACGATGTGATCGGTGGTGGTTTATCCACGGCCTTAAGCGAGGAGTCCGCTAAGGTTGGTGTTTGGTTGGACAATGGGTTGAAATTTGAGATACATATGGGCATGACTTGCTATGTGAATTGTTTGGTATGGGGCCAAGCCCATACGCGGGAAATCTGTGTTTTGATTATGCACTGAGTCATTATGACTCACCCCATTATTTTTCTAACATTTCAGGTGACGCGTAGTTTGGACCGGGATCGGAGAGGACACATGGTGGCCCATGCGAGAAGAAAGAGATTAAACGTTTTAGGCTTACTTTAAGTATTTGTTTTAAAATAGAATATGTAATAAAGGCCTTTTGACTCTTATTTATTTTTGTTATTATTTTATTAGTATTTATTATGGTTTGAAGAATTTGAAACACTATGTGAAGATGATTATGTTTTTCCAACCTACCTATTCAATTTGGCTTGTATATATTAATCTTTTAGTATGAGTATATTTTAATAACAAAGTTTTACTCATAAGTTTAAATAAACATGGATTTTTCAAAAGGTAGCAAGTTTTACTAAATTTTTCTAAGTTAAATAGATTTTTCCACCGTCTTTTCCGCTTTAACATAACCAGATTCGGTCGTAGTGAATGGGCCGGGTTTGGGGATGTTACACATAATCAATAAAGTGAGCAAGGAAAAGAATATATGCTCTAAAAGCCTCAAAATCTCACAACAATTATGGGCTTTTGATATCAACATTGTAAATTTCAAACTTCAAGGTAATACTTAAATTCAGGTAGACAACCTAAATTTTTTCTTTTTTTAATTCTGAAAAATAGACTTATCCTGCTTGATTCTCTAGTTTCTTACAGTTTAAATCATCACTGCATAATTATCAATGACTTAATCCAAAACATATCAATAAAAATCATAAATCAAAGGAAATTTCATTTTAACAGTAATATGAGAAATTTTACTTAAGAACAAGACATAATTCAGGAATTTGAGAATAATGCAAAAAGTTAGGCACTTTTAAGATTCACCCCCCACACTTAAGATGTACATTGCCCTCAATGTATAAAGATAGATATCCACAATGTAGTAAGAAAATCATAAGGTAAGGAGGAGAGTGGAACTTCCTGAATTTTGGGTGGAGTCAAAAGAAAGGAACGAGGGGAATTTGGGCCGAGTTGGAGGAGGCGTTTCTGGTGGTATGGTCGCCGGCCACAATTGCTGCGCTAGATGAAGAAATTGGGCAGCTCGTGAAGAAAAAGCCAGGAAATAATAAGAACAAATCAAAATATACTAATTATATATTTAAATAAAAGAAAGATAAGAGGAAGAAAAATAAAAAGTAAAATAAAATTTAAAAAGAAGATTAATGGACTGAAAAGTCCTTATCGTTAGATGGTTGGCGAGGTGGGTGTGATTTCTAAGGCCGTGGTGTGTGATTCCCAAGCAGCCTGAAGAACCTAAAACCAAGAAAATAAATTAAATTAAATTAAATTGAGCATAAGAGAGTTAAAGAGAAGGAAAATAAAGGCGAAGAGAAAAGAAAAATAAAAACTAAATGGCCTCAAATGTCCTCGGCTTGTCTAGTGAATGAAGCGACCGACATGAACTTATGTAGATCGGTCTCCCACGTGGAGACTGTGCTAGGATCCTTCCGCTTCTTCGACATAGGTAATGTTAAAAAGGAGATTTTGGGGCAGGAGAATGAGAGAAAATGGAAAAGGGGGGGGGGAGTGTAAAGGGTACGGATGAAAGGGAATGGGTGAGAAAGGGAACAAGGGGTGTTTTAAATAGAAGTTTCAAATCTGGTACATCCCAACGCCTGTGTACCATGGGCGTGTTGGGTCACATGGCCGTATCGCATGACTGAGTTGTGCTTTGTTTGTTTTCCCACGCCCTTTTCGTGGTCACCACGCCCATGTTTGATAAAATAGTGTCGACCACGACCGTCGGAGCCCGTGTGACTTCCCTCTGTGTCGGCCACGGTCGTATCACACGGACGTGCCCATTTATAATCGTCCATGATCTTGGGAATCTTTTGTCATTGGCTCGTACTACCTCTGCCATGTCAGTACAGATGTCCGTAGTATCCACACGGCCCCGGCCACGGCCGTGTGCAAGGCCGTGTGGTATGGAAATCTGCACTTTTTGTTAGTTAATAGTTAGATGCTGAAAAAGGAGAAATAAAAGTATAAATAAATGTAAAAATAAACGGAGTTAGTGCTCGGGTTGCCTCCCGAGAAGCGCTTGTTTAAAGTCTTAAGCTAGACTTACCTCTCATTCGCATAATCAGGGTGGTTTGAAGAGTTGAACATCCTCTTTCATGCTATTAGTTCTACTATCATGATATAACTTGAGTCAAGTAGCATTTACTTTAAAAGTGCCAAAAATAGGATTACTTACCTCAACTATTCCGTATGGGAAAACATTGATTACCTTAAAAGAGATTTCTTCGTTTGTATTAAGGTCTGAAGGAGATATTCGAGGGTCTGTTTTATCTAATAATACCTGATCTCCGATCTTAAATTTGTTTGTCCCATGGAATGGCTTTGGTTCTGCTACGTGTATCCCTAATTTCTCTTTAAAATGTGTCTTCCACTCGTCTAGTTCATCGATCTGAAGTCTTCATTCCTCATGAGTTACTTCCTTGTTTGCATGAGGTCCAAGATCTGGCTCAGTTGTGTAGTTCTGTGGTGCTTCCTGAAAAGAAGGTTTAACCGAATGGTCATTAATAAAATTAATTTTCTCACGTTGATTACTTGATGTCCTAGCCGAGTCAAGTGCTTTAAGAGTGACTGTCTCGTCACCTACACGAAGTATGAGTTCGCCTGTATCAATGTCGATTTTTGTTCTAGCAGTTGCTAAAAAGGGTCTTCCCAAAATTAAAGGGATCGTATTGTCCTCATCCATGTCTAAAACGACAAAGTCTACTGGTAATACAAATTTATCAATTTTTACGAGTACATCTTCAACTATACCCCTAGGAATTCTAATAGTTTTATCAGCTAATTGAATGCTCATCCTAGTTTGTTTGGGTTTCCCTAGACCTAGCTGTTTAAACATTTTATAAGGCATGACATTTATACTTGCCCCTAGATCAGCTAAAGCATTATCAACCGATAAACTACCAATTAAACAAGGAATCGTAAAACTCCTTGGATCTTTTAATTTCTGTGGTAGTTTGTTTTGTAGAATCACTGAGCACACTGCGTTCAGCTCCACATGCGATGCCTCGTCTAACCTCCTTTTGTTTGTCAAAAGCTCTTTTAAAAATTTCCTTGAATCTGGCATCTGCGAAAGAGCTTCAAGGAATGGTAAGTTAATTTGTAATTTCTTTAAAAGTTTAAGAAACTTACCGAACTGTTCCTTTGTGTTATCTTTCTTCATTGCTTCGGGATATGGTATGCGAGGTTGGTACTCTTTGATTAACGGTTTTGATTTATCATGAATTACCTCGACCTTACCTTCCTCTACCACATTCTCTTGCCTTAATTTGGGCTCATCTAACCCTTTACTATCATGAGCGGTTATGGCTTGAAGTTGCTCCTTTGGGTTAGTTTCAGTGTTGCTTGGCAGTCTACCTTGTGGTCGTTCTGACATGATCTTGGTAAGTTGTCCTAACTGATTCTTGATCTCTTGAATCGATGCTTGTTGATTTTTAAGTGTTGTTTCAGTGTTTTGGAAACGTGTTTCTGACACCGCTATGAATTTTGTCAGCATCTCCTCAAGGTTCGGCTTCTTTTCCTGTGGGTAGGGCTGTTGTTGGAAGTTTGGAGGGGGTTGCAGTCTCTGATTTCCTTGACCTCCCCATGAAAAATTGGGGTGGTTCCTCCAACCTGGATTATAATTGTTACTCTAGGGGTTATTTTGAGATCTAAATTTATTACCCATATAGTTCATCTGCTCGCTTTCTACGCCAGGGTTGTAGGGTGGATGTTCCGTATTATTCGACCCTCCATTCTTATCACACTGCATCACTGGATGTACCTGCGAAGAACTATACAAACCATCAATCTTTTTATTTAAGAGTTCTACCTGATTGGATAGCATGGTTACTGCGTCGAGGTTGAAAACTCCGGCTATTTTTGTTGGCCTTGTCCTTATGACTTGCCACAGATAGTTATTCAGTGACATCTCTTCTATAAACTCATAGGCAGCCTTAGGTGTTTTGTTATTCAAGGTTCCGCTGGCGGCTGAATCAATCACCTGCCTGGTTGAGGGGTTCACACCATTATAAAAGGTTTGGACTTGTAGCCACAAGGGTAATCCATGGTGTGGGCACCTTCTCAATAGATCTGTATATCTCTCCCATGCATCATAAAGTGTCTCTAAATCCATCTGCACAAAAGAAGAGATATCATTCCTTAACTTAGCCGTTTTAGCTGGCGGAAAATATTTTAATAAAAATTTTTCGGTCATTTGCTCCCATGTGGTGATTGACCCTCGTGGAAGAGAATTCAACCACTGTTTGGATTTATTCCTCAAAGAAAAGGGAAACAACCGAAGACGGATGGCATCATCAGAAACACCAATTATTTTGAAAGTATCGCAAAATTCTAGGAAATTCGCCAAGTGATTGTTTGGATCTTCATCCTGCAAACCATCAAATTGAACAATTTGCTGTATCATTTGAATTGTGTTAGGTTTCAGTTCAAAATTATTTGCAGCAATAGCAGGTCTAACGATACTTGACTCAAGTCCTGTTAAATTAGGTTTAGCATAATCATACATAGTTCGAGGAGGAGGATTTTTGGCAACCACGGGAGAAAGTGGATTATTCTGGTGATCAGCCATCTCTTTCGTGTTATTAGTATCGTCCTCTTGCTCTTCTTCTATGTAATTTAGGCTTCGCCTTATTTCTCTACGATTTCTGCGAACGGTTCCTTCATATCACTGTCGTAAATTAAGGGTCCTGTCGGGTTCCTTCTAGTCATAAACTAGAGGTACCTGCTAGGAACAAAATAAAAGAAGAATATTAGCAATGTTAAAAACACAATAAAAGTAAATTGCAAAAATAAAAATGGCTAAAGTAATAAAAATTAAGCGTTCTTAATATTTTAGTTCCCCGGCAACGGCGCCAAAAACTTGATCCTTATGTCAGAGTCTTAAAAATTTATATAATGAATGATCTAGCCTAGAAACTAACTGTGACAACGATTGAGGCAAGCGCACCTATCGAACAGTAGTATAGTTTAGGGGCAAGACCGGAATGTCGAACCCAAAGGAACCAAAAGTACTAATACTAACTTTCTTTCTATTATTTAGCCTAAGAATTGAAGTGAATTATTGTTTAATCTAAAATTAACTAACTACTAAGCTAAAGACGCTAAGACAAAGAGGATGAATTAGGGAAATACTTGTTGGAAAAACCAATTGATTAAGACAATACCCAAGGAAGAATCCACCTAGACTTCACTTGTTATCTAACTCTGAACCAGACGATTTATTCACTTGACTTGATCCGTAGGATTCCCTAATGTATATTAATACCTCCGTCGAAGCTACTAACGTCTAACTAAAACCCCTAGAATTGCATTAACTTGATCTATGGACTCCCATATTAGGTTTGACCCTAAACCGGCAGATTTTCGTCATCCTATGTCTAGGTTTGCGATCAACTCTGCTTAATTATGCTAGATCTACTCTTAGACAGGGACTTTTGCTCCACTGCCTAAGCACATCACTACTTCAATAAATATCCTGAAATATCAACGCAAGAATTAAGAACACATAATTAAGAACAAATCAAATATTTATCATATAGTTCAAAAAACAATAACAAGATCCGTCTTAGGTTTCATCCACCTCAGGTATTTGAGGGTTTAGTTCATAATTATAAAAGAATACATCTCAAAGGAAAAAACAAAACAAAACATAAAAAAACCCTAAAACCCCCTGAAGGAATTGAAGGAGAGATCAGCCGTCTTGAGTATGATTTCGGCTTCTTGAGATGAATCAACTGGCTTTCTTCGTGTAAATCCAACAATTCTGACCTCTTTGGCTCGGCTCTTTGGCCTAGCTGGATGCCCCTTGACCAAAGCCCTCTAGGGTGTTTATATAGGCTTTTGGAATGGCTTTCTTTGCCTCTAAGTACCCTATTTCGAGTGAAATTCCTCTTTGTCACGGTAGGGACACGCCCGTGTGAATCGACTTCAGGCCGTGTTCGAGCTCAAGAAAGGGCACATGGCCCAGTGTGCTGGGCCCCAGCCGTGTTGATTTCCTACTTTTGCCCATTTGTCCTGCTTTAAGCCCATTTTCCGTTCTTTTCATCCTCCTATGCTCTCTTGAGTATAAAACATGAAATTAAAGGATTAAGAGCACCAAATTCCATAATTCAAGGGATAAATCATCCAAAAGCATGCTAAATGTGGAGATAAAATATGTTACTATTACGGTTCATCACACATCCAGAAAATCACAAATAGCCCGAATCTCATCCAAACTCATCTCCTTACTATCACCATTCATGATATAGGCTAGATAAGCTTCACAGCCTTTCCAGACCAACTTCTCAACACGAAGCTAAGAAATCACATTTGACAACAGCTCAAACTTCTCACCGACAACAACTTCTGAATCTCCAGCACCACACAGAGTCACCAACTTCACCTCGCAATCAACCTTAGCCCGATGCTCGGACAACCAATCCATACCCAGAATAATATCGAAACTTCAAAATGACAACTCAAGCAGATCAACCAGAAACACATGTCCCTAAACCATTAGAGGACAACGATGATATACCCAATCCACCACTACACTATCACCAAAAGGGCTCTTAATTGTAACACTCAAACTAGAAGTCTCTACAACAATCCCTAACTCTCTAGCTATGTCTCCTAAGATAAACGACCTCATCATGCCAAAATCAACTAAACCTACTAGAGGAAAAGACTATAGCATGAAAGTACTTGCGATAACATCAATTGCCTTTCTAGTTCGGGGCTCTCTCACTACATAAACTCTGGATGGACCACCATCACCACCTTAAGCGGCACCACGTTGACCAGTACCTCTACCACCATCACCTCTACCACGGCCTCGCCCTCAAACTGGAGCAGGTGCAGCAACAACAACAGGCTGATCGCGTACAATAATGACTCTCTTCAGGCAATCACTCACACGGTGCTCCATCGTACCACATACAAGACAAGCACATGTCATCCTCCAGCACTCACCATGATGACATTGACTACGATGCTCACACATCGGCCATGCAACAACCCTCTGATCAATAGGACCTATAATAGCCCGTTTTTTAATGGTGTCGGAAACAGTGGTTTCGGGGCCACCAAATTCGACGAGCAAGTTTGTAAATTTTTTTTAATATTTACAAGTCAAATGTGGTTTTAAAAATGTTTTTGATATAGCGATTTTTGTTATATTGACGATTAATTAAGTTCAAGTGGTAAGACCCTAAAGTCAAGTGGTTTTAGAAAATGAGGTATCGGGACCTCGTTTCTATAAATCGAGCCATAAATATTTTTATAAATATTTACGGAGTGTCATTAAGGTGGTACTAAAGTTTCGTTGAAAAATTTTAACATTTCGATAGTTAATTAAGCGAAAAGGACTAAATCGTAAAAGTTGAAAAAGTCAATCGCTATTAGTTTAAAGGTGTTAATTGATTAGTGAATCATAATTGGATGGCCTTAATGGGTAAATTACCCATTCTTAAGATGGTGTACGGTTTAATTTTTAATTTCTTTTAATTTTATAAGTTTTATAAGTTATTTAATTATTAAAATAAAGAATAAAGGTTAAAAAATATAAAAATAATAAAAATCATTTGGCTTGTTCACCACCGAAATACACCATTTTTATTCTTCAAGGTTTGGCTATGGCTATACCTTTGCATGGTAAGCCATTTTTCATCCATCTCTTTTAATTTTTATGTTTTTGAGATCGTTGCAACTAGGTCTAGCTAGCCCGTACCTTCGATTTTGAAATTGTTAAAGATTTTGAATGTTTCCATTGATAACTTATCATTTTAGATGTTAAATGATGAATTTAAAATATTATTTGTTATCTAAAAGTATTTTATTAAGTAATTTTTGATGAATTTTTTAATTAGGGACTAACTTGAATAAAAGTAAAACTTTAGGGGCAATTTTGTAAAAATGTCAAAAATAACTAAATTGCATAAAATACATTTTTTACTGTCTAAATTAATAGATTGAATGAAATTATTCATTTAGATCAAGATCAAGTGGAAAATCGAGGAGAATGGAAAATTACCAAAATGCACATGTACTTTGTCATTTCTGCAATTTAGCCAGGTAAGTTCGTATGAACTGAATTTTGTATCATTTTTATTAAATTGAATGTTAGTATGTGATTCTATTATGATTCAATCATTATATACATGTTATTATGCAATTTATCTTGTCAACAAATGATGAAAATTCAACGACGTACGACGATTATCCAGCCCCGTTTCAACCTTAGGAATATATAGGATACAAATGACATGTCATTAGGGTTATGATGTTTCGGGTGCTGGACTTGAATGTCCTACCGGTGGCTGAGTTTCGGCATGTGTTGCGGATACTTGACAGCTTGTGTGATTAGCACCGTGTAGCTATGTTCCGACTGACAGCTTGTGTGAGCAGACCCAGGTTACCATGTTTTAGGTGCTGGTCTTGAATGTCCTACCGATGGCTGAGGTCCGACATTAGTTGCGGATACCTGGCAGCTTGTGTGAGCTGTATCGTGTAGCTTACATTTTGATCGACAGCTTGTGTGAGCAGATCAATTTTACAGCTCATCTGAGTTACGACTATATGTTTAGCATACTTTGTGTGAGCTTTCCTGCATATCTGGTATTATTCTAAGTGGTTCAACGGGCATGAAAAGGGATGAACTAGTAAGGGTTCCAATTGATTTCAGTACGACAATTATAGAAAGGTATGATGTATAGATGATCAAAGTAAGAACATTCATGATTATGAAAAGTATGATTTAAGTGATGCTATGTTTATGTACCATATCTTACTAAGTGATGATATAGCTAAGTTATGTGTTTAATCACTAACTTGTGACTATGGTTAATGCTACGTTTATGTCTTATGTGTTTATGTAAATGAAATGGTAAATGTTCAATATGATTTAAGATATGTATGTGTGAAACTCATTGAAATGGTGATACATGGAAAACGTGGTATGTTATGAGATGGATGATAAATCCAATTAAATCATGCTCAAGTATAATTGTTATCCATGTCAAATTCATATGAATTATGTTTAAATGAACTAACATGTGCTGTTGATGTGCTTAGGCTTATGCCAAGCTTGTGGATATTATTGATGTTTATAATTACACTCGTACTATGCATATGAAATGGGTAAGAAAAGGAAATGAAATGGTAAGTACGTAATTTGGATGTATCATGATGTTATAAAAGGTCTAATGTGATAAATGATGTATTTATATGTGAGCAAATTGCTTATGCTATGAATGAATATACCTATATCATGGATAAATACACTAAGTCAGGAATTGATAATGTTGTTTAATGCTTATAATAAGCATTAGGAACAGAATGAAAATAAAGTAAATAAAAATATATATAATCTTATAGAAAGGTTGATGATTATACATTATGTCTCATGAAATCCTATCATGTTATGAATTGTTAATAATTATGCAACATTAATGAACTTATTCAATTGTGAGTTGATAATTATGGTTGGATAAATCTTGAGGCATTGGTACAGGCTTGTATTTAACCTGTAAATTTCATTATTGAAATGTAATATTATTTTCATGGTTTAGACGAGCTTACTAAGCATTCATTGCTTACGTAGCTATTTTTCCTTTATTTTTCAGATTATCGGAAGCTCAATTGGGTTTGAAGCTCGTCGGAGATCTATCACACTATCCAGCGATTATACCTGTAGATTTTGATGCTTTGGTAGTGGTTATAATGGAATGTATAGGTGGACTATGTTTAATGTGTAATTGATGAGTTTGGCATGTATATGTCATTTTGGTTTATGATTACGACATGAAAAGTTGCCTTGGATTTGAGGTATTTAAAGTACTATTGATGTCTTGTTGGTTGTGGTTAATATGGTCAAATTGATGCGTGTTTTGAAATGACCAAAATTGGTATATGTTAATGTATCTTTAAATGGCTAAAATGGTATGTGATAAATTGATCTCAACATGGTCAAAATATAGTTTAATTTGGAAAGGTTTTTAACTAGATGTGCATGATGTAAATATGGTATATAAATGTCGGTTGATTGGTACTATTTGGAAATGGTTAGTTTATGTTATTTAGGTGGTTATGTTAATATGTATGTATGGTCCTTTAATGGTTGCTATTTTGGCATTTTGGTGATTAAATGGTGGTAGTTGGTATGATGAATAAATATGCATTCTATGAAATGATGTTTTGATATGTTGGAATGTTGTCATTGAGGTATGGTTTGATATGGAAATAGATAGTGAGTATTGAGTAGATAAATGGCTAATTTGGTATAATTGGATGTGGTTGGAATATGACCAAGTTTGCTAAGGTTTAGTGATGATAGTTGTCATGTAATGCCCCAAAATCCCGAAACCCTAAATTCTACGCACTGAAGTTGGTTTGTATAAGTAGCACTTAGAATATTAATTTTAAGGTATTACCAGGGTTATCTGAAGTCTTAGGGATAGGGAAGACTATAGGGAAAAAATTAATTTTTTTCCTTAGTGGGACCTTAGTCTCAGGTATTAGGCCTCTTAAGCAGATTAAAGGAAAAATAGGACACAAGTGGGCCTGTGGTCCAGTGGCAAGGTGGTGTCACTTGGGGAGCTATAAGGTGGCGTGATTGTCAGCTGAAGAGGTCCAAGGTTCGAGGCTTAGGAGTTGCAAACTAAGGGGTTTTATTTTTTTACACATGGAAGGAAGGTAGTGGCGCTAGAGTGGACTCTGGAAGGGAGTGTTCAGGAGAGAAAATTAAGGTAAAGATAAGAGAGAAAAGATAGGGGATTGAGGTATGGATGTGTTGGTGCCGAATGGAACTCTGGGGGAAGGGAGTTTCGGCTTTTGGCTATATAAGGGGGGTGTCGAATTCCTTTGAAGGGTTTCCATTACTTTTCTTTTTCACCCTCTCACTCTGTTTCTCCCAGAGCCGAATCCCTTATTGCCAAAATTTTGTTTTTCTCTCTAGCCGAACCCTCCATGCCTTCTCTTCTCAAATTTCTTTTCTTGTTCACCTTTGGTTCTAGCCGATCACTTCTTCTCTTCTTCTTCCTATTTGTGCCGAATATTCCCTTTCACCATACTAGTCTCAAAAGCCGAATACTTCTTGGGCTGATTACTTCTTCTGTAAGTGCTTAGTCGATTTTCCTTTAGTGTGTTTTGGTAAAAGCCGAAGGGCTATCTAACCTCTCCTTGTCGTTAACCTTGTATTAACAAGGGTAGGGTTCAAAGATTGCAAGCATGGTAAGGATCGTTAGCAAAGTGGTAAGTGTTCTCGTCTTAGTTATGGATTAGTGGATGGCCGAATGTAAGTATGGCTTATAGAGGTGACTTATGTGGAATATGAGTCACTTGATTTTGATGATATATGTTTGGGTGCAGATCTAGGGGATATTCGCAAATAGTAGCTAAGGAAGGGCTACTTGAACTGGTGGCACACGGTAAGGTTACGGTGAGGTTTCAGGTTTTGATAAAGTGTGTATTGAGCCATGATTAATCGTTAAGTAATGTATATTGTAGGTTCGTGATTAAGGGGTTTGCAGCACGCGTTATTACCAGGTGTGTACAAACACTACACACACACGATGGCGGCAACGCCGAAAAGCCAAAAAGCCGAAAGTGGCTAAATGGGCCTGCCGAGCTCATGGGCCCAAATCGGCAAGGATTGATATGTGTAGTTGAATAATGAATTGACATGAAAGGGTTGTATGGTTTGATTATGATCGGGCCTAATGGGCTATATAAACATGAATGGGCTTAGTGAGCCTTATGGGATTTTAGAAATGTATGCTAGGGTTTAATGGACTCTAGGCCTAGTTCTGATAAATTCTTAAAATTGCATAAGACTTAATTTAATAATCAAACATGTCTGTGGACAAGTCGATTAGTTAGAGTGTAGTAGCCGACATATGCATGTCTAGGATTGGATCGAGGGAGAGCTTGGTACTTAAGCGGTCCTTGTGACCCACCTCCTCTTCTCTGGAATCCTACCTGGTGCATAGTGTCTGTTCACTTTAGCCGCGATGACTTGTTGATGGGCCAAAGTTCATAACTAAAACCCGAGATAAAAGAAATTACGGAAATACCCCTATAGGGTAGAATTATAGAAATACCCCTATAGGGTAGAATTACGGAAGTACCTTTGTAGGGTAGAATTACGGAAATACCCATGTAGGGTAGAATTACTAAAATACCCCTGGGTAGTGAAATGACTAAAATAGCCCTAGGTGCCTAATGTGTGAAAATATGTATGTTGCATTCATGAGGTATATGTTGCACTTGGGTGGGTTTGATGATACGGAGGAAGATATGTGAGGATCGTATAGTCGCTTGACGACCGTGGATCCACCGGTGGCTTTAAGCCCATTATATGCTTAGCAGCCTTGCTGCAACGTTTGAGTAGTGCCGCTGTTGGTGCTACCTTTGGAGTGTAGGGCTGGGTGGGTTGATATTTATATCCCCACAGGAGTGTAGGGTTGGTACGAGTGGAGTGCAGGGTTGGATTTGGGATGAGTGCATTGCATTCATGTGATACTGATATGATATAAGGTCATTGTGGGCTAAGGCCCAAGACCACCGATTTTGATAGGGCCTAGGCCCAACGTGATAATTGCATGTTGATTTGATTACCAAGGGTCGTACACACTGACTTTCGAAACTCAGACCCATTTTATTTAATGTTTCAGGTGACCCTCAGTAGACGGCTCGATGTGGAGGAGGACTCAGAGGTGGCCACACTACAAGCTACTTAGAAGTTTTTCTTTATTTGTTTCGAATAACTCTATTTAAATTACTTTATTTTCATTGGGATGTAATAAGGCTGTGTACCTCCAATTTGATTTTGCATTTGGGTTTTAATTATTGTTCGACTGTTTAATCATTCAACTTCAATAAATTTTTTTTAAAATTTTAAACTTAAGCAAAGTCGTTTTGGAATTGTCCTTTTTAACTTTTCTTCAGAAGGGTTTCAATGAAAACAAGGTTTTCGATAAAACACTTCAACGTGGCACGCCGGATTCAGGCCTAACTTCTGGGCCGGGTTTGGGGTGTTATATTTAGTTGTATCAGAGCTCGGTTGTAAAGCTCGGGCTGTGAAATGGGCCTTAGATTTTGGGTTTTTAAAACAAGTAGATTAAAAAGTTTTTGCAGGATTCTTGAAGTATGGTTCACCGGGCCCTCGACGTCGAGCCAAGTAAGTTTTTCTTTTATTGCACATGTTTGAATTATTGAACTGTATTTAGATATTGGGCTTCTTTAAACAATAGGTTTTTAGAGACTAAAGCCCGTAGGAAATTTAAGCCTGTAGTGGATTTACGACCACGAAACAACTTTTAAATTGTTACTTGCATAAGACATGTGCTTTAAACAGTGGAACTATGAACTAATTTCATAAAAATTCTAATCCAGAAATACGCACGCAACGATGAGCGCTAGAAGGGGTGCAAGAGGCCGCGACAGAGGCCGTGGAAGTGTTAGTGCTGGGTCATCGGCGTCGGGCCACATGCCCAACATTGGAGTAGAGGAGGCTCCGACCTCACCAGTAATTGAAACGGGACCATATAAACGGGCTGCCACTATAGAAGATGCAGTATCGCAGGCCATGTTAAGGATTTTAGAAAGGGTCATCGGGACCAATAATGGTACGGGAAGTCATGGGTCGATCGCGGAGCGACTCCGAGCTAATGGGGCGGAGATTTTCAAAGGAGTAGCTGGGGTGGCCCCGAATGTGGCGGAGTACTGGTTGGAAGCTACGGAAAGAATAATGGACGACCTGGACTGCACAGCGGAACAAAAGTTGAAAGGGGCGATATCCTTACTTAGGAAGGAAGCTTATCAGTGGTGGTTGACCGTAATAGAGGGCAACCAACCGGAGCAGATCACCTGGGAGTTCTTCAAATCGACATTCCAGGGGAAGTACATTGGAGCGGACTATGTGGATGCCCGAAGGAAGGAGTTTTTGAGTCTAACTCAGGGAGATAAGTCGGTAGCAGAGTATGAGGCTGAGTTTCTGCGCCTTAGTCGATATGCCAAAGGAATAGTCGCAACAGAGTATGAGAGATGCGTACGGTTTGAGGATGGGTTAAGAGACAACCTTAGGGTACTTATAGCTCTACAGAGGGAGCGGGACTTTGCGGTCTTGGTGGAGAAAGCAAAGATAGCGGAGGAAGTAAATGTAACAGCTCGATTTAGGGGCTAGTCAGAACAGTGATCTCGAAATCACCAATTCGAGGTTAGAGAAAATTATTTTCATGTTATGTTATGTGTTATGACATGGTTATGAGGATGCATGAAAATTTTGGTGCCTTAATTTTAGCGATTTCTAGCTAAATTGTGAAAAAGGACTAAATCGCATAGAGTGCGAAAGTTCCATTCTATAGGCTAAAGGTACCAAATAGCTATGGCTTAGTAATTGGAGGTCCCAAATGAGCAATTTGGCCTTGTCTAAGTGAGTTGGCCGGCCATGGTAAGCTAAGGGGAAAAGAACATTAAATGTGGTCAAGTTAGGTGTTTAAAAAGAAATAAAATAAGATGAAATAAGCCAAAAAGCTATCATCTTTTTATTTCTTCTTTTTCAACCGAAAATATCAGCCATGGGAGGGCTTTGAAAGCTTGAAAATTTCAGCAAGCTTCTCTTCACTGAAGTAAGTGATTTTGATGGCTTTAGATGTTAATTTTTTTACTTTTGAGACCCCTAAAGCTTAAGCTTTCTAAAGAGGGGACTAGTTTGCAATATGGTTGAAAGTCTAGGGACTTGCCATGAGAGAGTTTTTGTTGTTTGATGAGTTTTTATGAAATAAAATGAATGATAGGATGATGAGATGCAACTTTTTGTGAAAGGTGTTGTCATGGAAACACCTAATTGGGACTAAAATGCAAAAGTTGTAATTTGTTCATTAAGGCTTGAAATTGATGGAATTGAGAATAGTTGCAAGAGGATTAAATGTTCAGCTAGTCTTGTTTAACAAGAAAATGTGATGAAAATTTATTTACGAGCCTAGGGGCAAAATCGTAATTTTGCCAAAGTATAGAGGCAAAATGGTCATTTTTGCCTAAGTAGAGATTATGTTGTAATACGATCATTAAGTGATTAAATGAGTAAATTTCATTATTCTAGATCAAAGAAAATGAGTTTCAGACCTAGAACGGATGAAAAGAGAAATGTGGGCAAAAAGTCCTTTTCGGCTCTTTCGACATCGAGGTAAGTTCATGTGCAAATGTTGAAATTACGTATGAGCTTATTTAGTATTCCAATGTTGTATGGAATGTATATTACTCTATGAATGTATGAAATGTCTCTTGATGAGATGTCAATGGAATTAAATTTAGAGTAATGAGAAAGGGGTATAGCACGATAGGACGGTGGTTAAAGGCTCGAGTAAGACCATATTGGGATATGGCCTCGGTGTAAGAATTCGTATAAGACCATGTCAGGGACATGGCATCGATATGTTAGTGTATGTAAAACCCAATTGGGGTAGAGTGACAACGAGAACTATGTGCATGAGACTCAAGAGAGTTATTTAACAATTCGAATGATTCAATGTATATGTGAATGTATGTGGTTGTACCATGAGTAGCACAAGTATGTGTAGAATTGAATTGAGATGAATTCAATAAATGATGAACCCCTAGTGGGGTATGTGTATTTGATGCACTGTGTGAATGAGAACGAGTATCGTAGAAAGTTAAGTAAAAATGGAAACATGTGAGGATGTTCTTGAATGAACATTTGAAATAGAGATATACTTGTGAATTATTATCCATGAATGTAAATAACGGTAGGCTATGTGCGATATCACCTTATTGATTATTAATCGATGGGCTATGTGTGATACCATCACTAATAAATTATTGGTGGGCTATATGCGATACCTCCCTATTAGAGATTCAATGGTGGGCTAAGTGCGAAACCACCGAGATATTAGTAGCATGAGCGGCATATTGAAAATGCTTGATGTGTTGTTATATATGATCTTGTGATGATCAGTGCAGGAACGTATGCTAATTAAACGAGCGAATTGGCTTGTGACATGGTAAGAATGTGGTAAGAGATTGAATGAGTAAGTTTCAAGAATGGTTGAGTAAGTAACCATGAGTTTATGAGAGACACTCTTCATGATACTTTGTGATTTTGTATATTCAACGAATATCAATATTTGACACATTATGCAGATGAGCTTACTAAGCATTATTGTTTACTCCTATACTTTTCTCATCTCTTATAGGTTATATTAACTAGCTCGGGTTGGAGGCCGCCGGAGATGTTTTCACACTATCGAGCAGACTCTTGGTATGAAGTATCAGGTTTTTAGAAGTCATGGCATGTATAGGGCTAGTACTTAAGGTTGATTAGGTCATGGTTAATGTGCCAAATGTGTTGGCCTAAATGAGTTATGGGACATTTGTACATAGACATAGATGACAACAAAAGTCGATTAAAATTGTTCTAGAAATAGTTCTACCCTATGTATGGGAGAAAGACTTCATTTTTATGAATCAAATGTGTTAATTCATGTGTTTTGATTAATGATTTGAGAATGTCTTGAAGTAGTATATGAACGTATGTAGACAAGAGTAGTAAAAGGCTTGGTAAAATAGCCTCTAAGTGCCCACACGGATAGACACACGGGCGTGTGTCTAGGCCGTGTGTCTCCTGCACCTTAATGTCTTAAGTCAGTATAGACCACGGGCTGGTCACTCGTCCGTTTGTTCAGGCCGTGTGATACACATAGATGGCACATGAGCGCGTGCCAAGGCCGTGTGAAGTCTTCACCTTGCACTTGTAAATTGAATTACCACACGGTGGAAGTACACGGGCGTGTGTATAAACCGTGTGGATAAGTCAGAATGCCAAGGTTTAGTACACGGGCCAAAGCCACGGGCGTGTCAAGGCCGTGTGATATTAGTCAGTGTCGACCACGGGTGGAAGACACGGGCGTGTTTTAGGGGTATACGGGCGTGTCCCAAGTCACATGGGCATGTGACCCCTGTTTTAACAAAAGGCTACCGATTGAATTCTGAAAGTTCCGGTTATGTGTTTAGGGCCTCGTAGGCCCATGATATGTATGTTTTGGCGAAGAAAGAGAAGTTTTTAATTCAGAACAAAATTTTTATAGCCTGTAAGTACATGTTTAAGAAAGTTCAAGCATAGTAATGTCTCGTATCCGGTCTTAGCCTCAGACTCAGGTATGGGGTGTTACATTTAGTGGTATCAGAGCTATAGTTTAGTCTATTCTAGGACTAACCTAGAGTGAGTAAAAGTCTAGCTATACATGCCATAAGTGGACCGTGATAGTGTGATGTCTCTCGGCTCTAACGAAATTGTTTTGTTAAGACAGAGATGATTCCCAACCGAGCTAATTTCAGTAAGTTTGTATAATTTCTAAGCTTTATGATTTCTATCATTGAATTGCTTAGTGTAAGGTACACTATTACCATGGAAATGTTTAAGGCTATGTTAAACAAAGAAATCAATAAGATTAAGCATGAGAAAGTCCCGATTGAGGGTGAATTTCCCAGGATACTTGATCCACCACATGAGATAAGAAAGTCCGTATAAAACCAAGCCAAGGCATGGCATCGGTAATCAAACAGTTATCATGTAAGTCCAAGGCAAGCTTGGCATTGAACAGTTATCATGTAAGTCCAAGGCAAGCTTGGCATTGAACAGTTATCATGTAAGTCCAAGGCCAGCTTGGCATTGAACAATTATCATGTAAGTCTAAGGCAAGCTTGGCATTGAACAGATTTCATGTAAGTCCAAGGCAAGCTTGGCATTGAAAAGCTATCAAGAGAAAGATTTCATGTAAGTCCAAGCCAAGGCTCGGCATTGACCAGTTCATGAGTAAAGATACCAAGTAAGACCATGTCAAGACATGGCAATGGTAAGTTCCCAAGGGAACTCACGAGAAAGACTTCGTATAAGCCCATGTCAAGACATGGCCTCGAAACCAAGAAGAGAGATTCCATGTAAGACCGTATCTAGGATATGGCTTTGGCATCGAGCTAAATGTGAGATAAGGTTCAGTATCCTCAGTCATTCATAGTAATTCATCGGGCAAAAGAGTAAAGCTTAAATGAGATAGCAAGAAAGTTAGTAGTAAAGTTGGTATTATGTCATGCTAGTGAAGGCTGACTAATAAGTATAATTCATGTTATGAATGATGATGTTGAGATTATGCTTATTATAGTAAAGTATACTGATCTATGTGATCAAGTGTTACAGGTACCTTGTTTACCTTACAAACATGAGACTAGTAAGTACCATGATGTATGTGAGAAGCAGTAAGAGTAAGTAAGCATTTGAGATTTGTGATGCTATTGTTTATGATAAATATGTCCACATGGTTAAAAATCACGTGTGACTGTTAAAGTAGAGAAGATATAATGTTTCGTCTTATGACCTTGTTACAAAGTCACACATATTATAGTGTGGGAGTTAAAACTGAAAAGTTTGACTAAGTACAATGCAGGAAATGAGTACAGTCGTTCAATGATAAAATGATGAATAAGACCATGGTTGAACCATGGCGGTATATGTGATCCCATATAAGACCATGTCTAGGGCATGACATTGGCATCGATACATGGTCCCGTATAAGACCATATCAGGGATATGGCTTTGGTATTGAATAAGATAATCAGATAAGACTATATCTGGGGTATGGCATCGATAGTTGTGGTGAGATCCCGTATAAGACCATATCAGGGATATGGCATCGGCATCAAATAGTAATCCGTGTGAGACCACGTGCAGGACCAGCCGGTATAAGATTGTGTAAGACCATATCTGGGATATGGCGTCGATATCGATATAAGATTTCGTGTAAGACCATATCTGGGTTATGGCATCGGCATTGATATGAGTTTTCATGTAAGACCGTATCTGGGATATGGCATTGGTATTGATATGAGATTTCGTGTAAGACCATAGCGAGACCATGGCATCATGATGAGATGTTATGAGAGTCAAGTTCAATAAGTTTGCATGTGATTAATGCAAAAATTTATGTTAGCATGGTTGAGAATGCTTTGTATCACGCTGATACATTATACTCTACTAAATAGAGTAATTGTTGTGGAACGAGAGGTTGAAGTCCTAGGGGACTATAATGAATGATAATGCTATCATCAAAATATGAGAAAGATAAGGTCCCGTATAAGACCACGTCCAGGACATGGCCTCGACACCAAATTGAGGTCTCGTATAAGACCATATCCGGGATATGGCTTCGGTAAAGGATATGAGAATCATGTAAGACCATATTCAGAATATGGCATCGATACTTGATGTTGAAGTCCATATAAGACCTTATCCGGGATATGGCATTGGCATTCAAAGGTGACTCCATATAAGACCACCTCGGGAATGTGGCATTGGTTTCGTACCTACATGAATGACGATGAATATGTGTCCTTGATTATCCCTAGTGATCAATGGGACAGATAGATGAGTCTAGAGGTAAAAATGAGAATGGTACTAAAGTCATGTGAAAGAGTAAAAAAAATGTACTCGTGAATGAACCACGAAGAGACGATTACGATATATGGCACGGAACGTGTTATATAAGGGAAAGTATGAGTAAGTGGCTAGAAGCCTATGGTTTGTGCATGGTTAGTTAATGCCATGGATGGGATTATAATGATCTCCTCTAGTATTATGTACTAATACATGTTTCCCTTCAGGGATATTGTGGTCGTTCTTTTCATGAAATTGTGATTGTGTGAGAACGTTAACTGACGGAAAAAGTAGACTAAACGGTTGTCAATTTAGTTGATTGAAATCGACATTTCCTCTATCTCCTCGTAACCTTAATTGGGTACCTTGAGGAGGAAGTTGGTGATGATTCGTGTATAAGAGGTGAAATCACAAGTTTGACATTGTGTGATGGGTTTTTAGGTAAGCTGAATAGAGTTAATGAATTCGATCGAGATGTCCTTACTATCGTAAGATATGATGCTAGTAAAGGCTTTAGATTAGCACAAAGAAGAGAAACTCCGACGAGTGTGCTAGAAAAAATGTTCTCTGTGTGGAGAAAAGAGTAGATTAATGTATTGAGATATGATTCAAATCCTGTGTATACTTAAGTAGGGAGCATGATACGAGAGTATGCTCATCGAAATGTTCAAACCATGATAGTGGAGTTGAAAGCTATAAAAAGAAGCGTAAATTAAAAGTTCTAATATTGAGTTCATCCAATCGAGAAACAGAGTTGTGAGTTGGTGATCCTAAGACGATCACTTTTATGTTTGTGATGTGAGTTAGATGTTATGAAAGATTCATGTTAAGCAATGTGAGTTAGTTACTCGGTTGATATTAGTTGGTAATATCCTAGTTTCAGCAAGGTTAATGACGAGAGCGAGTTTTCTTTTCAGAACAAAAAGAGTTCAGAAGTAAGATAGTAAATGGTATTTTAAATAAGCTCTGAATGAGTTTATTCGAGATGATAAATACAGGTTGTATAAGTTTCCGTTGTTGATGATTCCTCGAGATAGAATTGGAATGATGATAAATCCAGAACTTATACAGAAGTTTTGGTATGGGATTCAGTGGTAGTGTATCTACTAATGCAATAAAAAGAAAGTACAGTTATGTGCATAAATGTTTTGACAATAGAGTACATTTCACGATATGATTGAGATTATGGTCAGAAATAGTTGACCACTAAAAGCTGAGTTTTCAAAGCGTATGAGTCAAGACTATTACAGTCGGTGAATGCTTTAATGAGAAAGTGAGGTAAAACCTTATAGATTTCAAATTCAGTTTGACAAGATTCCCTAAGAAGGGGATGTCATTCGAATTGTAGTGAATCAACCAGTGAAGATCCGAACGATCATTTGGGCATGTACGGAGCTCCAAATTAGTGGATTTCTAGATATAGTATAAGCCCCAGAGGAAGAATAACCTAGGTCTCAAGTTACGTTTCGATCTTATGTATCACAGCTAAAGAGTTTATGGAAATGTTTTGAGAATGATAATAGCAACCCCACCTGATAAGATTTTCGGGGACGAAAATCCCAAAGGGGGGAGAATTGTAATAGCCCGATTAGGGGCTAGTCAGAACAGTGATCTCAAAATCACCAATTCGAGGTTAGAGAAAATTATTTTCATGTTATGTTATGTGTTATGACATGTTTATGAGGATGCATGAAAATTTTGGTGCCTTAATTTTAGGGATTTCTAGCTAAATTGTGAAAAAAGGACTAAATCGCATAGAGTACGAAAGTTCCATTCTATGGGCTAAAGGTACCAAATAGCTATGGCTTAGTAATTGGAGGTCCCAAATGAGCAATTTGGCCTTGTCTAAGTGAGTTGGCCGGCCATAGTAAGCTAAGGGGACAAGAACATTAAATGTGGTCATGTTAGGTGTTTAAAAAGAAATAAAATAAGATGAAATAAGCCAAAAAGCTATCATCTTTTTATTTCTTCTTTTTCAACCGAAAATATCAGCCATGGGAAGGCTTTGAAAGCTTGAAAATTTCAGCAAGCTTCTCTTCACTCAAGTAAGTGATTTTGATGGCTTTAGATGTTAATTTTTGTACTTTTGATACCCCTAAAGCTTAAGCTTTCTAAAGAGGGGACTAGTTTGCAATATGGTTGAAAGTATAGGGACTTTCCATGAGAGAGTTTATGTTGTTTGATGAGTTTTTATGGAAGAAAATGAATGATAGGATGATGAGAAACAACTTTTGTGAAAGGTGTTGTCATAAAAACACCTAATTGGGACTAAAATGCAAAAGTTGTAATTTGTTCATTAAGGCATGAAATTGATGGAATTGAGAATAGTTGTAAGAGGAATAAATGTTCAGCTAGGCTTGTTTAACAAGAAAATGTGATGAAAATTTATTTACGAGCCTAGGGGCAAAATTGTAATTTTGCTAAAGTATAGGGGCAAAATGGTCATTTTTGCCTAAGTAGAGATTATGTTTTAATACGATCATTAAGTTATTAAATGAGTAAATTTCATTGTTCTAGATCAAAGAAAATGAGTTTCGAACCTAGAACGGATGAAAAGAGAAATGTGGGCAAAAAGTCCTTTTCGGCTCTTTTGACATCGAGGTAAGTTCATGTGCAAATGTTGAAATTACGTATGAGCTTATTTAGTATTCCAATGTTGTATGGAATGTATATTACCATACGAATGTATGAAATGTCTCTTGATGAGATGTCAATGGAATTGAATTTAGAGTAATGAGAAAGGGGTATAGCACGATAGGACGATGGTTAAAGGCTCGAGTAAGACCATATTGGGATATGGCCTCGGTGTAAGAATTCGTATAAGACCATGTCAGGGACATGGCATCGATATGTTAGTGTATGTAAAACCCAATTGGGGTAGAGTGACAACGAGAACTATATGCATGAGACTCAAGAGAGTTATTTAACAATTTGAATGATTCAATGTATATGTGAATGTATGTGGTTGTACCATGAGTAGCACAAGTATGTGTAGAATTGAATTGAGATGAATTCAATAAATGATGAACCCCTAGTGGGGTATGTGTATTTGATGCACTGTGTGAATGAGAACGAGTATCGTAGAAAGTTAAGTAAAAATGGAAACATGTGAGGATGTTCTTGAATGAACATTTGAAATAGAGATATACTTGTGAATTATTATCCATGAATGTAAATAACGGTAAGCTATGTGCGATATCACCTTATTGATTATTAATTGATGGGCTATGTGTGATACCATCACTAATAAATGATTGGTGGGCTATATGCGATACCTCCCTATTAGAGATTCAATGGTGGGCTAAGTGCGAAACCACCGAGATATTAGTAGCATGAGCGGCTTATTGAAAATGCTTGATGTGTTGTTATATATGATCTTGTGATGATCGATGCGCAGAACGTATGCTAATTAAACGAGCAAATTGGCTTGTGACATGGTAAGAATGTGGTAAGAGATTGAATGAGTAAGTTTCAAGAATGGTTGAGCAAGTAACCATGAGTTTATGAGAGACACTCTTCATGATACTTTGTGATTTTGTATATTCAACGAATATCAATATTTGACACATTATGCAGATGAGCTCACTAAGCAATATTGTTTACTCCTTTACTTTTCTCATCTCTTATAGGTTATATTAACTAGCTCGGGTTGGAGGCCGCCGGAGATGTTTTCACACTATCGAGCAGACTCTTGGTATGAAGTATCAAGTCTTTAGAAGTCATGGCATGTATAGGGCTAGTACTTAAGGTTGATTAGGTCATGGTTAATGTGCCAATTGTGTTGGCCTAAATGAGTTATGGGACGTTTGTATATAGACATAGATGACGACAAAAGTCGATTAAAATTGTTCTAGAAATAGTTTTACCCCATGTATGGGAGAAAGACTTCATTTTTATGAATCAAATGTGTTAATTCATGTGTTTTGATTGATGATTTGAGAATGTCTTGAAGTAGTATATGAATGTATGCAGACAAGAGTAGTAAAAGGCTTGGTAAAATAGCCTCTAAGTGCCCACACAGATAGACATACGGGCGTGTGTCTAGGCCGTGTTTCTCCTGCACCTTAATGTCTTAAGTCAGTATAGACCATAGGCTGGTCACACGGCCTTTTGTTCAGGCCGTGTGATACACACGGATGGCACATGGGCCCGTGCCAAGGCCGTGTGAAGTCTGCACCTTGCACTTGTAAATTGAATTACCACACGGTGGAATTACACGGGCATGTGTATGGACCGTGTGGATAAGTCAGAATGCCAAGGTTTAGTACACGGGCCAAAGCCACGGGCGTGTCAAGGCCGTGTGATATTAGTCAGTGTCGACCACGGGTGGAAGACACGGGCGTGTTTTAGGGGTATACGGGCGTGTCCCAAGTCACATGGGCGTGTGACCCCTGTTTTAACGAAAGGCTTCCGATTGAATTCCGAAAGTTTCGGTTATGTGTTTAGGGCCTCGTAGGCCCATGATATGTATGTTTTGGCTAAGAAAGAGAATTTTTTAATTCGGAACAAAATTTTTATAGCCTGTAAGTACATGTTTAAGAAAGTTCAAGCATAGTAATGTCTCGTATCCGGTCTTGGCCTCAGACTCGGGTATGGGGTGTTACAGTAAAGTGCACGGAGCGCCTCAATCGAGAGAATGAGAAGGGCAAGAACAAATGGAACGTGGAAGCTATGGGGGCCGGACAGAGGCCTGCAAGGAGGGCCAGAGTGAATGGGCCAGTTAGAGCTGGGGCCCCTGTTGCTGCTACTAATACCGGGATCCCTATAACACCCCTTACCCTGGTTCTACGCCGGAACCAGGCCCGAGGCGTTACCTTAATAAAAACCTCAAGATCGCCACTTAGGCTCATTGTGACTACTCTCTTAAGTCACCTCAACAACCTCTTTCTTGACTTACGAGGCCTCACTCATACTCTCGAGGGCTCTCGAGACCATATCGAAACTTCTACGATTTTTCAAACTTTTCCATCTATACAGGGCTCACACGCCCGTGTAAGATTTGGCACGCCCGTGGAGGTCACACACGCCCATGGTCACTACCCGTGCATGAAAACTCAAGCATTCTGCCAATGCCCCACGATTAGGGCACACGCCCGTGCTCTCCACCCGTGGTGCACACTGACTACCTTAACACGGCCTAGAGTCTAGACACACGCCCGTGTGGCTAGCCCGTGGCCAACACTGATTAACACACACTATCTAGGAACACGCCCGTGTGGCTAGTCCGTGGTCTATTCTGACTTAAAATACTAACATGCAGGGGACACACGGCCAAGTCACACGCCCATGGGCTGATCGTGTGTCACACATGGCCTAGACACACGCCCGTGTGTCTACCCACATGGACAAGAACAAAACTATTTGTCAAGTTCTTGTCACTCCTCAATCATACACAACAAGTACTCATTCAACACATCCATAACTAACTCATAATCTTACAATCTCGCATGGATAACTACATCTTTTCATATAATAAAGTAGCCAACAACTATGGCATTATACAAAATAGATTATCCATCTAAAAGCCAACACGTCTTAGCCATTTACAAAAAAAAATCACTAACTCGTCTAGCCCCTATACATGCCATTTACAAAACATTGAGTCTCATGTACCAGAGTGTGCTGATAATGTGGGTGATCTTCCAATTGATCCATGTATCTCGATTCAACACTTTTGCTCTATAAGACAAGGGAAAAGAAGGGGAGTAAGCTTTGAGCTTAGTAAGTTTACACATAAACAATTAAACATCATAGTATAAGCTAAACAACAATTAGCATTATACCAACATATAATGTACAACTATGCTTACTCTTTCTATCCCTTACCACCGTTTCAACACATCATGAGTCACATACTCATAGCCATTGACACGCATCCCTGCATTCAATATCACATTTACACAATATACAACATATCATTATTCTCGATAATACATCCACACAGCTAACCTACACAGCTAATCCACACAGCTAATGTCTCGGTGGTTTCGGACTTAGCCCACAACAATCAAATAATAAGGTAGTATCGCACTTAGCCTACCACAAAGGTAATCATAGTGGTTTTGCACATAGCCCACTAGACAATATACTTAACGATAGCATTGCACATAGCCAGCTTATCGTCGTTATGCCTTAGGATGGTATCGCACTTAGCCCACCATTTAGCATTATCACTACACATTCATATGTCTACTTACTCAATCATACATCCATTCACAATTTCTACCACATTCATTCCACATAGGTTCTTAATCATTCTCAATCATGCTACACACTAGCTAGCATTAACAAATTGTAAGTATGAATGCATTGTTTACGCATAAACTTACCTCGGCACTCAAATGTATAGAGATGTGCAATTTAGTCCACCACCTTGCTCTTGCCTCGGTTTCGATCCAGGCTTCGTCTTTCTTGATCTATAATGAATAAATCAACTTATTCAATACACACTTTGACTAAATTGACTCTTATCTCATACTTTAGCAAAATTACTATTTTGCTCCAAACTTTCTCATATTCACACTTTTGCCCCAAGGCTCGTAAAGTGATTTTTATTCAACTTTCTAGCCTTTCATGCTTAGCCAAACCATTTACTCAACTAAAGCTATCATCAGTTCTCACTAAATCATACATGTATGACCAATCTCAAGACTTTCACACACAAGTCCCTACATGCATTTTCATGGAAAATCACTTAGCAAAAGATGTTTCTACTACATCAAGCTTTCATATTCTTCCATAAAACATCAAAATACATGCATGTCATACATGGGTACATTTTTGAACATCCATATTAGCTCAACATATAGCTAAAAATAGCTTTCTCATGCTACTAGGACTTAAAAAATACGAAGAATATCAAAAACGGGGCTTGGTTGCACTTACAAGCAAGATTGAAAAATTTGAAGAACCCTAACAATGGCTCCTTGAATTTTCGGCAGCCTTGGAGAAGTAGATGAATGAATTTCTATCATATTTTCCCATTTAAAACATTTAATTATCAAATGACCAAAATGCCCTTTTTGACAAACTTTCTATTTTAACTCACCCATGCCAAATTTTGTCCAAAAATTAGAAATTGGGAAAATTGCTATTTAAGGACCTCTAATTAATATTCTAAAGCTATTTCACACAAATAGCTTCTAGAATCTCACATTTTGCAACTTTTGCAATTTAGTCCTTTTGGACAATTCAACCGCAATTTCACAAAATTGCTTCATGAAACTTTCACACTAGCATGCAAACATAGCATAAACTTCAAAAACTCATTCATAAACCTTGGATTCGTTGTCTCGCACCACTATTCTGACTAGGCCCTAAATCGGGATGTTACAATACCACCTTGTGCTGTGTGTGGAAAAGGGCATACGGGCGAATGTTGGAGGAGAATAGGAGCTTGTTTGAGCTGTGGATCTATGGAACATAGGATTAGAGAGTGCCCGAGAAGGCCAGATCAGGAGCAAACCGAGGGCAGAGGTAATTTTCAGCCGCAGAGGGGTGGTCAACAACCACCAAGGGGCCGTGGACAAGCCAAAGGCGGCAATGGCGCAGGACGAGGACGTGAGCACCGGGTAGAGGTGTAGGACCGACAAAGGCGAGGTAGCCAGCTTTAGTCTATGCTGCTCGTCGCAGAGAGGGAGGAGATGCACCAGATGTGATAACGGGTACGTTCCTTATTTGTGAGCTAGCTTATATTGCGTTAATTGATGTGGGGTCGACACATTCGTACATTGCATGCAATAGGACTGCAACTGTAGGGGATGAGTTTGAAACCATTGCGAATGAAATGACTGTGTTAAGTCCTTTAGGGCAGTCAGTGACAGTTAGTAAGTTGTTTAGGAATGTACCATTGGTAGTTCAAGGAGTTACTTTCTTAGCGGATTTGATGGAATTACCATTTGGTGAGTTCAACCTCATCTTAGGCATAGATTGGTTGATGAGGCACCGGGCAACTTTAGATTGTGCCGCAAAGCGGATGGTGTTAAGAACTGTGGAAGATGATGAAGTAGTAGTGATCGGGGAACGATGTGATTACTTGTCGAACGTGATTTCGGCTTTAAGGGCAGAGAAGTTGGTGAGGAAGGGCTGTGAAGTTTACTTAGCCTATATTTGTAATATGGAATCTAAGGGTTTTACTATTAAGGATTTGAGAACAGTAAAAGAATTCCCTGATGTTTTTCCGGAGGAATTGCTTGGGTTACCTCCCAATAGAGAGGTGGAGTTTGGAATAGAATTGTTACCGGGTACGGCTCCAGTGTCCATCGCACCTTATAGGATGGCACCGAAGGAGCTGGTGGAGTTGAAGGGCCAGATTCAGGAGTTATTGGACCGCAAATTTATTAGACCAAGTGTGTCTCCATGGGGAGCACCGGTATTACTCATGAAGAATAAGGATGGGTCCATGAGGATGTGCGTCGATTATCGACAGTTAAACAAGTTAACCTGTAGCATCCCGATTCAGGGCCTAGTTGGAATAGTGGTGTGAGACCACAAACCCGAGTCAGTAAAATTGAGTTCTTAAGGTTTATGACATGTTTGCATCATAGTACTAAAGTTCCATGTAGAAATTTTGTGAAATTGACATGGAATGATATAAAAGGACTAAATTGCAAAAGTTGCAAAATATGAGTTTCTAGAAGCTTTTTGTATGAAATAGCTTTAGAGTATTAATTATGAGTCCTTAAATAGCAATTTGCCCAAATTATAATTTTTGGACAAAAATGGACATGAGTTAGAAAAATAGAAATTTTTAAAGAGAAGGACATTTTGGTCATTTGTCTAATAATTGATTAAAATAGGAAAAAGATGATAAAAATCTATTCATCTTCTTCCTCTTATGCCGAAAATTTGGAGATTCCATAGCTAGGGTTCTTCATTTTTTTCAAGCTTGCTAGTAAGTTCATCTTAGCCCCGTTTTTAATATTCTTCGTGTTTTTGAAGTTCTCGTATTATGAATTAGCTATTTTTAGCTATAAAATGAGCTAAGATGCATGTTCAAAAATCTACCCAAGAGTGACATGCTTGTAAAATGATATTTTATGGAAGTTTATGAGAGTTTGATGTTAGATAAACATCTTTTTCTAAGTGAATTTCATGAAAAATGCTAGTAAGGACTAGTTTGTAAAACTTATGGAATTGATCATACCTATTAGAAATAGTGGGAATTGATGATTGCTATAGTAGAGAAAATGAATCAGCTAAGCATGAAGTTTAAGAAAGACGAATGAGATTCATTTTACAAGCCTTGGGGAAAAAGTGCAAATATGAGAAAGTATAGGGGTAAAATAGTAATTTTACCAAAGTATGAGCTAAGAGTCAATTTAGTCAATGTGAGTATTAAATGATCTATTTATGATTATAGATCAAGAAAAATGAAGCCCGGATCAAAATCGAGGCAAGAACAAAGTCGAGGAGTAAATTACATACCTACATACATTTTGTATATCGAGGTAAGTTTGCTTGATTTCTAAGCTTTATGATTAATATCGTTGAATTGCTTAGTATAATGTACATTATTATCATGAAAATGTTTAATGTTATGTTAAACAAAGTAATCAATGAGATCAAGCATGAGAAAGCCCCGATTGAAGATGAATAGCTTAGGATACTCGATCTATCACATGAAACGAGAAAGTCCGTATAAGTCCAAGCTGAGGCATGGCATCGGCAATCAAACAAGTTATCATGTAAGACCAAGATAAGTCTTGGCATTGAAGAGTTATTATGAGATGAAGACCCATATAAGCCCAAGCCGAGGCATGGCATTGGTGAGTCTCCAAGCAAAGATGTCATGTAAGTCCAAGACGATTCTTGGCATTGAAAAGCTATCAAGAGATAGAGATCCCATGTAAGTCCAAGCCAAGGCATGGAATTGGTGAGTAACAAGGAAGATTTCATGTAAGTCCAAGCAAAGGCTCGGGATTGACCAGTTCATGAGTAAAGGTACCAAGTAAGACCATGTCAAGACATGGCAATGGTAAGTTCCCAAGGGAACTCACGAGAAAGACTTCGTATAAGCCCATGTGAAGACATGGCCTCAAAACCAAGATGAGAGATTCCATGTAAGACCGTATCTAGGATATTGCTTTGGCATCGAGCGTGTGAGATGAGATTTAGTATCCTCAGTTATTCATAGAAATTCATTCGGCAAACAAGTAAAGTTTAAATGAGATAACAAGGAATTAAGTAAGCAGAGTTATCATCAAGTTGAGAATGAGTATTATTCATGTTATGAATGATAAGTTAGAGATTATGATTACTATGCTAAAGTATACTGATCAATGTGATCAAGTGATACAGGTACCTTGTTTACTTCACAAGTATGAGACTAGTAAGTATCATGAGATTCGTAAGAATCAGATATGAGTAAGTAAGCTTTATAGCTGATATTATGATACCATTGTTTATGTCAAATGGTTTATATGAAGCAAGTATGTTGTTATTTGCATTATATGCATACTTACTAAGCTAAATGCTTACGTCTTTTATTCTTTCTTTCCATGTAGTCCCGCCAAGCTAATCTCGTGCATCATCGTCACCAGAGCTCGGAGCACACCATCAATCGCTATTTTGGTATAGCCAAGTTGTTTATATTAAGTATGGCATGTATAGGAAACATTTAATTTTGAGTTATGTTTTAAAACTAGCCAAATTGTTGGCTATCAAGCTTAGTATTCTTTTTGTATATGGCCAAAGAGATGACTCATGAATGATTAAGTATGTATATTTTAATCTATCAATGAAGTATGCATCCTTATTCATGTTAGATGTAATACTTGAGTTGCTGAATTGAGCATGAGTTTGGTCTTGATTTCAGGGTGGCAATTGGCTTGGTAAATAGCCTCTAAGTGCTCACACGGTTGGACACACGGGCGTGTGTCTGGCGTGTGCACCACTGCACCTTTGTATCTTAAGTCGAGAATAGACCACGGACCAGTCACACGGGCGTGTGTTTAGACTCTAGTCTGTGTTAAGGTAGTTAGTGCGCACCACGAGTGGTAAGCACGGGCGTGTGCCTTGGCCGTGGGGCATTGGCAGAATGCTGGGGTTTTAGGCACGATTTGGGGCCACGGGCGTGTCCAGGCCATGTGTAAATTACCAGTATCCACCACGGGTAAAAGACACGGGCATGTTTTAGGGGTGCACGGGCGTGTCCCAAGTCACACGGACGTGTGACCTCTGTTTGGAGAGAAAGTTTCCAGATGAGTTTCGAAAGTTTCGGGACACAAGTCTGAGGCCTCGTAGGCCCATGAAATGTCTGATTTGACTAAGAAAGAGAAGTTTTTAATTTGGAACAAAATTTTATAGTCCGTAAGCACAAGATTAAGTGAGTTCAAGCATGGTAATGTCTCGTATCCAATCTTAGTCTCGGACTCGAGTATGGGGTGTTACATAACCATTAAGAATAAGTACCCTCTGCCAAGGATAGATGACCTTTTCAATCAACTTAGGGGAGCCTCAGTTTTCTCGAAGAATCACTTGCGTTCAGAGTGCCATCAACTGAGGGTTAAGGAAGCAGATGTGTATAAGGCAGCTTTCAAAACTCGTTATGGACATTACGAGTTTTTGGTGATGCCTTTTGGGCTAACGAACGCACCTACTGCTTTTATGGATCTTATGAACCGGGTTTTTCAATCGTACCTAGACCAGTTCGTAGTAGTCTTCATAGATGACATCTTGGTATACTCGAGAACGGAGGTTGATCATGATGCACACTTAAGGATTGTGTTGCAGATTCTAAGGGAGAAGCAACTTCATGCCTAGTTTAGCCAGTGCGAATTCTGGCTAAGGGAAGTCACTTTCTTAGGGCATGTGGTCTCAGCTGAGGGGATTACAGTTGATCCTCGGAAGGTGGAAGCAGTGTTGGATTGGAAACGACCTAAGACGGTGTTTGAAATTTGGATTTTTCTAGGCCTGGCAGGGTTCTATAGGCAGTTTGTTAAAGGGTTCTCCCTAATCGTTGCACCCTTAACCAAGCACTCTGATGAGGTGTCATTTGTGTGGGTGATAAATGCAAGAAGAAAGCTTTGAGAAGCTTAAGAAGGTTTTAATGGAGGCCCCTGTTTTGATTCAGCTGGAGCCCGGAAAGTAGTTTACGATTTATAGCGATGCGTCACACGTGGGCTTGGGTTGTGTTTTTATGCAGGAGGGAAGGTGGGCGCGTATGTGCCACGCCAGCTTAAGGCTCACGAGGTGAATTACCCAACCCACAATTTGTAGTTGGTAGCAGTGGTATTCGCACTCAAGATTTGGAGGCATTACTTGTATGGAGAGAAGTGCACCATCTATACGGATCACAAGAGTCTGAAGTACCTCTTAACTCTGAAGGAGTTGAACTTGACGCAGCGCAGATGGATTGACCTGTTAAAGGATTATGATTGCACGATTGAATATCACCCAGGCAAAGCAAATGTGGTGGTTGATGCGCTAAGTCGTAGGACTATGTTGGACTTGAGGGTGATGTTTGCTCGGTTGAGTTTGTATGATGATGGGAGTTTATTAGCCGAGTTGCAAGTGAAGCCACTGTGGATTGAGCAGATTAAAGTTAAACAACCATTGGATGAAACTCTGAGTTCTCAATTCAACCAAGTTGAGAATGGGGAAACGACGAATTTTGGGTTAAATAGTGATGGGTTGTTGTGTTTTCATGGTAGAATTTGTGTGCCAAGGGACGAAGAGCTAAGGAAGTCTATATTGTGGGAAGCGCATAGTAGTTTATATGCCATGCACCCCAGAGGTAACAAGATGTATCAGGATTTACGAGAGCTTTATTAGTGGTCGGGATTGAAACGCGAGGTTACGGAGTTTGTAGGCAAATGTTTGGTATGTCAGCAAGTGAAAGCGGAACACCATCTACCATCAGGGTTAGTATAGCCGGTTAAGATCCCACTATGGAAGTGGGAGTGGGTTACTATGGATTTTTTTAGTGGGCTACCCTTGACGCCTGCTAAGAAGGACTCTGTGTGGGTTATTGTGGATCGGTTAACAAAGTCTGCCCATTTTATACCGGTCCGCACCGACTACTCATTACAGAAGCTAGCAAGGTTGTATGTGGCAGAGATTGTGAGATTGCATGGGGTTCCGGTCTCTATTATATCTGATAGAGACCCTCGTTTTACGTCTCGCTTTTGGAAGAAGCTGCATGAAGAGTTGGTTATGAGGTTGGATTTTAGTACAGCATTTCACCCTCAGACTGATGGTCAGTCAAAGAGGGTAATTCATGTTTTGGAGGATATGCTAAGAGGGTGTGTAATTGAGTTTCGAGGTAGTTGGGAGGATTACTTGCCATTAGCTGAATTTGCATACAACAATAGTTATCAGGAAAGTATTGGAATGGCACCACATGAAGCACTATATGGGCGAAGATGCCGTACTCCGACTTGTTGGACTGAGTTGGGTGAGCGGCGAGTATTGGGTCCGGAGTTGGTAGCAGACAACGAAGATAAGGTAAAGTTGATTCGGGATCGGTTGAAGGAGGCGGTAGATAGTTAAAAGTCGTGTGCTGACCTCAATAGGAGAGAGATTGAGTATGCGGTGGGGGACATGGTTTTTCTTAAGGTTTCCCCTTGGAAGAAGGTGTTAAGGTTTGGTCGGAAGGGCAAGTTAAGCCCTAGATTCATTGGGCCATACCGGGTGTTGAAGCGAATTGGGCCAGTTGCCTATCAGTTGGAATTGCCTTCTGAACTGAACCTAATACATGATGTGTTCCATGTGTCAATGCTAAGGCGTTATCACTCAGACCCTTCTCACATCGTGTCAGTTGAGGAGATTGAGGTTAGACCAGACCTAACTTTTGAAGAGGAGCCAGTTCAAATAATTGATCAAGATGTCAAGGTACTAAGAAGGAAGTCTGTCCCTTTGGTCAAAGTGCTTTGGCGTAACCATAATGTCGAGGAGGCTACATGGGAATCTGAGGAGGCAATGCGACGACAATACCCTCACTTGTTTCAACCATGTAAATTTCGAGGCCGAATTTTTTTTAGAGGGGTAGAATTGTAACGCCCCAAAATCTTGAAACCCTAAATTTTGTGCACTGAAGTTGGTTTGTATAAGTAGCACTTAGAATATTAATTTTAGGGTATTACCAGGGTTATTTGAAGTCTTAGGGATAGGGAAGACTATAGGGAAAATTTTAATTTTTGCCTTAGTGGGACCTTAGTCTCAGGTATTAGGCCTCTTAAGCAGATTAAAGGGAAAATAGGACACAAGTGGGCCTTTCGTCCAGTGGCAAGGTGGCGTCACTTGGGGAGCTCAAGGTTCGAGGCTTAGGAGTGGCAAACTGAGGGGTTTTATTTTTTTACACATGGAAGGAAGGTAGTGGCGCTAGAGTGGACTCTGGAAGGGAGTGTTCAGGAGAGAAAATTAAGGTAAAGATAAGAGAGAAAAGATAGGGGATTGAGGTATGGATGTGTTGGTGCCGAATGGGACTCTGGGGGAAGGGAGTTTCAGCTTTTGGCTATATAAGGGGGTGCTGGATTCCTTTGAAGGGTTTCCATTACTTTTCCTTTTCTCCCTCTCACTCTGTTTCTCCCATAGCCGAATCCCTTATTGCTGAAATTTTGTTTTTCTCTCTAGCCGAACCCTCCATACCTTCTCTTCTCAAATTTCTTTTCTTGTTCACCTTTGGTTCCAGCTGATCACTTCTTCTCTTCTTCTTCCTATTGGTGCCGAATATTCCCTTTCACCATACTAGTCTCAAAAGCCGAATACTTATTGGGCCGATTGCTTCTTGGGTAAGTGCTTAGTCGATTTTCCTTTAGTGTGTTTTGGTAAAAGTCGAAGGGCTATCTAACCTCTCCTTGTCGTTAACCTTGTATTAACAAGGGTAGGGTTCAAAGATCGCAAGAGTGGTAAGGATCGTTAGCAAAGTGGTAAGTGTTCTCGTCTCAGTTATGGATTAGTGGATGGTCAAATGTAAGTATGGCTTATAGAGGTGATTTATGTGGAATATGAGTCACTTGATTTTGATGATATATGTTTGGGTGCAGATCTAGGGGATATTCGCAAATAGTAGCTAAGGAAGGGCTACTTGAACTGGTGGCACACGGTAAGGTTACAGTGAGGTTTCGGGTTTTGATAAAGTGTGTATTAAGCCATGATTAATCGTTAAGTGATGTCTATTGTAGTTTCGTGATTAAGGGGTTTGCAGCACCCGTTATTACCAGGTGTGTATAAGCACTACACACACACGATGGTAGCAACGCCGAAAAGCCGAAAAGCCAAAAGTGGCTAAATGGGCCTGCCGATCTCGTGGGCCCAAATCAGCAAGTATTGATATGTGTATTTGAATAATGAATTGACATGAAAGGTTTGTATGGTTTGATTATGATCGGGCCTAATGGGCTATATAAACATGAATGAGCTTAGTGGGCCTTATGGGATTTTAGAAATGTATGCTAGGGTTTAATGGACTCTAGGCCTAGTTCTGAGAAATTCTTAAAATTGCATAAGACTTAATTTGATAATCAAACATGTCTATGGACAAGTCGATTAGTTAGAGTGCGGTAACCGACATATGCATGTCTAGGATTGGATTGAGGGAGAGCTTGGTACTTAAGCGGTCCTAGTGACCCACCTCCTCTTCTCTAGAATCCTACCTGGTGCATAGTGTCTGTTCACTTTAGCCGCGGAAACTTGTTGATGGGCCAAAGTTCATAACTAAAACCCGAGATGAAAGAAATTATAGAAATACCCCTATAGGGTAGAATTACGGAAATACCTCGGTAAGGTAGAATTACGGAATAGCCCTGTAGGGTAGAATTACTAAAATACCCCTGGGTAGTGAAATGCCTAAAATACCCCTAGGTGCCTAATGTGTGAAAATATGTATGTTGCATTCATGAGATATATGTTGCACTTGGGTGCGTTTGATGATACGGAGGAAGATATGTGAGGATCGCATAGTCGCTTGACGACCGTGGATCCACCAGTGGCTTGAAGCCCATTATATGCTTAGCAGCCTTTCTGCAACGTTTGAGTAGTGCCGCTGTTGGTGCTACCTTTGGAGTGTAGGGCTAGGTGGGTTGATATTTATATCCCCACAGGAGTGTAGGGTTGGTACATGATCGTAGTTGTCGATAGTCTTAAAATTTACATAATGAATGATCTAGCCTAGAAACTAACTATCACCACGATTGAAACAAGTGCACCTATCGAACAGTAGTATAGCTTAGTGGCAAGACAAGATTGTCGAACCCAAAGGAACCAAAAGTACTAATACTGACTTTCTTCGTATTATTTAGCCTAAGAATTAAGGGAATTGTTATTTATTCTAAAATTAACTAACTACTAAGCTGAAAACGCTAAGACGAAGAGAATGAATTGGGAAAATACTTATGGGAAAAACCAATTGATTAAGACAATACCCAAGGAAGAATCCACCTAGACTTCACTTATTATTTAACTCTGAACCAGGCGATTTATTCACTTGACTTGATCCGTAGGATTCCCTAATTTATATTAATACCTCTCTCGAGGCTACTAACATCTAACCCTAGGTTGATTAATTGAAATCTCTTTCTAATTAAAACCCCTAGGATTGCATTAACTCGATCCATGGACTCCCATATTAGGTTTGACCCTAATCCGGCAGATTTTCGTCATCCTATCTCTAGGGTTGCGATCAACTTCGCTTAACTATGCTAGATCTACTCTTAAACAGGGAATATTTCTCCACTACCTAAGCACATCAATACTTGATTCAATATCCTACAATATCAAAATAAGAATTAAGAACACATAATTAAGAACAAATCAAGTATTTATCATATAGTTCAGATAACAATAGCAAGATTCGTCTTAGGTTTCATACCCCTCAGGTATCTGAGGGGTTTAGTTCATAATCATAAAAGAATACATCTCAGAAGAAAATATAAAACAAAACATAAGAAAACCCTAAAACCCCCTGAAGGAATTGAAGGAGAGATCCGCCGTCTTGAGTATGATTTCAGCTTCTTGAGATGAATCAACTGGCTTTCTTCGAGTAAATACCACAATTCTGACCTCTCTGGCTTGGCTCCTTGGCCTAGCTGGACTCCCCCCTCAAGGTTGGCCTTTAGGGTGTTTATATAGGCTTTTGGAGTGTCTTTCTTTTCCTCTAAGTACCCTATTCCGAGTGAAATTCCTCTTTGTCACTACAGGGACACGCTCGTGCAACACGCCTATTTGAATTGAATCCAGGCTGTGGTCGAGCCTGCTAAAGGGGCACGGCCGTGTGGATTGGGCCCAGGCCGTGTTGATTTCTTACTTTGGCCCATTTGGCCCATTTTTAGCCCGTTTTGTGTTCTTTTCTTCCTCCGATGCTCTCCTAAGTATAAAACATGAAATAAAAGGATTAGGAGCATCAAATTCCACAATTCAAGGGATAAATCATCCAAAAAGTATGCTAAATGTGGGATTAAAATATGTATATATTACGGTTTATCAAATACCCCCACACTTAAGCATTTACTTGTCCTCAAGCAAAATTCTCAACTCACAATTAAAATTAACTTCCTCAATTCATAACCTTCATCAACAATGTTTCATCATAATTCATAGGTAATTCATACATTGATAATTTAACCGGAAGGTTCCTAAAGATTCAAACAATCAAATTCATAGTTTTTATAGTACAAAAAATAGGTGTTTCCCCTTACCTAAATAATTACCTTTAATTCAAAATTGACAAAAATTGACATTCTCACTAAAGATTCACTCAAATCACTCGAAGTGTCTAAGGTTCAAAAATTAAGCACTCAAAAGTCAAACATGAAATGTTAATCCCATAGGCTTGCATGAAAATCAAATCTCCACCACTATAATATGAGATGATACACAAATCAAAAGGTCTTTAAAAAGGGTTGTAACGGGGCTCGGGTTAAAGGTGTGGATAAAGGCTGAATTAGAGGGTTAGAATCGAGATTGAATTAACAAATTACCTAACTAGAAAGTCGGACTAATACTGGATAATTACATCAATTGAAAACTTAATACTAATAACATGAGCTTCTTCTAAAGATAATGAAATTAACTGCTTAAGCTCCAATAACAAAGAAGTAAAAATGAATATACTTTGTTTTTTTTAAGAACAAATCAAGTACAATAATAATAAGATAGAATTTAATAACTGAAATAACGAAAATAGTTACGTAACCGATCAAATCAAATCTCGATATAGGGGTAGTCAAGAGAAATGGTGATAACAAATACAAAGTGGGTTATGGGTTAATATTAATGGGTGAGTCAATAAAAGGGTTGTTGGGATCAAAGGGGTTCACTAGGGGTTAATTATGAAGGTAGGCTTTTTATGAAGTAAGTGGGTTAAAACCTAGGTGCCTTTATCATCTCAGTATATCAAATCAAAGGTGTGGTCTCGACATGTATAATCGAAGCAAGTTCTAGAATAACAAATCAATGTTGACACTCATAATCAATAAAGTGAGCAAGAAAAAGAATATGTATGCTCTAAAAGGCTCAAGATCTCACAAAAATTATGGTTTTTTGATATCAACCTTGTAAATTTCAAACTTCAAGGTAATAATTAGATTCAGGTAAACAACCTAGCATTTTTTTTTTAAATTCTGAAAATAAACTCATCATGCTTAATTCTCTAGTTTCCTAAAGTTTAAATCATCACTGCATAATTAACTATGACTTAATCCAAAACATATTAATAAAAATCATGAATCAAAGGAAATTTCATTCTAATAGTGATATGAGAAAATTACTTAAGAATAAGACATAATTTAGGGATTTTCAAATAATACTGTAGTTAACCCCCCACACTTAAGATGTACATTGCCCTCAAGGTACAAAGATAGATAATAGCAATATAGTAATAAAATCATAAGATAGGGAGAGAAGTGAAACTTCCTGAATTTTGGATGTAGTCAATGAAAAAAAACGGTAAAGTTGGAGAGAAGTGAAGGTGGGGAGGATACTCCGATGGTGGTGTGGTCGTCTGTTAATAGCCCCTTGAACCTAAATTAAACACGAGAAAGATAAAAAGAAAAGAAATTAAAAGTGAAAATAAGATAAAAAGAAAAAATAATGGACTCAAAGGTCCCACGGGCGTTTCGCACGCCCGTGTAGATTTCTCAGTTTTGACCACGGCCTAATCGCACGGCCGTGGTGTTTTATCGCAGCCCGTGTTTTTGGGAAAAGTTTTGCCCTATTTCCACACGGCCACGGCCACGCCCGTGTGCAAGGCTGTGTGGGTAGGGAAATCTGCGCTTAAAAATTTGGTTAGTTTTTAGTCGAAATAGTGGTTTCGGGACCACGAATCTGAGTTAGAATAATATTTTAATATTATTTTCTATGCTCATTATGTTTGAATTGATGTGTGTCAAATTTTCGTATTAAAATTTTATTGTTTTGGTGCTTAATTTTAAAGAAAGGGCTTAATCGCATAAAAAGAAAATTTGGGGGTTAAATGCCTAAGTGTCAAATTGATGATGGTTTCTTAAATTGAGGTATAAATAGTGTAAATTGACCAAAATTCATCATAGTGACCAGTCATGATTTACATGTAATAGTGATTGGAAATTTTTATTATATTTTATGTTATAATGTATTAATTTAATATATGTTAATATGTATAATTGAATAAAAGAAAAGAAATGAAAGAGAAAGTGTTCATCTTTCTCTATTGACCGAAACTAAGAGAAAAATAAAAGAAGAAAAGCTTCATGAGGTTTGGCACTTTGGAGGCTTAATTGGGTAAATGATTTTGTTCGGTTTTTGATAATTTTTACGTTTTTGAGATTGTTGCTATGTGATTTAGCTAGCCCATGCTTGAATTTTTGAATTGGTTGTGTATTTTGTGAATTGCCATTGAAGAAAGCTAGTTGTTTTTGTGAGTTGATGATGAAATATTTATTATATGTGTTAGATTAACAAGTTTTGTCTTTGAATTTTTGATGAAATTGAGAAGTTAGGATTAAATTGCAAAAAATAAATTTTTTAGGGACTAAGATGTGAAATAAATGAATTGTATGAGCTTGTAATAAGATGATGAAGATTTGGCCCTAAAGAAGTGTGATCAAATTTTGAGTATTTTGTGTTTTGTGCAATAGGGACTAAATTGTAAAAATTATAAATGTCAGGGGTAAAATAATAATTTGCACATTTATGTGTTTTTGGATTAAATTGAATGAAAATATGTTTGAATGAGCTAAATTTGAAATTTATTAGATCAAGAACAAAAAGGATTGGGATTGGATTAGGGAAAGGAGAAATTAATTGAATAGTTGGAAAACGAAGTCCGTCGATACACGAGGTAAGTTTTTAAGCAATCGAGTTGCATTGAATTTATTTATAATGATGTAAATGAATTTAAATGGAAGTATATATATATATAAGGGATATTTCCGAATGTGGTAATGATTTATGAAATGAATTAGTTGATTAGAAAATGAATATATATGGTTGGAGTTAATTTTATATGTATATGTATGAATCAGGAACAAGTTTGGGAGATGCACTAATGTGAAAATTTAACTTCCGAGCACTAAGTGTGCGAAATCGGATAATGAGCACTAAGTGTGCGAATTTTAAAATACCGAGCACTAAGTGTACGAAATCGATCGTTATGCACTAAGTGTGCGAATCTAATTTCCGAGCACTAAGTGTGCGAAATCGGACAAGGAGCACTAAGTGTGCGATTAATTTTTAAATCTTGAATTGAATTTTGGTAAGATGATATTATGAGATGATATTAATTGAAATCAAGTAAGAGTGACAAATTAGTTTGGATGGAATGTATCAGTTAATTTTATAGTTCAATTGATATAGGTTGACATGGAGTAATGCTTACAAAATCTCATTAATTTCTACATGAATTTTATATATTGTATTCGGTCATGTGGAAGTTTGTATAAAGAGTTCCTTTGATTAGTTTTAAATCTTGAATTAGTGTTTTATATGGGTTTGAAGTGCAAGTATAAGTTCGGTAAGTAATATATATGCATGAAAAATCTATTATCGAAGGCATGGAAGTTCGGCCTTTGGGAACATGAAATGAGAAAGTTTTCAAAGTCGATATAAACTAAAGTCATGGTTATAAACCTTGGTTGTGATTATATTATTTTGACTTTGCTAGTATAGTGTTATAATGAATTGTTGTTGTGAAATTGCTTATAACTTACTAAGTATAATAGCTTACTGTGTGTGTTTATTTGTATGGTTTTATAGATTCTGAAGTCTAGTTACGAGCTCGAGGATCATCGTCAAAGTCTATCACACTATCAACTAACTTTGGTATTTTATAAGTAGTACTTCTTTTGAAACTATGGCATGTATAGGCTATGTCACTTTTGAGTTGATTTTGAATGGTGTATATATATGTATAAATGCCATGCGAAAATGGCTAAATCGTGGTATTATGGTTTTTATATAGATTCGGTTATATTATTGTCTTAAATTGGAGTATAAATTTTAATGTGTTTATGCTTGGTGATTGGTTAAATGGCTTGATTTCTATGCTTGAGTTCGATTAAGTTTGATCATGATGCTTAAATTTGGGTATATTTGATTATAATATAACTTTGTTTGGTAATCATGTTTCATAGCATGTATGTTGGGTATTTTGGTTAAATGTCTTGATTGGTTATGATATAAATCACTTATAAATTAGTTCATGATAATAAGTCTAATACATAGTATATATATATTTTATTATGTTTGGTTAAATATATATATATGAATCGAAAATGGTAAATGGTAAGCATAGTGTATCATTCGGCTTAAGCAATGAAGTAAATGATGGATGCTTGTTTAAGTTATGGTATGTATTATATATTAGTTAAGTAATGTTATATCTTATGTGTATAGATTTGCTTTGATCTTTTCGTGTGATAAAAATTAGGTTATACTATGCATGTTTACATTCGGCCCATCTTAAATGTAGTAAATGTATTTGCCAAATATGCTAAAGAACAAATAGCAATGTGATGTGGATTATTAAGTTTAAAATACTCATGTATTAGTAAAATGCGTGGTAATTAGCTTATGAAAAATTTGTTTATTTATATACTCGATATATGTTATGCAATGATATATGATTGGATTAAATTTTAATATATCAATGAGATAAATATAGGTGTATTAAGGTTCAAATTTTGAATAGGTATAGTGTATTGTTGTGGTTAATTTATAAAGCATGAGAGAAATGAATATCTGTTCTAAGCTGTGATTTGTTCGGTAACGCTTCTAATCCTAATTCGGCGACGGATACGGGTTAGGGGTGTTACATTTGATTGGTATCAGAGCTACGGTTTAGTCGGTTCTTAGACTAACGCAGCGCGTGTGAGTTTAGCTATAAATGCCATAATTTTTATTGTGATAGTGTGATGACTTCTGACAAGGAAATATGTTTTTCTTCTATCTTATCGTAAATGGATCCTGATCCCGAACGAGCCGTAGCCGATGATGTCGAGAGTGTGGCGCCTGCTCCCGCGCAAGGGATCTCGCCGGTTGAATCTCGACCAGCTACGAGTAATCAAGATGAGGGGGCTAAGCAAGCCTTCTTTAGTATAATGAATGATTGGTTTAACGAATATATCCAGACCAATCCGGCTGTTCAACAACCCCCAAACCCTAATAATCCACCTGTAGTACATGTGGTACCTTCGATCATTAATCCTGAGAGGTTAAATAAGCTTCCTGTTGATAAAATCAAAAAGTGCAGAGCTGAAGAGTTTAGAGCCACAGCTACTGATGACGCTGAGCGGGCTAAATTTTGTCTCGACAATACTATTCGTGTCTTTGATGAACTATCTTGTACACCCAAAGAGTGCTTGAAATGTGCTATATCTTTATTACGGGATTCTGCCTACTATTGGTGGAACACTTTGGTTTCGGTTGTCCCGAAAGAACGGGTCACTTGGGATTTCTTTCAGACGAAGTTTCCTAAAAAGTATATCAGTCAGTGATTTATTGATTAGAAACACAAAGAATTTCTCGAGTTAAAATAGGGTCGTATGACCGTATCTGATTATGAGCGTGAGTTTGTGAGACTCAGCCGTTATGCCCGAGAGTGTGTTGCAACTGAGGATGCCATGTGTAAAAGATTCGAGGAGGGACTGAACGAAGACATAAAATTGCTTGTTGGTATACTTGAAATAAAAGAGTTCGTAGTACTTGTCGAGCGAGCTTGCAAGGCTGAAGAGCTCAGAAAAGAGAAAAGAAAAGCTGAATTCGAAGCTAGAGATTTTTGCAAGAGATCAGCAGGTAAAACTTCTCAGATGGCATCAAAGAAGTTTCGAAATGACAGTAACCGATCTAAGACTAATGCTGGGATTTCCATACGAGAGCGACCACTAGTGAGTTTACGAGCTACCTCGTTTGCTAGTGTTGACAATACTCGACCGAATAAACCCGAGTGTCAACAGTGTGGTAGGCGACATTTTGGTGAATGTTGGGGCAAGTCCAACAACCGAGCTTGCAACAAGTGTGGTTCACAGGATCACTTCATTCGGGATTGCTCGGAGTTGACTGAGAAGGATAATGCTCAGAGTGCAAGACCGAGCGGTACCGCAGCTAGAGGTAGACCACCCCGAAATGCGGGAGGTAGGAGCGGCACTCAGAGAGGGATTTCAGATACAACTATTAAATCAGAGGCTCGTGTGCCTGCCAGAGCCTATGCCATTCGTGCTCGAGAGGAGGCTTCATCTCTAGATGTCATCACCGGTATATTTACTCTCTTTAATACTAGTGTAATTGCTCTGATTGACCACGGTTAAACTCATTCCTATGTGTGTGAAACATTAGTATTCAGTAAGACTTTAGCTATTGAGTCTACTTAATTTGTGATTCGGGTTTCGAACCCCCTGGGCCGGTGTGTGTTAGTTGATAAGATGTGCAAGAATTGCCCTTTGATGATTCGAGACTCATGTTTTCCGACTGATTTGATGTTACTACCATTTGATGATTTCGATATCATCCTCGGTATGGATTGGTTAACTGCGCTCGATGCCATAGTGAATTGCAGACGAAAGACTTTTTTTCTGCGGTGCCAGAATAATGAAATAATTTGGATTGAATCTGCGGATTTAAATGGGCTACCAGCAGTGATATCTTCGATGTTGGCTCGAAAGTATATGAGAAAGGGTTGCGAAGTTTGTTTTGCTTATGTGATTGATAATAAAGTGACCGAAAAGAAGATTGAATCTGTACATGTTGTATGTGAGTATCCGGATGTGTTTCTGGAAGAATTTCCGAGATTGCCACCTGTTCGGGAAGTAGAGTTTGGTATTGAGTTAGTACCAGGGACGACCCCGATCTCGATAGCTCCGTATAGAATGGCACCGACTGTAACATCCCGATTTGGGGCCTAGTCAGAATAGTGGTGCGAGACCACAAATCTGAGTTAGTAAATTGAGTTCTTAAGGTTTATGACATGTTTGCATGATAGTATTAAAGTTCCACGTAGAAATTATGTGAAATTGACATGGAATGATCAAATAGGACTAAATTGCAAAAGATGCAAAATATGAGTTTCTAGAAGCTTTTTGTATGAAATAGCTTTAGAATAATAATTATAAGTCCTTAAATAGCAATTTTCCCAAAATATAATTTTTGGACAAAATTGGTCATGAGTTGGTACAATGGAATTTTTTTAAGAGAATGGCATTTTGGTCATTTGTCTAATAAATGATTAAAATAGGAAAAAGATGATAAAAATCTATTCATCTTCTTCCTCCCATTGCCGAAAATTTGGAGACTCCATAGCAAGGGTTCTTCATTTTTTTTCAAGCTTGCTAGTAAGTTCATTTTAGCCTCGTTTTTAATATTCTTCGTATTTTTGAAGTTCTCGTATTATGAATTAGCTATTTTTAGCTATAAAATGAGCTAAGATGCATGTTCAAAAATCTACCCATGAATGACATGCATGTTAAATGATGTTTTATGGAAGTTTATGAGAGTTTGATGTTAGATAAACATCTTTCTCTAAGAGAATTTCATGAAAAATGATAGTATGGACCATTTTGTAATAGTTATGAAAATTGGTCATACATACTAGAAATAGTGTGAATTGATGATTGTTATAGTAGAGAAAATGAATCAATAAGCATGAAGTTTCGAAAGTTGAATGAAAATCATTTTCTGAGCCAGAGGCAAAAGTGTAAATATGAGAAAGTATAGGGGCAAAATAATAATTTTGCCAAAGTATGAGTAATGAGTCAATTTAGTCAATGTGAGTATTAAATGATCTATTTTTGATAATAGATCAAGAAAAACGAAGCCCGGATCGAAACCGAGGCAAGAACAAAGTCGAGGACTAAATTGCATATCTACATACATTTTGTATATCGATGTAAGTTTGTATGATTTCTAAGCTTTATGATTTCTATCATTGAATTGCTCAGTATAATGTACATTATTATCATGGAATGCTTAATGTTTTGCTAAACATTGAAATCAATGAGATTAAGTATGAGCAAGTCCCGATTGAAGATGAATTTCCCAGGATACTCGATCTACCACATGAGATAAGAAAGTCCGTATAAGACCAAGCCAAGGCATGGCATCAGCAATCAAGCAGAGATATCATGTAAGTTCAAGGCAAGCTTGGCATTGAACAGATATCATGTAAGTCCAAGGTAAGCTTGGCATTGAACAAGTTATCATGTAAGTCCAAGGCAAGCTTGGCATTGAACAGATATCATGTAAGTCCAAGGCAAGCTTGGCATTGAAAAGCTATCAAGAGAAAGAGATCCCATGTAAGTCCAAGCCAAGGCATGGCATTGGTGAGAACAAGAATGACTTCGTATAAGTCCATGTCAAGACATGGCCTCGAAACCAAGATGAGATATTCCATGTAAGACCGTATCTAGGATATGGCTTTGGCATCAAGTTCGTGGGAAGAGATTTAGTATCCTCGGTTATTCGCAGAAATTCATCGAGCAAATGAGTAAAGTTAAAATGAGATAGAAAGAAAGTTGAGTAAGCAAAGTTATTATCAAGTTGAAAATGAGTATTATTCATGTTATGAATGATAAGTTAGAGATTATGATTATTATGCTAAAGTATGTTGATTAATGTGATCAAGTGATACAGGTACCTTGTTTACCTCTCAAGTATGAGACTAGTAAGTTTCATGAGATATGTAAGAATCAAGTATGAGTAAGTAAGCTTTATAGCTGAAATTATGATACCATTGTTTATGTCAAATGGTTTATATTAAGCAAGTATGTTGCTATGAGCATTATGCAAACTTACTAAGCTAAATGCTTACGTCTTTTATTCTTTCTTTCTATGTAGTCCCGCCAAGCTAACTTGTGGATCGTTGAAGTCGGAGCTCGAAGCACACTATCAATCCTTATTTTGGTATAGCCAAGTTGAAATTATATTAAGTATGGCATGTATAGGAAACATTTAATTTTGAGTATATGTCTTAGAAAGGGCAAAAGTATGGGCTATCTAGTTTATTATTCTTTGTAAATGGCTAAGTGATTGGCCAAGATTGACTAAGTATGTATGTTATTGATATCAATGAAGCATGTTGTATTGTTCATGAAAGATGTAATACTTGAGTTGCTGAATTGAGCTTGAGTTTGGTCTTGATTTCAGGGTGGCAATCGGCTTGGTAAATAGCCTCTAAGTGCCCACACGGATGGACACATGGGCGTGTGCACCCTGCACCATTGTATCTTAAGTCAGAATAGACCACGGACCAGTCACACGGGCGTGTGTTTAGACTCTAGGCCGTGTTAAGGTAGTCAGTGTGCACCACGGGTGGTAAGCACGGGCGTGTGCCTTGGCCGTAGGGCATTGGCAGAATGCTGGGGTTTTAGGCACGGTTTGGGGCCACGGGTGTGTCCAGGACATGTGTGAGTTGCCAGTTTCCACCACGGGTGAAAGACACGGGCATGTTTTAGGGGTCCACGGGCGTGTCCCAAGCCACACGGACGTGTGACCCCTGTTTGGAGAGAAAGTATCTAGATGAGTTTCGAAAGTTTCGGGACGCAAGTCTGAGGCTTCGTAGGCCCATGAAATGTCTGATTTGATTAAGAAAGAGGAGTTTTTAATTCGGAACGAAATTTTATAGTCCGTAAGCACAAGATTAAGTGAGTTCAAGCATGGTAATGTCTCGTATCCAGTCTTTGTCTCGGACTCGGGGATGGGTTGTTAAATTTAGTGGTATCAGAGCTACAGTTTAGTCAGTTCTAGGACTAACGTAGCACGAGCACGAGTCTAGCTATACATGCCATACGTAAGAATGTTTTTATAATGATAGTGTGACGACTCCTGACGACTTAAATTATGTTTATACATTTAGTAAATGGATCCCGATAGAGCTGCTCCGGATGACGTAGAAATGCTTGCGCCGCTCCCGAAGGGGGGGGTGTCGAGCAGAGTATAAGAATAGACCCACTACGGTGAGTCAAGAAGGAGGAGAAGAGGCTAGAGAAGCCTTCCTCCATATGATGAATACATGGTATATGGAGTTCGTTAAATGCAGAACCCGAATACGCAACCCCCTCCACCCCCACCTATTCCTCAACCTATCCCAGTAGCCCCTCAAGTAGTAGAGGTGGTAAGAGGAGAGAAGCCTCCGGTTGATAGGATTAGGAAACATGGGGCAAAAGAATTCCGGGCTAGAAAAGATGATGATCCGGAAAAGGCTGAGTTCTGGATAGAAAATACTATTAGGGTATTTAATGAGTTGTCATGCACACCTGAGGAATGCATGAAGTGTGTAGTCTCTCTTTTAAGAGATTCTGCTTACCAATGGTGGAACACCCTTGTGTCGGTGATACCGAGGGAAAGGATCACATGGGAATTTTTCTAAGAAGAGTTCAAGAAAAAGTATATCAGTCAAAGGTTTGTGGACCAGAAAAGAAAGGAATTCCTAGAACTGAAGCAAGGCAAGATGTCTGTGACTGATTACGAGCGCGAGTTTGTGCGACTCAGTAAATACACTCGAGAGTGTGTATCCACCGAGGCCATCATGAGCAAGAGATTTGAAGATGGGCTAAATGATGACATCAAATTGTTTATTGCTGTTCTAGAACTGAAGGAATTCGTTGTGCTAGTAGAGAGGGCTTGTAAAGCCGAAGAACTAGTAAAGGAGAAGAGAAAGTCTGAAACGGATTCTCGTGACTCTAAAAAGAGAAAGTGGAATAAGTCTTTCCAATCCTCATCCAAGAAGTCAAGAGATTTCTCTACCCGATCGGCTACATCCACTGGGTTTTCAAGGAAGGACAAGAGTAAGAAGTATTTGGGAAGTAAGGCACAGACGACCTCAGTTGCTAGTGTGGGGAACATCCAATCGGATAGACTCGAATGTCCACAGTGTGGCAAACGTCATCTTGGAGAATACCGAGCGCATGAAAATGCATGTTTTAGATGTGGTTCCAAAGACCACTATATAAAAGATTGTCCAGAGACGACAAAAGAAGAAAGAACTCAGAACTGAGATCCAGGAATATGGTCAGAGGAAGACCACAGAGGAACCCAGGAAGTGAGGCAAGTGGGAGAGGTAACCCTAGAGAGCAGGCTGCGAGACCCGAGGGTAGAGCGCTTGCGAGAACTTATGCCATTCGCGCTCGCGAAGAGGCATCTTCCCATGATGTTATTACGGGTACCTTTTCTCTTCATGATATCAAAGTTATTGCTTTAATAGACCCCGGATCCACACACTCTTACATTTGTATGAAACTAGTATCCAGTATGAATATGCCTATAGATTTTACAGAATTTACGATTAAGGTATCTAATCCTTTAGGCAAGAGTATGTTAGTTAGTAAAGTATGTAAAAATTGCCCATTAATTATTAGAGGTCATTATTTTAAAGCAAATCTTATGTTGCTACCATTTGATGAGTTTGACATCATTCTTGGTATGGACTGGTTGACCACCCATGATGTAATAGTTAATTGTGGGAAGAAATACATTGAGATGAGATGGGAGAATGGGGATACTCTTCATGTAGAATCGGATAAGCAAGGTAAATTACAGTAATGATTTCTAATATGACGACACGAGAGATATATAAGAAAGGGGTATGAGGCATATTTGGCCTTTGTGATGAATGATAAAGAAACAGAGTTAAAGATTGAGTCGATCTTGATAGTATGTGAGTACGTGGATGTTTTTCCCAAAGAATTACCGGGACTACCACCGTTAGAGAGGTTGAGTTCAAAGATTGAGCTAGCTCACAGTGCATCGCATCGATATCTATTACTCCTTACAGAAATGGCTAAACGAGTTGAAAGAGTTGAAGTTCTGATTGCAAGAATTAACAGATAAAGCCTTTGCAAGATCAAGTTGTTCACTATGGGGTGCTCCGGTTTTATTTGTGAAAAAGAAGGATGGCACCATGCGATTGTGCATAGATTACCGTCAGCTTAATAAAGTGACGGTAAAGAACAAGTACCCATTGCCTAGGATCGATGATTTGTTCGACCAATTGAAAGGAGCCACTGTGTTCTCCAAAATAGACTTGAGATCAGGGTACTACTAGCTGAGAGTAAGAGAATCAGATGTGTCCAAGACAGCTTTTCGAACAAGGTATGGGCATTATGAATTTCTAGTCATGCCTTTTGGTCTGACCAATGCTCCTGCAGTGTTCATGGACTTAATGAACCGCATTTTTAGACCATACCTCGACAAGTATGCCCTATCTAGTTTATTATTCTTTGTAAATGGCTAAGTGATTGGCCAAGATTAACTAAGTATGTATGTTATTGATATCAATGAAGCATGTTGTATTGTTCATGAAAGATGTAATACTTGAGTTGCTGAATTGAGCTTGAGTTTGGTCTTGATTTCAGGGTGGCAATTGGCTTGGTAAATAGCCTCTAAGTGCCCACACGGATGGACACACGGGCGTGTGTCTGGGCGTGTGTGCACCACGCACCATTGTATCTTAAGTCGAGAATAGACCACGGACCAGTCACACGGGCGTGTGTTTAGACTCTAGGCCGTGTTAAGGTAGTTAGTGTGCACCACGGGTGGTAAGCACGGGCGTGTGCCTTGGTCGTGGGGCATTGGCAGAATGGTGGGGTTTTAGGCACGGTTTGGGGCCACGGATGTGTCCAGGCCGTGTGTGAATTGCCAGTATCCACCACGGGTGAAAGACACGGGCATGTTTTAGGGGTGCACGGGCGTGTCCCATGTCACACGAACGTGTGACCCTTATTTGGAGAGAAAGTATCCAGATGAGTTCCGAAAGTTTCGGGACGCAAGTCTGAGGCCTCGTAGTCCCATGAAATGTCTAATTTGATTAAGAAATAGGAGTTTTTAATTCGAAACAAAATTTTATAGTCCGTAAGCACAAGATTAAGTGAGTTCAAGCATGGTAATGTCTCGTATCCACTCTTAGTCTCGGACTCGGGTATAGGGTGTTTCACCGACGGAATTAAAAGAGTTGAAAGCCCAGTTGCAAGAATTGATAGATAGAGGTTTTGCTCGACCGATTTTTCCCCCTGGGGTGCGCCAGTGTTATTTGTGAAGAAGAAAGACGGAACTTTGAGAATGTGCATCGACTATCGACAGCTTAATAAAGTGACTATAAAGAATAAATACCCGTTGCCGCACATTAATGATCTATTCGATCAGTTAAAGGGGGCCTCAGTATTTTCAAAGATTGATTTAAGATCGGGTTATTATCAGTTGCGAGTTAGAGATTCTGATGTGCCTAAGACTGCTTTCTGAACGAGATACGGCCATTACGAGTTTTTGGTGATGTCATTCAGACTCACTAACGCCCCTACTGTTTTCATGGATTTGATGAATCGGGTATTCAGACAGTATTTGGATCGGTTTGTAGTTGTGTTTATAGATGACATTCTGATCTATTCGCGCGACGAAACCGAGCATGCCGAACACTTGAGACTTGTGTTACAGATTTTGTGTGATAAGTAGTTGTACGCGAAATTCAGTAAATGTGAGTTCTGGTTACGCGAAGTTAGCTTCTTGGGGCATGTTATTTCAGCATCAGATATTCAGGTTGATCCGAGTAAGATTTTGGCTATACTTGATTGGAAACCCCCGCATAATGTTTCTCAAGTTTGGAGTTTTTTGGGACTAGTCGGTTACTATAGACGCTTCGTGAAAGGTTTCTCAATGATTGCAACTTCGATGACAAAGCTACTTCAAAAAGATGTTAGATTCGAGTGGACGGAGAGGTGCCAGAAGAGTTTCGATCAATTGAAAACTTTGTTGATTGAAGCCCCAGTGCTTGTTCAGCCAGAGTCGGGTAAAGAGTTTGTTATTTTCAGTGATGCATCCTTGAATGGTTTGGGTTGTGTTTTGATGCAGGAGGGTAAGGTTGTAGCCTACGCCTCGAGACAGTTAAAGCCACACGAAAAGAACTATCCGACGCACGATCTTGAATTGGCCACTATAGTTTTTGCTCTTAAGATATGCCGCCACTATCTATTCGGTGAAAAATGCCATGTCTATTCCGATCATAAAAGCCTAAAGTACTTAATGACTCAGAAGGATTTGAATCTGAGACAACGACGGTGGTTGGAATTATTAAAAGATTTCGAGCTTGTGATTGATTATCACCCGGGAAAGGCTAATGTAGTTGCTGATGCTTTAAGCCGAAAATCATTGTTTACTTTACGTGCGATGAATGCAGATATGGCTATGACTGACGATGGTATGATTATAGTAGAATTAAAAGCGAGACCGTTATTTGTTCAATAGCTTTGCGAAGCTCAAAGGGTTGATGATAATTTGATGGCAAAAAGGAAGCATTGTGGTTCGAATGCTGACTCAGAATTTCAGGTTGATGCTGAGGGATGTTTGCGGTTCAGAAACCGAATATGTGTACCAAAGGATCCTGAGTTGATTCGAATGATTTGTAATGAAGCTCATAATAGTAGATTATTTGTTCACCCGGGTAGCACGAAGATGTATGATGATTTGAAACAACATTACTGGTGGCAAGATATGAAACGAGATTTTTCAGATTTTGTTTCAAAATGTTTGATATGTCAGCAAGTAAAAGCCGAGCATCAGGTGCCATCGGGATTACTTCAGCCGATTATGATACCTGAGTGGAAATGGGATCGAGTCACGATGGATTTCTTATCTGGGTTACCGTTGACACCGATCAAGAAAGATGCAATCTGGGTTATTGTTGATAGATTGATGAAGTCGGCTCACTTTATTCCGGTCCGTACAAATTATTCGCTTGATAAGCTAGCTGAGTTGTACATTTCTCAAATTGTACGACTACACGGAGTACCTATTTCTATTGTTTCGGATAGAAATCCAAGGTTTACATCGTGGTTTTGGAAGAAACTGCAAGATGCATTAGGTACTAAATTACATTTTAGCACTGCTTTCCACCCTCAAACGGATGGTCAATCCGAGAGAATTATTCAAATACTTGAGGATATGTTGAGATGTTGTGTTCTTGAGTTCGAGAGTACGTGGGAACGATATTTATCTTTGATTGAATTTGCGTACAATAATAGTTTTCAATCGAGTATCAAAATGGCACCTTACGAAGCTTTATATGGTCGTAAATGTTGTACACCTTTGTATTGGACCGAGCTAAGTGAAAGCAAGATAAATGGGAACAGAAAGTAAAAGTGATCCGCGAAAGTTTGAAAGCAGCGTCAGACCGTCAGAAATTCTATGCGGATTTGAAACGTAAAGATATAGAATTTCGGATTGGTGACCGAGTATTTTTGAAAGTCTCACCGTAGAAGAAAATACTTAGATTTGGTCGCAAAGGAAAGCTCAGTCCGAGATTTATTGGGCCGTACGAGATTATTGAGCGTAATGGGCCGGTTGCGTACAGATTGATGTTGCCACTTGAGTTAGAAAAGATCCACAATGTTTTCCATGTTTCGATGCTTCGACGTTATAGATCCGATCCTTCTCATGTGGTTAATCCGTCAGAGATTGAGATTCATTTTGATTTGACCTATGAGGAAGAACCGATTCGTATTTTGGCTCGCGAAGTGAAAGAGTTGCGTAATAAGAAAATCTCGTTGGTGAAAGTGCTGTGGCATAAGCACGGGGTCGAGGAAGCAACTTGGGAGCTTGAGGATTCAATGAAAGAACGTTATCCTAACCTATTCACCGGTAAGATTTTCGGGGACAAAAATCCCTTAAGGGGGAGAGTTGTAACAGCCCGATTTTTTACTCTAGTCGGAATAGTAGTTTCGGGACCAAGAATCTGAGTCAGAAAAATATTTTAATATTATTTTCTATGCTCATTATGTGTGAATTGATGTGTGTGAAAATTTCGTATTAAAATTTGATTGTTTTGGTGCTTAATTTTAAAGAAAGGGCTTAATCGCATAAAAAGAAAATTTGGGGGTTAAATGCCTAAGTGTCAAATTGATGATGGTTTCTTAAATTGAGGTATAAATAGTGTAAATTGACCAAAATTCATCATAGTGACTGGTCATGATTTGCATGTAATAGTGATTGGAAATTTTTATTATATTTTATGTTATAATGTATTAATTTAATATATGTTAATATGCATAATTGAATAAAAGAAAAGAAATGAAAGAGAAAGTGTTCATCTTTCTCCATTGACCGAAACTAAGAGAAAAATAAAAGAAGAAAAGCTTCATGAGGTTCGACACTTTGGAGGCTTAATTGGGTAAATGATTTTGTTCGGTTTTTGATAATTTTTACGTTTTTGAGATTGTTGCTATGTGATTTAGCGAGCCCATGCTTGAATTTTTGAATTGGTTGTGTATTTTGTGAATTGCCATTGAAGAAAGCTAGTTGTTTTTGTGAGTTGATGATGAAATATTGATTATATGTGTTAGATTAACAAGTTTTGTCTTTGAATTTTTGATGAAATTGAGTAGTTAGGATTAAATTGCAAAAAATAATTTTTTTAGGGACTAAAATGTGAAATAAATGAATTGTATGAGCTTGTAATAAGATGATGAAGATTTGGCCCTAAAGAAGTGTGGTCAAATTTTTGAGTATTTTGTGTTTTGTGCAATAGGGACTAAATTGTAAAAATTTTAAATGTCAGGGGTAAAATAATAATTTTCCCATTTATGTGTTTTTGGATTAAATTGAATGAAAATATGTTTAAATGAGCTAAATTTGAAATTTATTAGATCAAGAACAAAAAGGATCGGGATTGGATCGGGGAAATGATAAGTTAATTGAATAGTCGGAAAACGAAGTCTGTCGATACTTGAGGTAAGTTTTTAAGCAATTGAGTTGCATTGAATTTATTTATAAAGATGTAAATTAATTTAAATGGAAGTATATATACATATATATATAAGGGATATTTCCGAATGTGGTAATGGTTTATGAAATGAATTAGTTGATTAGAAAATGAATATATATTGTTGGAGTTAAGTTTATATGTATATGTATGAATAAGGAACAAGTTTGGGAGATGCACTAATGTGCAAATTTAACTTCCGAGCACTAAGTGTGCGAATCTAATTTCCGAGCACTAAGTGTGTGAAATTGGACAAGGAGCACTAAGTGTGCGATTAATTTTTAAATCTTGGATTGAATTTTGGTAAGTTGATATTATGAGATGATATTAATTAAAATCAAGTAAGAGTGACAAATTAGTTTGGATGGATTGTATCAATTAATTTTATAGTTCAATTGATATAGGTTGACATGGAGTAATGCTTACAAAATCTCATTGATTTCTACATGAATTTTATATATTGTATTCGATCATGTGGAAGTTTGTATAAAGAGTTCATTTGATTAGTTTTAAATCTTTAATATGTGTTTTATATGGGTTTGAAGTGCAAGTATAAGTTTGGTAAGTAATATATATATATGCATGAAAAATCTATTATCGAAGGCATGGAAGTTCGGCCTTTGGGCTGTAAAATGAGAAAGTTTTCGAAAGGTGATATAAACTAAAGTCATGGTTATAAACCTTTGTTGTGATTATATTATTTTGACTTTGCTAGTATAGTGTTATAATGAATTGTTGTTGTGAAATTGCTTATAACTTACTAAGATATAATAGCTTACTGTGTGTGTTTATTTGTATGGTTTTATAGATTCTGAAGTCTAGTTACGAGCTCGGGGATCATCGTCAAAGTCTATCACACTATCAACTAACTTTGGTATTTTATAAGTAGTACTTCTTTTGAAACTATGGCATGTATAGGCTATGTCACTTTTGAGTTGATTTTGAATGGTGTATATATATGTATAAATGCCATGCGAAAATGGCTAAATCATGGTATTATGGTTTTTATATAGATTTGGTTATATTATTGTCTTAAATTGGAGTATAAATTCTAATGTGTTTATGCTTGGTGATTGGTTAAATGGCTTGATTTCTATGCTTGAGTTCGATTAAGTTTGATCATGATGCTTAAATTTGGGTATATTTGATTATGATATAACTTTGTTTGGTAACCATGTTTCATATCATGTATGTCGGGTATTTTGGTTAAATGTCTTGATTGGTTATGATATAAATCACTTATAAATTAGTTCATGATAATAAGTCTAATACATAGTATATATATATTATGATGTTTGGTTAAATATATATATATGAATCGGAAATGGTAAATGGTAAGCATAGTGTATCATTCGGCTTAAGCAATGAAGTAAATGGTGGATGCTTGTTTAAGTTATGGTATGTATTATATATTAGTTAAGTAATGTTATATCTTATGTGTATGGATTTGCTTTGATCTTTTCGTGTGATAAAAATCAGGTTATACTATGCATGTTTACATTCGGCCCATCTTAAATGTAGTAAATGTATTTGCCAAATATGCTAAAGAACAAATAGCAATGTGATGTGGATTACTAAGTTTAAAATACTCATGTATTAGTAAAATGCGTGGTAATTAGCTTATGAAAAATGTGTTTATTTATATACTCGATATATGTTATGCAATGATATATGATTGGATTAAATTTTAATATATCAATGAGATGAATATAGGTGTATTAAGGTTAAAAATTTGAATAGGTATAGTGTATTGATGTGGTTAATTTATAAAGCATGAGAGAAATGAATATTTGTTCTAAGCTGTGATTTGTTCGGTAATGCTTCTAATCCTAATCCGGCGACGGATACGGGTTAGGGGTGTTACATTTAATACCTGATGTCCTAGCCGTGTCAAGAACCTGAAGAGTGACTGTTTCGTCACTTACACGAAATGTAAGCTCACATGGTAGTTTATTTAGTAGAATTGCTGGGCACACTGCGTTTAGCTACACATTCAACGTATCGTCAAACTTCCGTTTGTTTTTCAAAAACTCTTTTGAAAATTTCCTTGAATCTGGCATATGCAAAAAAGCTTCAAGAAACGACAAGTTAATATGTAATTTCTTTGGAAGTTTAAGAAATTTACCGAATTGTTCCTCTATGTGGTCTTTCTTTATCGCATTGGGTAAGGCACACGAGGTTGGTACTCTCTAATTACTGGGTTTGGTTTATCATGGCTTACCTCAACCTTACCTTCCTCTACCACATTCTCTTGTTTCAATTTTGGTTCATCTAACCCTTCACTATCGTAAGCAGTTATTGCTTGAGGTTGCTCTCTTGGGTTAGTTTCGGTGTTGCTAGACAAGATACCTTTTGGTCTTGAGATCAGCTTAGCAAGCTGACCTATTTGATTCTCGATCCCTTGAATCGACGCTTGCTGATTTTTAAGCGCTGTTTCGGTGTTTTGGAAGCGTGTTTCTGACACCGAGATAAATTCCGTTAGCATCTCCTCAAGGTTCGGCTTCTTTTCCGGCTGGTAAGGTGGTTGTTGAAAACCTGGAGGATGTTGCGGTCTTTGATTACCTTGACCACCCCACGAGAAATTGGGATAGTACCTCCAACCTGCATTATATGTGTTACTATAAAGATTATTTTGAGGTCTAGAATAGTTACCCATATAGTTGACTTGTTCGTTCTCTGTGCTAGGGTTGTAGGATAGATATTCTGTGTTGTTCACCCTTCCTCCATTTGTATCGTATTGTATTACCGGATGTACCTGCGTAGAACCATACAAACCATCAATTTTTTTATTTAAAAGTTCTACCTGATTTGATAGCATGGTTACTGCGTCGAGGTTGAAAACACTGGCGGCTTTATTAGGCATTGTTCTCATGTCTTGCCACTGATAATTATTTAGTGACATCTCTTCGGTTTCTGTAAGCGGTATGTTTTATTTCACTGTCAAAAATTAAGGGTCCTGTCGGGTTCCTTCTAGTCATAAACTAGAGGTACCTGCTAGGAACAAATAAAAGAAAGAATATTAGCAAAGTTAAAAACAAAATAAAAGTAAATTGCAAAAAATAAAAATGGCTAAAGTAATAAAAATTGAGCGTTCTTAATATTTTAGTTCCCCGGAAATGGCGCCAAAAACTTGATCGTAGTTGTCGATAGTCTTAATATTTATATAATGAATGATCTAGCCTAGAAACTAACTATCACCACGATTGAGGCAAATGCACCTATCGAACAGTAGTATAGCTTAGTGGCAAGACAGGATTGTCGAACCCAAAGGAATCAAAAGTACTAATACTGACTTTCTTATTATTATTTAGCCTAAGAATTAAGGGAATTGTTATTCATTCTAAAATTAACTAACTACTAAGCTAAAGACGCTAAGACGAAGAGAAAGAATTGGGAAAATACTTGTGGGAAAAACCAATTGATTAAGACAATACCCGAGGAAGAATCCATCTAGACTTCACTTATTATTTAACTCTGAACCAGACGATTTATTCACTTGACTTGATCCGTAGGATTCCCTAATTTATATTAATACCTCTCTCGAGGCTACTAACGTCTAACCCTAGGTTGATTAATTGAAATCTCTTTCTAATTAAAACCACTAGGATTGTATTAACTCGATCTATGGACTCCCATATTAGGTTTGACCCTAATTCGGCAGATTTTCGTCATCCTATATCTAGGGTTGTGATCAACTCCGCTTAACTATGCTAGATCTACTCTTAAATAGGGAATATTCCTCCACTGCCTAAGCACATCAATACTTGAATCAATATCCTGAAATATCAAAACAAGAATTAAGAACACATAATTAAGAACAAATCAAGTATTTATCATATAGTTCAGAAAACAATAACAAGATCCATCTTAGGTTTCATCCCCCTCAGGTATCTGAGGGGTTTAGTTCATAATCATAAAAGAATACATGTCAAAAGAAAATATAAAACAAAACATAAGAAAACCCTAAAACCCCCTGAAGGAATTGAAAGAGAGATCCGCCGTCTTGAGTATGATTTCGGCTTCTTGAGATGAATCAACTGGCTTTCTTCGAGTAAATCCCACAATTCTGACCTCTCTGGCTTTGCTCCTTGGCTTAGCTGGATGCCCCCCTCAAGGTTGGCCTTTAGGGTGTTTATATAGGCTTTTGGAGTGTCTTTCTTTGCCTCTAAGTACCCTATTCCGAGTGAAATTCCTCTTTGTCACGGCAGGGACACGCCCGTGCAACACGCCCGTGTTGATTTCTTACTTTTGCCCATTTGGTCCGTTTTTAGCCCGTTTCGTGTTCTTTTCATCCTCCGATGCTCTCTTAAGTATAAAACATGAAATAAAAGGATTAGAAGTGTAACACCCCAAACTCGGACAAGACACCATGTCCGAATCTGGTATGTTACGGGGAAAACGTCTTTGAGTGATCAGATTTTTTTTCTCGTTTGAAAGCGGGGTGAAAACATGGTGGATTTGGGGAAATTGGAGTAGGTTTGTTTTGATTAGATTTTGAAAACTTATCCAAAGTATATAGTTAAAAAAAACGAGTTGATTTCATTTAGCATTTCCAATAGTTCCTTAGTGCTATTTTGAAACCTTTCTGACTTAGTCGAATATCGAGTTTGGTTTGAAAATCGTTTGAGTTTACTCTATAGCAAAGCATAGTGAGATACCCGATGGTATGTTTTAAAACACATTGCGTTATCGTTTTGAAAACATTATCTTACCAAATTTTTAGTAAAATTTCATACCAAGTTATTTGTTAAGCAGGTTGAGAATCTAATTAAAACATAACCATCATAAAACATAATTTAAAGGCCTTTTACAAATCCAAATTAAATCTCAAATAAAAATAAATAAGCTAAAGTACCCAAAGTGAATAGTCTGAGCAAGACTTTTATTAAAGCATGGCATGTGCACCCCGAGTCCATCCCGGCTCCATGTCTGCGTCTACGAGTCACCTGAAATGTCAAAGGAGAGGGTGAGTCGAATGACTCAGATGCATAAATCCGCTCCCGATGAAACAACATGCTAACACACATCATACATAGCAACATGATTAATGCAACCCAATCCTAACCATCCGTATCTCCTTTTTCTACCCCGTGTGGTACCAAACCACCGGTGGTGCCAAACCACCGGGTGACATATAGTCACAATGTGTTACCAAAACACCGGTGTCCCAAAGACACAATGTGCTACCCAAGCACTCGGTGACCGTAGTCACGATAATCGAATGATGGGGCCCAACCCATCGTGTGATACCCAATCACTAGCGACGATCCCATATCTCATGTGGGGCCAACCCACGGTGGTGTTAACCACGGGGACAAGTCGCAATGAGGTGCCCAACCTCTGGTGTCCCAAAGACACAAACGTGCTACCAAAGCACCGGTGACCGTAGTCATAATAATCGAATGATGGGGCCAACCCATCGTGTGATACCCAATCACTAGCGAGACGATCCCATATCTCAAAGTGGGGCCAACCCACGGTGGTGTTAACCACGAGGGACAAGTCGCAATGAGGTGCCCAACCTCTGGTGTCCCAAAGACACAAATGTGCTACCAAAGCACTTGGTGACCCAAAGTCACAAAGTGTGTTACCAAAACACCGGTGCTCGTCGGCACAAAATATCACCGCTTGCTCCTCTACTCATATCACCCATCAACAAACCAACTCATGTAATCATGCATATCATACAAATTATGCATATCATGCTAATATGTTTGACTCATGCCCCATATCACATACATACATAGTCATGATACCATATAGATCATCGGTAATCTAGTAACAATCTTGACTTACTCCGATATCGTACATACCCCGTTTGGGTATCAATAATCCATCATCTTGTCATGATTTTAATAGGCAAACAGGTTTAATAACAATATCACTAAGTATGGGTGTGTTAGTTACACACCCAGTAATTACGAGCCTAAAGATCCCAATGAAACGATCTAAATCCCTCGAGTATCAAGCTCCTACACTCGGCCAACACATAGGGGTTAGGCATCTATAACATTCGGCGATGTCGGATAACACAAGAGGGTTAACACTTAAACCTCTTACCTTGCGGATGGTTTGGTTTCCTACCAAACTCGAACCAACAATGGTTCCCTTACCAATCGGCCACCCTCTAACAAATGACAACGGTTAATCCTTTAATAACTTGACTTAATGAAAACTAAAAGAATATACAAAAAGAACTCGTTCTTACCACCACTTACCAACAGCTTAACAGAAAGAGAAGGCTTCTCTTGATTGTATCCCAAAATCCAAATGTCCTATAATAAAATCGATTAAACACAAGAGATTAACACCCTTCACCCAATGCCGAAATCGGCCCTTAATCAAACCCAAATCGATAGAAGACAAGGGAGAGGAGGAATGGCCATTCGGCCAAGCACTTACCCAACACCAACCAATATTCGGCCAACAACCACCAGGAGAGGGGATAGATTCGGTCAACACTTAGAAAAAAAATAAGAAAAGAATTCGGCTTTACACAAAGGGAGAAATACAAGAGAAAGATGAAAAGAGAGGGGTTGATATTTGGCCAACAATAGAAATGGGAAAAGAAGAAGAACAAGAAAGTACTTTCGGTTCTTAAAAGAAGAAGAAATGAAGAAAAGTTTTAGGGGATAACTTTCTGGCTATCAAAGTGTTAATAGGAGAAAGAAAATATGAGAACACTAGGGTAATGGTTTCGGCTCAACACAAATGAAAAGGAAGAAAGATGGAAGGGCATTCACTATCAACAATATTGAAAGAACACACAAAACCAATTTTGGCAAGCTTTAGGGAGGTTTGATCTTTCGGTTTCAGGAAGAAAGATGGAGGAATTCTCTTGGAAAACAAATTCGGCTAGCTAACAAAAGAGAGGATTTATTTTTTTGCTTGACACAAAGTGACCGAATATGCACTAAAATTCAAAAATGAATTTCGGCACTCCCATATCCCCTTGCCAAACCGCCCTCTCTCCACACACACCCCAACATTCGGCCACTACCCATATTTGCTCACAACCATCCATTCAAAACACTTTGAACAAGTCTCCTTCCTAAATTCACTCTCCACCCATCATTTGAACACTTTGACCTAGTCCATGGCAGAGTTTGAACTGCCTACAAACTCTCCCTTCCTAGGCGTCAAAAAGAAAGCCAAAAGGTGGCCACTCCGCAGCTTGAACACAAGATCTCTCCCCCCTGCAAGTGACGCCAATCCAAGCTCTTAGTGGCGCCTAGCTTGCCACTCCACCAGCTCCTTTCTTGTTCAACAAAACACCAAATAAAACTCTTATACCCTAGGTCCAATAGCTCCCCTGACTTAACACCCAAAAATCAAAATTTTCCTACCTACCCAGGCACACTCCTAACCCACAATTAAGCCCCTAAAACACCGAAATAGCAACACAGCACACTAAACACATGCAAAAACATGCAACAACAAAATAGCCCCTAACCCGGGATATTACAGTTCTACCCCCTTAAAATAATTTCGACCTCGAAATTACCTGATCAAAAGAGTTGCGGGTATTGCTGTCTCATCATATCCTCGGGTTCCCACGTAGCTTCTTCTACGCCATGATTCCGCCAAAGAACCTTAACCAAAGGCACAGACTTCTTACGCAGAACCTTCACATCTCGATCAAGAATCTGCACAGGTTCCTCTTCCATGGTCAAATCTGGATTTACCTCGATCTCTTCCACTGCTACCACATGCGACGGATCTGAACGATACCTCCGAAGCATCGAAACATGAAAAACATCGTGAATCTGACTAAGCTCTGCTGGCAACTCAAGCTGATACGCCACTGGTCCAACTCGTCTCAGTACCTTATACGGCCTAATAAACCTCGGACTTAGCTTGCCTTTCTTCCCGAACCTCAACACCTTCTTCCAAGGCGAGACCTTGGGAAAACTCGATCCCCACAAAGAAACTCTATATCTCTTCGCTTAAGATCGGCGCCAAGACTTCTGCCGTCCGAAGCTTCCTTCAATCTAGATGAATCAACTTAACCTTGTCTTGGTCTCAAAGAACCAACTCGGGTCCCAACAACCGGCGTTCACCTAACTCCGTCCAACACGTAGGTGGCGACACTTCCTACCATACAACGCCTCATACGGTGCCATCCACGATGCTCGCTTGGTAATCGTTGTTGTAGGCAAACTCAGACTAATGGTAGAAACTCCTCCCAACCACCTCTCTGAAATCCAAGATACAACCTCTCGGCATATCCTCTAAGACACGAATAACCCTTTACGATTGACCGTCGATTTGCGGGTGAAAAGCCGTCTTTGAAATCCAAACGAGTACCCAGAGCTCGATGCGGTGCTTTCCGAACCTTGACGTGAATCGGGATCCCTATCCGAGATTATCGAAACCGGCACGCCGTGCAACCTCACTATCTCGACACATCTCTTCTTAGCTAGCTTACGAAGTGAGTAGTCAACCCTCACCGGAATAAAGTGAGTGATTTAGTCGATCGATCCACCACTACCCAAATCAATCCTTCTTGCTTGGCGTAAGCGGTAACCCACCGACGAAATCCATGGTTATCCTTTCCCACTTCCACCGAGGAATCTTCACAGTGAAGCAACCCCGACGCAAGCGATGTTCAACGCCTTGACTGTGACAAGTCGGACACTTCCCAACAAACTCTGTCACCTCTTTCTTCAAGCCGAGCCACCAAAATCGCTCTCTAAGATCCCTATACATCTTGCTACCTCCAGGATGCATAGCATAAGGATCTTTGCTATGTGCGCCTGAAGAATCTTTTGCCTTTGCTCAACATTTTTAGGCATACAAGCCTTACCCTGAAAACACAGAACCTCGTCACTAGACAGGCTGTAACCATCCACACCACCATTCTGCACTTGCAACCTTCGCGCACTTAGAACCACATCCTCTAACTGTTTCTCTCTGATCTGCTCAACCAAAGTAGGCTTAACCTGCAACTCTGCCAGAATACTCCCATCGTCATACAAACTCAAGTGGGCAAACAATGCTCTTAACTCCGAAACAACCTTACGGCTCAACGCGTCTGCCACCACGTTAGCCTTGCCCGGATGATACTCAATCGAACAGTCATAATCTTTCAGCAACTCAACCCATCTGCGCTGCCTCAAATTCAAATCCTTCGAGTCGATAGATACTTGGACTCTTATGATCTGTGTAGACTATCGATCTTTCCCCGTATAAGTAGTGCCTCCAAATCTTTAAGGCGAAGACCACAGCCGCTAGCTCCAAATCGTGCGTCGGATAGTTGACCTCATGTGGCCTCAGCTGCCGAGAAGCGTAAGCCACAACCTTACCTTCTTGCATCAGCACACAACCCAAGCCCGTATGTGATGCATCGCAATAGACTGTGTACTCCTTACCAGCCTCAGGTTGAATTAGAACCGGAGCCTCAGTCAAAATCTTCTTTAACTTATCGAAGCTTTCCTGCTGTTTCTCAGTCCATACAAACGGAACTTCTTTCCTCAGCAACTTGGTCATCGGCGCTGCTATCAACGAGAAACCCTCAACAAACCTTCGGTAGTATCCGGCCAAACCCAGAAAACTCCGAATCTCGACCAGCGACCTAGGCGGCTTCCAATCCAAAATCGCCTCAATCTTACGAGGATCCACTCGAATCCCCTCACCACACTACATGACCCAAGAAAGTCACTTCTCTAAGCCGAACTCGCACTTCTCGAACTTAGCATAGAGCCGCTTTTCCTCAAAATCGCAACACCACTGCAAATGCTTATCATGCTCTTCCTCCGTCGCCCTTGAGTACACTAAGATGTCGTCTATGAAAACCACGACCAGGCCCGATCCAGATACTACCAAAACACCCTATTCATCATATCCATAAACGCCACTGCCGGTGCGTTAGTCAACCCGAATGGCATTACCGAGAATTCGTAGTGCCCATACCGAAGTCTCAAACGCGCTGTTTTATGGATATCGACCCTCCTTAACTCTTAATCGGTGATACCCGGATCTCAAGTCGATCTTGAAAATACCGCAGCCCCCTTCAAATGATCAAACAAATCGTCTATCCGTGGCAGCGGATACTTGTTTTTAATCGTCGGCTTATTCAATCTGGCGGTAGTCTATACACATCCGCATCGTGCCATCTTTCTTCTTGACAAAGAGTACCGCGCGCCCCATGGCGAAACACTTGGCTTTGATGAAACCTCGATCCAATAACTCCTGGATCTCGAGCCTTAAGCTCCACCAATTCCTTTGGCGCCATCCTATACTGAGCAATAGACACCGGGCGCGATTCGGGTAATAGATCTATTCCGAACTCTACCTCGCGATCGGCGGCAAACCCTAAGCTCCTCGGGAAAAACATCAGCAAACTCCTTAACAGTGCGAACCTTCTCCACAGCCCGACTCTTTAGCCTCCAAGGCATACACATGAACCACATACGCTTCACGACCTTTCCTGACCATCTTCTGCGCGCTTCGAGCGGATACCACATTTGATAAGTAATCTCTCCTATTACCTATCATAGCCACCTCTTCACCCTCAACCGTCTTAAGAACCATGCGCTTGGCGCGCAATCCAACCTCGCCTGGTACTTGACCAACCAATCCATCCCAAGAATCGGATCGAACTCCCCAAACGGCGGCTCCATCGGATCGGAAATGAACACTACCCCTTGGAGTTCTAAGGGTACCTCTCTAAACAGCTTTTATCTACTACTACAGAGTGACCTAGAGGGCTAATCACGGTCATCTTCCTAGAAGATATCTCGAGCCTAAATCCATGGTCTCTACTATACTCATCGGCAACATAAGAGTGCGTTGAACCCACATCAATCAAAGCGGTATAAGGAGAACCAAAAATCAAAAACGTCACGGTTATGACGTCCGGTCGTCGCCCTCCTCTCGGCGCCTCGCGGCATACACTAATCCAGGCGCATCTAGCATCGAACTACTCGCACCTCTGCCGCGGTGCTCCACGGCCCCGATCGAACCATTACCACCTCTGCCATTACCACGGCCCCTCTGCGGTGGCGGTCCACTACCTCTGAACGATTACGGCCACGACTCTCGGGCCCGAATCTGGCCAACCTACGCGACGGTCCCTCACACGGTGCTCAGAGAACCACACTCGAGCGACCCTTTCCTCCAGTCCGGCAAGAACCACCCCAATGAGATTTCCCACACCGATCACATCTGCGGCGGTCCACGCCTGGCGACAACAAACCTAGCGGTGATTTGGCCCACTCGGTCTAGCCCTCTTCTGCGGATTACCTGGCGACCCGGAGGACCCAAAGCTCCTCTTATGCCTATTTCGGTCCATACCTGCCTCACCGACTCCTTAACACCCTCGGCCACCTTAGCCTTCTCAACTAAGACAACAAACTCGCGCTCTGGCGAGGAGCAATCAGCGACCTCAAGTCGTCTCGCGAGACCATCCTCGAAGCGAACACACCTCTCATGCTCATGGCCACAATGCCTCGGCATACCTACTCACCCGGGAACTCGGCCTCGTACTCGACAACAGCATTTACTCCCCAGAACAAGCCTCGAAAATGCCTTCCGCTGAGTCAATATAACTAGCTCCGATGTATTTCTTTTGATATGCACGCCACGAAATAATCCCATGTCGGATCCTCTGCTTTGCCACAACTGTCCCGAACCGTGAGCCACCACCGATATGACTCATCCCGGAGAAGCGATCGATGCCCTTCACTTCTCTTGGTTTGTCAAGTCCGGATCGTCCATGATCCGCTCGATTGCCTCTAACCAATTATTCGGCGATCTTTGGAGCAACACGAAACACCTCGGAAGAATTCGGCCCCATTTGCCCGAAGTCGCTCGAATGCAATTTCCTAACTCCTGCGTTACCACCAACACAGCTACTCTTTCCAACACTCGCGGCATCGCTGTGACCGCACGGCGTCGTCCCGGTCGATCTTGGAACTCACCACCTCCACCGGTGGCGAACCGGTATCTCATTTTCTGAACCCTGACCAGATCCTACGGGCTCAGAAACTGTCATCCTACCACGACCTCGTCCACGACCACGTCCACCTCTAGCGCTCATGACTAAACTTCCTACGTATCTGATTAAGAATTTTATGCATCAGTATTTATTCCACTTGTTTAAAAGCAAGTCTTATGAATATTTTAAGAGGATTTGTTCTCGCGAGTTCACAGAATCCTATCAGTTTCAATCTCTAAAGTAGTATACTATTGCTATTCATCAAATCATATCACATCCAAACAATTCACAAGCAATAGTACGGGGTACTTACCTGGGCGAACTGGTGCCGGAGACTCGGTGCCATGCCTTTCAAACCATACTTTGAGAATAAAAACTAACAAAACAACCTTTTGAAAACATTTTTGGGCCTCAGGCCCACAGCCGAGCCTTTGAACTTGGCTCTGATACCACAATTGTAACACCCCAAACTCGGACAAGACACCACGTCCGAATCTGGTATGTTACGGGGAAAACGTCTTTGAGTGATCAGATTTTTTTTCTCGTTTGAAAGCGGGGTGAAAACATGGTGGATTTGGGGAAATTGGAGTAGGTTTGTTTTGATTAGATTTTGAAAACTTATCCAAAGTATATAGTTAAAAAAAACGAGTTGATTTCATTTAGCATTTCCAATAGTTCCTTAGTGCTATTTTGAAACCTTTCTGACTTAGTCGAATATCGAGTTTGGTTTGAAAATCGTTTGAGTTTACTCTATAGCAAAGCATAGTGAGATACCTGATGGTATGTTTTAAAACACATTACGTTATCGTTTTGAAAACATTATCTTACCAAATTTTTAGTAAAATTTCATACCAAGTTATTTGTTAAGCAGGTTGAGAATCTAATTAAAACATAACCATCATAAAACATAATTTAAAGGCCTTTTACAAATCCAAATTAAATCTCAAATAAAAATAAATAAGCTAAAGTACCCAAAGTGAATAGTCTGAGCAAGACTTTTATTAAAGCATGGCATGTGCACCCAGAGTCCATCCCTACTCCATGTCCGCGTCTACGAGTCACCTGAAATGTCAAAGGAGAGGGTGAGTCGAATGACTCAGTGCATAAATCCCGCTCCCGATGAAACAACATGCTAACACACATCATACATAGCAACATGATTAATGCAACCCAATCCTAACCATCCGTATCTCCTTTTCTACCCCGTGTGTACCAAACCACCGGTGGTGCCAAACCACCGGTGACATATAGTCACAATGTGTTACCAAAACACTGGTGTCCCAAAGACACAATGTGCTACCCAAGCAACGGTGACCGTAGTCACGATAATCGAATGATGGGGCCAACCCATCGTGTGATACCCAATCACTAGTAGACGATCCCATATCTCATGTGGGGCCAACCCCGCGGTGGTGTTAACCACGGGGACAAGTCGCAATGAGGTGCCCAACCTCTCCGTGTCCCAAAGACACAAACGTGCTACCAAAGCACCGGTGACCGTAGTCACAATAATCGAATGATGGGGCCAACCCATCGTGTGATACCCAATCACTAGCGACGATCCCATATCTCAAAGTGGGGCCAACCCACGGTGGTGTTAACCACGGGGACAAGTCGCAATGAGGTGCCCAACCTCCGGTGTCCCAAAGACACAAATGTGCTACCAAAGCACCGGTGACCCAAAGTCACAAAGTGTGTTACCAAAACAACGGTGCTCACAAAGGCACAAAATATCACTTTGCTCCTTCTACTCATATCACCCATCAACAAACCAACTCATGTAATCATGCATATCATACAAATTATGCATATCATGCTAATATGTTTGACTCATGCCCCATATCACATACATACATAGTCATGATACCATATAGATCATCAGTAATCTAGTAACAATACTGACTTACCCGGATACGTACACATACCCCGTTTGGGTATCCAATAATCCATCATACTGTCATGATTTTAATAGGCAAACAGGTTTAATAACAATATCACTAAGTATGGGTGTGTTAGTTACACACCTGGTAATTACGAGCCTAAAGATCCCAACGAAACGATCTAAATCCCTCGAGTATCAAGCTCCTACACTCGGCCAACACATAGGGGTTAGGCATCTATAACATTCGGCGATATCAGATAACACAAGAGGGTTAACACTTAAACCCTTACCTTGCAGATGGTTTGGTTTCCTACCAAACTCGAACCAACAATGGTTCCCTTACCAATCGGCCACCCTCTAACAAATGACAACGGTTAATCCTTTAATAACTTGACTTAATGAAAACTAAAAGAATATACAAAAGAACTCGTTCTTACCACCACTTACCAACGACTTAACGAGAAAGAGAAGGCTTCTCTTGATTGTATCCCAAAATCCAAATGTCCTATAATAAAATCGATTAAACACAAGAGATTAACACCCTTCACCCAATGCCGAAATCGGCCCTTAATCAAACCCAAATCGATAGAAGACAAGGGAGAGGAGGAATGGCCATTCGGCCAAGCACTTACCCAACACCAACCAATATTCGGCCAACAACCACCAGGAGAGGGGATTGATTCGGTCAACACTTAGAAAAAAATAAGAAAAGAATTCGGCTTTACACAAAGGGAGAAATACAAGAGAAAGATGAAAAGAGAGGGGTTGATATTTGGCCAACAATAGAAATGGGAAAAGAAGAAGAACAAGAAAGTACTTTCGGTTCTTAAAAGAAGAAGAAATGAAGAAAAAGTTTTGAGGATAACTTTCGGCTATCAAAGTGTTAATAGGAGAAAGAAAATATGAGAACACTAGGGTAATGGTTTCGGCTCAACACAAATGAAAAGGAAGAAAGATGGAAGGGCATTCAGCTATCAACAATATTGAAAGAACACACAAAACCAATTTTGGCAAGCTTTAGGAGGGTTTGATCTTTCGGTTTCGGGAAGAAAGATGGAGGAATTCTCTTGGAAAACAAATTCGGCTAGCTAACAAAAGAGAGGATTTATTTTTTTGCTTGACACAAAGTGACCGAATATGCACTAAAATTCAAAAATGAATTTCGGCACTCCCATATCCCCTTGCCAAAACCGCCACTCTCTCCACACACACCCAACATTCGGCCACTACCCATATTTGCTCACAACCATCCATTCAAAACACTTTGAACAAGTCTCCTTCCTAAATTCACTCTCCACCCATCATTTGAACACTTTGACCTAGTCCATGGCGAGTTTGAGCGCCTACAAACTCTCCCTTCCTAGGCATCAAAAGAAAGCCAAAAGGTGGCCACTCCGCATGACTTGAACACAAGATCTCTCCCCCCAGCAAGTGACGCCAATCCAAGCTCTTAGTGGCGCCTAGCTTGCCACTCCACCAGCTCCTTTCTTGTTCAACAAAACACCAAATAAAACTCTTATACCCTAGGTCCAACAGCTCCCCTGACTTAACACCCAAAAATCAAAATTTTCCTACCTACCCAGGCACACTCCTAACCCACAATTAAGCCCCTAAAACACCGAAATAGCAACACAGCACACTAAACACATGCAAAAACATGCAACAACAAAATAGCCCCTAACCCGGGATATTACAAGGAGCATCAAGTTTTACAATTCAAGGGATAAATCATCCAAAAAGTATGCTAAATGTGGGATTAAAATATGTATATATTACGGTTTATCAGTACGGGTGGAGTGCAGGGTTGGATTTGGGATGGGTGCATTGCATTCATGTGATATTGATATGATACGAGGTCATTGTGGGCTAAGGCCCAAGACCACCGATTTTGATAGGGCCTAGGCCCAACGTGATAATTGTATGTTGATTTGATTACCAAGGGTCGTACACACTGAGTTTTGAAACTCACACCCATTTTATTTAATGTTTCCGGTAACCCTCAGTAGACGGCTCGATGTGGAGGAGGACTCGGAGGTGGCCACACTACAAGCTACTTAGAAGTTTTTCTTTATTTGTTTCGAATAACTCTATTTTAATTACTTTATTTTCATTGGGATGTAATAAGGCCATGTACCTCCAATTTGATTTTGCATTTGGGTTTTAATTATTGTTCGACTGTTTAATCATTCAACTTAAATAATTTTTTTTTAAATCTTAAACTTAAGCAAAGTCGTTTTGGAATTGTTCTTTTTAACTTTTCTTTAGAAGGGTTTCAATGAAAAAAAGGTTTTCGCTAAAACACTTCAATATGGCACGCCAGATTCGGGCCTAACTTCTGGGCTGGGTTTGGGGTGTTACATGTAACACCCCTAACCCGTATTCCTTGCCAGAATAGGGTTACGGAGCATTACCGGACATATTACACAATTGAACATACATTTCTCATACATTTCTCATACATAATCAATCACATTATCCCTAATACGAGCTTATGAGGCCCAAATCGTGCATTAGAAGTGGTTCGGGACTAAACTGATATCTCAAGAAAATTTTGAAACACTTAGAAAATTTTACAAAATACAGGGGACACACGCCCATGTGGCCCGGCCGTGTGTCTCACACGGCCAAACACACGCCCGTGTCACTGGCCGTGTGGACATTCAAATTGGGATCACATGGTCATGTCCCAGGCTGTGTCCGACCCCGTGTAGCTCTCTGACTTGGGTCACACTGCCAACCACACGCCTGTGTGACCAGCCCGTGTGCCCTTCGAAATGGCCTCACACGCCCGTGTGCCAGGCCGTGTGCTAGACCATGCCAAACCTATAGGATATACTAACTTATGCCACATGTCCAAGTCACACGCCCGTGTGGAGCATACTGACTTGGTTTCTAATTAAACACCAGGGGACACACGGCCGTGTCACCTGACCGTGTGTCACACACGACTGAGACACACGCCCGTGTCTCTGCTCATGTGGACAAAAATAGGCTACTTACCAAGCCATCTTTCTCACCCAATTATTCAATCACCTACACAAACCAAGTAGCATTTAACCACAACTTCAAATGGCATTTAAACTAATCTAAACCAAGTTCGATTCATGCTAAATAAATACCAACAACTACAAAGCACACAAGTACCACAATATGCTATTCAATTTCATACCAATTTCACATTCTCAAATCACCTAAATAGTCACTTTCAATTATAAATAATTTTGCCTAAAACCACAAGCATATCAACTTCCAATTTCTACCATTTGGCATCCATAATGCAAATTCACAATAAGCATGTAAATGGCAATTATCAACCATACCACAAAAGGCTATTTGCAAAAATATATACATCACCAAGTATACCAAAAATAAGCCAAGTCTCATGGCTATACACATAACAACCATTCATTATTTACATGTCAATTCAAATGGCTAAGTCCATTACTCACATATACCAAAATGACCAACTCCTATACATGCCATATAACCAAAACATAATTTCCAAAAGTACCAAAGTGAAAGTTTGATAGTGTGATGCAAATCTCTGACGACTCCCAATCCGAGCTAGCTTCGATGAACACTATAAAACATGGAAAAGTAAACAGAGTAAGCTATAAAGCTTAGTAAGCTCGTATAGTTAATAAGTAAAGCTCACCATTCATTCACAAGTCAAGTAGTATGAACATAATATACTACAAAGTCATTAAATCATAAGATTAACAAATATTCAATCACATGAGTAATCATGAATTCACACTTTTCATAGGTTCAATGCTCATATAGTTTCTGCACATATCCGTACTGATACGTATCTATATATCACCTTTTCATATCTTCGATATACCCGTTGAACCATTTGGAATACTATCAGATACTCAGGAATCTCGCACCCTAAGTGCCAATACATAGCCGAAGCTATCTTAATCTTGTATCTCATAAAATGCTCACTCTCGAGCTATCAACGGGTCTGCTCACACAAGCTGACGGTCATGACATAGCTACATGGTGCTGCTCACACAAGCTGACGAGAATCCACAACACATGCCGGATAACTCAGCCACCAGTAGGACGTACGGACTAGCAACCAAATCACATAACCCCTAATGACATGTCATTCGTATCCTAATCTATTTCTAAGGTTCAATCGGGATTTCACATTTGCCAAATCATTGTCGAACATATCCGCAAGGTCATATTCACAAATAATTCAATAATAAAGCATTTAAAACACAATTATATTAATGCTTATTAACATACGGACTTACCTCGATTCACAAAAACGACGGAATGAATCGATTAATCCAACACTTTGTTTTTCCCTCGATCTAGATCCAAACTTCGTTTTTCTTGATCTAAATAATATCAAAATTAGCTTATTTAATAATCATTTTATTCAATTTAGCCCAAAATGTATCTTAAGGCAACTTTACACTTTTGCCCCTAATATTTCAACATTTTTACAATTTAGTCCTTAGCTTATAAAAATAAAAATTCATGCAATTAAATCCCTAGCCATGCTAGCCGAATTTATCTTATTACCATAGCAGCCCATATTTTTCATTTATTTCACATTTCTACCACAACATTTCCACATTTCTTAATTTAATCCCTAATTAACAATTTTACCAAAAAATCACTTTACAAATGTTATTTATCTAACAACAAGCATACATTTTCTATCATCAAACATAAAAATACACCTATATTCATCAATGGAAAACCCTAAACCTTTAACATTTTTGCAAATTCGTCCCTGGGCTAGCTAGATTAAGCTGCAACGATCTCAAAAACATATAAATCATTAAAAATGGGACAAAAATCATACCTAAATGGAAAATGGAAGCTTGGCTGAATATTGAAGATTAATAATGGCTTCTTTACACCCTAGTTTCAGTTGGAGAAGATGATAAGAGAATATAAAATTGTTTTGTTTTATTTATTTAACCTTTATTTACTAAATACCAAAATTAACATTTAAAATTATCAAAAATTTCAAAATTACCAAGATATTATCATCCACTAACATATTAATGTGATAATTACCACATAAGGACCTCCACTTTAAGGTTCCATAGCTATTAGACACCTTTAGCTAATAGAACTCAAGTTTTACACTTTATGCGATTTAGTCCTTTTTATCAAATTGAGCATTCAAACGATAAAATTTCTTAACAAAATTTTCACAAAATATTACTATCATGCTGTAGACATTAAAATAATAATAAAATAATTATTTTGACCTCAAATTTGTGGTCCCAAAACCACTATTCTGATTTGTCTAAAAATGGGCTGTTACAATAGTTGTTGAATAGTCAAATTGGTATATTTGAGTATGATTGGTATGTGAACGTTGTGGTAAATGTTGGTATAGAATTAGTTCAAATGGTTGGTTGAGTTTTTGCTAAACTTAGCAAATGTATAATCAAGTTTGATTGTTGTGATTGAGGTACTTTTTTGGTATATTGGTTGTATGGTTAAATACTATGATGATCTAGCTTGAATATGCATGTGTTAGGTACAATTTGGATGCATGAATATAGGTGCATTTGGCTTGTGTAAGTGGCTAAGTTTTGGGTGAGGAAAATGGCTTAAAAATGGCCAATTTTTCTTCCACACAGCCTAAGACACGGGCGTCTGTCTCAGCCGTGTTTCCCCTGTACGTTTTTAAAGGTTGCATTTTGAGAGTTACACGGCCTGACACATAAGCGTGTGGCTTGGCCGTATGACCCAAGTTAAAGAGTTACACGGGCACGGACAAGGGCTAGGAAACAGTCTTCTGTCCCTACTTCGAATGCCCACATGGCCTGAGACACAGGCGTGTCTCAATCGTGTGAGTCACACAGCCTGGCCACACAGGCGTGTGACCCCTGTAGTATGTAAAATTTTCAAATTTTCCCTAAAAATTCTTTACGTTTTTAATTTATTCCTGATTCATTTCTAATGTGTTTTTAGGGCCTCGAGGGCTCATATAAGGGACTATATGTATGAGATTGATTGATTTTTCTATGAATGATGCTATGATTTAAATCTTTTGAATATTTGTTTATTTTGAGTTGTAAACTTCTAGGAATGCCCCGTAACCCTATTCTGACAATGGATACGAGTTAGGGGTGTTACATCTATAGGTATCAGAGTTATGGTTTAGTCAGTTCTCGGACTGAACATAGCATGTATGAAGTCTAGAAATACATGCCATTATATAACCTGTGATAGTGTGATATCTCCTGACGCTGATGAGATTTGTTTCATTTTAGACAGAGCTGCTTTCCAACCGAGCTAATTCTGATAATGTTGGAAGCGATATTCATTTGTATAAGTAAAAAGTTGCTTATGATGAGTCAGAACGCATAAAAGTAAGAATAAACGTTCATAATATTATGTTAATGAGGAATGCTATGTTATGTGTATATATATATGATATCCAAATTTTGAGGCTTTACGATCTCCACCCCCACCCTCAAAGTCTTATATAACAGAGTTTATAAGAATTATGTTGATTTAGTCTACAAAAGAGAAGCTGAAGTGTTCAGTGATTGAATTAGTAATACTATGGTCAGAACCGAGAATTGGTTAGTAAGTAAAGAGAGTTCTAAAAGAGATATTAGATTTTTCTGAAGATCATTCGGGATACACAACGCCACTGATAAAGAAGAGGTTAATCACGTGTAATTGACTTATTCAGGTACGACATCTAAAGAATGGATTAACCAGAATTTCTTCTAAATTGATTTCATTAGTGAATGGAATAATGTGGGATTAATAATGACTATAGTAGTCAGTGGAATAATGTTTGAATTGTAGAGATATCTGAATCCAACGGTTATAGCCGAGTAGCTTACGACGATCTCTTCTAGGTATTCTATATGTTCATTTACTCTGAGAGGTATATATAATTGTTCATCTTCAGAGGTGATTCTTATCATATAGAAATTCTGGCTAATCATAATGTTAAATAGAGGTATTGTGAGTCTAGTTGATTATGATTAGCTTTACTTTATTTTTCTTTGGCATTTTATTCCATTATGTTCTGTAGAAGATCCAATGATAAGATTCATCTAATGTTATTTCATTTCTTCTACTAGTTGATGCTCATATAAATGAAATCTATGTTGTCTTTATCACAATTGATTCAAGTGTGTATAAGAAATACTCTTCTTCTGGATTTTCTCTGAGGTATAATCAATCTCTTTATCATTCAATATGGGTTGTATTCCTGAAAATTCAGTAGACCTTTATATCTTGGATTTCATTATCTCAGCGTTCTTATCATTCTTATGGTCTATTCTATCAAATGTGGTTCATCTATAAAGGATATATATTGACTTGAGATAAATATATTTATTACGGTTATGATTCCTAGTTTGATCATGGAAGCACGGTTATACAGATATCAGGTTTTTAGAGGTTATGTTCCTGTACTGGTTGTTACTGGAATTACATTCAGTTTTTCTTTTTTACTTCGGAATGCACTGTTGATGTTGAGGTACTGTTCTATCTATACGGTTGAAACGTTGATCTTATTAAAGTACTATGGTTTTAATCCATCTGATGGTTGTGGCTCCGGTATGGTTCAAAGCTTCGATGTTAATAATTGAGATAGCTTTATTATATATATCCCTTTTTCTTAGCTTTCGTGAAGGGGTAGACATTGGTAAAAGTGTAAACGGTAGAATATCGAGCTTAAACTTGTATATTAGTTCTCATTCCCCAGATAATCTTGATTTATGTCAACAAACCACTAACGAGATATCATATTTTTTTTGAGTTAATGTAGTTTGTGGTGATCTTCAATTGGTATTCTGAGTGAATTATGATAGATGGTATATCTAGATTATCTTGACGACAAGAAGAATGAATTATTCTGAAATGTTATTATTCGATAATTAAGTTCGACTCAATTATTTTAATCAGAGCAGGTTATTCATTTGAAAAGTCAATTGAGTTATATACATTTGAGTTTATCCTCAGACTGGGAATAAATGTTTTGCATTCACGATAAATAGACGGACAATCTGAATGAAGAATTCATATTCTAGAAAACATGATACAGAAATATGTCTATCAGATCAGTTATAATCAGGAAATGTCATTATGATTAAAGTCGTTTCAATAGTTGAAGTTGTCGCGCTTGTGTTAAATGATATTGTTTGATGCTTTCCATGAAAGGGGAAAAATATTAGTTGAAAGTTAAAGATGCAAATATGTCAGAAGCATCAGTCAGAGTTTGATAATCCAACTAGCCTGTACATTCGATTTTGAAACTGTTAAAGATTTTGAATGTTGCCATTGATAAACATTGTGATTTTAGATGTTAAATGATGAATTTGAGATATTATTTGTTATCTAAAAGTGTTTTGTAATATCCCGGTTAAGGGCTATCTTGTTGTTGCATGTTATTGCATGTGTTTAGTGTGCTGTGTTGCTATTTCGGTGTTTTAGGGGCTTAATTGTGGGCTAGGAGTGTGCCTGGGTAGGTAGGAAAATTTTGGTTTTTGGGTGCTAGGTGAAGGGAGCTGAGGAAGCTGGGGTTTAAGAAAATAATTTGTTGTTTTGTTGCACAAGTAAGGAGCTAGCTTAGTGGCAAAGCATGCGCTACATGGGGGAGCTTGGTGTGGCGTCATCTACATGGAGTGGAGGTCTAGTGTTCGAGCTGCGAATTCTCATTTTGGCTACATTTTGGGACGGCATGGAGGAGAGGTAGAAGGCTAGTGAAATTCTACCTTGGACCAAGTCATACTTTTCAAATGAAAGGTGGAGAGCATTTGTAGGAGGGTGACTTGGTCATGCATGTTTGAATGAGTGGTTGGGAGTCTTTGGAGGGTTGTGGCCGAATTTTTGGAGAGGTATGGGGAAGGGGACAGCTTGGTAGTGTGTTGTGGAGGAGTGCCAATTCCACTTTAGCATTTTGGTTGGTTTCGGTCAAAGGTGGTAAGCGAATTCTTTTTTTCTTTTGTCAATTTCCTAAACCGAATTTCAAGTAAAACTCCCCACTTTTGTTTCTTGAAACCGAAATCCCAAGCAACTCTATTGCCGAATTTTGTAGGTGGTTTTCTACATCTTGTGTTGGCTAGCCGAATGCCCTCCCCACTCTTCTTCTTTCTTTCATTTTGAGTTAAGCCGAAATCATCTTACCTTGTTCTTCTAATTTTCGTTTTCCCTTTTCCATACCATTTAGCCAAAACCCATCCTTCAAAACTCTCTTCTCATTTCTTCTTTTGGCAAACCGAAACTACTTTCATTCCATCCATTTCTCCCTTTCTCAATTGCCATTGCCGAAACTACATTTTTCTCACACTTCTTTTCTTTCTGTTCCACTCAAGCCGAACGCTAGAGGTGATAAACACTTAAAGCCGTTTTCTTTCTTCTTTCTTTGGAAGCCTTGACCGAATCTATCCCCTCTTCTAGTGGTTTTTACGTTGGCCGATTAAGGGTTGGTGATTGAGGTAAGTGCTAGCCGAATATTTTCTTTCTTTTCTCACTCGTACTCTATCGATTTGGGTTTTGTTAAGAGTTGTATATGACAACTATTGATGAGTGTTATCTCTTATGTGGGAACCGATTGCATCATAGGACAAAGGGGACTTTGAAGCAGTCAAGTGGAACTTTCTACCTTTGCTTAACCATTTGATAGGTGGTGGTAAGAAGATTATCTGTTAGTCTATTCTTTTGGATTTCAATAAGATAAGGCTTCAAGTGTTTTAACTGTTCTCTTTTTTTAGGGGTGGCCGATTGTTAAAGGCGAACCACTGCTTGGTTCAAGATTTGGTAGGAAATCAAATCTAACATAAAGGTAAGGGTTCGATATTAACCCCTTTGGTTAATTGATGTTGGCCGAATGTTAGGGATGCCTAACCCTTATGTTTGGCCGATTGTAGGAGCTAGTACTCGAGGGATTTAGATCGTTTAGTTGGGATTTTAGACTCGTATTACAGTGTGTAAACTAACACACTTCCGTTTAGTAATATGATTGATAACCTGTGTGATAATTAATGAAACAGTGATGATTGATATGATACCCTAATGGGTATGATCTTGGACTCGGGTAAGTCAGTATTATTATTGTTATGAGATTACTGATGATCTATATGATACCATGGCTATGGATATATGTGACATGGGATATGAGGTTAGGCATATTAGCATGATATGCATGATTTGTATGATATGCATGATTACATGAGTATGGTATGTTGATGGGTGATATGAGTGGAGGGAGCAGCGATATTTTTTGTCTTGTGAGCACCAGTATTTTGGTAACACACTTTGTGACTTTGGGTCACCAGAGGTTTGGCACCTCCGGAGGTTTGGCACCTCATTACGACTCGTCCTGTGGTTAACACCACCAGTGGGTTGGCCCCACATGAGATATGGGATCGTCTGCTAGTGATTGGGTATCACACGATGGGGGTTGGCCCCATCATTCGATTATTGTGACTACGGTCACCGGTGGTTTGGTACCACATTTGTGTCTTTGGGACACCGAGGTTGGGCACCTCATTGCGACTGCGTCCCCTCGTGGTTAACACCACCGTGGGTTGGCCCCACATGAGATATGGGATCGTCTCACTAGTGATTGGGTATCACACGATGGGTTGGCCCCATCATTCGATTATTGTGACTACGGTCACCAAAGTGGTTTGGTACCACATTTGTGTCTTTGGGACACCGGAGGTTGGGCACCTCATTGCGACTCGTCCCCGTGGTTTGACACCACCGTGGGTTGGCCCCACTTGAGATACGGGATCGTCACTAGTGATTGGGTATCACACGATGGGTTGGCCCCATCATTGGATTTGTGACTTCGGTCACGGTTGCTTTTTGGTAGCACAAACGTGTCTTTGGGACACCAAAGGGTTTGGCACCACATTGATGGATATTGTGTCTTTGGGACACGGTGTTTTGGTAACACATTGTGACTATATGTCACCAAATGGTTTGGCACCACCAAAGGGTTTGGTACCACACGGGGTAGAAAAGGCGTCTGGATGGTTAGGATCGGGTTGCGTTAATTATGTTGCTATGTATGATGTGTGTTAGCATGTTGTGTTATCGGGAGCGGGATTTATACACCGAGTCATTCGACTCACCCTCTCCTTTGATATTTTAGGTGACTCGTAGACGCGGACATGGAGCCGGATGGACTCGGGGTGCACATGCCATGCTTTAATAAAAGTTTTGCTCGGACTATTCAATTTGGGTACTTTAACTTATTTACTTTTAGTTGGGTTTTAGTTTGGATTTGTAAAAGGCCTTTGATTTATGTTTTATGATGGTTATGGTTTAATTAGATTCTTAACTCGCTTAACAAATAACTTGGTATGAAATTTTACTAAAAATTTGGAAGGATAATGTTTTCAAAACTATAACGCAATGTGTTTTAAACTATACCATCGGGTATCTCACTATGTTTTGTTATATAGTAAACTCAAATGATTTTCAAATCAAACTCGACTTTCTACTAAGTCAAAAATGTTTTAAAATAGCACTAAGAAACTATTGGAATTACTAAATGAAACCAACTCGCTTTTTAACTATATACTTTGGATAAGTTTTCAAAATCTAATCAAACAAGCCTACTCCAATTTTCCTCAAATTCACTATGTTTTCACCCCGCTTTTAAACGAAAAATCTGATCACTCAAAAACGTTTTCCTCAGTAACATACCGGATTCGGACGTGGTGTCTTGTCCGAGTTTGGGGTGTTACAATTGTGGTATCGAGCCGAGTTCAAAGGCTTCACTTGTGGGCCCGAGGCCCAAAAAGTTTTTAAGAGTTTATTTTAAGTGTTTGTATGGTTTGAAAGGCATGGCACCGAGTCTCCGGCACCAGTTCGCCTAGGTAAGTACCCTTACTATTGCTTGTGAATTGATTGGATGTGATATGATTTGATGAATAGCAATAGTATACTACTTTAGAGATTGAAACTGATAGGATTACGTGAACTCGCGAGAACAAATCTCCTTAAATATTCATAAGATTTGCCTTAAAATAGTGGAATATATGTTGATGCATAAAACTCTTAATCGAATCGTGAGAAAGATTAGTCATGAGCACTCGAGGCGGACGTGGTCGTAATACTCGTGGTAGAGGTAGGGGTAGGATGACGGTTTACGAACCCGTAGATCCGGTCGTGGGTCAAAAATGAGATACGGTTCCGCCACCACCGGAGGTGGTGAGTTCCAAGATCGATCGGGGACGATGCAAAGTCACGAGCGATCTTTGCGAGTGTTGGAAAGGGTAGCCGGTGTAGGTGGTGGTGCAGAGCTAGGAAATGCGTGCTGGCGACTTCGGGCAAATGGGGCCGAATTCTTTCGAGGTGTATCTGGTGTCGCTCCAAAGATCTTTGCCGAGTATTGGCTGGAGGCAACCGAGCGGATCATGGATGATCTGGACTTGATCGAAGAAGAGAAGTCAAGGGCATCGTACGCTTCTCCGGGATGAGTCATATCGCTGGTGGCTCACGGTTCGAGACGATGTGTGGCGTGAGAGAGATCCGACATGGGATTATTTCAGGGTTGCATATCAAAAGAAATACATCGGAGCTAGTTATATTGACTCCCAAATGGAAGGCATTTCGAGGCTTGTTCGGGAGTAAATCTGCTTTTAGTACGCAGGCCGAGTTCCCCGGCCGAGTAGGTATGCCGAGGGGCATTGTGGCCATGAGAGCATGAGAGGTGTGTTCGTTTCGAGGATGGTCTCATGAGACGAATTGAGATCGCTGATTGCTCCTCGCCAGGAGCGCGAGTTTGCCGTCTTAGTTGAGAAGGCTAAGGTAGCCGAGGGTGTTAAGGAGTCGCGAGACAGGCATGGGCGAAATAGGCATAAGAGGAGCTTTGGGTCTTACGATCACCGGGTAATCCGCAGAAGAGAGCTAGACCGAGTGGGCGAATCGATCTGCTAGGTTTGTTATCGCTGGCGTGGACCGCCGCAGTGTAACGGTGTGGGGGAAGTCTCATTGGGGTGGTTGCCGGACCGAGGAAAGGTTTGCTTTGAGTGTGGTTCTCTGGAGCACCGTGTGAGGACCGTCCCGCGTAGGTTGGCCAGATTCGCCCGAGAGTCGGGGCCGTAATCGGTTCAGAGGTAATGGATCGCCACCGCAGAGGGGCCGTGGTAATGGCAGAGGTGGTAATGGTTCAGTCGGGGCCGTGGAGCACCGGCGCAGGTGCGGTAGTTCGATGCCGAGACGGCCGGATTAGTGTATCTTTGCGAGGCGCCGAGGAAGGCGACGCGACCGGGACGCCATAACCTGACGCGTTTTGATTTTTGGTTCTCCTTATACCGCTTTGATTGATGTGGGTTCAACGCACTCTTATGTTGCCGTAGTATAGTAGAGACCATGGATTTAGACTCGAGATATCTTCTAGGCGGATGACCGTGATTAGCCCTCTAGGTCACTCTGTAGTAGTAGATAAACTGTTTAGAGAGGTACCCCTAGAACTCCAAGGGGTAGTGTTTGTCGCGATCCGATGGAACCGCCGTGTGGGGAGTTCGATCCGATTCTTGGGATGGACCGGTTGGTCAAGTACCGTGTGAAGTTGGATTGCGCGCCAAGCGCATGGTTCTTAAGACGGTTGAGGGTGATGAGGTGGCTATGATAGGTAATAGGATGGATTACTTATCAAATGTGGTATCTGCTCTCAAAGCGGAGAAGATGGTCGAGAAGGGTCATGAAGCATATGTAGTTCATGTGTATGCCTTGGAGGCTAAAGAGTCTGGCTGTGGAGAAGGTTCGTCTCGTTAAGGAATTCGATGATGTGTTTCCCGAGGAGCTTAGGGTTTGCCGCCGATCGCGAGGTAGAGTTCGGGATAGATCTATTACAGGAATCGCGCCAGTGTCTATTGCTCCGTATAGGATGGCGCCAAAGGAATTGGTGGAGCTTAAGGCTCGGATCCGGGAGTTATTGGATCGAGGTTTTATTAGGCCTAGTGTTTCACCGCGTGCGCGCGGTACTCTTTGTCAAGAAGAAAGATGGCACGATGCGGATGTGTATAGACTACGCCAGCTTGAATAAGTCGACGATTAAAAACAAGTATCCGCTTGCCACGGATAGATGACTTGTTTGATCACCAAGGGTGCTGCGGTATTTTCAAAGATCGACTTGAGGTCCGGGTATCACCGCTTAAGAGTTAAGGAGGTGATATCCATAAAACAAATAAGTTTGGACTCGGTATGGGCACTACGACTTCCGTAATGCCGCTCGGGGTGACTAACGCACCGCAACGCTTATGGATATGATGAATAGGGTGTTTCAACGATATCTGGATCGGTTCGTCGTGGTTTTCATAGACGACATCTTGGTGTACTCAAGGAGGGCAGAGGAAGAGCATGATAAGCATTTGCGAGTGGTGTTACAGATTTTGAGGAAAAGCGGCTCATGCTAAGTTCGGTGAAGTGTGAGTTCGCTTAGGAAGTGACTTTCTTGGGTCATGTAGTGTCGGTGAGGGGATTCGAGTAGATCCTCGTAAGATTGAGGCGCTTTTTGGATTGAAGCCGCCTAAGTCGATGGGTCGAGATTCGAGTTTTCTGGTTTGGCCGGATACTACCGAAGGTTTGTTGAGGGTTTTTCGTTGATAGCAACAACGATGACCAAGTTCTTTGAGGAAAGAAGTTTCGTTTGTATGGACCGAGAAACAGAGGGAAAGCTTCGATAAGTTAAAGAAGATTTTGACCGAGGCTCGGTTTGATACAACCCGAGGCCGGTAAGGAATTCACGAGTGTATTGTGACGCATCACATACGGGTTTGGGTTGTGTCTTTGATGCAAGAAGGTAAGGTTGTGGCTTACGCTTCTCGACAACAGCGAGGTCACATGAGGTCAACTATCCGACGCACGATTTGGAGCTAGCGGCTGTAGTCTTCGCCTTAAAGATTTGGAGGCACTACTTGTACGGAGAGAGATCGATAGTCTACACCGACCATAAGAGTCTGAAGTATCTCCTGACTCAGAAGGATTTGAATTTGAGGCAGCGCAGATGGGTTGAGTTGCTGAAAGATTATGACTGTTCGATTGAGTATCATCCGGGCAAGGCTAACGTGGTGGCCGACGCGTTGAGCCGTAAGGTTGTTTCGGACTTAAGAGCATTGTTTGCCCACTTGAGTTTGTATGACGACGGGAGTATTCTGGCAGAACTGCAGGTTAAGCCTACTTGGGTTGAGCAGATCAGAGAGAAACAGTTAGAGGATGAGGTTCTGAGGGCGCGAAGGTTGCAAGTGCAGAATGGTGGTTTGGAGGGTTACAGCTTGTCTAGTGATGAGGTGTTGTGTTTTCAGGGTAAGGCTTGTATGCCTAAAGATGTTGAGCTGAGGCAGAAGATTCTTCAGGACGCACATAGCAGTCCTTATGCTATGCATCCTGGAGGTAGCAAGATGTATAGGGATCTTAGAGAGCAGTTTTGGTGGCCTGGCTTGAAGAAAGAGGTGACAGAGTTTGTTGGGAAGTGTCTGACTTGTCGCGGTAGTCAAGGCCGAACATCGCTTGCCGTCGGGTTTGCTTCACCGTGAAGATTCCTCGGTGGAAGTGGGAAAGGATAACCATGGATTTCGCAAGATGGGTTACCGCTACGCCAAGCAAGAAGGATTCAGATTTGGGTAGTGGTGGATCGTTCGACTAAATCACCACTTTATTCCGGTGAGGGTTGACTACTCACTCGTGTCGACGGTCGTATGTGTCAGAGATAGTAAGGTTGCATGGTGTGCCAGTTTCGATAATCTCGGATAGGGATCCCAGATTTACGTCAAGGTTTTGGAAAGCGTTGCATCAGGCTTTGGGTACGCGCGTTTGGATTTCAAAGACGGCTTTTCACCGCATCGACGGTCAATCGAAAGGTTATTCAGATCTTAGAGGATATGCTTTGAGGTTGTGTCCTGGATTTGAGGGTAGTTGGGAGGAGTTTTTGCCATTAGCTGAGTTTGCCTACAACAACAGTTACCAAGCGAGCATCAAGATGGCACCATATGAGGCGTTGTATGGTAGGAAGTGTCGCTCACCTACGTGTTGGACGGAGTTAGGTGAACGCCAGTTGTTGGGACCCGAGTTGGTTACTGAGACAGAAGGTAAGGTTAAGTTGATTCAGGCTCGATTAAAGGAAGCTTTGGACCGGCAGAAGTCTTATGCCGTTCTTAAGCGAAGAGATATAGAGTTTGGTTGTAGGGGATCGAGTTTTCCTGAAGGTCTCGCCTTGGAAGAAGGTGTTGAGGTTCGGAAGGAAAGGCAAGCTAAGTCCGAGGTTTATTGGGCCGTATAAGGTTTTGAGGCGAGTTGGACCAGTGGCGTATCAGCTTGAGTTGCCAGCAGAGCTTAGTCAGATTCACGACGCGTTTTCACGCTTCGATGCTTCGAGGTATCGTTCGCATCCGTCACATGTGGTAGCAATGGAAGAAATCGAGGTGAATCCAGACTTGTCTATGGAGGAGGAACCTGTGCAGATTCTTGATCGGGATGTGAAGGTTCTGCGTAGAAAGTCTGTGCCTTTGGTTAAGGTACTTTGGCGGAATCATGGCGTAGAAGAAGCTACGTGGGAACCCGAGGATATGATGAGACAAAGAATACCCGCAACTCTTTTGACTGAGGTAATTTCGAGGCCGAAATTATTTTTAAGGGGGTAGAACTGTAATATCCCAGGTTAAGGGCTATCTTGTTGTTGCATGTTATTGCATGTGTTTAGTGTGCTGTGTTGCTATTTCGGTGTTTTAGAGGCTTAATTGTGGGCTAGGAGTGTGCCTGGGTAGGTAGGAAAATTTTGGTTTTTGGGTGCTAGGTGAAGGAGCTGAGGAAGTGGGGTTTAAGAAAATAATTTGTTGTTTTGTTGCACAAGTAAGGAGCTAGCTTAGTGGCAAAGCATGCGCTACATGGGGGAGCTTGGTGTGGCGTCATCTACATGGAGTGGAGGTCTAGTGTTTGAGCTGCGAATTCCTCATTTTGGCTACATTTTGGGACGGCATGGAGGAGAGGTAGAAGGCTAGTGAAATTCTACCTTGGACCAAGTCATACTTTTCAAATGAAAGGTGGAGAGCATTTGTAGGAGGGTGACTTGGTCATGCATGTTTGAATGAGTGGTTGGGAGTCTTTGGAGGGTTGTGGCGAATTTTTGGAGAGGTATGGGGAAGGGGGACGGCTTGGTAGTGTGTTGTGGAGGGAGTGCGAATTCCACTTTAGCATTTTGGTTGGTTTCGGTCAAAGGTGGTAAGCCGTAATTCTTTTTCTTTTGTCAATTTCCTAAACCGAATTTCAAGTAAAACTCCCCACTTTTGTTTCTTGAAACCGAAATCCCAAGCAACTCTATTGCCGAATTTTGTAGGTGGTTTTCTACATCTTGTGTTGGCTAGCCGAATGCCCCTCCCCACTCTTCTTCTTTCTTTTCATTTTGAGTTAAGCCAAATCATCTTACCTTGTTCTTCTAATTTTCGTTTTTCCCTTTTCCATACCATTTAGCCCAAACCCATCCTTCAAAACTCTCTTCTCATTTCTTCTTTTGGCAAACCAAAACTACTTTCATTCCATCCATTTCTCCCTTTCTCAATTGCCATTGCCGAAACTACATTTTTCTCACACTTCTTTTCTTTCTCTTCCACTCAAGCCGAACGCTAGAGGTGATAAACACTTAAAGCCGTTTTCTTTCTTCTTTCTTTGGAAGCCTTGACCGAATCTATCCCCTTTCTAGTGGTGTTTACGTTGGCCGATTAAGGGTTGGTGATTGAGGTAAGTTCTAGCCGAATATTTTCTTTCTTTTCTCACTCGTACTCTATCGATTTGGGTTTTGTTAAGAGTTGTATATGACAACTATTGATGAGTGTTATCTCTTATGTGGGAACCGATTGCATCATAGGACAAAGGGGACTTCAAGCGTCAAGTGGAACTTTCTACCTTTGCTTAACCATTTGATAGGTGGTGGTAAGAAGATTATCTGTTAGTCTATTCTTTTGGATTTCAATAAGATAAGGCTTCAAGTGTTTTAACTCGTCTCTCTTTTTTAGGGGTGGCCGATTGTTAAAGGAGAACCACCGCTTGGTTCAAGATTTGGTAGGAAATCAAATCTAACATAAAGGTAAGGGTTCGATATTAACCCCTTTGGTTAATTGATGTTGGCCGAATGTTAGGGATGCCTAACCCTTATGTTTGGCCGATTGTAGGAGCTAGTACTCGAGGGATTTAGATCGTTTCGCTTTGGATTTTAGACTCGTATTACTAGGTGTGTAAACTAACACACTTCCGCTTAGTAATATGATTGATAACCTTTGTGTGATAATTAATGAAACAGTTGATGATTGATATGATACCCTAATGGGTATGATCTTGGACTCGGGTAAGTCAGTATTATTATTGTTATGAGATTACTGATGATCTATATGATACCATGGCTATGGATATATGTGACATGGGATATGAGGTTAGGCATATTAGCATGATATGCATGATTTGTATGATATGCATGATTACATGAGTATGGTATGTTGATGGGTGATATGAGTGGAGGGAGCAGTGATATTTTGTGCTGACGAGCACCAGTGTTTTGGTAACACACTTTGTGACTTTGGGTCACCAGAGGTTTGGCACCTCATTGCGACTCGTCCCTGTGGTTAACACCACCGTGGGTTGGCCCCACATGAGATATGGGATCGTCTGCTAGTGATTGGGTATCACACGATGGGTTGGCCCCATCATTCGATTATTGTGACTACGGTCACCAGTGGTTTGGTACCACATTTGTGTCTTTGGGACACCAGAGGTTGGGCACCTCATTGCGACTGGCGTCCCGTGGTTAACACCATCGTGGGTTGGCCCCACATGAGATATGGGATCGTCGCTAGTGATTGGGTATCACACGCGATGGGTTGGCCCCATCATTCGATTATTGTGACTACGGTCACCGGTGGTTTGGTACCACATTTGTGTCTTTGGGACACCGCAGGTTGGGCACCTCATTGCGACTCGCCCCCGTGGTTTGACACCACCGTGGGTTGGCCCCACTTGAGATACGGGATCGTCTGCTAGTGATTGGGTATCACACGATGGGTTGGCCCCATCATTGGATTTGTGACTTCGTCCACCAATGCTTTGGTAGCACAAACGCGTGTCTTTGGGACACCAAAGTGGTTTGGCACCACTTTGATGGATATTGTGTCTTTGGGACACCAAAGTGTTTTGGTAACACATTGTGACTATATGTCACCGGTGGTTTGGCACCACCAAAGTGGTTTGGTACCACACGGGTAGAAAAGGCGATACGGATGGTTAGGATCGGGTTGCGTTAATTATGTTGCTATGTATGATGTGTGTTAGCATGTTGTGTTATCGGGAGCGGGATTTATACATCGAGTCATTCGACTCACCCTCTCCTTTGATATTTCAGGTGACTCGTGAGACGCGCGACATGGAGCCGGGATGGACTCGGTGCACATGCCATGCTTTAATAAAAGTTTTGCTCGGACTATTCAATTTGGGTACTTTAACTTATTTACTTTTAGTTGGGTTTTAGTTTGGATTTGTAAAAGGCCTTTGATTTATGTTTTATGATGGTTATGGTTTAATTAGATTCTTAACTCGCTTAACAAATAACTTGGTATGAAATTTTACTAAAAATTTGGAAGGATAATGTTTTCAAAACTATAACGCAATGTGTTTTAAACTATACCATCGGGTATCTCACTATGTTTTGTTATATAGTAAACTCAAATGATTTTCAAATCAAACTCGACTTTCTACTAAGTCAAAAAATGTTTTAAAATAGCACTAAGAAACTATTGGAATTACTAAATGAAACCAACTCGTTTTTAACTATATACTTTGGATAAGTTTTCAAAATCTAATCAAACAAGCCTACTCCAATTTTCCTCAAATTCACTATGTTTTCACCCCGCTTTTAAACGAAAAATCTGATCACTCAAAAATGTTTTTCCCCGTAACATACCAGATTCGGACGTGGTGTCCTGTCCGAGTTTGGGGTGTTACATGTTTTATTAAGTAATTTTTGATGAATTTTTTGATTAAGGACTAAATTAAATAAAAGTAAAACTTTAGGGGCAATTTTGTAAAAATGTCAAAAATGACTAAATTGCATAAAGTACCTTGTTTTATTGTCTAAATTAATAGATTGAATGAAATTATTAATTTAGATCAAGATCAAGTGGAAAATCGATGAGAATGAAAAATTACCAAAATGCCCATGTACTTTGTCATTTCTGCAATTTAGCCATGTAAGTTCGTATGAACTGAATTCTGTATCATGTTGATTAAATTGAAGGTTAGTATGTGATTCTATTGTGATTGAATCATTATATACATGTTATTATGCAATTTATCTTGTTAAGAAATGATGAAAATTAAACGACGTACGACGATTATCGAGCCCTGTTTCAACCTTAGGAATATATAGGATACAAATGACATGTCATTAGGGTTACGATGTTTTGGGTGCTAGTATTGAATGTCCTACCGGTGGCTAAGTTTCGGCATGTGTTGCAGATACTTGACAGCTTGTGTGAGCAGCATTGTGTAGCTACATTCCGACTGACAGTTTGTGTGAGCAGACCCAGGTTACAATGTTTTGGGTACTGGTCTTGAATGTCCTACAGATGGCTAAGGTCCGGCATTAGTTGCGAATACTCGACAGCTTGTGTGAGCAACATCATGTAGCTTACATTTTGACCGGCAGCTTGTGTGAGCAGACCCATTTTACAGCTCGTGTGAGTTACGACTATATGTTTAGCGTACTTTGTGTGAGCTTTCCCGCGTATTCGATTGTAACACCCCTTACCCGTACTCGATGCTGGAACAGGTTACGAGGCATTACTGGACTTAAACACAAACAAACATATATTTTTTAGTCGTAAATTTCCATTCAAATGTAAAGCTTTTCATACACATTCATATCGTCCCTAAAACGAGCCTATGAGGCTCAATACATGCTTTGGATGTGGTTCGGGACTGAACTGAGAACTTTAGAAAATTTTACAAAACATAGAAAAATTTTCATGTTACAGGGCTCACACGCCCGTGTGGTCTAAGGGACACGCCCATGTTATAGGCCGTGTTCAAAATAGGGAGCTCTCTGACTTGTTCCATACGCCCGTGCCACACGCCCGTGTGCTAGTCTGTTTGGTTAATTTAATTTTTCATAATTTATCATAAAATAGGTGTAGACTTCACACGGCCAGGGCACACACCCGTGTTCGAGGCTGTGTCGTCCACACGGCTGAGACACACGCCCATGTCTTTGCCCGTGTGCTCGATACTGAGCATTCTATTTTGCAACAATTAAGGTCTAGGGGACACACGGCCGGAACACACGCCCATGGGGCAAGCTGTGTCTCACACATGGCCTAGACACATGCCTGTGTGTCTACTCGTGTAGACAAAAATAAGGCTATTCCAAGCCATTTTGTCACCCTTCCATGCTCAAACCTACACAACAAACATGGAGCCATTCCAAGCATATACCATAAACCAAATCAGCCACAACTAAGGCATCAACACCCCATTCACATGCTATCATTTATCATACAAAAACATCACGTATTTCTCAACTCAAATCATGCGATTTCCCACATCCATGAAAAGCATCAACATATGCATATATATAACTAAACCAATATTAGCAAATTTCAATGGCCATTTACAAAATTAATTAGCAGCTAACATAAGCCAACACATTTGGCTAAATCATTTATGACACATAACAAAATGACCAAGTCCCTATACATGCCATAACTCAAAATATTAAAATCAATGGTACCCAAAATATTAGGTTGATAGTGTGAATGGATCTCCGACAGTTTTCGATCCTCGAGCTGGCTTGGTGACACTATAAGACAAGGGAAAAGAAAGGGAAGTAAGCTATATAGCTTAGTAAGTTCCTATGCAAATAATAAGCATTATAATCACACATTTATCATACAAATAAACATGATGAACTTGGCATAAATAGTATCAAGATCTTCTAACCATAACTTACTCATTCATAACCTTACCGAGGGATTCATCACATATCGAGCTCATTAGTAAATGAGTTTTACGTATGTAACATCCCGAAATTGGGCCTAGTAGGATTGGGCCTTGAGCTTTAGGAAAATTTGAGTATTATTTGTGTTGGCTCGGGTATGAATTTTGTGTGTTAGCATAGTCTTATGAAGGCTTGATTTTATTTAGGAAGCTAGAATAAATTTTTGTAACAACCCAAACCCGGCCCAAACATTACGACCGAATCTGAGTTATTACGAAGTAAAACCTTGTGAACACCATTTCGAAACCCATTTAAGTTTTATATTGAAAACTTCTCGTTTGCGGTTATCTTGTCAAAGCTACCCTTAGATTATTTTGGAATTTTAATTAAGTCCAATTGTTTTACCAGTTTCAGGTGTACCCGATGGCACGATTAAACTTTTTCGTGTTAACTTAAGAAAACATGTGATTTAATTCAATTTAATGATATAGTTTTAAGTAAATATCCAACATAAAAAAAAAAAAATTAAACGCAACTATAGTTTATGGAGGCCTTATTACAACCCAAAATAAAATTAAACAAATTTAAAGTTCTGTAAACTAAAATCCTTTGCATGGCCGCCTCGAGTCCCACCGGCTCCTCAACCGCCATCTACGAGTCACCTGAAAAAAATGTTAAAGGAGAAGGTGAGTCACCAAGACTCAGTATGTAACCCTTCCCCCGGTTAATACAACATTTCATACACAACATATAACAGTTAATTAAGCAAAATATCATGTACCCAACCTAGCCAACCAAACACCTTTGTCTACCCCACGTGGTACCAAACCACTTTGGTGACCGTAGTCACGATGTGTTACCAAAACACCGGTGGTGCCAAACCACCGGTGACATATAGTCACAATGTACTACCAAAGCACCGTGTCCGTGAGACACAAATCGGGTGATGGGGCCAACCCATCGTGTGATACCAAATCACCGCGACGATCCCATATCTCAAGTGGGGCCAACCCACTGGTGGTGTTAACCACGTGGACAAGTCGCTATGAGGTACCAAACCTCCGGAGGTACCAAACCTCTCCGTGACATATAGTCACAAGCAGTGCTACCAAAGCACCGGTGCTCGCCAAAGACGATATCACCGCCCCTCCTCTCATCAACCCATGTCAAGCGATTAATAACGAGAACATACATATATCACATGTATCAAATAATCCATGCTTCCCAAAAGCATTATTATCAATCTCATACAATAGAGACTTACCAGGATCCTTGCTTGTACCATTAAGGTACTATTGCCATATCTACATAGAGCAGATTTACACATAACATACACTTAATACACTTAATTAACTATTATAAGTGTGTATGTACACACCTGTCACCCTTGGATGTTCTAAATCCCGAAAAGAAACGTTGGCCACCCTAGATCTCACTGTACCTATATTCGGCCAACTATGGGATTAGTCTTATGGCCTATTCGGCCAAATCCAAAATATTCAAAGGGTTAATATTTAACCCGAAAGCCTTACCTAACACCCTTGAGTACTAGCCACCAAGTGTTTCTGCTTCCCTAATCGGCAATCATTAAGTTAGTAGCCGTCGGCTTAATCGAATATCATGAATGAAGAAAACAGATCTTACCACCTTACCCCAAAATCGATTGCTCCAAAGCAACGGGTTCACCTGCTTGCTTCCGAATCCGAAGGCCCTATATTTTAATCAAGCGATTAGTAGCCTTAATACCATTGCCGAAATAGTCACTTACCAACTTCCAAGTCGACAAGAAGAGAAAAGAGAATCCTAGACATTCGGCCTAACATACTTACCCTCCAAATTCGATTAGAGAATGCTTCCCCCTCCTTGTTCAATGATTCGCCAAGGTTCCAAAAAGAAGAGAGGGTTTTTCTTTTATCGGTTTTTGGAGAATAACCAAAGAATAAACAACAACTAATGAAGGCTAGCCGAAAATTGAGAGAAGAGACTAAGGGAAATCAAAGACACCAATAGGGATTAGATTCGGCTAGAGACTAAGAGATGGAAGTGGTTCTTAACTTTGAAGAAAGAAAAGAAATCGGATGGCAACTAGTTGGGAGAATTTCGCTACAAAAAATTCTAAAAAGAATTTAAGATGGTAGATGGGGGTTTATATAGGATTTCGGCATCCCCTAGTAGCCTTGTGTCGTCCACACCTCCTTGTTCAAGGAGTTCAAAATTTCGGCAACCTCTCCAAGTACTCTTGGCCACACATTTCAATTAATTCAAATAATTTGAATTAATCACTTAATAATCCCTTCTAATCAAATAATATCTTTGATTATCCTATGAAATTATCATATCTCTTGTATTATCAAAAGGTTTAAGCAAATTAAAACTAATTAAAATGCTTAAATTATCCCTTAATAATTACACCTAATAAAAGAGTTTGAAGGAGAAAAACTCTCCCCCTTGTGCCGTCCAAATAAAAACAAAAGAGGAGGATTTTGTGACTCAACACAAGCTCTCCCTTGCTCCTTGGTGGCGTCACATGTAGCTCTTAAGTGGGCTTCTTTTGCCACTTTACCAAGGGCTTTTTAGTGTTAAATTACCCATACTTATTCTTATAACACCACTTACCAAGGCTCCTTTCTTTTAAAAGTTAAAAACTAAAATTTCCTACCAAATCGAGCCAACACAAAGCCTTAAATTGATCATTATTATTCCATAAATAATGACACAAAGAGCTCATACATAAGAAAAATAATTTATTTCCAAATAGCCCCGCTTTGGGATGTTACAGCTTCTACCCCTTAAAACAAATTTCGTCCTCGAAATTCCTTGATCAAAAGAGATGAGGGTATTGCTTTGCCGCATCACCTCCTCGAGCTCCCACGTAGCTTCTTCCACTCCGTGGTTCCGCCATAACACTTTTACTAAAGGCACTTTGCCTTCCTTCGTAGAACTTTCACATCTCGATCTATAATCTGAACCGGTTCTTCCTCAAAAGATAAATCCGAGTTCACCTCGATTTCCATCTTGGCAACGCGTCGCGAAGGATCTCGACCGATACCGCCTCAAAGATTGATACGTGAAAGACGTCATGTATCCGACTTAGTTCTGCTTCGGCAACTCTAGCCGATAAGCCATCGGTCCTATTCGCTTCACAACGATATATGGCCCAATGAACCTTGGGCTCAACTTCCTTTCCGTCCAAATCTCAACACCTTTTTCCAAGGCGACACTTTCGAAAGACTTTGTCTCCCACAAAGATACTCCACTTCCTTGCGTTTGAGATCGGCATAAGACTTCGCCTATCCGATGCTTCCTTGAGACGAGACCGAATCACCTTAACTTTGTCTTCCGTCTCCGGTTACCAACTCGGACCTGAACTTGTCTTTCTCCCAACTCCGTCCAACACGTAGGAGTACGACACTTTCGTCCATATAGGGCCTCGTATGGAGCCATTTGAATACTCGCTTGATAACTATTGTTATAAGCGAATTCCGCTAATGGTAGGTACTCCTCCCAACTACCACTAAAATCCAAGACACGACCTCTTAACATGTCTTCTAAAATCAGATCACCCTTTCCGATCGTCCGTCGATCGTGGATGGAAAGCCGTCTTCAAATCTAACCGTACCTAAAGCTTGATGCAACGCTTTCCAAAACCTCGACGTGAACCTCGGATCCCTATCCGAGATAATCGACATTGGCACACCATGCAGGCCTCACTATCTCAAATACACATATAACCTTGCTAGCTTCGGGTGAGTAATCCATTCTCACCGGCATGAAGTGAGTCGACTTAGTTAGGCGATCCACAATTACCTGCATCGCATCCTTCTTGGTGGGCGTAAGGGGTAGCCCACTAACAAAATCCATGGTGATCCTCTCCCATTTCCATCGAGGATCTTTATCGGTTGAAGTAGTCCCGATGGTGATCGGTGTTCAGCCTTAACTCGTTGACACGTCGGACACTTCCCCTACGAACTCCGTTATCTCACGCTTCAACCTGTGCCACTGTGCTCGCCGCAAATCTCCATACATCTTGCTTCCCCGGATGCATAGCATATGGTCTGCTATGTGCATCTTGGAGAATTTTTCTCGCTAAATTCTGGATCCTTTGGCATACATACTCGCCCTTGAAAACAAAGCGCTCCTTCACTAGTCGATCAGTACCCTTCCAAACCACCGTCTTGAACTTGTACCCTCTTCGTACTCAAGCCTTCATCCACTAACTGTTTTTCCTTAATCTCCTCAATCCAAGTCGGCTTTACTTGAAGTTCCGCCAAAAGACTTCCATCATCATACAAGACTTAACCGAGCGAACATTGCTCTTAAGTCCGTTACCGCCTTCCGGCTCAATGCGTCAGCTACCACATTAGCCTTTCCCGGATGGTATTCGATTGAACAATCATAGTCCTTTAGTAGTTCAATCCATCGACGCTGTCTCAGATTCAGATCCTTCTGAGTCAGAAGATACCTCAAGCTTTTGTGATCCGTGTAGACCATCGACTTCTCTCCATACGTAATGTCTCCATATCTTCGAGCGAAGACGACCACGCTAACTCTAAGTCGTGAGTTGGGTAGTTAACCTCATGCGATCTTAATTGACGGGATGCATAGGCTACTACCTTCCCATCTTGCATCAACACACATCCCAAGCCGGTGTGAGATGCATCACAATAGACTGTGAATAACTTTCCTGCCTCAGTCGCACCAAAACCGAGCTTCCATCAAAATCTTCCTTAACTTATCAAAGCTTTCTTGTCGCTTCTCCGTCCATACAAACGGGACACCTTTCCTTAGCAAATTAGTCAACGCTATTTGCTATTAGAGAGAATCCTTCCACGAATCTCTGATAGTATCCGGCTAAACCCGAAAGCTTCGTATTTCAGCCACCGTCCTAGGTGGTTTCCATTCCAATACTGCCTCACAACCCTTCTTGACCATCCTTTCAGCCTTCAAGGCAGTCACTACGTTGGATAGGTAATTCCTCCTATCTCCTATCATAACCACTTCATCACCTTCATGTCTTATGGACCATGCGCTTAGCCACAGCAATCCAAACTCGCTTGGTACTTAACCAACCAATCCATACCAAGGATCAAATCGAACTCCCCAAACGGTAGTTCCATTAGATCAGCTACAAATACTACCCCTTGGAGTTCTAGGGGTACGCTTCTATAGAGTTTATCTACGACTACGGAGTGACCTAAGGGGCTAACTACAAACATCTCCTAGAAGCGCTTTTGAGTCTAGGTCCATAGTTCCTACCACACTACTAGCAATGTACGAGTGCGTCGAACCCACATCAATCAATGCAACATAAGGAAAGCCGAAAATTAGAAACGTCTCGGTTATGACATCCGGTGCGTCACCTTCTTCGCGACACCTCATTTCGCGTAAACTAAGCCAGTCGCTTAGCCTCTGTGTTGCCCGAACCTCTCGCCTTGAGTTCCACGACCTCTGTTAGGACCGTTGTTTCCTCTACCATTACCACGACCCTCCGTGGTCCTACATTTCTATCTTGTGCACGGCTCGCCCTTCCGCTCGCTTCTTAGCTAGTTTTTGGGGACAATCTCGACGCGATGCTCCAAAGACACACACTCAAAACATCCTTTATCGCCGGTCCAACAACCTCCCCAATGGGTCTTTCCACAACGATTGCACCGAGTCGGCCTTTGATTAGCGATTGTGGGCCTTGTTGCTGATTGGGCCCACTTGGCCTACCCTTTTCTCGAGCACTTTCGCTTGACCCAGTTGACCCAAAACTTCTCTTATCGTCTTACTATAGTTCTCGCCTCACGCCTCCTTTGATTCCTTCTGGCTACCTTAGCCTTCTCCACTAGAGATGAGAACTCACGAACTGGCTGTGGGGCAATCAAGAACCTTAAATCATCTCGAGTCCGTCCTCAAAGCGGACACACGGCGCTCATGTTCAGTAGCCACGATGCCTCTCGCATATCTACTCGGCCTTAGAAATTCCGCCTCATATTCGACACGGACTTAGTTCCTTGAACTAATCCCGAAAAAGCCTTTCTCTGCACGTCAGTGTAGCTAATGCCCACATACTTTTTCGATGGCGGTTCAAATACTCCCAAGTCAAATCATCGGTGTAGCCCCATCTCGAACCGTAAGCCACCACCGATACGCTTCATCCTTTAGAAGCGACATCGCCTCTTTCGACTTCTCTTCTTCAATCGGTCAAGGTCATCCATGATCCTTTCGATCGACTCTAGCGATGTTCCACGCACCGGGTGCCACTCGACACACCTCGGAATACCTCCGCTCAGTTAGATCGGAGTCGCTCGGGGACAGATTTCCGAGCTCCAACATTTCCACCACCCGACCACCATCTCCAAGACTCGCAACACGCGATGCGATACCGACTCGCCACCGGTGCGCTCCCGGCTCCTCACTCTCTAAAAGTAGGAGGTGGTGGTGGCGGTGGTACCTCATTTTCTCAACCTTGTCCCGACTGACGGGTTCGGACACCGTCATCCTACCCTACCACGTCCACGGCGTCCCACGCCCTCTAGAACTCATTCTATCTACCGCGCTTTTAATCTGATTAAGAGAAATTTTATGCGTTAGCATTTGTTTCACTTTATTACTCGCGAAGAAGTTTTATGGATGAGGTTTAATCGTAGATTCTTTCGAGCAAACAATGTTTCATTTCCTATCCTAGTTCACACAAAGAAGTTCATGCATCCATTCCTTAATACTTTCCATACCTATTCACTCATCTGACATTTACGCCATTTCTAACCTAGGGGTATTTTCGTCTTTTTCCTACAGGGGTATTTTCGTAATTTTCCAGGACCAAAATATTTTACTGATGATTTCCAAAGCTAAGCTACTTGGTATTTGTAACATAGTTGAAATTTTTTTTTAAGCAAAACCGTCGAGTTAATATTTTATGGGTCAGGGGCATTTTGGTAATTTTACTACTAAGGGTATTTCTGTAATAAATCAAGTTTTCCGAGAAAAACATTGTATACGTAGTGTTCTAGGGTTTAAGAGGGTTATTGGACAAGTTTTGAAAACATTAGGGCTTGTTGTTTCCTTCTTTTTCAAAACATGGTGATTCCCTTTTCGGTTTTAATCATTGTGTTTAGCCTATGACCGAGCCCTCCCGGTCGCGTGGTGAACCAAAGCTACGCACTGAGCGCAATTCAAGTGAAGAGGAGGTGGGTCACGCGGACCGCTTAAATACCAAGCTCTCACCGAACCTTTCTAGACATGCGCACAGAGGTTACCACACCACTAAACCTTCCGAGTTAGGGTGAACCGGTTACGCACTGCAGGATACTGCGAAGAGGAGGTGAGTCACGAGGACCGCTTAAATACCAAGCTCTTTCGGTTCCAATCCTAGACATGCGTGCATGTGGGTTACCACACCCTAGCTCATTGACTAAGTCATAGGTTGGTTTAGTTCCTTAAGTCTTATGCTTCGTTGTGTTTGAGTAATCTAACCTTAGGGTCCAAGTCCTATAAGTCTATCTACGTTCCATGCTTCCTACCCTTCTGAGAATATAATTCACGAAAGGTTTGGATGTACTTACAGGCGGATCGGTCTGCGGAGACTCGGGCCATGCTTTGCTAAAAACCCGTAAATCATACCATAAGGCCTACCAAAAACATTTTTGGGCCTTGGGCCCCCACAAATGAGCTTTGAACTGGGCTCGATATACATTTCAGAATAACCCAAACCCGCCCAAACATTACGACCGAATCGAGTTATTACAAGTAAAACCTTGTGAACACCATTTCAAACCCATTTAAGTTTTATATTGAAAACTTCTCGCTTGCGATTATCTTGTCAAAGCTACCCTTAGATTAATTTGGAATTTTAATTAAGTCCAATTGTTTTACCAGCTTGTGTGTACTGATGGCACGATTAAACTTTTTCGTGTTAACTTAAGAAAACATGTGATTTAATTCAATTTAATGATATGGTTTTAAGTAAATATCCAACATATATAAAAAAAAAAACGCAACTATAGTTTATGGAGGCCTTATTACAACCCAAAATAAAATTAAACAAATTTAAAGTTCGTAAACTAAAATCCTTTGCATGGCGCCTCGAGTCCCACTCCTCAACCGCCATCTACGAGTCACCAAAAAAATGTTAAAGGAGAAGGTGAGTCACCAAGACTCGATATGTAACCCTTCCCCGGTTAATACAACATTTCATACACAACATATAACAGATTAATTAAGCAAAATATCATGTACCCAACCTAGCCAACCAAACACCTTTGTCTACCCCACGTGGTACCAAACCACTTTGGTGACCGTAGTCACGATGTGTTACCAAAACACTGGGTGGTGCCAAACCGGTGGTGACATATAGTCACAATGTGCTACCAAAGCACCGGTGTCCGTAGACACAAATCGGGTGATGGGGCCAACCCATCGTGTGATACCAAATCACCGCGACGATCCCATATCTCAAGTGGGGCCAACCCACGGTGGTGTTAACCACGGGGACAAGTCGCTATGAGGTACCAAACCTCTGGAGGTACCAAACCTCTGGTGACATATAGTCACGAGCAGTGCTACCAAAGCACCGGTGCTCGTCGACCACGATATCACGCCCCCTCCTCTCATCAACCCATGTCAAGCGCTTAATAACAGAAACATACATATATCACATGTATCAAATAATCCATGCTTCCCAAAAGCATTATTATCAATCTCATACAATAGAGACTTACCGGGATCCTTGCTTGTACCATTAAGGTACTATTGCCATATCTACATAGAGCGATTTACACATAACATACACTTAATACACTTAATTAACTATTATAAGTGTGTATGTACACACTGTCACCCTTGGATGTTCTAAATCCCGAAAAGAAATGTTGGCCACCCTAGATCTCACTTTGTACCTATATTCGGCCAACTATGGGATTAGTCTTATGGCCTATTCGGCCAAATCCAAAATATTCAAAGGGTTAATATTTAACCCAAAGCCTTACCTAACACCCTTGAGTACTAGCCACCAAGTGTTTCGCTTCCTAATCGGCAATCATTAAGTTAGTAGCCGTCGGCTTAATCGAATATCATGAATGAAGAAAACAGATCTTACCACCTTACCCCAAAATCGATTGCTCCAAAGCAACGGGTTCACCGCTTGCTGCTTCCGAATCCGAAGGCCCTATATTTTAATCAAGCGATTAGTAGCCTTAATGATCATTGCCGAAATAGTCACTTACCAACTTCCAAGTCGACAAGAAGAGAAAAGAGAATCCTAGACATTCGGCCTAACATACTTACCCTCCAAATTCGATTAGAGAATGCTTCCCTCCTTGTTCAATGATTCGGCCAAGGTTCCAAAAGAAGAGAGGGTTTTTCTTTTATCGGTTTTTGGGAGAATAACCAAAGAATAAACAACAACTAATGAAGGCTAGCCGAAAATTGAGAGAAGAGACTAAGGAAATCGGCACACCAATAGGGATTAGATTCGGCTAGAGACTAAGAGATGGAAGTGGTTCTTAACTTTGAAGAAAGAAAAGAAATCGGATGGCAACTAGTTGGGAGAATTTCGGCTACAAAAATTCTAAAAAGAATTTAAGATGGTAGATGGGGTTTATATAGGATTTCGGCATCCCCTAGTAGCCTTGCAGTCCACACCTCCTTGTTCAAGGAGTTCAAAATTTCGCAACCTCTCCAAGTACTCTTGGCCACACATTTCAATTAATTCAAATAATTTGAATTAATCACTTAATAATCCCTTCTAATCAAATAATATCTTTGATTATCCTATGAAATTATCATATCTCTTGTATTATCAAAAGGTTTAAGCAAATTAAAACTAATTAAAATGCTTAAATTATCCCTTAATAATTACACCTAATAAAAGAGTTTGAAGGAGAAAAACTCTCCCCCTTGTGCCGTCCAAATAAAAACAAAAAGAGGAGGATTTTGTGACTCGAACACAAGCTCTCCCTTGCTCCTTGGTGGCGTCACATGTAGCTCTTAAGTGGGCTTCTTTTTGCCACTTTACCAAGGGCTTTTTAGTGTTAAATTACCCATACTTATTCTTATAACACCACTTACCAAGGCTCCCTTCTTTTTAAAAGTTAAAAACTAAAATTTCCTACCAAATCGAGCCAACACAAAGCCTTAAATTGATCATTATTATTCCATAAATAATGACACAGCAGTTCATACATAAGAAAAATAATTTATTTCCAAATAGCCCCGTTTTTGGGATGTTACAATTTTAGTATGGTTTATTTAATGAAGTGGATTAAGTGAGCTTAGCACTTAAGTTAATTTAAGTGTTAATTAAAGCACATGAGGAGTTAGTGGCAAGGTGGTTATGATGCTTGGTTAGTTGCTTGAGGTTAGAGGTTCGAGTAGCATGATTAACATTTTGAAGACTTTATTTTTATCCTAGCATTGATGGACGGTCAAACCTTATTTATGATAGGTTGGACTCTCAAATTTTGGTAAGTTGAATATTGGTTTAATGGGGATAAGAATCTTAAGGTTATGGTATGATAAGGGGACAAAAGGCATGGAATATGGAGAATGTTTGGAAAGTATTCCAAGGCCTTTAGTGCATGTATGTGGACGGCAAGTGTGGCTAGGGGATGACCGAATGTTGTTAGGAGATTTGGGGGAGGATAGTTAGTCAACTTTTGGCATTTGTGCATGTTTTGGCTTTTGTTTTCTTTTCTCTCCACAAACACTCCCTATAGCCGAATGTGTCTTGGGCATAAGGTGAGTTTTTGTTTTAGTTTTGGCCTTCTTTCTTGTTTTGTGTCTTAACCAAAAACCTATTCCTAAAGAAACTTTACCAACTTTTCTCTAATGCATCAAAGTGAGCCATAGCCGAATGTCCATTGGAGTTGTTTTTCTTCCCTCTTAGGCTTTTGGCCGAATCTTCTTTGGAACCTCCCTCTTATCTCTTATTTCTTGTAGTCGAAAACAACCTCTCTTGTTTCCATCTCTTTTTCATATTTTATGGATTTGTAATAAGGCCTGTTTAATTATGTTTTGGATTATTTTTATGTTTTGAATATATTTAAAATATGGCTTATAAATTACTTGGTTAATCTAATAATTGAGCTCAAAGTTTTCTAAACTAAAAACTCGCAATGGTTTTAAAAATCTTACCATCGGGTAATATGAATAGTTCGATAGAAAAATTACAAGTTAAGTGTTTTCAACAAATTAAGTGATTTCCAAAATTCGAGTTTTCTATACTCAATTGCAAACGAATTTTCAAAGTGATATTTCAAATTTTCTTAAAAAGATATAAATGTTTTCTATCCTATGATTTATCAACTAAGTTTTAAAGTTTTATGTAATTCAAAGTAAATCTCAGTTTTAACTTATTTTCAACAAATAAAGAATTTCAAAGAGTTTTATTACAAAATTTAATTGTTAATTCGATTCTTTCAAAAATATTTTCCTTAGGTACATACCGTTCTTCGCCGTGGCGTATTGACCGGGTTTGGGGTGTTACAAATTGGTATCGAGCCAAGTTCAAAAGCTTCACTGTGGGCCCGAGGCCCAAAATGTTTTAAAGAATGGATTTTAAAATGTTTTGTTGAAAATTATATGGTTGGAAAGGCATTGCCTCGAGTCTCCGACATCAATCCACCACAGTAAGTACATCAAACCGTTGATTTTGATGATATGATATGATGATGTTGGCATGATCAGATAATAGTAGGAACTACTCTAGAAACCCAAACTATAGGTTGAATGTACTCGCGAAACAACTTCTTATTAAAATTATTCATAAAACTGTGTTTTAAAGAAAGTGGAATAATGACTATTGCATAAAACTTTTAAATCTGATAAGTCGAGATGTTAGACATGAGCACTCGAGTTCGTGGACGTTGTGGATGTTGTAAAAGCCGAAGTGTTAGGGCTAGATTTTCAGTACTGAGGCATAATTCCAGTAAGGAGGTGTTAGCATCGCTAGTGGCTGAGACAGAATATCATGATCGGGTTCGGATTGATGAGCTGACTCAGATAGTTAAAGAATCGGTGAAGCACTTGGAGTTGGGTCTGTGGACTGTAAGAAGAACAGAGATCACGGTTCTCAAGGGTCACAATCTCGTTCTGTAAAACATGTCAAGGCATGGTCGAACTTTTTGGCTTGCGATTATTGTGGAAGGTGTCATCCGGGAGAATGTTGGAGGAAGATAGGAGTATGCTTGAGATGCAGGTCTAAGGAGCTTAAGGCTCAGGATTGTTTCCTCACTCTCAAGTCAGGTATGTTTTGGTTGGAAGTGATGGTTGATTGTAGGAAAATTTTTGGTATAAGTGTAAGTGTTAGATAATGGTTTGCTATGGTGGAATAGTATGTTGGTTGTGTGAAAAAAAAAAGATTTAAGATTTTGTTAAAAGTACATTGTGGTTTTATTAAGATCGAGTCTTGTGATAAGAACGTAGTGTGGCGAGATAGGATGTCTGATCATTAGTTAGTTGGAAATTTCGAGGACGAAATTTCTTTAAGGAGGGTAGATTTGTAACATCCCGAAATTGGGCCTAGTAGGATTGGGCCTTGAGCTTTAGGAAAATTTGAGTATTATTTGTGTTGGCTCGGGTATGAATTTTGTGTGTTAGCATAGTCTTATGAAGGCTTGATTTTATTTAGGAAGCTAGAATAAATTTTAGTATGGTTTATTTAATGAAGTGGATTAAGTGAGCTTAGCACTTAAGTTAATTTAAGTGTTAATTAAAGCACATGAGGAGTTAGTGGCAAGGTGGTTATGATGCTTGGTTAGTTGCTTGAGGTTAGAGGTTCGAGTAGCATGATTAACATTTTGAAGACTTTATTTTTATCCTAGCATTGATGGACGGTCAAACCTTATTTATGATAGGTTGGACTCTCAAATTTTGGTAAGTTGAATATTGGTTTAATGGGGATAAGAATCTTAAGGTTATGGTATGATAAGGGGACAAAAGGCATGGAATATGGAGAATGTTTGGAAAGTATTCCAAGGCCTTTAGTGCATGTATGTGGACGGCAAGTGTGGCTAGGGGATGACCGAATGTTGTTAGGAGATTTGGGGGAGGATAGTTAGTCAACTTTTGGCATTTGTGCATGTTTTGGCTTTTGTTTTCTTTTCTCTCCACAAACACTCCCTATAGCCGAATGTGTCTTGGGCATAAGGTGAGTTTTGTTTTAGTTTTGGCCTTCTTTCTTGTTTTGTGTCTTAACCAAAACCTATTCCTAAAGAAACTTTACCAACTTTTCTCTAATGCATCAAAGTGAGCCATAGCCGAATGTCCATTGGAGTTGTTTTTCTTCCCTCTTAGGCTTTTGGCCGAATCTTCTTTGGAACCTCCCTCTTATCTCTTATTTCTTGTAGTCGAAAACAACCTCTCTTGTTTCCGTCTCTTTTTCATATTTTATGGATTTGTAATAAGGCCTGTTTAATTATGTTTTGGATTATTTTTATGTTTTGAATATATTTAAAATATGGCTTATAAATTACTTGGTTAATCTAATAATTGAGCTCAAAGTTTTCTAAACTAAAAACTCGCAATGGTTTTAAAAATCTTACCATCGGGTAATATGAATAGTTCGATAGAAAAATTACAAGTTAAGTGTTTTCAACAAATTAAGTGATTTCCAAAATTCAGGTTTCTATACTCAATTGCAAACGAATTTTCAAAGTGATATTTCAAATTTTCTTAAAAAGATATAAATGTTTTCTATCCTATGATTTATCAACTAAGTTTTAAAGTTTTATGTAATTCAAAGTAAATCTCAGTTTTAACTTATTTTCAACAAATAAAGAATTTCAAAGAGTTTTATTACAAAATTTAATTGTTAATTCGATTCTTTCAAAAATATTTTCCTTAGGTACATACCAGATTCGGTCGTGGCGTATTGACCGGGTTTGGGGTGTTACAAATTGGTATCAGAGCCAAGTTCAAAAGCTCGGCTGTGGGCCCGAGGCCCAAAATGTTTTAAAGAATGGATTTTAAAATGTTTTGTTGAAAATTATATGGTTGGAAAGGCATTGCCTCGAGTCTCCGACATCAATCCGCCCTGGTAAGTACATCAAACTGTTGATTTTGATGATATGATATGATGATGTTGGCATGACTGTATAATAGTAGGAACTACTCTAGAAACCCAAACTATAGGTTGAATGTACTCGCGAAACAACTTCTTATTAAAATTATTCATAAAACTGTGTTTTAAAGAAAGTGGAATAATGACTATTGCATAAAACTTTTAAATCTGATAAGTCGAGATGTTAGACATGAGCACTCGAGTTCGTGGACGTTGTGGATGTTGTAAAAGCCGAAGTGTTAGGGCTAGATTTTCAGTACTGAGGCATAATTCCAGTAAGGAGGTGTTAGCATCGCTAGTGGTGAGATGTAATATCATGATCGGGTTCGGATTGATGAGTGACTCGAGATAGTTAAAGAATCGGTGAAGCACTTGGAGTTGGGTCCGTGGATCGTAAGAAGAACAGAGATCACGGTTCTCAAGGGTCACAATCTCGTTCTGTAAAACATGTCAAGGCATGGTCGAACTTTTTGGCTTGCGATTATTGTGGAAGGTGTCATCCGGGAGAATGTTGGAGGAAGATAGGAGTATGCTTGAGATGCAGTCTAAGGAGCTTAAGGCTCGTGGATTGTTTCCTCACTCTCAAGTCAGGTATGTTTTGGTTGGAAGTGATGGTTGATTGTAGGAAAATTTTTGGTATAAGTGTAAGTGTTAGATAATGGTTTGCTATGGTGGAATAGTATGTTGGTTGTGTGAAAAAAAAAAAAGATTTAAGATTTTGTTAAAAGTACATTGTGGTTTTATTAAGATCGAGTCTCGCGGTAAGAACGTAGTGTGGCGAGATAGGATGTACGACTGTTAGTTAGTTGGAAATTTCGAGGACGAAATTTCTTTAAGGAGGGTAGATTTGTAACATCCCGAAATTGGGCCTAGTAGGATTGGGCCTTGAGCTTTAGGAAAATTTGAGTATTATTTGTGTTGGCTCGGGTATGAATTTTGTGTGTTAGCATAGTCTTATGAAGGCTTGATTTTATTTAGGAAGCTAGAATAAATTTTAGTATGGTTTATTTAATGAAGTGGATTAAGTGAGCTTAGCACTTAAGTTAATTTAAGTGTTAATTAAAGCACATGAGGAGTTAGTGGCAAGGTGGTTATGATGCTTGGTTAGTTGCTTGAGGTTAGAGGTTCGAGTAGCATGATTAACATTTTGAAGACTTTATTTTTATCCTAGCATTGATGGACGGTCAAACCTTATTTATGATAGGTTGGACTCTCAAATTTTGGTAAGTTGAATATTGGTTTAATGGGGATAAGAATCTTAAGGTTATGGTATGATAAGGGGACAAAAGGCATGGAATATGGAGAATGTTTGGAAAGTATTCCAAGGCCTTTAGTGCATGTATGTGGACTGGCAAGTGTGGCTAGGGGATGACCGAATGTTGTTAGGAGATTTGGGGGAGGATAGTTAGTCAACTTTTGGCATTTGTGCATGTTTTGGCTTTTGTTTTCTTTTCTCTCCACAAACACTCCCTATAGCCGAATGTGTCTTGGGCATAAGGTGAGTTTTTGTTTTAGTTTTGGCCTTCTTTCTTGTTTTGTGTCTTAACCAAAAACCTATTCCTAAAGAAACTTTACCAAATTTTCTCTAGTGCATCAAAGTGAGCCATAGCCGAATGTCCATTGGAGTTGTTTTTCTTCCCTCTTAGGCTTTTGGCCGAATCTTCTTTGGAACCTCCCTCTTATCTCTTATTTCTTGTAGCCGAAAACAACCTCTCTTGTTTCCATCTCTTTTTCATATTGTTCATTCTTCTTTTACTTTTCTTTGGCCGAATCTTCCTCCTCTCAATTCTTTTTCTTTTTCTTCCATTGTTTGCTCATGCCAAATTCTCCTATTTTATTTTCACTTTATTTTCCATTCTTTTCTTGTATCTAGCCGAATCCTATTTTTGTCTCACTCAACCACGTTGCCGTAATTGTTTTGTCTTGAGAGGATCTTTTTGACCGAATTTATTATCTCTTCTCTTTCAAACAAACCTTTTTATTTTGGTAGTGGTATAGTGGAGTGTTGATTATTTCTTTATTGATAGTCGACTATAGCCATTCTAAGATCGTGTGGAAAAGGATATTATCATTGAAGGATTTTGACAAACTCCATAGGCAAGTGACGATTTTCGGAATTTAATAGAAGTGTTAAGGTAAGGATCTTTATGCTTGTTATATCGTTTTAGATGGTCTTCTAATCGATTAAGTTTTAGGGGACTCTATCGTCCGTTTATTATCTTCTTCCTTGGACGTTAGATTTTGGAGCAATCAAGAATGGGTTCGAAAAGAGCAGTTCGTAGTGTTTGGAAGAGGGTGGTTCTGCTATACCCTCAAATTTCAAACGAAGGGGTTGTGTCGGCAGTTCGAGACTTTCCACCGGGATGTGGACCCTCTGCCGGCGATAATCGTTTATTTGAAGTCGTTCGTACTTCGAGCCATTGTTCGTTCGTGGTTCTTCATCGGGTTAGAACCATCAATCGGAGAGAAATCGCCTATAGTTGTTATTAGAGATTCCGAGGGTATCGACGAGCGGAAAGTGTAGTTCTCACTATTATCGTGTGTGTATCTTACACACTTTATAACTTGGTTTATATATGTATATATATGAGTGATAAATGACTATTCATGTTGTTAAAGCCGAAACAATGAGATATTGATATGATACCTTGATGGGTATGAGCAAGGATACGGGTAAGTCCGTTTTGATATGATATTACTATATGTTGTATTGGTTATATGTTCATATCAAAATATATTGACATGATTTGTTTATCTATTGCATTGGTATGGGCAATATGAGAGGAGGGGGAAGATTGATATTTGTGTCTTCGGACACCAGAGGTTTGGTACCTCCAGTGATTTGGTATCACATTCGTGTCTTCGGACACCAGAGGTTTGGTACCTCATAGCGACTCGTCCCTGTGGTTAATACCACCGTGGGTTGGCCCCACTTTTGAGATATGGGATCGTATGCCAGTGATTTGGTATCACACGTGGGTTGGCCCCACAACTTGATGATTCGTGTCTTCGAACACCAGTGGTTTGGCACCACCAGTGATTTGGTATCACATTCGTGTCTTCTGACACTAGAGGTTTGGCACCTCATAGCGACTGCGTCCACGTGGTTAATACCACCGTGGGTTGGCCCCACTTTTGAGATATGGGATCGTCGCGGTGATTTGGTATCACACGTGGGTTGGCCCCACGAGATGGATTATTTGTGACTTTGGTCACCAAAGTGATTTGGTATCACATTTATATCGTGACTTCGGGTCACCAGTGGTTTGGCACCACCAAAGGGTTTGGTACCACACGGGGTAGAAAAGGAGTTATGGATGGCTAGGTTGGGTGCATTATACATATATGTTGCTTTGTTATAATTTGTGTAAGTATGTGGTATTTACCCGGGAGAGGGAGTATGCACTGAGTCTTGGTGACTCACCTTCTCCCTTACATTTTCAGGTGATTCGTGAGATCGCGGATATGGAGCCGGATGGACTCGAGGAGGCCATGCAATAAAGTTTGGTTTTACATGAACTTCCATTTGGGTACTTTATTTTAATTTGGTTTTCATATTTTATGGATTTGTAATAAGGCCTGTTTAATTATGTTTTGGATTATTTTTATGTTTTGAATATATTTAAAATATGGCTTATAAATTACTTGGTTAATCTAATAATTGAGCTCAAAGTTTTCTAAACTAAAAACTCGCAATGGTTTTAAAAATCTTACCATCGGGTAATATGAATAGTTCGATAGAAAAATTACAAGTTAAGTGTTTTCAACAAATTAAGTGATTTCCAAAATTCAGGTTTCTATACTCAATTGCAAACGGATTTTCAAAGTGATATTTCAAATTTTCTTAAAAAGATATAAATGTTTTCTATCCTATGATTTATCAACTAAGTTTTAAAGTTTTATGTAATTCAAAGTAAATCTCAGTTTTAACTTATTTTTAACAAATAAAGAATTTCAAAGAGTTTTATTACATAATTTAATTGTTAATTCGATTCTTTCAAAAATATTTTCCTTAGTGACATACCAGATTCGGTCGTGGCGTATTGACCAGGTTTGGGGTGTTACAACGTACGTACCTGTACCAACTCGCAACATAATCATAACCTTTCACAACTTTGACATACCTTTCACAACTTTGACATACTCGTTGGAGTTCTCGTTGAACCATTTGGAATACTAAAGGATACTCAAGAATCTCATACACACAATACCATACCAATGACATATCCTAGATATGGTCTTACATGGGATCTCTTATAGATGACAATAGCCCAGCTATGGTCTTACACGAAGTCTCATATCAATGCCATATCCCAGATATGGTCTTACACGTAATCTAAAATAACCCTAATGTCATGACATTCGTATCCTACCTATTCCTAAGGTTCAACTGGGATTTCTCACTTGTCAAACATTATCGATTACATCCAAGGAGTCAATCATAATTCATACAATATTAAAGCATTTAAAACATAAAAAAAAAACAATGCATTATTTACATACGAACTTACCTCAGTACAAAAATAGTAGAAATGGACCTAATCGTCAAACACCTTGTTTTTCCTTTGATCTAGGTCTGAACCTCATTTCTCTTGATCTAAATAGAAAATTTAACTCATTTATAATCCACATTTCTCAATCCAGTCCAAAAATCACATTATGGAAAAATTACATTTTTGCCCCTAAACTTTAACATTTTTACATTTTGGCCCCTAGGGTCGTAAAATGAAATCTATTTGATTTCTTCAAGACCCAAGCCTAGCCAAACCTCTTTCATGCTTATAATAGCCCACATTTTTCATTTAATCACACTTTTACACACATTTTGAAATCTTTTTACAAATAGCTCATTTTGACATTTTCATCAAAAATCACCTAGCAAAAGTTGTTTATCTAACATTAAACTTGCAAAATCTACCATTAAACATCAAAATACACACATGTCTACCATGGGTCAAACCCTAGACCTCAATCATCTCTCAAATTAATGGTAAAAATAGATAGATCGAGTGATAACGACTTTAAAAATGTAAAGAGCATTTAAAACGGGGCTAGGATGTACCTACAATCAAGCCTGGAAGTTGAATAAACCCCAGCTATGGTGACCTTCTAATTTTCGGCACATGGAGAATAAGATGGACAAAAATTTTGGCTTTATTTTCCCTTTTTATTCATTTATTTACCAAATGACCAAAATGCCCTTAATGCATAACTTTGAAATTTCACCTATTCATGTCCATTTTTGTCCACTAACTTATCCAATGGTCTAATTACCAACTAAGGACCTCTAATTTAAAATTTCATAGCAATTGGACACCTTTAACAAGTAGAACTCAACTTTTGCACTTTTTACAATTTAGTCATTTTTACTAAATTAAGTGCCCAAACCTCAATTTTTCGAACGAAATTTTCACAAAATCATTTTATAAAATTTTATACCATATAAATATAATAAAAGTAAATTTTACTGCGTCAAATTTGTGGTCCCAAAACCACTGTTTTGACTAGGCCCAAAATCGGGCTGTTACACAGATATTATTCTAAATGGTTCAATGGGCATGAAAAGGGATGAACCGGTAAGGGTTCCGACTGATTTCACTACTACAATTATAGAAAGGTATGATGTATCGATGATCAAAGTAAGAACATTCATGATTATGAAAAGTATGATTTAAGTGATGCTATGTTTATGTACCATATGTTACCAAGTGATGATATAGCTAAGTTATGTGTTTAATCACTAGCTTGTGACTATGGTTAATGCTATGTTTATGTCTTATATGTTATGCAAATGAATTGGTAAATGTTTAATATGAATTAAGATTTGTATGTGTGAAACTCATTAAAATGGTTATACATGGAAAACATGGTATGTTATGATATGGATGATAAATCCAATTAAATCATGCTCAAGTATAATTGTTATCCATGTCAAATTCATATGATTCATGTTTAAATGAACTAACATGTGCTGTTGATGTGCTTAGGCTTATGCCAAGCTTGTGGGTATTATTGATGTTTATAATTACGCACGTACTATGCATATGAAATGAGTAAGAAAAAGAAATGAAACGGTAAGTACATAATTAGGATGTATCAAGATGTTATAAAAGGTCTAATGTGATAAATGATGTATTTATACGTGAGCAAATTGCTTATGCTATGGATGAATATACCTATATCATGGATAAATACACTAAGCCTAGAATTCATAATGTTGTTTAGGCTTATGATAAGCATTAGGAACAGAATGAAAAAAAGTAAATAGAAATATATATAATCTTATAGAAAGGTTGATGATTATACACTATGTCTCATGAAATCCTATCATGTTATGAATGGTTAATAATTATGCAACATTAATGAACTTATTCAATTGTGAGTTGATAATTATGGTTGGATAAATCTTGAGGCATTGGTATAGGCTTGTATTTAACCTATAAATTTCATTATTGAAATGTAATATTATGCTTATGGTTTATACGAGCTTACTAAGCATTCATTGCTTACTACAAATTCACATGGGGCTTGGAAATGCACCCACATTTCAAATTTTTTTGAAGCATGCAAGGTTTAATTAATGAAAATTGTTCAACAACTTTTTTTTACATTCGATGCCTAATCCTTAAATCATGTGAATTATCAATGAATGAGTTGGATAAATTTGACAGAAGATTGGAGCTTCAATTCTTTGATGTATGGATTAGGTTGCATGAGTAATGGATGACTACCATCATTATTTAAATCTTGAATGAATTTTCTTTTTACAGCTGCTTATATATGTATATATAGTTATAAAGTAGAGACACTCCAAAGGGGGTGTAGTATAGAATGTTAAAAAGGGAACACTCCAATACAAGCATTAGAAAAATCAATCTGGCCAAAGATTGTCGTTGCATGAGTGAGTGTTGGTGCAATTACGTACTCTCTAGGGGTTTGTTGCACCCCATCATTACTTTTTAGGAACAAGGGTACAGTAATGCAATGATTTCCCTTATTTCGAAATATATATAATATATATTTGTATATAAATATTTAGTATTGTACAATAAATGTTGTAATGGTAGATAGAGTTTAGGGTTTAAAGCATGAGTCTATCATTGATAAAGTTGCAACCTTATTCATTCATGCTTATGAATTGTCGATGCAATATTCTTTCACCTGAATGTGATTCATCCATTGGGAATTTAGAGGGTTCAAGTTACTATAATGATCATTTGTCTTAGTAAAAGGTCTTGTAACCTTGCTAGTTTCTATTTTACTTGAGGACAAGTAAAAACTCAAGTTTGGGGGTGTGATAGCACTAGAATGAACATAGGTTTTCCCCTTGGACTAGGATTTTTTGTGTCACTAGGTAATGAACCTAGTGGTCGAGTATTTAGATTTGTAGCAAGTTGTCCTAACTATGCTTCTAATGCTCAAATGGAAGATGAATTCCCTTGTACGATAGCTTTCGTGTGAGTAATATGCTCCCGGATTAACGCCTCAAGAGTTGCTAACGGGTCAAAAGTATAAGATGGAGTGTACGGTTGTTGTCGATGTCCTTGAACATGTTGATTTGGTATTGAAGAGTGTTGTGGTGGCAGCAGATTTTAATGTGAATGTGTCTGGCCTTGTTGTGGATGCATTTTAGTGTGCTAACTTTAGCTCTAATGCTGTTGATTGTAATTCCCTTGTCTGGGATTATAATTGCCCTGAGTAGATGTATTCCCATATCTGAATGTCACAGCATTTTTCCCTGAGCAACTTGTATAGGTGCAACTCCACTTGTCCCTTGCATATTTTTAATCATGTTTGTGAGAGAAGAAACTTGAGCACTTAGTACGATTATTGCATCCAATTCAATAAATCCTGGAGTAGTTTTTGATTGTGCAGCTCTAGAGATAGGGTATTGATAATCATTCTGAGCAATTCTCTCAAGAATTCTCATAGCATCGTTATAAGTACAATCCAATAGAGGTCCATTGGCTGATGCGTCGACAAGATTCCTTGTATGAGAATTCAATCCATTATAAAAAAAATCTCAATTTGCGTTTTTGGTTGAATGCCGTGCATGGGACAACGTTGAAGTAGAGATTTATAACGTTCTATGTGGTGTGAAGATTTTCATCATCCAGCTGATGATAAACAGAAATATCATTTCAAAGACGAGCATTCATTGTCAGCGAGTTAAATAGCAAAACAAGCTGTGTTGCTAGTGCATCCCAAGAAGTAATTGATCCGGCAGGTAGTCCAAAAAACCAAGTACGTGCTCTTCCCTGTAAGGAATAAGGAAATAATTGCATCTTCAAGGCATCATCAGGAACGCCTTGTTGACTAAAGGAAACATAGATCAATAAAAAGGATTTAAGATGTTCTCTCGTATCTTCATGTGGCAGCCCAGCATGTTGTCCATTAAAATTCAGCATTTGAAACATTACTGGCTTGAGTTCAAAATTTCCAGCTTGAATTGATGGCCTAACAACTCCTTGTTGTAAATCATCCAATACAGGTACTACAAAATTACATATAGTCCTATTTTGTATGCGAGCATCTTGCGGCAAGAATGGGTTATTAACATTTTGCTGTTGCATCAGGGGTATGGCTGTATTGTTCCCTGGTAAAGCCATACTTCTTTGTTCTCGAAGTCTATTCTTAATAGTCCTCTCAATTTCTGGATCAAAATCGGCAAGAAAATCTAAATTTCTTCAGGTCATAAAACACCTAAAATGAAGTTAAGGAAATAGCAACAAAGAAAAAGAAATAGTTAGTGAAAACTAAGTATTATATAAGGAAAACAAAGTGCAAAAACAGACAAAAACAAAAACAAACATCAAACAAATGCCATCCTCGGCAACGGCGCCAAAAACTTGATCGTCTGTTTAATGTCACAACAATAATGTGCAAGCGTACACTATCGATGCAAGTATAGTAGACAGATGTGAGTCTGTCGGATATTGATCCCACAGGGATGGTAGTCTTTTGTCTATTAATGTCGGTGCAATAACTGGATATAAACGAGATAAATTGTGAGGATAGTTGTCGATGTAATAACTTTAAAAACAATAAAGTAAAATATGATGATGATAAACTGGGATCCCCAACATGAATCTTCAACAGAATACTAAGTGCTCACAAGGTATAAAAATATAGGTGATTGTCGATGCAATAAAATTCAATGTATATCTTACACAGTGTTACTCCACTATTTAATCTGGGACATAAACATGTATAATAACCTCACCTTCCGATGAAGGCAATACAACACTATTAAGAACAAGTGGATTAAATTCCTCTAATCCTCACTCAACTTTCGTTGAAATGCTTATTGGCTTAAACTGTCACTACACTTTCCAGTGTTAGTGATTGCCATAACACTTCCGTGTTAAAAAACATTCAAACCTCAAGATTAAACAATAACAGTAAGATTAAATAAGATAACATGTCACCAAGAATTCATCAGTACTTCCATACAATCAGAAATTAAAGAGTAATCACTAGCATTTAAAAGGAAATAAGAAAGAATCGAATGGAGAATACTATCCCTAGACAACTCGACTAAATCTCTCTTTTCCCTCTTATCGTGTACTTAGGTCTCAACATTAGGACCTAGTCTGCATCTGGTTTTCACGTTGGCTCACTCGTGAGAAGCTTAAGCTGCCATGGCCGCAAGCTCCAAGGTCGGATGATGAAAATGATGATGGAGAGAAAAGCTCTAGCCGCTCTTTTTCTTCTCATGTCCACCTTTTATGTCCTTTCCCTAAAATTATTCTGTCCTTGTTCGTACAGGTTGGTTATACCAGACTGGACAGCTCACGCAATTTTGGTTCTTATTCGGATAGTTTTTAGGTGCGGCAAAAATTCTGGATGCAGTCTAGGATGAACTCATGCAGCGACACTGCGGACATCTGTCAGGTGCGGCGATAATTCTGAATGCAATCTAGAATTAACTCATGCAGCGACATTAATACAATAAGATAGCAAAATTAAGGATTAAATAGGCTAGGATTCATTGAGTTATAAAATGCAATTTACTAAACTGAAAATGCTAAAATGTATGCTAAGAATAACTAAATGGAAACAATTTAACCAATAACTACGGGGGAAACCTATGTTCTTTCTAGTGCTATCACTTACGTAGTTGTTTTTCCTTTACTTTCATATTATCGAAAGCTCAATCGGGATGGAAGCTTGTCGGAGATCTATCACACTATCCAGCGATTATATCAGTAAATTTTGATGCTTTAGTAGTGGTTATAATGGCATGTATAGGTGGACCATGTTTAATGTTTAATTGATCAGTTTGGCATGTATATGTTATTTTGTTGATGATTATGGCATGAAAAGTTGCTTGGGATTTGAGGTACTTAAAGTATTATTGACGTCTTGTTGGTTGTGGTTAATATGGTCAAATTGATGCATGTTTTGAAATGACCAAAATTGTTATATGTTAATGTATCTTTAAATCGCTAAAATGGTATGTGATAAATTGATCTCAACATGGTCAAAATATTGTTTAATTTGGAAAGGTTTTTAACTAGATGTGCATGATGTAAATATGGGATATAAATGTCGGTTGATTGGTACTATTTGGAAATGGTAGGTTTATGTTATTTAGGTGGTTATGTTAACATGTATGTATGGTCCTTTAATGGTTGCTATTTTGGCATTTTGATAATTAACTGGTGGTAGTTGGAATGATGAATAAATATGCATGCTATGAAATGATGTTTTGATATGTTGGAATGTTGCCATTGAGGTATGGTTTGATATGGAAATAGATTGTGAGTATTGAGTAGATAAATGGCTAATATGGTATAATTGGATGTGGTTGGAATATGGCCAAGTTTGCTAAGGTTTAGTGATGATAGTTGTTGAATGATAAAATTGGTATATTTGAGTATGATTGGTATGTGAACATTGTGGTAAATGTTGGTATAGAATTAGTTCAAACGGTTGGTTGATTTTTGGCTAAACTTAGAAAATGTATAATCAAGTTTGATTGTTGTGATTGAGATGCCTTTTTGGCATATTGGTTGTATGGTTAAATACTATGATGATCTAGCTTGAATCTGCATGTGTTAGGTACAATTTGGATGCATGAATATAGGTGCATTTGGCTTGTGAAAGTGGATAAGTTTTGGGTGAGGAAAATGACTTGAAAATGGCCTATTTTTCATCTAGACGGCCTAAGACACGGGGGTGTGTCTCAGCCGTGTGTTACACACGGCCATGTGACACGGTCGTATGTCCCCTGTAGGTTTTCAAAGGTTGCATTTCGAAAGTTACACGGCCTGGCACACGGGAGTGTGGCTTGGCCGTGTGACCCAAGTCAGAAAGTTACATGGGCACTGACACGGGTCGCGTGTCCCTACTTCGAATGCCCACACGGCCTGGGACACGGCATGTGTGTCAGCCTTGTGACCCCTGCAGTATGTAAAATTTTCAACTTTTTCCTAAAAATTCTATCTATTTTTGATTTAGTCCCGATTCGTTTATAATGTGTTTTTAGAGCCTTGAGGGCTCATATAAGGGACTATATGTATGAGATTGATTGATTTTTCTATGAATGATGTTATGATTTAAATCTTTTGAATTTTGATTGTTTTGAGTTGTAAACTTTCGGGAATGCTTCGGAACCCTATTCCAGCTAAGGATACAGGTTAGGGGTGTTACATGACCAGCCTCAACTCTTACAGCCTACCTATCCTAACCATGACCACCAGCAACACGTCGTTCAGATCTACTGAAACGACTTCTCTTACCCTTACGACTAGAACAACTAGTAGCCTTAGTTGACCTCTTAATAGCTCAAGACTAAGTAACTTTGGGGTCTTCCCCTAGAGTCTCCTCAAACGCGCGAGCCTTCTTAACTAATTCGTCGAAGACCTCGATATTCTAAGCAATTAGGTAGAGCTTAATCTTATGATTTAGCCCAAACCTGTACCTCCGACAATGGTTCACCTCAGAGGATACCAACTTGGGAGCATACTGGCTCGACTGAATAAACTCAGCCTCATACTCGTCTATCGAAAGAGTACCCTAAAAAACATCCATAAACTCCCGTCTCCTAGCCTCGAGATACTATTCCCCCATAAACTTCCTCTGAAATAATGCTAAGAAGAAGTCCCAAGTCAAACGATTCGGCATAGTAACCCTCTCGACAGTCATCCTCCATTTGTGAGCCTCATCTGTCAATCGTGACACAACACAACCCAACTTTTCCTCATCAGAGCAACCTATCTGACCAAGAATACAAACGACACCTTCCAGCCAATACTCTGCACATGTCAGATCACTGTCCCTAACACCACGAAACTCCTTACCACCTAGAGCTCGTAAACACTCCAGTGGCAAATCCTGACGATCCAAAGCAGTGTTGGCATCAATGATACGCTGTATTGCTCCTACCATCTCAGAGATGAAATGCTCGACGCGGCCCATCTGAACATTGTCTCGCGGCGGTGCATCGTCATCCATACTACCTCGATCACGACGCAGAGACATAACGACTATCGTATACTAAAGATTAGAGTAAGGAAAACGTACCAAGAGTGAGTAGCAGCAAAAATATCTAAGATTTAACTAAGTACAATTCCTATAGGGCTTTGTGTTCCCAATCCTATCCCAATAACAACTTATATCACAAAGATCATGTATAGGCAAAAGTACGAAATTTTTAATCAACACAAGCAAGCAAACATCATGATCCAAGATCATTAATATTCAAACAGCCTAACAAGTCTAGACTAGCTTACGATTTTAAACCTAAAGCTCTGATACCACCAAATGTGACACCCTAAACCTGATCAGGACAGACCGACCCGAATTCGAAACGTTACATTAACCACCTAAGTGACTCTCCGGCTAACGACCACCCAAGACTCACCCCAACCTTATAACACCTCAATCTTATCTAAATACTATTTATCTATTATCGCGAAAGTAAATTATGACCCAATTTTAAACTTTTCCTAGGTAATTTAACCTAAGGGCATTTTAGTCATTGTACCACCTATGGTAAAACTAATCTAATTTTAGATCTAAATGTTTACCGACCTTCTTTTAGTCAAAATTATGCAAGCCTAAAAATACCAGCTTAAATTAAGTTCGTTTGCTATGTTTAATTCAAGTTTTACTATTATGGACTAAATTGTAACAAGTACAAACTATCAGGACCTATCCCGAGTTACAAATTAAGTGTGTTTCTATCAAATTTTACCCATTACAACACTAATCCTAAATTATTACTAAGTTTCCTTATCATCTATGACTCTAATTAGACTAATCAATTTTCAGGACTAAATCGTAACTTAAACAAATTAGAATACAAATTTAAAAAGACAAAAATTCAAACCCCCAACAACTAACACGACCGTGTCCCCCATACTGTGTCATTAAATGCCCATGTTCCTATCATGAAAAACTTTTTGGCAGATCGCACACGTCCGTGTGGAAATCCACACGCCTATGTCACTTACCCACACGCCCGTGTGGATTGACACATGCCCATGTGAAAACCGCTAAACCCTTTTTTGTGAAAAACTCATTTTAAAACCTGATTTAGCATATTTTAATGGCCAATTAAACCCGATTTAACTGTAACAGCCTATTTTTAGTTAAATCAGAACAGTGGTTTCGGGACCACAAATTCGAAGTCAAAATAATTATTTTATTATTATTTTAATGTCTACAGTATGATACTATGTTGGTGTAAAAATTTCATTGAGAAATTTTATCGTTTGAATGGTCAATTTGATAAAAAGGACTAAATCGCATAAAGTGTAAAACTTGAGTTCTATTAGCTAAAGGTGTCTAATAGCTATAGAACCTTAAAGTAAAGGTCCTTATGTGGTAATTATACCATTATCTGTTTGAGTGGACATTTATGGGCATGGTTAGGTGAATTTTAAAAGGTTATTAGTAAGGTTAATATTGTAAATTATAATTAAAAGTTATTAAAGTAAAGAAAATAAAAGAAAAAAACATGCATGTTCATCTTTCTCAACCGATTGTTGAAGAAAGGAAAGCCATTAAAGAACACAAACATTCGGCCATAGTTCAACCTTGCATGTAAGTCCATTTTTCGTCCCGTTTTTAATGATTTCTATGTTTTCTAGATCGTTGCAACTTAGTCTAGCTAGCTTAGGGACTATTTTGCAAAATTGTTAAAGATTTTGAATGATGCCATTGATCAATACATGAGTATTTTGATGTTTGATGATATATTATGAATGCTTGTTGATAGATATACAAGTTTTGTTAAGTGATTTTTGAGAAAAATGCAAAATAGGGATTAAATTGAGAAATGTGTAAATTGTGTGGTAGAAATGTGAAATAATGTGAACTATGGGCTGATATGAAGAAAGTGATAATTCGGCTAGCTTGGGCATGATTAAAATTACATGAATTTGCATTTTACGAGCTAAGGACTAAATTGTGAAAAATGGGAAATATTAGGGGTAAAAGTGTAAATGTGCTTTAAAGTGTGTTTTGGACTAAATGAATAGAGGGACAATTAAATGAGCTGAATTTGATATTATATAGATCAAGAAAAGCGGAATTTGGAATTAGATAGGGGAAAAGACAAAGTACTAAATTAATCAACCAATTTCGTTGTATTTGAACCCGAGGTAAGTTCGTATATTATAAGTTTTAATACAAATGTATTTCATATGCTTTGGTATTGTATAATTGCGAATACGAGACTATGGATATGATCGATAGTGATTTGACGATGATTCGACATTTGAAATCCCGATTGAACCTTAGGAATAGTTTAGGATACTAGTGACATGTCATTAGAGGATACATTGAGTTGGCTTCAGGCCATGATATTAGCACTTCGGTTGCGAGTTATACCGATTTGGCTTCGGGCTATGAATATCGGCTGATTTGGCTTCGGGCCATGATATCAGTACTTCGGATATAAGTTACCTTGATTTGGCTTCGGGCCATGGTATAGGTACTTATTTTGCGAGACTCTTGAGTATCCGACTTCTATTTCGAATGGTTCAAGGGGTAAAGAAAAGATGTGATTGAGTATTAGAATTATATGAGATGGTACAGGTACGTACATAATATGTATAAGCTTTGGTTCGAAGAAACTTGTGAAGAATGTGATTAATATCAAAATTGTGTATATGAGAGGTTTGTTAGCTAATATATGCTAAATGTTGATATATATATTCAAATTGTCGAATTATAAGCTTGAGATTGAATTAAGTTTATTTTATACGAGCTTACTAAGCTTTATAGCTTACTTTGTTTAATTTTCCATGTTTTATAGTGACTTTAAAGCTAGCTCGGATTCGGGGATCGTCGGAGATTGCTTCACACTATCCACCTATCACTTGGTACCTATGAACTTTGGTATTTTAAGTATATGGCATGTATAGGGACTTTGAGTCATTTTTGTATATGTAGCATGACTTTGGCCATTTATGTTGGCTTGTAAATATTAAGTGTTTGGTTTTGTGTTAGTCATTTAAGTTGGCATATTTTGGCAATTATGTGATGTGTGTATATGTATTAATGCCTCTTAGTGATGTAGTTCATGATTGCTTGGGAATGACTTGTAGAATGCAACCTTCAAGGTAGATAATGGTTGATGAATTGAGAAGGGTTGTGATTGTGGTTTTAGGCTAAGAAATGCTTAGTTGAAATGGTACATATGGATGCTTTGGAAATGTGAATTGGTATAATTGAATAGATAAGAATATGGTATTATAAGCATGTTAGATTGTAACACCCCTTACCCGGGTTCTACACCGGGAATCGGGCCCGAGGCGTTACCGAACTCAAACCACTTAATCGCCATTTAGGCTCAACGTAATTACTCTTTATAACCTCATTCTCGACTTACGAGGCCTAACTCATGCACACGAGGGCTCTCGAGACTAATTCGGGACTTTTTCAAATCTTAAAATTTCTCTTTTATACAGGTCTCACACACCCGTGCAAGATTAGACATGCCCGTGCATAGACATACACGCCCATGTCCTCAGACCGTGCCTAAAAACCCAGTATTCTGCCAATGCCCCACAGCCAAGGCACACGCCCGTGCTTACCACCCGTGGTGCACACTGACTACCTTAACACGGCCTAAAGTCTAGACACATGCCCGTGTGGCTAGCCCGTGGCCAACACTGATTAATCCCACACGCCCTAGGCACACGCCCGTGTGACTAGTCCGTGGTCTATTCTGACTTAAAATGTTAACATGCAGGGGACGCACGACAACAGCACACGCCCATGGGCTGACCGTGTGTCACACATGGTCTAGACACACACCCGTGTGTCTAACCACATGGTCAAGAACAAAGCTAAGTGCCAAGTTCTTTTCACCCCTCTAGCATACACAACAAATACTCATCCAGCACAATCATAATCAACTCAAATTGAATTGCAATCCCACATAGATAACTACAACTTTTCATATAATATGATAGCCAACAACTATGGCATTATACAAAATAGACTATCCATTTAAAGGCCAACACTTCTTAGCCATTTACAAAAAAACTCACTAACTTATCTAGCCCCTATACATGCCATATACAAAACATTAAGTTTCATGTACCAAAGTGTGCTGATATGTGGGCTATCTTCTGATGATCCTCGTATCTCGATTCAACGCTTTTAAATCTATAAGACAAGGGAAAAGAAAGGGAGTAAGCTTTGAGCTTAGTAAGTTTACACATAAACAATTAAGCATCACAGTATAAGCTAACCCACAAATAGCATTATATTAACATATAATATACCATTGTGCTTACTCTTTCTATCCCTTACCACATTTCCAACCCATCATGAGTCACATACTCATAACCATTGAAATGCACCCTTGCATTAAATATCACATTTACATAACATTCAACACATCATTATTTCTCGTAATACATCAACACAGTTTATCCACATGACTTATCCATACAGCTTATCCACACAGCTAGTTTACATAACTAATCCTCACAGCTATTACACACACACACACCTAGTACACACAGTTAATCCACACAGCCAATATCTCAGTGGTTTCGCACTTAGCACACCACGATTGATTAATAAGGTGGTATCGCACTTAGCCTACCACAAAGGTATTCATAGTAGTTCAGCTCATAGCATCGCACATAGCTAGCTCATCGTCCATATGCATTAGGATGGTATCGCACTTAGCCCACCACCTAGCATTATCACAACACATGCACAAGTCTACTTACTTAGTCATTCTACTTAAACCACATAGGTTCTCAATCATTCTTGATCATACATTCATTCCACATAGGTTCTCAATCATTCTCGATCACACATTCATTCCATATAGGTTCTCAATCATTCTCGATCACACATTCATTCCACATAGGTTCTCAAACATGCTACACACTAGCCAGCATTAACAAATTGTAAGTATGAATGCATTATTTATGCATAGACTTACCTCGATACTCAAAAGTATAGAAATATGCAATTTAGTCCACCACCTTGCTTTTGCCTCGGTTATGATCTGGGCTTCGTCTTTCTTGATCTATAATGAATAAATCAGCTTATTAATACATACATTGACTAAATTGACCCTCATTTCATACTTTAGCAAAATTACTATTTTGCCCCTAAACTTTCTCATATTTAACTTTAGCCCCAAGGCTCGTAAAGTGATTTTTATTCAACTTTTTATCCTTTCATGCTTAGCCGAACCACTTACTCAACTAAAGCATTCATCAATACTCACTAAATCACACATGTATGACCAAACTAAAGTTTTTCACAAACTAGTCCCTACATGCATTTTCATGGAAAATCACTTAGCAAAAGATGTTTCTACTACATCAAGCCTTCATATTCTTCCATAAAACATCAACATACATGCATGTCATACATATGTAAATTTTTGAACATCCATAATAGCTCACCAAATAGCTAAAAATAGCTTACTCATGCGACTAGGACTTCAAAAATACGAAGAATATAAAAAATCGGGCTTAGGAGCACTTACTAGCAAGCTTGAAAAATTGAAGGAGCCCTAACAATGGCTATTGGAATTTTCAGCAGCTTGGGGGAGAAGATGAGTGAATTTTTGTCATCTTTTCACCTATTTAATCACTTAATAACTAAATGACCAAAATGCCCTTTTTGATAAACTTCAAATTTTAACCCATCCATGCCCATTTTTGTCCAAAAATTAGAATTTGGGTAAATTGTTATTTAAGGACCTCTAATTAATAATCTAAAGCTATTTCACACAAATAGCTTCTAGAAACACACATTTTGCAATTTTTGCAATTTAGTCCTTTTGGACAATTCAACCACAATTTCACAAAATTGCTTCTTGAAACTTTCACACTAGCATGAATACATAATATAAACCTCAAAAACTCATTCATAACCCTCGGATTTGTGGTCTCGCACCACTATTTCGACTAGGCCCTAAACTGGGATGTTACATAGATGTTGGCATTGAGATGGTATATATATTATTCTTGGTTGTGATTCTATTGGTTGCTTATAAAAGCTATGTATTGTGCATTTTGTTTGATGTAGGTGTGTGCCAATTTGGGGTGGCAAAATGGCTTGGTAAATAGCCTATTTTTTTCCACACGGGCAGAGACATTGGCGTGTGTCTCATCTGTGTGTGACACACGGTCATGTTACACGGTCGTGTGTTCCCTGGTGTTGAATTAGAAATCAAGTCAGTATGCTCAACATGGTCTCACACACGGGTGTGTGACCTGGCCAGGTGGCATAAATTAGTATACCCTACAGGTTTGGCATGGCCTAGCACACAGTCTGGCACATGGGCGTGTATAGCCATTTGTAGGGCACACGGGCTAGCCACACGAGCGTGTGTGTTGGCCGTGTGACCCACGTCAGAGAGTTACACGGGGTCGGACACGGGCTGGAACACAGCCATGTGCTCATATTTTGAATGTCCACACAGCCTGTGACACGGGCGTGTCTGTTGGCCGTGTGTCCCCTATTTTAAAAAAAAAAATCTTAACTGTTCAAAAAGTTTCCAAAGTTATCAGTTATGTCCCGAACCACTCCCAAAGCATGTTTAGGGCCTCGTAGGCTCGTAATAGGGATAATGTGATTGTATTTGATAGGAATTACTTTTGGTTGTTGATTTTTTATTCAAATTGGATGGTTGTTTATGTTGTAAGTCCGATAATACTCCGTAACCCTATTCCGGCATTGAATACTGGTGAGGTGTTACATTAACTACGATTAATTAACATACATATACACACAACTTGAATTGAATTTATTGACAACAATTAAGCCTTAATTAAATAAAATTAAGCAATTAATTTCATGCATATCAAACACCGAATAAATCAAACAAGTGGCGTACCTTAATCGCTAGTAAACCATTCCATGGAAGCTTCAATTAAACAATCGTTAGTATAAATTTCATGCTTCACACACCTTGTTACCAATCACCGTGTTATCAATCAACAATACACCGTAAATCAGTTAATAAATAAACTCAAACATGCCTCAAAGTTATTATAAAACCATCCAAAATAAATGTCTAATGTCCAATGTTCATTTACAACCAAAATAAAACTAATTCTCGGGAGTTCCACAATGCCCAACTACAGTCTATAAAATGCGCAATAAAGTCTCTACCAAGCCTAGATATCTTGGAACTCTCTTGCTCAGCTCCTCAACTCGTCAATCCCAACGATTATCTGCACGAATGTAAGGGTGTGAGCTTTAAAAAGCTCAGTGAATGTTAATAAAAACAAAAAGTAAATTAACATCCAATTCATGCTTAATTCACAACTAATCATTCACCAATTGTTAACCAAAAATTTCCTTAAGCATTTTCAATACCAAACATCAATTATTCATGGCTTTCAATCATCAATTGATATAGCAACAATCACACATGAATACATTGGCAGACACTTTTCATGGCTTAATCGGGTGATCATACATTGGATAAACGGATCTCTAAACTCCCACAAATATAAATACAGTCCACCGAGTTGAGCGGGCCGAAGCACACGCTCCATTATAATGCCTCAAATAACCCATTGAGTGGAGACTCATGCTCAACACTCCCTGATCTACACCAACAAATTAGTCCACCTAGAGCCATATGCTCATAGTGTCACAAGTAAAGGTGTGTACCCACAAATCCTATGACATTCCAACTATATCCAATGGATCCACTGTAACACCCCTAACCCGTATCAGTCGCCAGAATAGGGTTACGGAGCATTACTGGAGTTTACAGGTCAAACAGACAGAAATTTCAACATTTCAAAAACATATCAATATTCATATCTAAAACCAATTAAAAACATACATATTGTCACTTATACGAGCCCTCGAGGCCCTAAATATGCATTAGAAACAAGTCGGGACTAAATTGAAAACTTAGAGAATTTTTCGACAAACATTGAAAATTTCCAAAGCTGCGGGGGTCACACGGCCGTATGACCAGGCCGTGTGACTCACAAGGCCAAGCCCAAGAAACGCGCCCATGTCTTAGGCCGTGTGGGCATTTGAAATAGGGACACACAGCCGTGTCCCAGCCCGTGAACTCATTGGCTTGGGCCACACGGCCAAGCTACACGCCCGTGTACTAGGCCATGTACCCTTCGAAATAACCTCACACGCCCGTGCGCCAGGCCGTGTAACAGCCTGACTTGCAACCCTTTGAAAGCTACAGGGGACACAAGGCCATGTCACCTGGCTGTGTGTCACACACAACTGAGACGCACGCCCGTGTGCCAGGCCGTGTAACTGCCTAACTTGCAACCCTTTGAAAGCTATAGGGGACACACGACCATGTCACCTAGCCGTATGTCACACACGCCCGTGTCTTTGCCCGTGTGGATGAAAATAGGCCATTTTACAAGCCATATTTCTCACCCAATTTGGTATAACCCTACACCCAAAAATGCACATATAAACAAGCTATAATAAGGCATCCAAAACAAGCATAATCAAGCCTTATACAAATGGTATGATCACATACAACCAATATGCCCTTAGGCACCTCAAATGACATATATAAACATGATTAGCCATGTATTCAATATAACCAAATGTTCAACTAACTTATATGCATAATTGCATCATTATATATCATGTAGATCACTCTACCAAAACATACCAATTTATGTTAAACATGCCCTTCAATTTCTAACATAATTAGACATATTACACAACAAGGTACCAATTCACCAACTCACAAAACACTTATACAAAATCATATAACTATCATTTTACCTTTCATCATTCAACCACCAATCAAGCCACACATCAACCAAATTAAGGCCACATATATACATACCAAAATACAAGCCAACTCATATGGCTATAATCACAACAAAACATATAGGCCAACATTAGCCAAAATAACATATACATGTCATTATAACCAAATTTAAACCAACCAAAAGTACCAAAAGAGCCGATGAATAGTGTGATATAGCTCTGACAAGCTTCTAACCCGAACGAGCTTTCGATTCACTAAAAACACGTAAAATACACCGAGTAAGCATTTAAGCTTTGTAAGTTCGTATAACATAGAATTTAACTTACCATTTATTCACTTATAAGGTAAGTAAACAAGACATATCCTAACACAACTTGGCCAAGTTCCTAAAAACATATTCGCCAACATGTTAGCCATGTAAAAATCACATATAAACCAAATCATGGATGAGCTCAATAAATAATCAAATTTCCATATACATGTATCATCCATTTCATTCAACTATATATCATATAATAACCCTTCCATGTATTTCATGTATATACCTGTAATAGTTCGTATCAAACTCATATCATCTCGTAATAGAACATTGCCCGTTGAAGCATTTAGAATATCGTTGGATACTCGGGATAGCTCACACATAGTGTTCTAAACTGTAATCCATCAATTCCTGTACATGTATGCTCATACGAGCTATGAATCGATATGCTCTCACAAGCTAGAAATCGGTAAGCTCATACGAGCTAAGAATCAGTAAGCTCTCACGAGCTAAAATCGGTAAGCTCATATGAGCTTTGGTGTGTCCGTAACACATGCAGGACCTCAACCAAAATTGTAACACCCCCAAACCCGGCCCACAAGTCTCGTCCGGATCTGGTTATGTCACTGCGGAATGACGGTTAAAAATCTTTATCTTTAGAGTAAAACTTGAAAATTTTGTTAACTTTTGGGAAGTAAGTCCATTAAAATTATTAAACAACATAAGCTTGGTTTGAATTAAAACTTTATTATAATTTATTATAATATAACTCCTTTGTAAAAATATTACTAAATACGATATAACCTTTATCAACTATAAATAGAGTACTTTAATCAAAAGTGGCCCTTATTACATCAAATAAATTAAACCAAGTACTTTGAATTAAAATGCTTGAAATAAAAATATTCAAAACGTCTATACGCATGAAAATCCGCTCGCATGGCCACCTTTGTATCTACTCCAACCCGTCCACTAATCACGACTCACTGCGATGATTAAAAAGTTGGGTGAGTCATACGACTCGATGTGTAAGTTAACCACTGAAATCCACCCACATGCTAGCCACATAATATCCCAATTATCAAATGCAACAAGTAATATATATTCATTTCAACAATTACCACAATCTGGGCTTGGCCCACATTCAAATCATACTCAAATACTGGGCTAGGCCCATTTCTCATTAATCCACTGATCACTGGGCTTGGCCCATTCCACGTATGTTCCCAAAACATACCTTTCCACATGTCATATTGGGCTTGGCCCATTTCCATATTATTACAAAAATAATGCAACATGATTCCCAACCCAACCTAGGGTCCATCCGCTACACACCCCCTTATCCAGCCTACCACACACCAGGGGACTATCGAGTCACCCTCTCCTTTTCCCTCCATAAAGGCAACCAATGCCATCCACGATGTAGCGTATAGCTAACATCAAACCACGATGGAGCACACAGCAATCCATCAAGCCACGATATGGCATAAAGCCCATATCAATCAAGGTAACCACGCGAACCAAATCGCTAAGATCCACAACGCGACCTCAGTCAGCGCCAATCCACGATGTAGCACAAAGCTGACATCAACCACGTACTCGAAGTACACCCGTACCTTCTTTTCATAACCCACCCATGCACATGCCACATAAAATATCATCGTGATCATGCATGCACATGCTTATTAATGTCCATAAACATACTCATAAACAATTAATCACACTGCAATAGATCCGATACTAACCTGGTCATCGCTATACCCTTTAGGGGTATATATGGCACACTTATTACTGCATTTGTTAGTAAAACATATAACACATAAAACCCGGAAACAGTGGGTTAGTTACACACCTTATTACTCGGAGTTCTAGACTCTCGATCCTCGACGCTATCGTTTAGTGAGACTACGGCTATTTGCCTAACGTTTTTCCGTTGTTGGCCCACACCACGTGGCCAATCTCGCATGCAAGCAAACGGATCTCTTCTTGAACTTTGGGATGGGAGCTTTCCCTTGCCCACTTTGGACCGGTATTCGCATCCATAACGATATCTAATCAAAACTCGGTTAATACTGAGATCTCAAACGAATAATCATAAACTACTCATCCTTACCGATAGAGTCTTGAAATCCCGAAAGCTCCTTAATCACTGCTAAAACTCCTAAATGGTCAAGGTCAGAATCGGTTACCACAAATGCCAAATATGGCTTGTAACAAAAATCTATGAAAAGAGGACCCCTATGGCCGAATAGCACCTAACCCTTACCTTCCTTAAATCGAATGGAGAAGAACTAGGAGAGGTCGCCCTTGCTAGAATTCGCCCAACCGCACTAGGATGCCAAGGATTTCAACAATGGTGCTTAGTATTAAAAGAGTTCCGGCTTAGTCTAATGATTAGAGAATCAAAGTTGAAGGTAATAAAAAGGTATGGAAATAAAGAGAGAAAAAGGAATTCGGCTAAGCCTACTTACCTCTTCCAACGATTGCGAAAAAACCCAAAGTGCTCCACACCACACCTACTATTCGGCCAAGGTGACAACTAAATAGGGGAAAGGAATTTCGGCACACCAAGAGGGAGAGGGAGAGATTTAGCAAAAGACTTGAAGAATAATTGGCACTCTACCCCCCCTATTTATAGCATTCGGCCACCCCCCTAGAAGACTCCAAGATTCGGCCAACTAATTCAAATCAATTTGAATTAGTTCAATTCAAAAACAATTTGAATTGTTCCACTATTATCCTACTTATCAAAAATAAATAATAATTATCCCACACTTCTAAATAACTTAATAGATAAATAAAAATAAATAAAAAAAAACATCATCCTCATCTAAATAAAAGTCTTCTAGCCGTCCAACACCTTCAAAATTGCTGCCAAAAAGGAATAAAAATTAAACTCCAAAACGCAGCTCTCTTGGTTCGAACCTGGGACCAGTCTGCTGCACACCTTGCCCCCAACGCCCAGGCCACTCGGCCACTTTGATTTTTATGCTAGAAACCCCCAACGTTTATTTTTAAACCCTTCTTATCTCAGCCCATAACCGCACAAAAATAAAAACGCCAACCTGCAGCTCCAGGCGCTCGAACCTGCGCCCTTGCTCTCCTCCAGCGCCCAAGTAGCGCCCAAGAGCCACTTTGCCAATTGGACTTTCATGTCCATCAACTTGGACATTTATTTTTAAGGCCTACTTAGCCCAGTCCCTTGACGCAAAAACAAAAATGCTGCCCAAAGGCTCGAACTCGCCCCCTTGCACCTTGAGGCGTTACCTTCCAAGCTCTAAAGTGGCGCCTCCCTTGCCACTCTGCCAAGCCATTTCTTGCGTCCTAAACTCCCCCAATTTATTTTAAGGCCTTCCTGCCCTATTTCCCCTTTTTACCCTAAAAATCTAAAATTTTCCAAAGCCCTTCCTTTCTCATCCAAGCATTCTTAAACCTCTAAAACTCATCCAAAAACACCCAAAAACCTTCCAACACTGGAATTATACCCAAATTGCATAGCCTCTAAATCAGGGTGTTACAATTCTACCCTCCTTAAAAATAATTTCGTCCTCGAAATTACTTTACTAACAAACGTCCATACAACCTATCTTACCACTTTACGCTTATGCTGCGCACTCTGATCTTACTAAGGCTATCGTACCTACACAACCTCTAAGTTCATGCTCAAAATTCGAAACACCTCTCTTAGCAACACAGAAAAGGCTAACTCATAAGCAAGCAAAGTAATTAAAGCATGTACCAAAGCAAAGGAGCTTACCCGCTATCACATCCTTGGTTGTCTCTGACTAGAACCATTCCTTCCATGACTTGAACCACGACCCCTCGTCGCTCGAGGACAATTCTTAACTAAATGTGCCTTAGATCCGCACCGAAAACATTCTTTACTATTTCCCCAACACTCTCCTGTGTGAGGTCTTCCACATTGAACACAAGAACGATTCCGATCCATTGGGGCAAGTGCATGCACAGAATTCTCGATCCTTGGTCTTTTCTGGACATTACCCAACGATACTGATGGTCCAACATCTCTCTTATTCTCGCTCCTATTCTTTTCTCGGTTTTCTCTTATAGTCTTTTTAACCTCTTCGGCAATCCGAGCTTTCTCTACCAGAATGGCAAAATCCCTTTCTCTTTGTGGCGCGATCAACTCCCGCAACTCATCTCGCAGCCCATCTTCGAATCGAACACTCCTTTCATAATCAGTAGCCACGATTCCTTTGGCGTACTGACTTAGTCGCACAAACTCGCCATACTCTGCTATCGACTTATTCCCTTGTACTAGGTTTAGAAACGCTTTCCTTTGCTGCGTCTAAGTAACTTGCTCCAACGTACTTTCCTTCAAACTTTTCCTTAAAGTACTCCCAATCCAATCGATCTGCCAATACACCTTGTTTGACAGGTGAGCCACCAACGATAAGCTTCATCCCGAAGAAGCGAAACAAAGACCTTTAGCTTTTCCTCCGGGGTACAATCTAAGTCGTCCATAATTCTTTCGACTCCTTCTAACCAATATTCCGCTACATTCGGGGCCACTCCGGATACTCCCTAAAAACTTCAGCCCATTCGACTGAGCCTCTCGGACACCGACTTCCGAGTTCCATTTCCCCTACTAGCTCTTGCCACTTGTCGTAGCACTCGTAGCATGGCTTGCGACACTGCGTCATCTTCCTCCGTCTGCTCTTGCTCCTCCGCGACCACTGCTGGCGGTGGCACTTCACTTTCTGACCCATGGCCAGACCCTACTGGTTCCGAAGCTGCCATTCTACCTCTACCGCGTCCCCTAGAACTCATCTCTATCGTCGTGATTTAATCTGATTTAAGAAATTTTATGCATTAGAAATTTTGTTCCACTATTTAATCGCGAGCAAATTTTTATGAAAGAAGGGTATTTTAAAGTAGTTCTTTCGATCACACAAAGTCTCAGTTCCAGTTTGTTACCCTAATTCAAAGAATCACATTTACACACTCACACATTCATTCGTCCACAAGAACACATTTCTCCCTCAATAGAGGCACATTCAATGGTATCTACCACCCACATTCACTATTCGGACCTTTCTGCCCGTTTCTACCCCAGGGGTATTTTGGTAATTTTGTCAATCGGGTTTTGTGAATTTCCAAAGTCGTAGTTATTATTTTGAAATACTGAAAAATTGGATACTTTTGCAATGTAAGAGAATTTTATTAAGTTTGGGGTTAAACTGAAAATTTTTAAAAGTCGGGGCATTTTAGTAATTTTCAACATAGGGTATTTTTTGTAAATTTTTTTCCGCTAGGGCATTTTGATAATTTTGGTAAATTGAGAAAACGTTTTTCAGAATTAGATTTAGTGTTTACAAACCAAAGGGGTAAATTTTGGAAATTTTAAAACTAAGGGTTTTAAAACAGTGAGGCAAATCCTTTTCGGGTTTTAATAATTGGTTTAGCCTATGAACAAGTCCTCTTGGTTAAGGTGAACCGTAGCTACGCACTGGTAGGATTCCAGTTAAGATGAGGTGAGTCACGAGGATCTGCAAGTACCGTGCTCTTCCGATCCACTCCTAGACATGCGCACAATGGTTGCCACACCTTAACTCGGCGACTTAATCACGTGTTTGTTTAGTAGCCTTAAGTCTTATGCATATGTTTGAGTAGACTAGTCCTAGGGTTCAATAGATCCTAGTTCACTAATCTACGAGCCCAACTAAGCCCATAACAGTTCATATAACAAATTACTTCACAAGTCCAAGTACTTACAGTGGACTCGGTAGGAGGTACAGTGCCATGCCGAAAAAACTCAAAAATTTCTTAAAAGCCCATATTCTTGAAAAGCCCATTTTAAAAATGTTTTTGGGCCCAAAACCCTCAAAGCCGAGTTTTGAACCGGGCTCTGATACCAAACTGTAACACCCCCAAACCCGGCCCACAAGTCTCGTCCGGATCTGGTTATGTCAACATGCTTGAATGACGGTTAAAAATCTTTATCTTTAGAGTAAAACTTGAAAATTTTGTTAACTTTTGGGAAGTAAGTCCATTAAAATTATTAAACAACATAAGCTTGGTTTGAATTAAAACTTTATTATAATTTATTATAATATAACTCCTTTGTAAAAATATTACTAAATACGATATAACCTTTATCAACTATAAATAGAGTACTTTAATCAAAAGTGGCCCTTATTACATCAAATAAATTAAACCAAGTACTTTGAATTAAAATGCTTGAAATAAAAATATTCAAAACGTCTACTACGCATGAAAATCCGCTTCGCATGGCCACCTTTGTATCTACTCCAACCCGTCCACTAATCACGACTCACCCGCGATGATTAAAAAGTTGGGTGAGTCATACGACTCGATGTGTAAGTTAACCACCAAATCCACCCACATGCTAGCCACATAATATCCCAATTATCAAATGCAACAAGTAATATATATTCATTTCAACAATTACCACAACTGGGGCTTGGCCCACATTCAAATCATACTCAAATACTTTGGGCTAGGCCCATTTCTCATTAATCCATCGATCACTTTGGGCTTGGCCCATTCCACGTATGTTCCCAAAACATACCTTTCCACATGTCATATTGGGCTTGGCCCATTTCCATATTATTACAAAAATAATGCAACATGATTCCCAACCCAACCTAGGGTCCATCCGCTACACACCCCTTATCCAACCTTTACCACACACACGGGGGACTATCGAGTCACCCTCTCCTTTTCCCTCCATAAAGGCAACCAATGCCATCCACGATGTAGCGTATAGCTAACATCAAACCACGATGGAGCACACAAAGAATCCATCAAGCCACGATATGGCATAAAGCCCATATCAATCAAGGTAACCACGCGAACCAAATCGCTAAGATCCACAACGCGACCTCGATCGGCGCCAATCCACGATGTAGCACAAAGTCGACATCAACCACGCATCTCGAAGTACACCCGTACCTTCTTTTTCATAACCCACCCATGCACATGCCACATAAAATATAATCGTGATCATGCATGCACATGCTTATTAATGTCCATAAACATACTCATAAACAATTAATCACACTTTGCAATAGATCCGATACTAACTCGGGTCATCGCTATACCCTTTAGGGGTATATATGGCACACTTATTACTGCACTTGTTAGTAAAACATATAACACATAAAACCCGGAAACAGTGGGTTAGTTACACACCTTATTACTCGGAGTTCTAGACTCTTGATCCTCGACGCTATCGTTTAGTGAGACTACGGCTATTTGCCTAACGTTTTCCGTTGTTGGCCCACACCCTGGTGGCCAATCTCGTACAGCAGAAACGGATCTCTTCTTGAACTTTGGGATGGGAGCTTTCCCTTGCCCACTTTGACTGGTATTCGCATCCATAACGATATCTAATCAAAACTCGGTTAATACAGATCTCAAACGAATAATCATAAACTACTCATCCTTACCGACAGAGTCTTGAAATCCCGAAAGCTCCTTAATCACTGCTAAAACTCCTAAATGGTCAAGGTCAGAATCGGTTACCACAAATGCCAAATATGGCTTGTAACAAAAATCTATGAAAAGAGGACCCTATGGCCGAATAGCACCTAACCCTTACCTTCCTTAAATCGAATGGAGAAGAACTAGGAGAGGTCGCCTCTTGCTAGAATTCGCCCAACCGCACTAGGATGCCAAGGATTTCAACAATGGTGCTTAGTATTAAAAGAGTTCCTGGCTTAGTCTAATGATTAGAGAATCAAAGTTGAAGGTAATAAAAGGTATGGAAATAAAGAGAGAAAAGGAATTCGGCTAAGCCTACTTACCTCTTCCAACGATTGCATGAAAAAACCCAAAGTGCTCCACACCACACCTACTATTCGGCCAAGGTGACAACTAAATAGGGAAAGGAATTTCGGCACACACCAAGAGGGAGAGGAGAGATTTAGCAAAAGACTTGAAGAATAATTGGCACTCTACCCCCCTATTTATAGCATTCGGCCACCCCCTAGAAGACTCCAAGATTCGGCCAACTAATTCAAATCAATTTGAATTAGTTCAATTCAAAAACAATTTGAATTGTTCCACTATTATCCTACTTATCAAAAATAAATAATAATTATCCCACACTTCTAAATAACTTAATAGATAAATAAAAATAAATAAAAAAAAACATCATCCTCATCTAAATAAAAGTCTTCTAGCCGTCCAACACCTTCAAAATTGCTGCCAAAAAGGAATAAAAATTAAACTCCAAAACGCAGCTCTCTTGGTTCAACACTCGACCAATCTGCACACACCTTGCCCCCAACGCCTGAGGCCACTCGGCCACTTTGATTTTTATGCTAGAAACCCCAACGTTTATTTTAAACCCTTCTTATCTCAGCCCATAACCGCACAAAAATAAAAACGCCAACTCGCAGCTCCAGCGCTCCAACTCGCGCCCTTGCTCTCCTCCAGCGCCAAGTAGCGCCCAAGAGCCACTTTGCCAATTGGACTTTCATGTCCATCAACTTGACATTTATTTTAAGGCCTACTTAGCCCAGTCCCTTGACGCAAAAAACAAAATGTTGCCCCAAAGAGCTCGAACTCTGCCCCCTCTTGCACCTTGAGGCGTTACCTTCCAAGCTCTAAAGTGGTGCCTCCTTGCCACTCTGCCAAGCCATTTCTTGCGTCCTAAACTCCCCCAATTTATTTTAAGGCCTTCCCGCCCTATTTCCCCTTTTTACCCTAAAAATCTAAAATTTTCCAAAGCCCTTCCTTTCTCATCCAAGCATTCTTAAACCTCTAAAACTCATCCAAAAACACCCAAAAACCTTCCAACACTGGAATTATACCCAAATTGCATAGCCTCTAAATCAGGGTGTTACAAAAATAGTAACCCTAATGACATGTCATTTGTATCCTATGAATTTGTAAGGTTCAAACGGGGCTCGGTAATCGTCGTACGTCAATGGATATGCAATCAGTATTTATACATAAAAATTATACAAATCACACACATATAATTCAATTAAAACATATAAAAACTCAATTTAATTACACGAACTTACCTCGACAAGTATACGTAGATACATAGGCGATTAATCTGAGATTTTCTCTTTGCTTCGATCTAACTCCATACGAGGGCTGACTGGATCTATACGTATAAATTTAACCCAATTCAATATATTTCACATTCAATTTAGTCCAACACACATTTTTGGAAAAATTACCATTTTCCCCTTTACTTTTAATTTTTTTGCAATTTAGTCCCTAGTTCATAAAAATGGAAGTTTACACAATTTCACCACAACCCACCATGGACGAATATCAAATAGGTCCTTAGCATGTACTATACTTCAATTATTTCACAATTTCACCATGTAATATTTCCTATTTTTCAATTTAGTCCCTATTTGACAATTTTACTAAAAATTCCTTTGCAAAAGTTGTTTATCTAACAAAAACCATTCATTTTCTATCATCGAACTTCAAAACTCAAGCATGTTCATCAATGGTAAAACCCTAATAGTTTAACAGTTTCACAAATTAGTCCCCGAGCTAGCTAGATTAAGCTAAAATGATCCCGAAAACATAGAAATCATTAAAAACGAATTAAAAATGCATACCTAATTGAACAAAATGAGTTTGTTGAACCTAGGTCTCCAAAAATGGCTTATTCTCTTGTGAATTTCGATTCCAAATTGAAATGGAATATGATGATAATTTGGTTTTATTTTAATTAACCTTTTATTTACTAATTTACATATTTAACCTTTGAATACTTTAAAAATTACACAAAATGCCAAGCCATTATAATCCACTATCACTATTATGGTCTAATTACCATATAATGACCTCCACTTTAAAGTTCTATAGTTATTTAATACCTTTAGTTATTAGAACTCAACTTTTTCACTTTACGCGATTTAGTCCTTTTTATCAAATTGAACATGAAAACGGTAAAAACGAAATTTTATACGGTATTTCTATCATGCTATAGGTAATAAAATAATAATAAAATAAATTTTCTGACTTTACATCCAGCATGCATGTTGCCAATATATTCAATCAAACATAGCATATAAATCAATCATTAGTGTGCTCAATTTAATGTGACAAGATGTTCATGTGTAACATGTAACATAGCATTTAATATCCAATTAAATCAAGCAATTCATTTGTCAATTTCCCATAATCAATCACCAATTGTAACTTCAACATAACATGATAAAAAATTTCAGTACAAATGTTTTAAATCATCCATAAGATTAATCTAATTAAATAGCACAACACCACCCAAAAACTTACTTACCATTTTTTTTCCAACATAAATTCAATTTTTGCACATATAATACAAATATTGCAAAATTAACCATTCAACAATAATTAATTAATTGAAATTATTAATTAAGCTACTAATTAAACATAATTGAGGGTCAATTTACCAAATTTCCCTTAGAAACACTCATCCCACAATTTTATTCTACCACAACAAGTGATCAACTAGGCAATTTTGAGCTTCAATTTTGGTTACCTCGGTCCTCTTCAAGATTCAGAGCTTCAACAGAGGTAAAGTAGACATTACCACCTTTCCAAAGCTATAGTAAACACAATTTTTAATTAACTATTCTAATAAAAATTCACTCACAAAGATACCTTACTGAATTTGTAACATCAAGTCGAAAACTCGATTCCTCACAAAATCAGTCTCTCCAACCTCCTAATCACTTCCAAACATCAACCCAAAACCAATTACACAAAAACTAAGCATAAATTTCAAATTTAAATCAGTTTCACAATAATCCAGAAAATTAGTTCAAGAAGATGATGAAATTTGGATTTCTTCAAATTACCTCACAAATCAAGTTTGATCTTGATAACTAAAACCAAAAACCTTCTAATAGGTCCATTTTGAGTTTGAACATCCATTGATTTGTGGATTTCCTCTCAAAATTAAAGATCCACCACTAAAGCACCTTAAGCTTTTAAAGAAGATGACATTGATAAAAAAATCCTTTAATTGACTCTCAAATCATGTAAAAATGATTCTAATATTCATAAAAATATGTTTAGGATTGAAGATTACCTTTAATTCACTCTAAATTTGTTGATTGAAAATCTTGATTTAAGAAGCTTCAAAAATTTCAGAATATTTTTGGCTACATTTGAGAATAATTTTGGGTGAATTGAGGGAGTATTTTGAGAAGGAAAATGGTTGGATCTATTCTCTGATTATAGATCTTTAAAACCGTGTAAAGAAAACGAATTTTATTTCTCTCTAATATGATGTAAATTGTGTGAAAAGTAGCCTAGATGCATTATTTTTAAAACTGAAATAACCCACCGGAAATTTAAAAATTGGGAATTTGCCTAATGGCCACTCCTACATTTCCCTTACTTTACCAATTGATCATTTCCCTCCAAAATTCTGAATTTTAAGGTTTATTTGCTACATAAATACTCTAAATTTTCCCTTGTTTTACAATTAAACTCAATTTAATTAATATTTAAATTTAACTCAAATTAACCCCCAATAAAAATTATTTTAAAATTCTTTTTCGACCCAAATTAATTATTTTCACTTAAAATTATTTAATTACTTTAAAATTAATTTTCAAATTTTTTTATTTTTTCAGATTATTGTTTAATCATTTTTTTTTAAATTAACCTCCTAAATTAAATTAAAAATTACTAGAAGCCCCATAAATTCCTAGTTTCACACTCGAAACCCGAAAAATATACCCGAAACTACTAGACCCGGTTTAGGAATATTATAGTGGCAGTCATATTTAACCACTTAAAAACTAAGTCATTCCTTATCAAAGCCAATCCAAAACATTCACCTTCTCATTACCACACTTCTCACAACAATCGAATAACTTCAGGAATTGAATGGAACAATACAACATATGTATTTTCTCATTACCACACTTTTTATCTTTAATCCTTTAGCTGTGGATCATCTCATAGATATATATCCCAATTATATCTTTAATAATTACTAAATATATATATAAGGAGATTAGTAGTTGAAATAAAATTGTTAGCCAAGATTTACATGGTTCTATTTTTAGAAAATAAATGAAAAACCAAAAATTACATAATTTTTCACCACAAGACATTCTTTGTGTCTACAACCGCCATCACTCCATCTTCTCCTCATCATGGACTCCTTTTAGAAAAAATTACATTTAGGTCCTATTTCCGTTTCAAGTCTATTTGCTACATGGAGATGATAGTCCACGGTCTATTTCCTAATAAGCACAACATTGGCAAAAAAAATTACAATTATATAACAAATATATATTATCACATTCATTCCCATATATTCCCTTAAACATGCGACAATGGAAAAAGGTAGTACACTATAAACATAGCACAACCTACCTCTTGATACCAATTGTTGGAAAAAAATTCGGTTTGAAAATGATTTTCTTGCAGAGTAAAAAATTAAAAATTTGAAAATTGACCCGATTTTTTATATTTATAGCAATAAACCCTAATAGAATTCATACTTGTGTTTTTGTCTTAGTGAATATTTGTTTTTCTTGGCTTTCAACCAAACAATCTTCTCCGCTATTCTCATACCACAAATTGCTCGAGTGTGGGCTCGAACCAATTGAATTGAAACACAAAATTAGTAAATGTTTTCTCTTTTTTATTTGGGATGAAAATTGAAATTCTCTCTTCTTTAATATAAACCAGTAGAATTGTTATTCTAAAAGAATATATTTAATAGTTGAGAATAAATTCTCTCTATTTTTGACAAAGTAACAATCTCTCTAAGTTCTTTTTTATGCCCTATCGGTGTCATCTATTTATAAGAAGAGAAGGTAGAGTCTTTATTGAGTTTTAGTGGTTTATTTCAAATAGAAAAACAACTTTATACTTAGATTAGGAGTGGGGTGGATGGCAAACCCTAGTATTCTTACTAGGGTTGTCGCCCCCTTCATGTTATATGAGGGGTTTTGGGCCTCTCTCACATCGGGTCCAATTACGAGTACTTCCTAGACTTTCTAAACTAGTATTCTATAATGTGATCCAACTCGATTCGGTTTTTCTATTTCCCAAAATAAAATTTAATATTCTATATTAAAAAAATTTCTCATCTCTATTTTCCCCTTAGTAAAATTTTAACGCTTTTCACCCTGGTAAAATTTCAAGAAAATATGTTTAATATTTCACAAGTCAACATGTTCATTGTGATCGAATGGTTTATATTCATTTTTGAGCTTCAAAACAACACAAAAACATAAACTCATTCTTTCGATCATTTTTAAGTAATCCATATAGAATTGCAAATAAATCATTTCCATTTCCATTTTGGAAACCTACATTCATTTCCAAATGATTCCATTTTTCCAATTTAGAAAAAACAATAATCATTCCCTAATGTTTCTAATTTCTCATTTCCTATTCATTCCATTCATTCAAACACATAGTTCATTATTGGTTTCAACGAGCTAGTGGAGGGACCGATTGGACATATGTAATTAGGGCTTAAATGATTTATAATTAAGTTTTGGCTTTTCGCCTATCAATTATTGTAACATCCTGAAAAGGGCCTATGCATTTTCAGTTTAATTGTATGAAATGGCATGTCTTATGTGTTATGAATGTATTCTGAATATTTTTGGAAACTAGGAAATGTAAGGAAATGATTTAGAAATGATTCAAAAGAGGAAAGCGAACATTTTTGGAAACTTGGAAATGTAAGGAAATGTCATAGAAATGTTAAGTTTTAAAGTCTAAAAGAGGAAACTAAGGCAAGGAGGCCTTAAGAGAAAATGTATGTGAAATATGACACACAAATGGGCTTGGAAAAGTGGCCTGAAGATGTCACTTAGGGCCTCTGGAAATGGCACCACATACAAAGGAATTGGGCCTGAGTTCGAGTCACATGGGAAGGAAATAAAAGAAATTTTATTTTTGCTTCTAGAAGCAGAGAGGTGGACGGCACAAGGCATTTAAAAAGAGGAGTTTTATCCTCTTTAAATTTCGGCTAATGAGGATAAATAATGGATTTTATTTTAGATTATTTCCAAGAGATAAATAAGGATTATTCTTTACTTATTTTAAATGGAGGAGATAAAGTTATCAAGATAAAGGAGAGTGGTGGCCAAGTAAGGGACTCTAGCTAGTAATTTCGGCTACTAGAGGAAAAGAGGCCATCCATCCCTTCACTTTTCCTTTGCCGAAATTCCCTAAGCAATTCTCCTCTCTCTTTGCCGAATTTTCCCTAGCAAATTCTCTCTTCTCTGCTATTTTGCCAAAACCAAAAACTCTAGCAAAGCAAGCCAATTTCTTCACCTTTCTTTTCTTCCTATTTCTTTCTTTCCAATCCATTCAAAAGCCGAATCTTAGAGGGGCATCAAGCATAGGTGTTGCCGATTTCCATATAAAAGGGTAAGGATCTATTGCTATTATCTTCTTTTCTTTAACCGAAAGTCAAGATTCTAATGACATATTCATGTTGGCCGAAACTTTGAAGGAAAGCTTCGGGATTTTGTGACTGTCGACTACAAGGAGGAAGGTTTCGGGATTTCTAAGATTAAGGTAAGACACATGTATATTCGGCCAAAGGCCATGTTTTATGTCCTGATGATTAGAATAAATCTAACGTAAGGTTATAGGAATTTCGACATTCCTAGGAAAACAAGGATCAACTTCAGGGATTTGTTGGTGTTCCAATCGGCAACAAGGTAAGTTTAAGTATACTAATCCTACTAGGATTTGGATTTATGGCCGAATGGCTTTTTATTAAATTAGTAAGTGATTAATCAAATGTAGGGATTAAGGATCTAAGCGGTAGATCAGATTTCGGGATTTCAAGGAAATTGTTAAGCAGATCAGGTGTGTACCCCACACTACTTCATAATATGTTTTGTGGCTATGTATAATTAATTTATGTGATATTAAGAATATGAAAGTGGCTAAGGTACCATGTTATGGTACAAAGTACTCAGGTAGGTTTCCTACTCCTACTAGGATTATGACCTATGTTAATTGTAACATAAGAGTAAGAATAAGAATGTGAACTTTGGCATATTTATGCATATTATTATATGGGGCATATGGGTTATTGGAAAGGGGAAGTGAATGTGGTGACCTAAGACCATGAACGCGGTGACCTAAGACCGCGATATCTGAATGTGGTGACCTAAGACCACGAATGCGGTGACCTAAGACCGCGATATGGAGTGTAGCGGAAGGAGGGTCGACTTAGTAGTCCCCACGGTGTGCAGGTTGGTACGGGGGAGTGTAGCGGATGGCTAATTAGGTTTGGGTTTGGGAATGCATCATAATTTGTATGCTATGATATGAATGTGTAACATTTGTATGCCTGATTCTATTTTGATTTAGTTTTTGTGTACACATTGAGTCTGTTTGACTCACCCCGTTGTGGGAACATGTTTCAGGTGATGAACAAAGTGATGGACCGAGACAGCAGAACTTGTGGTGGCCATGCTCACTTGAAGTTTTATTTAATTTGGACATTTTAATTTATTTAAGCACTTTATAAATTTTATTTTGGGTTTTATTTGATGTAATAAGGCCATAGTGAACTATGTTAATTTCTGTTCTATTTGCTATGTGACGAAATTTTATTAGAGCTTAAGTCAATTTAGTTTAAGAATAAACTTTAAATATTTTGTCACTCGAGGTAAATGGGTTTTTAACATAAAACAAACTTGTTTTCAACTCAAGCCCAACCCACAAACAAACTTTCTTCAAAACCCACAGTTTTTCAAAGGTAATAAAGGAAATGTGAAATGGTTTTCTTCAAGGAACATACCAGATCCGGTCAAGGCTCGTGGGCCGGGTTTGGGATGTTTCAATTATAAACTCATTTAGTACCAAAGTCATTACACTATAGTATCCTGACTGAGCTCTCCTTAACGACAACTACTACGAAAGTAACTATTAAGTGCTTGTCAAATGACATTGTCATAAGTGTTTTACCCTCATAGGATATCATTGATCTCTTTGGAATAATATCCTTTCTCCCTATATGATCCTATTTTATATCATGGTAACCGTTACATCTTTTTTCATGAAAGTCAATTACTACCGAATAGTAATTAAGTTATTCATCACAATGAGGAAAAACCCATTACCATGTTTTACTTTTCATCAACCATGTAATGCCAATGAGAGGATATCATATACCCATGTCTCGGGCCATGAATTCCACTGTTGTGAATGATGCTACGTACTGAAGAAATCATACACCCAATGCACCAGCTTTCTATTCTTTATCTATTTGAACTTTCCAACCTCACTGCAAAACAAATATATGGACGTGTGCATAACATAACATACATGAGACTTCCTATTGTCGAGGCATAAGGAACCTTTCTCCTGTTCTCTCTTTCTTCTACTATCTTAGGATAGTCCTCCAAAAAGAGATGAAATCTCGATACTGAGGGTTGATTTCCCTTCTTGGAACCAGCCATTGCATAACGCTCCAATATCTTATCTATGTATGAAGCCTGAGTTAATGCTATCACTTTGTTCTTTCCATCCCTTAGGACTCAAATGCCTAAACAAAAATAGCTTATCCCAAGTCCTTCATGCTAAACTATTGAGTTAACCATAGTTTAACCTATGACTATGTCCTTACATCGTTCCCAATGAGTAAAATGTCATCGACATATAGAACGAGAAAGACCGCTTTTCCATCCCCTAAGTGTTTATAAACACAAGGTTCATCTACGTTTTTCTCAAATCCAAAAGTCTTGATCGCTTGATCAAATCTTTGATTCCATGAGCGAGATGTTTGCTTAAGTCCATATATGGTTCTAAGCAATTTGCAAACTATATGCTTGTTTCCTTTAGTTATATATTCGATGGGTTGCATCATGTAGATGCTCTCTTCAAGATAGCTATTCAAAACGCTATCTTGACATCCATTTTCCAGATCTCATACTCGAGAGTTGCTGTAATGGATAACAATATGCAGATTGACTTGAGTATGGGAACTAGAGAGGGGGTTTTTTTGTAATTGATAACTTCTTTTTTAAAATAATATTTTGGTACAAGTCTGGCTTTATAAGTTTCCACTTTTTTGTCCACATTTCTTTTCATTTTGTAGATCCACTTACACCCTATGGGTTTTATCCCTTCTGGTAAGTTTACAAGTTCCCACACTGAGTTGGAATACCTAGAGTCCATCTCAACTTTCATAGTTATTTTCCAGAGCTTGGAATCAACACTTTGCATTGATTCGTCATATGTGAGTAGGTCATCATCTTCCTATTCAGCAAACTCAGTGTTAAAAACTGGAAACACAAAAATATATAGACTTTTTTAGCTCCATTTTAGCTCTAATTTATGCAGTTTCGTAGTAATTTTTATCAAAATTCATATTTTAATTATAAAATAATTAATTCACGCTAAAAAATTATGAACATATTGAATTTTAATTATTTTATAATAAATTTACACAAATTTGATTTATTTTTGACAGTTTTGCATAAATGGTAAAAATCGGGTTGGTAGTCACCTTGAGAAGCTTGAACCGTTAAGGCAATTTTTGTATTAAGTGGCCCAAGAGTATGGTTGATTATTTTTCTAGCCAAGGGATGGTCTAATAATAATAATTAAAAATATTTTATAATTAAGTTTAATCAAACACAAATTGGGTTAAAATTAATTACAAGCATGATAAAGAGAAAATGGGGTCCAATTGTGCTAAGTGAAGAGGACTAATCCACCAAGAAATGGGCAGCTCAAATCGTCCCATGTAGCTGACCCAATCAACTATTTTAGCTGATTTTTATAATTGCAAATGAGCCCTTGAACTTGTCTTTAATTTCGTTCAAACTCCTCCCCTTTTCAAGCTTGCTATTTTTAGCCACAGGCTAAAAATAGCAAATTAAAGTCCAACCATCCCTCCTATCATGCATGGCCAGCCAAGGGAAGAGGGAACGGTTTCTATTTTTAGTAGCTATATCCATCTATAAAAATCCCTTCACCTCATCATTTCTCATCCCTCGGATCCCTCACTTCACACATCTTTCACACACACATTTTCTCTCTTTTTCCTTTTGTGTTTCCTTTTCACTTCCTTTCTTCCCTTGTCGATTTCCCCTCTTGAAAAAGAGCTTGCAAACCTCTTGGAGTAGCAATAATCAAGTGTTCATAAAGGCCTTGGATCAGCAGAAGGAGCAGAGAAGAGTGGAGCACACTAGTTTGGCTTTGGAAAGCTACCGAGATTTGTTTTTCTAGTTCCCTTCTCTTAATCTTTGTTTTTAGTTTTATTTTGATCATAAACATGGATATTTGTGTTGTTATTCTTAAATTAATTAAAATGATTTAAAATTCATTTCATGTTAGATTAATTTCATTTTTTCCGCTTAGATTATTAAAAATGTGTTTGGGTTGTTATTAGGTCTCAGTAAATTGTTCAATTAAATAAAACCATGATTATGTCATGCTGGCATTTTAATTGTAATGTAACAATTGAATTAATTATTTAAATGGATTGAAATTGTAATTAATGGATACAATATTTAATTGGTGCATGTTTAATCTTCTAAGGTAGCTGAGGGTTAAATTAGCAACAATATTAAACAATACATTAGCCTTGCATAACTTGCAAGATTATTACGATTAAATTGTTTCAATATAGAGATATATTGTTACATCATGTAATCTTTTATTTGCTTATTAAAATTTGATTAATCGGTTGAATTGACATAGAGATATGGTCAAGAAATTAATAGGTTCTAATAGGTAAGTATGTGCATTAGTTAGCAATTTACCGAGTTGTCGTGAAATTATTCGTAACAACGTGAACACAACTTTAACTATTCTCAGTTAAAGAATAAAATTGATCTAACACATTTATGTCATCTTGATTAAACTCACCTTTCAGAAATCGTGCATTCGAATATTTTTACTTTTTATTTTTCTTAGTTAAATTAATTAGTTAATTTTTAGTTTTTACAACACCTCTTCAAATTTTTCATCACCAAATTGTTTAAATTTGCATTTCATAAATATTTTCTTGCATAGTCCCTATGGGGATGATAACTCGACATTACTAGTCACTTTATTACTTGATACGATTGTGTACACTTGCACATTTCCTTCGATCCAAAAACATTTTCGCCAGTTTGGAAGAACTCAGGCCTATGAAAGACTCTCCCAGTATAACAGCCCGTTTTTGGGTTAAATCAGAATAGTGGTTTCGAGACCACAAATCTGAAGTAGAAATATTTATTTTATTATTTCTTTAAGGCCTACAGTATGATTGAATGATTGTGTTAAAATTTTGTTAAGAAATTTTATCGATAGAGTGTCCAATTTGACTAATAGGACTAAATTGCAATAGGTGTAAAATGTGTGTTCTAGAAGCTAAGGGTGTTTAATTGTAATGAATTCTTAAATTTGAGGTCCTTAAATGGTAATTAGACCATTATACTTCATTGTAACACCCCAAACCTGGTCAACACACCACGACCGAATCTGGCATGTCACAGAGTGAAAACGATTCGAAGAAAACATGTTACCGGTTTATTTTCGGTGAAAACTCTTCGATTGCTTGTGTTTGGGGAAAATCGATGTATGTATAGTGGAAAACATTAAGTTGCTTTGAAATCATGTGAATTGTATTACCCGATGGTAGAGTTTAGAAAACTCGTTGCATAGCTTAGTTTGAAAACTTTGATTATCAGGTTATTAAAGCAAATCAAGTAATTACTTAGTCATATTTAAAACCAAATCCCAAGCAGATAAAATAATCCAAAACATAAGTTAAAGGCCTTGTTACAACCCAAATAAAAACCCAGAATATAAAGTAAAATGCCCAAATCAAATGTCCATGTAAAATCGAAGCAATTATCGCATGGTCACCTCGAGTCCACCTGGCTCCTCATCCGCGATCGACGAATCACCTGAAAAGATAAGGGAGAAGGTGAGTCACCAAGACTCAGCGCATAATCCCCCTCCCGATTATTGCAACATGCTTACACAAATAATAATCAAGCAAACACATCATGCACCCAAACCTAGCCATCCACAACTTTGTTTTCTACCCTGTGTGGTACCAAACCACTGGTGGTGCCAAACCACTGGTGACCCAAAGTCACTGATATCAATAATAATGTGGTGCCAAACCACTGGTGACCTAAAGTCACGAATAATCCATATGTGGGGCCAACCCACGTTGTGATACCAAATCACTGGCGACAATCCTGTTTTATCAAATGTGAGGCCAACCCACTGTGGTGCTAAACCACTGGGACGAGTCGCTATGAGGTGCCAAACCTCTGGTGACCCAAAGTCACGAAATCAACTGTGGTACCAAACCACTGGTGGTGTCAAACCACTGGTGACCCAAAGTCACAGATATCAATCTTCCCCCTCCTCTCATATCACCCACAATAATGCAATGCACATACAATTCATGCCATCATGCTTAATCATTAGACATATATCGAACATACATAGATAATATCATCAGAAATCAAGTACCGTAATCTCAACAAAATGGACTTACCCGAAATCCTTGCTCATACCCATAAAGGTATCATATCGAAATGTAACATCCTAAAAATTAGAGTATCATCTTGTTATTTGTGTTGGCTCGGGTATGAATTTTGTGTGTTAGCATAGTCTTGAGAAGGCTTGATTTTATTTATGAAGCTAGTATAATTCTTAGTATTAAATTTTAGTGAAGTGGATTAGGTGAACTTGACACTTAAGTTAATTTAAGTGTTAAATTTAGCACATGAGGAGTTGTGGCAAGGTGGTTATGGCGCATGGATGGTTGCTCGAGGGAAATGGTTTGAATAGCATGGATTGCATTTGGAAGACTTTATTTTTATGCATCCTAACATTAAGTGTCGACCAAGCTCTAATTATGGAAGGTTGGACTTTCAATTTTTATGACAAGTTGAATATTAGTTTAGGAAAGCTTGTATTTTGGGATAAGAATCTTAAGATTTATGGAAGGATGGGGGACAAAGGGCTTGGATGATGGAGAGTGTTTTGGAAACTAATCTAAGGCCATTATTCCATGAATGTGGACGGCATGTGTGGCTAGGGGTGGCCGAATGTTGATAGGAAGTTGGGGGAATTGGTTGGTCAATTTTAGCATTTTGTGCACCATTTGGCATTTCTTCTTTTCCTCTCCAAAATTTTCTTCCTTAGCCGAATGTACCTTAGGCATTAGGTGCAATTTTGCTTTTGGTTTAGCTCTCATTTTTGTTTGAACCAAATTCTATTTTCTTTCTTTCATTTTTCCTTTGACACCGAAACCACACTTAGCACTTTGTGCACTTTTCTTTTCGGCAAACAAGGTGTTTGGCGAACCTCTTTCTCCCATCTCTCTCTTTTCTTTCTTTTGATATTTGCTCAAAACCACATTTCCTTTTACTTTCTCTTGGCCAAATATTCCTCCTTCCCAAATCTCATTTCTTTCACTTTTGCTCAAAATTAAAAACATCCATCCTCATTCTATTTTCTCCTTCCATGTTCTTCTTTCTTTTATTTCCGAATCCTCCTTCTCCTATTTCATTTTCACTTTTATTTTCCTTTATTTTTCTCCACCATAGCCGAATCTTCTTTTTCTCTTTCGGTGTTATCTTGGTCGAAAATCATCAAGGGTAGATTTTCTTTGGGTTCTTCTATAATCGATTTTGGAAGATAGGTAAGTGTCTTGGTCGATTTTCCTTTTCTTTTCTCTATCGTTTCTTATGAGGGAAAGGTCAAATTTTTGGGCATTTATTAGCAAGGTTCTAACTATTCATAGGAACCGATTTTCTTTTAGGCTCTTCATGATTTTGGAAGCAATCGATCTAAGCCTTATTTCTTTAGCAATCGAAGTTGGACAAGGAGATCTAGTGCGGTAGATCGGGTCTTCGGGATTTAGAACTTTTGTTAGTGATAGGTGTGTATCTTACACACTTTATAATTCGGTAATATATATTTATTTATATACTAATCATGTTATTAAAGTTGGAAACTGTGAGATCTTGATATGATACCGTAAGGGTATGAGCAATGAATCGGGTAAGTCCGTTTCGATATGACTTTTGCAATATGATGCATGATGATATGAATTATGATATATTTTCTAAGTGAATTCTAATAAAGTATAATGGCATGATTTGTTTAAATGTTACATTGGTTTGGGTGATATGAGAGAAGGGGGAAGGATTTGATATCCGTGTCTTTGGGACACCAGAGGTTTGGCACCTCCAGTGGTTTGGTACCACAGTGGGTTGGCCCCACATTCGATATTATGGGATCGTCGCCAGTGATTTGGTATCACACGTGGGTTGGCCCCACAACTTTATTATTCGTGACTTTGGGTCACCAAGTGGTTTGGCACCACCAAGTGGTTTGGTACCACACGGGGTAGAAAAGGGAGTTATGGATGGCTAGGTTTGGGTGCATTATATTTATATACTGCTTGGTTATAAATTGTATAAGTATGATGTATTAATCGGGGAAAGGATATATGCACTGAGTCTTGGTGACTCACCTTCTCCCTTATCTTTTCAGGTGATTCATAGATCGCGGATGAGGAGCCGGGTAGACTCGAGGTGGCCATGCATTAAATAAATTCGGTTCTATATGAACTTTGGTTTGGATACTTTACTTTATTTAAATTTGGTTCTATTTTTATTTTGGGTTTGTAATAAGGCCATTTAAATTACGTTTTTGGATTATTTATATGCTTTGGATTTATTCTAAACATGATTAAGTATATCACTTGATTAATTTAATAATATGAGCGCAAGGTTTTCTAAACTACAAGTCGTAATGGTTTTCAATCCCTACCATCGGATAATACAAATCTCTTGTTAATAAATGGCAACTTAAGCGTTTTCGATAACTCATACTATTTTTTAAAAGTTAAGTTTCCAAATTTCAATTAGAAACGGTTTTTAAAATAATCGCTTGGGTTTCTTTAAAAATTATAAAAGGTTTTCTAATCTATGGATCTGCAACATAGTTTTAAAGATTTATTTACGGAATTTCAAAGTAGATTATTAGTTTTAAATGTATTATACACCTGATTTCTACAAACATAGAACAACAAAGAGTTTTTCACTAAAATTTAATCGTTAACTCAATTTTTTTCAAAACGTTTTCCTTCGTGGCATGCCAGATTCAGTTGTGTCGTATTGACCAGGTCTGGGGTGTTACAAATTGGTATTAGAGCCAAGTTCAAAAGCTCAGCTGTGGCCCGAGGCCCAAAATGATTTAAAGTATGGTCTTAAAATGTTTTGTTTAAATTTATATGGTTGGAAAGGCATGGCACCGAGTCTTCGGCACCGATCTGCCCAGGTAAGTATCTCAAACTGTTGCTTTTGATGATATGATTATAATGATGATGGCATGACCGTATAGTAGTGGAAACTACTCTAGAGACCCAAAACTATAGGTTGAATGTACTCGCGAAACAACCTCTTATTAAAATTTTTTCATAAAACTATGCTTTAAAGAAAGTGGAATAATGACTAATGCATAACACTTTTAAATCAGATAAGTCGAGACTTTAGACATGAGTACTCGAGGCCGGGGTCGTATTACTCGTGGACGCGGTCGAGGTAGGATGGCTGTGTCTGAGCCAGTGAGGTCTGGTCAAGGATCCAAAAATGAGGTACCACCACCCCACCACCAAATGTTGGAATTGAGCATCGAGATCAAATGGGGATGATGCACGATATCTCGAGCGATGTCTTTGCGAGTTCTTGAGAGGGTAGCCGGAATAGGTGGAGGCGCGGGAGTTCAAAATCCGTGATCCGAGTGACTCAGAGCCAATGGAGCCGAGGTATTTCGAGGTGTTTAAGGTGTGGCTCCCAGTGCAGAGTATTGGTTAGAGGCGACGGAGCGAATCATGGATGACTTGGATCTGAATGCCGAGGAAAAGCCAAAGGGATAGTGTCGCTTCTTCGGGATGAGTCATATCGGTGGTGGCTCAAAGTGCGGAATAGTCTTTGCGTGAGGATCTCACTTGGGATTATTTTAAGGCGTGCGATCGGAAGAAATATGTTGGGTCTAGTTACATTGATGCGCAGCGTAAGGCATTTCGAGAGTTTGGTCCAGGGAGTAAGTTCGTATCGTAATATGAGGCAAAATTTTTAAGATTGAGCCGGTATCTTTGGAGGTATCGTGGCTTCGAGAACGAGCGATGTGTCCGGTTCGAAGATGGATTGAGGGACGAGTGAGATTACGATTGCTCCACATCGGAGTGAGAGTTTGCTGCGCTAATTGAAAAGACTAAGATAGTCGGAAGGGATAAAGGAATCAGTAAGGCGTAGTCACGACAGAATAAACATAAGAGAGGTTTTGGATCATCCGGTCACCGGGTAATTCTCGTAAGAGGGTTAGGCGAGTGGGCCGAATCAATCAGGAGGCCTGCACTACTAATCGTGGATCAAAGACAGTGTAACCGATGTGGAAAATTTCATTGGGGCGAATGTTAGGCCGGAGGGAAAGGATGTTTTGAGTGTGGCTCATTTGGATCATCGTGTGAGGGACTGCCCACGTAAGCTAGCCAGAATCGATCCCGAGGGTCAAGGTCGTGCTCAGTTCAGAAATGAGGGACCGTCACCACAGAGAGTCGTGGTAATGGTAGAGGAGGTAATGGTTCTGCTCGAGGCCGCGGAGCATCGGGCAAGAGGTGTAGGAAACACTAGAGGCAAGACACCTGGTTTGGTGTATGCAATGAGGCGTCGAGAGGAGGCGATGCACCGGACGTCATAATCGGTACGTTCTTAATCTTTGGTGTACCATATACGGCTTTGATAGATGTGGGTTCGACACATTCGTATGTTGCTAGTAGCATAGTAGAGACTATGAATCTAGACTCTAAGACTACTTCTAGGAAGATGACAAAGATTTAGCCCTCTAGGTCACTCAGTAGAAGTAAATAAGTCAGATAGAGATGTACCCCTAGAACTCTAAGGGGTAATGTTTGTAGTCGATCCGATGGAACCGCTGCTTGAGGAGTTCGATCTGATTCTTGGGATGGACTGGTTGGTCAAGTGTCAAGCAAGTTTGGATTACGCCGCTAAGCGCATGGTTTTGAAGTCACCGAGGCGAAGAGGTGGTTATGATAGGTAATAGAAGAGATTATCTATCCAACGTAGTATCTGCGTTGAAAAAGCCGTGAAGTTGGTCGGGAAGGGTGTGAGGCATTTGTGGTTCATGTGTGTGCGTTGGAAGCTAAGGAGTCTCATGTGGGGAATGTTCGAACGGTAAAGGAATATGTTGACGTATTTCGGAAGAACTTCTAGACCGCCTCCGATCGTGAAGTTGAATTTGGTATAGATCATTTACTCGGAGTCGCGCCGGTGTCTATTGCTCGTGTATAGGATGGCGCCAAGGAATTAGTGGAATTGAAGGCTCGATTCGGGAGTTGTTGGATCGAGGTTTTATCCGACCAAGTGTTTCGCCTTGGGGAGCGCCGGTACTTTTGTCAAGAAGAAGGATGGTTCGATGCGGATGTGTATAGACTATCGCCAGATTGAATAAGTCGACGATCAAAAACAAGTATCCTTTATCGAGGATAGATGACTTGTTTGATCACCTTAAGGGGCGATGGTTTTCTCAAGATTGATTTAAGATGCAGGTATCATCACCTAAAGGTGAAAGAGGTCGATATCCATAAGACGGCATTTCGCACTCGGTATGGGCACTACGAATTTCGTAATGCCGTTTGGGTTGACTAACGCTACCGGCAGCATTCATGGACATGATGAATAGGGTATTCCAAAATAGCTTCGGATCGGTTTGTCGTAGTATTTATAGACAATATTTTGGTATACTCAAAGTCAGAGGAGGAGCATGATGCGCATTTGCGAGTAGTGTTGCAAATTCTGAGGGAAAAGCAACTTTATGCCAAATTTAGTAAGTGCGAGTTCTGGCTTAGGGAGGTGACTTTCTTGGGTCACGTAGTATCAGTTGAGGGGATTAGAGTGGATCCTCGGAAGATTGAGGCAGTGTTGGATTGGAAGCCACCTAAGTCAGTGGCTGAAATTCGGAGTTTTCTAGGTCTGGCGGGGTATTACCGAAGATTTGTAGAGGGATTTTCTTTAATCGCAGCATCTATGACCAAGTTATTGAGGAAAGGAGTTCCATTTGTGTGGACCGAGAAGCAGCAAGGAAGTTTCGACAAGTTGAAGAAGATTCTAACTGAAGCTCCGGTTTTGATTCAACCTAAGGCAGGCAAGGAATTCACGGTTTTCTGTGATGCATCACATACTGGTTTGGGATGTGTGTTGATGCAGGAAGGGAAGGTAGTGGCTTATGCATCTCGACAGTTGAGACCACATGAAGTTAACTATCCGACGCATGACTTGGAATTAGCTGCAGTGGTTTTTGCTTTGAAGATATGGAGACACTATTTGTATGGAGAGAAATCGATAGTCTACACGGATCACAAGAGTCTTAAGTATCTTTTGACTCAGAAGGATTTGAACTTGAGGCAGCGTAGATGGATTGAGTTGTTGAAGGACTACGATCGCTTCGATTGAGTATCATCGGGCAAGGCTAACGTGGTGGCGCACGCGTTGAGCCGTAAGGTTGTATCGCACTTAAGATCGATGTTTGCTCATCTTAGCTTATATGACGATGGGAGTCTTTTGGCGTAATTGCAAGTCAAGCCGACTTGGTTAGAGCGGATCAAGGAGAAACAGCTTAGAGGATGAGGTTTGAATGATCGGAGGTTGCGTGTTCGAATGGTGGTTTAGAGGATTATAGTTTGTCCGGTGATGGAGTATTGTGTTTTCAAGGGAGAGCTTGTATGCCGAAGGATGTTGAGTTGAGGCAAAGGATTCTTCGAGACGCACATAGCGGCCCATACGCTATGCATCCCGGAGGTAGCAAGATGTATCGGGATTTAAGAGAGCGCTTTTGGTGGCCAGTGCAGGCGGGAGGTAATCGAGTTTGTGGGTAAATGTCGGACGTCGTCGGTCAAGGCGAACATCGCTTGTCATCCAGGTTACTTCACCGATGAAGATTCCACAGATGGAAGTGGGAAAGGATCACTATGGACTTTGTCGATGGATTACCCTTACGCCAAGTAAGAAGGACTCGATTTGGGTGATTGTGGATCGTCCGACTAAGTCGACTCATTTTATTCCTGAAGGGTAGATTACTCACTTGAGGTTAGCTAAGTTGTATGTGGCGAGAGATAGTAAGGTTGCATGGTGTACCGGTGTCAATCATCTCGCATGAGATCCTAAATTTACGTCAAGGTTTTGGAGAGCGTTACATCAAGCTTTGGAGTGCGCGGTTGGATTTCGATCGCATTTCATCCACGGTTGTGACGGCAATCGGAAAGAGTTATATACTGATTTTAGAGGATATGTTGAGAGGTTGTGTTTTGGATTTCGAGGGCAATGGGAAGAGTTTTTTCCATTAGCTGAATTCGCATACAACAATAGTTATCGAGCAAGCATTAAGATAGCACCATATGAGGCGTTGTATGGTAGGAGGTGTCGCACACCTACATGCCGGACAGAGAGTTGGGTGAGCGTCGGATGTTAGGACCAGAGTTGGTTGCGAGGCGAGGATAAGGTTAAGATGATTCATGCTCGTCAAGGAAGCTTGAGATAGGCGTAAGTCATATGCCGATCTCAAGCGGAGGGATATAGAGTTTGCCGTGGGTGACAAGGTTTTTCTCAAGGTCTCACCATGGAAGAAAGTGTTAAGATTTGGGAGAAAAGGCAAGTTAAGTCCAAGGTTTATTGGGCGTATAAGGTGTTGAGACGAGTGGGACCAGTAGCCTATCACCTCGAGTTGCCATCGAGTGAGTCGATACATGATGTGTTCCATGTCTCCATGTTTAGAAGCTATCGTTACGATCCATCGCATGTCGTGGCGAAAGAGAAGAAATAGAGGTGAGTCCAGATCCGACAAAGGGAAGAGGAACAAGTGCGCATTCTAGATCGAGATGTGAAAGTGTTGCGCAGAAGTCGGTTCCATTAGTGAAGGTATTATAGCGGAACCATGGCGTAGAAGAAGCTACGTGGGGAACCGGAGGATGTGACGAGACAATGCTTTCCTCAACTCTTTTGATCGGTAATTTCGAGGATGAAATTTTCTTAAGGGGTAGAATTGTAACATCCTAAAAATTAGAGTATCATCTTGTTATTTGTGTTGGCTCGGGTATGAATTTTGTGTGTTAGCATAGTCTTGAGAAGGCTTGATTTTATTTATGAAGCTAGAATAATTCTTAGTATTAAAATTTAGTGAAGTGGATTAGGTGAACTTGACACTTAAGTTAATTTAAGTGTTAAATTTAGCACATGAGGAGTTGTGGCAAGGTGGTTATGGCGCATGGATGGTTGCTCGAGGGAAATGGTTTGAATAACATGGATTTCATTTGGAAGACTCTATTTTTATGCATCCTAACATTAAGTGTCGGCCAAGCTCTAATTATGGAAGGTTGGACTTTCAATTTTTATGACAAGTTGAATATTAGTTTAGGAAAGCTTGTATTTTGGGATAAGAATCTTAAGATTTATGGAAGGATGGGGGGACAAAGGGCTTGGATGATGGAGAGTGTTTTGGAAACTAATCTAAGGCCATTAGTCCATGAATGTGGACGGCATGTGTGGCTAGGGGGTGGCCGAATGTTGATAGGAAGTTGGGGGGGAATTGGTTGGTCAATTTTAGCATTTTGTGCACCATTTGGCATTTCTTCTTTTCCTCTCCAAAATTTTCTTCCTTAGCCGAATGTACCTTAGGCATTAGGTGCAATTTTGCTTTTGGTTTAGCTCTCATTTTTGTTTGAACCAAATTCTATTTTCTTTCTTTCATTTTTCCTTTTGAAACCAAAACCACACTTAGCACTTTGTGCACTTTTCTTTTTCGGCAAACAAGGTGTTTGGCCGAACCTCTTTCTCCCATCTCTCTCTTTTCTTTCTTTTGATATTTGCTCAAAACCACATTTCCTTTTTACTTTCTCTTGGCCGAATCTTTGTCCTTCCCAAATCTCATTTCTTTCACTTTTGCTCAAAATTAAAAACATCCATCCTCATTCTATTTTCTCCTTCCATGTTCTTCTTTCTTTTATTTTCGAATCCTCCTTGTCCTATTTCATTTTCACTTTTATTTTCCTTTCTTTTTCTCCACCATAGCCGAATCTTCTTTTTCTCTTTTGGTGTTATCTTGGCCTAAAATCATCAAGGGTAGATTTTCTTTGGGTTCTTCTATAATCGGTTTTGGAAGATAGGTAAGTGTCTTGGCCGATTTTCCTTTTCTTTTCTCTATCGTTTCTTATGAGGGAAAAGGTTGATTTTTTGGGCATTTGTTAGCAAGGTTCTAACTATTCATAGGAACCGATTTTCTTTTAGGCTCTTCGGGATTTTGGAAGCAATCGATCTAAGATCTATTTCTTTAGCAATCGAAGTTGGACAAGGAGATCTAGTGCGGTAGATCGGGTCTTCAGGATTTAGAACTTTCGTTAGTGACAGGTGTGTATCTTACACACTTTATAATTCGGTAATATATATATTTATATACTAATCATGTTATTAAAGTTGGAAACTGTGAGATCTTGATATGATACCGTAAGGGTATGAGCAATGAGTCGGGTAAGTCCGTTTCGATATGACTTTTGCAATATGATGCATGATGATATGAATTATGATATATTTGCTAAGTGAATTCTAATAAATTATAATGGCATGATTTGTTTAAATGTTACATTGGTTTGGGTGATATGAGAGGAGGGGGAAGGATTTGATATCCGTGTCTTTGGGACACCAGAGGTTTGGCACCTCCAAAGTGGTTTGGTACCACGCTTATTTCGTGTCTTTGGGACACCAGAGGTTTGGCACCTCATAGCGACTCATCCTAGTGGCTTAGTACCACAGCGGGTTGGCCCCACATTCGATATTATGGGATCGTCGCCATGATTTGGTATCACACGTGGGTTGGCCCCACAACTTTATTATTCGTGACTTTGGGTCACCAGGTGGTTTAGCACCACCAGGTGGTTTGGTACCACACGGGGTAGAAAAGGGAGTTATGGATGGCTAGGTTTGGGTGCATTATATTTATATACCGCTTGGTTATAAATTGTGTAAGTATGATGTATTAATCGGGAAAGGATATATGCACTGAGTCTTGGTGACTCACCTTCTCCCTTATCTTTTCAGGTGATTCATAGATCGCGGATGAGGAGCCGGGTAGACTCGAGGTGGCCATGCATTAAATAAATTCGGTTCTATATGAACTTTGGTTTGGATACTTTACTTTATTTAAATTTGGTTCTATTTTTATTTTGGGTTTGTAGTAAGGCCATTTAAATTACGTTTTTGGATTATTTATATGCTTTGGATTTATTCTAAACATGATTAAGTATATCACTTGATTAATATAATAATATGAGCGCAAGGTTTTCTAAACTACAAGTCGTAATGGTTTTCAATCCCTACCATTGGGTAATACAAATCTCTTGTTAATAAATGGCAACTTAAGTGTTTTCGATAACTCATACTATTTTTCAAAAGTTAAGTTTCCAAATTTCAATTAGAAACGGTTTTTAAAATAATCGCTTGGGTTTCTTTAAAAATTATAAAAGGTTTTCTAATCTATGGATCTGCAACATAGTTTTAAAGATTTATTTACGGAATTTCAAAGTAAATTATTAGTTTTAAATGTATTATACACCTGATTTCTACAAACATAGAACAACAAATAGTTTTTCACTAAAATTTAATCGTTAACTCAATTTTTTTCAAAACGTTTTCCTTCGTGGCATGCCAGATTCGGTTGTGTCGTATTGACCGAGTCTGGGGTGTTACACGAAATCTACACAGTTTCGGCTTTTAACATAGTTTAGGTTATTAACAAGTTTACAACGATTATGAAATGGGTAAGTTACACACCTGCAATGGCCTTTCCGAAGGCTTAATGTCACCCCGAGCGACTCAACTACCATTTACGGTCATACCGGACTATTGGGCCTAAAACCCAATTTTGACCCATTCAGGCCCACACGCTCGTGTGGCCCACCTAACACAAATCTAGCCACGTATATGAGATTCACCTAGTCTAGTTCACTATATACTACACCATCATACAATTTTATTCAATTGGGCCCATGGGCCCATTAGGCCCACTTCGGCCCATCGCGGCCCAAGCAGCCTCAACCCACAAGAATACTACTGATGCCCTCAACTATCGCATCGAAGCCCCACACGTGCGTTCGCACGCTCGTGTGGCTACTATTGCCGTGACTGGCACTTCGGCATTTGCCGCTCTACAACTAGAGTAGAGAGAGTTACACACCTTATAGGAATCTGGTGCTAATCCGCGCTCCGACCACTCCTGTGCCCAAACGCCCTCCAAGGTATATTCATCCTCCTCCTAGAATGAATGCTATATATATAGCTAGCTTCTCACCTTCCTTCGTTGTATCTTTCCGATGTGGGATCCTTCCGTCAATAGAGTTTAAATCCAACTCAAACTCTTCCCGTCCAATCCGCAAAATAAATACTCCTTTGCTTTTCATGAGATTCGAACCCTTGCTTCCTTCAATAGCTCAACACGCCACTTACCACTAGGCCACAAGCTCTTCTTGTGTCTAAAGCCATGCACAACTAAATATAAATCTATGCCAAATTCTAAAGTCCATTTAAAAAGAAAACCAAAATGCAAGAGCCAAGACTTGAACCTTGGACCTCCTTCCTTCCCTGTGGCGTCACTCCCTTGCCTCTTAAGTGGCGTCACTTTGCCACTACACCACACACTCCACTTGTGTCATTTTTCTCCACATTTTATTCTTAAAGCCTACCTACCAACTCCCAGGGTTTTTTTTCACCTAAAACCAAAATTTCCCTAAAGCCAAAGTTTGATCTCGGGACTTCATAGAATCCCTCTAACCTTCCAAAATCACTCACCTAATAAGTCCAACTTGCACTAAAGCCATTCTCTGGTTCTCTAAAAAAAATTTAAACGCTACTACGCTCAAAGCCCATTGGGCCCAATCCTACTAGGCCCAATTTCGGGATGTTACAAATCTACCCCCTTAAAGAAATTTCATCCTCGAAATTTGCAACTAACTAACAGTCGTACGTCAACCTACAACACTATGCTCACGCTGCGCACTCTGATCTTAATAACACTAATATACTTTTAACTAGAATTTAGAACTCCTATACATACTCAAAATCACCTAGCCATTAAAGCAGACAAATCTTCCATACGCAACCAATTCTATATCCAAACCAAAGCACACACAGAGCAAATACCAAAAGTACAGTTATAACATCATCATATCAACAATCATAAAATAAGAGAACTTACAGATTTGGTGCCGGGGACTCGGGTGCCATACTTCAAGAAAACAGATATATTTTCTAAACCATTTTCCAAACCAACTTTTGAAAACATTTTTGAACCCAAACCCACAGCCAAGTTTTTGAACTTGGCTCTGATACCAAAATTGTAACACCCCAAACCCGGTCAACACACCACGACCGAATCTGGCATGTCACAGAGTGAAAATGATTCGAAGAAAATAGGTTACCGGTTTATTTTCGGTGAAAACTCTTCGATTGCTTGTGTTTGGGGAAAACCGATGTATGTATAGTGGAAAACGTTAAGTTGCTTTGAAATCATGTGAATTGTATTACCCGATGGTAGAGTTTAGAAAACTCGTTGCGTAGCTTACTTTGAAAACTTTGATTATCAGGTTATTAAAGCAAATCAAGTAATTACTTAGTCATATTTAAAACCAAGTCCCAAGCAGATAAAATAATCTAAAACATAAGTTAAAGGCCTTGTTACAACCCAAATAAAAACCCAGAATTTAAAGTAAAATGCCCAAATCAAATGTCCATGTAAAACCGAAGTAATTATCACATGGTCACCTCGAGTCCACCCGGCTCCTCATCCGCGATCTACGAATCACCTGGAAAGATAAGGGAGAAGGTGAGTCACCAAGACTCAGTGCATAATCCCCCTCCCGATTATTGCAACATGCTTACACAAATCATAATCAAGCAAACACTTCATGCACCCAAACCTAGCCATCCACAACTCTGTTTTCTACCCCGTGTGGTACCAAACCACTGGTGACCCAAAGTCACTGATATCAATAATAATGTGGTGCCAAACAACTGGTGACCCAAAGTCACGAATAATCCATATGTGGGGCCAACCCACGTTGTGATACCAAATCACTGGTGACAATCCCGTTTTATCAAATGTGGGGCCAACCCACTGTAGTGCTAAACCATTGGGACGAGTCGCTATGAGGTGCCAAACCTCCGTGACCCAAAGTCACGAAATCAATCTGTGGTACCAAACCACTGGTGGTGCCAAACCACCGGTGACCCAAAGTCACGATATCAATCTTCCCCTCCTCTCATATCACCCACAATAATGCAATGCACATACAATTCATGCCATCATGCTTAATCATTAGACATATATCGAACATACATAGATAATATCTTCAGAAATCATGTACCGTAATCTCAACAAAACGGACTTACCCGAAATCCTTGCTCATACCCATAAAGGTATCATATCGAAATTTACACAGTTTCGGCTTTTAACATAGTTTAGGTTATTAACAAGTTTACAATGATTATGAAGTGGGTAAGTTACACACCTGCAATGGCCTTTCCGAAGGCCTAATGTCACCCCAAGCGACTTAGCTACCATTTACGGTCGTACCGGACTATTGGGCCTAAAACCCAATTTCGATCCATTCGGGCCCACACGCTCGTGTGGACCACCTAACACAAATCTAGCCACGTATATGAGATTCACCTAGTCTAGTTCACTATATACTACACCATTATACAATTTTATTCAATTGGGCCCATGGGCCTATTGGGCCCACTTTGGCCCATCGCGGCCCAATCAGCCTCAACCCACAAGAATACTACAGATGGCCTCAACTATTGCGTCGAAGCCCCACACGTGCGTTCGCACGCTCGTGTGGCTACTATTGCCGTGACCGGCACTTCAGCATTTGCCGCTCTACAGCTAGAGTAGAGAGAGAGTTACACACCTGATAGGAATCTGGTGCTAATCCGCGCTCCGACCACTCCTGTGCCCAAACGCCCTCCAAGGTATATTCATCCTCCTCCTAGAATGCTATATATATAGCTAGCTTCTCACCTTCCTTCTTTGTATCTTTCCGATGTGGGATCCTTCCGTCAACAGAGTTTAAATCCAACACAAACTCTTCCCGTCTAATTCGTAAAATAAATACTCCTTTGCTTGTCATGAGATTCGAACCCTTGCTCCCTTCAATAGCTCAACACGCCACTTACCACTAGGCCACAAGCTCTTCTTGTGTCTAAAGCCATGCGCAACTAAATATAAATCTAATGCCAAATTCTAAAGTCCATTTAAAAAGAAAACCAAAATGCAAGAGCCAAGACTTGAACCTTGGACCTCCTTCCTTCCCTGTGGCGTCACTCCCTTGCCTCTTAAGTGGCGTCACTTTGCCACTACACCACACACTCCACTTGTGTCATTTTTCTCCACATTTTATTCTTAAAGCCTACCTAACAACTCCCAGGGTTTTTTTTCACCTAAAACCAAAATTTCCCTAAAGCCAAAGTTTGATCACGGGACTTCATAAAAGCCCTCTAACCTTCCAAAATCACTCACCTAATAAGTCCAACTTGCACTAAAGCCATTCTCTGGTTCTCTAAAAAAAAAAATTAAACGCTACTACGCTCAAAGCCCATTGGGCCCAATCCTACTAGGCCGAATTTCGGGATGTTACATTCATAATGGACAAAAATGAACATGGTTAAGTAAAATTTCAAAGTTGAAGTGAATGGCATTTTGGTCATTTGGTAAATAAAGACAAATTTTAACTAATAAAAAGATGTCCATCTTCCCAATTTCATCATCCTACACCGAAATTTCAAGGGAGTCCATATCTTGGGTTTGGGCCACTTTCAAGCTCGATTGTAAGTCCATTCTTGCCTTGTTTCTAATGATTTTTATGTTTTTGAAGTTGTCTCAACCTAATCTAGCCTTTCCAAGGACTAATTTGAAAGAAAATGAAAGTTTAAAATTTTACCCATGTAGAATATGTATGTATTTTGATGTTTGATGGTAGAAAATGCATGTTTGATGTTAGGAAAACAACATTTACAAAGTGATTTTTGATGAAAATGTCAAAAAGGGACCTATTTGTAAAAAGTTGTAAATGTGTAGAAAAGTGTGAATCAATGAAAATTGTGGGCTGTTATGAGTATGAATAAGTTTCAGTTAGGCTTGGGTTTTTAAAAAATTGAATGAAATTCATTGTACGGGCCTAGGGACTAAAATGTAAAATGTTAAAAGTTTAGGGGCAAAAATGTAATTTTTACCATAAGGTGTTTTTGGGATTAAATTGAATAATGTGATGATTGAATAACTTAAATGTGGAATTATAGATCAAGAAAGACGAGGTTCTGACCTAGATCGGGGAAAGAATAAGGTTGTGGACTAAATCGAATTATTAGCCATTTTGTATCGAGGTAAGTTCGTATGTTAAAAATGAGCTTTAATATGATTGTATTTTATTGCTTTAATATTGCATGAATTGTATATTTGATTAATGTGGATGAGCTTAATCCTATGAACGAGTCCAAAGAATAATCGACAAGCAAGAAAATCTCGTTTGAACCTTAGGAATAAATAAGGATACAAGTGAAATGTCACTAGGGTTTTATGTTATGTGATTCCGGGTGCTGGTCCTGTACGTCCTACCAGTAGCTGAGTATACCGGTATATGTTGCGGTTACTTGACGGCTTGTGTGAGCAGCACCGTGTAGCTACGTCTTGACTGACAACTTGTGTGAGCAGGCCCGTTGATAGCTCGAGAGTGAGCAACTATGTGATGTGAGATTAGGTAGCATTAGCTAAATATGTGGCACTTAGTGTGCAAGATTCTCGAGTATCCGACATTATTATTTCGAGTGGTTCACGGGTATGTCAAAGATGAGAATATGTGTAAATTCATTTTGAGATGGTACAGGTATGTACATAAAGCTTATGTTTATTGGATTTCGAGAAATGATGAATTCAAGGTAAGTTTATGAAGTAACGAATTATGATGGTGAAACTTATGGTAAATTATATCATCTTACATTATATCTCTTGAATGTTGATTGTATGGTATGGCTTTTTTATTTCTTGCATACGAGCTTACTAAGCTATATAGCTTACTCTGTTTTATTTTCAATGTTTTATAGTGTCACCAAGCTAGCTTGGATTGGAGATTGTCGGAGATCGCATCACACTATCAACTGTTATTTTGGGTACCGATGATTTAAAACAATTTGAGAATATGGCATGTATAGGGACTTGGTCATTTTGGGTATATGTGCCATTATGATTTGGCCAAAAGTATTTGCTTGTAATTGATAAATGTTATATTTTGTATAAGGCCTTGAAAGATGGCCTATCTTGGTTAATTTGGATGTGAGTTATGCATGGGCTAATGTTATTTGTGATATGACTTTTATTTGCTTGGTAGATGAATGATTGTGGCCAAATAATTTAGGTGTTAAATGGGGAGAATTGGCTTGTCGGTAAGCTAGTGAAATTAGGCTAGACTATACACATTGAAAGTGATCATATTGAATGTTTGTGGATGTGCTTGTGGTATGCTTGAGTTTGGCAAAGTATGATGTTTTCAAGCATGATAGATATTGGCTTGTAAATGACATGTTTAGGCTTTAGTTATGATGGTATTGGTTGCTTGCTTGTGCTATGAATTATGCCATTGAAGTTGTGTACAAGTGTGTGCAAATGGGGGTGGCAAATGGCTTGATAAATAACCTTTATTTGTCTACACGAGTAGACACACGGGCGTGTGTCTAGGCTATGTGTGACACACGGTCTATCCCATGGGCATGTGTTCCAATCGTGTGTCCCCTGCACCCTAAATTTTAAGAAACAGAATGCTTAGAATTGAGCACACGGGCAGAGACACGGGCGTGTGTCTCGGCTGTGTGAGGGACACGGCCTCAGGCACGGGCATGTGAAGTCTGCATCTATTTTATGAAAAATCATGAAAATTAAATCGACCACACGGCCTAGCACATGGGCGTGTGACTTGGCTGTGTGACTTCAATTTGTTCATGAGTTATAAACAGAGAGTTACACGGGTTAGGGTCACAGGCGTGTGTGACCATGCGGCCTGCCCACACGGGCGTATGACCCCTGTTTCTAGCAAAAATTTTGCTAAGTTTTGTAAAAATTTCCTAAGTGCCCGGTTTAGCCCCGAACCACTACTAAAGCATGTTTTGGGCCTCGTAGGCTCATATTAGGGACTTTATGATTGAGTATGAATGGTTTTAATTTGGACGCAAATTTATGACTCATAATTGTATGATTGCTTATGTTGTGAGTCTGGTAATGCATCGTACCCTATTCCGGTGTTGAATACGGGTAAAGGGTGTTACATTTAGTGGTATCAGAGATACGGTTTAGTAGATTCTCAGACTAACGTAGCGTGTGTGAGAGTTTAGCTATACATGCCATATATAATTTGTGATAGTGTGACGACTCCTGACAATTTAAATTGTGTTTTCTTCTAGTAAATCGACCCCAACCGAGATGTAGCTGATGACATTGAAAGAATGCGCCAGGTCCCACCGAAGGGACAGCGCCATCTGAAAGTAGACCAGTAACGGTTAGTCAGGAAGGGGAGGCTAGGAAAGCCTTCTTCCAAAGTATGAATTAGTGGTTTGCCGAGTTTGTTCGAACAAATCTGGCTGCCCAACATCCTCCACCCCTATGTAACCCCCAACCGGTTCCCGTAGCTCCCCAAGGTGTGGAATTGGTAAGACTGAACAAGCCTCCGGTTGATAAGATTCAGAAACAAAGGGCTGAAGAATTTAGAGCCAATATTGATGATGATCCCGAGAGAGCAAAGTTTTGGCTGGAGAACTCTATCAGGGTATTTGATGAGCTTTCTTGCACACCAGATGAGTGCTTGAAATGTGCTATATCACTTCTGAGGGACTCAGCATATCAATGGTGGAATACTCTTGTATCTGTGGTACCGAGAGAAAGAATTACTTGGGAATTCGTCCAAGATGAGTTTAGAAAGAAATATATCAGTCAACGTTTATTGATCAGAACCACAAAGAGTTCCTAGAGCTGAAACAGGGCCATATGACTGTGACTGAATACGAGCGAGAATTTTTTAGACTCAATAAGTATGCTCTGGAATGTGTATCAACAGAAGCTGTCATGTACAAGAGGTTCGAAGATGGGTTGAATGAGGATATCAGACTATTAGTTGGAATTTTAGAACTGAAAGAATTTGTTGTGCTAGTCGAACGAGCTTTCAAAGTCGAAGAGTTGAGCAAAGAAAAGAGAAAAGCTGAGTTTGAGGCTAGAGACTCAAGAAAGAGACCGATGAATAAGTCATTTCAATCTTCATTAAATAAATCAAAGGATTTGTATACTCGTTCAAATGCTTCAGCTGGGTACCCCAACAGAGATCGCGAGAAGTAGTATTCGGGTTCTAAGGCCCAAACTACGTCGATATCGAGCATTGGTAATGCTAGGTCTAATAGACCTGAATGTCAGTTCTGCGGTAGATGACACCCCGGTGAATGTAGGATGAATAATCGGGCTTGTTTTAAATGTGGCTCCCCAGATCACTTCATTCGAGATTGCACTGAAATGGCTGAGAAAGATTATTTTCGGAATGCAAGACCGAGTAACACTGCCACTAGAGGAAGGCCACCGAGAAATACTGGAAGTGGGAATAGTAGCAGAGGTGTGACGAAAGAGTTAACTGTGAGATCAGAGGTCAGAGCACCTGCTAGAACTTACGCTATTCACGCTCGCGAAGATGCGCCATCCCCTGATGTGATCACTCGTACATTTTCTATCTATGATACTAATGTAAGTGCATTGATTGATCCTGGATCAACTCATTCTTATATTTGCATGTATTTGGTATCTAATAAGAATCTTCCAGTTGAGTTTACTGAGTTTGTGATGAAAGCGTCGAACCCCTTAGGCAAATATGTTTTAGTTGATAAAGTTTGCAAAAGTTGTCCTTTAATGATTCGGGGTCACTATTTTTCGGCTGACTTAATGCTTTTACCATTTGATGAGTTCGATGTAATTCTTGGAATGGATTGGTTGGTTCTACATGATGTCGTAGTGAATTGTAGACGAAATATTATTGAATTGAGATGTCAAAATAATGAAATTATTCTAATTGAACCGGATGAGTTGGGTGAGTTGCCTATTGTGATTTCGTCGATGTCGGCTCAAAGGTATGTAAGAAAAGGTTGTGAAGCATTTCTTGCGTATGTATTGTATATGAAGGTGTCTGAATTAAAGATAGAGTCTGTGCCGGTAGTTTTTGAATATCTGAATGTGTTCCCATAGGAGTTGCCTAGATTACCACTGATTAGAGAGGTGGAGTTTGCTATTTATTTGATACCGGGAACTTCACCGATATCGATAGCTCTGTATAGAATGGCTCCGACCGAATTGAAAGAATTGAAATCTCAGTTGCAATAGTTGATAGACAAAGGTTTTGCGAGACCGAGTTTTTCGCCCTGGGGTTCACTAGTGTTATTCGTCAAGAAGAAAGATGGACCCGTGAGGCTTTGTACCGATTATCGTCAACTCAACAAGTTTACGATAAAGAACAAGTACCCCTTACCAAGGATTGATGATTTTTTTGACCAGTTGAAAGGGGCAACAGTGTTCTCGAAGATAGATTTGAGATTAGGCTATTATCAGTTGATAGTTAAAGACTCGGATGTGCCAAAAACTGCATTCAGAACGAGGTATGGGCATTATGAATTTCTTGTTATGCCTTTTGGATTAACAAATGCTCCTGTCATTTTTATGGACTTGATGAATCGAGTCTTCAGACTATATTTAGATAAGTTTGTGGTTGTTTTTATTGATGACATTTTGATATATTAACGATATGAGTCTGATCATGCCGAGCCTTTAATAATTGCATTACAGACTTTGAGAGACAAGAAATTGTTTGCTAAATTCAGCAAGAGTGAGTTTTGGCTCCGAGAAGTCAGATTTTTGGGACACATTGTTTCAGCGGAAGGTATACGGGTTGACCCGAGTAAGATTTTGGCAGTTGTCGATTAGAAACCTCCGAGAAATGTATCCAAAGTTAGAAGCTTTTTGGGTTTGGCTGGTTATTATAGGCGTTTTGTTAAGGGATTTTCGATGATTGCTACACCTATGACCAGATTGTTACAAAAAGATGTGAAATTCGAGTGGTCTGAGAAATGTCAAAAGAGTTTTGAACAATTGAAAGCGTTGTTGACTGAGGCACCAGTATTAGTGCAACCTGAGTTAGGAAAAGAGTTTGTAATTTTCAGCGACGCGTCCTTGAACGGTCTTGGTTGTGTGTTGACGCAAGAGGGCAAAGTGATAGCTTATGCCTTGAGATAGTTGAAATCGCACGAAAAGAACTACCCGACGAATGACTTAGAATTGGCTGCCATTGTGTTTGCTTTAAAAATTTGGTGACACCATTTATTTGGTGAGAAGTGTCACATCTTTACCGACCACAAGGGTTTGAAGTATTTGGTGACTCAAAAGGATTTGAATTTGCGACAACGAAGATGGCTCGAGTTGTTTAAAGATAATGAGTTGGTAATCGATTATCATCCGGGAAAGGCGAATGTAGTCGCCAATGCTTTAAGTAGGAAATCTTTGTTTACCTTGAGAGTAATGAATACGCGACTAAATTTATCCGATGATGGTTCGATTCTAGCTGAGTTAAAAGCTAGACCGGTATTTCTTCACGAGGCACACGGTGGTTGTCTGTCTATTCATCCAGGAAGTACAAAAATGTATAATGATTTGAAGAAATTGTATTGGTGGTCGGGCATGAAACGAGATATTTCTGAATTCGTATCAAGATTTTTGATTTGTCAAAAAGTAAAGGCCGAACATCAAGTACCTTCAGGTTTACTTCAACCTGTGATGATTCCCGAGTGGAAATGGGACAGAATTACGACGGATTTCGTAACTGGGTTACCTCCGACACCAAAGAAGAAAGATGTTGTTTGGGTCATTGTTGATAGATTGATGAAATCGACTCACTTTATTCCGGTACGTGCTGACTATTCACTTGATCAGCTACCTGAATTGTACATTGCTGAAATTGTTAGATTGCACGGGGTGCCTACTTCTATTATTTCAGATAAAGATCCGAGGTTTACTTCACAATTTTGGAAGAAGTTGCAAGAAGCGTTGGGTACAAAGTTGAACTTTAGTATCGCATTCCATCCGCAAACTGACTGTCAATATGAAAGAACAATTTAGGTTCTCGAAGATATACTTCACTATTGTGTTTTAGAGTTCGAAGGTAGTTGGGAAAAATATCTACCATTAGTTGAATTTTCTTATAATAACAGTTTTCAGTTGAGTATAAAGATGACACCGTATGAAGCATTGTATGGCTGCAAGTGTCGAACTCTGTTGTACTGGACCGAGCTCAGTGAGAGACAGATTCACGGGGTTGATTTGGTTCAGTGAGAGACAGATTCACGGGGTTGATTTGGTTAGAGAACCCAAAGAAAAAGTGAAAGTAATTCGTGATTGTTTGAAAGTAGCTTCAGATAGATAGAAATCGTACGTGGATCTAAAACAAAAGGAATTTGAATTTCAAGTCGGTCATAAGGTATTTCTGAAAGTGTCTCCGTGGAAGAAAATCCTTAGATTCGGTCGTAAGGGTAAACTGAGTCCGCGATTTATTGGTTCGTATGAGGTTATTTAAAGGATAGGGCCAGTGGCTTATCGGTTAGCCTTTCCGTCGGAATTAGAAACAATCCATAATGTGTTTAATGTATCGATGTTGCGCCATTATCAATCAGATCCTTCGCACATAATTTCACCGACAGAGGTTGAGATTCGACTCGATATGACTTATGGTGAAGAACCGATCAAGATTTTGGCTCGGGAAGTTAAACAGTTGAGAAAAAAACATAGCCCTAGTGAAAGTTTTGTGGCAAAGAAATGGGGTCGAAGAGGCTACGTGAGAACCTGGGGAAGCTATGAGAAAACAGTACCCAAACCTCTTTTCTGGAAAGATTCTCGAGGATAAAAATCCCTAAAGGGGGAAGAGTTGTAATAGCTCGTTTTTGGGTCAAATCAGAACAATGGTTTTGGGACCACAAATTCGAAGTAAAAATATTTATTTTATTATTTCTTTAAGGCCTATAGTATGATTGAATGATTGTGTTAAAATTTTGTTAAGAAATTTTATCAATAGAGTGTCCAATTTGACTAATTGGACTAAATTGCAATAGGTGTAAATGTGTGTTCTAGAAGCTAAGTGTGTTTAATTGTAATGAATTCTTAAATTGGAGGTCCTTAAATGGTAATTAGACTATTATACTTCATAATGGACAAAAATGGACATGGTTAAATAAAATTTCAAAGTTTAAGTGAAGGGCATTTTGGTCATTTGGTAAATAAAGACAAATTTTAACTAATAAAAAGACATCCACCTTCCCAATTTCATCCTCCTATGCCAAAATTTCAAGGGAGTCCATAGCTAGGGTATTGGCCACTTTCAAGCTCGATTGTAAGTCCATTCTTGCCCCGTTTTTAATGATTTTTATGTTTTTGAAGTTGTCTCAACCTAATCGAGCCTTTCCAAAGACTAATTTGAAAGAAAATCAAAGTCTAAAATTTTACCCATGTAGAATATGTTTGTATTTTGATGTTTGATGGTAGAAAATGCATGTTTGATGTTAGAAAACAACATTTACAAAGTGATTTTTGATGAAAATGTCAAAAGGGGACCTATTTGTAAAAAGTTGTAAATGTGTAGAAAAGTGTGAATAAATGAAAATTCTGAGTTGTTATGAGTATGAATAAGTTTCAGTTAGGCTTGGGTTTTTAAGAAATTGACTGAAATTCATCGTACTAGCCTAAGGAATAAAATGTAAAATGTCAAAAGTTTAGGGGTAAAAATGTAATTTTTCCATCAGGTGTTTCTGGGATTAAATTGAATAATGTGATGATTAAATAAGTTAAATGTGGTATTATAGATCAAGAAAGGCGAGGTTCTGACCTAGATCGAGGAAAGAGCAAGGTTGTGGACTAAATCGAATTATTAGCCATTTCGTACCGAGGTAAGTTCGTATGTTACAAATGAGCTTTAATATGATTGTATTTTATTGCTTTAATATTGGATGAATTGTATGTTTGATTAATGTGGATGAGCTTAATCCTATGAACGAGTCCGAAGACGAATCGACAAGCAAGAAAATCCCGTTTGAACCTTAGGAATAAGTTAGGATACAAGTGACATGTCACTAGGGTTTTATGTTATGTGATTCTGGGTGCTAGTCATGTACATCCTACCGATGTAACATCCCAAGTTAGGGGGTTCTGCATTTCATGTTTCTGTGCGTTTGGCTTGTTTCACTTGCTTTTTGGATGTGTTTGGAGGTCTTATCGGAGCCTTGGTTAAACTTTTGTTTTAGGGGGCTTTAGAGGAAAGCTTGTGGGAGTAGGTCTTATATGTAATTGTGTGTGATCGGTAACACAAGATGAAGTGTGGTAAAGTGGCAAGGTGACGCCTAGGAAGCAAGGGGGATGACGCCTCAAGGGGAGCTTGGAGGAGGTGGGAGCAGGTTTGAGTCTCATAGTTGTCTTTATGGAGTTTATTTTGGCATTGGGATGGAGAGGTGGTGGATTCGGCTTGGACTTTGAAGAGTGGGAGTTGAATGGGTCAAATGTTTTGAAAGAGTGGACAAGAGAAAATGTAGGAGGTTTGAATGGGTCAAGGTGGTTGGGACATTTCAAATGTGGGATGGAGAGTAAAGGGTGGAGAAAATTGTGGGATTCGGAGAGGGGGAGAGTGGTGGCCGAATTGAGGAAAGGTGGGGAAGGTTGTGTGTGTGCGGTTTAAGCTTGTTGCTGGGGGCCAAATCTTCTTTTTGGTTGATAGGCAAATTACAGTTGTTTTGCATTTTCGGTCAACTAGGGTGAGGCGTCGAAATTCTTCCAAATAGGTAATTGTTGTTGCATTCCTCCATCTCTTCCTATTTCGTTCTCTTTCACTTGTGGGGATTGCCGAATTTCGTAGCTGATTCTTCTTCTTTTCACATCGTTTCTTTTGTGCCAATTAAGTCTACTTTCCTTTCATTCCAATTGTTTTTCATTCCTTCCTTCTCTTGACCGAATCATCTCCTACATTCATCCATTTTCTTTGACACCCTAATACCTTAGCCGAATCTTTCTCCTCTTGTTTCTTCTTTTCTTTTCGTCACTCTCTCTTATTTTACTCTTGAGCCAAAATTCTCTTGTGTTAAGCAAACCCGTATCATTCCTCCCTTGTGCGCCGAAACTCTGACTGATTGTTTCTCTTTTTTTCTCCTAGAGATATCATCCTTGAACCGAACCTTCTTGACTTTTGGTGACTTGTGCCGAATCTTTGGGCATCATTTGGTTTCTCTTGGCTTAAGTGGCCGAATATCTGATAGAGAGGTGCTAATAGTTCTTGGTTGCCAAGGGTTTCTGTTCAAGCAGTCGTGTGGATTTGCGTTAGTAACAAAGGTAAGGGATCCCTCTCTAGTTTTTTTCGATCGGACTTTCTCTTCGTTGTTCGTTGCCTTAACCCAACGTTGTTGTTTTCGTTATAGTACCTTATTGATCAAGGTTCTTTCATGGACTTGAATGCAAATCAAGTAAATGAGGGGATTGGACTCGTAGTCCCTACCCCTAAGTTCAAACGGCGCGCAGTGTCAGCGGTTCGGGATTTTCCACCGGGTTGTGGGCCGGCTTCAAATCTGAATAGACAGATTGTGGTTGTTCCCTCTGCTAAGAGTGTCGATAATATTGAGAGTTTAGTTCTCCTCGTATACAGGTGTGTAATTACCACACTTTTCCTTGTTTGTGTAAAAATGTTTATGTGAACTATTTGAAAGCCGAAAACTCGGTAATGGCTATTGAGTTACCCATGAAGGGTGAAATCGTAACACCAGGTTAGTTGTTCTTCGATTAAGCCTGTTAAATATTGTTGTTAGCATGATTATGCATGTGCTCTAAATAATAAGTGTATGATATTATATGACATGTTCATTATACTACGTTTTGCATGTGCATGGGATTTGAGAAATTATTATGATATGAAGGGGAAGTGTATATCGGTGACTCTGTCACACTATTTTGATGGCTCAGTGCCTCATTGTATATCGGTGACTTGGTCACATTTTTATCGATGGCTAGACCACATTATATCGACTTTGAGCAGCATGACTGTCAGTATGACTGCCAAAGAGGAGTGTAGAGGATGGAAGGTTGATTGTAGAAATCCCCACAGGAGTGCTGAGGATGGATATATGGAGCGGAGTGTAGAGGATGGAATATTTGGATGGGTTGGGTTATCATATTGACTATTTTGATACGCTACATGAATTGGGCTTGGGCCGATTGAGATATGGGGCTTAGGCCCACTTGTGGTTTATGTGGTCCAATTGCACACTGAGTCTTCGTGACTCACTCCTTCTGTTTACTCTTGTAGGTGACTCTTAGTTCTTAGAATTGGGCTGGAGCAGACTTCGAGGTGGCCATGCACGTTTTTCTTTGAACTAAACTTACTACCTTTAAATTTTCGTTATATTGGGGATTTTATGCTGTAATAAGGCCATTAACTATTTGGGTTATTTCTGGTTTGAACTTCAATTTCTTTAATTTATGCATTAATTGGTAAAATGTTTTCTTTACAAAATTTAAGTAAAAGTTTTCTCACAACTTAACCAACGTTTTCATATCCGGAACTAAGTAACAAATCTTAAACTAACTTAACACAACTTTTGGTTAAAAGAACACCGAGTTTACGGACGAACTATTGATCTGGAAGTTTACAGAAAATAAAATTTTAGGTTTTTATTTCAAACGATCACAAAGTTTTATATAAATCTCTCTATGTGACATACCAGATCTGGTCGTGGTGTTTGGGCCAGGTTTGGGGTGTTACAATTATGGTATCAGAGCCCGGTTGCAAAACTCGGCTATGGGTTTTTGGGTTCAAAAATGTTTTCCAAATTGGTTTAAAGATGGTTTAGAAAGAATATATATATACATGTTTTCTGGAAGTGTGGCACCCGAGTCTCCGGCGCCAAATCCGTACGGTAAGTTTTTCTGACTGAGTTAGGTGAATTGCATGGAGTGGATATATTGTGCTATGAAATTTAGAATTAGGAAACCCTACTATAGAAATGGAAACCTTTAGGTATACGCGTGTTTTACGGAAAACTACTTATAACTCATCCCTCATAAAATTACTCGTTAATAAACAGTAAAAAGGAATACTAATGCATAAAAATTTGTAATCAGATTAAGATGAAGTGTTAGACATGAGTGCTAGAGGACGTGGACGTGTTGCACGTGGCCGTGGTAGAGGTCGAGGTATAGAGACTGAGTTTTCGGAAGCAAGGCATGAGCCTGAAGGTGAAGTGCCAGCATCACCCATGGCAAAAGCAGGGCCTCAAGATAGAACTGGTGAAGATGATGCCCTGTCTCAAGCGATGTTGAGGGTTTTGGAGCGAGTTGCTGGGGCAAGCTCTGGGACAGTATCTCGGAAGTCTATTCCGGAGAGGCTTCAAGCAAATGGAGTTGAAATGTTTAGGGGTATTTTTGGTGTGGCTCCAAATGTAGCTGAGTATTGGCTAGAGGCAGTCGAGCGGATTATGGATGATCTAGACTACACGGCAGAGGAGAAATTGAAAGGCGCGGTGTCTCTTCTTCGGGATGAGGCATATCAATGGTGGCTCACAGTAAGAGAGAGTACTCTAGCTAATCGCGTTGACTGGGATTTCTTCAAAACTGCATTTCAAAGGAAATACGTTGGGGCAAGTTATATGGATGCTCCTAGGAAAGCATTTCTGAATTTGGTACAAGGGGGTAAATTTGTGGCTGAGAACGAGGTGAAATTTCTGTGGTTGAGTCGTTACGCTCGAGGAATAGTTACGTCTGATTATGAGCGTTGCGTACGGTTCGAAGATGGGCTGCGAGATGAGTTGAGAGTGTTGATAGCTCCGCAGCGCGAGAGGGATTTTTCTATCCTGGTTGAAAAGGCTAAAATAGCCGAGGAGGTAAAGCGGACGGAGAGGCAAAATAAGGATAAGGAGAGAGGTAAAAATAAGAGGAGTTATGGATCGACGGGATCAGCTGGGGGTTTCCAGAAGAGGCCTAGGATTGATGGGCCGGGTCGAAGTGCGAGTGCCGATTCTTTGTTGGATAATTTTGATGATGTGCTGCTCGTGTGGGAAATCACATTCAGGAGAGTGCTGGGGGAGAGATAGGGGATGTTTCAAGTGTGGGTCGAAGGACCATCTAATAAGGAATTGTCCGCAAGAAATGACCAGGGCACGGACGGTAGGTCAGGGCTATGTGCAGCCGGGAAGAGGTGGACAGTAGATGCCGAGAGGTCGTGGTCCGATCAGAGGGGAGAATGGTTTTGGTCGGGGTCATGGAGCACCGGGCAGGGGTGTCGGTGATACAGATGCAAGACAGCCGGGTTTAGTCTATGCAGCACGGCGGCAAGAGGATGGTGACACACTAGACGTCATAACCGGTACGTTTCTTATAGCTAATAAGCCATTTCTTGCTTTGATTGATATTGGATCGACCCATTCTTATGTTGTCTGCACTGTTTCTGAGACTTTAAGTATAGAATCTGAGACTGCTGCTAGAGAGATGACTATGGTTAGTCCTTTAGGACAATCCGTAGTAGTGAACAAGATGTTTAGGGACATGCCTTTAGAAATTCAAGGAGTAGTATTCCTGACAGACTTGATGGAGTTACCATTCGGAGAGTTTGACCTTATCTTAGGCATGAATTGGTTGGTTAAGCATCATGCTAACTTGGATTGCGTGGCGAAGCGAATGGTGTTGAGAACTCCAGAGGATAAAGAGGTGGTTGTGATAGGTGCAAGAAGGTATTATTTGTCTAGTGTGGTATCTGCATTAAGGGCTATTAAGATGTTTCGAAAAGGGTGCAAGGTATTCCTAGCTTTTATCAATGCTTTGGATGCAAAGGAAGTAACTGTAGAAGGGGTGAGAACAGTGAAAGAATTCGGGGATGTCTTTCCTGAAGAGCTTCCGGGGTTGCCTCCAGATCGTGAGGTAGAATTTGGAATTGAACTACTTCCTAGTACGGCTCCGGTGTCCATCGCCCCATATAGGATGGCACCGAAGGAGCTGGTAGAACTTAAGGCTCAGATCCAAGAGCTGTTGGATCATGGTTTCATTCGACCAAGTGTATCTCCGTGGGGAGCGCCGGTGCTATTCGTGAAGAAAAAGTACGGGTCGATGCGTATATGCATTGACTACCGCCAGTTGAATAAGTTGACGATTAAGAACAAGTACCCGCTACCAAGGATTGACGATTTGTTCGATCAGCTAAAAGGGGCTTCAGTCTTCTCGAAGATAGATCTGAGTTCGGGTTACCATCAGCTTAAAGTCAAGGAGGCGAACATATATAAGACGGCGTTTCGAACTTGTTATGGACACTATGAGTTTTTGGTGATGCCGTTTGGATTGAAGAATGCACCAGCTGTGTTTATGGATATGATGAATCGAGTTTTCTAACCCTATTTAGACCGATTTGTTGTGGTGTTCATAGACGATATTCTGGTTTACTCAAAAACGGAAGAGGAGCATGATGCACATCTTTGAGTTGTTCTGCAAGTATTGAGAGAGAAGCAACTGTATGCCAAATTCAGCAAGTGTGAGTTTTGGCTGAAGGAAGTAACTTTCTTAGGGCATGTGGTTTCTGCGGAAGGAATTAGGATGGATCCCCGAAAAATCAAAGCTGTTCTGGATTGGAAGACGCCGAAGTCAGTAGCAAAGATTCAAAGTTTCTTGGGTCTGGCTGGGTATTATAGGAGGTTTGTTGAGGGATTCTCTTTGATTGCGGCACCCTTAACTAAGTTGTTGCGAAAAGGGGTACCTTTCGTTTGGGGTGATAAGCAGCAGGAAAGCTTTGAGAAGCTGAAAAAGATCTTGACGGAGGCTCCAGTTTTGATTTAGCCCGAGGCTGAGAAAGAGTTTGTTGTCTATTGTGACGCTTCACACACGGGGTTAGGGTGTGTGTTAATGCAAGATGGGAAGGTAGTTGCGTATGCGTCTCGGCAGTTAAGACCGCATGAGATGAATTATCCCACGCATGATCTGGAGTTGAATGCGGTAGTGTTCGCTCTGAAGATCTTGAAACACTACCTGTATGGGGAGAAGTCCATTATCTACACTGACCACAAGAGTTTGAAATATCTCCTCACTCAGAAGGAGTTAAATTTAAGGCAGCAGAGGTGGATTGAATTGTTAAAGGATCATGACTGCTCGATCGAGTATCATCCGGGAAAAGATAACGTGGTGGCGGATGCGTTAAGCCGGAAAGGGATATCGAATTTAAGGGCAATGTTTGCTCACCTCAGCTTGTACGACGATGGAAGTTTATTAGCTGAACTTCAAGTAAAGCCGACGTGGGTAAGCCAGATTAAGGAGAAGAAGTTATCAGATGAGGTGTTAAAGGCTTGACTTTTGCAAATTCAGGATGGTGGGGTAGAGGACTATAGTTTGAACAACGAAGGGGTATTGTGTTTCCATGAGAGGGTTTGCATGCCGAAGGATGTTGAGTTGAGACAGATGATTCTTCAGGAGGCGCATAGTAGCCCTTATGCTATGCATCCTGGTGGGAGTAAGATGTATCGAGATCTGCGTGAACAGTTTTGGTGGCCTGGGTTGAAGCGAGAAATTGTTGAGTTTGTGGGTAAATGTTTGACGTGTCAGCAGGTGAAAGCAGAACATCAGTTGCCTTCGGGGTTATTACAATCGGTGAAGATTCCATAGTGGAAGTGGGAGAGGATAACGATGGACTTTGTTAGTGGGCTACCTCTTACGCCTACTAAGAAAGATTCGGTATGGGTAATTGTAGATCGGTTGATGAGGTCCGCTCATTTCATACATGTTCGTGTTGACTATTCATTGCAGAAGTTAGCTAAGCTGTATGTGGCAGAGATTGTGAGGTTGCATGGGGTACCAGTGTCTATCATATCGGACAGAGACCCTAGGTTCACGTCGCAGTTTTGGAAAGCGTTGCATCAGGCATTAGGCACGAGATTAGATTTTAGCACGACATTTCATCCACAGACTGATGGTCAGTCTAAAAGAGTAATTCAGATCTTGGAAGACTTGTTAAGAGGCTGCGTTATCGATTTCAGGGGTAGTTGGGAGGATTTCTTACCATTGGCAGAATTCGCTTATAACAATAGTTACCAATCCAGCATTCAGATGGCACCCTACGAAGCGCTGTATGGTCGAAAATGTCGAACCCCTACCTGCTGGATGGAGTTAGGTGAGCGACAGTTGTTTGGTCCTGATTTGATTTCAGAAACAGAGGAAAAGGTTAAACGTATTCGAGCTCGATTGAAGGAAGCCTCCAACAGGCAGAAGTCATATGCAGATCTGAAGCGTAAGGAAATAGAATTTGCAGTGGGTGATCGGGTTTTCTTGAAAGTCTCACCGTGGAAAAAGGTAATGAGGTTTGGACGAAAGGGTAAGTTAAGTCCCAGGTTCATCGGGCCTTATCGTGTATTGAAACATGTGGGACCAGTGGCGTATCAGCTTGAGTTACCTTCGGAGTTGAAACAGATACATGATGTGTTCCATGTCTCGATGTTGAGGCGCTATCATTCGGATCCGTCTCACATTGTGCCAGTGGAGGAGATTGAGGTAAGACCAGACCTGTCTTTCGAAGAAGAACCCATGCAGATCTTAGAGCGAGACGTAAGGGTCCTGAGGAGGAAATCAGTTCCTTTGGTCAAAGTCTTGTGGCGAAATCATGGTACAGAAGAAGCTACGTGGGAACCTGAGGATGCAGTGCGACAGCAATACCCTTATCTCTTTTGACCAGGTAAATTTCGAGGCCAAAATTTCCTTAAGGGGGTAGAACTGTAACATCCCAAGTTAGGGGGGTTCTGCATTTCATGTTTCTGTGTGTTTGGCTTGTTTCACTTGCTTTTTGGATGTGTTTGGAGGTCTTAAGAAGGCCCGGGTTCAAGCCGGAGCCTTGGTTAAACTTTTTTTAGGGGGCTTTAGAGGAAAGCTTGTGGGAGTAGGTCTTATATGTAATTGTGTGTGATCGGTAACACAAGATGAAGTGTGGTAAAGTGGCAAGGTGACGCCTAGGAAGCAAGGGGGATGACGCCTCAAGGGGAGCTTGGAGGAGGTGGGAGCAGGTTTGAGTCTCATAGTTGTCTTTTTGGAGTTTATTTTGGCGTTGGGATTGAGAGGTGGTGGATTCGGCTTGGACTTTGAAGAGTGGGAGTTGAATGGGTCAAATGTTTTGAAAGAGTGGACAAGGGAAAATGTAGGAGGTTTGAATGGGTCAAGGAGGTTGGGAGATTTCAAATGTGGGATGGAGAGTAAAGGGTGGAGAAAATTGTGGGATTTGGAGAGGGGGAGAGTGGTGGCCGAATTGAGGAAAGGTGGGGAAGGTTGTGTGTGTGCGGTTTAAGCTTGTTGCTGTGGGCCGAATCTTCTTTTTGGTTGATAGGCAAATTACATTTGTTTTGCATTTTCGGTCAACTAGGGTGAGGCACCGAAATTCTTCCAAATAGGTATTTGTTGTTGCATTCCTCCATCTCTTCCTGTTTCGTTCTCTTTCACTTATGGGCATTGCCGAATTTCCTAGCTGATTCTTATTCTTTTCACATCGGTTCTTTTTTGCCAATTAAGTCTACTTTCCTTTCATTCCAATTGTTTTTCATTCCTTCCTTCTCTTGACCGAATCATCTCCTACATTCATCCATTTTATTTTACACCCTAATACCTTAGCCGAATCTTTCTCCTCCTGTTTCTTCTTTTCTTTTCGTCACTCTCTCTTATTTTACTTTTGAGCCGAAATTCTCTTGTGTTAAGCAAACCCGTATCATTTATCCCTTGTGAGCCGAACCTCTGACTGATTGTTTCTCTTTTCTTCTCCTAGAGATATCATCTTTGAACCGAACCTTCTTGACTTTTGGTGACTTGTGCCAAATCTTTGGGCATCATTTGGTTTCTCTTGGCTTAAGTGGCCGAATATCTGATAGAGAGGTGCTAATAGTTCTTGGTTGCCGAGGGTTCCTGTTCAAGAAGTCGTGTGGATTTGCGTTAGTAACAAAGGTAAGGGATCCCTCTCTAGTTTTTTCGATCGGACTTTGTCTTCGTTGTTCGTTGCCTTAACCCAACGTTGTTGTTAAACAACCGTTGTTTTCGTTATAGTATCTTATTGATCAAGGTTCTTTCATGGACTTGAATGCCAGTTAAGTAAAGGAGGGGGTTGGACTCGTAGTCCCTACCCCTATGTTCAAACGGCGCACAGTGTCAGCTGTTCGAGATTTTCCATCGGGTTGTGGGCCGGCTTCGGATCTGAATAGACAGATTGCAGTTGTTCCCTCTGCTGAGAGTGTCGATAATATTGAGAGTTTAGTTCTCCTCGTATAGAGGTGTGTAATTACCACACTTTTCCTTGTTTGTGTAAAAATGTTTATGTGAAATGTTTGAAAGCTGAAAACTCGGTAATGGCTATTGAGTTACCCATGAAGGGTGAAATCGTAACACCAGGTTAGTTCTTCTCCGATTAAGCCTGTTAAATATTGTTGTTAGCATGATTGTGCATGTGCTCTAAATAATAATTGTATGATATTATATGACATGTTCATTATACTATGTTTTGCATGTGCATGGGATTTGGGAAATGATTATGATATGAAGGGGAAGTGTATATCGGTGACTCTGTCAAACTATTTTGATGGCTCAGTGCCTCATTGTATATCGGTGACTTGGTCACATTTTTATCGGTGGCTAGACCACATTATATCGACTTTGAGCAGCATGACTGTCAGTATGACTGCCAAAGAGGAGTGTAGAGGATGGAGGGTTGATTGTAGAAATCCCCACAGGAGTGTTGAGGATGGATATATAGAGCGGAGTGTAGAGGATGGAATATTAGGATGGGTTGGGTTATCATATTGACTATTTTGATACGCTACATGAATTGGGCTTGGGCCGATTGAGATATGGGGCTTAGGTCCACTTGTGGTTTATGTGGTCTAATTGCACACTGAGTCTTCGTGACTCACTCCTTCTGTTTACTCATGCAGGTGACTCTTAGTTCTTGGAATTGGGCTGGAGCAAACTTCGACGTGGCCATGCACGTTTTTCTTTAAACTAAACTTACTACCTTTAAATTTTCTTTATATTGGGGATTTTATGCTGTAATAAGGCCATTAACTATTTGGATTATTTCTGGTTTGAACTTCAATTTCTTTAATTTATGCATTAATTGGTAAAATGTTTTCTTTACAAAATTTAAGTAAAAGTTTTCTCACAACTTAACCAACGTTTTCATAACCGGAACTAAGTAACGAATCTTAAACTAACTTAACACAACTTTTGGTAAAAAGAGCACCGAGTTTACAGATGAACTACTGATCTGGAAGTTTACAGAAAACGAAATTTTAGCTTTTTATTTCAAACGATCACAAAGTTTTATAAAAATCTCTCCATGTGACATTCCAGATCTTATTGTGGTGTTTGGGCCAGGTTTGGGGTGTTACAACCGGTGGCTGAGTATATCGGCATATGTTGTGGTTACTTGACAGCTTGTGTGAGCAGCACCGTGTAGCTACGTCTTGACTGACAGCTTGTGTGAGCAGGCCCGTTGATAGCTCGAGAGTGAGCAACTATGTGATGTGAGATTAGGTAGCATTAGCTACATATGTGGCATTTAGTGTGCAGGATTTCCGAGTATCCGACATTATTATTCCAAGTGGTTCACGGGTATGTCAAAGACAAGAATATGTAACACCCCCTACCCGTATTTGACGCTGGAACCGGGTACGAGGCATTACCGGACTTAACTTACCTAAATCATACAAAATCAACCATAAATTTTTCTTTTGAACTTTAAACTTTTCATTCATAATCATATAGTCCTTATTACGGGCCTACGAAACCCCAAACATATGAATAGAACGAATCAGAACTGAACCGAAAGCTTACGAACACTTAGAAAATTTTTACTCAAAACAGGGCCACACGCCCGTGTCTATGGCCTGTGTCCCTCACACGATCAGGACACGCCCGTGTATTAGCCCGTGTGTGAAAACCTTGGCATTTTGATTATGACGTCAGCAGACACTTAGGGTCACACGGCCAAGTCACACGCCCGTGTGCTAGCCCATGTGACGAACTGAATTTTTCACAAATTAGATACAGGGGACACACAGCCAGGCTACACGCCCATGAGGAAGATCGTCTGCCACACACGGCCTAGACACACACCCGTGTGGAAAAATATAAGTCTATTTACCAAGCCATTTGCCACCCTGAAAAAAAAAACCACTGCACTTATATCATTTCAGTGCAACACACAACATGATAATAAGGCACCTCTAATTTCCAAAATCAAGACATCTACACCTTAATTTCACACTGGGTTCTACATGCATATACTTCTCACATTACTCAATCGATTGCACAAGTTTGCAATTCATGAATTTCATTATCATTGAATAGATATAACTTAACTAGTGTCAGCCAATTCCAATGGCCATTTACAAAATGAATTGAGTAACATTAATAGCCAACACCTTGGCTAACCAATATGACATATAACAAAACTACCAAGTTCCTATACATGCCATACCCAAAATAATCAAAATTTACTATACCAAAAGAATAGCTTGATAGTGTGAACCGAGCTCCGACGTCCTACGATCCCCGAGCTAGCTTGGCGATACTACAAGGAAAGGGAAAAGAGAGGGAGTAAGCATAAAGCTTAGTAAGTTTGCATATAATAGATAGCAACATAAAAATCTTGTAATACATTCATACTTTACTTTAAGTAATAACACAAGTTCTCAAGCACATTGATATAGCTTACTCATGCTTACTCTTACCAATGACATAACACATATCAGACTCATTTCTTGTGAGTTCTCATATGTACCTGTATCACTTCATCACATAACTTTAGCACTTTTACCATCTTGAACATAAACTTAGCTCTTTACCCCGTTGAACCACTTGGAATATAGAAGGATACCCGGAATTCGTCATACACACAATAAGATGCCAATGCCATATCCTAGATATGGTCTTACATGGGATCAACTGTTGATGCCGATGCCATATCCCAGATATGGTCTTACACGAGATCGCATGTCGATGCCATGTCCCAGACATGGTCTTACACGATTTCATACCGAAGCCAGGTCCCAGACCTGGTCTAGCACGGAATCACTATTCGATGTTGATGCCATATCCCAGATATGGTCTTACACGGGATCTCATTTCGGTGCCGAGGCCATATCCCAGATATGGTCTTATATGGGACCTTATAAATCTCATGTCTTGACAAGGGTACCCTTTCTATTCATAACGTTCAACCGGGATTTCAACATAATATAACTTCATCATACCTTTATCGAGACCTTAATAACCACTTTCATAGAAATAATATACATTTCACAAAACATCAAGCATTTAAAAGCATAGTAACTTGATGTTGAACTATTACACACAAACTTACCTCGGTACCAAAATATGTATAATTGTTCAATTTAGTCCACCACCTTGTTCTTTCCTCGATTTAGATCTGGACCTCGTGTTTCTTGATCAATAATGACAATTTCAGTTATTTAATAATCACATTGACTAAAATAATCCATGAATCATACTTAAGCAAAATTACGATTTTCCCTTAAACTTTCACCTATTTACAAAATGGTCCCTTGGCTCGTATAATGAAATGTACTCATTTCCTTGGTTACCCAAGCCTAGCCAAACATTTATTGAGCCTATAACAGCTCACACTTTCCCCCAAAACTTATTTTTACTACATATTTTATAACTTTTACAACTAGGTCCTTTTTATGAATTTTCCATGAAAATCACTTAGAAAAAATTGTTTATCATACATCAAACATTCATATTCCTCCATTAAATATCAAAATACATGTATGTCATACATGGGTAAATTTTTGAACATGAACCCTAGCTTAAAATATAGCTAGAAATAGCTAAATCGAGCTACGAGGATCTCAAAAATTCGAAGAACATCAAAAACGGGGCTAGGAGGTACTTACAATCAAGCTTGAAAGTTGAAGAAACCCTAGCTATGGTGTCCTTGAGAATTTCGGCCAAGCATGGAGAAGATGGACAAGATTTTTGACTTATTTTCCCTTTTAATTAACTTATTAACAAAATAATCAAAATGCCCTTAAGACCCCTTTCTTGAGATTTTTCCTTCCAATGTCTATTTTTGTCCATCTTGACATATAATGTCTAATTGCTAAATAAGGACCTCTAATAATTTTTCTAATGCTATTTCATACTTGAATCTTCTAGAATCTCATATTTTACAATCTTTGCAACTTAGTCCTAATGGATAAATTTATCACTAAATTATAAAATTTCTTCATGAAATTTTCACACAATCATGCAAACATGACATAGACCTCATAAAAACCATAAAACACATATTTCTGCCTCAGATTTGTGGTCTCACAACCACCATTCTGACTAGGCCCTAAATCGGGCTATTATAATTCTCCCCCCTTAGGGATTTTCATCCCCAAAAATCTTACCGGTAAAAAGGTTTGGATATTGGTTTCTCATAGCCTCCTCAGGCTCCCATGTAGCCTCTACTACCCCATGTCTTTGCCAGAATACTTTCACAAGAGCTATACTTTTATTTTTAAACTGCTTGACTTCCCGTGCAAAAATCTTAACCGGCTCTTCACCATATGTCATATCGAGTTGAATTTCAACCTCTGTCGGTACAATCACATGTGAAGGATCTGATCAGTAACGTCGCAACATAGATATGTGGAATATATCATGGATCTTTTCCAACTCAGATGGCAAAGCCAAATGATAGGCTACCGGCCCTATCCTCTCGGTAATCTCATACGGTCCGATAAAGCGCGGACTCAATTTGCCTTTCCGGCCAAACCTGAGAAATTTCTTCCATGGTGATACTTTCAAAAATACCTTATCCCCAACTTGAAACTTGATCTCATTTCTTTTCAAATTCGCGTAGGACTTTTGTCTGTCCGAAGCAGCCTTCAAACAATCACGAATCACTTTTACTTTCTCTTCGGTTTCTCTGACCAGATCTATCCCGTGAATCTGATTCTCTCTGAGTTCGGTCCAATACAAAGGCGTTTGGCACTTACGCCCATAAAATTCCACATAAGGCGCCATTCTCAAACTCGACTGAAAACTATTATTGTAGGCAAATTCCACTAACGGTAAGTACTTTGAAATTCCAAACACAGTATCGGAGCATGTCTTCAAGTATCTGTATTACCCTCTCTGACTGTCTATCGGTTTCTGGATGGAAAGCTGTACTAAAACTCAACTTTGTGCCCAAGGCTTCTTGTAACTTTTTCCAAAATCGTGATGTAAATCTCGGATCTCTATCTGAAATAATCGACAATGGTACTCCGTGTAATCTCACAATTTCTGACACATACAAATCCCCCAACTTATCAAGCGAATAGTCAATGCGTACCGGTATAAAGTGAGCTAATTTCGTAAGCCTATCAACCACAACTCATACAGCATCTTTCTTTTTCGGTGTCAAGGGAAAACCCGTCACAAAGTCCATAGCAATATGGTCCCATTTCCACTCGGGAACCATAATAGGCTGAAGTAAACCCGAAGGTACTTGGTGTTCAGCTTTCACTTGTTGACAAATCAAGCATCTCGATACAAATTCGGAAATGTCTTTCTTCATATTCGGCCACCAATACCATTTCTTCAAGTCATTATACATCTTTGTACTGCCTAGACGTACAGATAAACATCGATGATGTGCTTCATGCAAAATTTTCTGAATAAGTTCATCGTCTCTTGGTACACAGACTCTATCTCAAAACATCAAACATCCATCAGAACTAATATGAAAATCTGATTCCATACCCGATTCACATTAAACTCTTTTGGCTTGCAGATCACTGTCGTCTTTCTGAGCTTCACAAATCTCTTGTAGAAATATCGGTCTAGCTCTCAACTCAGCTAGAATAGAGCCATCATCCGATAAATCCAACCGTGTGTTCATAGCTCTCAATGCGAACAAAGATTTCCTACTCAAGGCATCGATGACCACATTCGCCTTTCCCAGGTGGTAGTCGATCACTAACTCGTAATCTTTTATTATCTCTAACCACCTCCGTTGCCTTAGGTTCAATTCCTTTTGAGTCATCCAGTACTTTACACTTTTATGATCAGTGAATACCCGACATTTCCCGCCATACAAATAGTGTCTCCAAATCTTCAACGCAAACACAATGGCAGCTAACTCCAAATCATGTGTCAGGTAATTCTTCTCGTGCGGCTTTAACTGTCTAGAGGCATAAGCTATCACCTTGCCCTCTTGCATGAGTACATAACCCAATCCATTCAAAGATGCATCACTATAAACAACAAATTCTTTTCCCGGTTCAGGTTGTACTAAAATAGGAGCTTCAGTCAACATTACCTTTAGTTTTCAAAACTTTGTTGGCACTTTTCTGACCACTCAAACTTTACGTCTTTTTGTAATAACCTCGTCATCGGTGTAGCTATCATGGAAAATCCTTTGATAAACCATCTGTAATAACCAACCAGGCTTAGAAACCTTATAACCTCAGATACATTCCTTGGCGGTTTCCAATCAACAATTACTGAAATCTTACTCGGGTCAACTAGAATACCATCACCCGAAACAATGTGCCCCAAAAATCTGACTTCTTTAAGCCAAAATTCACTTTTACTAAACTTGGCATATAACTGCTTATCCCGTAAAACTTGTAAGACCGTCCTCAAGTGCTTAGTGTGCTCGTTCTCATCACGAGAGTAAATCAATATATCATCAATAAAGAGTACAACAAATTTTTCCAAATATGGTCGAAAGATGCGATTCATCAAGTCCATAAACACGGCAGGGGCGTTGGTTAAACCAAAAGGCATAACTAGAAATTCATAGTGACCATACCTTGTCTGAAATGTGGTTTTCGGCACATCTGAGTCTTTGACTCTCAACTTGTAATAACTGGACCTCAAGTCTATCTTGGAAAACACCGTGGCTCCCTTCAATTGGTCAAACAAATCATCGATCCTTGGTAGTGGATACTTGTTCTTTACGGTTACCTTATTAAGTTGCCGATAATCTATACATAACCTCATAGAACCATCTTTCTTTTTCACAAATAATACGGGAGCACCCCAAGGAGAATAACTCGATTTTGCGAAACCTTTATCCGTCAACTCTTGTAGTTGGGCCTTCAATTATTTCAACTCATCCGGAGCCATCCTGTACAGAGCAATCGAAATAGGCATAGTACTAGGGGCTAACTCAATTCCAAATTCAATCTCTCTAACCGAAGGCAACCTGGGCAATTCTTCCAGAAATACATCTGGATACTCACATACTATCGACACTGATTCAATTCTTAACTCAGTCTCTTTGGCATTCATAAAAAAGGCAAGGTAAGCTTCACAACCCTTTCTTATACATTCCTGAGCCGTCATAAAAGAAATCATTACAAGCAAGCTACCCGATTCATCTGATTCAATCCGAAGAATATCACCACTTTCACATTTCAACTCAATAAATTTTCTTCCACAATTTACTACCACATCATGAATGGTCAATCAATCCATACCAAGTATTACATCAAATTCATCAAACGGCAATAGAATAAGGTTAGCTGGAAAACAGTGACCTCTAATCATCAAAGGACAATTCTTACATACTTTGCCAACTAACACACATTTGCCTAAGGGATTTTACACTTTTATCACAAATTCTTTAGATTCTACAGACATGTTCATATTAGTTACTAATTTCATACAAACATACGAGTGGGTAGATCCCGGATCAATTAAAGCAACAACTGGAGTATTATAGAGAGAAAATGTACCCGTAATCACATCAGGGGATGACGCCTCTTCGCGAGCGCGAATGGCGTAAGTCCTCTCAAGCACTCTACTCTCAGATCTTGCAGTCTGCTCTCTAGGTGTACTCTTACTACTCGTTCCATTTCCCGAATTTCTTTGTGGTCTCCCTCTAGTAGTACTACCCGATCTTGTACTCTAAAATTTCTCTTTTTCACCCATCTCGGGACAATCTCTAATAAAATGATCTTGGGATCCACACTTGAAACAAGCTCTCTCGTTTGCTCGGCACTCCCTGTAACACCCTGGTTTAGGGGCTGTGCGTATTGGGTTTTAAATCAAGTGTTAGTGGGTTTTTGGGAGTGCTTGGTTGAGTTTTAGAGGCTCTAAGAATGTTGGGATGAGAAGGGAAGGCTTTGGAAAATTTAGATTTTTAGGGTAAAAAGGAATTGGGCCAAGGGAGGCCTTAAGATTAATTTTTGGTAATTTTTGGCACAAGTGAGGCTTTGGCAAAGTGGTCAGTGTCTTGCAGATTTAAGAAATTTGGAGGTAGCGTCTGTGAGGGTCTTAGGTTCGATTCAAGAAGGCAAAACAGATGGGTTTTAATTTTTGGAGTATGGCATTGCAGGGTAGAATGCCTTAAAATAATTTGGGGCGTGTTTGGTCGCAAGGAGCAACTGGTCCAGTGGTGCCTGTGCGGAACTTAGGCGCTGAAGGTGCGTGTGGGCGTTGGTTCGAGCAACGGGCGGCTTTTGCGTGTTTATTTTTCTTATGCGGTGGGGGCTTGGGTAGGTAGCCCTAAAGATTTTATGGTGTGGTTTTGTCATAAAATCAAAGTGGCCGAGTGGCACAGGCGTTGGAAGTAAGGCGTGCAGCGTGAGCAGGGAGCACGGGTTCGAATCTCATGAGAAGCAAGGGGTATTTATTTTATGGATTGGACGGCAAGAGTTTCAGTTGAATTTAAACTCTACTGTGAAGGGATCCCACATCGGAAAGACACAAAGAATGAAGGTGAAGAGCTAGCTATATAAGGAGCATCCTAGGAGGAGAGTAAACACATCTTGGAGGCGTTTGGGCACAAGAGTGATCGAGCGCGGATTAGCCCCGAGTCCTATCGGTGTGTAACTCTCTCTACTCTAGTTGTAGAGCGGCAAATGCCGAAATGCCGGTCACACGGCATTAGTAGTTACACGACGGCGTCGCGGCGCACGCGTGTGGGGCTTCGACGCGATAGTTGAGGCCATCGATGAGTATTCTCGTGGGTTGGGTGCTTGCTTGGGCCTCGATGGGCCGAAGTGGGCCCAATGGGCCCGTGGTCCCATATGAGTAAATTGCATGATTGGTTAGTATATGTTGAACTAGACTAGGTGGAAGTTATATACGTGGCTAGATTCATGTTAGGTGGGCCACACGCAGCGTGTGGGCCCTGATGGGCCGAAATCGGGTTTTAGGCCCAATCGTCCCACATAACCGGAAGTGGTAGCCGAGTCGCTAGTGGCGACATTAGGCCTTCGAAAAGGCCATTGCGGTGTGAATTTGCGAAAATACCCTTAGTAGGTAAAATTACGATTATACCCTTAAAGGTTGATTAGCATGATTATGTTGTTTAGTTTTGGCCGATTGTAGGGAAGGCTTGATCTCGCATATCTCGGGTTGTGGCTAGTGCTCAAAAGTGTTAAGGAATAGGGGATCTAGTGCGTTAGATCTTGATCTACGGGATTTGATAGTCGCATTAGTAATCAGTGTGTAAACTAACACACTTCTTGCTTTGTATATGTTTGATAAACTCGATTGATTGGTAAAACCGAAATAGTATGGTTGAGTGATATGATACCCTATGGGGTATGTGCACGGATTCGTAAGTCCGTTTCATTATGAGTATTGTTATTGATACATGATGTCATGATTTATGATGTATGTGCTATGAGATGCAACGTTAAACATGTTTGCATGATTTGAATACTATACATGAGTTGGTATGATGATGGGTGATATGAGTGGAGGGGCGGTGATATTTTGTGCCGACGAGCACCAGTGTTTTGGTAACACAACTTTGTGACTTTGGGTCGCCAGAGGTTTGGCACCTCCAGAGGTTTGGTACCTCAGCGTCTCGTCCCCGTGGTTTCATACCACAGTGGGTTGGCCCCACAAGGCGGTATCGAGGGATTGACGCCAGTGATTTGGTATCACACGATGGGTTGGCCCCATCACTCGATTATCGTGACTACGGTCACCAGTGGTTTGGTACCACATTTGTGTGTTTGGGACACCAGAGGTTTGGCACCTCATTACGACTCGTCCCCCGTGGTTAACACCACACCGGTTGGCCCCACTTTTGAGATACGGGATTGTCGCCAAAGATTTGGTATCACCACGATGGGTTGGCCCCATCATTGGATTTGTGACTTCGGTCACCAGTGTTTTAGTAACACATTGTGACTATACGTCACCAGTGGTTTGGCACCACCAGGTGGTTTGGTACCACACGGGTAGAAAAGGTGTATGGACGGTTAGGATTGGGTGCATATGATTGGGATGCATGATGATCATGATTATGTTTGTATGTGATATTTTGCTAATCCGGGAAAAAGGGTAGCACACTGAGTCTGGGTGACTCACCTTTTTCCTTAACCATTTCGTAGTGCATAAAGTCGGGCCGGGATCGGAGAGGACAAGGTGGCCCATGCCGAAGATGATGTTCAATTATTTCATGCTTGATTTTGATATAAGTACTTTATTTGAATTGTTGGGTTGTAATAAAGGCCATTTTATGTTTTTGGTATTACTTTAACTATGGTTTATTTAAATTAAATTGCTACGTGAAAATGATTTATGGTTTGCAACCTATTTATTCAAATTGGATATTATAAACTAAAGTTTTAAAAATGAATGAGTTTAATAGCAAAGTTTTATTCCAAAGATATGTTTTCAAAAATTCAGCAAACTACGATGTTTTATTTTAAATTAAGAAGATTTTCAACCGTCTTTTCCCAGTGACATAACCAGATTCGGTCGTAGTGAATGGGCCGAGTTTGGGGATGTTACACTCCCAGGGGTGACGTCTGCCACACTGTGAACATTTCAGTCTACTTGGTCGAGCATTACCAACACTAGCAATTGAAGTGGTCTGAGCTTTAGAACCTGAGTACTGTTTACCTTTACTTCTATTTGAGAACCCAACTGAAGCAGCTGATCGAGTAATGAACTCTCTTGATTTCTTGGACGAAGATTGAAATGACTTACCCAATTGTCTCTTCCTCGAGTCACGAGACTCGATTTCAGCCTTTCTTTTCTCTTTGGCCAATTCTTCAGCCTTGCACACTCTCTCTATTAGCACAATAAAATCCTTTAGTTCTAGAACACCAACAAACAATCGAATATCCACATTTAACCCGTCCTCAAACCTTTTACACATAATGGCTTCAGTGGATACGCACTCCCGAGCGTATTTACTGAGCCTTACAAACTCACGTTCATATTCGGCTATCGTCATTTGACCTTATTTTAGCTCAAGGAATTCCTTTCTCTTCTGGTCGATAAACCTTTGGCTAATATACTTCTTTCGGAACTCTTCTTGGAAAGATTCCTAATTATGTTTCACCCTTGGTACGACCGACACAAGGGTGTTCCACCACTGGTAAGCCGAATCTCTTAAGAGAGACACCACACACTTCATACACTATTCGGTTGTGCAAGATAGTTCATCAAATACTCTGATAGTATTTTCAAGCCAAAATTCTACTCTTTCTGGATCGTCATCTTTATTAGATCGAAATTCCTCAGCTCCTTGTTTCTAAATTCTATCAATCGGGGGCTTTTCCCTTCTTACCACTTCTACGACTTGGGGAGCTATAGGGGTAGGCTGAGGGATAGGTGGGGGTGGAGGGGGTTGAGCGTTCGGGTTCATTCGAACGAACTCTTTATACCAAGCGTTCATCATATGGAGAAAGGCTTCCCTAGCCTCTTCTCCTCCTCTCTGACTCACAATCATTGGTCTATTTTCATTTTAAGTTGGCACCGTCCCTTGGGCGGGAGCCAGCGCGTTACTTTCTACATCATTCCACTGCTCTGTCGGGATCCATTTGCTGTATAAAAAACATAATTTAAATCGTCAAGAGTCGTCACACTATCATTATATAAATACTCATACATATGGCATGTATAGCTAGACTCGTGCTTACGCTATGTTAGTCCAAGGATCGACTAAACTATAGCTCTGATACCACTAAATGGAACACTCGTTACCTGTATTCGACGCTGGAACTGGGTACGAGGCATTACCGGACTTAACTTACTTAAATCATACAAAATCGACCATAAATTTTTCTTTTGAACTTTAAACTTTTCATACATAATCATATAGTCCTTATCACGGGCCTACGAAACCCCAAACATATGAATAGAACGAATCGAGACTAAACCGAAAGCTTACGAACACTTAGAAAATTTTTACTCAAAACAGGGCCACACGCCCGTGTCTATGGCCCGTGTCCCTTACACGGCCAGGACACGTCCGTGTATTAGCCCGTGTGTGAAAACCTTGACGTTCTGATTATGACATCAACAGGCACTTAGGGTTACACGGCCAAGTCACAAGCCCGTGTGCTAGCCCGTGTGACGAACTAAATTTTTTGCAAATTAGATGCAGGGGAGACACGGCCAGGCTACACGCCCATGAGGAAGACAGTGTGCCACACACGGCCTAGACACATGCCCGTGTGTCTACCCATGTGGACAAATATAAGGCTATTTACCAAGCCATTTGCCACCTTGAAAAAAAAACCACCGCACTTATATCATTTCAATGCAACACACAACTTGACAATAAGGCACCTCTAATTTCCAAAATCAAGACATCTACACCTTAATTTCACACTGCATTCAACATGCATATACTTCTCACATTATTCAATTGATTGCACAAGTTTGCAATGCATGAATTTCATTATCATTGAATGGATAAAACTTAAATAGTATCGGCCAATTCCAATGGCCATTTACAAAATGAATTGAGTAACATTAACAGCCAACACCTTGGCTAACCAATATGACATATAATAAAATGACCAAGTTCCTATACATGCCATACCAAAAATAATCAAACTTTACTATACCAAAAGAATAGCTTGATAGTGTGAACCGACCTCCGACGTCCTACGATCCCCGAGCTAGCTTGGCGATACTACAAGGAAAGGGAAAAGAGAGGGAGTAAGCATAAAGCTTAGTAAGTTTACATATAATAGATAGCAACATAAAAATCTTGTAATACATTCAAACTTTACTTTAAGTAATAACACAAGTTCTTAAGCACATTGATATAGCTTACTCATGCTTACTCTTACCAATCACATAGCACATATCGGACTCATTTCTCATGAGTTCTCATATGTACCTGTATCACTTCATCACATAACTTTAGCACTTTTACCATCTTGAACATAAACTTAGCTCTTTACCCCGTTGAACCACTTAGAATATCGAAGGATACCCGAAATTCGTCATACACGCAATAAGATGCCAATGCCATATCCCAGATATGGTCTTACATGGGATCAACCGTTGATGCCGATGACATATCCCAGATATGGTCTTATACGGGATCTCTTATCGATGTCGATGCCATATCCAAGATATGGTCTTACACGAGATTGCATGTCGATGCCATGTCCCAGACATGGTTTTACACGATTTCATACCGAAGCCAGGTCTTAGACGTGGTCTAACACGAAATCACTATTTGATGTCGATGCCATATCCCAGATATGGTCTGACACGGGATCTCAATTCGGTGCCGAGGCCATATCCAAGATATGGTCATATACTGGACCTTATAAATCTCATGTCTTGATAAGGGTATCCTTTCTATTCATAAGGTTCAACCGGGATTTCAACATAATATAACTTTATCATACTTTCATCGAGACCTTAATAACCACTTTCATAGAAATAATATACATTTCACAAAACGTCAAGCATTTAAAAGCATAGTAACTTGTTGTTGAACTATTACACACAAACTTACCTCGGTACCAAAATATGTATAATTGTTCAATTTAGTCCACCACCTTGTTTTTTCCTCAATTTAGGTTCGGACTTCGTGTTTCTTGATCTATAATGACAATTTCACTTATTTATTAATCACATCGACTAAAATAACCCATGAATCATACTTTGGAAAAATTACAATTTTGCCCTTAAACTTTAACATATTTACAAAAGGTCCCTTGGCTCGTATAATGAAATGTACTCATTTCCTTAGTTACCCAAGCCTAGCCAAACATTTATTGAGCCTATAACAGCACACACTTTCCTTCAAAACTAATTTTTACTACATATTTTATCACTTTTACAACTAGGTCCTTTTTAAAAATTTTCCATGAAAATCACTTAGAAAAAGATGTTTATCATACATCAAACTTTCATATTCCTCCATTAAACATCAAAATACATGTATTTCATACATGGGTAAATTTTTGAACATGAACCCTAGCTTAAAATATAGATAGAAATAGCTAAATCGATCTACGAGGATCTCAAAAATATGAAGAACATCAAAAATGGTGCTAGGAGGTACTTACAATCAAGCTTGAAAGTTGAAGAAACCCTAGCTATGGTGTCTTTGAGAATTTTGGCCAAGCATGGATAAGATGGACAATATTTTTGACTTATTTTCCCTTTTAATTAACTTATTAACCAAATAACCAAAATGCCCTTAAGACCCCTTTCTTGAGATTTTTCCTTCCCATGTCTATTTTTGTCCATCTTGACATATAATGGTCTAATTACTAAATAAGGACCGCTAATAATTTGTCTAATGCTATTTCATACTTGAATCTTCTAGAATCTCATATTTTTCAATCTCTGCAATTTAATCCTAATGAATAAATTTATCACTAAATTATAAGATTTCTTCATAAAATTTTTACACAATCATGGAAACATGTCATAGACCTCATAAAAACCATAAAACACATATTTCTTTCTCGAATTTATGGTCTCGCAACCACTATTCTAACGAGGCCCTAAATTGGGCTGTTACAGAATATGTGTAAATTCATTTCTAGATGGTACATGTATGTACATAAAGCCTATGTTTATTGGATTTCGAGAAATGATGAATTCAAGGTAAGTTTATGAAGGAACGAATTATGATGGTGAAACTTATGGTAAATTATATCATCTTACATTATATCTCTTGAATGTTGATTATATGGTATGGCTTGCTTATTTCTTGTATATAAGCTTACTAAGCTATATAGCTTGCTCCGTTTTATTTTTAATGTTTTATAGTGTCACCAAGCTAGCTCGGATTGAAGATTGTCGGAGATTGCATCACACTATCAACTGTTATTTTGGGTACCGGTGATTTAAATTAATTTGAGAATATGGCATGTATAGGGACTTGGTCATTTTGGGTATATGTGTCATTATGATTTGGCCAGAAGTATTTGCTTGTAATTGATAAATGTTATATTTTGTATAAGGCCTTGAAATATGGCCTATCTTAGTTAATTTGGATGTGAGTTATGCATGGGCTAATGTTATTTGTGATATGCCTTTTATTTGCTTGGTAGATGAATGATTGTGGCTAAATAATTTAGGTGTTAAATGGGGAGAATTGGCTTGTTGGTAAGCTAGTGAAATTGGGCTAGACTATACATATTGAAAGTGATCATATTAAATGTTTGTGGATGAGCTTGTGGAATGCTTGAGTTTGGCAAAGTATGATGTTTTCAAGCATGATAGATATTGGCTTGTAAATGACATGTTTAGGACTTAGTTATGATGGTATTGGTTGCTTGTTTATGCTATGAATTATGTCATTGAAGTTGTGTACAAGTGTGTGCAAATAAGGGTCGCAAATGTCTTGATAAATAGCCTTTATTTTGTCCACACGGGTAGACACACGGGCGTGTGTCTAGGCTGTGTGTGACACACGGTCTGTCCCATGGGCATGTGTTCCGACCGTGTGCCCCTTGCACCCTAAATTTTGAGAAACAGAATGCTCAGAATTGAGCACACAGGCAGAGACACGGGCATGTGTCTCGGTCATGTGAGGGACATGGGCTCAGGCACGGGCGTGTCTCCCGGGCGTGTGAAGTCTGCACCTAGTTTATGAAAAATCATGAAAATTAAATCGACCACACGGCCTAGCACACGGGCACGTGACTTAAATTTGTTCATTAGTTACAAATAGAGAGTTACACGGGTTAGGGACACGGGCATGTGTGACCACACGGCCTGCGCACACGGGCGTGTCCCAAAATCACACGGGCGTGTGACCCCTATTTCTAGCAAAAAATTTGCTTAGTTTTGTAAAAATTTCCTAAGTGCCTGGTTTAGCCCCGAACCACTACTAAAGCATGTTTTGGGCCTCGTAGGCTCGTATTAGGGACTTTATGATTGAGTATGAATTGTTTTAGTTTGGACACAAATTTATGACTCGAAATTGTATGATTGCTTGTGTTGTGAGTCCGGTAATGCCTCGTACCTTATTCCGGTGTTGAAAACGTGTAAGGGGTGTTACACCCACTGCGGCGAAGCACCCTATGCTACTGATCATTTGCAAGTATACTATTAGGAGTTGGTTCTAGAACCGTTTCAGTAGGGTTTTCTATATTTCTTTAAATTTCCCCGAGTACCTCTTTACTTTGATGTTTAAATTCATTCATGTAACTTTCTTCAAGGAAAGTAGCATGAGTTGACACTATAAAAAGTTGATCTTTCAGGTTATAAAACAAACCACCCTTTGTTCCCGTTGGATATCCTACAAACATGCACAATTTTGCCCGTGAGTCGAACTTCCTCGCCTCTTTGTCCAATACGTGGTTCAAGCATCCCCAAATCATAAAATGATTAAGATTCAATTTCCTGCCACGCCACAATTCATATGGGGTTTTTGATGCTGCCTTAGTTGGCACATCATTTAGAATATAGCAAGTCATTTGTACAACATATCCCCAAAAAAAGATTGGCAGCTTCAAATAACTTAACATTGAACATACCATGTCTAACAACGTTTAATTTCTTCTCTCTATCACGTCATTCTATTATGGAATGCCTGATACGGTTAATTGGGATAGAATCTAATTCTCTATGAGGTACCCTAAGAACTCATTAGATTAATATTCCCACCTCGATCAGACCTAAGTGCCTTTATAGGTAAACCTAGTTGTTTCTCCATTTCCACACGAAACTCTTTGAATTTATCAAATGTTTCACTCTTGCGATGCATTAGGTATGCATACCCATATCAAGAGTAGCCATGAATAAAGGTTACATAATGCTTGTAACCACCTCTTGCACTAACGCTATAGGGCCACATACGTTAGTGTGCACAAGTTCAAGGGGTTTTCCAAGCTTTATTTCTTTTGCATTAATATATAGCTTAGTCATCTTACCTTCCAAGAAAGATTCACATTGTGAAAGACCAGCTTCTTTATGTGAACTTAAGATGTCGTCTTTCACAAGGCTAGTAATTTGGTTGTTTGATTATTTTGTATTTATTTAATTCCGTTAATTTAGTTTTAATTGATTCTCTGTATCTCTTTTATTATTAATCGTAATATAATTTTTAATTATTACTATTTAGATTTATTATTGTAGAAATATATTTTTGGTTTAAATTATCCTCCATTGTGTACGATTCTCAGAATACTTACCAGTGTTTCGTTGTAACACATCTATACTATAATTTGACCCGTATACTTGCAGATACCACTAGTCTAATTTTGGTGTGGTATTTATACTCTAAACGTGTAACACCCCAAAACCCAGCCTAGAAGTTTAGACCAAATCCTGAAGGTTACATTGATCACCGAAGTGATCGTAGGAAAATTTTACAAAACAACCCGAAAAAATATTATAGTATTTAACATAGAACTTAGAGTCTAAAATCGTTTACAAAAAACTCAAATTTACCGAAAACACTTTATTAACTAGTTTTGTTTAAAAAAATGTGTCATTTCTGAGACCTCCGACGTGCCGAGTCCAGTTTCAAAACATACAAATACTTAAAAAAGGGAAACTAAGGGGGGTGAGCTACACGAGCTCAGTGTGAGTTCAAAAAGATTAACAAAAAATTTAAAGAAGAGAACTCCAAAGCAGTTCAATAGCAAAACATACATACAGAGATATGCAGAAAAAAAAAGCAAACTCGGAACCAACGTCCCAATAGAATGAAACAACTTAAGCACACAAAGTCACACACAGACACACCGACACAAGTGTTATTCAGTCAGACAGAATACAGTTAGAAAATCTTGCACCCAACACACTCAAACAGATGTGTATGAATGCAGTCAAGTAATACAAACCCACCCATCCAGCCAAAACACCTCTCCGCCCCCCGATGTAACAGTTCAATTTAGACCCTAGTCGGAATAGTGGTTTCAGGACGACAAATTCGAGTTTTAAAAATATTTTAATATTATTTTCTGTGTCTGCAGTATATGATAAAGCATGTGTGAAAGTTCCGTGAATTAATTTTGTCATTTGTGTGCTTAATTTAATAAAAGGACTAAATTGCATAAAATGTAAAAGTAGCATTCTAATTGAATAATGGCCAAATTGATGTGTCTTTATAAAGATGAAGTCCTTAAGAAGAAAATTAGCCATTATATTAGCTAATGGACGGTTTTGGACATAGTTTATATGGTTTTCTTATTTAATTAAAAAGGTTAAATTAGTAAAATATGTATTTAAGTTATTATAATAAAACAAAAGAAATAAGATAGTGGAATGTTCATCCATTTACCACCAAAATTAAGAAAAGAAATAAGGGTTTCAAGCTCCTTCATATTCGGCCAACATTTAGTGTGATTCAAGGTTAGTTTTTGTTCGATTTTTGATGATTTCTAAGTTTTTGTAATCGTTGCTTTGTGTTCTTCAAAACCCATGCTTCAATTTTGTGAATTGATGATGATTTTGAAATGTTCCATTGATGAATTCCTGAGTTTTGTGATGTTTGATGATGAAATATGAAATATATGTGTTAGATTAACATAGTTTGTCTTTGGATTTTTGATGAATTTGAGTAAATTGGACTTAATTGTGAAAAATTTCATTTTGAGGGACTAAAATGTGAAATAAATGAAATGTACAGACTTGTATGAGCATGGGTGATATTCGGCCTAAGCATGGTACAAGCAAATTATGTGTATTTTGTGATTTTATGAAATAGGGACTAAAATGTCAAAATGTGAAAATATGAGGGCTAATTTGTAAATTACCCTAAATATGTGTTTTAGATTAAATTGAATGAATTAGTTAATAAATGAGTTAAATTTGAATATGTATAGATCAAGAACCGAAGAAAACAGACTTAGATCGTGGGAAATTAAAAGTAATTGAGTAGCCGAGTTCGTTTCTGTTTATCCGAATCCGAGGTAAGTCTATATACAAATAAATGTATTTACATTGATATATGTATGTTCATATGAAAATTTATAATGATGAATGTATAAGAGATGATGAGTACATGAAATTCGAGATAGTATCGACATGGTGTCAACATCCGAAAAAGTCTCGTACAAACCTAGGAATAGATAGGATTACATATGTCATGACATAGGTGTTCGATATGTGATATCGTGTAAGACCACGTCTGGGATGTTGGCATCGATATGAGACATCGTGTAAGACCACGTTTGGGACGTTGGCATCGATTTGAGCTTGTAAGATCATGTCTGGGACATTGGCATTGCATTGATTCTTGTAAGACCCTGTCTGGGACAGTGGCATCAATATCTGGTTACATGTAAGACCACGTCTGGGAAGTTGGCATTGTATGACTATTCTGAGCATTTTGAGTATCCTATTTGATTCTGAACGGTTCAACGGGAAAATCCGAGACATGAAAGTCTACGTGAAATGTATAAACGAATCAGGTACGTTTGAATTGTACACTAAGCAAGTGTATGAAAGGTAAGTGCTTTTATGAACTTACCTAGATGAGATATGTGAATAGATTTGATAAGGTAAAATGTGTTATATGTGTGAATGAGCTATGATCTAAAGAAGTACATGGTGATAAATATGTTGGTAAGCTAATGGCTAGATAAATGAGCCAAGAAGAATCATGAATGTGCAAATGAGCTAGTAGTAAACTCATATTTGTTATGAATAATGAATGCCTATATGTTAAGTTTATTTGTATATGGCTTACTAAGCTTTTGGAAAGCTTACTTTGTATGTGTTTACTCTGTTTTATAGGTCGTCAAAGCTACGAGTGGCTTAGGGATTATCGAGGATCGTCATCACACTACTCAAATCACATTTTGGTACCTTATGTTCATATATATATAAGTATGGCATGTATAGTCTAGTTAAAATGGATTATGTTTATGATATGTAATAGCCATGTGATATGGCTAGATAAATGTTGGTGATATGTATGAGTGATCTAGCCTTATAATGCTTGGTCTTGGTATGGTTTAATGGCTAGTGAAATGGATTTGGTTATGGTAATCTTATTGATGCATAATTAGCATATTATTGATGGTAATTGTGTGATGGATTATACTTTGAAGTGCTTGAGGTCATATTGAGTTAAATGGCTTATAATTTGTTGTGATGAAATGCTCTTGAATGAGTTGAGAATGATGATCATTTTGGTATATTTTTGGTTGCCAATTGTGTATGGAATAATGCTTGTATGTGAATGTAGGGATGACCCAAGTGTGGGTGGCATTTTGGCCTTGAAAATGGCCTATAATTGCCCACACGGTTGAGCACACGGGTGTGTGGCTCGACCGTGTCCCTCGTGGTTGCATTTCAAAAACAAGTCAGACTCGACCACGGGCCGGACACACGGGCGTGTGACTGGCTGTGTGGTGCAAGTCAGGCCCGAACGGGTGAGGCACACGCCGTGTGGACAAGTCAGTATGTATGCCTTGTTTTGACACGACTTAGACACACAGGCGTGTCTGAGGTCGTGGGAGGCACACGGTCTGCCCACAAGGGCGTGTGACCTCTGGAACTTTGAAAAATCTTTAAATTTCTAAGAATTTTTGTATGTGTTCGGTTTAGTCCCGGCCCCTTTTTAAAGTATGATTAAGGTCTCGTAGACCTATTTAAGGGACACTTTGATGTGATATGTCAAATTATGTTATGAAATGTCTTTAAAAGTTTCTTATTGTCCGGTAATGCCTCTTAACCCTAAACCGGCGATGGTTACAGGTTAGGGGTGTTATATTTGATTGGTATCAGAGCTACGTTTTAGTCGATTCTAGGACTAACGTAGCGTGTGAGAGTCTAGCTATATATGCCATATATATGAAATGTGATAGTGTGATGAATCCTGACGTGTAAAAATGTGTTTTCCGTATAGTAATGGATCCCGAAAGAGCCATAGCTAACGATGTAGAAAGCGATGCGCCTGCTCTCGCTCAAGGGACAGTGCCATCTGATTCGAGACCGGCTACTAGCGGTCAAGAGGGAGAGGCTAAACAATCTTTCTTCCAAATGATGAACGAGTGGTTCACTCAATACGTAAGAACTAATTCGGCTATTTCACAACCTCCGCCCCGCCTAATCCTCCTCAGACTTCTGCTATACCTCTAGTTATGAGCTTGAATCTGTTGAATAAACCTCCGGTTGATAAAATCCGTAAGTATGGGGCTGAAGAGTTCAGGGCCACCAATGATGACGATGTCGAGAAAGCTGAGTTTTGGCTAGAGAACACTATCCGAGTGTTTGATGAAATGTCACTGACTCCTGAAGAATGCATAAAATGTGTTGTCTCTTTGTTACGAAACGCAGCCTATCAATGGTGGATGAATTTGATTTCTGTGGTTCCAAAGGAACGGGTTACTTGGGATTTCTTCTAGTCTGAGTTCAGAAAGAAATACATCAGTCAAAGGTTTATTGATTAGAAATGAAAAGAATTTCTTGAGTTGAAACAGGGTCGGATGACCGTGACCAAGTATGAATGAGAGTTTGTGAGACTAAGTTAATACGCTCGAGAATGTGTTTCAACTGAAGCGATAATGTGTAAGAGATTTGAAGATGACTTGAATGAAGATATTCGATTGCTAGTTGGAATTTTGGAAATAAAAGAGTTCGTTGTACTTGTTGATCGAGTTTGCAAAGCTGAGGCACTCGGGAAAGACAAAAGAAAAGCTGAGTATGAAGTTAGAGATGCGAGAAAGAGATTTTCGAGCAAATCATTTCAGTCTTCTTCGAATAAATTCAGAGATAAGCATAGCCGTTCAAAGGCAAATGTGGGACATTCAAATAGAGATCGAGCTAGATCGCAGTAAAACTTAAAAGCTCCAGCAACTTCGATGGCTAGTGTTGGAAATGTCTGATCCGAGAGACCTGAATGTAAGAATTGTGGTAAAAGACATCCAGGTATTTGTAGATTGAATGATCGAGCTTGCTTCAGATGCGAATCATTAGACCATTTCATCCGAGATTGCCCAGAGTCTGTTGAGCAAGAGATCATTCAGAATCAGAGATCTGATAATGTTTCAGCGAGAGGTAGACCTTCCCGAAATGCAAGAAATGTTAGTGGTAGTTAGAGAACTACGAAAGACATTGTTGCGAGATCTGAAGCTAGAGCGCCTGCCAGAGCATATGCCATCTGAGCTCATGAGGAAGCTTCATCTCCAGATGTTATAACGGGTACATTTACTCTTTATGATACTTCTGTGATTGCATTGATAGACCCAGGTTCTACATATTCGTATATATGCATGAACTTAGTATCCAGTAAGACTTTTCCTGTAGAGTCTACTTAATTTGTTATTAGAGTATCGAACCCCTTAGGTAAAAGTGTCTTGGTTGATAAAGTATGCAAGAACTGTCCGTTGATGTTTAGAGATGTTTATTTCCCGGCGGATCTGATGCTCTTAACATTTGATGAGTTTGATATAATTTTGGGTATGGACTAGTTGACGTTGCATGATGTTATTGTGAACAGCAAAAGAAAAACTATTGATTTGAGATGTCAGAATGATGGAATAGTTCGGATTGAGTCTAATGACATGAATGGATTACCAGCTGTGATATCTGTGTTAAAAGCTCAGAGTTATGTGAAAAAGGGATATGAAGCTTATTTTGCTTATGTAATTGATTCAAAAGTGACTGAAAAGAAAGTTGAATCAGTGCCAGTGGTTTGTGAATTCCCTGATGTATTTCCTGAAGAATTACCGGGATTACCTCCGAAACATGAAGTTGAATTTGGTATTGAATTGTCACCGGGAACGACCCCTATTTCGATAGCTCTGTATAGAATGGCACCAACCGAACTGAAAGAGTTAAAGTCACAGTTGCAAGAGTTGACTGACAGAGGGTTTGCAAGACCGAGTTTCTCATCTTGGGGGTGCTCATGTTCTATTTGTGAAAAAGAAAGATGGCACGATGAGAATGTGTATTGATTATCGTCAGTTGAACAAGGTGACTATAAATAACAAATATCCTCTGCCCAGAATTGTTGATTTGTTTGATAAGCTGAAAGGAGCCACAGTGTTTTCAAAGATAGATTTGAGATTGGGATATTACCAGTTGCGAGTAAAAGATTCAGACATTCTGAAAACTGCTTTCAGAACGAGGTACGGGCATTATGAGTTTTTAGTTATGCCTTTCAGTCTAACAAATACTCCTGCCATTTTTATGGATTTGATGAGTAGAATTTTCAGACCGTACTTAGATCAATTTGTTGTTGTATTCATTGACTACATCTTGATTTATTCACGTGATGAGATTGAGCATGCTGAGCATCTGAGAATTATTTTGCAAACTCTACGAGATAAGCAATTGTATGCAAAGTTCAGTAAATGTGAATTTTGGTTGCAAGAAGTTGGTTTTCTGGGACATAATATATCAGCCTCCGGAATACGAGTTGATCCGAGTAAGATTTCTGCTATTCTGGAATGGAAACCTCTGAAAAATGTGTCTGAAGTCTGTAGTTTTCTGGGACTAGCTGGTTATTATCGTCGGTTTGTAAAAGTATTCTCGATGATAGCTACTTCGTTGACTAGATTGCTTCAGAAAGATGTGAGATTTGAATGGTCTGATAAATGTCAGAAAAGCTTTGATCAGGTGAAAGCTCTGTTAACCGAAGCTCCAGTTTTGGTACAACCAGAATCGGGTAAAGAATTCATGATTTACAGTGATGCTTCATTGAATGGTCTGGGCTGTGTTCTGATGCAGGAAGGCAAAGTTATAGCTTATGCCTCAAGACAACTAAAGCTGCATGAAAAGAACTATCTGACACACGATCTTGAATTAGCTACGATTGTGTTTGCGTTAAAGATTTGCCACCATTATCTTTTCGGTGAGAAATGCCACGTGTGTTCAAATCATAAAAGTTTAAAGTACCTGATGACTCAGAAAGACTAGAACCTGCGACAGAGAAGATGGTTAGAGCTGTTGAGAGACTACGAACATGTGATAGATTATCATCCGGGTAAAGCAAATGTTGTTGCTGATGCATTGAGCCGAAAGTCACTATTTGCATTGTGTGCTATGAATGCTCATTTAGACTTGTCTGATGATGGTTCAGTTTTGGCGGACTTAAAAGCGAAACTGTTGTTCTTACAACAAATATGTGATGCTCAGAAGATTGATAATGAAATGATAGCGAAACGAGCTCAATGTGATTCGAACTCTGACTCTGAATTTCGAGTTGATAATGATGATTGTTTGAGATTTCGAGATCGAATTTGTGTTCTGAGAAATCCAGAGTTATTACCGTTAATTTTGAATGAAGCTCATAATAGTCGCCTATCTGTTCATCCGGGTAGTACAAAGATGTATCATGATTTGAAGCAACACTATTGGTGGTCTGGTATGAAAAGAGATATCTCTGACTTTGTTTCGAAATGTTTAGTCTGTCAGCAAGTTAAAGCTGAACATCAAGTGCCAACTGGTTTGCTACAACCGATTCTAATTCCCGAATGGAAATGGGATAGGGTGACGATGGACTTTGTTTCTGGATTGCCATTGACTCCGAGAAAGAAAGATGCAATTTGGGTCATAGTTGATCGATTGACGAAATCTGCCCATTTTATTCTGGTACGATCTAATTACTCACTTGATAAGTTAGCTGAACTTTATATTTTTTATATTGTGAGATTGCATAGAGTGCCACTGTCTATTGTATCTGATTGAGATCCGTGATTTACATCACAATTCTGGAAGAAATTGCAAGAAGCTTTAGGTACAAAATTGCATTTTAGTACAGCTTTTCATCTGCAGACGAATGGTCAGTCCTAATGGATTATTCAGATTCTTGAGGATATGTTGAGATGTTGCATCCTAGAGTTTGATGGTACGTGGGAACAATATTTTCCATTGATTGAATTTGCATATAATAATAGTTTTAAGTCGAGCATCAAAATGGCACCTTATGAGGCTTTGTACAGACGCAAATGTCGAACACCTCTGTATTGGACTGAGCTCAGTGAAAGTAAGTTACACGGGGTCGATTTGATAAAAGACACTGAACAAAAAGTCAAAGTAATCCGTAATAGTCTGAAAGCAGCGTCTGATCGTCAGAAATCTTATGCAGATTTGAAACGAAAAGATATTGAGTTTGAGATTGGTGATAAAGCGTTTTTGAAAGTATCTCCGTGGAAGAAAGTACTCCAATTCGGACGTAAAGGCAAATTGAGTCCGAAGTTTATCGGACCGTATGAGATCATCGAACGAGTTGGGCCAGTTGCTTATAAGTTGTTGTTGCCACCGAAATTAGAAAAGATTCATAATGTATTTCACGTGTCAATGCTTTGTCGATACAGATCCGATCCATCACATGTGATTATTCTCTCTGAGATTGAAATTCGATCCGATATGACTTACGAGGAAGAATCGATCCGTATCTTAGCTCGTGAAGTGAAAGAATTTAGAAATAAGAAAATCTCGTTAGTGAAAGTGTTATGGCACCGACACGGGGTTCAAGACGCTACGTGGAAGCCTGAAGATACAATGAGACAATAATATCTGAATATGTTTAACGGTAAGATTTTCGGGGACGAAAATCCCTAAGGGGGGAGAATTGTAACAATCAAGTTTAGACCCTAGTCGGAATAATGGTTTCGGGACCACAAATCCGAGTTTGAAAAATATTTTAATATTATTTTCTGTGTCTTCAGTATATGACAAAGCATGTCTGAAAGTTCCGTGAATTAGTTTTATCATTTGTGTGCTTAATTTGATAAAAGGACTAAATTTCATAAAATGTAAAAGTAGCATTCTAATTGAATAATGTCCGAGTTGATGTGTCTTTATAAAGATGAAGTCCTTAAGAAGAAAATTAGCCATTATATTAGCTAATGGACGGTTTTGGACATAGTTTATATGGTTTTCTTATTTAATTAAAAAGGTTAAATTAGTAAAATATGTATTTAAGTTATTATAATAAAACAAAAGAAATAAGATAGTGGAATGTTCATCCATTTACCACCGAAATTAAGAATAGAAATAAAGGTTTCAAGCTCCTTCATATTCGGCCAACATTTAGTGTGATTCAAGGTTAGTTTTTGTTCAGTTTTTGATGATTTCTACGTTTTTTTAATCGTTGCTTTGTGTTCTTCAAAACCCATGCTTTAATTTTGTGAATTGATGATGATTTTGAAATGTGCCATTGATGAATTCATGATTTTTGTGATGTTTGATGATGAAATATGAAATATATGTGTTGGATTAACATAGTTTGTCTTTGGATTTTTGATGAATTTGAGTAAATTGGACTTAATTGTGAAAATAATATTTTGAGGGACTAAAATGTGAAATAAATGAAATGTACAAACTTGTATGAGCATTGGTGATATTCGGTCTAAGCATGGTACAAGCAAATTATGTGTATTTTGTGATTTTATGAAATAAGGACTAAAATGTCAAAATCTGAAAATATGAGGGCTAATTTATAAATTGCCTTAAATATGTGTTTTGGATTGAATTGAATGAATTAGTGAATAAATGAGTTAAATTTGAATATGTATAGATCAAGAACTGAAGAAAACAGACTTAGATCGTAGGAAATCGAAAGTAATTGAGTAGCCGAGTTCGTTTCCGTTTATCCGAATCCGAGGTAAGTCTATATACAAATAAATGTATTTACATTGATATATGTATGTTCATATGAAAATTTATAATGATGAATGTTTAAGAGATGATGAGTACATGAAATCCGAGATAGTATCGACATGGTGTCAACATCCGAAAAAGTCTCGTACGAACCTAGGAATAGATAGGATTACATATGTCATGACATAGGTGTCCGATATGTGATATCATGTAAGACCACGTCTGGGACGTTGTAATCGATATGAGACATCGTGTAAGACCATGTCTGGGACGTTGGCATCGATTTGAGATTTACTTGTAAGATCATGTCTGGGACATTGGCATTGTATTGATTCGTGTAAGACCCTGTCTGGGACAGTGGCATCAATATCTGGTTACATGTAAGACCACGTCTGGGACGTTGGCATTGTACGACTATTCTGAGCATTCTGAGTATCCTATTTGATTCCGAACGGTTCAACGGGAAAATCCGAGACATGAAAGTCTACGTGAAATGTATAAACGAATCATGTACGTTTGAATTGTACACTAAGCAAGTGTATGAAAGGTAAGTGTCTTTATGAAATTACCTATATGAGATATGTGAATCGATTTGATAAGGTAAAATGTGTTATATGTGTGAATGAGCTATGATCTAAAGAAGTACATGCTGATAAATATGTTGGTAAGCTAATGGCCAGATAAATGAGCCAAGAAGAATCATGAATGTGCAAATGAGCTAGTAGTAAACTCATATTTGTTATGAATAATGAATGCCTATATGTTAAGTTTATTTGTATATGGCTTACTAAGCTTTTGGAAAGCTTACTTTGTGTGTGTTTACTCTATTTTATAGGTCGTCAAAGCTACGAGAGGCTCAGGGATTGTCGAGGATCGTCATCACACTACTCAAATCACATTTTGGTACCTTATGTTCATATATATATAAGTATGGCATGTATAGTCTAGTTAAAATGGATTATGTTTATGATATGTAATAGCCATGTGATATGGCTAGATAAATGTTGGTGATATGTATGAGTGATCAAGCCTTATAATGCTTAGTCTTGGTATGGTTTAATGGCTAGTGAAATGGATTTGGTTATGGTAAGCTTATTGATGCATAATTAGCATATTATTGATGGTAAGTGTGTGATGGATTATACTTTGAAGTGCTTGAGGTTATATTGAGTTAAATGGCTTATAATTTGTTGTGATGAAATGCTCTTGAATGAGTTGAGAATGATGATCATTTTGGTATATTTTTGGTTGCCAATTGTGTATGGAATAATGCTTGTATGTGATTGTAGGGATGACCCAAGTGTGGGTGGCATTTTGGTCTTGAAAATGGCCTATAATTGCCCACACGGTTGAGCACATGAGCGTGTGGCTCGACCGTGTCCCTCGTGGTTCCATTTCAAAAACAAGTCAAACTCGACCACGGCCCGGACACACGGGCGTGTGACTAGCCGTGTTGTGCAAGTCAGGCCCGACCACGGGTGAGGCACACGGGCGTGTCCACGGTCGTGTGGACAAGTTAGTATGTATGCCCTGTTTTGACACGGCTTAGACACACGGGCGTGTCTGAGGCCGTGGGAGGCACACGGCCTGCCCATACGGGTGTGTCACCTCTGTAACTTTGAGAAATCTTTAAATTTCTGAGAATTTCCGTATGTGTTCGGTTTAGTCCCGGCCCCTTTTTAAAGTATGATTAAGGTCTCGTAGACCTATTTAAGGGACACTTTGATGTGATGTGTCAAATTATGTTATGAAATGTCTGTAAAAGTTTCTGATTGTCCGATAATGCCTCTTAACGCTAAATAGGCGATGGTTACGGGTTAGGGGTGTTACACCCGATCACACCGGAAAAGAGCTATTTAAGCTCATCCAACCAAACACACCACATAGGACCTCGAAGGGCCCATCCAACCCTACACACTATGCATGTGGACTGAGCCACCAAGATATTAATACGCAACAAAGCTGGCGTTAATGCAGTACAGTGCAATGCGGTAATCTACTATACAAACATGCTATAGTTTGAACTGTCAGATTAGATAATAATATGCAGCAAAGCTAACGTATATGCGATGCAGATCTGATGGCTAGCTTTGTCAGATAAGTTGCGATGAATCGCGATTAGATTAGAACCAGCCTTTCTTCCCTTCACAACCAAAACCCCAAAAGTTTTATGCAAATGTATGTATGCAGACAAGCGTACATAATCTAAATACAAAATTTCCAGACAGACATTCAGACACAAAACTCACATCAAGTCAATCCATTACAGAATTCCCGTGCAGTCACAGAATGCACACCACACACAACCACTCACACACAAATCACTCAAAACTAGAAATGCGTACAGTCCTTTGCCTGGATTCAGAATCAATGGCATAGTAACCTCAAGTAACAATCAAACAATCTGTTTAAGTAAAGGTACATAAAACACCCCAGTCTAGGCCGAATCAAAGTCCCGATCACCCTTGCTAAGACTTAGCTAGGAGTCGGAACACATAGAATGTAACATCCCGAATTTGGGCTTAGTTGAAATAGTAGTTTCGAGGCCACAAATCCAACGAGGAAAATTTTAATATTCTTATATTTTTGTGATCTACAGTTTTACGGAATTATTTCGTGAAAATTTCGTTCGAAAATTTTGATGTTTGGGCACTCAATTTAGTCAAAAGGACTAAATTGTAAAAGTGCAAAACTTGAGTTCTAGAAGCTAGAGGTGTCTAATTGCTATGAAATTTTAAATTGGAGGTCCTTAAAAGGTAATTAGACCATTGGTTAATTTGTTGGACAAAAATGGACATGAAATAGGTGAAATAGAATATTTTTAAGTTAAGGCCATTTTAGTAATTTAGTTATTAAATGAATTAAAAAGCCAAAATAAAAGCCAATTTTTGCTCATCTTCAACCCCTTGGCCGAAATTCACATGAGGAAGACATAGCTAGGGTGTTTCAAGCTTCCAAGCTCGATTATCAAGAAAGACGAGGAATTGACCTTGATCGTGGAAAAGAAAAGGTTGTGGACTAAATTGCAAATTCGTCATATTTTGCACCGAGGTAAGTTTGTATGTAAATAATGCATCGTTTTTACTTACATTTTCATATTTTGATAAATGGTATGAATTGTGGCTGAATATTTGATGTAATTGACAAAATATCGACAAGTGAGAAATTTCCCTGTTGAACCTTAGGAATAAAAATGGATACGAGTGATGTAACAGCCCAGTTTAGACCCTAGTCGAAACAGTGGTTTTGGGACCACAAATTCAAGTCAAAAAATATTTTAATATTATCTTCCGTGTTTATAGTATGTGAATTAATATGTGTGAAAATTTCGTACAAAAATTTGATCATTTAAGTGCTCAATTTGATAAAAGGACTTAATTGCGTAAAATGAAAAAGTGACTTGCTATTTGTTAAAGTGCTTAATTGCTTTGATTAATTAATTATGATATCCTTATGTGGTAAATATACCATTTCTATGTTAGTGGATGTTAATGGTTTGGCATAAATGAAATTTTAAATTATTTTTAAGGTTAATTTGGTAAATGGTTAATAAATGTTATAATAATTATAATAAAGTCAAATTATCATCTTCATTAATTCATCCTCCACCAAAAGTGCATGAATAAAACAGCCATGGATGAAGCTACATTCGGCCAAGATTTGAAGATTAATTGGTGAGTGGTTTTTGCTCGGTTTTTAATAATTTCTGTGTTTTTGAAATCGTAGCAGCTTAATCTAGCTAGCCCGTATCTCCGATTTCTGAACTGTTAAAGTATTTGAATGATGCCATTGTTGAATGTTTGAGTGTTTAAATGTTTAATGATAGATATTGAAGGTTAAATGATAGATATACAAGTTTTGTTAAGTGATTTTTGACAAAATTGTCAATTAGGGACTTATTTGTGAAATTGTAAAATTTTATGGTTAAATGTTTGAATAAAACAAAAATATGGGCTGATATGAAGCTATAAAAATTTTGGCTAGTATGGGTTGTCCTTAAATTTCATGAATTTGCAATTTTACGAGATAAGGACTAAATTGTGAAAAATGTGAAATAATAGGGGCAAAAGTGTAATTTTGCCAAAATGTGTAAATTGTGTTAAATTGAATGAATTAATGATTAAATATGTAAATTTTTTTATTATATAGATTGAGAAAAAATAAGATTCGGATCTAGAACGGGGAAAACAAAGTATCGAATTAGTCGACCTAATTGTTGTTACAGCGAACGAGGTAAGTTCGTATTTTAATAGACGTTACGAAATCATGTTTTAAATGCATATTATTTGTGTGATTGAAATTAATGCCGAATGGTAATGCAAAAATATATATATTTTGGATAAGTTATATATGCTATTATGATATTAAATTGTTTGAGAAGCAGAATATATGAATACGAGAAAGCATCGACAATGTAATGATATCTGAAAGCCCCGTACGAACCATAGGAATAGTTAGGATACATATGTCATGACATAGGATTCCGATATGTGTTTTCGTGTAAGACCACGTCTGGGACGTTGGCATCGACTTTTGTTTACGTGTAAGACCATGTCTGGGACATTGACATCGTATTTGATTCGTGTAAGACTCTGTCTGGGACAGTGGCATCGATATTTGATTACATGTAAGACCACGTCTGGGACGTTGGCATTGTACGAGCTTTCCGAGTTATCCGAGTATCCTTATTGATTCCAAACGGTTCAACAGGCATTCCGAGAAATAAGTGATTAGGTGAATGACATTCCGATTCAGGTACGTTGAAATGTATACAATATTTGATAATGAAAGGTAAGTATATATGTGCAAAGAATGTTATGTGATGAATATGTAAATGAAATGTGAATATGTGCAAATGAAACATGAACAAATGAATAAGATGTGATTTATAAAGTGGCATATGTGAAATTGTCAGATACTAAATGAATGAAAGATGAAATTGGGCATAAATGATGAAATGAGATTCATATGAAAAAGATATATGATTAGATATGCTATTTTTCCATAATGTGCTTATTTGGCTATATGAAAGTGCAAATTGAAAGATTTATGAGTATTAAATTGAATAAGCTTATGGAAGCTAAAGTTAGTTAAGTAATCCATTATATTATTGAATGTTGATAATTCGATAGGGGAACATGTTTTATAATTTAGAAAAGTTACGTGAGATAGCATATTATGCTTATGGCATTATAATGAAATTATTTGTTTTGTTAAGTTTATTAAGATACGAGCTTACTAAGCTTTCAAAGCTTATGCTATGTGTTTTTCCTATGTTTATAGATTTTTAGATGTTCGCTCGGGTTAGAAGTCGGTTGAGATCGCATCACACTATCTGGCTAATGATTTCAGTATTTATACCCTTTATGACTTGGTTATATGGAATGTATAGGCTATGATATTTGATATTAAGGTTGGAATGTATTTGGCTATTTGAGATGGTTGATTATGAATGTGGTTGTGGAATTTAGTATATTTTGATAAACTTGATATTGCCTAAATAGCTTAGAATTGTTATGAGATTTGCTTGAAATGATCTAAGTGTATATGGCCGTTTTAATAATGGTTTAAATTATTCATATGATTATTTGATAGATGATGAGTATTTGCTTAAGAAATGCATAAAAATTGAGTTGATGAATTGGTTCATTTTTGAGGTATGGACTGATGTTTGAATTGGGAAATATTGTATTAATAAAATAGGTTATAATGATGATTATAGCTTGTTTATTTGGAATGTTTTGGCTGCCTATTAATGGTATTGAAATGGTACAAAATGATGTGATTTAGGTATGCATGAGAAGGGTGAGAAATATGACTTAAACCAAGCCTAATTACGTCCCACACGGCCTAAGAACACGGGCGTGTGTCTCAACCGTGTGACCCCTGCTGCTTAAATAAAACAAGTAAGTGTGTTCCACGGCCTAGACACACGGGCGTGTCTGGTGGCCGTGTAACCAAGTCAGTATGTATGCCCTGTTTCCACACGGTATGTGACACGGACGTGTCTGGAAGCCGTGTGAGGCACACGGCCTATCCACACGGGCTTGTGACGTTTGAATATGTGAAAATTATTCTAAGTTCCGGAAATTTTTTGTATATGTTTGGTTTAGTCATGTTTTAAGGCCTCGTAAAGCCTTGTAATGGACAATATGATTGTGTTTGAATAACATATGTATTTGAATGTCTAAATGTATGAGATATGTATATGTTATGAAGTGAGTGATCGGTAATGTAACACCCATTACCCGTGTTCAATCCCGGAACATGGTACAAGGCGTTATCGGACAATAACATTTGTGACTGAACAATTTCAAGGCATAAATTTTCGTTTAAAAATTTAAAACTTTTATCTTATATCATCAAGTCCCTAAAATGGGCCTACGAGGCCCAAAACAGGCTTTGGGAGCGATTCGGGACTAAACCGAGAACTTTTAAAACTATTGAAACATTTAGAAAATTTCCTTATTTTGGAGAGTCACACGCCCGTATGGGCAGGCCGTGTGGTTACACCCGCTCGTATGGCCCAGGACACACCCATTTCCTCCACCCGTATAACTCTCTGTTTATGTCGTCATCATTCGTTTTGGATCACACGACCAAGTCACACACGACCAAGTCACACACCCGTGTGCTAGATCGTGTCCTCCACACGGCTGAGACACACGGCCGTGTCTCTGCCTATGTGGTCAAAAAGTTGGCTATTTTCCAAGCCAATTTCTACCCTATAATGTCCCTACTTGAGTATAACTTGAATGACACATTTCATGACATATTAAAGTTACCAAAACACACACCACACACACGTAACGAGTCTTAGCATACAATTTACTCAGCCCTGGAATGCATCCCCATGGGTTTATAGCATAACCAATTTATTTGGTCACATTAAATTACCTTATACAACAATGAACTCCAAACATCAAGGTTCATTATTCTAGGAAAATTCATAGTAACATACACACATGAACATGTTCCCTATACATGCCATAACCCTAAGTATAACTTCATCGATACCTAAATTGTAAGCTTGATAGTGTGATAGATTGTCCAACGACTTCCAACCCGAGCTAACCTGAGTACATTATAAACACGGAAAATAATGGAGTAAGCTATAAAGCTTAGTAAGTACGTATGTAAATAAAAAACAATTGATTACAATGCTTTTAACAATCCTCATTGTAAGCTCTCAAGATAATACCATCATTATTATATAAAATTTCACAATTCATTTATGTTCATCTTGAGCTATTTACATGAGTTACAGTCACTAAATTATTTTTATCCAGAGCTACGGAACTCCAAATTAAGATCCACCAATTTTCCCTGAAACTAAACTCAAATATCTTATTACCATAAAAGTTCCTGAATTTTTGGTTCAGCCAATCAGTACAGTTTATTCTTTAAAATCTCCCCTATTTTCCTATCTGATAGTTCCGACCCCTCTTCACTAAAAATTAACTATCTCACTGTACAGAACTCGAATGATGTTTTTGTTTATTTCTCTTGAAAATAGACACATTAAGAAATTCAAGCATATAAATTTTATCCCATTATTATTTTTGTACAAATTTTAATGAATTTCCCAATTCAAAAAATTGGATTCCGAGATCATTCTAACCCTGTCTCACTAAAATCCAAATTTCTCACCATATGAAATTCTTTTGCTTATTCTATTTCTTTTATCAAAAAATAGACTCAATAAGATTTAATTTCATATCTCATTCAACCTCTAATTCAATTTCTACCATTTTTGGTGAGTTTTCAAAGTGATACAACTGCTGTTGTCCAAACTATTCTATTGCTAATTTAACTCTTTCATGTTTCCTTTATATTAATTTTTCATTTACACACATATAACACCAAAGTATATCCATGGTTAGTCATTCCAATAACTAGTCATTATCAAATATTTACAAGCCAATCATTGGCCAATTTAACCAATAGCAAAGACTTAAACATATCATTTCTCAATTTAATTTGGCCTAAAAGCCTCACACAAGATCATCAATCACATTTACTATGTATTCATACCTCATAAGCATGGACTTATAATCACAAGGTCATTCTCATAGGTATAACTTACTCATTTACATTCTTACCAAAATTCGATTACATACCGAGCACATTACTCATGAGTGTATACATACATATACCTACACTTAATCGTCAGATAATCACATTCAATTACACTTTAGTCATTTTCCATCTTTAACATAAGCTTTAATTCTTTACCCTTTTGAACCATTTGGAATATTGAAGGATACTCAGAAATTGTCATACACATAGTAGGATGCCAATGCCATATCCCAGATATGGTCTTACACTGGCTCTCATAATGTGGCCAATGCCATGTCCCCGACATGGTCTTACACTAGCACACATATCACCCAAATGTCATGGCATTTGTATCCTATCTATTCCTAAGGTTCAACCGGGATTCTCATTCTTGATTCTTCGCCAAATCATCATCAATCGAATCGGTAGAAACATATATATACAATTCATGCAATATCAAAATATTAATTACATAATATAATGTTGTATTATTTACACACAAACTTACCTCGACTTAAAATGGCGAAAGGGGCCGAGTCGTCCAATATTCGTCTTTTCCCCATTCTATGCCCGAAACTCATTTTTCTTTATCTAAAATATCACATTTGACTTATTTAGTTATTATACTATTCAATTTAGTCCAAAAATCATATTATGGCAAAATTACATTTTTGCCCCTACACTTTGTCATATTTAACTTTTGCCCCTAGGCTCGTAAAATGATTTTTATTCAATTTCCTTGTATTTTAGGCCTTGCCAGACCATTTTCATATCTATAGCAGTCCACAATTTGCATTATTTCACACCTTTACCACCTATTTTACAACTTTTACAAAATGGTCCATTTTAGGCGTTTTCATGAAAATCACTTAACAAAAGTTGTTTATTTAACAACCAAGATTAATTTTCTTCCATAAAAATGCAGCAAACAACATGAATATTCTCATGGAAAAACCCTAGACTTTCAACCACTTTGCAAAATAGTCCCCTCATTAGCTAGATTAAGCTACAAGGGTTCCAAAAATACAAAAATCATCATAAATGGCCATCAAAATCACTTACTTGTGAGAGTTAGAAGTTGCTGAAATTTTCAAGCTTTCATGGCCATTTCCTTAGGTAAGAATCAGTGGAGAAGAAAGAGAAATAAAAAAGATGGTAGCTTTTTGCTATTTTGTCCTATTACCCTATTAACTTATTTACCAAATTAAACATTTTAATAACTTCACCAAATCCACCTACTACATGTCCATCTTTGTCTCCTCACTTTTCTATTCGTATAATTACCATGCAAGTGCTCATACTTTTCAATTCTATAACTATTTAGTGCCTTTATCAATTAGACCTCAAGTTTTGCACAATACGCGATTTAGTCCTTTTTATCAAATTGAGCACTCAAGCGAGGAAAATTTCTTTATGAAAATTTCACAAAACTTTAGTATCATACTTGTAACAGCCCGATTTAGGGTCTAGTCGAATTAGGGGTGCGAGACCACAAATTCGAGTTAGTAAAATGAGCTTTTAAGGTATTTGAAATATTTGCATGATTTTATGAAAGTTTCATGTGGAAATTTTATGAAAATTTCCATTAAAGGGTCCATTAGGACTAAATTGCAAAAGTTGCAAGATATGAGTTTCTAGAAGCTTTTTGTATAAAATAGCTTTGGATTGGTAATTAGAAGTCCTTAAGTAGAAATTTTCCCAAATTATAATTTTTGGACAAAAATGGACATGAGTTAGTACTTTTTGAAAGTTTAGTAAAAAGGGCATTTTGGTCATTTAGCTTTTTATTGATTAAAAAGGATGAAATAAGTCAAAATTTATGTTCATCTTCTTCAAGCTTGGCAGAAACTTTGAAGAACTCCATAGCTAGGGTTTATTCAATTTTTCAAGCTCATAGTAAGTGCATCCTAGCCTCGTTTTTAATATTCTTCGTATTTTTTGAGTTCTCGTAACATGAATTAGCTATTTTTAGCTATAAGATGAGCTAAGATGCATGTTCAAAAATCTACCCATGTATGGTATGTTTGTAAAATGATGTTTTATGGAAGATTATGAGAGTTTGATGCTAGATAAACATCTTTTTCTAAGTGAATTTCATGAGAAATGCTAGTAGGGACTAGTTTGTAAAATTTATGAAATTTGTCATACATGGTAGAAATTGTAAGAATTTCATATTTCAATAGTTGATACTATTAATTAGCTAAGCATGTAGTATTAGAAAGTTAAATGAAAATCACTTTACGAGCCTTGGGGCAAAAGTGTAATTATGAGAAAGTTTAGGGGCAAAATAGTAATTTTACCAAAGTATGTGTTAAGAGTCAATTTAGTCAATATGAGTATTAAATAAGTAAAATTATTATTATAGATCAAGAAAAATGAAGCCCAGACCAAAACCGAGGCAAGAACAAATTCGAGGACTAAATTGCATATCTACCTATATTTTGTACATTGAGGTAAGTTTGTATGATTTCTAAGCTTTATGATTAATATCATTGAATTGCTTAGTATAATGTACAATATTACCATGAAAATATTTAATGATATGTTAACAAAGAAATCAATGAGATTAAGCATGAGAAAGTCCCGATTGAAGTTGAATTACTTAGGATACTCGATCTATCACATGAGACAAGAAAGTCCGTATAAGACCAAGCCAAGGCATGACATCAAAAATCAAGCAACTTATCATGTAAGACCAAGACAAGTCTTGGCATTGAAGAGTAATTATGAGATGAAGACCCATATAAGCCTAAGCCAAGGCATGGCACTGGTGAGTCTCCAAGCAAAGATGTCATGTAAGTCCAAGACAAGTCTTGGCATTGAAAAGTTATCATGATATAGAGATTTCATGTAAGCCCAAGCCAAGGCTCGACATTGACCAGTTCACGAGTAAAGATACGAAATAAGACCATGTCAAGACATGGCAATGGTAAGTTCCCAAGGGAACATATAAGTAAGACTTTGTGTAAGTCCATGTCAAGGCATGGCATCGATACCAAGATGAGAGATCCCATGTAAGACCATATCTAGGATCTGACTTTGGCATCGAGTTATATGTGAGATGAGATTCATATCCTCGGTTATTCATAGTAATTCATCGGGCAAAATAAGTAAATCTATTATCAAGTTGAAAATGAGTATTATTCATGTTATGAATGATGAATTAGAGATTATGATTATTATAGTAAAGTATATTGATCTATGCGATCAAGTGATACAGGTACCTTGTTTACCTCACGAGCATGAGACTAGTGAGAATCATGAGATATGTAATAATCAGTAAGAGTAAGTAAGCTTTAATAGTTGAAATTTATGATTCCAAATAGTTTATGTTAAGCGAGTATGTTTCTATGTGCATTATTTGCAAACTTACTAAGCTAAATGCTTACGTCTTTATTTCTTTCTTTCCATGTAGTCCCGCCAAGCTAATCTCGTGGATCATCATCATTGGAGCTCGAAGCACACTATCAATCGCTATTTTGGGTATAGCCAAGTTGTTCATATTAAGTATTGCTTGTATAGGAAACATTTTATTTCTAGAATATGTCTTAAAAAGGGGCAACAGTATGGGCTATCAAGTTCATTATTCTTTTGTATATGGCTAAGTGATTTGCCTAGATTGACTAAGTATGTATGTTTATTGATATCAATGAATCATGTAGTGTTGTCCATGAAAGATGTAGTAATTTGAGTTGTTGAATTGAGTATGAGATTGATCATGATTTAGGGTGGCAATTGGCTTGGTAAATAGCCCACATGTGCCCACAGGAATAGACACACGGGCGTGTGTCTAGGCCGTGCGTCCCCTACACATTAGTACCTTAAGTCAGAATAGGCTACGGGTTAGTCCCACGGCCGTATGTTTAGGCCGTGTGTGACACACGGTTAGCACATGGGCGTGTGCCCTGGCCGTGTGAAGTCTGCACCTTGCACTTGGAAATTGGATTGTCACACGATTGACATACACGGGCGTGTGTATAGATCGTGTGGATAAGTCAGAATGCCAAAGTTTAGCACACGGGCCAAAGCCACGGGCGTGTCAAGGTCGTGTGAAATTAGTCAGTGTCGACCACGGGTGGAAGACACGGGCATGTCTTAGGGGTACACGGGCGTGTGACCCCTGTTTCAAGGAAAAGTTCCCGATTGAGTTCCAAATGTTTCCGGATAGATGTTTAAGGCCTCGTAGGCCCATGAAACGTATGTTTTGATTAAGAAAGAGGAGTTTCTGTTTCGAAACAAAATTTTACAGCCCATAAGTTCATGTTTCCTTAAGATCAAGTATGGTAATGTCTCGTATCCAGTCTCAGACGTGGGTATGGGGTGTTACATTTAGTGGTATCAGAGCTATGGTTTAGTCGGTTCTAGGACTAATGTAGTATGAGCACGAGTCTAGCTATACATGCCATACGTAAGAATGTTTTTATAATGATAGTGTGACGACTCCTGACGACTTAAATTATGTTTATACATGTAGTAAATGGAACCCGAAAGAGCTGTAGCGGATGACGTAGAAAGTAAGGCGCCGGCTCCCGCTGAAGGGATGGTGCCTAACGAGAATGAGAATAGACCCACTACGGTGAGTCAAAGGGGAGGAGAAGGGGCTAGATAAGCCTTCCTCCATATGCTAAACACGTGGTATACGGAGTTCGTTCGCACGAACCTGAATGCTCAAACCCCTCCACCCCCGCCTATTCCTCAACCTATCCCAGTAGCCCCTCAAGTAGTAGAGGTGGTAAGAGGAGACAAGCCACCGGTTGATAGGATCAGGAAACATGGGGCAGAAGAGTTCCGGGCCAGAAAGGATGATGATCCGGAAAAGGCCGAGTTCTAGTTGGAAAATACCATCGGGGTATTCAATGAATTGTCATGCACGTCTGAGGAATGCATGAAGTGTGTAGTCTCTCTTTTAAGGGATTCTGCTTACCAATGGTGGAACACCTTAGTGTCAGTGGTACCACGAGAAAAGATCACGTGGGAGTTCTTTCAAGAAGAGTTCAGAAAGAAGTATATCAGTCAAAGATTTGTCGATTAGAAGTGAAAGGAATTTCTAGAACTGGAGCAAGGCAAGATGTCCGTAACTGATTATGAGCGTGAGTTTGTACGACTCAGTAAATACGCTCAAGAGTGTGTATCCACCGAGGCCATCATGAGCAAGAGATTCGAAGATGGGCTAAATGAGGACATCAAATTGTTTGTTGCTATCCTAGAACTGAAGGAATTCGTTGTGCTAGTAGAGAGGGCTTGTAAAGCCGAAGAACTAGTAGAAGAGAAAAAGAAGGTTGAAATTGAGTCTCGTGACTCGAAGAAGAGATAGTGGAATAAGTCATTCCAATCTTCTTCCAAGAAGCCAAGAGATTTTTCCCCCCGATCAGCTTCATCTACCGGGTTTTTAAGTAGAAACAAGAGTAAATCATATTTGGGAAATAAGACACAGACTACTTAAGTTGCTAGTGTGGGGAACATCCGATCGGATAGACCTGAGTGCCCACAGTGTGGCAGACGTCATCTTGGAGAATGCCGAGCGCATGAAAATGCGTTTTTTAGATGTGGTGCCCAAGACCACTACATAAAAGATTGTCCTGAGACGACAAAAGAAGACAGAACTCAGAACACGAGATCTGAGAATATGGTCAGAAGAAGACCGCAGAGAAACCCTGGAAGTGGGGCAAGAGGAAGAGGTAACACTAGAGAGCAAGCCGCGAGACCTGAGGGTAGGGCGTCTGCAAGGACTTATGCCATTCGCGCTCGCGAAGAGGCATCTTCCCTGGATGTTATTACAGGTACCTTTTCTCTTCATGATATTAAAGTTATTGCTTTAATAGATCCTGGATCCACACACTCTTATGTTTGCATGAAACTAGTATCCAGTATGAGTATGCCTATAAAGTTTACTGAGTGCATTCGTGATTAAGGTGTCTAATCCTTTAGGCAAAAGTGTTTTAGTTGATAAAGTGTGTAATGATTGCCCATTGATGATTAGAGGTCATTATTTTAAAGCAAACCTTATGTTGTTACCATTTGATGAGTTTGACATCATTCTTGGTATGGACTGGTTGACCACCCATGATGTAATAGTTAATTGCGGGTTGAAATACATTGAGATGAGATGTAAGAATGGGGACATTCTCCATGTAGAATCAGATGATCAAGGTAGATCGCGGGTAATGATTTCTTATATGACGGCACAGAAATACATAAGAAAAGGGTATGAGGCATATCTGGCCTCTGTGATGAATGATAGAGAAATAGAATTAAAGATTGAGTCAGTACCGATAGCATGTGAGTACCTGGATGTTTTTCCCGAGGAATTACCAAGATTACCACCAGTTAGAGAGGTTGAATTCAACATTGAGCTAGCTCCTGGTACTGCACCAATATCTATTACTCCTTACAGAATGGCTCTAACAGAGTTGAGAGAGTTAAAGTCACAGTTGCAAGAGTTAACGGATAAAGGCTTTGCAAGATCAAGTTGTTCTCCATGGGGTGCTCCAGTTTTATTTGTGAAAAAGAAAGATGGCACCATGAGATTGTGCATAGATTACCGTCAGCTTAATAAAGTGACAGTAAAGAAAAAGTACCCCTTGCCTAGAATCAATGACTTATTCGATCAATTGAAGGGAGCTAATGTGTCCTCCAAAATAGATTTAAGATCAGGGTACTACCAGTTGAGAGTAAAGGATTCAGTTGTATCCAAGACCGCTTTTTGAACAAGGTATGGCCATTACGAGTTCTTAGTCATGCCCTTTGGATTGACTAATGCTCCTGCGGTATTCATGGACTTAATGAACCGCATCTTTAGACCATACCTCGACAAGTTTGTAGTCGTTTTTATTGACGACATATTGATTTATTCCCGAGACGAGAATAAGCATGCTGAGCATCTACGAATGATTTTACAGACTCTACGAGAAAAACAATTGTATGCCAAATTCAGTAAAAGTGAATTTTGGCTCAAGGAAGTAGGATTTCTCGGACATATTGTCTCGGGAGAAGGAGTTCGAGTAGACCCAAGTAAGATTTTGGCTATAATGGACTGGA